>OZ022510.1:44674633-47119552 GCA_963989385.1 Ctena decussata
TCCCGGAAAAATTGAAAAATACGTATCCACTAGTTTCTTATGCTGCATACATGGACAAAATCTGAAACAAACTGGAGCAAATTTAATGCAAAAACCCTGTAAAATAGAGCAAAAAATATCAAAAAGGGGAATAACTCTGGCAAAAAGGGGCAGAATTTAAAATCAAAACCCTAATGCACATCTTCATACCAATATCTGTTCACATACTTAATTTCAAAAAAAATTGTCAAACCATCTAGGAGGAGTTGCAATAACAAACTTTTTTCACGAAAAATACAAAGGGGCATAACTCCGCAATAAAAACCTTCCAGGAAAAATTGAAAAATACAGATTCACTTTTTTCTTATGCTGCATCCATGGACAAAATGTGAAACAAATTGGAGAAAATTAATGCAAAAGCCCTATTAAATAGGGCAAAAATATCAAAAAGGGGCATAACTCAAGCAGAAAGGGGCAGAATTTAAAATCAAAACCCTAATGCACATCTTCATACCAATATCTGTTCACATACTTAATTTCAAGAAAATCCGTCAAACCATCTAGGAGGAGTTGCGATCACAAACTTATTTCACAAAAAAATACAAAGGGGCATAACTCCGCAATAAAAACCTTCCAGGAAAAACTGAAAAATACGTATCCACTATTTTCTTATGCTGCATCCATGGACAAAATTTGAAACAAATTGGGGCAAATTTAAAGCGTTGCGGACGGACGGACGGAAAGACGGAAGGAAGGACAACGTCAAAACAGTATACCCCCCACAAACACAGTTTGCGGGGGGTATAAACATATAAAAAAAAAGGGGCATAACTCATGCACAAAGGGTTAATGCTCATCTTCATACCAATATGTGTTTGCAGACTTAATTTCAAGAAAATCCGTCAAATGGTCTTGGATTTGTAGTGATAACAAACTTTTCTTACGAAAACTACAAAGGGACATAACTCAGCAGGAAAACCTTCAAGGAAAAACTGAACAATATGTATCAGCTCTTTTCATATGCTGTATCTAGTAACCCAATTTGAATAAATATACAACAAAAAAGGCAAAATCCCTATAAAATAGGGCAAAAATATCATAAAGGGGCATAACTCAGGCAAAAAGGAGCAGAATTTAAAATCAAAACCCTAATGCACATCTTCATACAAATATCTGTTCACATACTTAATTTCAAGAAAATATGTCGAACCATTATTGCCATAACAAACTTTTTCTACTAAAAATACAAAGGGGCATAACTCTGCAATAAAAACCTTCCAGGAAAAAATTGAAAAACACGTATCCCTTATTTTCTTATGCTGCATCACTGGACAAAAGTTGAAACAGATTGGAGCAAATTTAATGCAAAAACCTATAAAATAGGGCAAAAAATATCAATAAGGGGCATAACTCAAGCAAAAAGGGGCAGAATTTAAAATCAAAACCCTAATGCACATCTTTATACCAATATCTGTTCACATACTTAATTTCAAGAAAATTCGTCAAACCATCTAGGAGGAGTTGCAATAATAAACTTATTTCACGAAAAATACAAAGGGGCATAACTCCCCAATAAAAGCCTTCCCGGAAAAATTGAAAAATACGTATCCACTAGTTTCTTATGCTGCATACATGGACAAAATCTGAAACAAACTGGAGCAAATTTAATGCAAAAACCCTATAAAATAGAGCAAAAAATATCAAAAAGGGGAATAACTCTGGCAAAAAGGGGCAGAATTTAAAATCAAAACCCTAATGCACATCTTCATACCAATATCTGTTCACATACTTAATTTCAAAAAAAATTGTCAAACCATCTAGGAGGAGTTGCAATAACAAACTTTTTTCACGAAAAATACAAAGGGGCATAACTCCGCAATAAAAACCTTCCAGGAAAAATTGAAAAATACAGATTCACTTTTTTCTTATGCTGCATCCATGGACAAAATGTGAAACAAATTGGAGAAAATTAATGCAAAAGCCCTATTAAATAGGGCAAAAATATCAAAAAGGGGCATAACTCAAGCAGAAAGGGGCAGAATTTAAAATCAAAACCCTAATGCACATCTTCATACCAATATCTGTTCACATACTTAATTTCAAGAAAATCCGTCAAACCATCTAGGAGGAGTTGCGATCACAAACTTATTTCACAAAAAATACAAAGGGGCATAACTCCGCAATAAAAACCTTCCAGGAAAAACTGAAAAATACGTATCCACTATTTTCTTATGCTGCATCCATGGACAAAATTTGAAACAAATTGGGGCAAATTTAAAGCGTTGCGGACGGACGGACGGAAGGACAACGTCAAAACAGTATACCCCCCACAAACACAGTTTGCGGGGGGTATAATAATCTCTTAGTCCATTATAAAATGCATCAACCAATGGCTATAAAATATATCAGCCAACTGCAAGTGTAGTTTTGAACCTGTATAACTGTCTTCTACGAAACCCAGACAGAACTAGAAATAAGGCATCATGATATTTTTTTTCTTTATCTTTCTTAACATTTTAGCCGTGACACGACAAAACCAACAAAGTGGCATGTGCGCCCAGCAAAGACTCATATCAGCCTGGGCATCCGCCAAGTCTGATCAGAGTCTTCACTGTCCACATGGGGCTAGCTTAAACCCTTGGCTACCCTCTCAGTGCAAAGTGAAGACTCTGATCAGAATGGGCAGATGCCCAGGGCAGGCTGTTCTGAGTTTTCGCTAGGCGCATCCCATATGCCACTTTGTTGGTTTTGTTGTGTCACAGCTCATATGTCTCAAGTTCAGACATAAAAGCTGGATTTGAGGTCACTAACCTTAACGAAAGCTATTTTTGAGTTGCCTTACCTAAAACCCTAAAATGGACCATAGCACAGAAAACCAAGAAAATTCATAGCCGATCTGTAAATTTAATGAATTTTTCTTTCCCATTTTTATCTGTCAGAGTGAGATGTTGGTGGTCATTTTGAACAAAAGCATTTCAGTTTCTAAAGGCAAACTGTTTCTTATACAAGAAAATCACAACATGAAGCTTTGTTGTAGCACTTGTTGATTTGAATCTCCACTGCTCTCAAGTGGGGAGCTACATGTATTAGCTATGCCCTCCTCTTTTGATAAGGTTCATCCTTTCTTTAAAGTATGAGCGCTTTATAAAATGTGTAAGCTGGTGTGCGTCCATTGATGATTTCCGCTTAAACTTCCGTCCACATGTGTCACAGGCAAACAGTCTGAGTTTCTCGGTCATAGGTTGGTCGTTCCCAACTCCACTTACAATGTGCTGCTGGAATTCTGATCTCCACAAAGGATCTATGGATAAACAGAGCCCTAGATAAGAGGGAGTATTTGGTGATAATTTGGGATAATTTTTGTTAATTCTGGATAAAAACATATATTGTGACCCCTTATCTGAACCGTCTCGACGAGACGGTTCAGATGAGGGGTCACAACATATGGTTTCAATGAGAAATAAAGAAAAATTATCCCTCAGTTATCATCATATATCACTCTTTTCTAGAGCTCTGGATAAATTAAATGAGCTGCATCACTCAAAAGGCTTCTTAAGGTGAATGGGTACACCTCCATATTTTTTTCTCCATTTGTTAATAAAGGGAAACAATCTTTGCAACTTCCTGTTTGATGATGATGATGATTTAAGGTTTAACGACGCGTCAACCCACTGGGTCATTTGCGTCTAGAAGGTTATTTAACTTCCTGTTTACTTCCCTGGATGACAGCTCTTTCAAAATGGGTCTACTCTTACAAGAGTTGACCCCCACTAACAGTTAACCCCACTGAGAAGGGAGTCAAAAATGAAAATGGAAGAGTTGCTGCCCCTTAATGTGTATTCATACATCTAAATGTATCCACAACATTGAAGTCTAAAACCAAATTCTGTTAACCTTTTCAAGACTGGAAACAGAGCTCTAGATAAGAGGGAGTATTTGATGATAATTAAGGATAATTTCTCTTATTTCTCATTCAAACCATATGTTGTGACCCCTCATCTGAACAGTCTCGTCGAGACGGCTCAGATGAGGGGTCACAACATATATTTTTATGCTGAATTTACAAAAATTATCCCTTATTATCATCGAATACTCCCTCTTATCTAGAGCTCTGTGGAAACCTATGTTGAGGACATATGCAACAGTACAGACCCAGTTCAGATGCCTCCAGAACATGCTTTCTGAACAAGGTCTACACTTTTTTTTACAGGAATTTCTAAGCAAAATCCAACAAAAAATGAAAACATTCACCAGAAGCCCCTAAAACTAGAAATGGACTCATCCAAATGATAACAATGGACAAGTCATTTGGTCAAAAAGGGTCCACGCATAGTGTGTGCAAGCAGCAAAGGCTCTGATCAGACTGCACTGATGTGCACGCTGGTCTGAGCCTAATTTGCTGTTCGCATTTTGCCATAAGCAGGTTTTTTTTACATGACGTGGATTAAAATCTTCAATATCACAATTTAATGTATACACTTCAAATCTCCAAAAACCATATTCAAGAAGATATTAGAAAAGAAAATCATAATTTTCTCTTTTACTGATGAATCCTGTAACTTGTACATAGTTATACCAAAGAAATTCTTTTTTTGCTTAGGTCAAAACAGTCCATGTA
The DNA here is from genome assembly GCA_963989385.1 of Ctena decussata. NCBI lineage: Eukaryota > Metazoa > Mollusca > Bivalvia > Lucinida > Lucinidae > Ctena > Ctena decussata. Next base: position 44,679,231 of record OZ022510.1, read on the forward strand.
AGAAAATGAGACTGACAGATAGTACTAAATGTACTTGAATTTTTAAGTATGACAGTTGGAAAGACACTTGTCCAACAGAATCAAAATGTTTCCAAATAGTTCATAAATCTGAAGGACTATCAGTGCATATACAATAACAAAGACAAATATAGACTCATAATCTGACCAAACAGAAACAAAACCAATCCTTCTTGATACAAAACATGCAAATCTAACCTATGCAAAATTATAATATAAAACTATAAATCATGTGTTCACATAGTGAAAAAATAGAACACTCATACAATAAGTCACCTGTAACTTAACTTTCAGAAGGAAACAGTCTGACAGCATGACAGCCATGCTGTCAGTTTTTAGAATACAATAACATTAATTTAAACTTAAGTCTTTGCAAGGGCCTCATTTCTCAACTTTATTAATTTCATCAGTAATTATGTATATTATATTCCTGGGTTACAAAATAAGGATGCAGATCTTTTCACCAGAAGTAACTAATTTTGCCAAATTATCTGCTCTCCACTGCTATGGCAATCATTCTGTTGAGTTTCTTGGTATTTATAATGAGTATGCCTGTGCCTAATCATAGTTGATTTCTGTGTAAATCTCTGGTTACAAACTGGACAAGCATGGGGTTTCTCTCCTGTATGAATCATTTCATGTCTCTTAAGTTTTGATCTAGTTGGAAACATTTTGCCACAGAACCGACAGTCACAAATTGAGTCTGCAGAAACAAGTCCTCGCTGCATCAGCTGATATTTTGTTCTGGCCATTTTGTCCATGTTTTCGTCTGTTCTAGCCCCTTTGTACATAAAACGATCTGCAGATAAAAGTAAAACAGATCCAGTAATCTTGATGACTTGCCTAACCTGATTAAGACGTTTGATACAAAAGACGTTAAAAATTGTAATTCAAGTCAATTCTCTGACATTTTTTGCATGTTTTTCACAGCAAGAAAGAAGTCTGAGTATTCATAGAACAGGCCCCAGTTTTAAATGTTTGATAATCAAAATCTGACCAAACAAGATTAATTTCTAGTTGAAAGAAGACAAAGAAACTAACCAATTCATACCCATAGGTCGAGCAAAGTAAAAAGATAGGAGGCAATGAGCAGGAATTAATACAATCAAATCCCACATCTCGCTCTCAAACCCAATACGGAAAGAAGCACATGCACACAGAAAAACTGACACAAGTTCACGAAAGACATTGAGCAGCTCTTTCCCAAACAGGTGGTCATTCAGCTACCCTATCTATTTTATTATTAACTTACAAAACAAAAGGCAGATTGGGCAGCAAAACAGGTGACCAAAGAATATAGACAAGCGGACCCAACACAATGTAACATCAACCCCACTGCTAGTTATTTACTGTCACTTGATGTAATTTTAATGCACTGCAAACAAAAGAATGAATGATACTAGGTCATTTGCAAGAACAGGAATGTGTATATTTTCAAAGAATGTGTCTAAAGAAATCAGAATAACTTATGAAAGTCAAAGAAACATCTTTGCAGAAATCCGCGAGCTCAAGTTTTCATATTTGGAAAAGACTGCATTTACTGTCAAGAAACAGGTTTTCCCACTAAACCTTAAAGCTACAAAAAAGATCACACAATTTATGGCTGCAAAAGTTCAGAAACTGTTCATTCAAGCTATAACATCATACTGAGAAATCAAAGGCCAAATAGCAAATAGTGTGGATCATTAAATGCTGCCTCATAAATGATGTCAACTATATGAATTTTCATTTGTTTGTGAATCTGTTTGTTTCTGGAGGGGGAGAGGGAGTGCATGTACTGAACAGATCATGACAAATATGGTTACAGCAACTGTGGAAATAATTCCTGCATATTTATGGCTTTCCTCTCAACATGAATGTGTGAACTTAAATATCCATAAATATCATGTTTTGGGAGTTTTTTTAGGAAAGAAAACAAAATAAATCAGTGAACTTTAATACCCATGAAAATGTCCAATATTAAAAAACTGCAAACATTCATCCCTAGGAACATAATAGGAGAGTATCATGTGTCAAACTACTGTACTTATGCTTCAATAAAAGTTCTAGTATTGAAACAGAAAGGTCTGAGCAAACAGTGCCAATCCAGATTGGGTCTGATCAGGGTCTACACTGCCATTTCATCTGTATCTTTTGGACACATTACAGCATTGTAAAACCAAACTGCTCCATTTTTTACACAACTATTTTAGGTGTCAATTTTTTTTTTAAATTTTCATGATATGAAACGTATTTTATGATGAAATTAAACAATAATAAATGACATTCAACTGTTATTTATTCCATTCCTTGGGCTATACTCACATTTTTTTTTTGCAACAGCAATACTCAATCTTATAACTTCTTATAACTGAATAAATAGAGCAAATCCTCCTATTTGCTCTATGCTGAAACTTTGGCATGTCCTAAACTCTGTCTCTCTGAGTTCAGGCCCAGATGTAATAAAACTTGGTTGAGTACATTCTCAAGCTCAAAATAAAGCACACTGATTGGCTGCTTCCGAGCACATGCTCGGAAGCAGCCAATCAGTGTGCTTTATTTTGAGTTTGAGATTTTTCTCAGGTTTTATAACCTCGAACCCAGATCTGCCTCCACTGGCTTCACTATTCTACAGCATTTCTTCATTTGAATTATTGTTAATTGTGATTTGTATCTGCTGATATCATACCATCGCAGATTTCTGTGCAAACCTATGCCCACAGGTATAACAGTTATACAATAATAATCATTCTTCATTATTTCTTCGTTTGGTGTATTGTGTAATGTATAACTGAGCCGCGACACGACATAACCAACAATGTGGTTGTGCAGCCAGCGCAGACTCAGATCAGCCTGGGCATCCGCCCAGTCTGATCAGAGTCTTTGCTGTCCGCATGAAGGTAGCTTAGACCCTTAGCTACCATTTGAGCTTTTAACGAAGACTCTGGTCAAACTGGGCGGATGCATAGACTGATCTGAGGGTGCGCTGGGTGCACAACCACATTGTTGGTTTTGTCGTGTCGCGGCTCAACTGAAGTTTTCTCTGTAAACCTGCATCCACCTTTTACAGCAATAGGGTTTCTCTCCAGTATGATTTCTGTTTTCCTAAAACTCGACTAGACTGTAATCATTTAACCACATAATTTCCTGATTATTTCTTCACTGGATTCAGATGTATCAGTTGGTGTGACACCATTGAAGATTTCTGTGTAAACCTACGTCCACAGGTAGAACAGCTGTAGGGTTTCTCTCCAGTATGAATTCTAATGTGTCGTTTAAGATTCGACCTATCCGTAAACAATTTACCACAAAACTGGCAGTTCTTATTTGTGTTGTTCTCTTTTTTGCTTGTGGTATTCTCAGTACCTTGACCCAAGGACAAAATGTGTTGCAGAAATCCAACTTTAGACTGACGATCTGTAGAGAAAGGTAAATGTTGATCATAAAAGATAAAATGAAAAATACTACAGGTATCAAAGGCGTGAACTTAAATGCAAGAACACAGAAGAAGAAAGATCAGGCCAACTTTATCACAAATTAAATTCCCAAATCAACAGCGTTTTTGCGACAGAGTTACTCTCAGGTTACACAGTTATGCCTAAAGAAGATAAGTTAAATTACTAAAACAAAACATGGTACAGATCTGATGCATCATTAATAATGATCAAATGCAAACATTTTACAAATAGCCATCAAAAACTATAAACTAACAGAAGCAATAGTAGACCATATTTTAGACCCGGTAGTTAATTCAATGTGTAGATGAAGGAATGTATGCTACAGAAATCCAGAATCAACCGAAAATCATATAGAAGTGAAGAAACAGCTATAGTTTTCACATTTGGGTAAGTTCATTTACACTCCAGAAATAATACCCTGAAAATGTAGTAGTACTACAGGTATTGGCAACGCATTTATCGTTTCTCCTGAACTCTAACATCCCAGCAGCATTCTTAAGAACAGTGTCTAGCATGTTTATGGGTTGGCAAATGGAGGCCCCTTACAAGAGCCAAACCAGAAAACTGGATAACCCATTTCATTCGGGATACCCCTTTAGGGGTATCTGGGCAAACAGTTTGGATCCTGATCAGGCCCCACAAACGTGGGGCCTGATCTGAGATCCAAACTGTTTGCTGCCTAGACATCATTTCTACAAGAATTATATATATAGTTAGACCAATATTGTCAAAATATTCTTGATTTTTGATGCAGACGACAATTTCAGCAGACGACAAAAAATACCCAGAATGCAATGGGTTAATGAAGACTCTCATAAAATCAATACCTATGTCTCGCTTTCTGCCTGTCACCAGTGCAAAGTTGCATTAAACTAAAAGTTAATCTCATAATCAAAAGTTTGAGTCCATGATTTTTCTCTAGCCTCTGAATATTTCGTCAACAACTCACAGGTTTTATTGCTATCCTAGCTTTTGATGATTTGTATGTTTTACTGTGACATCTCACTGATCAATGAGTTAGTCAGGAAACAGCAAAGAAGACCAAACACTAAGTGGTACTTGTTTTCAGGGCTGCACCATAAGTTTGAGGCTACATGCATAAAAGTTACTTAAATCCCAGTAGATTCATTATCGATCATTCTTTGGTGGTTCTTCTGTTGTAGTTTCTCTAATAAATCTGAGAGAGGCTGTTAGTGGCAATGTACTGTTCTAATTGAGCCCTGACACAAGAAAACCAACAAAGTGGCATATGCCCCCTGCAAAGATTCAGATCAGCCTGGGCATTGGCTCAGTCTGATCAGAGTCTTTGCTGTCCACACAGAGCTAGCTTAGACCCTTAGCTACCCTTTAAGAGCACAGCAAAGACTGTCAGACTGAGCATACGCACATGCTGATATGAAACTTTGCATGGCGCACATGCCTCTTTGTTGGCTTTGTCATGTCGCGGCTCATTTTATCTTTCTGTGTTTTGGGTGGGTTATGCTTTGTGATTGTGGACCTTCCTGGGTATCTTCATGATACACATTTATGAGGACAGCCAGGATTCAAAATTGCCTCAAGTGGGAATCAAACCCAGGATGGCTAGATCAGCAGGCTAGCCCTTGATCACTGCATGAACTACTGGGGCTCCTGCATGGAAAAGAAAATGAAGTTTACTAACAGAGAAAAAAATATCAAACTATTTATTCATCCCAGAAGTTGAAACACTTTTACATGAATGTTTACAAACAGAAACACTTGAAAGCAGTACCTGTCTTATGTATGCTCTTAACCCTTTTTTGATTTGTGGACTTGTCCATTCTTATCATTTGGATGAGTCCATATCTAGTTTAGGGGCTACTGGTGGATGTTGTCTTTTTTAATTGTATTTGCATAGAAATTCCTGTAAGCAAACAGTGTAGACCCATATCAGGTGCCACATTCTTGTAGCATCTGAACTTGGTCTACACTGTTTGCATATGTCACAATGATAGGTTTCCAGTCTTATGTGCCCTGTCTCATGGTACATTATAATGTGTCATTTGATGTGACAGCACCGAAGACTTCTGTGAAAACCGACGTCCACAGGTACTACAGCCATAGGGTTTCTCCCCAGTATGTGACCTAATGTGTCGTGTAAGGTTTGCATTATCTGTAAACATTTTGCCACAAAAACGACAATCACGAATAAGTCTTCTGGATTTCGGTCCTTGTCTTGGTCCTTGTTGGATAGCATGGTTTGTTACATTTGTGTCACTCTCTTTAACTGCTGTTTCTATGCTTGTAGTAGTTTGATTGCCTTGTCCAAAATTATGTGAGAGGAGTTGCCGCAGATCCGCATCAGACTGAAAATCTGTAGATAAAGGCAAACAGTAACTAAAGCAAGTGAAGAATGGCTCAAGTGGTACCCCAACCTAATAAAACACTAAACACAAAACTTTCATACAGGAGCTGGCAAACAAACTGTGTGAAAAAATGAACAGAAGGACAGCTGCAGCCAAATGCAATAGCAGACTAAGTTACATCAGAATGGTCCATTCAAGGATTTTGGAAATCTAAATATATGCATTAGAATACACACTTCATACATATTTCCAGGTCTCTATCCTTGACCTTAGGTCAGTTGCAGCATCCAGCCAGGTGATGTCAGCTAATCTGTACCAATTATTACAAAATGGCAAACAAAGGTTCATCACATCAAAACACAGAAAAGATAGAAAAGCACTGTTATGACCAAAAATATGTAGAAAATGAAGTTGCATGAGCAATAACTCTTCCAAAACAATATCAAATAAAAACCATTACACATAAAAATCCAGACATAAGAAATAGCAAACATGTACTGCAGTCACATCAGGATGCAACACCAATATAGCTAATGCCTCCTACGTCAGTACAACTCAGAACAGACACTGAAAAACAGAGCCACTGTTCGTTGTAGATGTGATGATTCTTTGATTTGTTCGATCCCTTCATGATAATGTGTTGATACAATCATATAATGATGAAATTAGTTTTACATATACTGAAAGCCAAAAGTAACTTTACAGCATATATCTATGATGGATAAATTTCAAACCATTTTTCTTTTGTAATCTTGATAATTTCTTTTAATTTATTTTCATTTCTATGAAAAAGATATGGGAATGGATGAGTCTAATTACCACAGACTACCACAGACTACCACTGACCTCAAAAGAGATTATCATACACCCTCAAAAAAACATTTTAAAGACTAGAATATAAAAAATATAAAATTTAACAATTTTTAGAAAAATTTGTTATATAATTTGGTATTATACTTTATGTACCACAGACATAGAATATAAAATAAAGCATAAAATTTGACTTTTTTTTCTTCAATTTTTGTGATATGTTTTATATAAATGTATAATGAATAAGTAGACTGGATTAACAATAACATGACTTACCCTGTACTCAAAAAAAAGGTTTTCCGTTGCTTTAATTCAGAAATTTTTACATTTTGTTCTTGAAAATGTTATTTTAGAGGGTGCATAAAATGAGGATATAAGGGTTTTGACCATGCATATTCGAAAAGACAGTATATGAAGTATTCTCATTAGTATTCCAGTTTGAAAATGAATCAGGATCACATGTAATTCAATAATAAAAAATCTGCTGGCCGTGAACATTTACAATTTACGATGGTGTAGATAATTTTGGAAGTACATTTAAAGTTCATGTGAGGAGAAGAAAACAAAGGCAAACTGATCAAACATGAACAACAAAATATTTATTAAATAATTTACAAAAAATAAATGCTGTAATGTGATTAAGTTTTGGGACACCTGAAAATAATTTATTTTCCATTTGTCCCAAATGGTTTAGGAGTCCCAAAATTTAGGCACATTACAGTAAATAAATAGTTTCACATGAAAAAAAAAAGAAAAGTTAGAAAATGCTCAAAAGCAGCACCTTACATACATGCATAAAAATAATATAGCATTTCCATGTATGGCAATCATAGTATTCAAATGATATTCTTGGGTAAAGAGCTTTTTCTTTATGAAGTTTGCAATATTATATATATACATGTATATAAGTATCCCCTTTTCATTTAAAGCACATTTATAAATGAACATTGGCTTTAGAAATTACAAAGTTTTGTGAATTGGCTGTTGGGACTAATATGTCAAAGAATGTTTGTTCTAATTTTTGCAAACTAACTATAAATCCTGTTTTGATGTAGCAAACATAATGGTACACTTGTAACCATTAACATGTTTAAATCAAATGACATACACAACCATATAATATATCCTTCCCAGTCTTCCATGCCATTTTAAAGTCTTTTGCAAACCAGTGTTACAAGAGTCTGCACTATTTAGCAGGTAACCAGCATACTGTAATATTTCAGCTATTCTATGGAGTTTCTTTAAGATGACCCCAATTATATCTGGAGTCATTCTAAGGGGAATAAACCCTGTCTCATAGCCAAATTATTACTGCACATCTTTTTTTTTTCCTTTCAACTTCTGTCATCTTCAAATACTGATACCTCAAAGACTTTTCTGGTATAAGAACGCTTTGAGATATCAGTAGTTTGAGATTTAATTTGACTTCCAAGATATCCTGAGTTGACTGTATCTGCCCACTGGAGTTGCATCATACTCAGGTACTATGTCCTAGCCTTTTATAATGTACATTTAGGCTACTTTGCTGAGTGAACCTAGAGCCGCAAGTGTTGCACTGATAGGGTTTAATCTTGGTATGGGATCTCAAATGACGCTCCAAGTATGATCTGTACATCAAGTCTTTACCACAGATATGGCAAACAGCTGAGCTGACCACACTTTGCTGTCTTGGTAACTTCTGTCGATTATCATATGAATGACTGAGAACATCGGACTGTAACCAATCGCTCCCTGCAAATTAATCAGTTTGAAAACAGACACAATCATGTAGTCAATGTTTGCATGATAGGCTTTGTTAGCATAATCATTTCAGCTTCACTGAAAAGTTTGTTGGCCTCCATATAGATCCTTATACTTCATAGTCTTATGCAATATGTAAAAAGTTGATTGGGCAACAACATAAAGTTACACATGAAATGAAGTTATTTTCCTTTCTTTTCGAAACAATGGCATACAAACTGAGATTAGTGTAACCACACCAAGTTATAAGTTTCATTATAAAATAACAGGGATGAAATAAGCCAGAAGTTAAAGGGTAGCCACCACATTCAATTGTTATAAAACAAGGATGCTCATAAATGACCTTTAAAATAGGTCATATTAATTCTGCTACAAGATTTTTCTCTTCCTTGACAATCCCAAAATTCTATATCCCTGTTGTTAAGACAGCTCTAGATTTTTGGCGTTGTTTTGGAAAAGGAAAAAAAAACCTAGCCTTATAACTGAAAGGCTATAGTATAGCTCCACAAAAAGCTACACCAAAACTTTTCATTACCACTGATTCATACATTTTCTTTCTTTGAAGTTCCAACTTCAAATTCAAAATAGCTAGTTTGAGAAAATTCTAAATCGAACAAATTAAAAGATTAATGCTATATTCACCTGAAGAAAATCCTTTTCCCTATAACCTGATCTTGGTCATCTTATCAAGTATAACAATACCTGAACAAACCAAAAAAGATTCAAAATACCTCAATGACACCAAGTATAATGTAACTGTTAGATCCAAATATCAAGCCATAATAATAGCTGGACTTATTCAACCTAAAACATTAAAGTATACAACACACACATCACTGAATCAAAATTTCTATTCTGAATTTTAACTTGCTTAGGAAGCTTAAGCAGTCCAAATATAGCAAAAGACTGGGTAAAGAACATATATGATACAACTGAATGATATTTTGTGTCTACCATTAAGTCATGCTTTTAATCAATTGATTCTACAGCTGCATTTTCTATTAGTATATTATCTTATAACATAGTTTTAGCTTTCTATAATATAGAAATGCTATTTACTCAAAATGATCTTAGCTTTTTTTGCTATTCAGTTTGATGACTGTCGAGGATAAACAAATGTGCATGATTGTAATCCTCAACAATCCTCAACATTCCATAGTTATCACCAGCAATGAAATAATTTACAAGGGTAATCAATGAATATCTACAGAACAACTGTTCTAGTAACATTACTCATTATCAACCTATCACTTAAAACAATATGTCGTCGATTTTCATAGATTCCAAAATGTCGCTGCTTTTCACTCAGAGTAAGAATAAGTTTACACCTAGCAATAATCCAGAGCTCTAGATAAGAGGGGTATTTGATGATAATTAAGGGATAATTTTCTTTATTTCTCAATGAAAACATATGGTGTGACCCCTCATCTGAACCGTCCTTATCCAGAATTAACAAAAATTATCCCTATTTATCACCAAATACTCCCTCTTATCTAGTGCTCTGTCAACAATCCTCAACATTCCAGTAATCACTAGCAATGAAATAATTTACAAGGATAATCACTGAATATCCACAGAACAACTGTTTTAGTAACATAACTCAACATCAACCTATCATTTAAAACAATATGTCATCGATTTTCATAGAATCCAAAATGCCGCTGCTTTTCACTCAGAGTAATGAATAAGTTTACAACTACCAATAATATGAATTTATATATATGTTTGCAAAAATACTTAAAACCTTTTACTGACCCAACACTCCTTTTACTGGTCAGTCTCTATTATGGCACAATCTCAGAATAAAACAAATCTAAACAGACCTCAGTTTACTGATCAGCGTTAACATAAACAGTGTAATCCAACTTTGGGCCTTTACAACGTCTAGCATGTTGTGTCATTCCACTGTATGCTGCAAACATTTTGCCACAAAGGTAACATGAATAGGGCTTCTCACCAGTATGAATGCGACGATGAGTAACTAATGGAGCCTTCTGGGTAAATTTTTTACCACAAAATTCACACTCATGGTTCTTAATTCCAAGATGCACTAGCCGATGTTGGAACATAGATAATGTTTTTAAAACCTTTCCACATTGTTCACATTTAGTGTAACCTCTCGGAACTGAAGATGCCACGTTAGAACCAACAAACATAGCTTTTGCCTTACGTCTAGATCCCCTCCGTACTAGTGACGAAACTTGTGGAGGGATTCCTGATCCCTGCTGAAAACCAGAATATAATGACCTTGTACCACTTCCTCTTCTGGAAGGTCTTCCTCTCCTTTTACCTACTGGCATAGTTTGTCTCCCATTTGGTACATTATACCCAGATGGTATTCCAACTGGTACACCTTGGTTTGCATAAATTTGGAATGGTTCTGGAATAAATTCATAATTCTTCAGATTCCCACTTAACTAAATACATTTTATGCTTCCATAATGTTACCATAAATTTAAGTGTTTATCATTGGTATATGTCTCATAACTATCAGTTTCAGTGTTAATCATTGTTTCATAAAACAAACTGATCTGACTACAAAGTTTGAAAGAAATACTACACCAACTGAAATCATCCAAGTCTTGTAGCCAAACTTCAAAACCAAATGTTCAAATCATGGTATGTTTATGTGCAGTTTCTAATGCAAATGAGAAAAAAACAAAACAGGTACTAAACTTTAATACAACTCAAAGTCCCAGTCAATCTATTCCTGTTTCTCTACAGGCCAAACATAACTTTTTTACCAAGCAGAAATCAAATACCAAAGTTCTTCCAGAATTCTTATTTGTCCAATATCTATAGTCTGACTGACTTCCATCATCCATATAAAACAGTGACAATTATACAGACATAAATATTCTGAACTTCGCATTGATCACCATTTTGTGCATTTGCTTGTCACATAAAACTTCAGTACATCACAGACTAAAACATCGAAAAGCATCCTCTACAATTCTAGTACATGTATACAGTATTTCTTCAGTTATAACAAAGAATTTTTCTCTTCCAAAAAACATCCCAAAAGATCTAAATCCATCCAGATCTTAAAGACTGTTTTTTCTTTGTGAAAACCCCATTTTATAGTTAGATTACACAAGTCTGATATACATTCCGTGGCTATTTTGGAAGGGTTAACTCTCATCTTATTACCAAATAAATATGACACAAGATAGCCTGCCTAACTTTTGCTTTCTAAAAAAACTTTAACCAAAACTTTGATGCTAACTAGGCAGCCAATGCCATTGTGACTGCCACACACCTCCTGACCTGTAGCGTCATACATCATGCACAATGGCTAAAAGTGTTTATGCCACTGGCAGTATTTATCTTTTTAACAACAGCGCTATAAGTATAAAATGCGTAAGTCAGTATACAAACAATCTCAATCACAGGATCCAAAATCTGGAACCTAATAATCATTGTTCATCCATTCCTTATAATAATTTTCCCTGTTTCCACCAGTCCACTGGATGTGATGAGTGACAAGGTCACTGAAAAGGCCATCAAAACTCAAAATTTGTACACCCAAGTATCAAAGTACAAATACAGCCAAAGCAATTTCACAGATTGCGCCTGTTCACACTGAGTCTGAACTTCTCAAGACTTTAGTCCCTTGTACAGTCAAAACTTGTATTAACCCTTCTCATGCTAATTGCGTATATATACGTTTTTGGGGGGCAGGTCACTTTGTGAGCCTGTCAGGCACGCTAGACACCAAGTACACCCCAAAAGGGATGGTTGTCCTACAAAGATGGGATTCTGCTTTCTAACAGAGCAAGTTTTTACCCAACCACTGGTATTGTAGATATCTAAACACCGAAAATATGTCAAAAACTTACGATATTCTCAATATCAGTTTTTTTTAGTCACACCCTCACTTGCTTGATCCCGAGTTTCTTCAAACAAGACTTGATCCATCTAAACTTTTACTATTGATAAATGTTCAGCAATAATCCTGGCCCCCAGGGTAGCAATTGCTTTGTTCCTACGAAGCATACATTTGGGGCTAATATCTTTTTTTCTTTTTTTTTAAGTGTCTTAAATGAACACCGGTTAGCCACGTGACCACCATATTTGAACATCACATGACAGTCTGACTCCTGCATCATGGTGGCTTACATCTTGTTGTAAGTGGGTGAAAATTTCAACAATATCGGTGTGGAATTAATGGCTTCTTAGGTAAGGGTACCCCCTTTTTAGGGTCAGATGAGGGTCAAGGGGGCGGGGATGTAAAATTTTCAACAACAAAAATTGAGTACAAAATTGTATTGAATGGATAAAGGGAGGGGGGATACTTAATAACCCTGATGCAGGTAGCCGATTCTTTGGGGAGTTGGGAACATTCAAGAGCATTTTAGTAGCAAGAGCACTTTACAAATTCTGTTATTTAGGCAATTTGGAAGCACTGGAATGATGAAACAGGCGGGAAATATGAAATGAAGAAAGAAGAAGAAAGAATACTTGTAATAGCTTGTGCTTTCATGAGTGATCAGTGACATGGAATTAATAGCTCACTGTGACCAAAGGGAACAAAACAAGCATATTCACCTACAATAGTGGTTGCTACTCCCATCATGCAACAAGTGGCTTAAATCAACATCATTTGATCTTGTTGGTTTTGAGGTGGTCACAACACAAATGCTGCTTAATTTAAAACATCTCCTATCTAAAAATTGACTATCTTGATTCTGCTGCCAATTATATAATACAAAGCTGGTAGCTCAGTGGGTTAAGTGCTGGCCTGCTATGCCAGTGGTCCAGGATCAATTCCTGCTGAAAGTGGAAATTCGTTCAACCTGTATCACCTCCCATAATCCTGCTATTGCTGAAATACTGCAGAAAAGGACTATCCATCCATCCATCAACACAATTCTTGTCACAAAATTTTATCTCATCTCCAATATTGCTGATCTCTACGAAAAGCAAGATGAAGATGGCTTTCTGTTTCAACTCAGCTTCAAAACAGTACACGGTATGATACACAGTCATGTATACTAGCATGAAAGATGTAAGGTTTGGATGATATTTTTTAAAGGTGACAACTTAGCAGAATAGTGGTTGCTTTCCCTTCTCCTGTAAGTTTTCGAACATTAGTACAGTTACTGTAGTAGTCTCTACAGTAGCCTATGTATGAGACGACAGACAAGTATTCTCATATAACAGTGATCTCTCTTGAGTGTTATGACACCTTTTGCGTAACAAATTACTACAGCACGAACTGCTTCAACTGCAATATGGCACAGAATGATGTTGTGGCTTAACAATCAATTTCCTACATCAGCTACTTTCACTATCATTATGAACATCACATCAAAAGATTGATTTGAATCAGTAATGTGTGTGTGGTAGGTGATGTCAGTGCATGCTATATTAAATTCTCTCACTTCAAAATAATGAAATTGTTTTGTCCAGAACATATACCTCAAATATTTCTCTACATGCATTTGTCACCTAAAATCGAGTGAGCAGAACCCCTTCTGCAACAGCCTCTATGACTGTAGCATGTCAATCAAAAACATGAGGGGAGGAGCAAGCCTGTCTTCTATCCAATATTTGCAAATACATATACTGCACTGCATAACACTGCTCTAGTTTTCATGAGCTGTTGTATTATAATCATGGTAGCACTATTCCAATTCATGACAAGCTATGAAAACTGTAAAAAATGAGGGTTTCATCATAGATAATCTTCATAATTCCTGTAGACATGAATAGATCAGCTATTGTGCCAGGATACTTATAAAACCCACTGAGTCAACAAGAAGTCCAAGGATGAAATGTCTCACTTGTCTGTGCACTGTCTGTGCACTGTCATAAAACAGGGCTGAGACCCAAAACTCAACAAAAATAGATGCCACTGCCGATGCCAACACCGGAACAGGTAAACCTATGTCTCAACTCTGCTGGTTGCAGGAGAATCAAAAGTACAACAATTCTTACTTTCTATATACTTTTTAATCTACTTTATTTCAGCATTACTAGGTTTTATCTATTCCTTCCTTGTAACCAGCTCAATTTGTTAATGCAGTTTTGTTACATAGTAAAAATTTGAAGAAGTGCAAGTGCAATATGATTTTTACCAGAATGGACTTGAGGGACATCACAGACCAAATTACTAACATATTCCAAACTAATTAATATATATGGACATGTTAACATCTCCCCTCCCTCCCACACTTTTTGCAGCAACATAAAAGGGAGTTCTAAAGTATTTTAAGGAAACCAGTTTCAAGCAAAATGTAAATCAACTTGGCCAATGCTGCAAACAAAACTATGAGCATACATAAACACATAAAATCTATACACCAAATAAGCTACGAGAGACTTCTAGAGGAGGTGTGTTATCTCGTTTCCTGTTCCTAAAATACATATATGAGCCACATCACGCAAAAAAAAGATGCTTAATGTATACAGGAAGTCATGACTCAAACCAGTCTGTGAACTTGTGCTGTCACATACGCGCAGGCTGGTCTGAGCTTTTTGGCGTTTACCTATACGTTATGCATCCTTTCTACATGCTGCGGCTCATAAAATAAACTAAACATATGAACCTACCTGTTTTCTCTTTAATCCTAACAGCTGCATCTTCACTGCTATATTCAAACTTGCTCTGGATTCGAAACTTTGCAGAAATTTCTAAAGTCAATACATTATCTGTTTCACAGACTCGTTCCACACATCTCATATCGAGTTTACACTTCTGTGAGTATCACAGCTCATGTATTTAACATGTTGAAGTACGATTAAAAACTTTTTCTGTCATACTTTTCATCCAACTATCTCATAATACTGTAAAGGCAATCTGATGACCAAAAATCTCAAATCAACAGGTTATTTTCACTTCCAACTGCTGTATTTCACTGTTAGCCTAATCTGTCTCAGGTGTTATTGCCCTCCCTCTACTCTTCAAGAAAACTGGGGCCGTATTTATAAAACAACTTAAGTTGTTGCTATGCTGTTGCTAATGGGGAATTTCTATAAAGGAGGTTCCCTACAGCTATGTAATTTGCTCTGGAGGAACAGTCTTTTCAGACTGTTCCTCCAGAGCAAATTTCATAGTTGTAGAGAATCTCCTTCATACAAATTTAGCCATAGCAACGACTTTTTATAAATATGGCCCCAGTTTTTCATTTTCTCCACAAATACTGCATAAGCATCTTACTAAACTTCAAAAGTATGATTGTGAAAAAAAAATAACAATGAAAAATTTTATCAATTAATTCTAGGTTTTATTTGTTATGTAACCTCATTGTACTGACATGCTCTCTTCTGATTTTTTTATTGTACAACTACACACCAATTATGTGCAATATGACTATATCATGTTTATATGATTGTGTTTCCCTTTTGCCTTTCTTTTTTTACCTATGTTTTAGTACCTTTCCCTACTGTATCATTATTATCCTTGTTATTTTTGTTTCAACATGATGCATGTAGTTTCTCTCTAATGCAGGCTTTTCATCATCATTCTTTAAATATTAAGATAAAAATATGATTGTATGTGGGTGCCTTATCTTACTGTGTACTATAACTGCACTGCAAAACAGGAAGAATAATCCCAAGCTACATCCTGACAGCCAAATAAGTTTTCTCAATCATACCAGTTTTATTATTGCAGGTTTACACTGAAATTAAGGCCAACTTTCAACCCAAGTGACAACCTGCCAGATGATTTCCATACAAACTGCACATCATTTTAAAGTTTGTGTGTTCGTAATAGCCCAGGTAAGACATGTACACAAAGACCCAGCAAACTTAAGATATTCCAGCCAAATCAAATACCAAAAGTAAGTACAAAATACCATTTCATCAAAATTGTTTATGATGTACTGAATAGAATAATCTGTCTTACCTATTTTTCAACCGTTGGTTCAAAATGCATAGCTGTAGAGCTGAAGAATTATACACAAGTTTCAAACAAAAATATCAAGCAACTGTTCAAACTGCCAAGTTGATCATCTGCTTAGGGTCCTATTTTCTTCTATTTCTACTCACATATACTAGTAGTAATGCAAGGCAACAATTCAAGGCTAACATTTGTTTGTGACTAAATGGCAACAAATCTTATCTGACAGAAACTTTTTTAATTATTTACATATCAAAAAGTCTACTTCTTCCAATTTTCACTCTGAAAGCCTTCAATTATTGCTCATCAGTTATCAAATAAAACAAGATATCGAGAGGCAGAAAAATGTTTGCATGCACCAAGTAGTAAGCTTACAGCTCTTCTGGCACATCCACTCCATGTTAAAAATTACTGTTTTTATGTTTTTATTATTTCAATATGATATATATTCAGATCTTGGTGTTGTATATTATCTCCATTACAATTCCAATTGTTGCTTTATCAAGTGTATGGTAGTTTTGACCGCAAGCCAGGGAAGCACAAGATTGCCATGTGCAAAAGACTTCCTGAATTATGCATAAATTTGTTCATTGTGCTGAATGTTTTTGGACACATAGTTGTTAATTTGAAAATTAGAATGTAGAGATTTTGTTTTTTTTGAAAAGCAAGACCTGCAAGTTCAAAAGAAAATGTACTTTGCTTGCAGTCAATAGCCAGGAATGAATGCCTCCATAAATAGCTTGCACTGAGAAAGTAGACGAAATTTCTGCCCCTTGAAATCTTGTGCTCATAACACATATAAACAACAACACAACAATGTTTCTTCCACCTGCTGCCACATACTTACCAGCAATCTACAAAGTGCAACAATAGAGCCATTTACGAAAATTATGGTTTACAGGTGGATGGAGGGTGCTTAGTCATTTACTGTCCCATCAACAGTATTTTCAGATATATTGGGTAATGGGAAATGAGATATTAAGATGTAGATATAATTCATGGGTAGAAAAGTATGTAACTGCAGCCATAGCAAAGATTATGCAAGTCTTATGGCTGCATTCTAAGACCTCACTCACCTGTGAGTGACTCAACTTTGTAGCCAGGGGGAGGATTATCCCATTGAAATTTGAGCAATATTCAGGATTAACTCAATGAGTGTAGCTGGAGTGACGTTCTAGAATACAGGCGTTAAACTTTAAAGAATTAGAAATAACAACAAAACTACATGATAAACCCCCATCATTTAACAAGTCAACTTATAAACCTCTCTGCCAAAATGGAAGTTGGCAATAATTTCATTTCTGAAATCTGGTATCTGATACAAGAACAGTTAAAGACAATGCAGCACACCTTAAGGAAGGTTGACCTTTTTTAAAACAGCGGACATTTAATGCGAACAAAGCTGGTCAAGGTTAGCCACAGTTCACTTTAATGTATGATGCAAATAACATAAGACCACTGTCACCGAGCTCTTAAAAATTCAGAAGCTGCAGCAGAGGATCAAACCAGGAATGAATGCATGAAAGGCAAACACCCTACCATCAGAGCTCTAGATGAGAGGGAGTATTCGATGATAATTAAGGATAATTTTTCTTATTTCTCATCAAAACCATATGTTGTGACCCCTCATCTGAACCGTCTCGTCGAGACGGTTCAGATGAGGGGTCACATCATATGGTTTCATGCAGAATTAACAAAAATTATCCCTAATTATCACCAAATACTCCCTCTTATCTAGAGCTCTGCTACCATGTCACTATAAAGCCGACTTGTTCTGCAATGCAGTAAAAGTGAATGACATACATATACCCCGTAACGCCATTTAATATCAGTCAAAGTGACCTAGAACAATACTGATGCCAAGTGCAGTGTCAGGCTAAAACATTTTCTCATGCATCATATATATCTATCAAACCTTATTCAAAAGCCCGAATGTTGGCTCTATAGACTGATCAATTTTGTCAAGATAAGCAAATACAGAGGCAGCCAATGGAAGAAACATTCTGATCTGTGAAGTGAAAGGTGCACAGTCCAGTTCTTAGACCAATCAGCATGTTTGCACAACCTTACCAGAACCTTGGTTGTTCAAACATACCATGGAGATCTTCTGTTGCAGAACGAAGGTTCTGGCTAGACTTTTTACAACATGTTTATGGAATGATTTGCATTTTCAGGTGCATGGATTAGCCTCCAAGTTTAGGACACCATTATTACAAGACAGAAAACTTTACAGACCTTTGTATGTGAGTCCCTTCTTCAAAGGAGCTCTCTAAATCCTTTAACAGCAGTTCCAATGCAAAGGGATGTCCATATTTCAGAGCTCTAGATAAGAGGGAGTATTTGATGATAATTAAAGATAATTTTTCTTATTTCTCATTGAAACCATATGTTGTGACCCCTCATCTGAACCGTCTTGGCGAGATGGTTCAGATGAGGGGTCATAACATATGTCTTTATGAAGAATTCACAAAAATTATCCCTAATTATCACCAAATACTCCCTCTTATCTGGAGCTCTGATATTTCCCTGTCACATAGTGATCCATCTTTGAATATAATCATACACCTTGATGTCTGCCAATGGTCTAACAGAGCTCTAGTTAAAGGGGAGTATTTGGTGATAATTTGGGATAATTTTTGTTAATTCTGCTTAAAAACATATGTTGTGACCCTTCATCTAAACCGTCTCGACGAGACGGTTCAGATGAGGGGTCACAACATATGGTTTCAGTGAGAAATAAGAAAAATTATCCCTCAATTATCATAAAATACTCACTCTTATCTAGAGCTCTGTTCTAAACACCTTTCTGCTTTCAGATCAGTTGTTGGGTTATCTTGCAGTATTTTTATTCATCAAAAATATGTAAACATATAAAGAATTCATTATTTGTCTTCTAAGCATAATAAAATGAAAATGTAAAATAGTTGCATGACTTCAAATGCTTTCTTCTCGCTAAAAATTCAGAGACACTTTCTCATTGTTTAATTTAGCTTAACATCAACAGGGTGTAAATCACTACTGGTCTGTAGGACCAGCATTTGCATGGTATAATTTGTCCTCTTGTGTTTTTCCTGATTTCAATAACCATCTTTTTGCAATAAATATAAAATGTAGTTGATCTGGAGGACCAGCTACCGTAGAAATAAAATGGTCCTGCCCCCAAATATCACTGGTCATGGACTAAAAGGTGGTTACTATAATAAGGGGTTCATATATCTGTAAGCTCGGACATGCTTTATATCAGCACAAAAATAAATTTGTATTTTGTGGACTGGGGCTCTGAAACAAAATCAAGAGGGTGAAGGTAGTGGTGGGGGGGGGGGGGGGGGGGGGGAGAGAGTTATTCTGCTGAATGTCAGTTCTGAACATCCTGTACTCTAAAATGTTTTTACATATGCACCGGACACTTGCATAAAATTTCATCCAAGTAGACTAGCTGCCCAAATGCCAGAAAATTGGGCAAAGATTAATGCTCACTCACTGGTCTTTTTAGGGTAAGTTAGCTAGCAATTGTCAACAGCACAGCAGTATATGACTGAGTGCAACATGGCTTCAGACAATTTTAAGGTTGAAGGTATACAGGAAAATATCATGTAAAACGGAATTTTCAACATAGTTTCAATTTTGATCAAAATTACACCAGAAGTCAAGCAAATTTTACATTTGTAATGTATGCCTAGGAACAGGAAACTTTGTATTTTGTTTCAGTAGAATAACAAACATGCATCTTCACAGCTAAAAATATAATTTTAAGACAGTTTGTTTGCACTTTTGCATACTTACCTGGTCTATGCCACAACCATGTGAATCTAATTAAATAATAGTTTCACAGAAAAAGATTTCAATTTGGTAATAAAGCAAACTATATCTCAAATGTCTAAGGGCTGATTTCTATCTTGTTAACTGTGACCAATAGCAATGTCCTTCATTTGCTGTAAATGTCAATGTATCAGATAATGATTCTGTCACTCAGGGCTTCCGTTAACGGGTGTATGGCCGTATATTACGCCCAGTATTTGCTCCCGTACGTCGAGAAATGAGACCTCTGGCGTCTGGCATACGCCCGATAATTGTCACATACGGCCGTCTGATCTTGTCCCGACGTATAAAATATCGCCACTGTCTTTAAAAATTTAGCGTGTGTCATAATTAATCGGATTAACGCAGGTGTCAGCCTGACGAAAAGACCGCCTACGGGCCAATCGAGATTGTCCGTATGGAGCACTGAACCAGGTAACACACATGTCGGACCGCCTACCTGTCAAAAACGAACATCAAAATAACGCCCACTCGTAGATTCAACCTCTTACGGCAGTCTGCAAAACAACTTATCAAATCACTATGACTGAGCTTTTGGATGAAATTTTTACGATCGCGAGAATGTAACTGACCTGTGAAGGGATATGCCGACCTCAAAAGTTTATGAATGTATCCATAACACACGAATACTGAAGCATGTATTGACAAACTCTGTCCGAAGTTTTAAGGAACACAACATTCATATTAATGCTTGCCCTTACAACGGAAGTTCTTGTCATGATCCATACTGCCGTCAATGGACTTTTTAGGAATAAGAACGTCTTCCGCGAAGAGTTGATTCAAAGCGAAGATACACTATTAATATTAATAGTCGCTGGTAATATACATGGTTTTCATTGATAGTACTATTAAAATAGTAAAAATACAAATACTGAAATGTCAATTTCACCGATTTCTTAGTTGTATCGTCATATCGTCATGCAACCCAGTGCGAAAATAATGCCGTACAGTGTGCACAGAAATAGCGCATTCTGGTCAGGGTCTACGCGTTTATATATTCGGTATAATACTAACGGTAGCGTTGATATGCAGTTACCTGCTCGTTTATTGGTCAAGCACGTTTTCTCTTTGATGTAAAGATCAAAGACGCCGCTGCGAGTATATACGCGTGCCGTACGCAGTGTCATTTTAACCGTGAGACAGGTACCTCAGTACACACACCGATAACTAACGATCGTATCAGCCAGCGCAACTAGGCAGTCAGATCGGTCTTTCTTGTTCGCATCTAACATGAATAATAATGAACATCGACCTAGCGACAACCGAGTTCTTCGGTGGAAGCGTGTCATTATACTTCCGTAAGTCACCGTATTTCCGACGCGGCCCATTCGGCGGCAATGAAAGGGAATATTATGCAATAGCAGACAGTGCAACCATTGTAACTTAGGCGAGTCTTCAGTTTTTAGAGTGCTCAGGACTTACGTATTGTTGACAAACAAACAGGAATGACTCTGATTAGACTGCGCAAATGCTCAGGCTTCCCTTCGTAGAACAAAAAGTTCACTACAGTATGGGAGAGAGAGAGGGATGTGTAAGGGGCGGGTGCGGGGGGGAGGTAAAAATAACCACGCATAAGTCATTCCTAAAATCTTCGGACTTCCAAAAAAATTCTCTCAATACGTCCAAATCTGACACCATGGAAGTCTGGACTTCCAAATTTTGAAAGTTAGTGGAAGCCCTGGTCACTTCAAAACAGTTAGCCTGCTATGACCAATGAGTTTTTCATGCAAATTTCAAAAGGTTGCACGACTATACAGAGCAAACAAACTGTCTTAATAATGGCATGAGAAACATTTTTTTTCATGATACAACCAAAGAAATAAATATCTCACATAAAAAATTTGGATTGTGAAACATTCAAGTTTTCTACCAGTGTTGATAATATTCGAACTAATTCACTTTATGATTAACAACTCAATGATCCATATTATATTAGCAAGCTCAGGCATTCCATTTGAGACTTCATGATCAGTCTTTTTTATAGACCGGGTTTCTTAGCCGGGGGTCTGCAACTCTGCATACCTGAATGACCCATATGCATACTTTAGGTCAGTTCTGCAATAACCAAAGCAATTATCTGCTACTTAAAACAGTCATTGTTTGCAAATTTTGTTACCTGCTATTTTGGCACTTTGAGAGTAGGTTACTGAATCAGTGTTCACCTGCATCATTGCTTTGTAAATCTTTGGTTGTATCATTCAATAATGGCCAATATGATCAGCATCCAATCAAGTCTGTCACCATAAAATACAGTATTTTTTGTCACCATGTCATGTTTTAACTCATATTTTCTGGAATCCTGTAACTATTAAGCCCTAACTATTATTACCTATAAATGTGATGCATTTGAGATTTAGAGACGAAGAGGAAAAGCGCAACTTTTCTAACAAGATATTTTGTGTCCTTGAATGTCAGAAAAGGCTATTCACCAATTAAATCTGTACCTACAATTCTTATTTCACCAAAGAATGGCAACACACATGTGAATGTTATATGTACCCAAAGAATTGGTTGTATATTAGTTACATTGCTGCTTCCTTAAATGTTGTTGGTTGCAGAGATGATGATTTCATGAAAACAGCAAAACGATGTCAGTTTATGCCACTCCATTTGCTAATGAAAAGCATTGATCATCTTTAGTTGAAAGCATTGTCTTCTTTCAAACTTAGATAGAACCAGCTCCAAGGCTATATATAATCATGCATCTGCATTTTAAAATCAGACACTAAGAATAAAAGGTATGCATGAGAAAGTATCTGTCATGGGTGTGAGGTATGGATAGAAAAATCTGTTCCTCGATACCACTGTTTGGCAATGATACCAAACCATGTTCCACTTGAAAGATACTTATGGTCACACACCTGGAATCTGATGAGGTTTTCACGCTGCATAATGCATGTAAATTTCAGTCCCATTTCATATTCCTTGTAACTGACTGGTTTTTAAAGTTGAAACAGTGAGATGCTACTTTTATGGCAGACAGACTGGATCACATGTAGTTTCCTCAAATCATTTTTTTTTTCAATTTTACATTAGTTTTCAAAAATCAGAAAATGTTTCTCTAATTTGAGTTTACTCTTAACAATTTGAGAAAACTAAAAGAATCTCTTCTGAGACAAAGGTTTTCTTTGTTGCTCTCTTACTGAGTTTGATTTAAAGTTAGTATTAATTTCTTGTCTGGATCAATATAACAGATTTAACCTTTTTTTTCATCAACAGCTTTCTTAAAGTTTACAAGAGAATTTCTTATCCCCTTATAAAGTGTTGTTTCTTTTCCTCAAAAACAAAGTTGTGCTTCTGGAAAACACTGAATATCTTAGAATGGTAGAAAAGCTTTATTTCAGTGAGATCTTGGAAAAACAGCAGTCAAAAAATCACTCTTACCATATCCAGACTGATTTGCTGATTGATCAAATGAACCATCCCCTGCATCTGAAGATCCATAACCCATAGCACCAGACATGTCCTCTCCCCAATTTTCAGTTGCACCTTCTGACATTTCAACACCCGTAATTTCCAAATCGGTATCTGGCTCTATTTTGATATTTGTATCATCTAGTCCTGGTTCACTGGCTATATTTGTATTACTATCTTCTGACTGACTAGTATCACCATATTCTGCACTATCAGATGTTTGTGTATGACTTAGATGAAGTGAAGGTGGTAATGATTGAGAGGTATAACTACTGTTTTTGTCCTGACCAGTTTGTTCACTATCATTGTCATTTTGAATATCACCTCCTTCACGTTCTACTTTCACAGTAGATGTCTCTTCCTGAACACCTTGTCTATCAGAAAAACTTTCTCTTACTTGTTCTTGAGGTCTGGATCTTTCTTGGAATGGTCGTTTCGATGGTGGTGCAAAGTTGTCATCGGCCGATGGATACGCTGAGGATTGTTGTGACTTTGATGATGGTACTGGATGAAGACGTTGCCGTTTCTGTGCTTGCTGAACTGGGGTTCTCGGGCTTGGATGTGATATATTGCTTCTCTGATATGGTTGCTCTGTCTCTTGTGTTTTCTTCCTATGATGACCTATCAAAGATAACATATCCAGATCAACATCACAAACAAGGACACAAGGCAAATTAACGAATCCTTGTTGCCTTATCTGATAAACATCTTACTTTAAACATTTTTTAACTGAGTCTAAGGTAATTCATTTTGTAGGTTCTGCAGGGCTGTGGAAATACTAAAATGCCTGACTTGTCCTACTTCTCCCACTTCACTCTGGACAAGTGAGAAATTTCAGTTTACTTGCCCTGGGACAAGTATTCAAAGTGTCATCAGTGGAAGTATTTCAGGATAATGCTGAGATATTTTTCATATTTTTTCATCAAAACATATGGTGTGGGTTCCTGTTAGAATTGCCTCATTGAGCCAATTCTAACAGGTGCCCACAACTTGTGTTTTAGTTTGAAACTTTGTGACAGTTAGCCAAAAACTGTCAACTCAACTCTTCCTCCATTCATTATCTATTATTCTTTCCTTATTTCATGTGTACCTTTTTTCTGGACAAGTAAATGTTTGTTCGGACAAGTTAATTTGGTCTATTTACTTGTCCATGGACAAGCAGAAAATTCTGGTATTTCCACAGCCCCTGTATTCTGGTTAGTTTGCTTGTATGTATGATACACTGTAGATGAGTGTTTTACATAAACAATCTTTTCTTTGTTACAAATTTTGGATACAAAGAAACAGTTTTACTGGCAAGTACTTACTTTTCAAGCAATACCCCAAAAACTGTGACTTAATTTCCTCTCTGCCTTCAAGAAAACCTTTCCCTGTGTTAGAACCAAGATGTGACAGGGATCCGTCATTTACACTTGCTGTTAGGATAATTGACTCTTCTCCTGTGTGGTCACATAACTGTTCAACCTAGAAAAAAATAGTCAGATTCACTTCTGGATAAAAACCACAAGTTTAGATCCTAAAAACTTTTCAGCATGAAATTGTTTATTTACATAGATGGCTGATAAGAAAATTTATCTGTTTTTTAAGTAGCATCATTTTATGCTAATACTAAACCTCTTTTCTAGCATAAAATAGCTAAAGACACTATTAATTTATCATGGCCAAACCAGCCTCATCCCAAGACAATGAACATCTCAATTTCTTAAATCTATACAGTCACATTCACTGTCTGGGCATAGCGTGCATGCACTTACCAGATCATATGTGCAGGGTGGTGCAGTAAGACACAATTAGCACTCACTTAGTCTCCCTATCTCTTCAGCTCCAGATAAGGAAGGCTCTTAACAGAGCTCCAGATAAGAGGAGGTATTGAGGATAATTTGAAGATATTTTTCTTATTTCTCAACGAAAACATATGTTGTGACCCCTCATTAGAACCGTCTCAATGAGACGGTTCTAATGATGGGTCACAAAATATGTTTTTATGGAGAAATACCGATAATTATCCCGAAATTATCGCTGTTACCCCTTCTTATCTGGACCACTGCTCTGAATGATAATCCTGAAGCTTATGTTTAACCCTATTGCACTCAGAACAGTCAAAACTCTATGGAGTTTTGGCCTTCTGAGTGCAATAGGGTGAACACCTTCATTAAAACTGACTTGGTGACAAACTTCTAATAAGGGGTCACAACATTATGTTCTAATTTAGAGTTAAGAAAACTTATCTCAGAATTCTTATGAAGATAAACCGGTACATTTTGAAGGGGAAGCAGCTCTACGATTTTTTTTGCCCCACTTCTACATGGGCAACTCTTACAAGAGCTAATTCTTTCCTTTAATGGCTGACCCTAGTTTGGGAAGCAAACGGGCAACAACAACAAAAGTTGTAACAAGAAATCCACGGAATGCAGTGTCTCACCAGGCTGCTCTCGTCACAAAACAGAGATAAACCAGCGTTTGCGCTAGCTATTTCTGCTTTGCGTCCTGCGGACGCAGAGGTTTGAAAATTTGTGTCCAAGACTCATTATTTCGCGTCCCTGCTAAACTGGGTCGGAAAAACATGCTCACAACGGACATTACAATGACCATTATTTTTGTTTCTTTTCCTTAATAATAAGCAAAAAAACAAACCGATATAAGATGCAATCTTAACCAATTGCAACAGTTACAATATTTATTCATTATTACCAATCTTTAATGCAGAAATAAACCATATATAAATAGATAAAATTTTAACATCCCGACGTGTTTTCTCCCGACACTACACAGTCAATACACATTATCGGGTGTAATGGCTATAAATAGATCCGCGTGTTCGATTATATCTACTAGAGTATGGCACTTTCTACGAAATTTATTTCAATTACGGACTTAAAATCATCAAAAATATCGGGAGAAAGTTGATATTCATTTCTCTATTAGTGAGAATCTGAAGTGGCCTGCATGCGGTGCATACATAAATACACCTATTAATCTCAAGTAGTAGATAAAATTAGCACCCTATCGAGCTGCCGAGATGTCTTGTCGGCGTCTTTGAACTAAAAGCAGCCTGACTGGCGGCACATTATAAAAGATACTTTGCGTCCTGTGGACGCAGACGGTAATTTTTTCGCGTCCGGCACTAGTTAAATCGCGTCCCAGACGCATTTTTTTGTGCTAACGCCAACGCTGTACACCATAAAACTGGACAAAGCTGCTATAAACAAGCAAAGACAACAATGCCAGAAAAGAAATGCTATGTCTCGCTACAGAAGTAATGCCCATGGCTCTGTTCTGCTAGTCACTTAGGATCAGTGCTCCAGATAAGAAGGGGTAACAGAGATAATTTAGGGATAATTATCCATATTTCTCCACAAAAACATATTTTGTGACCCATCATTAGAACCGTCTCAACTAGACGGTTCTAATGAGGGGTCACAACATATGTTTTCGTTGAGAAATAAGAAAAATTATCTTTGAATTATCCCTGTTACCCCTTCTTATTAAGAGCTCTGTAGGATGGGCAGAAAAACATGCAGGTATATCCATTCATCTTAAAACCCCCTCTTATCCAGACCTCTGATCCAGATGGGGTTTTGACCATAATTTAAAGATAACTTTTTTATTTCTCAATTAAAACCTATGCTGTGACCCCTTATTAGAACCGTCTCGCGGAGACGGTTCTGATGAGGGTCACGGCATGTTTTTATAGAGAACTATGGACAGTTATCCCTTTTAGAATCATCCCTTTAAGCCCTTCTGATATGGGGCACTGGTGTATCCATTCATTTTAATATTTACCTAAGATCTAAGTCTTACCAATAACTGTATCTGAGTTTTGAGGACAGCCTTCATAATAGCCTTGTAACCAGGAATTTCTTTCAGAACCTCCATATCGGCAACCTGTGTTGTCATGGTGATAGTATGTGGAGCTGTAATCGTTGGTTGAGGGCAGTACTAGAAATGCTTAGTTTGTGTGTGTTCCGTGTTGACTTGGTGCTGGATTCCGCTGGCAACAGTATTTGGGTTGGTCTTTAATTCAGTTTCTCAGATACTGTTTCCTGTAAATGAAAGAATGCAGTGCTCTAGATAAGAACTATCCATACTTTGATAAGAAACACATTGTGACCTCTCATTAGAACCATCTCACCTAGACTGTTCTAATGAGGGGTCACAAAATAGGTTTTTGTTGAGAAATAAATAATTTCAATTTTCATGCCCAGTTAAGTTTGTTTTAATTCCAAACAACTGACACATAAAGGAAACAATGTCACTGTCCGAATTTACCTAAATCGACCCTAGTACATTCACTAGTGACATTATCTCATCATCGAGACAGAAAATATTGGCACCGTAAGTCATTTCATATTTGTGCATGGCCCATGTTAATGTCATGGCCCTCTTAATTTCTGAAGTCCCCACATTCAAAATTTCTGGAATGAAAACCGGGTTACATTTCTTTTATAACAAGAGCTGTCGCCTGAATTGGGGGGGGGGGGGGGGGGGGCTAGGATGTATCAAAACCCTGAAGCATTACCTAACATCAGTCCAAGTATTAATATCAACTGAGTCCATCATCGTGGCACTGTGAAATTATGTCTTCATAAATATAAAACTTTAACCAAAATCTTTAAGACAAAATTCTAAGTCGATGACCTTGACTTCAAGGTCACCAAGTGGGGTAAGTATATAGTGTTTTGTAAAAACTCAAAAAAGAGTCTAACACCAGTTCAAGTATAAACTAAATCTCTGCAAAGCATTATGAATCAGTATGCAATTACAAAACTTTAAAAAAGACAAAAATTTCCTAAGTCCCTGACCTTGACATCAAGATCACTTAGCGGGGTTGGGGTAGTACTCTGTAGATCTAACTACAGTGCAAATATAAAAAGAATTCATCTATGGGTTCAGGAGATATGTGTCTTTAAAAAAACTTTAATCAAAACATCCAATCAATATAAAGACAATATTCTAAGTCCATGACCTTGACATCAAGGTCACAGAAGGGGGTGGGGGTAGTACCTTTGAAAACTTTAGACCAATATCTAACTTTAGTGCAAGTATCAAAGGAATCCATCCATGGGTTATGGAGATATTGGGCTTTATAAAACTTTAACCAAAACATCCAGTCCAGGAAAAATACCAATTTTCTAAGTCCATGACCTTGACATCAAGGTCACGGAGTGGGGTGGGGGTGGTACCCTGTTAAACCTTAGACCAATATCTAACTACTGTGCAAGTATCAAAAGAATCCATCCATGGGTTAAGGAGATATAGGTCTTTAAAAAACTTTAACCAAAACATCCAATCCGAACGCCGACGCTGACGCCGTGGTGACAATAGCTCTTCCTGAACTTTCGTTCAGGCGAGCTAAAAACAAACATTCATCGAGGGATTTACGGATGTTTTGCTACCTTGCGGTTTCGCACCAGGAGACTTCCCACCTTCTCATTGGAGAGTTCACTACTCGTTATTTTTCGCACTTTTTTGGCCAAAGACGTTTCGCTACCTCGTTGTTGTTTGCGGTTGTTCGACAGTTTACTGTTAGTTAATCTCTCTATTTCAAGTTCTCTTTTTATAGATTCGACCATGCTAGCTTAACAATTCTAGGTCTATACTTAGTTTTCAAAGAAAGTGTTTGGGCATTTTTCAAAGAAAGTGTTTGGGCATTTATACAGCTAAATACTACTAGGCGGAGCCATTGATGATAATGAGATGACGCGAATTGATTTGATTATCTTTTTGGGAATTTATTGTGCAAAGTTTATGTCATAGATTGTATCAGCTATCTAATAAAGTGAAAAGATATTTGATATCTTATAATCTTTGAAGGGCAAAGTACGCCCATGGATCAATGATGTGAGCCTTTGATTGTATCACTGACCACGCACGCGACAATAACATTAATAAGGAAGCTCAGGGAGCGAATCATCAGCATGTATCCTCTGGCACTGAGTTTGATCTTGTCTCCAAATATCGAAGAAATGATTCCTGTGCAGCCTGTGATGGATACCAAATACTACATGTATCCAATGACCACATTAATTTTTTTAAAATTCCAAACTTGTATTAAAGGTGTGTGGGTACTCCTGCATGTAATTTTGCAAAGGGAAATAACTTTCCTCATTTCCTGTTTTCTTGTCTCTTTCAAAAGGAGGTCTGCTTTTCTAGGAAATAATTTGCTCCTACAAGAACATTTTTTCTTTATGAATTGACCCCTCTTGAGAGATGAGTAAAATTGAAAATGGCAGAGTTGCTTCCCCTGAAAAAGTACCAATTCACTTTAATATATACTGCATTGCGTGAAATTACCTCGCATATAATCAGCCAGCTTATTCTTCTCATTTATATCCTTTTTGGTTTTCAATTTCTCCAGGGCCTGTAAATCATTCATGCAAACCAATTTAAATAAACGGATGCGCTGGCTGATAAAAGTGTTACCTGGTCGCAGATCTGTAATGCTTAATCCATTTGATCACAAATTCAAACAGTCCCCCCACCCCCCTGTGTTTTGTTGTTTTTTTGCTCAAAACTAGTAAATATTAATCCTTTTTTTCTTTCCCAAATTCCCCAATTCCAGGTGGCTATAATTTGTTGGGTATCGAACATAGGCACCTGATTACAGAATTCTATGTTATAAGGGACTGACCATTTGATATTCTTGGGGGGGGGGGGGGGGGGGGGGGGAGGGGTGTATTCTTGATGGAGACACAACATTTTATTTCACTGGCCTCTGGAAACAATTTCTTTCCTTTTTTTTACCTTGTGGGAGCTAATTTTTTTTTTACAAACTAACTCAAACTATCAGATCCTTGTTTACTTGGCCTAAATATCCTTTTATTTTAGCCACATCAGTTTTTTAACACTTTTTTTTCTCACAAAAAGAACATGGTGCTGTCTTTACCAGGCCAAGGGCTTTTGCAAATCAGTGCCTGGAGCATAAACATCCCTGTATGAGTTTGGCAAAAAATTAGGCCTTAAATTAGGGATATTTGGCCAAAATTTAGGGCTATTTTGGCAAAGTTTTAGGGCTAACATTAGGAATTTTAAGGTGTTTTTCTATCCCAAATATATGCCCAAACATGTTTTATTCGTACTTTTGAAAGTTTGATAAATACTTCAGGACTTCTCTGCCGGGGGGTCTGGTTCCCATCTCACAGCAGATTTACCTGTACAGGTAAAGGTGTGAAAATTTATTCAACCAATCAGTGGGCCAGAATTACCAGTTATGATGATTTTATTGGCTGACTGGAGGTGTTGACACTATGTAATCAAGAGACAGAATGACACTTTTGAAGTTAATCCTCCTTATATAGTACCACCCCTGTCTTTAAGACTGGAAACAATAGAGAAAAACTAGAAATGATGATAAAAATAAGGGTTTTTATATTAGGACTTTTGCCTTTTTGAGTGTTTATTTTGCCATAATGGTTTTGTCTCCCATCAGCTAGTGACTCTTTTGCAATTCAGTTTTAGTGGAAACATTTACTTTGAGGCAGATCAATAGTACATGTATGTGAATGTTGTATAGGATGTTTTTGTAAATGTATGCACATGCGGCCCACTGGTGTAAACCAATTGTAGATAATATTAAAATATTACTATAAATATGGGGGTCTGTGGGGCTGCGCCCCCCAGAAGCCAGATACATTATAAAAACTCAATTCCAATGGAATTATCTGCAGACTATATCTTTTTTTTGAAATTTTGGGTGGAGACAGGTTATTTTTATCCCTTACCTTTGAGGCAAGATTATTTTTTTAACCCCCTTATGAGCCAGGTTATTTTTTTCTTGCATATCCAAAGACAGGGAATTTTTTTATAAATATACCAGCCCCCCCCCCCCCCCCCCCCCAGAATATCAAATGGTCGGTCCCTAAATAGCTAGTATAAACTAAAGGCATCTCACTCGGCATTTTCGAATCAAAGGAAGTGTGTCTGGTTCCCGGTTCCACAAGGGACTTTTAGACTGATTGTCGTTTTATGCTATTGGCCAGTGTTCTCCCCAGAAATTTCAGAAGGCATGTCGCTTTTAGCACAAAAATCAGATTTTGACATGTTGATCAAATTTCAAAATCCTTAATATAGCAATTTTTGCCAATATTGGCCTAAATTTACATTTTAGCTAGTTTATTGATGATCCTGAATGCATTTAAAACAACTTCACTGGCTAAGAAATGAAAAATAATAGAACTTTAATGAATTTGCATTGGAAATTAAGGCATGTTGCAAAGGTAATTTGAAGAGAAAGGCATCGATGTTGCAAGTGACATGCCTTAATGGTCTGGGGAGATCCCTGTATTGGCATATGTGACGTTTCGAAAAAAAACGACTGTTGTCATAAAAGCGGTTGTAAACAACATTGAAATCATATTAAAATACTGAAATGAGGACAAACCATTCGATAGAAATGAGAACAAAATAATAAGTAACTTTGGTAAAACCTTGGAAACTATCTGCACACGTCAATGGCATACAAATAGTCCCTTAAGGATCCAGGAACCAGACATACATCCGTTGATTCGAAAATGCTGAGAAAGTATACTATTTATATTCAAAACGTTGGATTCTGTAATCAGGCGCCTATGGTAGTGAATATGCAGGGTAGCGAAATCGTTTAGGTAGCGAAAACGTCAGTAGCGAAGACGTATAGGAAGCAAACATGTATAGGTAGCAAAGTGTTAGGGCGCGCTACATCGGTAACCCATTGAGACCAGCATGCGAGACCCAGACAATGAAACGCCGCCATTTTTCGGCTCGACCCAATTTCATAATCAGACTCTTTCATCAATAAAATCGGAAGGCAGGCTTTCGCTTTCGAACTTTGAGCGCTGTATTTCTTTCTTAACAACAGCTTAATGTGAGTGTAGCATTGCAGCGTTACTACAATTATAAGGCCGAAACATTACCACAAAACTGTTGAAGCCTGCATTTCTGTTATCGGTGGCGGCGCTTGCTGTAATTGGCAATTAATTTGGAAGGGACACAACTCTGTTTATCAATTTCACGCTGTATAATCAGACGAAACTGACCCAGAATGAGGCTCAAATGCGGTCCGTGGAAATACCCCCAATCCACTCCAAACCACCTTCATAGCACCCAAACTATTTTTTTCTTATATCTTTCCGCTCTCTCTCCCCCTTCCTCAACCCCACCCCCTTCACTCTTTTAAATAATAAAATCCAATCAGTGACCTGTATATAGGTCAGTGATCCAATCAAATTAAGTTTGCTTTTGATTCTTTGAAATAATATGCCGCTGAACACACACACATACACACACACACACACACACACACACACACACACACACATGGGGCAACCACCTAGTGCTCTTTTTATTTTGAGTCTATTTATTTTGGTGTTGTTGTGTGTATGGAGGGGACAGGGGGTGATTTGAATCCGGGAAGGCTGGTTTGAGGTGTTTTTGTGGTGTTTTGGGGTGGTTTGGGGTGTTTCCACGGAACACTCAAAGTGTCCCAACATACATTCATCTGATCATTATATCATGTATATCAGAGTACTGTTCTGTGGTATAAGAAAAACTTGGTGGTCTTCCTCTGCTCAATTAGACCTAAAAAAAATAGCCGTGTTTCCACTGACCCGACCGACCCTGCTTCAGACCCCCGACTCTGCTATTTTCATCAATAAAAGAACAAAATTTGGATTATATTGGATTATATTGACATCACACCTGATATAGTGTTTCAGAAATTAAAAGCCCTAAATCCATCAAAATCTCCAGGCCAGGATGGCCTTCATCCAAGAGTTTTGAAAGAAATCAAGGACATCATAGCAGTACCACTAAGTTTATTATACAAGAAGTCATTGGACAACAGTGAATTACTTATGGATTGGAAAATAAGTCAAGTTTCACCAATTTTTAAAAAGGGAGACAAGAAAGTTGCAGGTAACTATCGACCTGTCAGCTTGACTGCAGTGTGTTGTAAAGTAATGGAATAGATCATACGAGACAGCATCATGATGTATATGACCAAGCATAACTTATTTTGTGACCAGCAGCATGGATTTGTCCCCGACAGATCATGTGTAACTCAACTATTAGTAATACTAGATTAATGGACAGAAATGTTAGATAATGGTTATCCTGTTGATACAGTCTACTTGGACTTTAAAAAAGCATTCGATACTGTACCGCATGAAAGATTACTTTTGAAAACCGAAGCATACGGAATAAGATCAGTTATACTGCAATGGCTCCGTGCCTTCTTAATTGGGCGAAAACAACGAGTTCCTGTTAATGACCAGTTTTCTGGGTGGTCCCCTGTCACTAGTGGAATTCCTCAGGGTAGTGTCTGGGACCAGTGCTGTTTGTCATCTACATAAACGATTTGCCCTTGAGTGTAAAACACGCTTTAACCAGGATTTTTGCGGACGATACAAAGATGTACAGAGAAGTTCCGACTTATACAGCTTATTCTGAAGGATTTATATGAGCTTGAAAAATGGAGTGAACGTTGGCAGATTGGTTTCAATATAGGCAAATGCAAAGTTATGCATCTAGGTTTTAATAACCTAATACCATATGACAGACGACAACTCGGAGGACATGCCGTTGTAAGAGACCACCGTGGAAAAAGATCAAGGAGTTTTAGTTGATAATAAACTTAACTTCCATGAACATTTGGCAACAGCTTTGAAAAAAATCAAATAGTGTACTAGGCACCATTAAGAGAACCTTCTCATGTTTAGATGGCAACATGATTAAAAAATTGTTCATCAGTTTAGTTAGACCTTTATTGGAATATGGCAACTGTATCAAATCACCCCGTTTTAAAATGGATCAGAAGAAGTTAGAACAAGTTCAAAGGAGGTAACGAGGCTAGTTTCAGAATTACGTGATAAATCATACCAGGATAGACTAAAAATTCTAAAATTACCGTCTTTATATCATTGACAGAAAAGAAGTGACATGATTCAGACGTTTAAGATTATCAAAGGCTTCGATAGAATACCAGCTAATCAGTTTTTTTCCAGTTTTCAAAGTCAACAACAAGAGGACATAAGTATAAATTACAGAAATTATCATGCCGTCTGGATGTAAGAAAGTTCTTTTTCTCCAATCGTGTCATAAATGACTGGAATAACTTATCACCATATGTGGTTGAAGCTTAAACAGTGAACCAATTCAAGGATAGACTTGACTCCCACTGGATGCATAAGATGTATGACCTCCCTGAGACTTTTACTTGAAGTTTTATAACCTTCCATTCCCGAAAAATAACAGTTATAAGTGAAAAAATCTAAGAAGATTGGGTATACAGGCTACTAGCCTTTCAACCCGTAGCAGAGGTATTTTATGCTGAAAAGTTTTGGGTATTTCATGCCAAAATTTCCATCTTTATCATGTTGTATAATTTAGATATTTTTGCGGGGAAAAAATGTCTTATTGATAAAAATTTTCTGAATTAATTTTTGTATTTTAAATATGTATTTGTATGTTTTTCAAAATTCTTATTTTAGAAATTTTGCAAAATTATGTCCATATAATTCAGTAATGAGTCTGGATTAAAATTTTCTCACATTCTCAGGATATGGTCATCAAAGTCAAATCTAACCTGCTAAGAGCGGTTTGTGCATAATTACTCCCCAAAAGAAGGAAATGCCAAACTCAGTTTTGACAACAAATCTCCATAATCAGCTGAACTGAGTGACAATCAGTTGATATGGCAGTTATGTTGTCAAACACCATCAGAAGTTTTTGTTGTCTTTGATGATCATAATTTGAGAAGTGGGAAATGATTAAAAAGTGTTTTGTCTAAAGAGCGAGTGAGTGACAGCTGCAAAAAGTAGTGATTTTCACATTTTTGCCTATTTAAGGTTTTCTTGACTCCCTGGTCAGGATCTTTAATAATTATCTTTGTGGAATTCCATACAAGACTGGACTGTGCCGTCATATTAATTTCTGGAGCGGATTTATACCCCCTTTCTGTTTATGTGGGTTAAACTGGACTTTACCGTTTACCAGCAAAAATCAAGATTTCTTTAGGAAAGGACATTTTAACATTAAAACTGGAAAACCAGTTAATTACACCTTGTTATCTATATTTCTGAGCAATAAACTGTGTAAGGTTTAGAATTATATTTCTAGGACTTTGGAACTTATTCTTTGAGTTGGAAAATATAAATAATAAACAGTTATTGTAGAATCGGTGTTCTTCGTCATTTCTCTTTACAAATCTAGAACTTTTAGACTTCAATTTGTACAGCATATTATCTGGTGGAGATCACAGGGGTACGTGAACTTAAAGTACCTCATTCATTTAGCCAAGCGAGATTTCCCAAATTATTTCAAAACATTTGTCAAATTTAATTGTGAAGTATGGATCGCCGTTTTCACCCACAGTCCTACCATGGAAAGTGGAATAATCAGGTGCTGCCGGTGGTTTTCTACTTAACTTTACCAACTGTCAGCTGTTGTCAAACTCTGAAAAAGGACATTGGTAAAAGGACAAAGACTGCTAAACAAAAACAGCGGGATATGAAGAGACTGAACGACTATAATGAAAGTAAGTCTATATGTTCATTATTCCCCTTCAGTTCTGTTGACAATAAAGAAATTCAAGACATGATTCCACGACAACACCTGTATTTTACGCCACGGAGTATAGAAAAGTATTCAGAATCTCAGGCCAACAAAATTATTGACTTTCAAGAGGAAAATAAGCAGTTAACTGTAACCATTTCCCAGCTAAGAGAGAGCGTCACCAATGAAAAGTTAAGAAATAGTGATCTAAAGAAGGAAAATTCTGTTCTAAATATGGAGGTGTCTAAAGTACAGAAAAAACTTCAGGATGCTGAACATGTGATTGCAAATTTACAATGTGTAGCTAATACAGCAAAATGCAATTTGAGAAATGCAGAAACTGAAATTTTAAATCAAAAACAGGAAATTATTCAGAAGGATAACAGACAAAAGGAAACAGAAATTCTAAAAGATGAAATGATAAGTAAGTTTAACAGAGAGATAGAAAATAATGAAAGGATCCGTAAAGAATTTTCTATAGAAGTAAAAGGACTTAAAGCGGAAATAAGGTGTTTGAAAACGCAAGTGACAAGCAGTGACTCAATACAGGTAAACAGTGAACAAAGTGCCACTAATGTTGCTACCATTAGGGGAACCAGTGGGACAAAGGGTAGTAAATCAAATAAGAAAGCTTCCAAAGGGTCATTTCATCAATGTTTGCCTTTAACCACATCTGATAATCTTCCGTGTCACCGATGTGGGAGTCTGCATTCGACCCACCAACCTAGTCAATGTCCAGCAAAGAATTTCTTGTGTGGATATTGCTCAAAAAGAGGGCACCACACACTAAATTGTTTGCAAGTCTGCAAGGGTTGTGGGGCCAAAGGCAGACTGTATCACAAACTTGAGGACTGTGTGGCACAAGACATGAACTGTGCTTACTGCAATGTTAAGGGACATCTTTCCCATGTGTGCTTACAGAAACGGTTCGATGAAGAAGGTTTCTAAATTTAATATTATTAAGCTAAAGTTGAATAACATAGTACCAATCTGTAAAATTTTCAATATATCCATTTTAATTTTGGGGACCAAAATCTTCAAAGTAGGGGGGAGCTTTTATGCTGAAAAGTTTTGGGTATTTCATGCCAAAATTTCCATCTTTATCATGTTGTATAATTTAGATATTTTTGCGGGAAAAAAATGTCTTATTGATAAATTTTTTCTGAATTAATTTTTGTATTTTAAATATGTATTTGTATGTTTTTCAAAATTCTTATTTTAGAAATTTTGCAAAATTATGTCCATATAATTCAGTAATGAGTCTGGATTAAAATTTTCTCACATTCTCAGGATATGGTCATCAAAGTCAAATCTAACCTGCTAAGAGCGGTTTGTGCATAATTACTCCCCAAAAGAAGGAAATGCCAGACTCAGTTTTGACAACAAATCTCCATAATCAGCTGAACTGAGTGACAATCAGTTGATATGGCAGTTATGTTGTCAAACACCATCAGAAGTTTTTGTTGTCTTTGATGATCATAATTTGAGAAGTGGGAAATGATTAAAAAGTGTTTTGTCTAAAGAGCGAGTGAGTGACAGCTGCAAAAAGTAGTGATTTTCACATTTTTGCCTATTTAAGGTTTTCTTGACTCCCTGGTCAGGATCTTTAATAATTATCTTTGTGGAATTCCATACAAGACTGGACTGTGCCGTCATATTAATTTCTGGAGCGGATTTATACCCCCTTTCTGTTTATGTGGGTTAAACTGGACTTTACCGTTTACCAGCAAAAATCAAGATTTCTTTAGGAAAGGACATTTTAACATTAAAACTGGAAAACCAGTTAATTACACCTTGTTATCTATATTTCTGAGCAATAAACTGTGTAAGGTTTAGAATTATATTTCTAGGACTTTGGAACTTATTCTTTGGAAAATATAAATAATAAACAGTTATTGTAGAATCGGTGTTCTTCGTCATTTCTCTTTACAAATCTAGAACTTTTAGACTTCAATTTGTACAGCATATTATCTGGTGGAGATCACAGGGGTACGTGAACTTAAAGTACCTCATTCATTTAGCCAAGCGAGATTTCCCAAATTATTTCAAAACATTTGTCAAATTTAATTGTGAAGTATGGATCGCCGTTTTCACCCACAGTCCTACCATGGAAAGTGGAATAATCAGGTGCTGCCGGTGGTTTTCTACTTAACTTTACCAACTGTCAGCTGTTGTCAAACTCTGAAAAAGGACATTGGTAAAAGGACAAAGACTGCTAAACAAAAACAGCGGGATATGAAGAGACTGAACGACTATAATGAAAGTAAGTCTATATGTTCATTATTCCCCTTCAGTTCTGTTGACAATAAAGAAATTCAAGACATGATTCCACGACAACACCTGTATTTTACGCCACGGAGTATAGAAAAGTATTCAGAATCTCAGGCCAACAAAATTATTGACTTTCAAGAGGAAAATAAGCAGTTAACTGTAACCATTTCCCAGCTAAGAGAGAGCGTCACCAATGAAAAGTTAAGAAATAGTGATCTAAAGAAGGAAAATTCTGTTCTAAATATGGAGGTGTCTAAAGTACAGAAAAAACTTCAGGATGCTGAACATGTGATTGCAAATTTACAATGTGTAGCTAATACAGCAAAATGCAATTTGAGAAATGCAGAAACTGAAATTTTAAATCAAAAACAGGAAATTATTCAGAAGGATAACAGACAAAAGGAAACAGAAATTCTAAAAGATGAAATGATAAGTAAGTTTAACAGAGAGATAGAAAATAATGAAAGGATCCGTAAAGAATTTTCTATAGAAGTAAAAGGACTTAAAGCGGAAATAAGGTGTTTGAAAACGCAAGTGACAAGCAGTGACTCAATACAGGTAAACAGTGAACAAAGTGCCACTAATGTTGCTACCATTAGGGGAACCAGTGGGACAAAGGGTAGTAAATCAAATAAGAAAGCTTCCAAAGGGTCATTTCATCAATGTTTGCCTTTAACCACATCTGATAATCTTCCGTGTCACCGATGTGGGAGTCTGCATTCGACCCACCAACCTAGTCAATGTCCAGCAAAGAATTTCTTGTGTGGATATTGCTCAAAAAGAGGGCACCACACACTAAATTGTTTGCAAGTCTGCAAGGGTTGTGGGGCCAAAGGCAGACTGTATCACAAACTTGAGGACTGTGTGGCACAAGACATGAACTGTGCTTACTGCAATGTTAAGGGACATCTTTCCCATGTGTGCTTACAGAAACGGTTCGATGAAGAAGGTTTCTAAATTTAATATTATTAAGCTAAAGTTGAATAACATAGTACCAATCTGTAAAATTTTCAATATATCCATTTTAATTTTGGGGACCAAAATCTTCAAAGTAGGGGGGAGCTTTTATGCTGAAAAGTTTTGGGTATTTCATGCCAAAATTTCCATCTTTATCATGTTGTATAATTTAGATATTTTTGCGGGAAAAAAATGTCTTATTGATAAAATTTTTCTGAATTAATTTTTGTATTTTAAATATGTATTTGTATGTTTTTCAAAATTCTTATTTTAGAAATTTTGCAAAATTATGTCCATATAATTCAGTAATGAGTCTGGATTAAAATTTTCTCACATTCTCAGGATATGGTCATCAAAGTCAAATCTAACCTGCTAAGAGCGGTTTGTGCATAATTACTCCCCAAAAGAAGGAAATGCCAAACTCAGTTTTGACAACAAATCTCCATAATCAGCTGAACTGAGTGACAATCAGTTGATATGGCAGTTATGTTGTCAAACACCATCAGAAGTTTTTGTTGTCTTTGATGATCATAATTTGAGAAGTGGGAAATGATTAAAAAGTGTTTTGTCTAAAGAGCGAGTGAGTGACAGCTGCAAAAAGTAGTGATTTTCACATTTTTGCCTATTTAAGGTTTTCTTGACTCCCTGGTCAGGATCTTTAATAATTATCTTTGTGGAATTCCATACAAGACTGGACTGTGCCGTCATATTAATTTCTGGAGCGGATTTATACCCCCTTTCTGTTTATGTGGGTTAAACTGGACTTTACCGTTTACCAGCAAAAATCAAGATTTCTTTAGGAAAGGACATTTTAACATTAAAACTGGAAAACCAGTTAATTACACCTTGTTATCTATATTTCTGAGCAATAAACTGTGTAAGGTTTAGAATTATATTTCTAGGACTTTGGAACTTATTCTTTGAGTTGGAAAATATAAATAATAAACAGTTATTGTAGAATCGGTGTTCTTCGTCATTTCTCTTTACAAAACTAGAACTTTTAGACTTCAATTTTTACCGCATATTAGGTATCCAGGTATCGTAAAATAAAAATTAAAACACCGACCCTACCATTTTCAATTTCCAACCCTACCCAGTTTCGTCTTTGCATTTTCCCATAGTAACTTAGGGTTTTCACTACCTTTTTGTAGGTTTGGCATTTAGTACCTTCAAAAATACAGATTTGACTTTTTCGAGCATCTAAGATGAATTCTCATATGCAGTGCAAGTCTCAAAAATACAATTTAATCAACAAAATATATGTACAAAAACCAAAAACGTAAAAATACAGTCCCGACCCTATTTTTTTCGGGAGAAAAAGTAAGATAATAAAAAAAAAAGTTTCTCTTACCTACCGACCAGATTTTTAGCTCACCTGAGCCGAAGGCTCCGGGGGAGCTTATAGGATAGGCAGGCTCCGGCGTCCGTCGTCGTCGTCCGTCGTCCGTCCACAATTTCAAACGACTTCTCCTCTGAAACCACTGGGCCAATTGTAACCAAATTTCATATGTAGCCTCCTGAGGACTTAGGAACGAAAAGTTGTTCAAACGATCCTGGTCACATGACCAACATGGCCGCCATGCCCATATATGGTAAAAACCTGAAAAAAACTTCTTCTCCAGAACCAATAGGCCGATGGCCTTGAAATTTGGTATGTAGCATTGGGTGTGCGAGTGCTACCTAGATTGTTCAAATTATGACCTTGGGTTGACCTTGACCTTTTTTTACGGCAAGGTCAAATTTGCTCCCTTGTGCTTTTATATGGCAAAACACAAGAACATAAGATATCTTGGAAACTGTTGAAGATTTTGGGCTAAAAATTGATACCTACAGTCATCTTAATGAGTACATGAAGAATTATGAGTACAAAAGGTCAAGGTCATTCTTTGACCTTTGACCCAGAACTCTCATATTTTGACAATTTCAAACAATCTCCTCAAAAGCCACAGGGCCAATTGGAACCAAATTTCATATAGAGCCTCCAGGGGTTGAGGGAACGAAAATTTATTCATACGGGTTGGGTCACATGACCAACAAGGCCGCCATGCCCATATATGGTAAAAACCTGAAAAAATCTTCTTCCCAGAACCAATAGGCCGATGGCCTTGAAACTTAGTATGTAGCATTGGGTGTGCGAGTACTACCGAGATGGTTCAAATTATGACCTTGGGTTGACCTTGATCTCTTTTACGGCAAGGTCAAATTTGCTCCCTTGTGCTTTTATATGGCAAAACACAAGAACATAAGATATCTTGGAAACTGTTGAAGATTTTGGGCTAAAAATTGATACCTACAGTCATCTTAATGAGTACATGAAGTATTATGAGTACAAAAGGTCAAGGTCATTCTTTGACCTTTGACCCAGAACTCTCATATTTTGACAATTTCAAACAATCTCCTCAAAAGCCACAGGGCCAATTGGAACCAAATTTCATATAGAGCCTCCAGGGGTTGAGGGAACAAAAATTTATTCATACGGGTTGGGTCACATGACCAACACGGCCGCCACGCCCATATATGGTAAAAACCTTAAAAAATCTTCTGCTCCAGAACCGATTGACCGATGGCCTTGAAACTTGGTATGTAGCATTGAGCACTCGAGTACTATCAAGATTGTTCAAATTATGACCTTGGGTTGACCTTGACCTTTTTTACGGCAAGGTCAAATATGGGAAAATCCTAGAACATAAGATTTCATGGAAAGTTTTGAAGATTAAGGCCTAAAAATTTGTATATACAGCCATCTTAAAGAGACATGAAGATTTGTGAGTACAAGAGGTCAAGGTCATTCTTTGACCTTTGACCCAGAACTTTCATATTTTGACAATTTCAAACAATCTCCTCAAAAACCACTGGGCCAATTTTAACTTAATTTTTTCATATAGAGTCTGCAGGGGTTGAGGGAATGAAAATTTGTTCAAACGGTGCAGGTCACATGACCAACATGGTCACTATGCCCATATATTGGTAAAAACCTATAAAAATATTCTTCTCCAGAATAACTGGCTGATGGCCTTGAAACTTGGTATGTAACATTGGGTACTCCAGTATTATCAAGATTTTACAGAATGATGTCCTTGGGTTGACCTTGACCATTTTACGGCAAAGTCAAATATGGGAAAATGCTTGAACATAAGATTTCATAGGAAGTTTTGAAGATGTTGGCCTAAAAATTGGTATATACAGTAAAACCTGTCTTAGTGGCCACCTCAATTAAGCAAGCAACCTGTATTTAAGCAAGAATGTAGTCAGTTCCCGAAACATGCACATACATTGAAATGTACCTGTATTAAGCAAGCACCTGTCTTAATAATCTTGATAATCCCTTAGGTGCTTG
Source organism: Ctena decussata (assembly GCA_963989385.1). Classification (NCBI taxonomy): domain Eukaryota; kingdom Metazoa; phylum Mollusca; class Bivalvia; order Lucinida; family Lucinidae; genus Ctena; species Ctena decussata. The sequence goes on from OZ022510.1 coordinate 44,721,732, forward strand.
CTTAATACAGGTTGGATTGTACCATCGTTTTAATGAGGTCATAAAGAATTATGAGTACAAGAGGTCGGTCATTCTTTGACCTTTGATCCAGATCTCCCATATTTTGACATTTTCAGACATTTCCTTTAAAGCCAAAAGGCGAATTGTAAACACATTTCATATAGAGCCAGAGGGGTTGATTGAACAAAAATTTGTTCAAATGGTCCAGGTCACATGGCCAACATGGTCGCCATACCCATTTATGCTATAAACCTTTAATACTTTTCTTCTCCAGAACCAATACACCTATGACCTTGAAACTTGGTAAGTAGCATGTAGTACTAGAGTACTACCAAGACTGTTCAAATGATGACCTTGGGTTTACCTTGACCTTTTTATGGGAAAATGCCAGAACATAAGATTTCATGGAAAGTTTTGAAGATTTTGGCCTGAAAAATGATATATATGGTTGTCTTAATGAGTACATGAAGATTTATGAGTACAAGAGGTCATGGTCATTCTTTGACTTTTGACCCAAGACTCATATTTTGACAGTTTCAGAAAACCCCACTTTGTCAATTGTACAGGTGAGCGATTCAGGGCCTCATGGTCCTCTTGTTTTCAGCATGTTAGTGGAAACACAGCTATATTTTTTACGCCTTGTTTTAAGTTGTTCTTCCTGTTGAGTGCTCATCTATTTTCATCTCAGTATTAATCCGGAATTATATTTGAGCTGTATTGATTCCTTGATGGGGTAGAAGTTCATCAAGTAGACTAAACAACTTCTATATTTATGAACAACAGAATCCAGGGCGGGTTATGCGCGTGTAAAATCGATTAAAGCCACCTCCCCCCCCACCCCCCACCCCACACACACACACATACACTCACTCACCGAGTAATTTAATTTTTGTCATTTATTATTATTATTTTCACTGTTTGTCAGTTAGTCTTTGAAAATTGTTTTATTATTTTTACATTATTTCGGATTGCCTCGGGGCAATCTGCTCTGAAAAAATTCGCTTGTCTTATTTTGCATTGTTTATCATATGATCCTTTAAAATAGGATTTTAACGCCTTCAACCTGAACATTACTTCAATAAGAAAACGCATTGTTGACATGGACGTTGTCAATGACGTTACGTGTACGCGCAAAAGTGTTATTACACTTGTAGTAATACGATTTTTATGACATTTTATACACAGGTATATAATCAAAAAAAAAAAAAAAAAAAAAGGTCAAGTTCAATTAAACATATGGAGAAAATCTCATCGTCAACAACGGCCAGGTATACGCGTAAATTTACATTGAAGGTTAATGGAAGATGATGTTTTAACTTAAATATCATGATTTGTATTAAAGTTATGATTCCTGTGCAAACGGTTTTGAAAGGGTCCGTGGAAACACCCCAAACCACCCCAAAACACCCCAAACCACCCCAAACCTCTACCAAACCACCCCAAACCAGCCTGCCCAGATTCACATCCCCCCCCTGTCCCCTGTCCCCTCCACACATACACCAACACCGCTCTCACCCATCCCAAACAATATTTATATAGATTCAAAATAAAAAGAACACTATAATAAGTGTTTACCCATGATATGTATGTATATATCTCTTTTGATAACTTCGGGTTTAAATATTAACGAAAAATTAATAATCTCAGTATAATAAAGTAAATGATTTTGTATGTTTATGTATGTCACGCAGGGTGGGGCGGGGGAGGAGGAGGAGGGGGCGACCAATTATTCCACTCCAAACCATCCACCCTGGATACAAACTAGAACCCCACCCCTTGCGCAGTGGCACGTTAATTAAAGAATGAAGGAGTGGACGGGCGGAAAGAACTGAAACTCGCCAATTGACCTGAAATGTTGGTGTCTTGGTGGGGGAGGGGTGGGCTCTAGTTTGTATCCAGGGAGGCTGGTTTTGGGTGGTATGAAAGTGGTTTGGGGTGGTTTGGGATGTTTTGGGGTGGTTTGGGGTGTTTCCACGGACCGGTTTTGAAATGCTTGTTATCTAAGCTTTGTAAAGATGTAAGTTACACACTTTTAAGTTAACAGGAAAATTGTCTGTTTTTTGAAAAAGTAGAGGTACCATCTAAATGTAATAAATATATAGTAAAACGAAAAATATTAAGGACATGTAAGCCCCTTTCGCACTTATTTCTTCGAAAAGAGAAAACGATAGAAAGCGTGTGCAAATAGTTTCAAGTACAGAAATATTCCTTCTTTCTAATGGTATAATTTTTACTTTGAAATAATAAAAGCAAAATAGTCTGTTTTTATTATTTCTATACAAGGTATTAAATTATTTTCCTTGTCGTGATACTTCGGAATTTTCCGTCCTTTTCACGAAGTGTCACGGAGAGTGAGGTATTGAGCTGGATAAATATAACAATTGCTCCCGGCTGTATTTATGACGGTATATGGCAGAGATTAGCACATGCATGATGAAAATAATTGAAATTAACATTGTGTGTTGTGACTCAGATACTTAAGACCAATTATTTACAAACAGAAATGAAATAATGTTATTATACGGTAATAATAATAATTCTCAGAACGATTGCAATTTTGTCTTTTGAATATCAGACCGCCGTCGTGCGGATGAGGATTCTTATCGGCACGACCGTCTTGCGGATAAGAATTCTTATCGGCAAGACCGTCGTGCCAATACGGATTCTTATCCACAAGACGGTCGTGCCGACGAATTACGGACAACTCGCCCCAAAGACAACTCGCCCCAAGACAACTCGCCCCACAAAAATCTCGCCCAAGACAACTCGCCCCACCTTCAGGTGACAACTCGCCCCACATTCTGAGACAACTCGCCTCAAAGACAACTTGCCCTACCTCGTAAATATGTTAAAACCCTGTCCCGTTAGGCGCTTAAGGGGACAACAAATGCTAATAAGCATTAGTGGATATTTGTAGCATGCCTCACAGCCACAGTTTGATAACAATTACGCTTCAAATAACAGTGTAATTATCAACATAAAAACGATCAAGTCATTTTCAAACAATGAACGGCTGGAGACATCTACTGTTCCCTATGACGGAACAACTTGAACTACTCAGCATAGCTCTGTGTATAGAAATAAGCCTATTCATAGGCTTAAGTGACAGGTCGACTTCCCAGTGTCCAAGTTTAATTTCAGGACGAAGTATACAAAATTTGGGCGACATCTGTTCTGGATCTGGGACAAGAACGTAGATATTCAAGTAAGGTGAGTGTCTGAGAATGTGGGGCGAGTTGTCTTATGACAGTGGGGCGAGTTGTCTTGGGGCGAGATTTTTGTGGGGCGAGTTGTCTTGGGGCGAGTTGTCTTTGGGGCGAGTTGTCCTGATTCACTTCCAAACCTTCCTTTCGCGAAAGGTACCTTCCTTTCGCATAAGTAACCTTCCTTTCGCACTTTAGCTACACCGGTATTTTAGAAATAACAGGTTCTGTGTTAAGATCAGCGGCGGATCCAGGAATTTTGGATAGGGGGTTCAAATTAGCTTCAAAGGGGGTTCGATTTGTGCAGTTTGACAAATCTTTCCTGAATTTTCCCATGAAAATGAAATAATTTTGGCTGAAGAGGGGGTTCGATTGAACCCCCGAACCCCCTCTGGATCCGCCACTGGTTAAGATCAATTTTTCTGGGTTAAGGCAGTTTCCGGGCCAAAGGGCACAACATACGCCTTGTTTAGTGCGACTACGCGCCTCCATACGGTTCCGGGACGTTTCGCCCCAAATCCATTTCCTCCCCTAGACGTTTCGCCCCCAGGACGTTTCGCCTCTGGTCGTTTCGCCCCTGGTCGTTTCGCCCCTACTAGATGTTTCGCCCCCTGGACGTTTCGCCCCCAAATTTTCGGGGAGAGGGAGGAAGTGGGCAGAAATTAATACTTATATACTTTAGATTTGGCAGCATCAGATTATATACAGATCCATGATTGTAAACCACACCAGTCATTTCCTCCAAATCGATATATTAGACCATATATACAAAGATAGACTGGGGCTATAAATGGTTTAAATCGTGATTTTCGCTTACGATCATAGAAACATTTTTAAAAGAAGTTAATGATTTACAGCAGCTGTATAGCTCAAGTCTAAATTTTGCCTGAGTAGGAATATGCATGCATTTTTGCACTCTCTGAAATCGCTCTGTCACGTCAGCCTATATTAGCCTTAGTTTCAAACTGGCACCGCGTGAGGGCGTGACTATGACTTGTTACAATTAAACACTTGTGGATTTATATCCTCACAAATTTTAATGTAACCATTTGCCAGCCATGTTATTTATTTATTTATTTTGTTAAATTTTTTTAACTTTATTTCTCTTTGTCTTTTCCTTTCTTTTCTATTCTATTTCTTCTTTTTATATTGTGAATATAGCTAAATTATGGGTGATGAAACCTACAGTCCGACATACATGTCATCTCTGTGGTAAAGTTCAAACAAATATGTTAATTCATTTAGTAGGGGAGTGCATATACACAAGACAAAAATTAACTATGTTCTATGTTAGAGTCCGGCAGTGTTTTGGGCAGAATGTAGCCCATGAGCTGGCATCATGCATCGCATTCAACTTACTGGTAAAATTATTAGGTCTGACGTTTGTCTCAGAAATAAGTCCGAGCGCGGTGACCAATCTCGGAATAGAATGCTTTATGCTGCTGAAACGGTTAACAAGAGGTCTACCTTTGTACTGACCTGATTTTCTGGACGCGTTTAGTGAATATGTTGTATGTTTGGTATCTGGCAAAACTACGTGGGCTGTCCCAGTGAGCGCGCTGTGTTGAGACATCAGCTTAGCGTAAGCGTGACGTCACACGTCTCATCAACGTTGATGTGGAGTTGTTCTAACAATGCGCGCTGACTGGGGGATTACTTGTGGTTGTATTGGAAATAGGTGTAAATATGTTCTGGTTGCTGATGTTGATTTCATTTTGTGTTCATCTTTGTTATTACATGTATATGCATTCATAGCTATGTAAATCTCCTTGGGAGGAAATAAAGATAGAATAGAATAAACCTTTATGCGTGTTTTTTTTATCTTTCTCTCTTTTATATTTTCCTTTTCTCTCTCTTCTTTTTCAAGTTTAATAGATTTACAAGCAAACACGAAATAACCCATAGATGCCTAATGAACTCTTCTACCACGCATTTCAGACATTTTAATTACATGTTTTTGTCAGAATTTCCGAAAGTTAATTCCGAAAGTTAATGTGAACAGTGCAGGCTCTGATCGGACACCGCGTTCTGCGCCGTCTGCTGAAAACCGCTGTTCACCGACAAAGTTAAAGATACAATTAAGACCAGAATTAAAGATGTCTTTTCACACATGTCCACTAATCGTGTTAACAGCACGCGATTAACTGGTCTGTTAAGAGCAATAAACAAGGTGATTATCACAAGGTGTCATTTCAGATTAACTTGTTTGTTAAACTCATTTATTTAATCTCTCCGTGCCATTTAGGAAGAAGAAGAAGAAGAAGAAGAAAAGAGTAATATCATAACAGACTTATTGGTTAGATCTAGTTAATTCGATTAAAGGGTAAACATCGATAATCATACTTCGGCCGGCTAGTTGACGAAAACGTATTTTCTTTTTTGTCTTATAAAATTTAATAAAAATTTAATAATAAAACATAACAAGAATACTATGATTAATGTAACAATGCATTTTTTTTATTTAATTGAGATAAATTATATAAGATAACATAAGAAAACGGATATTTTATATAACGGGGGCGAAACGACCAGGGTCTAGGGGCGAAACGACCAGGCTCAATTTTAGAGGCGAAACGACCAGGGGCGAAACGACTAGGGGGGAAATGGTTTGGGGGCGAAACGTCTTGTTACCCCTCCATACCCAGCTTACATCAGGTTGATTACACTGCGTGAAAAATCGGCGCGCGCTCTTCTGCAGACTTGCAACGGAGGTAGAAATATTAAATCAACGCACGCGCACAAGATCCGAGGCATGCCATCCCGTTCAGCTATTTTGCATGTTTCACTATATTCCCCACAAGAGAACAAATAATTCGGTATGACAGCTAATAATATTGTCTCTCCGCGTTCATTTTTACTCTCTGTTCTCTAACTGCAATGCTGACAATAGATATATCACTGTCAAAACTGTTGGAAATGAAAGTAGGTCAACTATAAATTTGCAAATGGCGGCATTAATTGGATGCATTGTGCAGATTTCATATTTACATAGATAGTACTGTATAATATGCCTACTGAAATATTTGTATATGTTTATTAAAGGATTGTAAAATGAAGTCAGTTTGCCTTGTGATGAGGATGACCCTATTGTTACTTGTCTTGGAGATCCAAACAAACAAACGATTTATTCCAATTAAGGGCCCATAAAGGACAATCAAAGGAGGAAAACCTCCATACAATGATTCAAGTAATTAAACATATAATTAAAAAAAAAAACAACGCGAAAAACACACACACACATATGCATAGATAAAGTGTTGAGAGGACTAGTGTAACAGTATACCTTTACATAGCTTAAAATGCAAGGTTGGGCGGTAAATTCCACCCCCGGTATTTACCACTGGAATTTACCGGTATTTACCGGCCTGGAAAATACTCCCAAAGTGGAAAATACTGGCAAATACTGGTCGATTGAACTTATTCACCTTTAGATCTTGCTAAAACCAAAACCAAGTTAACTTAAAATAATATATATTCAAACTCAATGACTTAATGATGTTTTAGTTAATTTTTATATTAAATATTTGTAAGTTTATCATCATAAAGAACAAAATGTTTCACAAATTAAGCAGGTTGAAAAAGCCAGAACATGAATTTAAGACAAAAAATTTGACAAATTCACAAGTATGAACAGTATCTTGATTCCACTTTATCATTTGCCCTTAAACTCTACAGCATAAAAGTTACAGGTAAATTCACCTGTGCACCTGGCCAGTCACCTGTGACACCCAATTTGCAAGACAATTTCTAACTAGTTGAAACAACAAGTTTCAAGACAATGTTTATTTAAGGGGACAGAGTATTGCTTGGGGCAAGGATGGAAATAAGATGTCAGAATGGTTATCTGTTTTATATAAAAGTCAGACAATTACAAGGTGAAGTACATAGAGGTGTTATAGGTATAGCTTGAGCTACATGTCTAGTATGGCTTCAACTCTTGAATACATTAATAGCAGTCAGATAATAATTTGTCATAACCGCTGAGCCACTTGGGGAACATCGTTAAGAGAATTGAAACAGAACAGAACAGAATTGTCATAATCAGTCCTAAAGCTGAATCAGCACACATCATTACATGTACCAAACTAATATTCACCATGAAGACAAAAGATCCTGTGATCCAAGACAACAAGACCAGTGCCACATGTATTGACTGCAAAACAGTAGTTAGTGCCAAAGCTCCATGACTCCATCCCCACAGAGAAAAATGTCCAGCTATGAAACAGTATATTTTTTTTGCCCTAAAATGAAGTTCAAAATTTCAATGACTGGATAAACTATTTAATAAATAAGTTGATACAATTGTTAAACTTCAGTATAAATAACAAGTCAGTTGATCAGTATAATTGAAATACCCCTATGGATTTTGAGTGTAGGTTATGGTATAAATTCCAGGCTGGTCAATTCAATCAACCAGTATTTGCCGGTATTTTCCAGTATTTGCCGGTATTTACCGGTAAATACCGCCGGCATGGAAAATACTCATATTTGCCGGCATTTTGCCAACCTTGTTAAAATGACACCCCATTATATGATCTCAATCATGTTATAAGGTTTCCCATAGCCTAATAGCCATAGGGGCAGTGAGGGTTAGAGACCCACTGTATCTTGGGCACAGCTGATGAAAGGCAGAGCCCATCTCTGTCCTTTCACTGCCTTATCCTTCCCTAATTCGAAAAAGATACCCATTTACTGCTGGGTTGACAGAGTTTTCCAGTGGTCGGATGGCGACGACGAGCCTTGAACTCGCGACCTTCCGGTGACTTTCTGCACAATACCGGTAACAGAGGCACTCTTAACCACACAACTACGGCGCCTCTATAACACAGTACCCACTTACAAATGTTCCATATTACAGTTATTGTCGCACCTGCTGTAGCAAGGTGCGATATAGGAGTTCACTTGTCCGTCAGTCATTCCGACCGTCTGTCCGTAAACAATTACGTTGACCCTAGCATCGACCCTAGGTTTAAGTCCATTTCTCACAGACTATGATACCTTCAATCATCAAACCTGGGACAAAGCTTCTTCTTAAAATATTCTTGAGGGTTGCTGCTCTTATTTTTATCCTTGACCTATATTTTTTGCCCTGTTGACGTCGTAAAATTTTATACTCAAAATTACGTCGACCCTAGCGAAGTCCATTTCTCGCAAACTATGATACCTAACATCATTAAACCAGGCATAAAGCTTCTTCTTAGAATGTCCTCAAGGGCTGTTACTCATATTTTTACCCTTGATCTATATTTCATGGTCTGCTGACTTTGTAAAATTGTATATTCAAAATCACGCCGACCACAGTGTTTAGTCCATTTCTCACAAACTATGATATCTAGAATCATCAAACCTGGCATCATGTTTCTTCTTAGAATGTTCTTGAGGGCTGTTGCAATTAATTTTACCCTTCACATATATTTCATGGTCTGCTGACTTAGTTAAATTTTACATCCAAAATTATGTCGACCCTACCCTAGTCCTTTTGTCCCAAAGTATGATACCTACAGTCATCACATCTGGAATAAATTTTCTTCTTAGAATGTTCATGAGGAATGTTGAAGTTATTCCTATGACTGACCTATTTTTCGATCATGCTCTGCTGACTTAGTAAAATTTTAAAATAAAAATTGGGTTGACCCTAGCTTTTAAATCCATTTCTCTTACAATTTCTTTTAACTTTAGGCCCAAAAAAATGTCTTGTTTCTGGAAACGTCACAAAAAAAAAATAGGGTCGGTAGGTAGGAAATTTTTTTTAGAGAATTTTTTTTAACCCTCTCCGAACAAATTTTTGCTTACCGAGCACATATAGCTGTAACTCTTAAACCCCTTTTCAAATGGGTGGAGTTCTTCTAAAACTGAATTCACTGAGCGCGAGTGCGCAACGCTTCTGTTGACTGATTTTTTCGTAGAAACATGCTGGCATAATGCATTTCTCAATGTAAATTGCCAGCAAAAACGATGCCATCTTGATGGAAGACACGATTGCAGTAATGGCGGTATGTGCCGTTTGGCTTACTGGCTTACGCCGCGGGACTTGTATAAAAACCGGGACTACCGGCAAAAACGAAGGTTGCCGATTTTTACCGATAGCGAGGCGCCTTAAAAAGTTTCGAGTCGGGTCCAAAAAAAGGGGTCGGTCGGTTTTCCGGAAACAAGACATTTTTTTTTTGGCCTTAGTCTTTACTACTGCGGAAGCTGAAGGCAGGTGTGACATAGCATTCCACGGAATTCTTGTCATTTATTGTATAATTCTAGTGCTTGAATTACACTGCTGTATTTGAAAACAACAGCAAAGGGTAAGATTGCCCATGTCAGCTTATTAAAACTACAAGGAGCAATAGCACAATATATTGAACACATCTCTGTCGGCCATAACAATCAATTATATACAAATTGCATATGATTTTTTTTCATAAAAATTATATAATTTGGAGATAACATTTTGTTTTGTTTGTTGGCAGTTTTTTTTTTCGTAAAAGAATCTTTTAATACTGGAAAAAACACATGCTGGTTTATTTTTTTCTCATGTACTATAACTAGTAGTAACGTAAATAACATTAAACTTATGACAGAGATAGTTCAATACGATATCACTAAGCAAGTTTTTTGCCGGGCCGGGTAGCGCAATCGGTAGGGCACCTGACTCGTAAGTCAGAGGTCCTGGGTTCGAATCCTGGTCTGGCCACATACTTTCGTTTCTCCTTCCGCTGATTCAAGAAGGGCAGTTGTCAGTTACTGGCGAAAGTATGTGCACTTAGTACTGGTTAACCGCTTAGGAGGTCTAAGCCTGCCCAGGAATAGTGTGGTTACCGTATTTCTTCGGCTATAAGACGGGGATTTTTCCCGCCGAAATGACCCCCAAAATTTGCCCCCGTCTTATAACCGAGGCTTTGGACACCCTAGCTATTTTCACCAAAGTCCCTGAGCAGCTGGTCACGGTCCATGTTTGTAAATATACAAGGCCCTCCCATTTAGTTATGTCCAGGTGCATCACAAAACCCAATAGGTGTTGAGACATAAACAATACCTCTAGTACCGATCACATGAAATGATACCGTATGCAAACACTGATTGCATCTAGCAAAACCGAATTTCTCTACTGTGTGCCCTCATTAAACTCCTTTTGAATTTTAAATCCGCAAACAATGTGTAACATTATCATCTTTATTTTTTCCTAAACATTAATTCATATAGGTATTTTTCTGCAACCTAGATGTAAAAACGTAAGGCACTTTTACTCTTTATCTGTCCGTATTAATATCCTGACTTGACCCGAGTGACCTGTCAAAACTGAGGCGGTTATGTAATTATTTTGAGAGCAGTATTGATCCAGCTGTAGTGTAAGATCAAAGAAGCCCCAAAAAAGTGAGCCGGTCAATGACCTTTAGGTGACACAATGTTTGTTGAACTACTGGTGTTGAATTTGGATATTGACTGTATTTTTGCTAAATATTTGGCTAGTGAATAAAACAAAATCTGTTTAATATGGATTCTTCCATCTTCAAACTGGGATACAGGAATATGTTTTCTCCACTTGTGTACATGCAAAGCTAAATTTAACTTATGGAAATACGACCTTTGCTCATACTGGATAAAATAAAGAGGTAATTAATCCAAGATATTTATGCACATTACGGTAACTGCATAGGGACCAGTTTAAATATATGTAGACATTGGTGACCGGTGATGACCTTTGGGGAATTTAGTAGTAAATCTAGCATCTCAGCAGAATGAAGTAATGGGGCGCCGATCATCCGCCCATGTTGGGGAATTGGCAGAAAATAGGCCCGTCTTATAGGCAAGGCTAAGCTAAATACTTGCCCAGACAGTCCAAAAACAACCCCGTCTTATAAACGACTCGCCCTATAGCCGAAGAAATACGGTAGGTTAACTGACCGTCCCAACATGACCTTAGTTGTTTACCGTGGACGTTAAGCATCAAATCAACCAACCTACTAATCAAGTTTTTTTTCACTGTCACTTAGAAAACAATAACAAATATAAATCTTGCAGTTCTTATGATATATTGTCTACATGAACCTATGAACACTTTAATCAGTTATTAGTTTTAGGGATTTGTGAGGTGTGTTATGTATGCAATGAAACACAGTGCACTTCAGATTGTAAGGTTTATAGACTTGACATATTCTGAACATGCAAAATGATTGGTTCAGAGCCCTAGATAAGAGGGAGTATTTGGTGATAATTAGGGATAATTTGTGGTAGTTCTGGATAAAAACTTATGTTGTTACCCCTCATCTGAACCGTCTCAACGAGACAACTTATGTTGTTACCCCTCATCTGAACCGTCTCAACGAGACAACTTATGTTGTTACCCCTCATCTGAACCCTCATCTGAACCGTCTCAACAAGACAACTTATGTTGTTACCCCTCATCTGAACTGTCTCGTCTCAACAAGCCAACTTATGTTGTTACCCCTCATCTGAACCGTCTCGAGACGGTTCAGATGAGGCAGTGTTCCCACTCAAATTTTAAACTGAGGGTTTTTATACCCCCTATCTATAAAATTTGCGGGTATGAAGTAAAATTTACGGGTATAACTTTTTATCTCGAAAAAGTTATGGGCCGAAATGGACATGGGCCGAAATGACCCGGAATCCTTGGTCCGCTTCTTTTGCAAACACTAAAGTGCCGATGTGTTTCCAATTGAAGCCTGAAAAAACGAAGAAAACGGCTGCCATGCCTTTTTCCAGTCCTCGTTTTATCCAATATTAATCATTTGATGGATTCCTTTCCAAATGAAAAATAGAAAGTGCCGTTTCCAAACAGAAACAGCGAAAATAAACGCAAAAATACGGACAAATTCTGTCGGCCATTGTTGTTGTTCATAGAGCTCCGCCGTTGATTTGTCGGCGCACCCGGATAACCGGTAGAAGTGTTTATTAATGATAAGAGTTTTAAATTAAATTAAAGTTTCCTGCACCAAAAAAGTTTCCTGCACCAATGCACCATTATGACAGTTCTAGTGCGCAACATGACCGCACATGTCATTAATATTCATGCAGCCGATTAGTGGTAGTGTTTTCCAATAATGAATTTGATTGGCCGTAGAACGGATGTGACGGACGTGAATGAAAGCATGGTATCTTACTACGGCCCGCATTTCAGATCAAAACAGCGACTTCTGACTCTCTTCTCAACTACAAAAATCATCTGGCCTGGCAGACTCGCAATAGAATGAAGAAAAATGATGATTTTTTATATTTTTGAGAGAAACATATGCGCGTGAATGCACGTTCTTGCCCCAAAATTTATGCGTGATTAGAATGATTTTCGCGTGATTCACGCACAATTCTACGTGAATGGGAACACTGTGAGGGGTAACAACATAAGTTGTCTCGTTGAGACGGTTCAGATGAGGGTCACAACATATGGTTTCTATGAAAAATAAAGAAAATTATCCCTCAGTTATCATCAAATACCCTGCTTATCTAGAGCTCTGTGGTTATTATATCACAAATCAGCATATTTAATGACAGCATTGTCCATCTACTGTCATTCTTTGAATGGACACTCAGCCCCAAGTGCGTGCAACTATGGTTAAGTACAGCTGAGTCACTTGGGGAATGTCGTTAGGAGAATTGAAATGAACTGAACTGAAATCTACTGTCTTTTACAATTTTTACAGTTCCGAGAGTGACAGAATTATGTGATATTTGGTTAAATAATTAAAGCTGGAAAAAAAAATAAATAAAAAAATGAAATAAATAAATAAATACCGTAATGTGCATATATTGGGACACCTAAAAGTATTGAATTTTCCATTTGGGACAAATGGAAAATTTATTATTTTAGGTGTCCCAATACTTGTAACTTAAGCACATTAGGGTAAATGAAATAACTTCAGAGAAAATAAATAGACTGCATTTTAAAGCCAGCATTGATTTTGTATATAGACCTCAAATGAAATGATATACAATCAGTAAAACCTGGGCAGTTTTGTCCTGTTTTAGAGGATTAAACTATAGAATAATCAGAAATCAACAGTACAAAATGTCGTACAGCCTTTTTATTGACAGGATCAGGTATAGTTTTCACACTGAAAAACTATAAAGCAGAACAGTAACCGAACCTAAGTTTGATGACTCAGGGCGGCGTAGCGCAGTCAGTAGGGCACCTGATTCATAAGTCAGAGGTCCTGGGTTTGATACAAGGTCTGGCCTCATACTTTCATTTCTCCTTCTGCTGATTCAAGAAGGGCAGTTGTCAGATACTGGCGAAAGTATGTGCACATAGTAATGGTTAACTGCTTAGGAGGTCTTAGCCTGCCCAGGAACAGTGTGGTTAGGTTAACTGACAGTCCCGACATGACCATAGCTGTTTACCGTGGACGTAAACAGGGATCTCGGGGACGCCGAATTCGGCGTCCCTGGACGCGTAAATTCCGACCCGGACGCCAATAATTGCCTTCCGAGGATTCCCGCGGACGCAGTATTTTTCCGGCTGTACTCCTTTAAAATTTCCTAAAATGTCAGTTTTCACAAGTTGTGAAGAAGACACACGTTGCTGACACCTTTGACAGAACTATAGAGGAGCTATTATCAATAAAATCGTCGTAAATGCTACCTGTTATTTACCTGGAATTTCACACCTTCTTAATCCCCACTACGGTATTAGGGTACGTGTCATTATTACTTTCTTAATCGCTAATAACCGGTGATCTTTTGATCAATATAAACAAATTTGGTCAACACAGTATCTTTGTCTTAGATCTACCGCTGCGCATGATTGGTCAGTTTACATCTTTAGAAGTACCGCTTGGCATTAATTGACAGAAGGCGCGACTTTTACAGTGGCTGTGTCAGCCAATTAAAATTATAATCATTACTCTCGCCAATGGGATGAGAGCCCGAGAGGGGCAACTGCCGTCTCATAAAAGAGAATCTTCTACGAGAAAATGTTGATTGTCAGGTAGATCTAGCCTGCCGAAGTATGAGCCTTTTCTAAGGCACGTGTTCTATTTCCCGACTGTTTGTAGTACGCTCGTGCGCTGTGCTTGATGGGCGCTACACATGTGTATTAAATCAGGGTTTTTTTAACTTGGAAAATGTAACCGATAATTTCTAGTTGCTAGAAGTGGCCGTCCGAGGTAATTATACTATATTTTAGCAAGGCCAGTTGTTGCAATTCCCGGAAACCGGTGACTTTTTAGATCTTCGGTTCGTGCACTTTAAAATTCTTTCCCGCCGTTTTCAATCTGTTTCCCGCCATATCTCGCGCACCATGTGATGAACGAGTACCAATACAGATCTATAAATAACGCTTTGGGGAAATCCGCGAGTTCTAAACAGACATTTCAACACGCATTCTTATTGATACAGATATGCGCAGATATTCGCAGTTAATGTATAATTTAATAAACTAAGGAAGATTTAACGACAGGTATGCATTCATTCAAGTGTTAATCAAACTCGATTTGGACATAAACAATCAGTCTGTGTCTCAAATTAAGAAAGGCAAAATAGATCTACTCGTACATGTAAACGGATTTCTGCGTTTGATGTCAGCGGGTGGGGTAAGGTGCGCCGATGTGTGTGTGTGTGTGGGGGGGGGGGGGGGGATGGTTGAGATAAGTTATTATTACTGAAATCAATGTTGCAGTGGACTGGACATCACTGAATAGTACTGAACTATAGCTATTACATGTTACACTTCTGCTGAAGGGAAAAGTAAATTAATACCTTTGACTTAAAATGGAAGATTTACCGAATAATTGTCAATGTCATATCTTTTTACATTTCTATAACATAATCATTTGATGTCCAAATAATAAGCATTGCCCTTTCCCCGTCCAGTCCTGTACAGGCCCTTTTCATCTTTTGTATCCCTCAGGGACAATATCAAAGGACAAATTAAACTAGATAAATAAGATTATTAATAGGCTAAATTTTATGTTAAAACATATGGGACTCCAATTTTTCAGGATGGGACTCCTACTTTTCAGATGGGACTCCTATTTTTGGAAAAGGAGGAGTCCCGGACTCCTATTTTTAAAATTCAAGTGAGAACCCTGCGTAAAGCAACAAATCAATAAAAAAAAGTTTGAAGACTTCAGCCAAATATAGTTATGCACCAAAGCTAACGTGTATATTTGTTGGCAGTATGAGTATATACATACCTTTATAAGACTGTTGTATATTTTACATAACCAAGGGAAATGTCACCAAATGACAATTCTATCCCATTAAATCTAAATAAATATAATAATAAAAGATAAAATATATTGAAAATATGTATAAAATAGGAATGATAATGATCTGATTATGTTTGACTTGCGTTTATTTTTTATTTCAGGAATTTCCATTTTATTCCAATATTTTGTCACTATCATTAAAAACATATTATTTATTTTTCCATAAATCAGATGATTCATTTTTCCTTAGAATTTCATAATTTAGGTTAAAAATGGCTCACAAAGTCACTTTTTGAAATTTCATTCAATATCAATAATATTTTCTCAAAGGGAAACTGATTTGCATCAATAGATTGTAGGAAGTAATTTAATTATGACATTTGGAGGTGAGTAATTTGACCAGTTTAAATGACCTAATTTGAAGATAATTTGGCAGATAGTGGAACTTCCATCTCTCATGATAATGATCTTATCATTCAAAAACTACTCTTTTCAAAGGATTTTGGCATTTATGACTTCCTCAAGAAATTATGACACTTTTGCACTCAAAATCGTTATAAGGTTGGATGAAAACCGAAATCTTCAGTGGAGTCTCAGTCTAGCTATAGTCAAGTCACTGCAAACATCTCAGCCCATTTCAATAAGTTTGCATGTTGGGATGGTTTAAGGAGTACTGTGGAAATGGTTAGTGTTTTCATGTTAGGATAGTAAGAACTAAATGTCAAGAACTATAAGGACTTATAAAGGATTAACAAGGGAAGTAACTTTCATATAATAAACAAAGAAGTTAGAAACTTTAGATATACATTGACAAACTTTCCAGTTTAAGAAGCTATTGACTTATTGACTTGTCTTTATATCAGTTAGAAATTTAATAATATGAATTACCATTATAAAGATGAAAATGGACTATCCAGAAAACTGACAACCCAGCAGTAAAATGGTATATTTCTCGAATATCGAATCTGAGAAGGATAAGGCAGCGAAGGGAGAGAGATGGGCTCTGCCTCTTGAAGGTTCTGCCCAAGAGATAGTGGGCTTTCTACGGCCACTAGGCTATAGGAAATCTTTACCTCAGTTACCAGAAAGCTTGGCTCCAGACTTCACCAAGGTTTATACTTCCTGTTTCAGATTATTTCCAGATTTTGTCAAAAGGACTAGTAAACTGCAATGCCCTTGGGCATTTATTAGAATAAATGTGGTATTGGATTTTGAAATGGTAATTACTTTTATAGGTGACTGTGTCTGAGACAACTATCCAAGAAATTCAACTAAGGCCTACCTTTTTGTGAGAGAAAGTCAAGGAATAGGATCCCACCTTGTTGGTAGCCATGACAACATCAGTAACAGACATGGAGATCCTGAAGGAAATTCCTGGTTATAAAGCAATAATGAAGGCCGTACTGAAGACTCAGATACAACTATTGGTAAGTCAGATTCTATAGATCCATTGAAGCAAAAACTTAGTGCTTCATATAGGAAGGGGTAATGTATAATTTAGGGATAATTTTCCATATTTTTCCATTTAAACATTCGGACGTATACACGATACTTTTAACATTTGATCGTTTTTGAATCTCTTATATATAGAATCGTTTTAAATTGCTGACGTTTAGAAGCTATATGCCCTTACCAGGGTTGAGCGTCTATAAATAACTTAACTATCATTCATCATCCAATTAAGCATGTTGTGACCCTCTAATGAAGGGTCATGCCATTGATTCTATTGAGCAAGGTTGGCAAAAAGGCGGGAAATACTCATATTTCCCAGGACGGTGGGAAATACTGGTAATTCCCGGGAAATACTGGTAATTCCCGGGAATTACTGGGAAATTGGTCCCTAAATCTATCTAGAAAATTTCAACTATGATTTATAACAGCCATGCAACTGTATATGCAAAGCAAAACATAATTTAACAGCCCTTTATTACATCATTAAACAAAGATACAGATAAAATATTGTCTAGCTATGCATATGCAGTCAAATTATTTTCTTATACAAACTGTCTGAAGATGAGTACATATACAGTTGTTTCTGTCTATCAATAAGTTGTTATAACACCCTGAGATTAAAAGTACCTACAGTAATTGCCACCAGTCTGTTGAATTAATCGATTATTTTTCACGCCTTCAGTGGTGTTTGGTCAGGGTCCATCGAATTACCCCAAACCACCCCAAAACACCCCAAACCGCCTAAAAACACCCCAAACCACTTTTCTTAATATTGTTTCTGGTTAAAATAGGGTGCAAACTTTGTGTTTGTGCTTTTTGTCTCGCCTGCGAAGCAGAGGCGAGACATATGTATTGCTTTTCCGGTGTCGTCGGCGGCGGCGTCGTCGGCGTAAACTTTTGTCGAGTTTTTGCGTTTAGGTCATTTTCTCAGAAACTATAAAGGCTAGAGCCATGAAACTTGGTACATGCATACATCTGGAAGAGTAGATCTCAAAGCCATCATCAATATTGAGTCTTGACCTACATTTTACGGTTGAATGACTTCGCAATTTTTTGTCGAGTTTTTGCGTTTAGGTCATTTTCTCAGAAACTATAAGGCCTAGAGCCATGAAACTTGGTACATGCATACATCTGGAAGAGTAGATCTCAAAGCCATCATCAATATTGAGTCTTGACCTATATTTTACGGTTGACTGACTTCGCAATTTTTTGTCGAGCTTTTGCGTTTAGGTCATTTTCTCAGAAACTAAAAGGGCTAGAGCCATGAAACTTGGTACATGCATACATCTGGAAGAGTAGATCTCGAAGTTACCATCAAAATTGAGTCTTGACATACATTTTACGGTTGACTGACTTCGCAATTTTTTGTTGAGTTTTCGCGTTTAGGTCATTTTCTCAGAAATTATAAGGGCTAGAGCCATGAAACTTGGTACATGCATACATCTGGAAGAGTAGATCTCAAAGCCATCATCAATATTGAGTCTTGACCTACATTTTACGGTTGACTGACTTCGCAATTTTTTGTCGAGTTTTTGCGTTTAGGTCATTTTCTCAGAAACTATAAGGCCTAGAGCCATGAAACTTGGTACATGCATACATCTGGATGAGTTAATCTCAAAGTCATCATCAATATTGAGTCTTAACCTACATTTTACGGTTGACTGACTTTGCAATTTTTTGTCAAGTTTTAGTGTTTAGGTCCGTTTAGGTCTGTTTTTCAGAAACAATAAGGGCCAGAGCCATGAAAATTTGGTCATGCATTCATCTGGAAGAGAAGAGCTCAAAGTCATCATCGATATTGAGACTTTACAACATTTTACGGTTGACTGACTTTGCAATTTTTTGTCAAGTTTTCGCGTTAAGGTCTGTTTTTTCAGAAACCATAAGGGCTAGAGCCAAGAAACTTGGTTCATGCATACATCTTTGCCGATTTAGCTCTGTTTTGTGACAAAGCGCCAGCAGGCGAGACACTGCATTCCGCGGAATTCTTGTTAATGATTTCAACATTATTTAATAAAAAGTGAATATGATCTATTTATGCAGAAAAACGGATTTTATATTGTATCTACTGATAATACTAGAGTGGTGTAGGTATGTATGTTGCATGTGTACATGTATATAAATATGTCACATATGTCACATATGTATGCTTGTATGTCCATTATATGTTTGCCAGCACATATACGTGTAAGTGTAAGCATCCTATATACCATTCATACATACACATACATACATGAATATAGCCTCATAGTGGGAATGATCAATTTTTCCCTGTAGCTGCAAATATTTATCAATTTTCCTAATCTTTGAATATTTTAAGCATTACCAAATATTTGCTGCAAAATACCAAATTTGGTTTAGGTTGATTTAGGTTTTGGTGGTTTGGGGTGCTTTTATGGGCGGTTTGGGATGGTTTGGGGTGTTTTGGGGTGGTTTGGGGTGTTTTGGGATGGTTTGGGGTAATTCGATGGACCGGTTTGGTCATTACTTACAATAGGAAGCATAATTAAGCAACAAGATAGATATTCTCTTTAGAAGCCTTTGGGGGAAAAGAAGACATTACAGGACTTCATCAGGTAACCATTAGACCACAAAATCCACACATCAATGTTTTTATTAATCAGGTGACTAACTCAGAGTTACATGCAAGAAACTGGAGTATGGTACACACTCTTTTTTTTTTTATAAAATAGTTGTGAAGTTTGAAGACTTTGACAGGGTTCTTTCATACTTTGGTATGATCAAACTTAAGAACATGTTAAATTAACCTGCAGAAACCTATGATCTTCAGTAGTGATAAACCAGGGAAAAGGTTTTAGATAAACTGCAGCTTAGTTGAGTATATATACCTTTTATGAGAACTAAATGATAACAAAAACGATCTTGTGTTTAGAAATACAGGTTGAAACACTGTTAAGTGATAAAAGAAGAGATTTTACAGTCGTTTTTTTTAAATTAAGAATTTTAAAGGTAATTTTCTTTGACATTAGAGCCTTTGAAACAACCAAGAAAGATTCTGCTGTGTCCTCTGCAGTGGCGGATCCAGAGCAGTCTTCACGAAACCCTGTCTGACCGCCTGACATGTCTGGTAAAAATTCATTCGGTCTGGTAAAAATATTCAGAATTTTTAAGTGCATTTTAATCATTTTTTCAGATTCGGTCCTGTAAACTCTGCCAGACTTTCGTGAACTCTGGCAGAGGGGGTTCGGGGGGTTCAAACAAACCCCCTCTTCAGCCTAAATTATTTCATTTTCCTGTGGAAATTCAGCAAAAATTGGTCGAACTGCGCAAATCGAACCCCCCTCTCAGCTAATTTGAACCCCCTACCCAAAATTCCTGGATCTGCCCCTGCTCTGGTAGTGACCAGTCCTGGATTTTATAACCCTATTTGCATGATATGTATATAAATGATAACAAATATGTGCTACGAACTTAAAGTTAAAGAAACATATTCGAATAGTTTAAGAAAAACAGTTCTAAAATTTCTTATTTCCCAGTATTTCCCTCTTTGGCCAAATTTGGAGTATTTCCCAGGACGGGAATTACCGGTAATTACCGCTGGGAATTCCCGCCACCAGTATTTCCCGGCCAACCTTGCTATTGAGAAAAGATATCTCAGAGTTTTCCTCAAAACCTCGCCTTACCTGGAGTTCTGAGTCAGAGTTCAAACTTCACCGGCCCGTTGTTTTTCAGGTACTTATTGCACTATATTTAAGTAATGAAACGAACATGTAATCAGTAATTTGTTAATTTGGCTCCTACATCTAAGAAGTTTTGGAATAAAAAGAAAAACGGTAGACAATTTGAGTTACCCATAAATTTACCCCTTAGATGTCCTGAAAATGAATGGAAATTTTTAGCAACATCTTCACAGTGAAGCTGGAAAGGTCCTTCCTCTACAATACAACTCGTGCTATTTTAAGGGTCTGCTATTTAAAGACCTTCAGAAATAAATTCTGAAGAAAGATTCTTTGGAAGCAAGAATGCACCAAAGAAATTTGGAAACTTGGTTTAATTGAATCTATTCATGTGCAATACTGTCCAGGCCTCCTTGCTATAAATGCAGATTGACTCCTTAGGAGACCAATGATCCCACAGTGTTCTCCGCAGAAATTTCAGAAGGCATGTCGCTTTTAGCACAAAAATCAGATTTTGACTTGTTGATCAATTTTTAAAATCCTTAATATAGCAATGTTTTGTCAAAATTAGCCTTAATCTATATTATAAATAATTTACTGATGATCCTTATGTATTTAAAACAACTTTACTAGCCTAGAAATGAAAATAACAGCACTTTGATAAATTTTCGTCGGAAATTAAGGCATGTTGAAAAGACATTTTGAACATGCTTTAATGGTCTGGGGAGATATCTGATCCCATAGAAAATATAATCTGACAGTGCTTCAGATAAGAAGGGGTAACAGTGAGAATTTAGGGACAGTTTTCAATATTTCTCCATAAAATATGTTGTTACCCATGTTGTCACTGAGACGGTTCTAATGAGGGTTCACAGCATATGATTTTGTTGGGAAATAAGAAAAATTATGTTTGAATTATCCTTAATATCCCCTCTTATCTGTAGCTCTGTAATCTCTATTTTGAGGAAGTACGGGCAGACTTTCTACAGCAGCCACATGGCTCTTTACACCAACGTTGCTGATGTTAATTTTATAGTGTGCTTTTTGGCACTTTAAGGGCTTCTGCTTTTTGGTGCGCTAAGACAGTATAGTGGTATGCCACCATTGAGAAA
The DNA here is from genome assembly GCA_963989385.1 of Ctena decussata. Classification (NCBI taxonomy): domain Eukaryota; kingdom Metazoa; phylum Mollusca; class Bivalvia; order Lucinida; family Lucinidae; genus Ctena; species Ctena decussata. The sequence goes on from OZ022510.1 coordinate 44,743,289, forward strand.
CAAGATCTACAACAGAAACCGCTTGGGTTTCTAAAAAAGTCTTATTTACCATTTCAGGGTTCAGCCTTGATCTCTCCATCAGAGAGGTTTTGGACATTGTAGGATTTCATGGAGAAACTTACACCATAATGTTGGATCCCTGTATAAATTTGAGATGTACATTTAAACTTTTCTCGCATCTCAGAACAGGTAGAAGTCGGCAAATCAACACATCAATGCTTTTCTTTCAGGTCGAACAGCTGTCAGATCATACAGGAGAAGAGTCCATTGTTCTGACAGCCAGTGTTAATGATGGGTCCCTCTCCCATCTTGGTTCTTGTACGGGCAAGGGTTTCCTTGAGGGACGAGATGAGATAAAATCGCAGTTCCTGGGATACTGTCTTAAAAGTAAGTTCCAAAATGTTGTCAGTTGTGTATTAAGAGAAGAAAGAAAAAAGTAGGGATTCTTTGGTTTGACTTAGTCTATACATGACCTGCAGAGCTCTAGATAAGAGGGGTATTTGATGATAATTGAGGGATATTTTTTTTTTATTTCTCATTGAAACCATATGTTTTGACCCCTCATCTGAACCGTCTCATTGAGACAGTTCAGATGAGGGGTCACAACATATGTTTTTTTACAAAATTAACAAAAATTATTACAAATTATCACCAAATACTCCCTCTAGGGCTCTGGACCTGTTATGAAATTTGCAACACCAGTCACATCCTGTTGGACTGACTTAAGCAGAACTAAATGAGCTTCAAGAAGACAAACCACAGGACCGAAAAACTGCAAACCATGCTTTACAACTGTAGTGAAGTCAGGTGGGGGGGGGGGGGGACTGCAAACTATGCTTTACCACTGTAGTGAAGTCCGGGGGGGGGGGGGGGACTGACTGCAATCTATGCTTTACCACTGTAGTGAAGTCGGTGGGGGGGGGGGGGGGGGGCTGCAAACTATGCTTTACTACTGTAGTGAAGTCGGGGAGGGCAGGGGATTTTTTTTACAGCTATCACACAGTTTCTGCACCAGCTGGAGAAACAGAAAAGTCTTTCAGAAATTTTAAGATCTTGCCCTGCATAGAATGATACTAATTTGCTGGTCTTAGATTCTAATCTTTGCTGCACCAAACTGAATGGTGATGTTCAGTTATGAAGGTTTGTATCTTGTCTGACAAGTGATTATAGGGTTAGCGGTCCATTTTATGTACAATATTTTTTTGATGTTTCAGAGCTCTAGATAAGAGGGAGTATTTGATGATAATTAGGGATAATTTTTGTTAATTCTGCATAAAACCCTATGTTGTGACCCCTCATCTGAACCGTCTCAGCGAGACGGTTCAGATGAGGGGTCACAACATATGGTTTCGATGAGAAATAAGAAAAATTATTCTTAATTATCATCAAATACTCCCTCTTATCTAGAGCTCTGAATTGTTTTCAGTTTTCAGCTTATGGCAATATACACATTTCAGGTCATCATAAAAGAAAGACAGCAGAACCAGCAGCCCCATACCAAAGGAGCAATGTTTCAAATGTACCTGGGCCTCGGAGTTCCGGGCAACAAACTACAAAACGTCCTCGATTGCATCCGGTTTCTCTGAGCAGAGTGTCCGCTGAGTCTGAGGCTTCTGAAATGAACATGCCTAGTGACACATCAGGTGATGGTATGTACACATCCACACCAGTACAGAGTCGAGCTAGATCTCAAAGAGGAAGTGTATCAGAAGGTTCTGTTGGACCACCAAGAACATTGTCAAGTGACAGTGGGACAAATGTGAAATTAGAACAATCAGGTGACACATTAGAAGGTGATATTAATCTGCAAACAAGTGATACTGGGACAGACTTTACGGCAGCAGCTAATTTACCATCTTCTATCGGACTTAGTCATACACAAACTTCTGAAAGTGTTAGTCAGAGACAAGGTGAAAAAGACCATTTAAGTGTTCAGGCAGGTCATGGAGAAGCCAGCCAGTCTCCTGGCATCAAAGTTGAGCCTGTAGCAGAATCAGAATTAGACTTAGAGATAACGGGTATTGAATTGGGTGATAGCTCTAGTCAGATGTCTTCTGAAAATTGGGGACAAAATGTTTCTGGTGGTGCAATGGGATTTGGACCAGGAACTGCTGATGGCTCATTTGAGCAGACAGATACCCAATCGGGCTACAGTAAGTGTGGTTTTGTTTTCAAAAATTTTAAGTCATTCAGATGATATTCTTATGTGTCTTGTGAAACTTAAGAACCATTTCTAAGAAATTCAGTAAACAAATTCATGTGTTCAGTTCTAGGCAGCAAAATCACAAATTTACAAAAGCAAAAATACGGCGAAGATACTCAAGAAAGGCCATAGTCAAAAAGCATAACCCATCCAATTTACTGACTGACAAGGAACTACACATGAGATCAGAAAAATGCCGGGCTGCGTAGCGCAGTTGGAAAGCATCTGACTCAAGAGCCAGAGGTCCCGGGTTCGATACCCAGTCCGGCCATATATACTTTGGTTTCTCCTTCCACTGATTCAAGAAGGGCAGTTGTCAGTTACTGGCTAAACTATGTGCACTAGTACTAAGGTCTAAGCCTGTCCAGGAATAGTGTGGTTAGGATAACTGGCTGTCCGGACATGACCAGAGCTGTTTACCATGGAAGTAAAACAATAAAACAACAACAAGGTCAGAAAAATATCTTCTCCTAGTTGAAGAGATAACCATAATCTCTTGAGGAGTAATGGTCTACTGCATACATGAGACATGTCATGTACCGTCCAAGACCTTTCTACCCAATATGAAATTTTTTGCAAGAAATGCAATACATCTGACCGACACAGTAGCTTCAAAATGTTTTAAAGCCATAGGCATACAACTGTTTTTCGCAGAATTATTTTTGGTGCCATCATTGTGTTTGTGCAATTTCCTGTAGATTTTAGTGCCATCATGAGTTGTTATATAAGTTCAACTTAAGTTGAACCCCCCCCCCCCCCCACCCAATAAAAAAAAACACACACAAACAAATTCTGAAAAGTTACATAGATTGCTGACCTTGACCTACTTTCAGGATGTATTAAACAAGGTCTAATTAATGTCTTCTCGCTGTGTTATATAGATCTGTTCTTCTTTTCTCAGAGACTAAAATACTTCTGTGTGTAAATTTCACATATGCATATTGGTATATCATGACATCATCTCTTCAATGCCTTTGTGTTAGATGACATAGTCGCCCATTTGGTGTTGGTGCATCTGTCTGTCCTTCCCGCCGTCCGTCCGTTTACAGCCATATCTTAGGTTTGGTAGACCCTAGGACCTTCAAAGTTCATCACAATATGCCCCACCAAAATGCTCCCACAAAACTAGGTCACTGTGACCTACTTTCACGAAAAAGTACCACATATTTAGTTTTCGTCCGCAGCCCCATATCTCCCTTATCATAGGCCCCAGAACATTCAAAATTCATCAGTGCATGCACCTTACCACTCCAGGTCACCTCCAACAAAACTAGGTCACTGTGACCTACTTTCACCGAAAAGTACCACATATTTAGTTTTCGTCTGCAGCCCCATATATTCCTTATCATAGGCCCCAGAACATTCAAACTTCATCAGTGCATGCACCCTACCACTCCAGGTCACCTAACAAAACTAGGTCGCTGTGACCTACTTTCACGAAAAAGTACCACGTATTTAGTTTTCTAGGTCAGCCCCATATCTCCCTTCTCATAAGCCCCAGAACATTGAAACTTCATCAGTGCATGCACCTTACCACTCCAGGTCACCTCCAACAAAACTAGGTTGCTGTGACCTACTTTCAGGAAAAAGTACCACATATTTAGTTTTCGTCGGCAGTCCCATATCTCCCTTATCACTGGCCCCAGAACATTCAAACTTTATCAGTGCATGCACCTTACCACTCCAGGTCACCTCCAATAAAACTAGGTCACTGTGACCTACTTTCATGAAAAAGTACCTCATATTTAGTTTTCGTCTGCAGCCCCATATCTTTCTTTTGTTTTGCCGTAGAACATTTAACTTTTATCAGTGCATGCACCTTACCTCTCCAGCTCACCTCCAACAAAACTAGGTCACTGTGACCTACTTCCATGAAAAAATACCACATATTTAGTTTTCGAGGTCAGCCCCATATCTTTCTTTTCATTGGGCCCAGAACATTGAAACTTATTCAGTGTTTGTACCTTACCACTCTAGTTCACCCCCAACAAAACTAGGTTGCTGTGACCTACTTTCTTGAAAAAGCATTTTCACTACTGTCAAAGTGCCAACAACTTGACATGTAGGCCACCGCCATCTAGTCTTTAATAGTAGTCCAGAGATCTTTTTTGCGGTTGCGACAAATATTTCCATGGAGTTCTTGTGTTGTACAAAGTTGTAACTTTAGCAAAAAAACTTGATGAATGAAAGACTGAAATACTTGTAGGTCTTTAAGACCACCAGATGGTGCTTTTCAGATGCCTTTGGAGTACCAAAGAGGGCAAAATGTTATTCTGCCACTGACACTTAAGTTGCAGTTTGACATAAAAGAATATCATGCCAGGAATGGCTATTTTAACATCACACAAATTTTAAAAAATGGGATTGATAAAAACTTAATGCTGTTTCTTTAGATCTAAACTGTTTAATACTAAACTGTTCAATACTTTCAAAAAAAAAAAAAAAAAAAATGGCTGTTGGAGTGGTCCCATGGAATAAAATTTTTGTGATGTGGCATTTCGGAAAGAACATCTCAGGTTGTATATACTATGCACAGACAGAAATAGGTTTGCATTAAAATGATATGCATATTGTACAGTTCTTTTAAAAAAATGTCTGCGGTACTCCGGACTAAGTAATTACCAAGGTTGTATGTAGCAAAATACAGAATTAAGCCTTTACGAACAATTTCTTGTACATTGTATTGCAGCCCCATTATCAGCTTCCCATTATCTTTCTAAATAATTTGAAGGTTACTTTGGCTAATGTGTGCATCCTTTCATGAAGCGGAAACATTTTTGATTGTCAATTATTCCATTTTAAAGAGCCTTATCACGTTTACTAGATGCATTAAGGGGCTGCTTCATAAAAGAGTAAATATTTAGAAAGAAAAGTCATGCCGACCAGCTTTTCTGACAAAATTTTGATATTCCTTGATTTATGGGTTACCATATGCATATTACAACACCTGATCAAATACAGACTTAGAGTTGTTCTTTTGAAATGCAGATTGTAATGTCAATGCTGATGATACAAATGCTACAGATACTCTTAGGTTTCCTGATAACATATCTGCAATTTTGGATAGAAGAGCCACATATTTTACTTTTTTCAATCACCACATGTTTCTGGTCAGGGGCGTAACTAGGGGCAAGTTCATGATACGCACAACCATGTTTTTATGCTCTACTTCTTGAAAGGAAAGCTAGTATTTCAGCCACTTTGGTAATTGTTATTGAAATCTTGTCTAATTTATAAAATTTCAGCATGCGAATATGCAGGTGCATTTTGAAATTTTGTCAATTTTGACAAAATTTCAATACGCACTTGCGTATTTGCCGTATACGTAGCTACGCCCTTGCTGGTGGTCATTTTGGATGGGTGTGGTTAAGCTGTCAGTCAGTCCTGCAACACCTATTGACAGCAAAGTGTTGTTTTCAAAGACTTTATATTTCAAAGTGTGGCATCCAAAATACTTTAGTCTCTTTATAAAATGCATGGCTTTAAAAGCAGATTTGTCTAAAAGCAATTGTATCTTCATCAACATTGTTACCAGGGCTGTGGAAATACCAAACTTTTCTACTTGTCCATGGACAAGTGAATAGACAAAGTTAACTTGTCCTAACAAATATTACTTGCCCAGAAAATAGGTACACATGAAATAAGGAAAGAATAATAGATAATGTAATTGCCTGGCAATTCTAACAGGAACCCACAACAAACCTTTTTAATGAGAAAATAGGGTAAATATTTCAGAATTATCCTGAAATACTTCCACTGATGACACTTTGAATTCTTGTCCCAGGGCAAGTAAACTGAAATTTCTCACTTTTCCGGAGTGCAATGGGACAAGTAGGACAAGTCTGGCATAGTATTTCCACAGCCCTGTCATCACTACAATTTAAGTTAAGATTTATGAACATTGAAGAAATGGTTTCCTGTTCCTAAGCTATGTGTGTAAACATGTTAACACATTTATATACATTGACTGAAAAAATCATCCAAAATTTTGGCTTTATCAGTAGATACTTATAAATTGGTGACACAAAATAGAAGTTGATTGTGAAAAATTGTAAACTGTTGGTAGATAATGATGATGAGAAGCACAAAATACAGGATGATTGTGGAAGTGTAAACAAAACATTTTTTTTTTTTTTTTTATTATTTTTTTTTATTTATTTAAAAATGAACCAGACTGTCCGACTTAGACAGTGTTTGAATGCTTTCTGCTTGATTGTGTTCTGCCATAATCTTTTCATACTCCCATATAATCCTTTCTCTCATGGTCTTTTCTGAAAGTGTAGTGAGAGCCTTCAGCATTTGCCGCCTGAAAGAGTTGAAAAATAACTTGTAGTGGAATGAGTTCTTTCAAGGGTTCACCCGTTTGAAAAGGGAGACAAAGATTAAAACAACATGTCTCATAGAAGAGTTACATACACTTGTTGGAAGTATACCTAAGGACAAAAGTTCTGCACGGATGTTAAACTAACTATAGCTATGAGTGTAATAGCAGGGCAGTTTGCTTTGATTTTAAAATGTATCAGCTATCATATAGGTTCTTGGGAAAGAGTGAACTTGTCTGACTCTGATCTATAGATGTGAGTCATGTATATATATATATTTATTTATATATATGTACATTAAAATAAGGGACAAGCAGCTGTGTATTTATTATAACCATTTCTGAACACCTAGGATTAAATGTGCAGGACTCAGTGGCCTGGTGGATAAGAGTGCTGACTCTTTCACCCAAGACTGCTGTAGTTTGAGTCTCGCACATATAAAAAAAAAGTATTCTGTGTAGTGATTTATTATCTATTCTTGCTTTTTGGAACATTGGCTCTATGCTTTGTACCTTTTGTTTAGGGACACTAGTTTATTAACATTATCATTTGTTTTTTCATGATGGTTACAATTGATATGGAATAGTACAAATGCACCAGAGGATAAAGCATTACAAAATTTTGGAAATCTTGGTCAGGGTATGAATGTGTTTGCATGTTTACTACTGCATGCTTAGATTGTTGAAATGTAATGCACCTTGACAGCTTTTGATAAGGAAGTACTTAACCTAATAAGAAATATTTAAATAATGAGCTGCTTAGGATTAATGCAAAACAGTATTCATTTGCATAGAAGAAATATTGACTGAAGACCTGGGGCCCTATTCATAAAGCCACATAAGTCGTTGCTATGCGGTTGCTAAGGCTAAATATCTATAAAGGAGATTCCCTACAACTATGAAATTTTCTCTGGAGGAACAGTCTTTCCTCCAGAGCAATTTTCATAGTTGTAGGGAATCTCCTTCAAAGAAATTTAGCATTAGCAACAGCATAGCAACTACTTAAGTCGTTTTATGAATACGGCCCCAGGGGACAATAAAACAAAATGCCAAAAGCAGAATGGAAGTACTATACTGCTTGTTTGCCATACTGATCATTTGTAGAATGGAACATAATGCATAACTTGAAAGGGAAGAGGTCCTGTGTAACAGATCTTTTTAAAGAATCATTAAATTTCTGTATGGAAATGAAAGTGTTTTGTAGTTTCCCTCTTTGACTTCTCCTTTGTTGCTGGAGATAGAAACAAAAATAAAATCCAGTTTTAAAGTAGATTTAAATGGGCACAATCTTAAAGTGCACACTCAGAATTAGCAAAGCAATTAGTAATGGGGCTTCAGATTTCATTAAATGATCAGTGTCCCATGGGAAATACTTAACACCTTGTGCCAATAGGAAAGACTCAGAGCAGCCTGTGCATAAATGCAATCTTATCAGAGTCTTCTCTTTTTGCAAATAAAATCTGTGAATTATGGTGAATCAATATATGAATTATGATCAGTAAAGACACTGATGACTATGTGCAAAGTCGCAGACTATTTTGATATTTCCTGAACACATGTGGCTTAATGTCCATTTTCACTTGAATCCCATTAAATGTTGTGAGCACTGGGATAGGTCAAATATTTCTTTAATGGACCATTGCATTTCCACATTTGGACAGGTCAGTAATATCATACACTTCATTCCAATTGATGACAAACATTGCAGAACTTGATCAGGCTACTCCCTTTGCAAACTGAATTGATATTTACTACATATAAATACTCTTTGAGGTTAGATGCAGCATTGATATTGCCATGACATAGTAAAATACATTGTGGCTGGTTTGTTGTTGTGGCACCTCGTTTAGATATCCTAAAGAGATGGCTTGCATCAATGCAAATGAATGAGAAACCACAAAGTACTGTATACTTGTATCCAATGGGAAAAATTTTATGAAAAAGGATCCTGATGTCATCAGAAAACACTGTCCTTATCAGGAGTTCTGTTTATGCAAGCTAATATGCAAGTTGAAAATATTGAGTCTGGATTTAAATCATTATAGCTTTCATAGGAGAAGAGCTACTGTAAACAAAAGGAAAACATACTTGTTACATTGGGACAGTTTGAAGTTAGGAAATTTAAAGAATTCAAAGAAAACCTTCTGTATGGAGCTGTTCCAAATTACAGTTTTGTTTTGTACTTTGGAATGCCTTCAGAATTTATCTTTTTAGTGTCAACTATATGTATTCACATTGGTGCCTCTATGATTACTGATTAGTTGTGGTACCTTTGGCCTTAATTTGAATAGTTCTCTCTGCATTTGTTGTTGTGTTGAATTGTAGAGGATCTTTCTCAGGGCTCGAAATTTTTTTGTGAACATACTTGTCCTGCAGGGCAAGTGCTTTCAATTTTTTACTCGTCCTTTCAAAAATCTACTCGTCCTTAAAAACTGTCTGATATCACTCATTTTTCCCTCGAATGTATTCTACTTTCAGTTTCATTTTCACTCGGTTATTTCCGGTACTTTCCGTAGGTATATGGTTTCGTCCCAATTCAGGTTTTGCCAAAGAGGTTTCGTTAATAAAGATTTCTGCACCAAAGTAGATTTCTTCTGCTTTATTCAAGAGAGGACGTGAAAATAATGTCCTATACAACTATTTGAGTTGGATTATGCATTTGTAATCGTGCAGTTGTAGAGCGCAAACAACTTAGGCGAAACCGCGTTGGTGCGAATCCTCATCGGGTCGATGTTAGATATGCGCAGGCGCACCGTTTATTTACAGTTTGCCATTTCCGTTTTCATTTTTAGATTACACGATGCGGGATTTCATGCTTTTTGCGTTACAGTCAATATTTGTTTGCTGTAATTTGATCGATTTGTAAAGTGCTTTTCCTGAACGGCATGATTAGACAATTTTCATGGAGGAAAAACCTACTCGTCCGGCAGGGCAAGTCAGTGACAATTTCCACTCGTCCTTACCAATCAGCTACTCGTAAATACGAGCGGACGAGTGTAAATTTTGAGCCCTGTTTCTAGAATGTGATGCTGAGGTTGTGATTGCCTGATAATCAAGAGTCTGACAGAGTTCACTTCATGTAATAAGCAGTTTATGTAGCCAGCAAGGCAGACATTAAACCACATTGTGTGTCCTGAGATAGAAATATATTTTTAGACTTACAATATTCTGAAATTATTATTATGTCCTCCCACCATAAGGGGGGAGGGGGGATGCATAATTTTTGGCACGTGTCTGCTCTCTTATCTCCTGAAGGGCTGGATGGATTTTGACCAAACTTGCATAGACACATCATTGGGAGGGGAAAAAGAACTTATTAGATTTTGGTGACCTTGACCCTATTTTCAAGGTCACAGGAGGTCAAAGAATGTTGAAAGATGCCTTGTCTGCACTCTATCTCCTTAAGGGATGGATGGATTTTGACCAAACTTGCACAGATACATCATTGGGAGATGCAAAAGAACTGATTAGATTTTGGTGACCTTGATCCCATTTTAGGGTCGCAGGAGGTCAAAGAGTGTTGAAAAATACCTCGTATGCACTCTGTCTTCTGAAGGGATGGATTGATTTTAACCAAACTTGCACAGATATATCAATGGGAGATGATAAAGAACTGATTAGCGCAGTGACCATCAGGCTTACAAGTAGTCCTACTTTTTCCTACTTTTTCCTACTTTTCCTACTTTTTTTGCCCTGTTCCTACTTTTTTCCTACTTTTTTCAAAAATATTCCTACTATTCCTACTTTTTGAATGAAAATAAAAATAAAAAAATGAATATTTCAAAATATTTTAGTCTGTTGCAGAATGAAACATGCTACATGATATAAGGACTGATGGCATATACTACTGATGAGGCTCTTACAGTCTTTGAACATGCAACTGTTGACCTCTTATGCAAGCTGCATGGTGCCTTTCTGGGAAATGTGTTGAACATTTTGAACATGCATGTTGCTTAATGTGAAGGATGAGGCCCTCCCAGGGGTTTTGGGTAGCTTGGGAGAATGGCCATTTATTTTCAGGGAGCTGTGGAGCAAGCTCTTAATTTTGAGGAGCTGGGGAGCACTATCAGAATGTGATTTTCTAAATTGTTTTGGGCTTCTGGGGGGGGGGGGGGGGGGGGCTGTGCCCCCCAGACCCCCCATTTATACATGAATGGATATCATTTTAGTAATTCTTTTTAACTTGCCAAACCGACTTCAGATGGGCATTCAGACTTACAAATGCTAGCATTTCGGGGTCTGACTAGAGGTAGAAATGGCTGCTTTTACTCATCTTGCATTAGTTGTGCTTGTTAATTAGAGTAAGGTGTTTTTAATCATATACTCATTCTAACCCATGTTCCAGAGAAAGACGTTGGGAAGCTATCCATTCAACTCTGAAATTGAATTTCTGACTGATCTCATTCCTTGTTCCCTGACTGTGTTCCCCAATCAGGCCCTCTTATTTCATTTACATTACCATTATATCTTGTTCAAAGCAACATTTTCATATAAGCATCTTACCACCTGGTTCTCTTTCTCTCTCTGGAACAACATTGAACAGTTCTTTCATGGTTTTACGGTTTGTTTCAATGTTCAATTCGATAAATAAAAAACAGTCAGGTTGACAGCAGCATGCACAGTAAGGTTTCAGAGCCTCCTGAAGTTAAACAGCCCTTATTTCTTGTGACTGGAGTTTTTCTGAACTATTCTGCAGCGTTAAAGTGAGTTAATATATATGAGATTTATTGGTAAATTTGTATAAATAATTCCTACTTTTTATCATAAGATTCCTACTTTTTTCCTACTTTTTTCTTGAAATGATTCCTACTTTTTTCCTACTTTTTCATGAAAAGCCACTTGTAAGCCTGTGACCATGAGCCCATTTTCAAGGTCACAGGAGGTCAGAAAGTTTTGAAAAATGCCTAGTTGCTGTCTATCTCCTGAATGGATGGATGGATGGATTTTAACTGAACTTGCACAGATATATCACTGGGAGATGCAAAAGAACTGATTTGATTTTGGTGACCTTGACCCTATTTTCAAGGTCACAGGAGGTCAGAAAGTGTTGAAAAATGCCTTGTCTGCACTCTCTCTCCTGAATTGATGGATTTTAACCAAACTTGCACAGATATATCACTGGGAGATGTGAAAGAAATGATTACATTTTGGTGACCTTGACCCAATTTTCAAGGTCACAGGAGGTCAGAAAGAGTCGAAAAATGCCTTGTCTACACCATTTCTCCTGAAGGGATTTATGGATTATGACCAAACATAGACAAGTGCATAATCAGGAGGTGCAAAAGAACTACTAAATTTTGGTGACCTTGGCCCTATTCTCAAGGTCACAGGAGGTCTTAACTTGGCAACATTTAGGGAAACTGATACTGCTAGGAAAGTCCAGGTAGGGGGCATCTCTTTTGTCAAAAAGCATTTCTAATTAAAAGTTGTATTCACGTACCCTTCAGTTTCATGTATTCACGTACCCTTCAGTTTCATATTAAATGAAGTTGGATCTGAATGAGCCTGGCTTTCCATTGATTTCTATCTCTTTTTGTTTCTCTTTGAATGAATGCATAGCTGCTTTTGGATTCGGTTGAGTCAACTTTTCAAAGCAGACATCGTTTATAAGGACTTATACCATGGTCAGAAGCTTGTGCTTTACAAGTAACTTTTTGGAAGTTTAATATGTAGCCATTTTGTAGAAAAGTATATTTTGGTGTCTCAGAAAAACTGTCATTTTAAGGGAGTTTATATGTTTTGTTGGGGAAGTATTTATATTGCAAAATATTCTTGGAATTCCAGAACATGCCCCCCCCCCCCCCCCCCCCCCCCCCCCCCCAAAAAAAAAAAACAAAAAACAACCTGATATTGTCCTAACCATAAAATTTCTAAGTATTGGGACTGTAAAGTTCAAGCAAACAGGTCAGACATATCGGACTGATCAGGGCCCACACTGTTTGCCAATCCACACACGTGTGACGTCTTTTCTACGCATTACTACATTGTAAGTCCAAACAGTTCCATTTTTTGAACAACTACATTAGTAATTTTAGATGCCCCATTATAAATTTTTTTTTACGGTATTTACTTGAGTTCATAAATGCAACTCAATAAAAAGAGAAATACCTGCATTGTCTGTATGTTTTTTTGTGAGCAGAACTGTTAATGAAGAGAAAAACAGATGTTTCACTTTAATACCAGCATAACAACTGTAACATAGATATTGTCAGTAGAAACAAAACACATATAAGATAGAAAATTGAAATCTTGGTTTAATTAAGATTCATTTTGTTAAGAAACAGCCTATACAAATCTGTTGGTTAGCAGCATGATTATGAGAGATGTGTTTTGAGATGCTAGTAAATTAACTCTTAAAACGCCAAAAAATTAAAGTTGTTGAATCGGCAAACAGTGTAGATGCAGATGAGGTGGCTCATAATGAGCCACCTCATCTGAATCTATACTGTTTGCCCTCTAGTGTTTGAGTTCTCAATATGATATCGCTTGGACAAAACAATTTTTGAAATTCTGCAGACGTTAATTTTGTCGTCTGCTGTTTGGTGTATAAGGGTTAAGTTGAGAAAAGGAATATCATACTTATAGGTGAAAAGAATGTAATGTATCATTTTGGTGCCTGACTGTAGGATTGCCTTTACATGGTCAAAATTGGCAGTGCCATTTCTCATATTGATCTGATTAAGGCAATCCTCTTTAATTGATCACAGTATTTCTGAGAATAAATGATTATTGTATGTGAACTGGCAGATGATTGCATGCTTGCAGACAATATTATTTTTAACTTCTTTGACTGGTTTCAAACATTCTGTTTTATATAAAATTTTGCCATAGACTCGGAATTATTTCATTCTCACCATCATCTCATCCATTTTCATGGCCAGAAGTGACTGAAGTACTGTAGAAAAGGCTGTAAGATGCAATATCGATCCATCCAGCTGGCCAGTTGCTTTAAATTTGTTGGCTTTTGCAGTTCATGCATCAGTCACAGTGACTACTAGGATTAATTGTCATGCAGTAGATGTCCATCAAAATGGGTCATTAGAAGCATGCAATTTTATGTATCCGGGTTTAAAATGCCATTTGATTAGTTAAGCAATATTCAGTATATCTGACTACACTTTATATCATACTTGTTTCAATTTAACTGCTTACTGAGAATGAGATAATTGTGCAACAGGAATGTGAGTTCAAAATCACTCTTTTGTGATTTATACACTCACTATTTCAGCAATTCCTGTGAATGTCATGGATACGTACGGTGAAGCCAGAGGACATGACAGCATATATACAAGCAAAGCAGACAAATCAGGAGATAAAGTGGATGTTGAACATACCAGTGCTGCAATGGATGAAGAGGGTGATATTAGTGATGAGAACAAATATCCTGTAAACCCTGTTGGTCTGATGACTGATAATTACACAGCAGAAATTGATAATTATGCAGCAGAAACAGGTATTAAAGAGGAATGGCCTTTTCCTAAGCAGATAAATAATGCATTGGTGATAAAACAACCAATGGTGGAGCATAATGACATAAAACAATCATTGGAGCATAATGACATAGATAATAAAGAAAACAGGGAAGATTCAGCAGTTAAAGAAACAAATATTGTCAAATTAGAGCAGAAAGACTCTAATGTGAATAAGGTAATGGAAGTACATATACATAAGCAGCAGAAGATAAGCAGCAAGCAGAATAAAGGTGCTGGTCCATGTGTTATTACAAGGTCAGCTAGTAAATCATTTGTGAAACCAGTGTCAAGCTCAATGAAGAGTCGGAAACATTCCCATGCTGCTCCATCTTACTTTCTAAGGATGTTGCCTAAAATAATGCCTCAAACATCAGATCCTATAAATTCTACCATTGTTAGGCCCTCAGAAGTTAGATCGCCAACTGTACTCTCAAATAAGGGTTCAGAAAAACATTCTGTTTTCACAGACTCCGGTCAAGCAGATGAAACTATAGCTGACACATCAAAAGGTACTGTAAAGGCCAGTGGATTGCAGCAAAGCAAGAGTACCTTTAGTAAAAGAGAAGTGGGACATCCAGGGAGGGCATACCTGAGACAGTCAAGGAATGGTTCCCTGGCATGTGTGCAAGAAGGGCAGTTGTCAGTTACTGGCGAAAGTATGTGCACTTAGTACTGGTTAACCGCTTAGGAGGTCTAAGCCTGCCCAGGAATAGTGTGGTTAGGTTAACTGACCGTCCCGACATGACCTTAGTTGTTTACCGTGGACGTTAAGCATCAAATCAACCAACCAACCCTGGCATGTGTGAATAAATGTACTGTTTGTGGTCCAGAACATTACCCACTCAGAAAAGCTTTTAAATCTGGTGGTCCAGAACATTACCTACTCAGAAAAGCTTTTAAATCGGGTACTACAAGAACCTCAAGATTTTCTTCCAATATATCCAAGACATTGGCTTTGAAACAGCCTGTTGGCCAGCCAAGGAAATATCCTATTGACAGTTTAGTCAAAGATACTGCTGATCAGTCTGCTGATTGCCTCCAAACAGTCTCTTCAAATCATCCAATTGGCCATCCCAAAAAATCAGTTGGGGGCTCTTTCAAGCAGTCTGTTGGCATTTTAAGAACAAGTCTTGGGAGGTCCTCAGTGACAAAACCAACTAGTCTTGTGAAAGAAAGAGAAGTTATTTCTAAGTCTCTCGTGGTTCTTGTAGATGATGTGTTAAAAAGAAAAAGTGGAGACAGCCTGAACTTTATAGCAGATGGTACATACAAGTTAACAGAATGCTTAAATGTTGAAGAAAATGTTCATATGGATAACACAGAATGCTTAAGTGTTGAAGAAAATGTTCAAATGGATGACACATGCTTAAATGTTGAAGAAAATGTTCATATGGATGACACAGAAAGCTTGAATAATGAAGAAAATGTTTATGTGGATGACATAGAATGCTTAAGTGTTGAAGAGAATGTTCGTATGGATAAGGTTCAAGAGCTTGCAAGTGATTCTACAAAGTGCCTAAGTAGAAGCAATGAAAAGATAGCTGATGTAAGTCAGCTGGAACAGAAAATATGTGATTGGATAAATGGACAGTGGAAAGAAAACATCACAGTAACTGGACTGATGGTAAAGACATATGCACTATCAGTTGTGACTGAAATTTTTCCAGATTTTAGGGCTTCCGCTGATTGGTTATGAACTTTTCTCCAGCATAACAGTCAAGTATTACAAGCTGAAATCATTTAGAGACACACAGGATCATAACAGTCAGTGTCTTAACTGTTTAAGTCCTTGGAAGTTAGACTCACAGATAAACTGAAGTTTTTTCAGGAGATTATAAAGTAGATTTTCATGAC
Organism: Ctena decussata; assembly: GCA_963989385.1. Lineage (NCBI taxonomy): Eukaryota > Metazoa > Mollusca > Bivalvia > Lucinida > Lucinidae > Ctena > Ctena decussata. Next base: position 44,759,139 of record OZ022510.1, read on the forward strand.
AGAACTGTTTCAATAGTTGTTGGATTTAAGTTGAAGTCAAGTTATCTGCATCACAATAAGCTTCCTTTTTGTCACAGTATGGATTCCTTGTAATTTACACACTGTTGTATGAGGTTGAAGACACAGAACAGACTGCCTGGCTGTATGTTTTTAAATCGTATGAATTATTTTGGTTATGTTGTATTGGTTTGAGTGCCATTTGTACAAGGAATAACAGGGATTTCTTTAGATGGGGCTCATGTGCTATTAGAAGAACATTGTTTTTCAAAAAGGCCCCTTATTATTTTAAGAACTGATTTTCAGCTAAAGTGGCTCCTTTTGTTTATCAGCCATGGTAATCCCTGAATAAGTATTTGCTTCTGTAATTGAGGAATCCCAATTAAGGGGAGTTATTATTAATAGGAAAAACTGGTCTCTAGTGAGTGCAAATCCTTTCTTTTTGGGTAAATGAGTACATGTTCAGGCAAGGCAATGGTGCTATTTTCTTTTTTGCCTATAGGAGCGGCTGTAGTGTAGTGGATATCACCCCGGACTACCAACCCAGGGGTCGTAAGATCAATCTCCCGCTTTTTCAGTCTTTCAGATGAGACTTTAAACCGAGGTCCCGCCTCCATATGACCTTGTTGTCAATTTGGTGGGACGACATCACTTTAACCAGAGTTCACTCATTCCCTCTAGAACAGACCCTCTTTTGAAAGGGTTTGTCATACAAAACATGTCCATTAAAAAAAACCACACACAACAAACACACCCCAAACAGGGACAAAAACACAGCAGTAAAGGTACCCCATGAGTAGCAAGACAGATATTGTAATTTGGACAGATATTGTAATTTGCTTAAAGTAAAAAAGTGCATACTTTTCTTCTTACATTGTTTAGATTTCTTTCTATTTTTCTTCCATTGTACATACTGGCCTGGCATTAAACACAGGCAATGAAGGCAACATACAATAAAACTCATTTGTTTTTGCCTAATTCTGCATTTAATTCCAAAATATTATTCCTACACACCTGATAGTTCATTTGACCTCTTAGTTGATACCCGTTCTAGCCACATATTTTCTTTTCTCTTTCCGCTGATTCAAGAAGCACAGTTGTCAGTTACTGGCGAAAATATGTGCACTTAGTATTGGTTAACCACTTAGGAGGTCTAAGCCTGCCCAGGAATAGTGTGGTTTGGTTAACTGACCATCTGCACATGACCATAGCTGTTTACCATGGACGTAAAGCAACAAATCAATCAATCAGCTGATCTCTTAGTTAGACCAGATTTTTTAATACTAGGTAAATTTCATCTGGTCTAAATTTTGTGCTTAAATGAGTGTCTTCATTAATTTGTCGCCATGGTCATTGTAGCCTTGAATATGCATAACAATTCAGTAAAACTTTTGATTCCTATTTGAAGACTCAGGAGTGGGTGGTGATGATGGGGAGGTGTGTGTGTGTGTGGTTGGGGGGGGGGGGTTTCAGATGGTCTGTGAGACTATATTTCTGAAACAAACTTATCCTGATGAGAGGAACAAGCAAGTTTCCTGTATCCTGTATGCTGTCATCATTGCCTGTGTTTAACCCTTTAAGCGCCGAAAAGCAGACGAGAAAATTTACGTCTGCATGATTTTAAAAAAAGCCTGGTCCAAGATATATCATACTGAGGATTGAAAGACTAGAGGGCAAACCGTGTAGATCTTGATGAGGCGGCTCAGATCTACACTGTTTGCAAATTCTGCTATTTTCGTCATTGGTGCTTAAAGCCTTAAAGTTAATTCCAGGCCAGTGTGTTTGTAGCATGTGTGTTTCAGGGAGAAAGATTTTATGAGATTAAGCAGAATGAAAAAAAAATAATACAGAAGTACTGTTTATTATTGGATGCCAGGTCTAAGGAAATCTTAGGCATGCTTGCTTTAAGAAAAAGAAAGAATTACAGAATTACAATGAAGTGTTTATATTGGATGCCAGTTATAAGAAAAATCATTCAGGCATACTGATTTCATTTTTAATAGAAACTGACATTTAAAACGGAGTATTGTGAATTATGATTGTTACTGTTTACAAGTTTTTAGGAAAAGGAAATCATGGTGTTGATTATAAGAATTTTAGAAATCCAGTAGATTTTTATGGCAGAAAGGCTTAAACAGAGTTGTATATGTGTTTATGTTTTTGTTTGTATATTTGTGTGTTACCAAAATCATGTTCTGGCCATAACTTTGTCCTTGCATAGTGGGATTTAAAGTTATATCGCACAAATAATCATTATAACTAGACGATGTGTCCTGTGCAAGAATGTTGTGAGTAGCTGAAAGGTCACTTAAACTCTGTGCATAGGCTATAGTGAAAACATGTTCATGTGCGGCCCATTACTTTGTCCTGCATGGTGGGATTTCAAAATTATTAGGCATACAAGATGATATGTCCCATGCAAGAGCCATGTCCCAACTTTAAGATCGAGGTCACATTTGGCACATTGATTTTTTGCGTAGGCTTCAGTGAAACATGTTCATGTCTGGCTCATAAATTTGTCCTGCATGGTGGGGTTTCAAAATCATTTGGCATAAATAATAATCATGACAAGACGATGTGTCAGGTGCAAGAATTTGTCACCAGCTGAAAAGTCAAGGTCACACTGTGCACTAAAACTTTTTGCATAGGCTTTGGTGAAACATTTCATGTCTGGTCCATAACTTTTTCCTGCATGGTGTGATTTCAAAATTATGTGGCATAATTAAGCATCATGACAAGATAATGTGTCACATGCAAGAACCATAACACTAGCTCCAAGGTTTTGTAAGGTCAGTCACACTGTGCACATAATGAACAACACCATGAACAATAACAATAGCAATAGTTCTGTTTTAACAAATAAAAAGCAAAGTTATACAGTATCCAACTACTTAAGCTATGTTTTAGGCTGTCAGAATATCCTTTAAATGTAAATAGAATTGAGATTAGTTACTTATGCAATTGTTGTTCAGTTATCAAAATCTGAGGGTAAAGTGTATTGACATTTAAATATTTTCTTTAGGATGCTTGTGTCTAAAAAGAAAAACAATCCATACTTGGAAGTTTTGGCTACTCAAGCTTCATCAGTGACCTTGACATACCTGGTGATGAGAGCCAGAATATAGCCGGGCCGGGTAGCGCAATCGGTAGGGCACCTGACTCGTAAGTCAGAGGTCCTGGGTTTGAATCCCGGTCTGGCCACATACTTTCGTTTCTCCTTCCGCTGATTCAAGTAGGGCAGTTGTCAGTTACTGGCGAAAGTATGTGCGCTTAGTACTGGTTAACCGCTTAGAAGGTCTAAGCCTGCCCAGGAATAGTGTGGTTAGGTTAACTGACCGTCCCGACATGACCTTAGTTGTTTACCGTGGACGTTAAGCATCAAATCAACCAACCAACCAACATACTGATATTTCTTGATTTTAATCAGGCAGTGGATTCAAAGACTGATTATAGTATCAAAACGGGGATCCAAATGAATAAAGCTATGATGTAGAATGGGAGTCTTAACCAGTAGATTTCTGATTTGTCAGAAATCCATTTGTAGGACTTTCGAATTTCAAAGTATGCCTCAGGGTGTTTATTAGATGAAATATGGTTAGTTTATTACCAGTTTATATAAACTGTATATCTAGCTATTTTATACTGTGGTTTTGGGGGTGTGCCTGAATCCACACATATTTTGCAGCTGATAGCACCTGATTACAGTGTAGTTGCTTTCTAGCATAAAAAATATGTGGCATCTGCAACAAACAGATCTTGAGCCTTGTTTTTTAAGCTCAGCTGAGCACGAAGTGCTCAAGGTGAGGTATTGTGATCAGCCTTTGTCCCTTGTCTGGTCGTGTGTCCATCATCAACTTTTGCTTTAAACGGCTTCTCCTCCAAAACTGCCAACAGATTTTGAATTAATTCCACAGAAATGTTCCTTGGGGGACACTCTACCAAAATTGCTCAAACGGATCTGCTCTGCTGAACAATATGGCTGCCAGAGCTAAAAATAGAAAAACCTTTAAACAGCTTCTCCTCCAAAACTGCTGAGCAGATTTTGAAATAATTTCACAGAAATGTTCCATAGGTGACCCTCTACCAAAATTGCTCAAACGGTTCCACTCTGCTGAACAATATGGCCACCTGAGCTAAAAATAGAAAAACCTTTGAACAACTTCTCCAAAACTGCTGGGCAGATTCTGAAATAATTTTAAAGCAATGTTCCTTAGGAAACCCTCTATCAAAATTGCTCAAAGGGTTCCGCTTCCCTGGCCACCAGAGCTAAAAATAGTTAAAACTTTAAACCACAGCTCCTCTAAAGTCAATGGCTCCATTTCAAAAAAAATTCTCAGAAATGATTTGACTCATGGCCCTAAATAAAAATTGCTAAAACGGTTCCACTCGGCTGAACAAAATGGCCGCTAGAGCTAATAATTGAAATAAATCTAAGAATGACACAGAGGGGACAGTTATGATCCTGTCTTCATGAAACTATGTCAGAATGTTTATCTTAATGAAATCTAGACCAAGTTTGAAACTGAATCTTAGAAAAAACCTTGTGCACACTCTAGAGGACACAGTTATGATCCCATCTTCATGAAACTTTGTCAGAATGTTTATCTTTATGAAATCTAGACCATGTTTGAATCTGAGTCTTGTGGGATCAAAATCTAGGTCACTAGGTCAAATCTTAGAAAAACCTTGTGTACACTCTTCAGGGCACAGTTATGATATTATCTACATGAAACTTTGTCAGAATGTTTATTTTTATGAAATCTAGACCAGATTTGAAACTGGGACATGTCAGGTCAAAAGCTAGGTCACTGGGTCAGTTCTTAGAAAAACCATGTGAATGCTTTAGAGGACACAGTTTTGTTCCAATCTTCATGAGACTTTGTCAAAATGATTATCTCCAACAAATCTGGACCAAGGGTGCAACTTGGTCATGTCAGGTCAAAACCTAGGTCACTAGGTAAAACCTTAGAAAAACAGTGTGTACACTCTAGAGGGCACATTTATGATCTGATATTCATGAAACTTTGTCAGAATGTTTATATCCAAGAAATCTAGTCCAGGTTTGAAACTGGGTCATGTGGGGTCACAAACTAGGTCATTAGGTTAAATATTATAAAAACCTTAGGTACACAGTAAAGGGTTCATTTTCCATTGAATCTTTGTGAAAATCTGTCTGTCGTATGTATGGATGTCTGTGAGGCTAAGTTCACAGGATACTCAGGTGAGCGATCCAGGGCCATGATGGCCCTCTTGTTTTTTTTATAACCTGAATTTCATTGTGTACATAATATGTATCATTCAAATTTTGGTATAAGCAACGTAATGTTCAGTGTAATGGTAGCATATTTGCATTTAAAGCATCAATACAAAATATTAGCTTCTCTTTGACAGTATCTCTGGCCTGTCAATATACTTTTTGACATTATGCTTGCTTCTTAAAATTTTAGGGCAAACAGCGTTAAATTGTGATGCAACTGCTGTACAAGGCACAACTACGTATGAAGCAGGACATCAAAACTCAGGACATAACTTAACATCAACTTCAGATGCAGATAATGATGAGGCAGATGCAGAGAGTAGAACAAGTTCTGAAGATTATTTTGAGCTTGAAGAAGACAATATAAACTTAAGTTTAAGAGATGAACATGGCGATGTTGGGGAGAGAAAAACAAGAACTGAAAAACATGCAATGGATGATGTTTCAGATGATGATCTGATTTTAATAGACGTAGAACCAGATGAGACTAATAACCAACTCAGAGAAGGAAAGGATATACCTGTTTCAAGTACAAGTAGTTCAGGCATTATCGACAGAGAGGGGCAGTTGGTGGATGGGGAAACCACTACAGATTTTGACGCCTCATTAAATGTAAAAACAAAAACTAAACAGCCTTATGCACAACAAACAGGCATAGATAGTGACAGGCAGATCTCAGTTGCTGCAAGAAAGAGAGCAATTGGTCGTCCAAGAAAATTTGAGGGTGGTGATCTACGGAAAGAAGGTGGTGACAGTGACATCTCTGAACAGCTGAAAGACATACCTGCGAGAAAGAGACTTACGGATTCTCCTAGAAAGATCCTGCATGACAGCCCAAGAGCAGAGGCTTTGAAAACTTCAATTACAGTTGCTAAAACACAAACAAAGAGACAGCCAATGACACAGCCATCACCTAATATTAGAGAGAAAGTTGGAAGGCTGGATAAAACAGATTCAGTGGACACCGAATGTGGTGAACATGAAACAAATATCGTAAATGACAAGGGAAGGCCTGCAAAGCAGCAAACCGCTGATAATGTATGCCTGGCAGATTTAGATGCTGCTAATAGTTGTGTGAAGCTAGAAGAAACACCAGCCAGTAGTGAAGCTGAAACTTTACAAACAGATGAAGTAACAGATGGAGTAAGAATAAAGTTTAGAGACAGGTACTGGTACTCAAAAGATGAAAAAGCCAAAATCCTAGAGGTGGCAGCCAAAAAAGGTGTGTCCCAAGCTGCAGCAGAATATGATGTTCCAAAAAGTACTGTTCGTGGATGGTGTAATCTCAAAGCTACATTTGTTAAAAATGCAAAGGGAATTAGTAAAGTTTATGGGAGAAAACAGTTATACAAAACCAAAGTTGAAATGAAACTCATCGAGTGGATTAAAGAAAAACATAAGCAAAAGGAGTATTTAAGTGGAGATATGATTCGAAAGTATGCACTTTCACTTGTTAAAGAGAAATTGCCTAACTTTAAAGCCTCAACAGGCTGGTTAAATTGTTTCCTGACGCGTAACAATCTCAAAGTTTATGTATCGAACCTGTGGAGTAAGGACAACCCTGGAGATTACCAAAAGCATCAGAAGCAAACAAGACCCGGAGATTGTAGTGTGCCTGATAAGCAATTACAACCACATGCTAAAAGGTTAGCAAAACAAAGGTACAAAACATACACAAGCTCACGCTTTGAAGAGAGAGGCAAAAATAAGAAAAGTGAAAAAGATACTGAAAAATCACCACATGCAGAGAAGAGGCATCTTGCATTTCATGGCCCATATTCGGAAGAAAAAAAAGCTGAAATTCTTGAGATGGCAGAGAAAAAAGGTTTGCAGTGGACAGCCAAAAAATATGATTGTTCGGTTAATACAATACGTCGCTGGCGACGTCCCTTTAAACTGAAAAGGTTGGCAATGGGAAAAGGAAAAACGAAAGTAGCTGGCTTTTCAGCTGGAGAAGAGAGAGAGTCTTCTACTGGGGAAAAGAGACGTTATGGGAGACAGATTTCTTATGGGAAAAAAGTGGAGATAAAGATACTGAAATGGATCATTGAACAGGGAAAGCAGCAAGTAGAAGTTACAGGGGAAATGATAAGGAATCATGTGCTATCACTTGTAAAGGATAAAATGCCAAAATTTAAAGCTTCTGATGGTTGGTTGAGAGCATTTTTAAAGCGCAATAATCTTATTATGCATGTAACAAAGGAGAGCTCATAATGCAATAATAATAAGATAAAATAATCTTTAAACATTTTGAAAGCGCCTTAAACTTGAATTGATCAACATTCATTTCATTGGCTTGTGGCTGTCAGTTACTGCACTTATCTAAGTTTTCGAACTTTTAGTGCTGCAGTTGCTAAACTGCCATTGTCACATCTGTACTGATTGATGGAGTTGACCTGCAGTTTGTTCTTGGAAAACTGTGCGAGTTGAGAAATTAAATTTCCAATCAGTGGTAAAATGTAAAAGTAGACATGATGTTTTGAACAATTGTATTTACGAAATAAGGTATAAATGTAGAACATCAGTGAAAGTGGACCAATTTTAGAATGTATATACTTTGTTTGATATTTAGTTTTATGTAAATACTGTTCAATAAAGTTTTACTCTCTGGAGATGAGATAAAATGCTTACAGATTTACTGTCAGAATGATGCTGTCAAGAATAAGTCAACACTGACGGTCTTGAAAATGACAAAGCATAATAAATCCATATTCTGCACTCTGCCTGAAACTCCTATGCCAGTATGTCATTCTTTGGCATAAAACAGTTACATGCTAGTATGTAATAATGTATAATGATAAAAATTTCATGGCTTAAGCTACCGTATTTGACATTATTATTATTATCGCACATGCCCCCATAAGTGCACATGAAGGTAATTTTTTGGCATATGACTATAAGCGCACATATTTTTATTAGTTTATCCCTTTGTTTGCTAATCTACAAGAGCTGAAAAAATGCTACAGAATTTTTCATTTTCATTTGTGGAGCTTCGCTATGGCAGTACAACTTACAAGTGTACTCATATACTCCAATTTGATAATGTTACTGTTATGGTTCACTCATTTATGTTTTATTATTATATTATATTGTATTGACAAGTTGGTGCTTGTGTATTGTATCAAATACATATATATTGAGCATATTGTAAAATGTAAAGATATCTGAATTTCGCTCCCAAGCATAATAAAATGGTGAAAGGTATTGCAAGTTACATCCAGCTATGGATGCAGTGCTCCAGATAAAAAGGGGTAACAGGGATAATTTAGGAATGATTTTCTTCATTTCTCCATATAAACTTTAGTGGTGACCTCTCATTAGAATCTTCTTGGCAAGACAGTTCTAATGAGGAGCCACAACATGTTTTAATTGGAAAATAAGAAAAATTATGAATCTGAAAATTATACTCGAAACCCCACCTTAGCTGGAGCTCTGTGAGTGGCTTTGCATCAGTAGTCTCAGAATTACATACATATTTTTATGCCCCCAACTTCGGAGAAGTTGAGGGGGCATATTGGTTTGGGCCTGTCCGTCCGTCCGTCCGTCTGTCCGTCAGTCCGTCCGTAACGCTTTTTGGCAGTTGGGAAACTCAAGAACTGCTAATGCTAGGATCTTGAAATTGTATATGTGGGACGTACATGAAAAATAAGCGGACCCGTATTTTTTCTTTATTCCGCCTGTCACGTATTTCCAGAGTTATGCCCCTTTTTCAACTTAGTCGATGGAACCTTGTGAACAAAATATCTCGAGAACCCCTGATGCTAGGATCATGATTTTTTGCAGGATGACATTGCCCAAGGTGTAGATGACCTGATTAACTTTTGAAAAAAAATCGTGAATTTTTGACCGAGTTATGCCCCTTTTTAGACTTAGTGCATTGTAAGCCTATGGATCCTTGTGAACAAAATATCTTGAGAACCCCTGATGCTAGGATCATGATTTTTTGCAGGCAGATATTGCCTAAGGTGTAGATGACCTGATTAACTTTTGAAAACAAATCATGAATTTTTAATCGAGTTATGCCCCTTTTTAGACTTAGTGCATTGTAAGCCTATGGAACCTTGTGAACAAAATATCTCGAGAATCCCTGATGCTAGGATCATGATCTTTTGCAGGATGACATTGCCCAAGGTGTACATGACCTGATTTGTTTTTGAAAAAAAATGGTAAATTTTTGACCGAGTTATGCCCCTTTTTAGACTTAGTGCATTGTAAGCCTATGGAACCTTGTGAACAAAATATCTTTAGAACCCCTGATGCTAGGATCATGTTTTTTTTTGCAGGCAGACATTGCCCAAGGCGTAGATGACCTGATTAACTTTTGAAAAAAACATTGGTTAATTTTTGACTGAGTTATGCCCCTTTTTCTGACATAGGCATTTTGTATAGGAATGAGCTTGTGAACAAAATATCTGAAGAATCGCATAAGCTAGGATCCTTATATTTGGCTTGCAGGTTTGGACTAAGGTGTAGATGACCTGATTAACTTTTGAGCCTATTTCATAAATTTTTGGTAAAATTTGTCCCATATTTAGAAATAGGCATTTTGAATACAAAGAAGCTACATGTACATGTGTATATGAATAATTAGGTGAACAAAATATCTGAAGAACTGCTAAACTATTTTCCTTATATATTTGGCATACAGTTACAGGCTAAGATGTAGATGAACGGATACATCTTCTTTAGAGGCAAGCATAAGGTTGGGGGCATAGTGTTTCATAAACACATTTTCTAGTTTATTAATGGAAGCTTTCTTGTCTAGTGATGTGAGTACACAGAAAGTATATGGTAGCATCTGTACAAATCATAAAATGTACAGTAATCTTGGCTGCTTAAATCCACAATCACTGCACCGTAAAAAAAAGTGAAAATTCAGAACACATGTAGAAGGCGACTGATTTAGTCATTTAGAACTCCAGATAAGGAGGGTTTTTAAGGATAATTCTGAGATGATTTGTGTTATTTCTCAATAATAAGAATTGAGATATAATTCTGGTGCCTGCTGAAAAGTTTTATCCATGGCTACCGTAGAAAGGCGTGTACAACCCGCATTTGCGTACACCCCGCACCTGGATTTTGGAGGAATTTTTTTGGGGGGCGGGGGGGAACGTATTTCTGGTGTATTAACCGCATCTATAAAACCCGATTTCACCAAGGTTTTAAAACGCTAAAAAAGTTACAAAACTAAACGTATTTTTGTCAACAGCAGTGTTTTTATCGTGGTACTTTTTTCCCCGCGCGCTCGCCCGCGTTCTTGCACGCGCCGTCATACCGGTATATTCAAAGTACATGATATAAAAACCATAACGTATTTATTGTTATATAAACATTGTTTTTTCATTTTTCTTATTCCTTAAAACGTTACTGAAAAGATCGTTTACAAAATCAAAATCATGATTTATATTTCACGCCTGACGCTTCTGACCTAATGGCGGTGCTTTGATCAACTGGTTTAAACCAGTCACTGGAAAAAATATATATAACTTGACCGCACGGCATGAAAAGATTAATAAAAGTTGATTGACTTAAAGACTTTGATAATTGCACAATCAGGGGTAATAAGCGTTAATTGAGTAGTTTAAGAACTCACATGGACAACGAGGTTTAGTGTGATTGGCTTCACAAGATAAAGTAACTATCGGAAAAAACAAAGATCAGCCTGCGCATGTTCTCGTCTGGCCATAGACTTCCTTGTTCGCATATTATGAATCCTGGGGACTCTATTAATAATTGATGACGCTGTTTGCCAAGCACAGTTGCGCAGGATTGATGTATATCCTCTATACGCACATGGCATACGGTTTCTTATCGCCCAGACACATCCTAAATGGACTCTTCCGTCTTCGTTTAAAGATTTGTCAAATTAGCCGAATCCGGATTCGGCTGTACGAGAGCGATGTGTTACGAAAGGCAACTATCATGCATCAAATTCGGCATCAGCTTCGCAATATACTGGAATTCGTTTCACAAATTATACCACAACCAGTCAGGGCTAAAAATAGATTGATTGACAGGAAGGGCTCGTGACTTGGTAAACTTTCGCAGTATTTGACAAACGTGTTAAAAATGTATTTCTCTGTTTCTAAAGATGAAAATTGACTTTGATAGTTGGATCAGCTGTACAAACGTGCTTTGGCTGATAGGTATGATGCCTTATATGGGCTAGATAACTCTTGATTGAACGTTGCAAGTTATTGTAAGATGAACACACCAACTGGGTGTTTCAAACAGTGAATTTCTCCGAGAAAATCTTCAAAAATGTTCCCTCAAAAAACTTGTTCTGCTGTATAAGCCGCACCGCTATTTCAGTCCTAAAATCTGAGGCATAATTCTGCGGGTAGTACATGCCTTTCTACGGTAATCTTAAAATCTACGTTTTGGTAAAAATAAATTTAAAATCTCACAAAAACTGGAAAAGGCATCCACAGTTTAACATTCATTTGCAGCATGCAAGAACTACAGTTCATCTTGATGATAGAAACTTCAAACTACCAAAATTCTTTTCATAATTGAAAATATATCCCCACTAGCATTTTTTTTTAAACATTGAAAATATTATCCCCACACAAAATTTTAAGAATGAAGAAAATAACCATATTCCATATCTACTGTATTTCCCATGAGTTCAGAATTACACAATACATTAAAACCTAAGTGCTTTTGTTTCACTGACAGAGCTCTAGATAAGAGGGAGTATTTGGTGATAATTAGGGATAATTTTTGTTAATTCTGGATAAAAACATAGGTTGTGACCCCTCATCTGAACTGTCTCGACGAGACGGTTCAGATGAGGGGTCACAACACAGGGTTTCAATGAGAAATAAAGAAAATTATCCCCCAATTATCATCAAATACCCCTCTTATCTAGAGCTCTGACTGAGTGCTTTTGTTTCACTGAGTGCTTTTGTTTCATGTTAATGTTTCATCCATTCTTAGTGCTGCTGAATTGCTCTTATTGAGGTGCAGTAACTGTTACTAGAAACGTCTCTTTAAAATTTTTTGGATGAAGCTTGAGGGAGACGGGATAAAAGTGTAGGTACTAGAAACTTTTTAAAAAATTTTTTGGATGAAACTTGAGGGAGAGGGGATTGAAGTGTAGTTACTAGAAACTTTTCTTTAAAATTTTTTGGATGAAACTTGAGGGAGACGGAATAAAAGTGTAGGTACTAGAAACTTTAAAATAAAAATTTGGATGAAACTTGAGGGAGAGGGGATTGAAGTGTAGTTACTAGAAACTTTTCTTTAAAATTTTTTGGATGTAACTTTAGGAATAATGATGGAACTACACCTCAATTAGAGCAATTCAGCAGCACTAAGAACTGATGAAACATTAATGTGTTGAGGTGTTGTTGCTAGAAACTTTTCTTTAAATTTTTTTGGATGAAACTTGAGTGAGAGGGGAGGCAAGTTGAGAGAGAGAGAGATTCTTAAGCTGTCCAGAATCAGAGCTCTAGATAAGAGGGAGTATTTGATGATAATTAAGGATAATTTCTCTTATTTCTCATTCAAACCATATGTTGTGACCCCTCATCTGAACCGTCTCGTCGAGACGGTTCAGATGAAAGGTCACAACGTATGTTTTTAAGCAGAATTTACAAAAAATTATCCCTAATTATCATCGAATACTCCCTCTTATCTAGCTAGAGCTCTGAGAATGGATATTGTTAAACAGTTTTCCAAAGTGGCTCATTGTTGCATCTGCTTTAGTGAAGTGCATTTTACATGAGACAGGTATCTGGTTTTTCATCTGTTGGTCAGTAATTTGGTACAAATGTGTAGATGGGGGTCTATTTATATGGACAGAATCAGTGTAATTGAATGTGATTATTCAGTCTGGCACTTACAGTTGATGTTTTATTCAACTAAATTGTTTCATGTTCCTAAAAATTTATTAGCCGTTTTAGTATACAAAACTATGCACTATACATTGGTTAGAATGTCTATAATGTTTGTCCATCCGCACTATCACACTGGTCTCGAATTCAACACAAGAAACGAAAGGCAGTCTGGCACTTACAGTTGATGTTTTATTCAACTAAATTGTTTCATGTTCCTAAAAATTTATTAGCCGTTTTAGTATACAAAACTATGCACTATACATTGGTTAGAATGTCTATAATGTTTGTCCATCCGCACTATCACACTGGTCTCGAATTCAACACAAGAAACGAAAGGCAGTGTACTTATACTTGATTGTTTTCTTTTACTTTTTAATTCAATTTCAAGTTATCATTCTGATGGATCGGACAATTTGTTTACTTTATTAGACTTCTTAGTCAGACCAGATTTTCGGGTGAATTCCATCTGGTATAAAAACTGTGCTAAAATAAGTTTCTTCACCAATTTGTTGTCATGGTTGTTGCTGCTCGAAAATTGTTTTCAAGAATTTCTTGACTATGCATATAAATCAATGCTCCAGATAATAAGGGGTAACAGGGATAATTGTCTCGCCTGGGAAGCAGAGGCGAGACTTATGTATTGCTTTTCCGGTGTCGTCGTTGGCGGCGGCGTAGACTTTGTCGATTTTTTGCGTTTAGGTCATAAGTGCTGACAGGCGAGACACCACATTCCGCGGCATTCTTGTTTCCCTAAATTATCCCTATCTTCATTAAAACGTGTTGTGACTACTCTAGATCCATCTCAACAAGATGGTTTTAATGAGAGGTCACATCATATGTTTTCATTTTGAAATTAGAAAAATTATCTCTAAAACTTCTAATTCCTTTTTCAAGAATAGGGGGTCAGATGGTCAGTGAGACTATACTTCGGAAACAAACTTACCCTGATGAGAGGAACAAGCAACTTATGTGTACATTGTCTTTATTGCCCTCCAGTGTGAAAACTTGCATGGCTATGTATATAAGTTGGATAGTTCCAAGAGGTTATTAAGTTTTGTGACCTTGGCCCCATTTTCAAGGTCACACTATAGGTAATGTCCATCTGTCCATACTTTACACTGTTCCAGCATTTAGCCCATTTATGTCCTGAACAAATAAATAGATTTCTGCCAAACTTGCATGGTAATATCATTTGGTTAGCCCTAAGAGATGATGATGTTTTGGTGACCTTAGCACATTTTCAAGGTCACATGACAGGGGTCAGCCTAGAGCTTTCAGACAGGGAGAAGTTTAGCAACATTTTCAGGGAGAAGTTTCGGTCCAAATTCTTGATTTCCATATACTTTCTGTACAATTTCACTTCCCCTTCAGCTCAAAATAGGGAGAAGTCAGTCAGCTTAGGGAGACTGTTTCTCCCAAATTGCCCTCTAGGCTGAGCCCTGCATGACTTCGAATGTTTTATATTGGTTTAACCCACTGACAGATTTTGAATTTTCACCAAGCCTGCATAAACCAGCCTAAGAGAGTTTTTAGGGTTGCAGTTACCTTAACCTCATTTCCAGGATCACAGGACTGAATATTATGTATTATTATATCTTGAACCTGTTGACAGATTTTGAATTTTCACCAAACTTGCATGGATATATTATGGAGAGGAGCCAAAGAGGTGGTTTGATTTTGGTGACCTTGATTGCATTTTCAAGGTCACAAGTCTTGAAGAGAACTTAAGGTGTTAAATATCCTGATTTTGACCTAACTTGATGTATTATAAAATTTTGAAGAGCTACTGTGTTGATGGCATTAGAACCAAGGTTTTAGGAAAACCATCATTAAATCGAATGCAATTGTCATTTTTTGTGTCCTTCCACTTTTAAGCAGACTCAGATATTTGTGCAAGTCAAGTTGTGACATAGCATTATGTAAAATTCTTGTAATCCAGGCAATTATATACAATATTTGTATTATTCATATAAATTCAGAGCCTTAGTTTATTAAAGATAAAGAATATTTTATATGGTTCATGATTATTGATTTCTCTGTCTGTTTAGAAGAGGGTTTAAAGAAATTCTGTCTTTCCATAATCAGGCCTGGAGGTTATACAACTTAAGTACATTCTCAAACTCAAAATAAATCACACTGATTGGCTGCTTCCTAGCACATGCTCGGAAGCAGCCAATCAATGAGCTTTATTTTGAGTTTGAGATTCAAAATAAAGCACACTGATTGGCTACTTCCGAGCATGTGCTGCCAATCAGTGTGCTTTATTTTGAGTTTGAGATTATTCTGAAGTTTTATAACCTCGAACCCGGTGTTGTTATATGAGACTCAAGACTGCCAATTTTAAGCCTTTCAGCAGAGCTCCAGATAAGGTGGGTTTTTGAGTATAATTCTGAGACCCCTCTTGTCACCCCTTCTTTGCTGGGGCACTGAAATTGAAAAAAAGATGCACATTGCGGGTGCCAAAAGACCAAGGCATGGGCAGTATAATTGTAATCTGCTTGACTTAAATAGCATCTGATGCTATTAAGGTGATAGCATTTACTTCCATATTTTTCTGCCATTTTTTCAGAGGGAAAAACTTTATTGACTTCCTATTTTCCTTTCAAATGGGGCTACGCTTAATGAAGTTTCTCTTTTGTTTGAGAGAAGCTCATTACTTTACTTATTTGGTTATAAGATGGGTGTTTATCCTTCCAAAATTACCACAGATAGGGGAGAGTCGGGTAACTTCGGACAGGCGGGTAAATTCGGACACTGACATCGTTTCCTTTATATGTCAGTTGTTTGGAACTAAAACAAAAATTAACTGGCCAAACAGAGAAAATCCTGATGAGACGGCTCATTATGAGCCGTCTCATCTGGATTTTCACTGTTTGCATTTGTATGTCTGAACTTACCCGCCTGTCCGAAGTTACCCGACTCTCCCCTAGTAATATGTAATGGTAACTCAGTCTTGTCTTATTGGGCTATAGAATAGGTTTTTCTCTTAGATATTATCAGAGGCTAGACGCTTAAGCAGTTCGCGCATTCGTTGAACTAACCTATTGTTTTCGATGAATTAGAAGCGTTGCAAATTAAATGTTAACCGTCGAGTTTTGGAATTAAGTTCTGTCCGAATATCGATAACCATTTATGGAAATGAATCATGCATAATTAGCCAAATATCAATTGATTTATCAAACCATAGTTGTTGACCTTAGTCAGTCATTTTATCAACAACAGGTCGTAGTGGCCTGAAGCAGCCACGATGACAGAAGTGATAGAAAATATCCCCACGGGCATAAGATGGGACTCTGGTCAGATGGATGAAGACTTTGAAGGGGGAAACAACTCAGCAAAACTTTTTGAAAGATTAAGAATCAAAGCCCTAGCAGATGAAAGAGAGGCTGTGCAGAAGAAAACCTTTATGAAATGGGTGAACTCTCACTTAGCCAGGGTAGGCTGCCGGATCAACGATCTCTACATCGACCTGAGAGATGGAAAAATGTTGATGAAACTGCTTGAGGTCCTCTCAGGAGAAAGATTGCCACGACCAACCAAAGGAAAGATGAGAATCCATTGTTTAGAGAATGTTGACAAGGCCCTCACATTCCTCCATGAACAGCGTGTACATCTAGAGAACATGGGAGCTCACGATATTGTAGACGGCAGTGCTAGACTCACACTAGGGTTGATTTGGACCATTATCTTAAGATTCCAGATTCAAGATATTACAATAGAAGAAACAGACAATAGCGAAACAAAGTCCGCCAAAGATGCCCTGTTGCTATGGTGTCAGATGAAGACTGCCGGGTATCCCAATGTCAACGTACGCAATTTCACAACCAGTTGGAGGGATGGTCTGGCTTTCAACGCTCTCATTCATAAACACAGACCTGACCTCATCCAGTATGACAAACTACAGAAATCTAACGCCATGCACAACCTTAACAATGCATTCAAGACTGCTGAGGAGAAGCTGGGAATCACGCCACTTCTGGATGCAGAAGATGTCAATGTGGAGTTTCCCGATGAGAAATCCATCATCACCTATGTTGTCACCTTCTACCATTATTTCTCCAAGATGAAGGCTGAAACTGTCCAAGGCAAACGTATCGGAAGGGTTATAGACCAAGCCTTGGACTCTGAAAACCTAGTAGCAGAATATGAAGGCATGACCTCTGACCTCCTGGAATGGATAGAACAGACAATTATGATCCTCAATGATAGGCAGTTTGCTAACTCTCTCAGTGGAGTTCAGCAACAACTCACAGCCTTCAGTGCCTACAGAACTTCAGAAAAACCTCCCAAATTTATAGAGAAGGGCAATTTAGAAATCATGCTCTTCACCCTTCAAAGTAAGATGCGAGCAAACAACCAGCGAGCGTACCTCCCTGCTGAAGGCAAACTAATTTCGGACATTAACAAAGCTTGGGACCGGCTTGAGAAAGCTGAACATGAACGAGAACTGGCTCTCAGAGAGGAACTTATCAGACAAGAGAAACTTGAACAACTAGCAAACAGATTTGACCGCAAGGCTGGTATGAGAGAAACTTGGCTAAGTGAGAACCAGCGTCTCGTCTCCCAGGATAATTTCGGATATGACTTAGCTGCTGTAGAAGCGGCGACAAAGAAACACGAAGCTATTGAAACTGACATAAACGCTTACGAAGAGCGTGTACAGGCAGTTGTAGCAGTAGCAGAAGAATTAGAAGCTGAAAGATACCATGATATTCAAATGGTTAAACTCTGTTAAAGAAACTCTTATCTCAGTAGGAAAAATTGATTTACTGAGTTCAAATGTAATAAATAACCCAAAAGCAGTCAAAGGATACATAAAA
The DNA here is from genome assembly GCA_963989385.1 of Ctena decussata. Lineage (NCBI taxonomy): Eukaryota > Metazoa > Mollusca > Bivalvia > Lucinida > Lucinidae > Ctena > Ctena decussata. Next base: position 44,777,054 of record OZ022510.1, read on the forward strand.
ACATTACATGATCTATACACCCAGGAATGGAATACTCTAATATCACAATCTTCAAAAGCAAGAAATTACCATGTCTTCAAAGAAACCATAGAATTTGAAAATTATCTTAAACTTTTACCAAGAAAACTGTACATTCCACTGATCAAATTCAGAACTTCAAATCACAAGCTGCCAGTAGAAATAGGCAGATGGGAAAACATACCCCTTGAAGATAGAAAATGCCCCAAATGTAATAAAAATGATGTAGGAGATGAGTTCCATTATCTTTTCACCTGCCCTTTTTTTCAGGCTGATAGATGCAACTTACTCAAACCATTCTACTACCAAAGACCTAATATACTCAAATTTAAATCGTTGCTGACAAGTACAAATAAAAAAGTTCTTGCAGATCTCTCACAATTTGTTAAAATCATTATGAATACGTTTTCATAGAAACTGCATGCTTCTATTCACATTCATGAAATTCTTTTCAATGTATTGTCCAAGTCATTGTTTTCATTGCCTTGAACATCATTTTACATATTCTTATATGTGCATGTTTTTACATTTGTCTGTATTGTTTGCTCTTATGCCATCATAGAGTGGCCGGAGTCTTATGTTTAGCAATAAAGTTTTGTTCTGTTCTGTTCTGTTCTTCCAAAAAATTCGAAAGGTCAAAAGCCATCTTACAAGGTTGATCTAGATCTTTAGATTGTTTTGGATCTAGGCCTATCAAATCGTTTTGGAAAGGAAAACTCACATCTTGTATGTGGTCTAGTGATGGAGAAGGAATGGATTAGGACCAAAATTTTTATATTGTTTTAGAGATTTTCAAACTCAAACAAAGTTTACGGCCAGGGAGAAGTGGTTCTGTTAACTTCTGGAGTTTATGATTGGTTACATTAAGATGTGTCTTTAAAGTCAGCAAGATTTAATAACAAGTTCAACACGTTCTCAGAAATTGAAGCCAAGGTCTTTCAGTGGTTTCATCCAAATTGGTAACAGTATTTATTCACCTACATGTATTTGATAGGGTCATGTCTCCACTCCAAAACAACCCCAAAGGAATCTGAAGTCCCTATTGTGAGATGGCTGATGGATCTAGATTTTTCTTGACTCTTTAGGAGTTGGACAAACATCTTCTAAGAGCCTGACTAGGACTGATTTACAAATTGGGGACCATTTTGGAGAGGAAAGGTTTAATAGCTGAGTGCCACCAGTTTATTTGGTACGTGGTCTAGCTCATGTTTTCTGGTTTTTTTTTCAAAACTCAATATTTATTTAGCTATTAGAGTGGATATTTTTACAGTCCAGAATGACCCCAAATACAGTAATGAATAAGATTAATTCTACTATAATGATAAGATGGATTTTTCACTTCCAAACAACCTCAAAAATGTAGATCCTTCTGATGAGAGGAATGTAATTACTGTCTTGTGTTTGGAAGGGAAAAATTCCTGTCATATAAACAAATAAACAAGTGCCCGGGCTTAAGATTTGCATGGGTGACAAATCTGTTTCCCAGATGCCTGGGACAAGCTTAAAGTTTTGAAGAGCAAGTACTATTTTCAGGTCTATTTTCAAGACATGTGGCCAGACAAGTAAAAAAAACACCAAATAATCAAATTTTCTCCTGGTAGTTACTGACTTGTTTATTGAACACGGTGTGACAGGTTCAGGAATCAACTTTTCAGATCAGCTGGAAGTCTGTATGTTTCATTAGTTGGTTGACCAGTAGTATTTGGAGTTGTGTTAGAGCCAATTAAAATCTAAAAAAGTTCCTTCAAGAGCAGGGAATACATACAGAAGTAGTAACATGGGCCAGACTACGTAGTTTCGGCTAATAAAGCCTCGTCAGTGACCCTGACAATATCTGGTGACGAAACCAGAAAAAAAAAAAAAAAAGGCTGAGGTTCAGTATGCATAAAATAGATTTTCAATCCTTTTGTTATGCGGTCTTAGTACTGAGTATTCCTTGGCATTGTTGTTGTTACTCTTTGTCAGGCTGTGTGTTGTATTAGGCATATGTTGCTGTTGTTCTTTAACATTTGTGTTTCCCATCACTTCTTTGAAATCATTTGGAATTGGTTGTGATTTGTAATTTTCACTTTTGTTGGGTATCTACATTGTATATTTTTTATCTAAAGAGATGTAGTCAGATGATTGCATGCATCATACCCTGCAGTTCCTGAATAATTATGTAAAGGTGTATGGATGTATGGGAGACAACCAACAATATTTGCTTCCCTGGCAGGTGAATGCTGTCATGGGAGAGGAAGGCTGCTCTTAAAGGAATCATTTGCACAAGAGAGAGCAAATTCTGCCCTTTAAGAGCAGCCTTTTTGAAAAGGGGGGGGGGGGGGGGGACAACTGTTTCTATTTTGGGAGTAGTCATTTGTGTCCATAAATTTTAATTTTGAATAAAATGCTGCCTGAAGGGAGTGAAGCAATTCTTGTTGACACTGCAATATATACCGTCAGTATATTATCCCTGCCCCCATCCTCCTCTTCATCACCACCGCACACACACATGCACAAATGGTAGAAAATAATTAGAAATATATGTATAAATTCACATGTGAATATTAGAAATGTGCGCTACGCTTGTTTTGGAGATGAAAGTAAATATGTATAGGCTTCAATCATATTAATTGAGACCAACAATGCATCAAAATCTTACAAAGCGAAAGCAGTTGGCAGAGAGGTGGTCTATAATTATTGACAAAAAACAGGCACAAAAGGCATGAAAAGTTGAATGACAGACCATCTACAAAGGAACTAGAAAATGTTCTCACAGAAAAGGACAAGATTTGGAACAGTTTTTTTGCTGCATTCAAGTGGATTTTATATACAGGTGGGTACTCTTTCTTTGATAGTTAACTGGAATAGGAACAGGAAACAAATGAAAGAAAATTATCTTTTTAAAAGTTAAGAATAGAATTGCTTGCCCTTGAACATATTTGTGTTTGTTTGCCAGTTTGCTTAAGAGAAAAGTTTTGAGATATTTGGAGTAGAATGAACTGTAAATTCCACTAGATGTATATGGTTTGATGCATTGTTGGATCTATATAAAAATATCATATTTATTTGGTAATGAGACCGGGTTTCCCTCCCAAAATTAACCCAAATGTACGTTAATCCTGTGTAGCTAGTTATATGATGGTTTTTGCCTTCCAAAACAGTGCCAAAAATCTAGATCTCTCCTGAAAGATGGATCTAGATTTTGGGGATTTCCAAGAAAGATAAAACAGTCATATCCAGTTTTCCATTGTAAATCTTTAATTTTTGCATTGTTTTTTATGAAACCAAATTATAATAGCATAAAGACATATCAATCCACAATGTAACCATATACACACATGCCAAAACGAGGAAGAAAAATGTATGAAATTAATAAATTAACAATAAAGCCATAACTTTATATTTGTCCTATATGTGACTCATAAAGAAAATGTTGGCATGTATAACTGAAAAGAAAGAAAACTTGTAGTGTACATAAGTGATTTACAAGTTTGTGGTCAGAAATCTCAAAATCAGACATCTTTTAAGCAAACTCCCATTGTTGCATGTTTTCAGGGAATCACATTTGCTACATCAGATCAGTAGCTGAGGCATGCAGGTAAAGTTTGTTGTTAAAAGAAAACAGTTTTCAGATGTCCTACACATTACGATGCTCCTCCCATCCTTTTCAGTTATTTAACCTGTAAAGCACCATAAAAGCATATGACATAATTGGGGTCTGTAAATTTTAAAAGAAAAAAGAAGAAGCTTCATCTAAGCTGTATCACATGGAGAATTCAAAGACTAGGTGAAACAGTGTAGATAAGATGAAGCAGCTCATGAGCTCGTGAGCCCCGCTCATGAGCTGCTTCATCTGGATGTATTCTGTTTGTAGATTCAGCTATTTGGATGTATGCTGTTTGCAAATTCAGCTATTTTCATTTTTGGTGCTTAAAAAAAATAAAGAATAAAAAAGTATTTATTGATCCTGTTTGTGAATGTTAGTACTACTGTCCTTTTCAACAGTATTTAAGGCCAAACTGGATGATGCAATGTGATGTCTGCAAATGCATTGAAGGGTCATATGTTATTTGAGAACTTTGAGTGATACAAGATTTTATCTATATAAAATACCAAGATTGTGGTGGATTCTGTTGCTTCATTCAGCAGTCAGAAATATTGGATACTTGTGAATATGGTCTGTTTTCCATAAATGTACCATAGGAAAGTTTAAATATGTACCATGACTGCATGTGGACTACTTAGAAGATTTATGTTTAGAGTTTTGGTTAAAGTCTAATGACATACTGGTTTACTTTTCCATGATGGATTGACTCTGTACTTAGTGAAATGGTAGTTTCTTGCCCCAAGTTTAAAATTACCAACCCCATCCCAATGAAGGACTGTAATGTCAAAGCCATTGACCTGGAAGTTTTATTACAAAATTTTGGTATCAAGTTTATTTCAAGGGCTATTGCTTAGCTTTAATTTATCAGCAGGTTCTATTATCCAAACTTAGCAAAACACACAATACAAACAAAAAACGAAAAACTGTAGAACTCAGCAAGGGCAACATCTTACTTTGTCTGTGTTTTAGCCCACCAGTCCTGAGCTGCATTGGGCTTAATTGGAGGGTATATGATAGGCAGATTCTGTTGTCCATTTTCAGTCATCTACCTGTGGTTGTCCATCTGTACATGGGTTCTTTCTGTTCATCAGTCATTCAACATTTTCAAACAACTACTAGTCTGAAGCTGCATGGCCAGTTGTAACCTTTTTTCACTTGGAAATTCTGTGAGTTGGTGAAATGGAAGTTTGTTTGTGGGTTTCTTTCTGGTCACAAGACTGCAGTATTCAGTGCCCATATATGATGACAACCTTTAAAACTTCAAAAAGTTTCTAAGCCAGAACCAAAAGACTTCCCCTTGAAACTGGGTATACAGTGTCCAATGCTCAAATACCATTGAATTTATTGAAATGATGATACTTTGTTGACCTTAACTAAATGAGTGCATCAGGGCCTGACAAATTTATTGTCCACAAAAAACTTGTGGGTAAGTTAAAATTTATATTAATTGTCTACAAATTGTATATTTGAAGCAACTTGGAGGCCACCATCCCATTCCCTGGGCAAATGTTGAAAATTTTGATTTGCTTTGTGATCTGGTACAGGAAGACGTTTTATTACCAGAGGTCAAGGTCATTCAAGACCTTTTCAAAGGACACTCATGTTTCGGCAAGTACCTCAAAAGCCAGTAGGGTTAGGAGAACATGCATCTATTTTGATTGAATATTTGTGCTTATAATTATATGACAAGATTGCTGTCACTCAGATAAAATCCCCAGGATTTCATGGTTGATTACTTTGAAACTTGATATACAGCATCTTGGAATTTTATTGCCTTACCTGCATGAAGGTTTTTTCCAGTGTCTGCGTTGGCAGCATAAACTTTGTGTTAGATTTATTGGTTTGGCAGGAGGCTTAAAATCTTTTCAATCAAATGTAAGGTTCAGTTGCTCACAGCCTTTCATTATCATGCTGCTATCATCCTGATTGGACTAAAATTGTATTTAAAATGACGTAAAATATCAAGTCATACATCCATGATGGCCCTAGGTTGACTTTAACCTATTTACAGAAATGTCAAATTTGTTTTTTTTTGTGCTTTTGTATGGAATTGATTAGATTGCTTAGAAACTGTCGAAGTCTGTGTCAGATAAGATGGTATATGTAGTCTAAATGAGAAAATGTTTCTTTAGTTACACAGGCCAAGGTCATTAGTTGACATTAGTTCCAAATTCTCATTATTATAAGCAAATAATTTCAAACAGTTTCTCCAAAGCTGATTGAAGCCAAATTAATTTGGAACCTCCATTGAATAGGGGAATGAGGGGAAAAAAGGTCAAGATGGCTGTCACGCTCACATATTGAGAAAGACTTCAAAAATTTCTCCAGAATCAAATGGCCAGAAACTGAAACTTGGTGTGCAGCATCAAATCAGCAGCTGAATTGGACCATTTTTCATGGAAATTTGTATGCAATCTTGTGCTTTTGCATGGCCTAAACTGCAGATTTGACAGAAGCTGTAGAAGTTGGAGATTATTGCCATACCATAATACGTTGATTCAGGCGAGGGGTTCAGAGTCATATGATCTGTTGTTCAAGTGCACATGTAAACCTATCACAATCCATGAAAGGTCCATTAGGAACTTCTAAATATTTGATATGTTTGATGTTAAATCAGAAAAGTTTGCAAAAGCTGGTAATGAAAAAGGGCAATAATTTTATTGATGGACCTGTTTATATGATGTTTTGACAAGTGGAACTTTTGTGATATACAAATGAAGAGCTTAAACATTAATTAATGATACATATGTTTTAAAGACTGTTCAAACAGTCTTTTAAGATGATATGCAGTTCTTGCCATAGGTAGACAGTGTACAGTTCCAACTATTAGTTTGTGTATAATCGTATTCATAGAAGAACCTTAATATATTAGATAGATATGGTTAGTGATTTATGCATTTTGTGTGCATTGCTGCTGGCCCATTAATACGATTTGAAGTACACATGTACAATTGAGAGGGTCAACATGTTTGATATTGGCAATTGCTCAGCTTTACATGGTTTTAGGAATTGAGAAATGATTTGACATCCCACTGTCGCCATCATCATCAGCATCATACTGATTTCAGCCGAGACACGAGAAAACTAACAATGTGGTTAGAATAAAGGGTCTTCGCTACCTCCATGTGGACAGCGAAGTCTCTGACCAGACTGGGCAGATAGATGCCCAGGCTGATCAGAGTCTGCGCTGGGCACACAACCACATTGTTGGTTTTGTTGTGTCCTGGCTCATGTCTTCTCAAAGTAACCGGTGAAAGCCAGTGAACAAAAAGAAACTCCATAACCAGCAAGCTTACATTCCAGTCTCAAACTTCGTGTAATTCTATGAAATATGTTTAAACCATATAAGCAGATATTATTAAAAGGACTATTTAACAAATCTCAAGTGTCTGTCCATGCATCCTGTGAACAGTAGGTAAAGGGTAACTGAATGTTGTGATATTATATGGTAATTGGAATTTTAATAACAGTCATTGTGCTGTAGATGAGGAAATTGTCTCTTGGCTATGTTTAGCACTATACAAGACACAGTAATGCATTTAATGTATTGGGAATGGCATAAAACTTTTTGATTTAGCTTTGTAATTGCACAGACAAGCAAGGTAGATTATTCTGCGGAAAGATCATTCTGTAGATTTTTTGTTGTCTTTTTGGTTTATCTGCTGTTTCATTTGAGCAATCCATGGTAGGTTTTTGCATTGTCATTGTTTGAATCAAAATGAGATTGAAACAGTGCTGCCGTGCTAACAGGAAGGATATGAAAGTTTGTGCGGGTATTTTACGGCTGTTTTATTTTGTGGAAGTTTAGCATATGGAGGAGACACTTAGTTTAGAGGAGTGAAAATCACAATACTAGATGAAAGAATTTTGATCTCTAGCACATAGACATAGTAAACCGGCATTTGTGGGATACCTTACAAGAAGTGACAGGTAAAGGTAGTTTCATTTATATTAGTTCTGAAACATTGTGTGGCTTATCATAACTTGTTACTACAGTTTGTTGTGAAACAGAGTATTAGGTGGCCTGTCAAAGAATTTTCAGCATGATTATATATTAATACTTACAGTACCAGAGAATGTTTTGGATTTTAAATGGAAGATTTAAATTCACCTTAGCAAGAAAGAAAACAGAAGAAAAAAATAAGATCAGAGAAAGATTATTGGTCAGCTCCTGTAGTGTATAGCATTTTAATTGACCACTGGTATTAGGTCAAGGCTAACTGTAAAAGTTACAGCCTGAATTACTTAGTATGGCGTGAAGTGTTTGCTGTATTTATTAAAAAAAGACTGTTTGATGTGACGATGCACAGGTTTCAGAGCAGACTGAACTTGTTTGTGAATACTGACCATTTACCTCTGGGTTTACACTTCATTTGAATCTAAGATACCACAGTATTGCTTGTGAGATTACTATTATAATAATGAGGTAATTCTGATAAACAGAAATGGTTTCTATTCTCTGATCACTGTCTTTCAGTTGATTGGTTGCGTGATCATGAAAATTTCTGCAAATTACACTCAGTCTAGCCAAGAGAGCAGTTTTTGTATTTATACCATGAGGTATTTTTAAAGCCCATTTTGTAACAAGGTAAGAGAAAATACTCCAAAACAAGATTAAATTGGGAAGGAACTTCAAGGAAGAGTTAAGAGAAATAAGTTATGGGAAAGAAGAATTTATAGTAACAGTTCCAAACAAAAAAGCTAGAGCTCTCCCAACAAAAAGCGACTGTTCCAAATAAAAAGCTAGTTCTCTACCAACCAAAGAAAACTGCAAAATGAGATGTTTATTGTGTACAGTCAAAGGTTTAATGCCTTTTGTGCCAGATGGGGATTCCTTTGCCACCATGGGCACGCTTGCCGCATCAATACTGATAACCATTTCTGCATGTTGGGCCACTACAGAATTTGAGGTTAAGACATGTATATGACAATGCAATGATTCGTTATCAATTTTCTCCCTAAACATGTCAGATATGTAATGTACGGTCATCACAGGTATGAATCATGCTAAATTTGAGCAGGCAGATAAGATCATACATGTTTTCATGAAATCATCACAGGCTCCACTGATTTCTGTTTATGAGAGTCGGTTCGTTCACTTTTAGATTAATTTCCCACAATTTTCTATCTAGTTCCTGCCGATTCAGGCGTACTGTCTGTGAAACGAGACCCAGTCAATTTATAAATAGCACCTTGGGAAATCTGCGATCTTTTTCATCTCAACAGCTGTAAACATGCGGTAATTTGCCATTTTACAAATTTACTGACCCAGATATTCAACAATACGTGCATCTTATTTGTGTAACTGAACTAGAAAGGTCTTATGGTAGGTATGTTCATCTAAGTGTAGAATTAAACTAGGTTTTGAGAAAGACAGATTGTTAGTATAAACAAGTGTCAGCTTTGATCAAAATCACTAGAACAAAATGGGACCCATCATCCGAGGTTCAAATTTGGATGTGTATATTGAGGGTGAGGGAAAGGTAGGGAGATGGTATGGTTTGAGAATGCCAGATTGTGGTGTTTTTGTGTGTGTTTTTTTCCAGCAATTCAACATTATTTTTAGCAATTGAACAATGGAAAGGTCAGCACTAGTCCTATGAACAGTACTGTTGAATTGCACTAAATATTAAACTTATAATGGTAGTGTTACTGCACTGAAATGTCATACTTTTGAGGTTAATTATTAGATGAAGGACGAATGACGTGAGTAACATTGCCCCTCCAGATGCCCTCTGCTGCGCTAAAAGTGCCCCTTCTATCAGCAGCACCCTGCCCCTTTTTCGGTCTGGGGGAAACACTGACTTTGATACTGCAGACCATGAAGCTTTTATTATTCTATATGCTATTTGCTGCTTATCAAAACTCTTATGATAGAAATGGAAAAAAAGCAGTCTTGGCCTGACTGAATTTGTTCATGACCAGTAATGAATTGAGCACCACTGGCCACATTCAGTTTTAACACCGAATTAAATGACTTGAGAACAGTTTTTGTTTGAGAAAATCTGAAGTTTCTGGTGAAACAATTTCAGTTTGTAATGAAATTAAAAAAATGGCTTAGCACGGCATACACTGTTTGCTATGCTCCAGAACCCATGATGTCATATACAGTGTATCTGTTCCCATAGCAACTAAGAAGACATATTGATTCTTTAGTGACATCATTGAGAAGTCATTCTGCCAAGGTATGCACAACAGTTGGGTATTCCAAAGTTACTACGGTAACAGATCGTTGACATCAAATGGCTTATAATTTGAGAGAAGCATGGTATAAAGTGTATGCCACACTCCTCTTAAATTAAAAGTAAGACATTACCTGAAATCCATTTAATGGAATAAAAATGATTTTCTCAAACTTTTAATTAATTCTCAAATAATTTAAATCTCTGCTTTTTGTAGATCTAGATGCATGAATATCCCAGGTGCCAAATCAAAATCTTTTTTGTGCTCAACTTTGTGACTTCATTTGATTTTAAGTTGTTCACTTTGGACTACTTGTTCATGGTATAAACAAGTTTTCTGACTAATATCTACCATATCTCTTCACTTATAATACAGGGTTTTACAATACCAAACATCTGGATACAGGCCAAGAGTTTTGGGATTGTTTTTGTAGGAAAAACAGTTCTCGTGTCTGAATTTCACAAGACTGAATTTCATATTGGCATATAAGTGGTAATTTTGGAAGTTATAAACCTCTGTTTCATAAGCAAATAAAAGTGGTATATTTTAACAGGGGTGTAATTTTGTTTCAGATATTATGGATAGACAACGCCAGATGGCAAAGCAACTTTGCAGTAGTGGTTTTGGACAAGTTGAGAGGCCAAGTCATCGAATTGAAATTGAACAAAGCACAGCTGTGAAGGCTTTATGTGATCAGCAATGATCATTTTGTGGTCAGAAATTCAGAACAAAGACAGATATGCTTCAGCATCAATTCCAAGTCCATGACTTGAGCCATTTTGACTGTGATGAATGTGGACACATGCTTAGAAAGAGACAAAATATGGAAACTCATCGCCACATACATACAGGCGAGAAACCATATAGATGCAATTTATGTCATGATGCTTTTCATGCCTTGAGTGGATTAGTATATCACATGATTAAAAGACATTATGGCCAATATTAACTGTATATTCATGCACTCAGTTAAAAGCAATTTGGAAACAATGACTACAGAAATAATTTTGTAAATTTCATCCCAATGCTCCAGATAAGTGGTAACTTGAACATTTCAGGAATAAGTTATAATATATTCATAATATGAACATTGTGACCTGCCATTAGAGCCATCTTGTGGAGTGTTTGTGTTGGGTCTGGGGGTGGTCTGGAGGTGAGGGAGGAAGGTGTTGGTGCATCTGATCAGTTTAATTGACCTGTTGAAGTGGTTTGATGAAAATATTGAAGTTTACATACTATTATTAATGCATTGCTATAACTTGTCACGTGTTAAAAGGAGGTAAAATCCACACTCAGCCAGTTTAGTGTCCTTGTGGACTTAAGTTTTTGATGGAGGTATTCAAATGTGGTCTGCTTCTCTGCCCTTTTGTGTTGAGCTAACAATAGACCTATAGACTGCTGGTTCTTAGAATCTTTGTACTGTATATTGTTGTGTGAGTGTATTTAGGAAAACTATACGTGTTCTTTCATTCCCTATTTTGCAAACGTTGTATGGCCAGAAGATGCAGTTAAATATAGCTGAGGGTAGGTTTTCCTTTCACTATTTGTTTGGTTATCCTGTGAAAATGCTGTATTTGTTTGGATTGAAGACATGAGTTTAGCAGCTCTAAGAATCTAGATCTGTCTTATAAGATGGAGCAATGATTGTGGCAGGAAAAAGCTCATTTTCTAACAGAATGACTCAGGACCAGTTGATATTTGGGTCATTCTAGAGGAGGAGCCTCCTCATCATGAAACCAAATAAATATGGTATTTCCTTCGTCATAGAAATACCCCTGAATAAAAAAGAAGAGCTTATGGAGAAAAAAAAGAAAAGAAAGGGCTCTGTAATTATGTTAACAAGAAAAACCCAGATTGCCCACTAAGTGATTTTGAGACATGCCTAAGCAGCCTTAGCAGTTAAACTTTATGTCCAATTTTATCACTCAGTTTTAAAAGAATTAAAGAGTAAGCTTAATTAAGATACACTATATATATAAAATCTGGAACAGGTAATTCTATAATTAGATGAATGATACAGTTCTCTTGGATACTATTTTCTTGGCCATGTAGTAATTTGAGTAAGACAGGAAGCCATTTCTTATTTTTGTTTTATAAGAACATGTGTTTATCACTTACATTGACCTTTTCATTTGTTTTTTCACATCTATATATTTTAAATGGTTGTACATGTACATCAGGATCATATTAAATAACCTTTTTGCAGGTAAGCCAGAAGATAAAGATCGGCAAAAATTTGTTCCCCCACCTAGCCAGCCAGTATTTCCAGGACAGCTGTCTCCATCAGTTACAGCACCACAGTTTGACATCAGTGGATTTGATACTTCTCAGTTGGACATGAGTAATGAATCTCCAGTATTAGGTAAATCAGCAGAGAAATCATTTGACAGTTCTGATAACAATTTAGTTGAAAATACAGGTGAAATCAATAACATGGTTGAGACTGTCGATAAAATGTCTAGTCCATTCTTTCCTGGACAGGATCCAGCTCCAGCTTTCAAATCCCAATATGCACGAACGGAAGCACTATTTAAGCTTGGCAGGCCACCTGGTTTGTATTTCTGCAAATTCTGTGGCAAGGTTATGCAAAATAAGTCTGTGTTTGAATATCATGTCAGAACACACACTGGAGAGAAGCCTTTTAAATGTGAAGTCTGTCATCGCCACTTTGCCGGTCGACAGCCGCTTGAGACACATAAACGTCTGCACACTGGAGAAAGACCTTTTTCATGTGATATCTGTCATCAATCTTTTACTGCACGAAGTGGTAGGGATTATCATCGGAGGAAACATCATATAAATATGATAAATGAATTTGTTGCAACGTCTCAGCCATGAATCAGATTTGTGACAACCCATCAGCTGCTTTTGATGCAACTTTCATAAATAATTTGACTTGCAAACTTAACCTTGGAATGTATTTCTTTTCCATCTTGGAATGAAGGTGTTTCATTAAACCTTTGGCTACATGGCAAAAAGTGTAGATCTTGGTCTCAGCAGCCTGATTAGATACTTAAGAATTATTTGCAGCCATTAATTTAGTGATGACCCAACCAGTGAATAAGAATACATACCTCAGTGGCTATTTATTGTCTGTAAAATGTTAAGTGCTCAGAACTTCGGATAGTGAAGAAGAAATTAAGGTATAACTTGGCTGAAATGCTAATTATTGTTGTCAGTTTACTGTGATTGTTCATAGTTCAGAAAAGTGATATGCACGCCAGTTTTATGAATAATATAAGTTCAGTCTTTATTGCCAATGTTTGAATAGACATACAGTATATTCTGATATTATGATATCAGTATGTGTTAGAATGATTCAGAACTTGCATTAAAGGACTGTTTTCAACATTTTGCAGACACCAACAATAAAAACCAAGAGAACTTCGCTGATGAACTTCTAGATGATTCAGATCTTGCAATTCCTCCATTTAAAGCAACATACTTTGACTATGATTCAGCTGGTGAACCAAAAGGTATGATTTTGAAGAGACCTCGTGGCAGGCCCCGTGGATCTGGAAAGACACCATATTCTCAGTTATTCGATTCAATAAAAGGTGTTCAGCTTGGAAGTGGTTACATTAAATGTGAATTGTGCCATAAGGTTATAAAAGAAACATCAATATACACACACAGACAGACACATCTGGGAATTAAAAATTTTGGATGTGAATACTGTGGAAAGAAATTTATTCAGAAAGGAGCCTTGATAACACACAGAAGAATTCATACTGGAGAGAAACCGTATACGTGTTTGCGCTGTGACAAATCCTTCACGGCACACAGTGGACTACTGCAGCATAAATGTCTTAATAAATCAAAACCGGGTAAAAAGGATAAATTTAAGGCAGCTGAGGAGGAGAAATCAGATTCTTTAACTCCTTTTAAAAGCACCAAAAATCAGACGACAAAATGAAATAAAAAAAATGCCTTGTCCAAGACATTTCACATTGAGAATTCTAAGACTAGAGGGCAAACAGTGTTGATCTAGATGAGGTGGCTCATTATGAGCCACCTCATCAAGATCTACACTGTTTGCAAATTCTGCTATTTTTCGCCACTGGTGCTTAAAGTGTTAAACCAGACTATGTGAGGCTATTTTGATATTCTGGAAAATGAATTGTGGTGAATTCTACAAATGTTCGAATTGATTAACTTTACAAATGTTTACTGCAAATAGATGGTTGCCAATGATAAATTTTTAAAACCAGAAATACACCTAATTGAATCTAAAGGATAAAACCAAGCCTATATCACAGGCTGCAGCAGTTAATCGAACTACAGTTAATGTTGAAAATCAGATATACCTAGGATCTCAAAACCAGTGCCAGTTACACAGGTTGTGCAGTGCTCCAGATAAGAAGGGGTAACAGAGATAATTCAGGGATAATTATCCATATTTCTCCATAAAAACATACTTTGTGACCCATCATTAGAACCGTCTCATCGAGACGGTTCTAATGAGGGGTCACAACATATGTTTTCGTTAAGAAATAAGAAAAATTATCTTTGAATTATCCTCAATACCCCCTCTTATCTGGAGCTCTGTTGTGGCAGGATTATGACCTGGAAATCATTGAGTTGTAAATATGATAGAGAATTCCAAAGATTTAGAGTAGGATATTAACTAGTCTGCCAATTATCGCTTCTTTGGGGAGACTGTCCACTACCTCTTGCTTCCTGCAGAGAATACTATCCATCCATCCATGTTAAATGACTTTCTGCGGATTCTGTCAGCATCCTGGCCTCCCAGCCAGAGCTACAGATAAGATATGGTTTTGAGGATAAGTCTGGAATAATATTATAATTCTCAACGTAAACAATATGTTTTGAACCCTTTTAAGAACCGTTAGAGAGAGATAGTTCAAAGGAAGGGTCACAACATACGCTTTTACGGAGAATTCTGGAAAATTACTCTGTTACCCCTTCTTATCTGGGGCACTGTCAGCATGGTACAGTTGACACGGATAGTCTCAGCAGGAAGCTTTTTTTTGGACAGTGGTCTTGGCCGGAAGCATGAGGTAGCTTACAGTTCAGGCAGAAGATAGATATGACAAATCCTTTTGGCAGGAAGTGAAAATTGGAGGACTAATTTCTACTTTGCCACGTAAAGACCTAGATAATAGCTTTCTTATTTCTCCTTAAGGCGAATGGGTACACGTACAGGGGAAGCAACTCTGCCAATTTCATGTTGGCCTTTCTCTTCAGTAGGGGTCATCAACAGTAAAGGAAAGAAAATGTTCCTGTAGGAGCAAATTCTTTCTATTGAGAGTAGATCTCATTTTGGAAGGGCTTTGTTGTCAGTGGGAGCAAACATGAATTTATCAGAGTTGTTTACCTATGTAAAAAGGAGTTGAAACTAGCTGCACCCATACACATTAAAGCGCCTGTTGTTGTGAGTCCTCCTTAGAACCACCAACCATTATCCATAGCTAGTGTAGATATTGAAATATTTATTTCATTTGTATCAGTATTGTGAAGCTGGGCCGCGTAGCGCAATCAGTAGGGCACCTGACTCATAAGTCAGAGGTCCTGGGTTCGAAACCCGGTCTGGCCACATACTTTCGTTTCTCCTTCCGCTGGTTCAAGAAGGGCAGTTGTCAGTTACTGGCGAAAGTATGTGGACTTAGTACTGGTTAACCGCTAAGGAGGTCTAAGCCTGCCCAGGAATAGTGTGGTTAGGTTAACTGACCATCCCTACATGACCATAGCTGTTTACCGTGGACGTTAAGCATCAAACCAATCAATCAATCAGTATTGTGAAGAGTTCATCTTTCACAGATTGATGATTCTGCAAAATTTGTTGCATAGAATTTGTAAATTAAACGAGACTTACCTTCTTAAAGGGAAGGTGAAGTTTAGTTGTAATTTCATCTCCCACAAACTCCAAAGGGGATAGAATTTGGATATATATCGGAGCAAATTCTTTCTATTGAGAGTAGAACTCATTTTGGAAGGGCTTTATTGTCTATGGAAGCAAAGATGAACTTATCAGAGTAAACAAGAGGCCCACGGGCCACAAAGCTCACCAGATCTCTAGCTCAAAATTGCTTTCAAAACTGCTGTCACATTTGTACAGGCTAATACAAAATATACTACTACAAATTCTCAGTCTGTTGAGTTGATAACAAAATTTTTAACTGTTTTCCATATTTTGATAGCAGTAAATGCCATTTTTTTAATTTTCCCCATTGTAAGTCAATGCAACTCTAATTTGCAATAGCAACCAAACGAAAGAGCTGATTCTCATAACAAAAAAAAAAACAAACACGTATTTTCACTTCCCCAGCTCAAGGATACCAAAGACAAAATCTGAGCCCAATCGGCCTAGTGGCTTCAGAAAGGATCATTTTTTAAGGGATTTTTTTCCTTCTTTTGCTTTATGGCTTCCATGACAACCAATAATAAAAAGGGAAGTGGACCAAAAACATATAGCTGATAGAAGACTTCTCAAGAAACATTGGTATAAAAGTTTTGTCAACATATCTGCAATGGCTTGGCAGTAAATGCAATTTTTCAATTTTCCCCATTATAAGTCAATGCAACTCTAAGTTGCCATAGCAACCAAACCAAAATGCAGATTTTCATAAAAAACACACACTTTCAATCCCCCAGCCTAAGGATACTACAGATGAAATCTGGGCCTTTTCGGTCAGGTGGCTTCTGAGGAGATAATTTTGTAATTATTTTTTTTTCCATTATTTTTGCATTTTGGTTTCCATGGCAACCAATAAAAGGAGCAGTGGGCCCAAAAACATCAACGCTAACAGAAGACTTCTCAAGGAACATTTCTATAAAAGTCTTGTAAGCATATCTGCAATAGCTTGGCAGTAAATGCTATTTTTCAATTTTCCCCATTATAAGTCTATGGGAACTCTAAGTTGCCATAGCAACCAAACTAAAGGGCAGATTTTCATAAAAAACACAAAACTTTCAATCCCCCAGCCTGAGGATACAACAGATGACAGCTGGGCTTTATCGGCCTAGTGGTTTCAGAGGAGATAATTTTTAAGTATTTTGATTGCATTTTGGTTTCCATGGCAACCAATAAAAGGGGCAGTGGGCCAAAAAACATACAGCTGATAGAAGACTTCTCAAGGAACATTTCTATAAAAGTTCTGTCAAATTTCTGCAATGGCTTGGCAGAAAATGCCATTTTTCAATTTTCCCCATTATATGTCTATGGGAACTCTAAGTTGCCATAGCAACCAAACTAAAGGGCAGATTTTCATAAAAAACACAAACTTTCAAATCCCCAGCCCAAGGATGCTACAGATGAAATTTGGGCCCAATCGGCCCAGTGGCTTCAGAGAAGATGTTGTTTAAAAGTGTTGACGGACGACGACGACGACATACGACATACGACAGACGACATACGCCGACGACGACGGACAACTGCCTATCCTATAAGCTCCCCCGGAGCCTTCGGCTCTGGTGAGCTAAAAACACATTATTTACAGAGATTGATTGAGCAGATCTTGTAGGCAAAGTCAGATCAGGGTCTGCACTGTATACAAACTGTTTTATAACACATCTGCTGGTATGACTCACAGACTTTTCTACATTTCAAGATTGGAGCTTCAAGTACAAAAAAGTTCAGTAGTTTTCGGAATTTACCTAAAATGGACAACAAAATTTACATTAGCAGGATCTAAAAAAAAAATTTTCCCCAAGCTATCTCATCATGAGCTGCCTCATCTGGAACTACGGTTATTCATTTCTGGCTCTTTAAGAGCAGACTTATATGGGTCTGCACTGTTCGCTCAGTCCTGTCTGTCCCAGTACTTAAAATTTTCACAGTAAATTTGGGGATAACTGTGTTATGGTCGGAAATTGTGTTTTACGGCGACATGCAAGCGGAGCCATAAAATGCAATTTGCGACCATAAAACCAACGATTTAACTCCCCAAATGACAATTTTCAATACAGTTGTCCCCATTCTAATGCACTTTTCACATTTTCACCTTTCTAAGTATACTACTTTGCACCCATAGAAAACGCTCAGCGACGTAAAACCAGACGTCAACCAATGAGAAGCGACGTTATATAATGACGTTGGGTTTCCTACCTATAGTATATCGCAGGATATACTGTCGCAAATTTTTTATGTTATCCAGTCGGACTTCGCGTTACATACTTAAAGATTTACTCCCTTTATAATAATAACAAAAATGATTTGATGAAATATTTCATGCAATACCTCCGACATGGTCTAACTATACATTTGAATTAGAGTTTAGATAATAATATTTGATGAAAGTGACTTTAAAGAAAAGATAAGATAAATTTTTATACAATCTTGGACCTCGGTTAAAATCGCATTATTGGACAAAAATAATTTATTCATACGTCACAATCACGTGCACGAATAAGAAAAATACCTCTGCATGATCACATGACACACGTGGTCAAAATCAATATTCTTACAGGCCATGAGGAAATAGGTAATTTGCGTTTTAATTTGAAGATTATTTTTCATTCCACATTTATCGAATAAACATGCATTTTCTCAAAACTTCTACGGCTAATTATGAGACTATTACATATTGTCTAACGAAATTTTGTTACAATATATGTTTCTGAAAACATGAAATAAACAAAGGAGACAATCTTTAAGTGCATTAGAATATGATTCTTTTAGCTTGCATGTTCAGATGTACGGGAAGAGCTTTTTGCTGTCACCCCATTGTCAGTGCTCCAGATAAGAAGGGGTAACCGAGATAATTTAGGGATAATTATTCATATTTCTTCACAAA
The DNA here is from genome assembly GCA_963989385.1 of Ctena decussata. Lineage (NCBI taxonomy): Eukaryota > Metazoa > Mollusca > Bivalvia > Lucinida > Lucinidae > Ctena > Ctena decussata. The sequence continues at coordinate 44,795,600 of OZ022510.1, forward strand.
AACATATTTTGTGACCCCTCATAAGGATCGTCTCGTCGAGACGGTTCTAATGAGGGGTCACAACTTATGTTTTGATTGAGAAATAAGAAAAATTATCTTTGAATTATCCCGGATACCCCCTCTTATCTGGAGCTCTGATTGTTTGCCTCAGTGTCCGCATTTGAATCCGATGTTTCAGTGAAAGTATTATGTGATGGACAAGGGTTGTCAGGAGAGCTATCCTGTTTGCCGACAGGTCTTGCTCAGATATTGTATCTCTGACAGTCCATGCTGTTGTCCTGGGGCCGTATTCATAAAACGACTTAAGTGGTTGCTATGCTGTTGCTAAGGCTAAATTTCTTTGAAGGAGATTCCCTACAACTATGAAAATTGCTCTGGAGGAACAGTCTTACAAAGACTGTTCCTCCAGACCAAGTTTCATAGGTGTAGGGAATCTCCTTTATAGTTATTTAGCCTTAGCAACCGCATAGCAACGACTTAAGTGGCTTTATGAATACGGCCCCTGAGCAGTGTGGTATGCCAGATTAAAGTTATGCAAAGTATTATAGTTTAAAAACTTGACAGATTTGAATAGACGTCACAATGAGAAAAATGTCTTACTGCATTAGCAAATAGAGAACCCCAGACCAGCATGAATCCTGGCTGTTCACTGCAGATGCCAGTACAAACTTTCTTTTTTCATGTGAAACAGCTTAGCTTTACATGTTTTCTAGCCAGAATGACGTTTTAGGGGTGTTTCAGTGGTTAGTAATGTTCTTGTGTATATTAGTGCAATACATGTTTACAATTCTTTTATTTTCTTAATGATTAGATATACAATGACTTTTAAAGTTAAGTTTTGTTTATTTCTTCTTGAGTGATATGAAAACTTTTACACTTTATTTTATGGTCTTAGCATAGAGTATGTGACACTAAATGTTGAAATAGTTGTGCATAGGGCAAATACTTTGAATTCTTTTAAATTATGCATTTGATGATTTATTTCGACCATTGAACATATTGTAGGAATTTTATCAATTTATTTGCCTTTAAAGCAAATCTTAGTGTTGCTGTGAAAATGTAAATTTAAGATAAGCCACATCACGACACAACCCACAAAGTGGCATGTATGACTAGCAAAGACTCAGATCAGCCTGGGCATCCGCCCAGTTTGATCAGAGTCTTCGCTTGTGCTTAAAGGGTAGATCAGGGTCTAAGAATTCAAATTCCCAACTGATCTTAGTCTTTGCTGGTGGCTCATGCACTTTGTTGGTTTTGTTGTGTCTTGGCTCATATGGTATAAAAGTGGAAGAGAATTACAAGTTACAGCTCTTATGCACCTGTCATTTTATAACCACCACCCACTCACCCGAGGAGCAGGGGGATAGAGGGGAAATGAGCTGTGTTTTTACATTTGCATCGCCCACAGTGCTTTGCAATTTGTCCTTTAGGCAAAGATAGCAGTGGAAGAAAAACATAACAGACCACAGGGTCAAACAGCTGCTGTGGTTTTACAAACTCTTTGTTCCCGCAGACTATAGTTACAGTCCCTGCTATTCCCTGGGGGTGGAGGGGGGGGGGGGGGGTGTGGTTACAGTTGAATTGTGCATTGAAACATAAATGTTAAAAATAAAATGTTTTCCTTTGTTACAATAAGGCCTGATGCATTTACAGCAATGAGCTAGTGGTTTGAATTATATAATAGCCGCGACACGAGAAAACCAACAATGTGGTTGAGCGCCCAGCGCAGACTCAGCTCAGCCTGGGCATCCGCCCAGTCTGATCAGAGTCTTCGCAGTCCACTTGGAGATAGCTTAGGCCCTAAGCTACACTTCAAGCGCAAAGTGAAGACTGATTAGAATGGGCGGATGCCCAGGCTGATCTGCGTCTGCGCTGGCCGCACAACCACATTGTTGGTTTTCTCGTGTCGCGGCTCATATGTCAAGATGTCTCATTGTGGATCTGTTTGTGATACATGTTCAGGGTTCTCTTAGATTTTTGCTGTTGGACTCCTGGAGAATCATCGTGCAGAGTAAGTTCTCCCTCAATATGATATTATGCTTTCCTGGTCATAGGGGAACGAAAATATGATTGACTTTGACTTTTCATTACTTTTCATTTCAAAAAAATGCACCTAGTGTTTTGTGATGATCAAGTGACAGACTGTAGGCTAAAAATTGACGTGGGTCATGCTTACATTTTGGTATCCGGAAGTTTTATGTCCGCATTTGACAGCCATAACTTTTCATGGTTCCCTAACAATTAGATATAGTGGATATAGTTGCCTGTTCCTGGGTTTGTCTGGTCACTCTTTTTGGACATAAAACTAGAACTGTAAATAGTAGTAATTATATGTTGATAACTGATGGAAATTTCTTTCTCTGCAGAAACTTACCTGAATCACCTCAGATTTTTAACGGAAGTTATCCCTAATTATGTCCCCCAGTCCCTCATGTGTAGAATTTCAACATATATTTTTTTTTAGTATTAAAATTACTGCTAACTTACTATTATTATTGTGCTGTCCCCATTCAGCAAACTTACTATGCCCATGTCCTGTTTTTCTTGTACATAATATACACTGCTCAAAATATTTAAAGGAACAGCAAGTATTTTACCATAGATGTTACTACAAGATATGCCCAGTTTAACGGCCCATAAATTTGACCGTCATTGAGCAAGAATTTCTATCTTTTTGCAGCACTTTTAAGAAGAATCGAAGTTTAAGACGATCAAAATTTAAACACAACAGATGCCCTGCTCATTTCCATGGTACAAGTTTTGCAATTTTCTTATTTTCTAAAATTGAGTAATTTTGTTGAAGTCTATAAAATCTGATAAACTTCAGTTCAAATGGATCTTCTCATTTAGGTTCATCTTGAAAGACATTCATTTTCATAGACAAAATGGTTCTTTTGATTTTGGTTGAAATTTTTACGCTTTTTACCTGTTCTGAAAATTTGCAAATTTTTAGCAAAATTCCAGTTTTACTTAAACCTGTGCATGGACAAGGGCAGGACAAATATCGGATCAAAAATTGTGCAGTCAGTAACCTCGCCCCTCTTTGAAATATGGCAAAATAAATGGAAATTCCGTGTCTTTACTGATCGAAATTATATAACCTCAAAGTGGGGATGCCTTGCACTGTCGTCTATGGAAAAATATCAGGTGTTCCTTTAAATATTTTTAGCAGTGTATAAGGTGATAAGGTCCCCATTTAGCAAAGTTAGTATTATATACATGTATGATTATGTGCTGTTTATTAGAATCTTTTCAGAAATAAACAAGTAACCAGTAACCTTACAAAACCAAACAACAAACCCCATAATGTATCATGACCCAGGATTCGTAAAAGTAACCAGTAACCTTTCGTAAAAGTAACCAGTAACCTTACAAAACAAAACAACAAACCCCATATGTATCATGACTCAGGATTTGTAAACCCGTAACCAGTAACCTTTCATAAAAGTAACCAGTAACCTTACAAAACAAAACAACAAACCCCATATGTATCATGACTTAGGATTCATAAAACCCGTAAACCCCATATGTATCATGACTCAGGATTCATAAACCCGTAACCAGTAACCTTTCATAAAAGTAACCAGTAACCTTACAAAACAAAACAACAAACCCCATATGTAAAGTAACCAGTAACCTTACAAAACAAATCAACAAACCCCATATGTATCATGACTCAGGATTCGTAAAACCTGTAACAAGTAACCTTTCATAAAAGTAACCAGTAACCTTACAAAACAAAACAACAAATGCCATGATGTATCATGACTCAAGATTCGTAAAAGTAACTGGTAACCTTCATAAAAGTAACCAATAACCTTACAAAACAAAACAACAAACACCATATGTATCATGACTCAGAATTCATAAAAGTAACCAGTAACCTTTCATAAAAGTAACCAGTAACCTTACAAAACAAAACAACAAACCCCATATGTATCATGACTCAGGATTCGTAAAAGTAACCGGTAACCTTTCATAAAAGTAACCAGTAACCTTACAAAACAAAACAACAAATGCCATGATGTATCATGACCCAGGATTTGAAAAAGTAACCAGTAATCTAACAAAACAAAACAACAAACCCCATACGTATCATGACCCAGGATTCATAAGTAACCAGTAATCTTTCATAAAAGTAACCAGTAACTTTACAGAACAAAACAACAAACCCCTTATGTATCATGACCCAGGATTCGTAAAAGTAACCAGTAAACTTTCATAAAAGTAAACAGTAACCTTACAAAACAAAACAACAAACCCCATGTATCATGACTCAGGATTCGTAAAAGTAACTGGTAACTTTACAAAACAAAACAACAAACCCCATATGTATCATGACTCAGGATTCGTAAAAGTAACCAGTAACCTTAACAAAACAAAACAACAAAAGCCATATGTATCATGACTCAGGATTCGTTTTAGATAAACTAGCAATTTATTGAACGGTGTCACTATAAATTATGAGAAATGCACATTGGATGGATGGATGACCTGTGATTTTATGTCCTTCTTTACAGTATTTCAGTTGTTTGGGAGATAATGAAAGGCTGTGTGCTGTGGAACCCTGTTATTGATTTGTGTGCTGTGGAACCCTGTTATTGATTGAAAAGATTCCCACCTTCAGTGAGTCTCGACCCTGGGACTGCTAGATCGGCAGGCCAGCGCTGAAGGCACATTGGCTACAGCTATGTGCATAAAGTCACTACTGTCCACCAAGATTTGAAAAAAAAAAATTTTTCCAAGCTAAATTATATTGAGAATTAAAAGACTAGAGGGCAAACAGTGCAGATCTAGATGAGGTGGCTTATGATGAGCCACCTCATCAGGATGTATGCTGTTGCAAATTCAGCTATTTTCGTCTTTGTTGCTTGATGTCATAACTAAGATAGAAGCTTCTCAACTAAGATAGAAGCTAACATGGACTCTGAAATTCATTTCACAAATTAGATTAAAAGTGTCTTTTCATGAGGGGAGCCCTGGTAGCTGAGTGGGTTGAGCGCTAGCCTGCTGATCTAGTGGTCCCAGATTAGAACCTTACTATAGGCGAGAATCTTTTCAATCGTAAACGGGTTCCATTGCACACTGCCCGTCTTTATCACCCCAACATATGACTGAAATATTGTTAAAAAGGACATAAAATTGCAAGTCATCCATCCTGTGTTATATCGCCCACCCATTGTCCTGATATGACTAAAATAATTTTAAAAAGGACGTAACATAGCAGGTCAACAACCCATACGTCTTTTCATGATTTCTGCAGGCAGATGTAACTTTAAATGTGTGTGTTTTGTAGTCATCTTCCTATTTTCGTGATTTAGCATAATTTTTATGATAATTTATAAATGCAATTTTCTGAGTAGATGTTCATCAATAAACCTTAATTTCAGTTCTTCTTCGTATTTTATTCATTTCCTGATTCTTCAAATGAGCTACTGTATACTAGCAGAAACTAGCTGGTTTTTAGCTCACCTGGCCCGAAGGGCCATAGTGAGCTATTGTCATACCAATGCGTCCGGCGTGCGTCGTGCATCCGTGCGTCGTCCGTCAACACCTAAAAACAAATATTCAAACATCTTCTGTAAAACTACTGGTCCCATGGTTCTCAAATTTCACATGGAGCATGACCTGACTCCAGGGTCTCAGAATTGTAAAATTGGGTCAGGTTGAAAACCCAAGATGGCTGCCATTACTAAAAATAGCAAAAACAACAAAATAAACTTCTTCTCCAGAACCACTGGGTATATTTGTCTGAATTTTGGCATGGAACATCAGTGAAACCTTGGTATTCAAAATTGTAAAAATGAAAAAAATCTGTAGCGGAGTTTTGTCACAGTGACCTACTTTCTGTTCACGTGTGTAATTTTGCACAAATGCCAATGTCAAAAAATGACCTATTTAAACAACTTCAAACAACTTCTTCTCTAAAACCACTGAACCCATGGATCTCAAATTTCACATGGAGCATGACCAGACTGCAGGGTTTCAAAATTGTAAAATTGGGTCAGGTCAAGAATCCAAGATGGCTGCCGTTACTAAAAATAGCAAAAACAACAAAATCAACTTCTTCTCCAGAACCATTTGGTATATTTGGTTGAAAGTTTGCATGGAACATAAGTGGGACCTTGGTATTGAAAATTGTAAAAATAAAAAAAATCTATAGCGGAATTAGGTCACAGTGACCTACTTAGCGTTTACAAGGCCGATTTTGCTCAAATGTCAATATCTAAAGAAAATGCAACCAATTCTGACCAGATTTGGTCAGAAATGGTTCTTGAATGGAATTATTTCAATTTTGTGCCAGTTGACTATCCAAGATGGCCACCATGGGGGCCGTTACTAAAAATAGCACAAACATAAAAAAAATGACAATTACTCAAGAACCCTTGAATGGAATTGGACCAATTTTGTGTCAGAATGTTCCTTGCATGAAGCCGTTTCGATTAATTGCAATTTGGCATTCCAAGATGGCAGCCATCTGGTGTTACTAAAAATAGCACAAACATAAAAATGACAATTACTCAAGAACCCTTGAATGGAATTGGACCAATTTTGTGTCAGAATGTTCCTTGCATGAAGTCGTTTCGATTAATTGCAATTTGGCATTCCAAGATGGCTGCCATCTGCCGTTACTAAAAATAGCACAAAACATGAAAATGACAATATCTCAGTAACCGCTGAATGGATTTTGACGAAATTTATGTCAAAATGATTCTTGCATTGAGATGGTTCAAAAACATCTAACTGTAGACCAGTCATATTGGCCTCTGTTACTAAAAATAGAAAAATGTGAAAATTAGTAGATCTCAATGGAATTTGGTTAATTTTGTGTCACAATGTTCCTTGCATGAAGTCGTTTCGATTAATTGCAATTTGGCATTCCAAGATGGCCGCCATCTGCCGTTACTAAAAATAGCACAAAACATGAAAATGACTATATCTCAGTAACCGCTGAATGGATTTTGACGAAATTTATGTCAAAATGATTCTTGCATTGAGATGTTTCAAAAACATCTAATTGTAGACCAGTCATATTGGCCTCTGTTACTAAAAATAGAAAAATGTGAAAATTAGTAAATCTCAATGGAATTGGGTTAATTTTGTGTCAGAATGGTCCTTTCATTAAGCTTTTTCGATTTTTTGCATTTTGGCATTCCAAGATAGCCGCCATCTGCCGTTACTAAAAATAGCACAAAACATGAAAATGACAATATCTCAGTAACTGCTGAATGGATTTTGACGAAATTTGTGTCAAAATGATTCTTGCATTGAGATGTTTCAAAAATATCTAACTGTAGACCAGTCATGTTTGCCTCTGTTACTAAAAATAGAAAAATGTGAAAATTAGAAAATCTCAATGGAATTGGACCAAATTTGTGTCAAAATGGTCCTTGCATGAAGGCTTTTCGATTTTTTGTCGCACCTGCTTTAGCAAGGTGCGATATAGGAGTTCACTTTTCCGTCCGTCCGTACGTCAGTCATTCCGTTCGTCCGTACGTCCGTCCGTCCGTCCGTACGTCCGTCCGTCAACAATTACGTCGACCCTAGGCTCTCTAGCATTTAAGTTCATTTCTCGGAAAGTATGATACCTACAATCATCAAACCTGGCATAAAGCTTCTTCTTAGGATGTTCTTGAGGGCTGTTGCTCTTATTTTTATCCTTACCCTGTATTTTATGCTCTGCTGACTTGGTAAAACAGGCCACCAACAATTACGTCGACCCTAGCGTCGACCCTAGCATTTAAGTCCATTTCTCGCAAACTATGATACCTACAATCATCAAACCTGGCATAAAGCTTCTTCTTAGAGTGTTCTTGAGGGCTGTTGCTCTTATTTATACCTTCACCTTTATTTTATGCTCTGCTGACTTTGTAAAACCATCCCTCAACAATTACGTCGACCCTAGCATTTAAGTCCATTTCTCGCAAACTATGATATCTACAATCATAAAACATGGCATAAAGCTTCTTCTAAGAATGTTTTCGAGGGCTATTGCTCTTATTTATACCTTGACCTATATTTCATGCTCTGCGAACTTTGTAAAATTTTATATTCAAAATTATGTCCACCCTAGTGTTTAAGTCCATTTCTCACGATTTATGATACCTAGAATCATCAAACCTGGCATCCAGTTTCTTCTTAGAATGTTCTTGAGGGCTGATGCGATTATTAACCCTTTACATATATTTCTTGCTCTGCTGACTTCGCAAAATTTTAAACCCCAAAATATATATCGGCCCTGGCGCTTTAGTCCTTTCGTCTGAAAGTATGATACCTGTAGTCATCACACCTGGCATAAAGTTTCTTCTTAGAATGTTCACAAGGGATGTTGCAGTTATTCCTACCCTTTGCCTATATTTCATGCTCTTCTGACTTAGTAAAATTTTACATCCAAAATTGTGTTGTCCCTAGCATTTTTGTCCATTTTTCATAAAGTTCTTTTAACTATATAGTCTTTATTACTGTGGAAACGTTCACAAGGGATGTTGCAGTTATTCCTACCCTTTGCCTATATTTCATGCTCTTCTGACTTAGTAAAATTTTACATCCAAAATTGTGTTGACCCTAGCATTTTTGTCCATTTTTCATAAAGTTCTTTTAACTATATAGTCTTTACTACTGTGGAAACGCAATGCAGGTGCGACATAGCATTCCGCGGAATTCTTGTTACATTTTAGCAATCCAAGATGGCCGCCATCTGCCATTACTAAAAATAGTACAAAACATGAAACTGGCAATATCTCAGTAACCCCTGAATGGATTTTGATGAAATTTGTGGCAAAATGATTATTGCATTGAGGTGTTTCAAAAGTAAATATATAAAGACCAGGCAAGTTGGCCTCTGTTATTAAAAGTAGCAAAATGTGAAAATGAGAAATTCTCAGTGGAATTGGACCAATTTTGTATCAGAATGGTCCTGTTGCACAATAGCCAGGTGAGCGATATCAAGCCCATTTGGGCCTCTTGTCTTAAAACACTCTGATTTCCTCAGTATGAGATGTCCCTATAAATTTGGATTCGGGGAATTACTAGGAAATAGAGTCGATTAAATTCTTGATACATGACATGCATGTGATCTCATCTGTTGAACAGCCGCATATATTTCTGTTCTGTATTGCAGTCAAAAGCATGGTTTTAGGAATTTCATGTCTTCGTAATTCTCACATTCCACCCTTAATGCGCCAAAAAGCAGAAAAAAATTTATGTCTGCAGAATTTGAAAACATGTCTCATCCAAGCGATATCATATTGAGAATTCAAACACTAGAGGGCAGACAGTGTAGATTCAGATGAGGTGGCTCATTATGAGCCACCTCATCTGGATTTACACTGTTTGCCAATTCAACAATTTTTGTTTTGTAGCGCTTTAAGGGTTAAAGATAAATTCCATGTATATGTAGAAAATTGAGGACTTTACGAATGAGAGTATTTAGTTTGCCTGATCAGGAACTGCACTCTGTGTAAACTGATTTATGAATGTTTGTTAGGCGCCGTTGCTGAGTGGTTAGAGAAACTTGGTTATAGTGCAGAAAGTCGCCGAAAGGTCGTGAGTTTGCGGCTCACCGTCGCTATCCGACGACTGGAAAACTCTCTCTGTCAACCCAGCAGTAAATGGGTACCTTTTATGAATTGGGGAAGGATAAGGCAGCGAAAGGAGAAAGATGGGCTCTGCCTTTCATCAGCTGTGCCCAAGATACAGTGGTTCTCTAACCCCCACTGCCCCTACAGCTATTAGGCTATGGGAAACCTTTACCTTTACCTTTTATTGGAATTTATTTAGTTCCCAGATTTTGACTAAAGAATGCCATTTATCAGTGCTCCAGGTAAGAAGGGTTCTTCAGTGGGGTTACTAGTTTTAATTGACTAGTTAGAAAATTTATCTAGTAATTAACCACAGAAACCCACATTGTCTTAAGCTCTGACTTACAGACCTGTGACAAAGGAATACAAGCAGAGCAGTTTGGGAGCCATGAATCATGGCTCCCAAATGCTATGCTAGGTATTCCTTTTTAGTTTGGAATGGATATAATGCTGTTTGCATATATGCTATGCATTTATATGGACCTCAACCACAGTGTTGAAAAGGGAGCACTGTATTTATGGTAAAAATGGTATTTAAATTGCAGTGGTTCAAGAGGATTTTAGGAACACCTACAAGCCATGGCCAGGAGAGAAAGCATGCCAGTACTGCAATAAAAGTTTCCCCTCCAGAGGGCGCTTGGAGAGACATTTGAGAATACATACCGGGGAGAAGCCGTATGCCTGCGAAATCTGCAACAAAGCGTTCAACCAGAAAAACACGCTGAAGAGACATCAGCTTCAACACATGGATCATAAAACACTTCAAATAATTTCCGAACTTGGCTAGACTTTTTAGTGTTCATCATTGTATTAACACTTTAAGTGCCAGAGATAAAAATAGCTGAATTTGCAAACAGCATAGATCCTGTTGAGGCAGCTCATAATGAGCTGCTTCATCTGGATCTACACTGTTTGTCCTCTAGTCTTTGAATTCTCAATATGATATATCTTTGATGAAACTTTTTTAACATTTTGCAGACTTAAATTTTGTTGTCTCCTGTTTGATGCTTAAAGGGTTAGCATATCTGATGTATTTTACCCTTAATATTCAGACTGAGCAAACTAGACCAGAACTTTTCTTTTACAATATTTATATTAAAGCTTTTAATGTATTCAAAACTTGTATACTCATACAGTAAACTGTTATCACTGTGACACTGTGACATGTATAAACCTAATTTATAAAACCTGATCAAAACGGGTTGTAGAGTGACTTTGGTGGGGATTCTATGTAGAAATTGTGTTGGCTTGTTGTCCTTCAAAATTTTCACATGATGAGAAGACCTTTGAATAGTGGAGCTGCTTAGAGTGAAAATTCAAGGAAATACTTCACTTGATGATACAAGCATGAAATTTTCACTAAATGTTCCTTACATGGTCCAGATTCAAAAATGATCGTGGGCCACTTAAAAATCATCCATTTTCAAGATGGCCGCCAAATTTCAGAATGTTATGGTTTTAATTTATAACATGCTTATAGTCCGCAGGCATATGTAGTTCCCGTGGGCATGTGTCTTATTTTTTGGCAATATCTACATGTAAAAACGTCATCAATGGATTGTTCACAATGGAAAAGCGCATGTTGTCAAATTTTCTAACGACTATTTGGCCATAAGCATCGATTATATACGTTACCTATGTGTTTTTATTATAAAATCATAATTTCAAGGTAAACTACTTTTTTATTTTCAAATGCAGTTTCTCCATAGAATCATCATAAAGTATTAGAAAATACATTTTAGTACCGTTTTATTTTCATCATTCATTACTACTAGTAGTAACGTAAATAACTTTAATTTATGAGTTAGTCCATTATAATTCGACCTACAGAATTTCTTCACTGTCTCTCAGAGAACAATTATGAAGTTAATATCCTGGCAGTTCTTAAAAACACTATTTTCTTGGAACTATCAGCTTATGACTAATTTAGGGACTTCATGAGGTACGTTTTATACGTGACGAAACTCAGAATATTGCAAATGCTAATAATTGGAGACTTGGCAAATTCCATACACGCACAGCAGGTTTTGCTGCTTGTTTATTTCTAAAAGCATATATCTGCACCTTTAATGATTATGTCCAGCTACTCAGTCTTGCGATTCTGAAGACAGTAACATACATGACATTTTGTTGTATAATCAAAAACTGCAAAACAGATACATTTCACTATAGAAAAAATGCAGCAATTATAAGCCAGCAAATAGTTTGTATACAGGCTTCAAATAAAGCAATATATAGTCGGTTGGATAAATCTGAAATCCGATTAGCGACTGTTCTGTAAAGTTTAATTCTGTAAGATTACCAGTAATTAGCAATTCAAAACATGATATTGCCTCGTTTATTGGACAGAACTGGTACATTGACCCTGCAGATTGAAAGAGTGTAAAACAAAAATGTAACCTTAGGCTTGAAGAGTTAAGCCACACCATTTTCTTACAAAGCTGACGTGAACACTTTCTAACAAAGTGTACTTATTTTGTAAGATTATCGCATATATTACGATACCTAAGAAACCAACGTTGTTCAGTTAAAATCTTGAAACACACAAGTCAAAATGTTGCATAGTAGTTTGAGTTATCTGGTCTGTGTATATAGTTCCTTACGGTAATGTACCAGCCGGGACGTTGAGAGTGCAGCATCAGACACATTTAATTTAGAAGAAAAAGAGGCAAGGGAAGTCGAGACATGGGTTATCACAGCAATATAGAATTACATGTTTTTGTTTAAAAATTGGTTTAATTTCCATGCTATTTTTCTTTCCTTTTCTAGTCTGCTTATATTCAACAGTCCCTTAAATGAGTCGATTTAGCATGGAACCAGCATCAGGACTTACTTTTAATTTGACGAATATTTTACGTTTTAAGGGACCGAGTTCTACAGAATTCTAAGCCTCAAAATTAAGAGGCAACGCAAAATGACAGCATATTTGATGTGGGAAATTTCTAGGCAAATACCAGTTGTCCTAAAGAATGTAATGACATGTAGTTTCACTTTGCAGTACGGTAACAAAACAAAGAGAAGGAAAACAGATCGAATAATGTATACAACCAGTTACTGGGTAATTTATAAGTTCCTCATATCTCATAAGCTTAAACAGTAATACATTAGTTCTGAATTAAAAATTAGCAAATGATAAGGTAATGCATACTATTCATGTCAAGGACAAACCTTGATATATCTATTTTCAGATGTCCTCCTTGACTTTGAAGATATTACCTTAATTTTTATTATTAATAATTATTGTTTAGCAATAATTACACGGGCTAACTGCTTATAAATGAAGTCTTACCGCTTTTCTGAATGAGTTCATATACAGTAAGAAATTGCAGCTTTCTGATACCATTTATATAAATACAATGATAGAAGAAGCATACATATTAAAAGTCGAATGATCAAAACTACAGTTGTCTTTCGAAACTCTTAATGTATTGATAATAATGTATCAGAACACAAACAGGGACTGTACAGAATTATCTGACCAAATATATCTTGGTAATGTTACAATGAGAGATACACGTCATGAACAGACTCATGAAAAGACGCTTTATATGTGTCTCTACACGTAATGAATAGACTCATGAAAAGACGCTTTATATGTGTCTCTTAAAGTATATCATTTTCCATTACTTAATTGACATAGTGATAATATGGTGCAGTGTGACAGATGGAAGCAATACAAAAAGGTAACGTTGATTACATTCAAGCACGATGATAATAACTATCAAGTGAGCCGATAATTTATCAGCTGCCTCAGCTGACAGCCACTTTTGCATGTAGGTTACCTGATTGCTTCGGTAGACAGCACAGGTAGGGAAACAGGTATCTCCCTTATGATAATTCTAAACCTAAACATGGATCAGTTAGGTCAACTTATACATATTATACTGGTCCCCCAAGATTTTAAGTGATGCGTTTTGTGGTGCTGCTGTAAGTCAAAAATGTTAAGAAAATTCCAAATGCTTCAGATGTTCCTGTTGAGTTCTTGTGAGTGTATAAAAAGTAAATATTTGCTGTCTTAATATCAATGGTAAGTTAAATGCTTTCTGGCATCCAAGAATTGAGCCTTTGAAAACAACTTACTCAAATAAAAAAAAAATTATTCCTAATACATTACAGATATGTACCGTAATGTTACTGTTACAATGCCTTTCAAATACAGGACAATCCCATATTATCAGACTTGGAGGCACAAACAGTGCTGTTTCTTCATGGCTGCTTCATATGTGTAAACTTAAGACATAAACAGTTACACTAAAAGGCTATATCATCTACAGTTAGATATTTTCGTCAGTAACTGTTTTGGGGAAAATCCTAAGGAAAAGTTAACTTTTCTCTTCAGCTGGAAATGCCACAGCTAACTGCTACATAACTAATTCAACATATGCAAGCAGTTCCTTCAACATGGTTTAAAGAGAAGTGACAGAGTATGTTGATTAAGGACAATCATATAAAATTCATTCCAGCGATTCATGTATCTTAATTGTGTTTTAGTCACGGTTATGTACGTTACTGGTCTTATTTGACTGATGATTATCTTTATCTAAATATGTCAATATATCTATTTATTTAGATATAAAAAATCATATTGATAATTTTTAATTGCGCTTTACATTTATAACGTTAATTGTTCCCTACATTTCGTTTGTAACAGATTGCTGCTGTAACACGCTAATGTTACCCCACTCGTTACTTTGGTCAGTTTCTAGGTAAAACACATAAAATGATATAGCAACAACCATTTTTGAGCTGCTGAAAAACTGCTTTACTGATTATGATAACAACATCAAACTGAAGTTGTTGTCTACACGAAGACCCGATTTTTATTACATATGACCCTGGATTATTCTTCCTGGGACGGATTTCTTCGATTATGTTACGTAATGTTACTGTTTGGGTGCCTTTCAGCTACAACCCAAAATTATTATTGTCTAATGAATATAAGAAAAGCATTTTACATTGCGTACTTGTACACTTTTTCAATTTAAGACATAATACAGACTACAGCTAATTATACCTTCTCACCAGTGTTTCAGGAATCCATAAGAAATAAGTTACATTCTGTCTTCAACTGATATTGCCACTACTAACTGCAACCTAACTGATTCAAAATATATCAAGGAATTCTGTCAAAGTTGAGATGAGCATGAGTCAAATAAAAGCGATAGATTATGCTAATTTAGGACCACATGTAAAACTTTCATGCCACCGTTCGGTCTGTTTCTCATTGATTATTTGTATTTTAGTTACAGTTATATACGTTACAAATATATCATGCTTTTTGGTCATCATTTCCAGACTTCAGTTTGCTTTTTATGTATTAAAACATTTAAAAAGGTTTATTTATGACACAAAGTATTTTCTACATTGCGTTTATTGCATTTAGGTGCTGTAATGGACCAGTGTTACCCCACCCACCACTTTGGCCATTATTTCGGTAAAGTGTTGAAAGAAACACTGGCAACAACCATTTTGCAACTCCCTAAGTCAATGCTCTAAGTAACTATAATCAGGGCATAAAATAAACATCCATGCCAACGGGCCTCTGGACTATTACCTTAAATAATGTGTTGAAAAGTACATAAAAATGGCGGACATTTTGTTTTTGCGGCGGCCATCTTGAAAATGACATAATTTCAAGTGGCCCACGATCTTATGTTAAAGTGCATGCCAGGTACTTGCTATCCTGTAAATTTCATGCTTGTATCATCAACTGAAGTATTTTCGCTATATCCCGCTCCACTAGAAGGATACTGTGACTGACTGCCTGACATGTCTGAAAAATAGTGGAAATTTTCAAGTACATAGTAATCATATTTACCAGATTTGGTCCTATAAATTCTCACAGACTTTCGAGAACACTGGCATAATGAAGGCTCTAGCTAGTCTGCCTGGATTCACATCTTTTAGTCTCACTATTTGCATAAATGAGCTGCGACACAGACTCTGATCAGACTGGGCTGATGCCCAGGCTGGTCTGAGTCTCTACTGGGCGCACAACCACATTGGTGTATTTCTCGTGTCACGGCTCATGTATGTGAAGGAGGATGGTTACGAGTCAGCCCTTTGCACATTGGGAAACAACTTTTGTGTCCCTGAACAACTTTTCAATGGCAAACCCGTTCGAAAATGGAACCTACTCTTTATTATTAATCAATTAAGAATTTGCTCTGTTGAAGAGCAAACTTTCTAGGATTTGACTATTGTTGAGAGGCAGATAAGAATGGCAGAGTTGCTTCTTGTGAAAGTGTACCCATTCACCTTAAATAAAGTTAGATTCCACGCCAGAAAATTAACAAAGTGACAGTTTGGGTCAGCTCATAAAAGAAAAAAAACTTGTTCCTCTATGAGCAAGTTCTTTTATTTAAGCAGACTCTTTATGGAAGGGTTTCAGTGGCCAGGGAAGCAAGCAGTCACAAAAGTTAGGGCTCAAGATAAGAGGGGTATTTGATGATAATTGAGGGATAATTTTCTTTATTTCTCATTGAAACCATATGTTGTAACCCCTCATCTGAACCGTCTCGTTCAGAGGGTTCAGATGAGGGGTCACAACACATGTTTTTTTTCCAGAATTAACAAAGATTATCCCTAATTATCACCAAATACTCCCTCCTATCTAGGGCTCTGAAAAGTTGTTACCCTTTGTAAAATGGCAGAAAAATATTTGTTCTGATAAGCCTAAACTGTAAATATAGTTTTTGTGTATTGAACCTTTTTATGTTATCAGAAAAATAAACTAAAAAATTATGGTTATAAATTTCTGAGTCTCAGAGAAGTTTTCCAGGGGCTGTTGGACTATTTGTAGTCAGGATAGTAATGGATTTTGCTTTGATCAGCATCAGAAAGAACCCAATTGTCCTGATGTTTGCAGATTTTATGACCCTGAAGGGAGGCGTATATTTACATCACATTGCCTTTCCAATGTGTCCAAAGTGTCCAAACTGTATTTGGGCAACAGGTTAATCATATTCTATATTACACAGTTTTAATCATATTTGTTAATACACTGAACTAAAACTGCAGAAGAGAATTTGGTCCTCTTCACTGGAAGGTAAAGCATAATGAGAAGGTGGATCACTTCGTGATTTAGATTTTCACATCCAAGGGAAAGGTCAAAATAAGGGGTCAAAGGTCAGTTCTAATATGATGGAGTGGCCTTAACTCGGGAACTCCTTAACATCTACAGTAACTCAGTTATCATATAGCATACCAAATACAGTATAGTCAGTGATAGTGTACTTGATCTGAGGCTGATCTGAATTGCATGTTAGTGTGTTTGGTGGGTCCATTGCATGACATAGCGTCTGTGCTCTTGCTAAGCAAATTTTGAAAAAAAGTGAGGTTTAACACAGGGTATAATTGATTCCGCCAATTTTCGCTTCCTGCAGAGCCTGTCCGTCAAATTTGGCTTCAGCGGAGACTGTCCGCAAACTCTTGCTTCCTGCAGAGACTACTGTCCTTGAAAAATGGCTTCCTGCCGAGACTGTCCGCGTGATTCTGCTTCCTGCCGAGAGCCTCGGCAGGAAGCAGAATCACGCGGACAGTCTCTGCCGGAAGCCAGTTATCATGTACAGAAGTCTCGGCAGTAAGCAAAAGTTCGCGGACAGTCTCGGTGGAAGCCATATATGATTTACAGTCTCTGCAGGAAGCGAAAATTAGCGGAATCGATTATACCCTGTGTTTAAAGTAGCTTTAAAACCATGTTTTCAAACCTCAGCCATCCGAATTGATACCAAGTTTTTCAGGTGAGATTTAGGATGGACGGTATTTTAATTCTAAATTGTTGCTAAATTTTTTATGAAATAAACCGACACTTGAATGATATTGTAAGTTGTGACTGTTTCCCAGTCTGCTCCTTTCTTTCAGGTTTTGGGATATTGTAAGTTGTGACTGTTTCCGAGTCTGCTCCTTTCTTTCAGGTTTTGGAACTTCCATGGGAAAGGTGCATGCATGTGCCATATGTTCCAAAGTATTTCCCTCAAGATATAAAGTGGAAAGGCATCAAATGGTACACACCGGAGCTCGGCCATTTTCTTGCACCATATGTTGGAAATCTTTCAACCAGAAAGCCAATGTGATGAGGCACATGCTCACACATACAAAGTAATTTGAACCATGAGAATAAGTGCCATATTGCATGTTTGAACAGCAGACTTAGATCAGTCGGCACATTGCAAAATGATTAACTCTTTAAGCACCAAAAAGCAGACGACAAAATTTACGTCTTCAAATTTTAAAAAATGCCTTGCCCAAGACATTTCATATTGAGAATTCATAGACTAGAGGGCAAACAGTGTAGATCCACATGAGGCGGCTCATCATGAGCCGCCTCATCAGGATCTACGCTGTTCACAAATTATGCTATTTTCGTCACTGGTGCTTAAGTATTAAGGTGTATGAGTACACGTCCATGTTTTTCCACCATTTTTACCAAGAGGAATAACTTCTATCACTTCATTTCTGCTTATTTGAAGGACAAAGCTCTTCGAAATAGGGGTCCCCAGCAGGCACACAACCTTGAATCAACTTTGATTCAATGTCGTAACATTGAATCAAGGTTGATTCTAGTTTGATTCAAGGTTGTGTGCCCAGTGGAGTCTACTCTTAAAGGAAAAAAAATGCTTTCGGAAGAGCTACAATCAAACCTGTCTTACGAGGTCAGCCAAGGGAAGGACAAAAAGTGGCTGCTTAAGACAGGTGACCCCTTAATACAGGTTCATTTGCACTGTATTTTGGTTCAAGGGGCCCAGAAAAGCTGGCTGCTTAAGACAGGTGATCCCTTAATAGTGGTGACCACATAAGCAGGTTTGACTGTATTTCTTTCCTTTAAAGTTGACCTGCATTGAGAAGTGAGAATAGTTGTTTCCGTAAAAGAATTCCTATTCACCAAAAGCTTTGTTATTTGCACTATCCACATGGTATAAACCAGTCCGCCAATTTTCGCTTCCTGCAGAGATTGTACATCATAAATGGCTTCTGCCGAGGCTGTCCTTAAACTCTTGCTTCCTGCCGAGACTTCTGAACATGATAAATGGCTTCCTGCAGAGACTGTCCACGTGATTCTGCTTCCTGCCAAGCCTCTCTGCAGGAAGCAGAGTCACGCAGACAGTCTCGGCAGGAAGCCATTTTTCGAGGACAGTAGTCCCTGCAGGAAGCAAGAGTTTGCGGACAGTCTCGGCAGGATACCAAATATGATGTACAGTCTCTGCAGGAAGCGAAAATTGGTGGACTGGTTTATACCCTGTGCTATCAGGGTCTTGAGATTGGTCTTGAAGAGTTAACAGGGATACAGACTAACTCATTTTTCATAGGAGCAAGCTGGGCCCCTAAAAACTGAAAACTAGTCGCCCAGCCAGAAATTCAGGGGCCCACATTTAAAACGTGAGAATCTTTTATTCAGAATCTGCGTGAGAATGGCACCGTTTCCGTTGGCTTTGTAGTAAACCCTTCTTTCTTCAGGGTTTTGCTTCTTTTGAGCAATCAGGTGTGAAACACTAGCGATGTATCGCCACATTACGCTCAACAAACGCATAAACGGCTAAGATTTTTAGCTGCCAAATCTATCTGTCTGTCTATCGTACATTACGGGGAGGCGGCCATGTTGTTTTTCTCGATAGTGAGTAAAATCCAACACACAAGTATGACGGAACACCGCATAGTCTTAGCAGATATCGGCGCGGAAGTTAGCAATACCCTTTGAAGTGACGGATTTTACTCCAAGTCGAAAACATGCCAGACACTCGCCGACAGCTCACGATCGCAAACTGGGCGACTGTCATTTTAATTTTAGGCGCCCAGCCGATTTTTTACTCGCAGTGGGCGAGTGGGCGACCGTTAGTCTGTATCCCTGGTTAAGAAGACTGACCAGACCTGCTGTATGCACCAGCTGTAAGACCTTTTTCTCATGTTTATCAAAACATTACCTTCGTGGTCTTCAAATTTATGTTTTAACTACTACATTTTAGAAACTTAATTCAGTAACTATTCTAGGGGTCCCAAGTTCGACCCCTTGCGTCTATAGTCTTTTGGAAAAGACTTTAATCTGATGTACATCTCCGTATGACCTATGTGTTTCTGGGATGTTAAAAGTATTGGGATACCTTAACCGTTAAAGCGCCAAAAATCAAAATTGTTGAATTGGCAAACAGTGTAAATCCAGATGAGGTGGCTCATAATGAGCCACCTCATCTGAATCTACACTGTTTGCCCTCTAGTGTTCAAATTCTCAATATGATATCACTTGGATGAGACATTTTTTGAAATTCTGCAGACGTAAATTTTGTCGTCTGATTTTTGGCACATTAAGGGGTAAGCAACAAAACTTCAATGAAGCATGTGGTCAAGTGGTCAGAAATGCTTTGTTATGGTGCAGAAGATTACTGGTTTGACACGCTGTTTGACAAGCTGGGGACTGGAAAACTCTGTCATCCCAGCAGTAAAAGGTTTTTTTTTTTTAATCGGGTAAGACTAAGGCACAAAAGGAGAGGGATGGGCTCCGCCTTAAATGATTGCTGAGCCTAAGTAAGATATTGTGCACCTCTTAACCCCACTGCCCCTATGGCCACTAAGCTA
The DNA here is from genome assembly GCA_963989385.1 of Ctena decussata. Classification (NCBI taxonomy): domain Eukaryota; kingdom Metazoa; phylum Mollusca; class Bivalvia; order Lucinida; family Lucinidae; genus Ctena; species Ctena decussata. The sequence continues at coordinate 44,815,750 of OZ022510.1, forward strand.
GGGGAAGTCTTTACCTTTCTTTACCTGAACCAATGAATAACTGGAACAATTTGATTATGATTATCTGAGGATGTTGGCAAGATTGTTGGCAAAAGTTGTAGACGATGCGGTCTGGTCTGGTGTAAACTGTATATTAAGGTTTTTATAAGACTCAGTATGTAGGATCAGCAGGTTGCTAAAAACTGTAGTGAAACAAATTAACCTTCTTATTTCAGGTGTGAAACAGAATAGGGTGTCTACAGCACCTCGAAGACGGAAGGGCAGTAATCTAGGCAGGAATTGCCAATTCTGCGGAAAGATTTTTCAAACAAAGTACCATTTAGAAAGACACGTTCGAATCCATACAGGGGAGAGACCGTATAAATGTGAATTTTGTGGTCTCAGCTTTCGACAAAAGGATCATCAAAGACACCACTTGTCGGCAGTTCATCACGTCAGATCATAGTCCATATTTAATATGTACTGAAAATTGTTTATAGTGTTTATGTATTTCTAACATGCAGGGCCGACAATTCCTTTGTGTACCAGCAATACATGCTGTGCTGCAGGAAAGGAGATATGAGCGGCGACACGAGAAAACCAACAAAGTGGCTGAGCGCCCACCCCAGACTCAGAGCAGCCTGGGCATCCGCTCAGTCTGATCAGACTCTGTGCTAATCGCTTAAAGGGTAGCTAAGGGACTGAGCTACCTCCATGCGGACAGCGAAGACTGATCAGACTGGGCAAATGCCCAGGCTGATCTGAGTGCGCTGGGCGCACAACCACATTGTTGGTTTTCTCGTGTTGTTGCTCATAAGATGATAATAGTGTGGATAATTTTCTTTGTTTTACATGAATGGCTTTTGAGGGAGTTCTAGTTAAGGATACAACGTGATTTTATGAAAATGAATAAAAAGAAAAGGTGATTGGATTCAAGCATTATGTATTACGAGTGCTTTACAGAATTTCAGATTGAGAAATAAGAAAAAGCTTAATAGAATCAGCTGCTGAATTCTGGAGATTTTTTTTCTTTTTCTTCCATAAACAAGGAGTTTGTGACTTCCTCGCCAATTTGATGAATGATGGTGTGATGGAAGAACTGTTTGACCAGGTTGAAACTAGCATGTGTGATTGCTTTTGGTTAAACACTTTTAGACTGAAAACCTGTTGTGGGGGACATATGCAAACCATGCAGACCCAGTTCAGATGCCACAAAATGCAGCCTCTGATCAGGGTCTATATTGTTTGCTTACAGGAATTGCTATTCAAAATACAATAAAAATGAAAACATCCACCAGAAAGTCTTAAAACCAGTAATGGACCAGAGCCCTAGATAAGAGGGAGTATTTGGTGATAATTAGGGATAATTTTTGTTAATTCTTGATAAAAACATATGTTGTTACCTCTCATCTGAACCGACTCGTTGAGACGGTTCAGATGAGTGGTCACAACATATGGTTTCAATGAGAAATAAAGAAAATTATCCCTCAATTATCATCAAATACCCGTCTTATCTAGGGCTCTGAATGGACTCATTCAAATGATAAGGATGTACAAGTCCACTAGTAAAAAGGTTAAAAACTGAGCTTATATGATTTGACCATTTCTTTGCAAATTATTGCTCTAAAAAGCTGGAAAATTTTGTGTTTTTGGTGCTCACATGGTTCACAGCCACAAGTTTGTAGTACAGAGCTAGATAAGAGGGAGTATTTGGTGATAGCTAGGGATAATTTTTGTTAATTTTGCATGAAAAATATAAGTTGTGATCCCTCATCTGAACCGTCTGGCTGATACAGCTCAGATGAGAGGTCAAAACATGGTTTCCAAGAGAAATACGAAAAATTATCTCTAATTATCAGCAAAAACTGCCTTAATTATCTCTGATTATCAGCAAAAACTGTATCTTATCCTGAGCTCTGAATTATCTGATATGCAAGAAACCAGAGCTCCAGATAAGAAGGGTAATAGGGATTAGTCAGAGATAATTCTCCTTACATACATTGTGACCCCTCATTAAGACAGTGTCGATGAGATGGTTCTAATGAGGGGTCACACCATATGTTTCTATGAAAAAATAAGGAAAATTATCCCTAAATTATCCCTGTTACCCCTGCTTATCTGGAGCTATGATTAGATATGATCAGAATTTAGAATTGGCTGCTTCTAATTCAACCAGGCAGCTGAGACCAGTACCCGCACCAAGAAGACGGCCTGAACAATCAGCTACTGCCACACCAATGAGGTCAGAAATCATAAACAACCAAACCACACAGAACAGCAACAAGCCCATGCAAAAAACAAATCTGATTATAGGAACTTCTCTCTTGAATGGTATCAGAACAAAAGGGCTACATGACACTGATGTTAGGACTATTAGAGGGGGAACAATCAACAGAATCACTGATGAACTAATGCGAACTGATTTGTCATCCTACAAAACATTATCTTTCAGGTAGGAGGGAATGATGTAGCACAGCATGGGGACTTAAAACGTTTTGAGGAAGACTATGAGAGTCTTTTATATGCTACACGGGCCTGTGCAAACAAAGACACCAACATAATTGTATCTGGACTGCTCTTCAGATCTGATGTGTGCACATATAATGCAAATCTAGTACTTGAAAATCTCTGTGACTTTCTAGGTCTGATGTTTATAAATCAGTATAAAACATTCAATGAAACTGCATTCTCCCACTACACCAGAGATGGTATTCACTTATCCAAAAGGGGAACATCAGCTTATTTGAAAAGCATACACAGGATCATAGCAATTTTGAAGTCTTCTCCAACTGTTTGTGCCAACTGTGGTGAGCAAAACCACCAAACCGTCCGTTGTAGATATGGGAAAAAACTGAAATGTTTCAAATGTGGATTTTTTGGACATAAGCAAAGATTTTGTGAGCAAATTTAGGATTTTGGCAAAGAAGAGCATGCCAAAACTATAACAACCACAAATAGATATGAAACTTTGCAGGATATATGTCAGGAGTGTAATAATACAACATGTGAATGCACTATCATAGTAAATGAACCTAGCACTTCTAAAGTTAAATGTTCTTGTAAAAATAGGTCTTGGAATATACTGGCAGGAAGCAGAGACATTATTTGCCAGTCTGAAGCTAATAAAAGTGTTAATGAGACTGACAGTCAAAACTGTGTAACATATGGAGAGACAGATAACAGGAATACCTGTTCGAATTCAAGGGACACTTGTAAATTGATCTCATCACAGGATCATGCTGAGAAACAGTCTCAGCATGTGTACCAAAACCAAATACACACAATTGATAATTTATGTCTTGCATATGTTTGTTTATTTGAAATCTTTATGTGTGTATTTTACTTATGTCAAGCCAATCTTAATACTTCAAATGACCTTCAAAACAATGACTCTGTATTTAATGTCTATAATTTTGATTCCACAGGTTTAAAGATCTGTTCACACAATGTTAATAGGCTAGAAAACAAACTTGATGAAATACAGTTCAATCTTCTTCACTCTCAAAATCCACCTGATATATATGGTTGTTGTGAAACATTTTTCAGTGAAAAAATCTCTGATACAAGTATTCAGGTGCCTGGCTATGCCATGATAAGAAAAGATAGGAAAACTGATAATGGTGGAGGGTGGGTTGTATACTTAAAGGAGGGTATTTCTTTTAAGAGAAAGGAGCAGTTTGAAGTCTCCAACATTGAAACTGTCTGGCTTGAAATAAGTCCCCCATTCAAAAAGCCATTTTTAATCTGCTTTGTATATCGTAATCCCAAAGATAATAATGCATGGATTGATCAGTTTGAAGCAGAAATACAGGTAGCTTTCAATTACTGTACTGATGTTATTTTAACAGGAGATTTAAATATAGACCTCCAACCTCCAAACAAGCCCCCAAAGAAATGGTTGAGTCTGACTGAAACATACAATCTTTCGCAATTGATTGATCAACCTACAAGAGTAACAAAGCAGTCTAAAACACTTATTGATCATATTTATGTATCAGACTTAGAACATGTATATGAATCACATGTAGTCAAATACTCAGTCAGCGATCATTTTCCTGTTTGCATCACAAGACATAGCAAGAAAAGTTTGCCAAAAAAGCATATGCATAACACTATAACATATAGAAACTGTAAGAGGCTTAATGAAGAGGCTTTTTTGCAAGACCTAATAGATGCACCCTTCTTTAGTATTGAGTTTGAAAATAATCCAGACCTATGTCTTCAGCAGTGGTATGATATTTTTAATTCTGTATTAGATAAGCATGCACCTCTTATAACTAAACGTGTTAAGAAAGAGCATCAGCCTAAATGGTATAATGATATAATAGAGGCTAGACATACTAGGGATAGGTGTCATAGACTGGGGTTATGGGAAGAATACAAAATCTGGAGGAATAAGACCAAAGTTCTGACTGAAAATGCAAAACGTAAATATTACTCAGATACAGTTAAAGACTCCAAAGATCCTAAAACACTATGGAAGTGTATAAATACCATAAATCCTCCAAATATTTCTAATCCCACCGAACTGAAACTTGATGATGGGACAATTGTAACTGATTCCAAAGAGGTAGCAAACAAGTTCAATGACTTTTTTACCACATGTGTACAAAATCTGAGTAGAAAATCAGTTGTTAGAACAACAGATTTCCAAAATCTGACCTCATTTGTAAACAGCAAACTTCCACATGGTCAGTATTTTAAGCTACAACCCATCAGTATGCATGAACTTTATGAGCAACTTTGCAATCTGGATGTGAATAAATCATCTGGCTTGGACAACATTGGCCCAAAAATATTAAAACTCAGTGCACCAGCCATAGTTTCATCACTGACGTACATTTTTAATAGAATTATAGATAGTGGAAAGTTTCCCACCCTTCTCAAGAATGCAAAAGTAACACCTATTCACAAGAAAGGAGATAAGACTGAAGCATCAAACTATAGGCCAATATCAGTACTACCAACACTATCAAAACTAATAGAAAGGCATATCTCTAAACAACTTTATGATTATCTTGCAGAATTTGGCCTTTTACATCCATCTCAGTCAGGTTTTAGACCCCATCATTCTTGTCAAACTGCTCTAATCAATATAACAGACATGTGGCTGAAACAAATGAATGAGGGCAACATAAATGGTGTTATATTTCTTGATTTAAAGAAGGCCTTTGATGTCGTTGATCACAACATCTTATGTGAGAAGCTTAATATTTATGGATGTAATGATCACACACTTAGCCTATTTAAGTCATATCTAAGTGACAGAACACAGCAAGTGAAAGTAGGAAATAATATGTCAGAATCTGCATATATTAAGTATGGGGTCCCTCAAGGATCTATTCTTGGGCCCTTACTTTTCATACTGTACATAAATGATCTACCTTTACATATTGAACATAGTGTAACAGACATGTATGCAGATGATTCTACATTTCATGTCTCAGGGAAATCAGTGGCAGATATCTCACAAAGGCTTCAAACTGACTTAACCTCCATAGATAAATGGTGCTCTGAAAATATGATGTTTATCAATCTGGAAAAAACAAAATGCATGACTGTAGGAACTAGACAGAAACTATCACGCCAAGGAAACCACCTTGCTCTTGATATTAACTCAAAAATTATTCAAAATTCAGAATGTGAGACACTGTTGGGTGTAAAAGTTGATCCTTTCTTGAACTGGTCTGCTCATATTGATCACATATGTTCTGTCATCTCTTCACGAGTATACCTTCTGTCTAAAATAAAACATTATTTAAATCTTGATGCCAGGAAACTTTATTGCAATGGATATATATTGCCTCTTATAGATTACTGCTGCACTGTGTGGGGCAACTGCTCTGAGGACTGCCTCAACAGACTGCTAAAGCTACAGAAAAGAGCAGCAAGAATCGCTCTTGATTCAGATCCCCTAGCACCATCAGAACCACTCTTTAGAGAACTGCACTGGATGAATGTCAAAACAAGGATTCAGTATCATAAACTGATGCTAGTTTTTAAATCTTTACACAACCAAGCACCTGAATACTTGTCAAAAAATCTAAAATATGTTGGGGAAAATAATCCATACTGTCTTAGAAATGTTGTGAAAGGTAACTTGCATGTCGAAAAACCAAAAACTGAACTTTACAAGAAATCTTTTCAATACTCAGCTTCAGTTTTGTGGAATGATTTACCAGTGGAAATTCGACACTCTTCTACTTTACATGATTTCAAAAGAAGACTGAAATGCCATCTACTGGGTACCAGTCACTGACTGAAAAATTTCCTACATTCTGTATATGCAGTTACTTTTGTTTCATTCTTTTTGAAGTTTACAAAAATTCATTTACCCTAAAATCAAGTCATGCATTTGCCTTTTAGAATTGTATGATCTGAAATTTATTACCTGCTATATTACTGTAGTAGATCTATACTATTTTTTTTTTTTTTTTTTTTGCATGCTTTTTTTTTTCTATCAATTTACATGTATTATAATGTTCTATGTTTGTACTGAGGGCCATAGGGAAGATTAGTTTTACTAACTATGTCACCCTCTTTAAATAAAGTATTAAATAAATAAAAAAAAAAAAGATTTTTATGCTGCCATACAACTTACAGAAAGTCAGACATAGGTGTTAGTGGTACTGCAGGTGCATTGTGAATGGGCAGAAAGGGGAGACGCTGCTTATTTCTTACTTATGACAGTTTCTTTTGTGTAGAAGTTGGTTTACAATAGATATTTCAATATTTGAAATTAGTTCGGTATGATCTGTAAATCCCCTATGATCTCCTGTGTTTACAGAAGATGCCCAATGCAAATTATCTGTGCTCAAAGTCAAGACCTGTCTCAACTGACCAAGGCTGTTTGTCAGACCAGTATTGTTTTGGATGCCCTATTTGTACAAGACAGTCATTTAACCTTTAGTGGATATTTTATATAACCTTATATATATAAGCAGAATATTCAATGCCTTTAATATATACAGTCCAGGAGTAGAGCCAAGGTTTATAGTCCAGTACCATATCAGATATCAAGATATGTAAGCCAGTAACACATGGTATATAGTCCAGTACATAATACAGTAACATACAAAATTAATCCTATTAAACGCTCCAGGGATGTTGCATTATGAAAGTGGTGTGCAATTTAGAGTATAAATTATAGTAAACCAGTCACTGTCCATATACCTCTAATAAACAGTATTAAGGTGAATGAGTATACTTTCAGAGGAAGTAACTCTGCTGTTGTTGCCTCCCTGGGGACAACTCTTAAAGGAAAGAATTTGCTCTCCAAATTCTTTCCGTTAAGAGTCAGCCCCATTTCAAAGAGCGACCTCATGCAGAGAAGCAAACAGCAAGTTAATATTATTTTGGGAAAAGAAGCAGGGGGTGTTTATTAGAGAAGGGGTGTTTATTAGGATTAATTGGGTAATAGACATTATAATTACCAGTCCAGTACCATCATCTGCTTCTTTGGTACAGAGCTGAATAGTGGTTAGGTACCTTTTGCAAAGAACCTAACAGAGGAAATGTGGTTTTTTGCATGCAGAAGAAGCGATAGTTTGTCAAGTTTCAAACTTGAAATTGGCAATTAATTGTCATAAATACTCAGAAACCTTTTCCATGTCGCACACCATGACAGTAACTGTTGGTTGAAAGTAAAATCAGTACATACTCTTATCAGACTGTTCTCCCAGGAGCCGTCTCAACTGGGTCTTCACATGTTGCTCAGACACGTCCATCCTGATATGAGAGATTTTTTTATGGACAAATGGTGTATTTTCAGGACATACCAGTATATCAAAGCGGGTGTATACAGTTCCTCGAAGACCCAGCGGAAGTAACTTGGACAGAGCGTGCTCAGTTTGCGGGAAGATATTTTGGTCAAATTATAAGTTAGAGCGGCATTGGAGAATACATACTGGAGAGAAACCATACAAATGTGCATTATGTGGGCGATGTTTTACCCAGAAGTCACAGTTGCAGTCACATCAGTGGACAGTTCATAAGTGGCGAGATATAGTTCAGAAATGATTGTGTGCTGAAGTTGCTGCAGTCATGATGGCGGAAAGATGTACATAGTATTTTGGAAATGATTCTGTGATCATTTGAGACTGTTTGAGCAAAGCATCTGTTTGTGGTTTGTTGAACAGTTTTAACATTGACTGTCTTTTGCTTTCTTTAGTGCTTGGTATATGTGGACACTTTTTTTGTTTGATCCTGTTTTACACTTCCTGTTTGTGAAAAGGCTTTCTGTTTAAGGCTTCCTCTTCAAGACAACATTTCCTCTTTGAGAAAGCAACCAAAAGTCTTATTCCAGACAACAACCAATTGTGACAAAAAAAAAAAAAAATAAATTAATAAGTAAAATGATGACCAAATTAAGTATTAATCAAAGAGTTGTAGGTACGTGGAAAAAAATCAGCCTTGTACATAAAAGAGTGATGTTATGAAGTTCTGCTGTTATTGTGTTGTTTTATTAGACATGCTCATTAGGGAGTGTGTATGATAACCCTGGGATAGTTTGTGTTATTCCCTACATTGTGGCCCCTCATCAGAATAACTTGGCCTTGTTAAAGTGGTTCCAATATCAGGCAGATACCTCTTTTAGTGGAAATAAACCCAAAATCCCAGAACTATTGATCATTAGACTGCACATCTGGACAGGGCTGTGGAAATACTATGCCCTACTTGTCTCGTTTCACCCTGGACAAGTGAGGAATTTCAGTTTACTTGCCCTGGGACAAGTATTCAAAGAGTTATCAGTGGAAGCATTTTAGGATAATTCTGCGATATTTTTCATATTATCTCATGAAAACGTATGTTGTGGGTTGCTGTTAGAATTGCTCATCGAGGCAGTCATAACAGGTGCCCACAACATATGTTTTAATTCGAAACTTTTTGACAGCGAAAAACTATCATCAAGTTCAACTCTTCCTCTATTCATTTTCTATTATTCTTTCCTTATTTCATGTGTACTTTTTTTCTGGGCAAGTAAATATTTGCATGGACAAGTTACTTTCGTCTGTTAACTTATCCATGGACATGTAGAAAATTTTGTTTTTTCCACAGCCCTGCAGATGGAGAAGTATAAAATGTGGTATTCTTTTTTGCAGAACTAGGGAAAGAATTTCGAGGAAGAGAGGGCTGTCATCCATCCTGTGCATTCTGTGGAAAATCGTTCCGGGACAACTTTACACTGAAGAGACATGTCAGAATTCATACAGGAGAGAAACCTTACAAATGTGACTTTTGTGGCCAGGCATTCAATCAAAGGTCAACACTGAACTATCATAGGGTCAGACATTATGCAGATCCCTTGGAGGAAAACCTGAAAATGTGACACCCGAAAGCAGGCCAGGTCCTCCTGAATTGTTGTAGACTTTTTATGGAAAAACAGTTTTGAGAAAAATGCACTTTCTGCATTCATGAGTTATAAAAGAAACATTACTGCTTTAGGTAAATGGGTACATGTCCATGTGTTACTTCCGTTTCTAAACACTGAAACAAATTTGTGAGTTTTTGTATGCTTCTCTGTCTGAAAATGGGATCTGCTCTTAAAAGAAAGAATTTGCTCTCAGGGGACCAATTCTTTCTCTTCCAGAGTTGAACCCCTTTGAGAAGGTAAGCTAAAATGAAACTGGTAGAACTGTTTCCCCTGAAAGTGTACCCTTTCTCCAAAAGTACCCCAGATATGAAATCAGTTGTGTAATAAAGCTATTAGAACGGTTCCAAAACTGTCCCAAAAATCTAGATTCATCTTGTAAGATGGATGTGAGATTGATCTAGACTAAAATTTGGGACTGTTTTGGAAGAGAAAAATCCCATGTTTTAACCAAAGAAATACAGTATATCCAGATAAGGTCTTAAGTAAAGTCTACACTGCCAAGACATTTTTATAATGTTGTCAGTTTTTTGTCTCGCCTGCGAAGCAGAGGCGAGACATAGGTATTGCTTTTCCGGTGTCGTCGTCGTCGTTGTCGGCGGCGTCGGCGGCGTAAACTTTCATCGGGTTTTTGCGTTTAGGTCAGTTTCTCAGAAACTATAAGGGCTAGAGCCATGAAACTTGATTTATGCATACATCTGGAAGAGAAGATCTCAAAGCCATCATCAATACTGAGTCTTGACCTACATTTTATGGTTGACTGACTTTTGCAATTTTTCATCGGGTTTTTGTGTTTAGGTCATTTTCTCAGGAACTATAATGGCTAGAGCCATGAAACTTGGCTCATGCATACATCTGGAAGAGTAGAGCTCAAAGTCATCATCAATACTGAGTCTTGACCTACATTTTACGGTTGACTGACTTTGCAATTTTTCATCAGGTTTTTGCGTTTAGGTCATTTTCTCAGGAACTATAAGGGCTAGAGCCATGAAACTTGGTTCATACATACATCTGGAAGAGTAGATCTCAAATCCATCATCAATATTGAGTCTTGACCTACATTTTATGGTTGACTGACTTTGCAATTTTTCGTCTAGTTTTCGCATTTAGGTCTGTTTCTCAGAAACTATAAGGGCTAGAGCCATGGAACTTGGGTCGTGCCTTCATCTGGAAGAGAAGAGCTCAAAGTCATCATCAGTATTGAATCTTTACCAACATTTTACGGTTGACTGACTTTGCAATCTTTTGTCAAGTTTTCACTTTTAGGTCTGTTTCTCAGAAACTAGGGCTAGAGCCAAGATTAGCTCTGTTTTGTGACAAAGCGCTAGCAGGCGAGACACCGCATTCCGCGGAATTCTTGTGTGTCCAGTCTGTAACTCTAACCTTCCATTTGTGGTTACTGTTGTGACGTTTGTGGTTAAATAAAAAGTGGTTGTGCGCACAGCGCAGACTCAGATCGGCCGGGCATCCTTCCAGTCTGAGCAGTCTTTTCCTAAGCACTTAAAGGGTAGCTAAGAATCTAAGCTACCTTCATGCGGACAGCAAAGACTCTGACTAGGCAGATGCCCAGGCTGATCTGAGTCTGCGCTGGGCGCACAACCTTTTTGTTGGTATTCTCGTGTCTTGGCTCATTTGTTGGAGAAAACTTCAGTTTTGGATACTTTAGATTTCATAGCAACACATTATGGCATGGTAATATTGAATTATAACTAGAAAAGAGCCCGCGCAAGTGCGGAAATATTTCATGATGGTCAAGTTTGTATAAAAAAGCGAGTTTTAATTTTTCAATGTAAATGGCCTTAGGCCCAGGTGAAGATATGACCTTTACCATGAATACTCACTAAAGCTTCATTTACCTAATTAGTTGTCTGCATCTACAAACTTTCAGGTAGCAGACTGCATTGTTTCTAAAAAAAATCAACTTTTTTCACTTTTTCCTATAGAAAAACCTAAGTGACTCAAAAGTTAACCTTGCCGTAAAACAGATCAAGGTCATCCCAGGGTCATCATTTATATAAATTTTTTTGAGCTTTTGAGTCCTTGATGCGATATGCTAAGTTTCAAGATCATAGGATTTGTGGTTCTGGGGGAGAATTGGTTGATTTGATGCTTAACGTCCACGGTGAACAGCTAAGGTCATGTCGGGACGGTCAGTTAACCTAACCACACTATTCCTGGGCAGGCTTAGACCTCCTAAGCGGTTAACCAGTACTAAGTGCACATACTTTCGCCAGTAACTGACACTGCCTTTCTTGAATCAGCGGAAGGAGAAACGAAAGTATGTGGCCAGACCGGGTTTCGAACCCAGGACCTCTGACTTATGAGTCAGGTGCCCTACCGATTGCCCTACGCGGCCCGGCGTGGTTCTGGGGGAGAAGATTTTTTAATTTTTTACCATAATAAATGTTTGCCATCTTGGTTATGTGACCTGTCCTGGGTATTTTTTTTCTGGAAAAATTGGGTCCTGGAACGTTTTGGGGGAAAATATTCAAGCCCTCTGAAGAGTAAAGGCTTATTTAGCTTCGTTGAATCATTGAAATTGATTTTTCTCCTCGCTGGAAAAAATGCCCTTTCTTACCTGGCGCATGTGTGTTAACCTTAGACATTTTTAATTTTTGTCTTTTCGAAAGTTCAGTTCAGTTTGAATTCTCCTAACGACGTTCCCCAAGTGGCTCAGCGGTACGTAACCATAGCCGCACACACTTGGCGCCGTGTGTCCGTCCAACCTTTTGAAAGACCATGTGCGTTGAGCTTTATTCTTCAATGGGCGAGTTCGATTGGCTACTCGTATTGACTATCGTTCTGGAAGAAAATGGGTCGTTTCGAGCCTGGGCCGTCGGGACTATGACCATTTCATTCTTCATCCGTTTAGACATATGAGCAAAAATACAAAAATAAATCGTTATTTATGGGGAATGACGTATGTTCATGGGTCGGATTTTTGCATTAGAACCTGCTAAATTTGGACTTGCTAAGCAGTGCGCCGATATATAACGACGCAGAACCGAAACGACCGGATTAATTTAAAACGTGTATTCGAGTACACGATAATTTCACTCGAAGGCACCCATTGTTGACAAAAAAAAAAAAATCGACCAATAGTCGAAGTTTCTAGAAAAATACTTGGGAAAATTTAAAATGAAAGAGGAATTTAATTCCCAAATTTTTTAAATCTACGTGAAACTAAAACACACGCTAACCAAAATTATCAATGATAGCAATATGCGAAAGAACCAGTATAGAAATTACGCTTGAAAATGCCACCAATTTTGCAGTTTATGCGTTACTTCGTTTATTTAGTATTATAGATATATTCAAAGAAATTTCTTCCTATTATGTTGAGGAATCCTTAGTGCATATGCATTAAAAAACACACAACAAAACAGTTAGAGAACAACTTGTTTATCCCAGCACTCTGTTTACCTGAAGATGTAGGAGCCTTGGCAGCTTATTGGGTTAACTTTTAATTCGCCAAAAAGCAGACGACAAAATTTACGTCTGCAGAATTTCAAAAAATGTTTCGTCCAAGCGATATCATATTGAGAATTCGAACACTAGATGGCAAACAGTGTAGATTCAGATGAGGTGGCTCATTATGAGCCACCTCATCTGGATCTACACTGTTTGCCAATTCAACAATTATAATTTTTGGCGCTTTAAAGGTTAATCTTACTGTATTTGAGCTGTGGCACGACAAAACCAACAATGCGGTTGTGTGCCGAGCGCAGACTCAGATCAGCCTGGGCATCTGCCCAGTCTGATCAGAGTCTTCGCTGTCAGCATGAAGGTAGCTTAGACCCTTAGCTACCCTTTAAGCGCATTGTGAAGAGTTTTATCAGACTGGGCAAATGCCCAGGCTGATCTGAGTCTGCGCTTGGCACACAACCACTTTGCTGGTTTTCTCCTGTCGCGGCTCATTTATTGGAGAAAACTTCAGTTTTGGATACTTCAGATTTCATAGCAACACATTATGGCATGGTAACATTGAATTATAATATATTCAAAGAAAATTTCTTTTCTCTAATAATTTTCTATTAGGTTGAAGAATCCTTAATGCATATATGCATTCAAAAAAAAAAGGTCAGAGAACAACTTTTTCATCTATGGACTCCGAACAACCATTTCTGTTGAAGAGTCATTTCTATTTACCTGAAGATGTAGGAGCCTTGGCAGCTTATAGGGTTAATCTCTAGGTATTAATTCAGTTACAAGATGGGTGTTTAAGATGGGTGTACAAGATGGGTGCAAAATTATTGCAGATATGTAAATCAGTCTTGTGCAATTCAGCGTCATAATAGATCTCTCTCTTCCAACACAATCCCAAAGATCTAGATCTGTCTTACAAGACAGATCTAGATTTTTGGGATTGTTTTGGAAGTGAAAACCCCCATCTTATAACCCACGAAAAACAGTAATATTTGCCAAGACTTGGTATATTGGAGCCCTGTACAAGAAACACACCGGGTAGGCGGCAATCGAAAACGCTCATGCAATCGCTGAACGCAGATCAGAAACCATTAAAAACAGCGTTTTCAATTGCAAATTGTCGCCAATTTGCAATTGAAAAAGCTGTTTCTAATGGTTTTTGATCCCAATTGTCGCCAATTTGCAATTGAAAAAGCTGTTTCTAATGGTTTTTGATCCTCGTTAATCAACTGTTAAGAGCGTTTTTGATTGCCCCCTACCCGGTGTGAGAAAGGAACAATGCAATGCTGTAAACAAGCTAAAATATCATGCATCTGTTATCCTGAAAGTTGAACAAGCTGATTTCATACCACTTTCTTATTGCATTAAACATTTTGTTGATGCACTTCTATGCCAATATTTTATTGGTGTTGTTTGAAAATGGACAGTTTGCCATGTGTGTTGATGGAATGGATGACTGCGATTTGACTTCCTTTTCAACAGTATTTCAGTCATATTAGGACTTTGAGAGGGTGATATTGAAAGGCTGTTTAATGAAATCCTGTTCAGAGTTGAAAAGATTTCTGCCTCCAGCTGGAATCAAACCTGGACCACTAGCTTACCGGGCCAGTGCTTAACCTACTGAGCTACCAGGATTGACGCCACCTGCATATTGCTATAACTACTTAAATCAGTCTGTAAATCTGCCTAGTCTGATTCCGCAATAGTTGTAGATGACTATGTAAATGTGCAGGCAGGTCTGAGTCTTCAGTGTTGATAGAATGAGCTGATCTAACGAAAGTAAGCTTTGTTTCAAGTTACTATAATGTGTCTAAATTTTGGGACACCTGATAGGAACCAATTTTTATACCCCCGGCATACGAAGTATGTCGAGGGGTATATAGTTTTTGTCTTTCCGTCCGTTCGTCCGTCCGTCCGTCCGTCCGTCCGTCCGTCCGTCCGTTCGTCCGTACGTAAGTTAACATTTGCGTTAAAGTTTTGTGTTAGGTTTTTTCTTTTGCTTCTGTTATCCAGAGCTTGTTCATAAGTGCTTAGTGTTACTACAGGATGTATACCGATCAGTATGCATCACCTTGATGCTGCTGCTGGCCAAAGGTCAAGGTCACAGACTTAGAAATTCTTATAACATTTGCGTTAAAGTTTTGCGTTAAGATTTTTTCTTTTGCTTCTGTTATCCAGAGCTTGTTCATAGGTGCTTAGTGTTACTACAGGATGGATACTGATCAGTATGCATCACCTTGATGCTGCTGCTGGCCAAAGGTCAAGGTCACAGACTTAGAAATTCTTATAAAATTTGTGTTAAAGTTTTGCGTTAAGTTTTTTTCTTTTGGTTCTGTTATCCAGAGCTTGTTCATAAGTGCTTAGTGCTACCACAGGACGGATACTGATCAGTGTGCATCACCTTGATGCTGCTGCTGGCCAAAGGTCAAGGTCACAGACTTAGAGATTTATATAACAGTTGCATTAAAGTTTTGTGTTAAGTTTCTGCTTTTGCTCTGTTTTCATGAACATCTTTACTCGAACTTGTTGATATGTGCTTATTGGTACTACAGGATGGATACTGATCAGTTTGCACCACCCTGATGCTTCTGCAGGCCTAAGGTCAAGGTCTCAGACTTAGAAATTTCTACAGCAGTTGTTTTAAAGTTTTGTTTCAAGATTTTGCTTTTGCTCTATCTTTTTGACAGCTTCTATTGAAATTTGTTCAGATGTGCTTAGTATTACTACAGGTTGGACACATATTAGTACCTAAGGGCAAGGTCACAGACTTAGAAATTTATATAACATTAGTGTTAAAGTTTGTATTGAGCTGTATCTGTTTGCTTATGTTTTTGATATACTTGAATGGAACCTTTTGATGTGTGACTAGGTTTACTGCGAGGTTGAAACAGTTTTGTTGACATCATTTGACTGCTGCTGCTGATTGTAGGTCAGGGTCTCAGACTTTGAAATTTATATAACCATTTGTGTTAAAAGTGAACTTTAAGTTTGTATTGTTTTGATTATTGAGAAATCTTGAGATGTAGCCTAGTGATATGTGCCTACATGGGCATGCAAAGTTTATTTCCTATAGGTGGTGGCGCTGGCCGGGGGTATACGTGAGCCCCTGCTCACTTGCTCTAGTTCATTTGTGCTGTTGATCATTTTAGGTGTCCCGGTGTCCCAGTTTATTTTGCACCCTGGACAGCTTGCCCCCCGGGGGGCAAGCCAACCATGGTCAGCTTGCCCCCCGGGAGCAAGCTGTCCCAGGATATCTTGCCCCCCGTCCTGGTTATCTTAACCCCCGGGGGGCAACATATCCTGGCTGGTTTATCTTGCCCCCCGGGGGTGAAGATAAACCAGCTGGGATATCTTGCCCCCCTTCCAGGATTTTGGAGTGATAACTGTCAATAGATTTTGAAATTGCTGCCAAGGACTTAAAAGTTATAAGAAGTAACTGTTTGTGCAACAACCTATCCCAACTGCTTTATCTTACCCCCCACCTCAGATTTTGGTGCCAAATCTACCTTCAAAGACTGAAACTGCTTTAAAGTGCTTTAATAGTTATTATTATGAGCTAACTACTGAATCCACTTGTTTCATGCCTGTTTACAACAGCTGATCTCGAGAAATACCTCATATCAGGGGTGGGGGGCAACCTATCCCAGCTGGTTTATCTTACCCCCCACCCAAGATTTGGGATCCACATCTATCAACAAGTATTGAAACTGCTTTAAAGTGCTTTAATAGTTATAATGATGAGCTAACTACTGAATCCACTTGTTTCATGCCTGTTTACAACAGCTGATCTCGAGAAATACCTCGTATCAGGGGTGGGGGGTAACCTATCCCAGCTGGTTTATCTTACCCCCCACCCAAGATTTTGGATCCACATCTATCTACAAGTATTGAAACTGCTTTAAAGTGCTTTAATAGTTATTATTATGAGCTAACTACTGAATCTACTTGTCTCATGCCTGTTTACAACAGCTGATCTCAAGAAATGCCTCGTATCAGGGGTGGGGGGCAACCTATCCCAGCTGGTTTATCTTACCCCCCACGCAAGATTTTGGATCCACATCTATCAACAAGTATTGAAACTGCTTTAAAGTGCTTTAATAGTTATTATTATGAGCTAACTACTGAATCCACTTGTTTCATGCCTGTTTACAACCACTTATCTCAAGAAATACCTCGTATCAGGGGTGGGGGCCAACCTATCCCAGCTGGTTTATCTTACCCCCCACCAAAGATTTTGGATCCACATCTATCAACAAGTATTGAAACTGCTTTAAAGTGCTTTAAGAGTTATTATAATTAGCCAACTACTGAATCCACTTGTCTCATGCCTTTTTTCAACAGCTGATCTCGAGAAATACCTCGTATCAGGGGTGGGGGGCAACCTATCCCAGCTGGTTTATCTTACCCCCCACCCAAGATTTTGGATCCACATCTATCTACAAGTATTGAAACTGCTTTAAAGTGCTTTAATAGTTATTATTATGAGCTAACTACTGAATCTACTTGTCTCATGCCTGTTTACAACAGCTGATCTCAAGAAATGCCTCGTATCAGGGGTGGGGGGCAACCTATCCCAGCTGGTTTATCTTACCCCCAACCCAAGATTTTGGATCAACATCTATCTACAAGTATTGAAACTGCTTTAAAGTGCTTTAATAGTTCTTATTATGAGCTAACTACTGAATCTACTTGTTTCATGCCTGTTTACAACAGCTGATCTCAAGAAATACCTCGTATCAGGGGTGGGGGGCAACCTATCCCAGCTGGTTTATCTTACCGCCCCCCCCCCCCCCCCCCCCCCCCCCCCCCCCCCCCCCCACCCACCCAAGATTTTGGTTCAACATCTCAACATCTATCAACAAGTACTGAAACTGCTTTAAAGTGCTTTAATAGATATCATGATGAGTTTACTACTGAATGCACTTTTTTCATGCCTGTTTACAACAGCTGATCTCGAGAAATACCTCGTATCAGGGGTGGGGGGCAACCTATCCCAGCTGCTTTATCTTACCCCCCACCCAAGATTTTTGATCAACATCTATCTACAAGTACTGAAACTGCTTTAAAGTGCTTTAATAGTTATTATTATGAGCTAACTACTGAATCCACATATCTCATGCCTGTTTACAACAGCTGATCTCAAGAAATACCTCGTATCAAGGGTGGGGGGCAACCTATCCCAGCTGGTTTATCTTACCCCCCCCCCCTACCCAAGATTTTGGATCCACATCTATCAACAAGTATTGAAACTGCTTTAAAGTGCTTTAATAGTATAATTACAGGCTAACTACTGAATCCACTTGTTTCATGCATGTTTACAACAGCTGATCTTGAGAAATACCTCGTATCAGGGGTGGGGGGCAACCTATCCCAGCTGGTTTATCAAACCCCCCACCCAAGATTTTGAATCCACATCTATCTACAAGTATTGAAACTGCTTTAAAGTGCTTTAATATTTATTATTATGAGCTAACTACTGAATCCACTTGTCTCATGCACGTTTACAACAGCTGATCTCAAGAAATATCTCGTATCAGGGGTGGGGGCAACCTATCCCATCTGGTTGAGACAAGTGGATTCAACAAGTATTGAAACTGCTTTAAAGTGCTTTAAGAGTTATTACTATGACCTAACTACTGAATCCACTTGTTTCATGCCTGTTTACAACAACTTATCTCAAGAAATACCTCGTAACGCGGGTTGGGGGCAACCTATCCCAGCTGGTTTATCTTACCCCCACCCAAGATTTTGGATTCACATCTATCTACAAGTATTGAAACTGCTTTAAAGTGCTTTAATAGTTATTATTATGAGCTAACTACTGAATCTACTTGTCTCATGCCTGTTTACAACAGCTGATCTCAAGAAATACCTCGTATCAGGGGTGGGGGGCAACCTATCCCAGCTGGTTTATCTTACCCCCCCCCCCACCCAAGATTTTGGTTCAACCTCTATCAACAAGTACTGAAACTGCTTTAAAGTGCTAACTACTGAATCCACATGTCTCAACCAGATGGGATAGGTTGCCCCCACCCCTGATACGAGATATTTCTTGAGATCAGCTGTTGTAAACGTGCATGAGACAAGTGGATTCAGTAGTTAGCTCATAATAATAAATATTAAAGCACTTTAAAGCAGTTTCAATACTTGTAGATAGATGTGGATCCAAAATCTTGGGTAGGGGGATAGATAAACCAGCTGGGATAGGTTGCCCCCCACCCCTGATACGAGGAATTTCTCAAGATCAGCTGTTGAAAATATGCATGAAACAAGTGGATTCAGTAGCTAGCTCGTAATTGTACTACTTAAGCACTTTAAAGCAGTTTCAATACTTGTTGACAGATGTGGATCCAAAATCTTGGGTGAGGGGTAAGATAAACCAGCTGGGATAGGTTGCCCCCCACCCCTGATACGAAGTATTTCTGGAGATCAGCTGTTGTAAACAGACATGAGATAAGTGGATTCAGTAGTTAGCTCATAATAATAACTATTAAAGCACTTTAAAGCAGTTTCAGTACTTGTAGATAGATGTTGATCCAAAATCTTGGGTGGGGGGTAAGATAAACCAGCTGGGATAGGTTGCCCCCCACCCTTGATACGAGGTATTTCTTGAGATCAGCTGTTGTAAACAGGCATGAAAAAAGTGGATTCAGTAGTAAGCTCATCATGATATCTATTTTAGCACTTTAAAGCAGTTTCAGTACTTGTAGATAGATGTTGATCCAAAATCTTGGGTGGGGGGTAAGATAAACCAGCTGGGATAGGTTGCCCCCCACCCTTGATACGAGGTATTTCTCGAGATCAGCTGTTGTAAACAGGCATGAAAAAAGTGGATTCAGTAGTAAGCTCATCATGATATCTATTAAAGCACTTTAAAGCAGTTTCAGTACTTGTTGATAGATGTTGAACCAAAATCTTGGATGAGGGGTAAGATAAACCAGCTGGTATAGGTTGCCCCCACCCCTGATAGAGGTATTTCTCGAGATCAGCTGTTGTAAACAGGCATGAGACAAGTGGATTCAGTAGTTAGCTCATCATAATAACTATTAAAGCACTTTAAAGCAGTTTCAATTCTAGTTGATAGATGTGGATCCAAAATCTTGGGTGGGGGGTTAGATAAACCAGCTGGGATAGGTTGGGCACCACCCCTGATACGAGGTATTTCTTGAGATCAGCTGTTGTAAACAGGCATGATACAAGTAGATTCAGTAGTTAGCTCATAATAATAACTATTAAAGCACTTTAAAGCAGTTTCAATACTTGTAGATAGATGTGGATCCAAAATCTTGGATGGGGGTAAGATAAACCAGCTGGGATAGGTTGCCCCAACCCGCGATACGAGGTATTTCTTATGATAAGTTGTTGTAAGCAGGCATGAAACAGGTGGATTCAGTAGTTAGCTCATAATAATAACTATTAAAGCACTTTAAAGCAGTTTCAATACTTGTTGATAGATGTTGAACCAAAATCTTGGGTGGGGGGCAAGATAAACCAGCTGGGATAGGTTGCCCCCCCCCCCAAACCCTTGATAAGAGGTATTTCTTGAGATCAGCTGTTGTAAACAGGCATGAGATAAGTGGATTCAGTAGTTAGCTCATAATAATAACTATTTAAGCACTTTAAAGCAGTTTCTATACTTGTAGATAGATGTGGATCCAAAATCTTGGGTGGGGGGTAAGATAAACCAGCTGGGATAGGTTGCCCCCACCCCTGATACGAGGTATTTCTTGAGATAAGTTGTTGTAAACAGGCATGAAACAAGTTGATTCAGTAGTTAGCTCACAATAATAACTATTAAAGCACTTTAAAGCAGTTTCAATACTTGTTGATAGATGTGGATCCAAAATCTTGGGTGGTGGGGTAAGATAAACCAGCTGGGATAGGTTGCCCCCCACCCCTGATACGAAGCCTTTCTCGAGATCAGCTGTTGTAAACAGGCATGAAACAAGTGGATTCAGTAGTTAGCTCATCATAATAACTATAAGCAGTTTCAATACTTGTTGATAGATGAGGATCCAAAATCTTGGGTGGGGGGTAAGATAAACCAGCTGGGATAGGTTGCCCCCCACCCCTGATACAAGGTTTTTCTTGAGATCAGCTGTTGTAAACAGGCATAAGACAAGTGGATTCAGTAGTTAGCTCATCATAATAACTTTTAAAGCACTTTAAAGCAGTTTGAATACTTGTAGATAGATGTTGATCCAAAATCTTGGGTGGGGGGTAAGATAAACCAGCTGGGATAGGTTACCCCCCACCCCTGATACGAGGTATTTTACGAGATCAGCTGTTGTAAACGGGCATGAAAAAAGAGGATTCAGTAGTTAGCTCATAATAATAACTAATAAAGCACTTTAAAGCAGTTTCAATACTTGTTGATAGATGTTGAACCAAAATCTTGGGTGGGGGGTAAGATAAACCAGCTGGGATAGGTTGCCCCCCACCCCTGATACCAGGTATTTCTTGAGATCAGCTGTTGTAAACAGGCATGAGATAAGTGGATTCAGTAGTTAGCTCATAATAAGAACTATTAAAGCACTTTAAAGCAGTTTCTATACTTGTAGATAGATGTGGATCCAAAATCTTGGGTAGGGGGTAAGATAAACCAGCTGGGATAGGTTGCCCCCCACCCCTGATACGAGGTATTTCTAGAGATAAGTTGTCGTAAACAGGCATGAAACAAGTGGATTTAGTAGTTAGGTCATAATAATAACTATTAAAGCACTTTAAAGCAGTTTCAATACTTGTTGATAGATGTGGATCCGAAATCTTGGGTGGGGGGTAAGATAAACCAGCTGGGATAGGTTGCCCCCCATCCCTAATACGAGGTATTTCTTGAGATCAGCTGTTGTAAACAGGCATAAGACAAGTGGATTCAGTAGTTAGCTCATAATAATAACTATTAAAGCACTTTATATCAGTTTCAACACTTGTAGATAGATGTGGATCCAAAATCTCGGACAGGGGGTAAGATAAACCAGCTGGGATAGGTTGCCCCCCACCCCTGATACGAAGTATTTCTCGAGATCAGCTGTTGTAAACATGCATGAAACAAGTGGATTCAGTAGTTAGCTCATACTAATAACCATTAAAGCACTTTAAAGCAGTTTCAGTACTTGTAGATAGATGTTGATCCAAAATCTTGGGTGGGGGGTAAGATAAACCAACTGGGATAGGTTGCCCCCCACCCTTGATAAGAGGTATTTCTTGAGATCAGCTGCTGTAAACAGGCATAAGACAAGTGGATTCAGTTGTTAGCTCATCGTAATTACTATTAAAGCACTTTAAAGCAGTTTCAATACTTGTAGATAGATGTTGATCCAAAATATTGGGTGGGGGGTAAGATAAACCAGCTGGGATAGGTTGCCCCCACCCCTGATACGAGGTATTTCTCGAGATCAGCTGTTGTAAACAGGCATGAAAAAAGTGGATTCAGTAGTTAGCTCATAATAATAACTATTAAAGCACTTTAAAGCAGTTTCAATATTTGTTGATAGATGTGGATCCAAAATCTTGGGTGGGGGGTAAGATTAACCAGCTGGGATAGGTTGCCCCCCACCCCTGATACGAGGTATGTCTTGAGATCAGCTGTTGTAAACAGGCATAAGACAAGTGGATTCAGTAGTTAGCTCATCATAATAACTGATATGAGGTATTTCTCGAGATCAGCTGTTGTAAAAAGGCATGAAAAAAGGACTTGTTTAGCTTAAATTTTAGGTGGGGGGTTAAGATTTCAAGATAAACCTGTTGGAGTATGTGACAAATTTCCATTTAAATAAATAATCATACAAATTAATATTACCATTATCCACTACGGAACTACTAAAAATGAACTAACTCTACCTCTACAAGGAAAGGAGCATGATAGCATGCTGTGATTGCTTGTCAAATAAACATGGTAACCAAAGTGATAAATGAGTTAAAAGACCTTGTGGTATAAGCCCTTTGCCCTGGGAAACCAAACAAAACAAAAAAAGGCTAGTACAAAATGTTTCTGTAGGATCCTGGGTGGCGGGGGGCAAGATATCCCAGGACAGCTTGCCCCCCGGGGGGCAAGATAAACCAGCCGGGATATGTTGCCCCCCGGGGGTGAAGATAACCAGGGTGGGGGGCAAGATATCCTGGGACAGCTTGCCCCCCGGGGGGCAAGCTGTCCAGGGGGGCAAGATAAACTGTTACACCGGTACTTAAGCACATTATGGTACTTGTTGAAAAACATTGATATAGTAGGTGCGACCTTCTCCATATTTGATAAAAGAGGTTTGGTATGGATAAAGTAGAGAAATAGCACAAAGAGTAGGATCAAGGGTGGAAAGTTGAAACACATAACTTTTTGAGGCCTCTTGAAGAATAATTATAGTTATGGTGTAGATTCTCCAGCTTTGTGTTTGTCATGAGTTTTTGTTTCACTTTTGTTTGTTTCTGTTTTGCATGAACCTTCATTTGAGCTGCAACACGACAAAACCAACAATGTGGTTGTGCGCCCAGTGCAGACTCAGATCAGCCTGGGCATCTGCCCAGTCTGATTAGAGTCTTCGCTGTCCGCATGGAGGTAGCTTAGACCCTTAGCTGCTTGAGCTCAAAACAAAGAGTCTGATAAAACTGGGCGGATGCCCAGGCTGATCTGAGTCTACGCTGGGCGCACAACCACATTGTTGGTTTTGTTGTGTCGCGACTCATTTCAGTTTCTCATGACCCTTTGATTGTAACAGTGTCTTCCTAATATTTGTTACAAGTTCTCGTCCAATTTTGTAACAGCTTCTCATTGCTTTGTTTCATTTTCAGGCGAAATGCATCATTCTGATGTCTACAGTTCAGCTTTAGCGGACTGCAGGAACAGCCGTGGGGAGCTTAAATTGGGAAGCGTAAGATATCAAGGATTTCCATGCCCATATTGTGATCATAAGTCAAACAGAAAAGGTGACCTTGATCGCCATGTCATGCGACATACAGGGGAGAAGCCATATCGTTGTACCTTATGTCCACAAGCTTTCACAAGGAAACGGTTACTGAAAATCCACATCATTAAGCGTCATTCAACATTTATGCAAAGTTGAAGGATTGGGTTTCAGCACCCTGGCATTAGGGGTGAGGTAGAAAGGTGTAGGGTTACACTGCCATATTTTTCCACGATTTTTTTTTCAAAATGGAGGCAACTTTTGTCTTTCAGTTTGCTTCCCTGGCTACGAACACCTTTCTAAAATGAGGTCTGGTCCAAGAGGAGCAAATTCTTCCCTTAAAGAGTTGACCTTCATTGTAAAGGGGGGGGGGGGGGGGGGGGGGGGGGGGCAAAAATGAAAATGTCAAATTACTGCCCCTGACAATGTATTTATTATTTACCTTAACACCCCTGAATTGCTATCCTAATGTGTGAACACTCTTGTACAAGTATTTGTTTGTGTGGAGGGGCATTCTTAAAACAAAGTCCTTCCATGCTTAAAGGGAGACAAATGTTTGTAGATCAGAATGAATTCCCTTAGAGGTGTGTGTATTTATATGCATTAATGGTAGAATTATTTGGAACTGAACAAAATGTTAGAATTTTGATAGTGTTTATTTGTTGATACTTCAGCGTGAGCATATATTTTTGTAGCTTGTCTGTTTCATTGTTTTGCTTATCCATACTGAGGCTTAACAGTCTGGGGACTTATGGATTTCCATCACGCATATTTGTGATGGCTAACCAGGCACTTTAAATAAACTGACATGATGACTTACCATAACATATGGACGGACGCTCGGCGCCCCGTTACTGCGGCTATGGATACGTTCCGCTGAGGTGCGGGGGTAACGTCGATATGAGAATTGAAATATGATGCTTACCATAACATAATTACTGAAATTTTTACCACCAGATGTCACTACATGTCCGAAGGATGAAACGTGATTTTAAGTCATAACTTTGGTTTCATCTGGTGTTTTGGCTGACCATAACAAAACCAGAAACCCCGAGGTACTTTTTTGTCGAGTAACTGGTGCCAAACCTTGAGTAACTCGTACAATTAGCACCCATTACAAAATTTTGATCGTAACACTTTATAAAAAATAGAAAGTAAACTCGTAAATTTCTTGGAAATAAAACAAGCCTAATACACACCAAAATTTACCTAATTTTGACCATAATTCTGCAGAAATAACCAAAATACAGACTGTTTATACTTTGAATAGGTAAGGGCTGGACCAAATATCAATTTTAAGTGTAGACAGGTCATACTGAACACTGGCAGTGGGTTAAATTGCCATTTAAGTGAGTTGGACTGAAAACTGTAAAAGTGATGGCTGACCATCACAAATGTGCGTGATGGAAAACCGTAAGTCCCCAGACTGCTTAATCAGTGTACATATTTTGTAGGATTAAGTTTCTTTTGTTTTTAGAAATTTAAACATGTACAAGTAAATGTATATAAATTGATGTAAAAAAAGTCGTCTCCAAGTTCTGTCTTTGATTACATGTACACAGAGTAACATGAACTGTATTTCTTCCGTTATAAGACAGAAGGGACTCCCTTCCAAAACAACCCAAAAATCTAGATCCATCTTATAAGATGGATCTAGATCTTTAGGATTGCTTTGGTAGAGAAAAACACATTTTATAGCTGAATTACACAAGACTACATTTTAGCTGCATTTACATGAGCAAAGTTTCTTTGACAAAGACGGTTTGCCACAGAAAAATTTGCTCATGTAAATGCCAAAATATGACAATGTTTCTCTGTCAATTTACATATGGTAAAGTTACTGTGATAAATTAAATTCGACCGTGTAAATGGAGAACTTGGCTAATGATTATGTAACAAAGAACTTTGCTATAAATGTGGAAAATGTGACAAAGATTTTGTTTCATTGCTGCGGGTAACTTTGAAGAATAATATTTGGCCGTGTGAAAATATTTCATCGCCAAAGTTTATTTGACAAAGATTCTTTGTCACATTTTCTTTAACAAATAATTTGCTCCATGTAAACGCAAAATGTTTGGCATACTTTCTTTGTTCAAGTTTCTCTCTCTGACATAGAAACTTTGCTCGTGTGAATGGGGCCTTACATATCTTCGGCAAACTTGGAAGGCTAAACTTATAACTAAATGAATACAGTAAACTTGTTTTGTTAATGTGCAAGTAAAGTTGTATTTATTGGTGTAAAAACCCAATGTCTGTCTTCTATTTCCGATTTCTACGACATAGAGTAAAATGAGCCACATCATGTGATTTCCAACAACGTGGCATTGGTCACAAGCAAAGGCTCTGATCAGACTGCACATAAGTGCAGTCATAAGAGCATTCAGCTGTCACATCAGTCATCTATGGAAGTGACCCAAACCATAGAGCCAACAGTGAGGTCTCAGATTACCCTGTATAAATGAGACGGATGATCTAATTATCACATGACAAAATTAAATGCCACATAGTTATGAAGTCACATGACGTGGCTCATCTGTAGTATTAATGTCTTTGTCTTGCTACTGGTTCTAATTGTTTAAATATGAAGGAAAATAATAAAGAATAGATAAAGTGTTCTTTTCTTTTGTTTATATGTGCCCATATACTGTTAACATGGGAGTGTGAAAAAATATTATTATGCAGTCTGGTGACAAGTTTTGGACGATTTTCTCTAGTTGTCCATGATGTACTCGAGAGTCGCCTCCTTGAACTGATATAGGTGAATCCATGTTTCTGTCATTTTTGCAGAGGAAAACAACTTTTTTGACCATGTTTGTTTCCCTGAAGGAAGAAACCCTTCGAAAATGGGGTGGACTCTTGAACGAAAGAATTAAGGCTCCTGGAAGGGCAAATTATTTCCTATTTATGAATTGAGCCGCGACATGACAAAACCAACAATGTGGCTGTGCGCCAAGTGCAGACTCAGATCAGCCTGGGCATCCGCCCAGTCTGATCAGAGTCTTCGCT
Source organism: Ctena decussata (assembly GCA_963989385.1). Lineage (NCBI taxonomy): Eukaryota > Metazoa > Mollusca > Bivalvia > Lucinida > Lucinidae > Ctena > Ctena decussata. The sequence continues at coordinate 44,842,426 of OZ022510.1, forward strand.
GTCCACTTGGAGGTAGCTTAGACCCTTAGCTACCCTTTGAGCACTTAACGAAGAGTCTGATCAAACTGGGCGGATGCCATGGCTGATCGGAGTCTTTGCTGTGTGCACAACCACATTGTTGGTTTTGTTGTGTCGCGGCTCAATAATTATTGATCTTCAGGGAGGCAAAAGGGAAAGTGGTAGAGTTGCACCCCTTGAAAGTGTACCATTCCACCTCAAAAATTTTGTGTTAGCATGATTTTATGGAGAAAAGTGAAAAAAATATGCATAACAGAGCTCAAGATAAGAGGGGTAACCTGGATAATTCAGAGATAATTTTTCATTTTTCTCATTGAAAACGTATGTTGTGACCTGTTATTAGAAATGCAGTTATAATGAAAGGGCACAAAATACGTTTTTGTGGAGAATTACAGAAAATTTGCCTTTTTACTCCTTCTTATCAGGAGCACTAAAATAACCCTGTTACTGCTTTGGTATAGATCTCTGTGTTGATGCTTTGTTGATAAAATTTGAGCCACGACATGCGAAAACGAACAAAGTGGCCAGTGTGCCCAGTGAAGACTCCAATCAGCTTGGGCACTCACTCAGTCTGATGAGTCTTGGCTGTCGGCATAGAGGTAGCTAGACCCTTAGCCACCTTTTGAGAGTACAGTGAAGACTCTAATCAGACTGGGTGGATGCCCAAGCTGATCTGAATCTTCGATGGGCGCACTTGCCACTTTGTTGTTAGTTTTGTCATGTCGTGGCTCATTTTTATCTTGACTGCAACTAGCAGAATGCAAGGCAGCATGGAGCTTCCGTTTTGACTGCAGTTGTAATTATACTTCTAGTTGTAAAACAACTGTTGTTTTGATTGTAGTTGTAGTTAGACTTCTAGGTGTAAAGCAAGTTGTTCATAGTAATCTCATAATGTCGGCCACATACTTTTGTTTCTCCTTCCACTGATTCAAGAAGGGCAGTTGTAAGTTACTGGCGAAAGTATGTGCACTTAGTGCTTATTAACTACTTAGGAGGTCTAAGCCTGCCCAGGAATAGTGTGGTTAGGTTAACTGACCGTCCCGACATGACCATAGCTGTTTACCGTGGATGTTAAGCATCAAATCAATCAATCATTATCAATCTTCGTCAGATCACTAAAACATCAATATATAGGTAGATAACAATTCCCAAATCTATCTACAATTGAATATTTTCAGTTTTTATTGCATGCTTTTTTTGTTTACCTCAACAGACTTGACTGAGCTTGAATCTCAGGGAATCCTTATTGAATCAGACGAAGATAGTGAAAGTGAACAGGCTTCTCCCTACACAGAAATCCAACCCTACACAGACGTCGTACATTGCCAAAGACCTACAAAACACATAAGAAGACCAATGAATGCTTTCATGATTTGGGCTCAGAAAGAACGGAAGAAAATTGCTGAAAGTAGTCCTCAGTTACATAATTCCGTCATCAGTAAGATGCTGGGAGAAAGATGGAAACTGCTTGATGAACAAGACCGTCAGCAGTACCATGTCGAAGCTGCTGATCTGAGGGAGCTGCATAAAAAGCAGTACCCAAACTATAGATACAAGCCAAAGAGAAAGAGGGGCCAGGTAAAATTTAATAAGTTTTTTCACAGCTAAAGATGATAAGTTAACAAGTCAACAAAAACAAGGTCAGCACGCCTTAGAGAATTCAAAGGAGAGCTTATGCTATACCCTCAGTGTTGTAGTCCGAGTATGCCGTAGCTTTAGTGAATGCGTTAGTGTCAGCGTCAGCATCCTAGTCGGTGTCTGTTATCAGGCCTGAGGTTATAAAACTTGAGTACATTCTCAAACTCAAAATAAAGCACACTGATTGGCAGCTTCCGAGCAAATGCTCGGAAGCAGCCAATCAGTGTGCTTTATTTTGAGTTTGAGATTATATTCATGTTTAAAAACCTCTGACCCAGGTTAACGAATGTTAAGAATTGCATTTAACTTGATGTTCAAGTCTGTATCTTATAAACTAATGAGGAACACCAGAGGCATTGTTAAGACAGTAGCTCAGTATGGCCCTTCGGGCAAGGTGAGATAACAATACATGGGAAGGATTTCTTGTTCACTATTGAAGAACCTATAGTGCAGTTCAACAATATAAGAGAAGAAATTTCTTGTAATCTACATTGTAGCCTATAGTGTAGTTCAGAAATAAATTGTTAACTGAGACTACATGCATAGATTACAGTATTCAATTTTATTCCCCTAACTTCGAAGAAGTTGAGGGGGCATAATTTGCCTCTGGGTTGTCTGTCTGTGCATCCATGCATCCCACATACAATATCTTAGGAACCGTTTGTGCTAGAGTTTTGAAATTTCACATATTGATTCGCCATTAAAAAAATAGCTTTTTTTCTTGTCTGAGTTGTCTCCCTGTTTGGAGTTTTACCCCTTTGAAAAAAATAAAAATAATGAAATCTTGTCAGCAGGATATCTCAAAAAGTATTTGTGTCAGGGACTTGAATCTTTGCCAGCTTATTAGAAATGATGATTAGATGAACAGGTTAACTTTTTAACAAAACCTGTCAATTTTTGAAGGAGTTATGGCCCTTTGAAAATTTTGGCATTTTTACCTTTTCAGCAAGTCCTGTGGGCCCCGCTTAAATGCTTTTCAAGATATCCTGCTGACAAAGTTGAAATGCAGAAATTTTCAAAGGGCTTCTTCCCTCAAAAATTGATGGATTTTGTTCAAAAGTTAATCAGTTAATCTACTAAGTTAAATTTTGTGATAATTTGCTGAAACACTGAGTTAGTCAAAGTTCTGTAAAGTTAATGCCACTGGTCCTTCCAAGATGGCCATTGATTACTTTTACTAAAATAGCAAAAACATGAAAATTACAATATCACAAGAACATCTGAATGGATTCAGACCAGCTTTGTGTCAGAATGATCATTGTATAAAGCTACCGTAGAAAGGCATGTACTACCCGCAGGATTATGCCTCAGATTTTAGGACTGAAACAGTGGTGCGGGTTATACAGCAGAACAAGTTTTTTGAGGGAATATTTTCGAAGATTTTCTTGGAGAAATTCACTGTTTTGAAACATCCAGTTGGCGTTTTCATCTTACGATAACTTGCGACGTTCAATCAAGAGATATCTAGCCCATATAAGTCATCTTACCTATCAGCCAATGCACGTTTGTACGGCTGATCTATAACTAGCAAAGTCCATTTTCATCTTTAGAAACAGCAAAATACATTTTCAACACATTTTCAAATACTACGAAAGTTTACCAAGTCACGCGCCTTTCCTGTCAATCTATTTATTTTTAGCCCTGACTGGTTGCGGTATAATTTGTGAAACGAATTCGGGTATATTGCGAAGCTGATGCCGAATTCGATGCAAAAACCTGAAAATGACAACATATCAAAATCCACTGAATGAAGTTTGATCAAATTTGTGTCAGAATGATCCTTGCATGGAGTTCTTTCACAAAAATGGACCATGCAAGATTGCCACTATTACTGAAACTAGTAAAGCTTAAAAAAAAAGAGAGAAAATCTCAAGAACCCCTTTATGGGTTTTGACCAAATTTGATCAGTCATTTCTGCATGGGTGTTGAAAAATAGCGAGTATCCCAACAAAAACATGAAAATGATAATACCGTATTAATCCTATCAACACACCAGGGCATTGCATTTTGAGAAAGGGTGTGTTATTTAGTCTGAATTGTAGTAAATCAGCCACCGCCTTAATACTTTAAATAAACAGTACTGGTATTAAGGGGAATGGAAATATTTTCAGAGGAATCTTCTTGCTTAGCTTTTCAGTAGGGGTCAACTCTTAAAGGAAAGAATTTGCCCCTCTAGGAGCAAATTTTTTCCTGTAGGAGTAGACCCAATTTCAAAGAGCTATGTCATCTAGAGAAGGAAACAGGAATTCATGCAAGTAAATATAACATTATTTTCAGAAACGAGGAAGGTGGCGTTTATTAGTGCAGGGGTGTTTATTAGGATTAATATGGTATCTCATTAATTATCGTTTGGATTTAGAGAAGATTTGTGTCAGAATGATTTATGCGTTGAATTTTTTAATTAGACTTAGTGTGTGTGTTTATTTATACATTGTCATATGTGACAGATTCAGAAATGAACCATCCATGATGGCCACTGTTACTAAAAATAGCAAAGCATGAAAATGCAAAAATCTCAGGACTCCCAAATGGAATTTGACCAAATTTTATTAGAACCATATTTGCATGGATACTTTGCAAATTTATGCAATAGACCATTCAAGATGGCAGCCATCCACCCTTACTAACAGTAGCTACAAATATGAAACTGACAGTATCTCATGAACCTCTGAATGGATTTTACCAATTTTGTGTCAAAATGATGCTTGTGTGGAAAACTTTAGACTTCGTGTGTGCATTTTAATACTGTCATGATGTTGACCTCAACGTTTGCAAAGTCAACTACTTTATTTATTTTTGTTTGGTGGGAAAGTGCAATTCTTATTCATTTACAGCTGCAGATTACTTAGTATTTGTTGGAAGCCTTTGGCATGTGGCCAGTATGGTCAGAAATTACTGTGTTGCATGCCAAATTTTTTTGTTTTACTTACGGCTGCTTGTGTAAAAGCGATACATATGTGTTGGGAGATATTTATATTTTCTTTTTTATTTTCAGCCTGTCTTCTTCTTACTCCTTATTGATTTTAACAGACTTACTTTTTCTGCATTTTCAGACTTGGGCTGGAGCCCAGCTGGAGAAACTGCACCTTCCTACCACACCAAGAACTTACCACAAGAAGTAGATTTACAGGATATGCCATTGGCAACTCAAATAAAGCCACATATATGCCCGTATTGTTCTCGTTCATTCCGTCTCAAGACAGACTGTACACGACACATTCGTCGCCATACTGGAGAGAAACCGTATCATTGTACTTTCTGTTCACGAGCTTTTGCCAGAAATGAGACAATGAAATTACACATGTTCAGAATGCACTCAAGTGAGATGAAATTGGAGTGATTTCATAGAGATTTGGAAAAATAGGCTTAACATGTTGTCCTTAATAAGTTTGCTGGGCTCAAATAACTCTGTATGGGTGTGCAATTATTATGGTTAATTCTGGCCTGATTCTTTATGCAGTTATCAAGGCATTAATGCTGAATTCCGATTAAAGACTGTTGCCTTTCAGCTATATGTTTTAAACATGGTAAATGTTGTAAAATTGAGATGAAATCTCTCTCTCTCTGGGTCCCTGTGAGGAGAGAGACCCTTGATAGAAAAATGTGGTTGAATTCCTCACAGATGACGAACATCTAGAGCAAAGCAGATCTCCAGCAAAAGGTGGATTTGATGAGAATTTCAAAGACTATTTCTGTTTATTCTAAATAAAAACAAGCATGTCAGCCTCACATTAAAACAACCTAACTGTTTTCTATTAAATGAGCCGAGACACACAAAACCAACCAAGTGGCATGTGTGCCCAGCAAATACTCAGATCAGCCTTGGCATCGGCCCAGTCTGATCAGAGTTTTTGCTATTCACAAGGAGCTAGCTTTAAACTTTAGCTACCATTTAATCCCAATTTAAAAACTCTGATTAGACTGGGCTGCTGCCCAGGCTGATCCGAGATTTTGCTTGGCACACATGATACTTCGTTGGTTTTGTTGTGTTGGGGGCTCAAATGAGTATTGTGGTCCCTCATGACAGCATGTGAGTACATTGCTGTTTATCCACAATTTGTTAAAGGAAAGCAACTTTTGTGACTTCCTGTTTGCTTCCTTGGTCAAGGAAACCTTTAAAGATAGGGATCTACTCTTAAAGGAATAAGGAGCAAAGTCTTTCCTTTTAGAGTTGATCACGATTGAGAAGGGAGGAAAAATGACATAAGTGGCTACCTCTGTAACTGTTATGAGGGGCCATATCATATACAGGATAATTTTATATTTAGATTTATCAAGACTTACCCCTAATTACCACAAAATACTCACTCTAGACTGGAGCTCTGATATTATATTTAAAAGAGGGTTGTGTTGACTTGTGATAGAGGATGGATGGATGACATGCAATTTTACATCCTTTTCAACAGTATTTCAGTCATATCAGGACAGTGAAAGGGTATTAACGACAGGCTGTATGCAATGAAACCTTGTTTAAAGTTGAAAAGAAGTCTGCCTATGGTGGGAATTGAACCGGGAACTGCTAGATAAGCAAGCCAAAGCTTAACCCTTTGAGCTACTGGGGCTCTTGCGGACAGAGGAAAATTGTGATTGCTTAAAAGGAATCTGCAAATTTACTGATAAAAGATACAGGGTGAAAGTTGGAATACCTTTTGGTTGAAGAAAATTGTAGCTTGGTTTCAGATGTTTTGTTAGTTTTGCTCAGCTTGTGTATATTCATGCAGAGTACTTTGTTTTTGGTATATGTGTGTTAATAGTTTATTTTCTTTTCTGAATGTGGCTAGCTATAGGTTTGCACTTATTTTGGCATTGCATTTAATTGTAAATTGTGATGCTTATCAGTCTGTTCATACCTTTCTTCGGTTTCTTGAGTTCAGAATGGGTTTCTTGTATTATCATACCATATTCGTCCATGTACAGGACAGGGATGAGAATGTTCGGATTGCTTAGGAATTCCTGATTCGAGTGTCCAAGGAAAAAATCTCAAGATATGTAAAAAGTTAATTTCAGGTCTTTAAGAATACAAGAAAAACATTTTTCTACAGCTAATGACCATTTGTTTGCATAGCAGACTTCTGTCAGGCACAAATTTGTGTAAGAAGCATTCCATGGGTCTTAAACATTGCTTAATTCCATTTTCCCTGATTGGCTTTTGGACCTCATTCTTATCCCTGCAGGAGCAAAGATGGTGTTTTTTCTCTCCAAAATAAGCGCAAAAATCTACAGATGAATCAAGATTTATGAATTTTTTTGGACGAGAATCAACTATCTTACAGCTAAATTACACAAGACTCATTTGCTTATTTGGGGTGATTTTGGAAATCTTCATCTTATCAATAGCTGAATAAATATACAAAGTTTCAGTCTTTTTGGGGTTTGGGCATTATCGTCTTTACTAACATATTTTCAGCATTACTAACTCAAAGTTGTGAAAATGTTTTATCTCAGTATTACCCATTAGTTATGATATTTTTGTATAAAAATAAAGAGTTGTGATAGCGCAAAATTATTTCCTGTTATTATTTTCTCTCCGATACTGAATCCTAATAAATGCCCCTGCTCTAATAAATGCACCTGCTCTAATAAATGCACCCTGCCTATTTGCTGAAAATAATGTTATATGTACTTGCATAAATTCATGTTTGCTTCTCTTTGACATTGGGTCAAGTCTTACAGGTAAAAATCAGCTCCTACAGGAGCAAATTTTTTCCTTTAAGGTGGTGATTTATGGTAAATGTAAAAATCTGCATAAACCATAAAAAAGTAACGTATCTCCCTGAAAGTTAGCAGACTTCTAATTTTTGTTGTTCTTAACAGTTTAGAATACAAAATAGACATACATGCTGCTTAATAAAGTGTTTTTATAAGGAAAGATCAAAGGGTAATTTTCTGCGAATAAATCTGAAAAAATAATATCGTTATTTAAAATTTACGTAGTGCTGAAGGTGCATTATTGCATAATGAAGAGCGTCCTAGCAATTATTTACTCCAACTCTTTCTCAAATTGTAATGTAGACCAGATGAAAACGGTAGCTTTTTCTCAAATGTTCAACCATGTACAAAGTAATGTACACTGGACTCATTTATTAAATATAGGGTAGGCAAGCATACCTATGTTAACACCTACAATATAAATAATACATTACTGACATGATCAGTGGTGTGTAGATGAAATTGTTCAATCTTGTTAAAATAGTATCACCTGTCTCACCTGTGTGTTTGGACAAAAAAAATTGGACACAGACTGCATCTTTTTTCATCTGCTCAGCCTGATAATGTGTGGAAGAGTTTGAAAAAATAATTGCTAGGACGCTCTCCATTACGCAACAAGGTACTCTGAGCACTAAGTATATTTTCAATAATGATATTATTTTTTCAGATTTATTCGCAGAAAATTACCCTTTGATCTTCTCTTATAAAAACACTTTTAACATTAACAAATGCTGCATTTTGGGATTCTAAATTATGAGAAACAACATAAAGAAGGCATCTGCTAAGTTTTGGAAAGATCAGTGTTATTTTGAGTATTTTATGCAGATTTTTGTCTTTGTCCCAAATCAGTGATTATCACCACCTTAAGAGCTGATCCCAACTAAAAAGGGAGGCAAAAATAGTAAGAGTTGCTTACTCTGCAAGTATACCCATTCTCCTTAATGCTCTTTATTAGCGGCATTAGGCAGTACTTTAGGCTCTAAATGACCCCCCCCCTTTGCAAAATGGAATGCCCACAGGGCATTTAATGGAACTAATACGGTAAATGTGACATTATGTTTTGTGTATGACCTTACTGTGTTTTGACCTTGTGACTCATTATTTGTTTTCAATTTTGAGTTTTTTTTTTTTTGTATTTTGGCATTATTGTTTTGGTTTATCCCATTTTTGAGGCTGGGTTTGGATTATGTTTTGGCAAACGTAACTCAAATCATAATTGATAAGAGTGTTTTGTCTGCGTACATGCAGAAAGTCATATGAGAGACCACACATATAATATAACTTTTTTCATAAAAAAATTATCAGAGTAAAAGTCATGTATATCCCCATGTACCATAATCTCTGTTTTCAGGTTCCCCAGACTTCTGGCAGCTTTCGGAAACACCACAATATACGGAAATGTTAGACACAACTCCACCTATGCCTATTGGTAGTTCCAGGAAAACCACTGAGTCAACATGTGGGAAGCGCCACCCTTGTTCATACTGTGGAAAGTTGTTCGGCAAGAAATCGGATCTTACTCGACATGTTGTGACACATACAGGAGAGAGACCATTTGTGTGTACTGTTTGTTCAAAGGGCTTTACAAGAAAAGAAAGAATGAAATATCACATCTATGCTTGCCATAGACATGAGATGGGGTCATCCTTTTGACATGTTTTTGAGTGGCAGAACTACTAGGATACATAGAGGATGTTACATGAGCGGCCATTTCATATGAAACTAGCTTCGGCAAATTTCATACATTTTATATTAAATGACCGTTTATCATTTAAACCTTACAATGGGATTTTTTGCCTTCAAAATAGGCGTTATTTCAATAAGAAAAGATATTGTTGACACGGACGTTGTCAATGACGTTTCGTGTACGTGCCAAAGTGTTATTACACTTGTGGTCATACGATTTTTATGACACAACATTATCCACAGAATAATATCGACGGCATATGATAAATTCTTTTAACAAACAACAATCTGTATAAGAAGCTAATTTGTAATAAGAACTTGTGAAAAAAAATCAGAGCTACCTGTAAAAATTCTCTGTATTGGACAGTCTGATCAAGGTCTACACTGTTTGCCATTGCCATTAAATGTATTGGGTATGTGCTGTGTTTTCTCTCCATTTTCAAGGGGAAACAACTTTTGTAACTTCCTGTTTGTACTCCTGGGCAGCAAAATCCTTTCAGATAGGGAAAAGGAAAGAATTTGCTCATTCAGTTGAGGAGTTGATCCCCATTGGGAAGGGAGGCAGAAAAGTGAAATGAGTGATTGCCCATGAAATTCTACCTGTTTACAGCTGCTTTAATGAAGGAAGAAAGAAAGAAAGAAAGAAAGGAAAAAAAAGCTAACAATCCAGATTTATCTTACAAGATGGATTTAGATAGATATTTGGGATTGTTTTTAAAGAGAAAAAACAATATTTTAGCTGAACTACATGAAACTTATTTACATATTTCGGAAATTTAGGAAGGGGAATTTTCTCTGCCTATAGCCAGATAAATACATCTGGTATATTTCAGCCTGAGCCGGACCGCGTAGCGCAATTGGTAGGGCAACTGACTCATAAGTCAGAGGTTCTGGGTTTGATACTTGGTCTGGCCACATACATTCGTTTCTCCTTCCGCTGATTCATGAAGGGCAGTTGTCAGTTACTGGCAAAAGTATGTGCACTTAGTACTGGTTAACCGCTTAGGAAGTCTAATCCTGCCCAGGAATAGTGTGGTTAGGTTAACTGACCGTCCCGACATGGCCTTAGCTGTTTACCTTGGACGTTGAGCAACAAATCAATCAATCAATATTTCAGCCTCTTGGGGTTTGGGCCTTGTTTACTGTACTTACTGTAAAATAATTCCAGCATTACTGACTCCATGTTTTAGAAAGCTGTACTAACATAATTCCAGCATTACTAACTCCATGTTTGCCATTAGTTTTTTTTGTATAAAAATAAAATAGTTACGATAGCAGAAATGAGTTCATGTCATATTTTCCATCCATGATGTTGTTGTTTACATTCTCATTTTGATGTTCCCCAGGAGGCTCAGTGGAACATACTAGTATCCATAGTTACACACTCCTGGCACCGAGTTTGTCCATACAGGCAATTCTAGGTATCTCAAAGTTGACTTTCTATCCAAGATACTGATTTCTCAAAGTAACGAAGGTCAGGAGTTGGTCTTATTAACTCCAATGGCTGCTCAGATCTTTCTGCAAACATCCTCATTTAGTGACATGGTCTTTGTAGGAGATTTTTGATAACCTTCCATAGTGTCTCATCTCAAAGGCCTGCATTCTTTTCTCTAACTCTGCTGTCAAGGTCTGTGACTCCCAGCCTAGTCAAAGGCATACAGAAATATGGATATGACAAACCTAGGGAGCACATCAGTTCCACCTTTGACCCAAGAGATACGTACGTTGTAGGTATGTTAGGACATTGTGATCTAATAGTTACTTGATGTAAAGTCCTATAATGTCTTTTCCCATACCTTAAACTATCAAATTAACCCTTAAAGCACCAAAAATTAAAATTGTTGAATTGGCAAACAGTGTAGATCCAGATGAGGTGGCTCATAATGAGCCACCTCATCTGAATCTACACTGTTTGCCCTCTAGTGTTCGAATTCTCAATATGATATTGCTTGGACGAAACATTTTTTGAAATTTCTGCAAATTTTCTGTAAATTTTGTCGTCTGCTTTTTGGCGCATTAAGGGTTAATTCTTTCCTATTATGGAGATACATACTTAGGATGGATACAGTAGACCTGTTAGCTAAGCAAATCACAACAGCATTTTAAAATGTCATCCTTGTTTCAGGTTCTCCAAATTTCTGGCAGCTTTTGGAAACACCACAACACATGGAAATGTCAAACACTGCCCTATCTTCATCTGTGGGAGGATCCTCTATTGGTACTTCTAAGGAGCTGACACAGTCACTCTATGGGAAACGCCACCCTTGTTCATACTGCGAAAAGACATTTGGTCAGAAGACAGATCTTACCCGACATATTATGATACATACAGGAGAGAAACCATTCATTTGCAGAATTTGTTCAAAGGGGTTTACAAGAAATGAAAAACTAAAATATCATATGTATGCACGTCATAAGCATGACGTTGGATCATCCTTTTGACATGCGTTGAGTTGGAGAACAGCCAGGATACAAATTTTTGACATGCGTTAAGTTGGAGAACAACCAGGATACAAATTTGTGAACAAGGAGCATTTTTGTATATAAAGCAAGAAATTAATTATTCCTAGACAAGTTCTGTTAGTATATAATTTAAAAATAAACAGATTTTCATTGGTGCAGAATGTATTTTAATCCCACTTCACAGAATGGATGTCTACTGGCTTGGGTTCTTTCTCTTGACATTACATTTTAAAGGTTTAGATTTCCTGCAATTTTTGTAGACTTGAGCCAGCAATATTTGGCGCTATTATTACATCATTCTGTGGATCTGAGATCATAGTAGTATTTCTGGTTCCTGGTCTTTGAGATAGTCAGTCAGTGGATAAAGGATGTCAGTACAACAACGTCTACCCTAAGTTGATGTAAGGTCATGGAAGTTCGGTTGATATTGTCTGTATATGTCAGATATCCATTTGGCAGTGAGAGTTAGGTTAAACTTCCCATATCTTAATCTTCATAAATAGTATAGATACTCCTTGAGCAAATAGTGCATTTCCTAAAAAAACAGATGTGTCCAAAATATATTCTCTGATACAAAAGGGTACTTTGAACTGCCAGTGTTTGAGAGTCAGCAGCATACCATTTGTTTTCAAATTATGCTCATAAAACTAAATATATTTTGGACAGTCACATTTCCTGTTTTCCTTTGCATTTCAACTACTGTTATCTCAAACTACTGGTATCGCAAAGTAAATTTTCTGAGACCAGAACTCCTGTTATCTCAAACTACTGGTATATCAAAGTAAATTTTCTCAGACCAGAAAATTTACTTTGAGATACCAGTAGTTTGGGATGAGCTTTGACTAAGAGATACCAAGAGAACTATACTTAGTTCTTTATGTTTATTTCAGACTTATTAACACCAAGTCACAGATCTACTGAACAATTTATAGTTGAAAATCCTTCAGCCATAGCTTCAACAGTTCAGCAGAGAAGAGGTCATTGGCCTGCACACGTTTGTTCATATTGTGGGAAAGTTTGTGGACAGAAGGCTGACCTTCGAAGACATATCCGGTTACATACTGGAGAACAGCCATATTGTTGTCCAGTTTGTCCTCGACGTTTCACGCGAAATGAGAATCTTAAATTTCATATTGTCAGGTGTCACAGTACATAGAGGCTCTAAGTATCAAATATGGAGGGTTTGCAATTTTACTTCATATAAGAAAAGAATATTAAGGGATAATTTTCCTAATTTTACCATAAAAGCATATATTGTGACCCATTATTAGAACCATATCATGGAGACCATTCTAATAAGGGGAGCATATGTTGTGATCCATCATTAGAACCGTCTGGGTGAGACGGTTCTAATGAGGGGTCACAACATACAAGAAATAAGAAAATTATTTTTGAATTATCCTCAATACCCCCTCTGATCTAAAGCTCTGCTGCTTTGCTACCTGATATGTATGTACAAGTTGTGAGCTATTACAAATTCAGAACATGAGAAGCCTTCAAAGTTAGCATTGGATTGAATCAGGACACATTATAAAGGATTCTTAATGCATACACAAACAGTAAAAACTCAGACCAGATTGCACATCTGTCAGAGTCTTTGCTGTTTGCACACAAGTTTATTTGAATCATGTGCATGGAAACAATATCATTTTAAGCACAATATTTGCCTTGAAGAAAAAGAACTTTAATATGGAGCTATCACAAAACTCGTGAAAGTGGCCAAACTGAAAAGTCAGATGTTTGGCCTTTTTCAGGATTTTTTTTTGAGAACTCCGCCTGTTCATTTTTTGCAAAGGCTGAACTTTTGTACAAATAAGTTTACATACACAGGAGTTTGAAAAGCATTGTTGCATTTTGTCTCTCCATATTGCAGAAGCTTGAATTCTTCTTATGAGCTCCGATATGACAAAACCAACAAAGTGGCAACTGCGCCCAGCGAAGACTCAGATCAGCCTGGGCATCTGCCCAGTCTGATAGAGTCTTCTCTATGCACTTAAACAGCTGCTAAGGTCTAAGCTAGCATGCATGCAGACAGCAAAGAATCTGATCAGACTGGGCGGATGCCCAGGCTGATCTGAGTCATCGCTGGGCACACATGCCACTTTGTTGGTATTGTCATGTTGCGGCTCATTTTCTCATTAGAAAATGACAGATGACTTGGTTATTTTACATCTTATCCAACAGTATTCTAGTCAAGTCATATCAAGAAGATGGAAGAGGGTTTTTGAAGGGCGTTTAGTAATGAAGCATTGGCTAGGTTTGGACAGAATCTTGCCGCCATTGGGAACCGAATCTGCAACCTTGGGATCTGAAGTTTGGAGTGCTAACTACTGAGGCATGAGGATGCATCTGCAGGGTGATAACACAGGGTATAATCGATTCCGTCAATTTTCCCTTCCTGCAGAGACTGTCCGTCATATTTGGCTTCCGCCGAGACTGTCCACGAACTCTTGCTTCCTGCAGAGATTACTGTCCTCGTAAAATGGCTTCCTGCCAAGACTGTCCGCATGACTCTGCTTCCTGCCGAGAGCCTCGGCAGGAAGCAGAATCACGCGGACAGTCTCTGCAGGAAGCCATTTATCATGTACAGAAGTCTCGGCAGGAAGCAAGAGTTCGCGGACAGTCTCGGTGGAAGCCAAATATGATGTACAGTCTCTGCAGGAAGCGAAAATTAGCGGAATCGATTATACCCTGTTGATAATGAAAGGCTGTGTATGATTGAAAAGACTTCAACCTTCAGCAGGAATCAAACACAGGGCCACTAGATCAGCAGGCCAGTGCTTAACCTGCTGAGCTACTTGGGCTCAAAGCATGTGGATGTTAGTGGAAAGAATTGATTGTGTATACAATTATATTCATTGAATTTTTTACGAAATTTCTGAACTGCTATCCTTGTTTGTTAATAATACATTGAATCTTTGTTTGTTTGTTTGTCTGTATATAGTACTATGACTTATTTGAAAATAAACTTTTTTTCAGTTAGACATTCTGACATTCCTTGTTTCTTTGTTGATTCCAAGTATGTTTATTCCCCGCTTGCTGGTATTAACTTTTACTCTCTTGGAGGCAAAAGAATATACTAGTGTTGGCAAACCATGTAGACCCAAATTTCAGAAGCAGTCTGAAGTAGGTGTATAGTTCTTCCCTTAAACAAAAGAAAATAAGACACGCCCTTAAATGGGAATGTACTTGGCTAAATTCAGACACAAAATATTGTTAATCCATTACTCTGTGTTGGACTCATCTTTCTCAAAGTTTTCAGACATGTCGAATGGTAGCTCATTTGGATCACAAGTGTCATTATAATGCGAAGATCACAAGATAAGTGTCATTATAATGTATTGTCAAATATTACAAAGGTCATTATGGAGTACTGTCAGGATCACAAGTGTTGTAGGGGATTGTCAAGAATATAACAAGTGTCAGTAGCAGGCTCTGTTAAGGTCACAGATGACATTACAGGTTACTGTAAAACACTTATATTTGGCGGCAGCAAAATTTGGCGTTTTTTTTTTAAATTGACCTTTTGGCGGATTTTTATTTTGGCGGATTTGTGATTTCCCAAAATGATGATAATTGTAAATAAACAAGTAATGATAATAAATCGGTGTTAGCTGCCGTTGTCGAAAAGTCAAATTGAGTCCAGGTTGTACTTTGTCATTTCTTCATTCGTGCTACTGAGTGTACATTGTTATGTATTTCTTTTTAAAAGTTGTTTATAGCGAAACTATTTTGTGTTGGTTTTGATTTAATCAACTGGGCTTGGATACTAAATAGCATGACATGTCAAATAAGCATTTTCTCACCCCCCCCCCCCCCCCCCCCCCCCCTTTCCCCAACATGTTTGTTTGAACTCTTCTATTGTACTAACACAATATAATCGGGATTGGCCTTGATGTTATGGGAGGGCAGAGGGACTGAGCTTTATGCAAACTGCAGTTTTTCCTTTCATGATATAGTTTAAATCGGCAGCATTTTAATTTGGCGGTTTTCTTCTTTTCCGCCAATATCGCCAAAATAAAGTGACTGCCAAATATAAGGGACCGACCATTTGATAATCTGGGGGGGGGGGCCTGGTATATTTATCAAAAAAATTCCCTGTCTTTGGATATGCAAGAACAAAATAACCTGGCTCATAAGGGGGTTCAAAAAAATAATCTGTTTTCAAAAGTAAGAGAAAAAAATAACCTGTCTCCACCCAAAATTTCAAAAAAAAAAAATATAGTTTGCAGATAATTCCAATGGAATTGAGTTTTTATAATATCTCTGGCTTCTCGGGGCTGCGCCCCCAGACCCCCATATTTATAGTTATATTTTAATCTTATCTACAATTGGTTTACACCAGCGGGCCCGCATGTGCATACATTTACGAAAAAATCCTATACAACATTCACATACATGTATCATTGATCTGCCACATTACTAAGTAAATGTTTCCACTAAAACTGAATTGCAAAAGAGTCACTAGCTTATGGGAGACAAAACCATTATGGCAAAATAAACACTCTAAAAGGCAAAAGTCCCAATATAAAAACCCTTATTTTTACCATCATTCCTAGTTTTTCTCTTGTTTCCAGTCTTAAAATTGCCATTGAAATTGGAAAATTGCTTTAGCTTCTGGGGGGCCTTGCCCCCCAGACCCCCCTTGTTAACTTCTTAGCACATAACTTTCAGCCATTTTATTAATTGCCATTCATGTATAATGTCACTCTATCAGTAAGTATAGCTGGCGCAAATTGACCTGTCTCTTTGACCCCTCATTTAAATATATTAGTAGGTACAGTTGATTTCACAGATAGGGATGCATGAATTACAAAACAAACTTAAGGCCATCCTTTAAAAATATGTTTGTTGTGCTCCAATGCAGACTTAGCTGGATCGGTAGGTTGGGAGGAAGGTTTTTTTCGGGTGCCACAAAGCGCTGGTTGCGACTAAAATACATTTGCAAATAGTGCAGACCCGAATCAAAGTATTCCTTAAGAGCAGTCTGGTCATGATCAACAGTGTTTGCCTTCTTACACTGACAGTCTTAACTCCGTTCAGCAGCCGTTACCCAATTTAAAGTTGACAATTACATGTATTATGATTAAATATTACTACATACGAAAAAAAAATGAAAGAAAGGACACAAAGGCCAAATCATGGATAGTGTGGAATGCAGCAAACAGAATTTTTATCATGGCCTTACAAATAGCGAATCCTCTCAAGAATCACGAGCATTTCTACCAGAAATGAATTACTTCATGCAATTGTGAATAGTTTACCAGATATACTTGCATAAACCTATAGACGTCTTGCCCATGTTAACTGTGGGCACAACTGTATGGGGTTGGTACAAATTTGATTCGGGGCCGATAATGCTATGCATTCCAGAAGACATAATTTGTTTTAATCGCTTAATTGCAAACAGAAGAAACTGCAAAAGCATACGCCTCAAAGAGGGTTCAAAACCTGGGCGGGGAGACGAATGGATGGATAACGTGCAGTTTCACTTCCTTTTAGACAGTATTTAAGTACATCAGGTCGATGGATGGGTGATAATGAAAGGCTGTGTGCAATGGAACCCCGTTTACGATCGAAAAGATTCCCGTCTCCAGCGGGACTCGAACCAGGGGCCACTATATCAGCAGAACACCGCTTAACCTACTGAGCTACCGGGGTTTCTGGACGCGTGTGTCTGAGAGAGAGAGAGAGAGAGAGAGAGAGAGAGAGTTGCATTCTACATCTTAAGCATGTTACCCAAAGTAAGAATACAATGTAGCAGAAGATACATAAAGAGATACAGGGATAGTGTATTACATCCATCTACATATCTGGATATTATTTCAAGGTCATGATTCATGATACCGTAAACAATACCATGGGTGAAAAAGTAAGCCTCTTAACTTATTCAGCATCTTGCCTCAACCTACTGCATGATGCTCGTGTTTGCAACGTTTCCATGAATGCGTTCCTCTCTCTCTCTCTCTCTCTCTCTCTCTCTCTCCCTCTCAAATCAAACATTCATAAAAAATGGTTATATGTTAAAATTTAGGCGATTTTCCATACAGCATAGTTACGCGCCGAAACTCCTTGCCATTTGGAAATGTAAAACCGGCTTAATGAAGCAACACGCTCTGTAAATATCTAAGGCTCTTTTCTGTGGCATGTACTTTATGAAGGTTTCGTCGCCGAAGCTGCCTTTGTAAATACATGGCAAAAAGAGTTTCGACGCTGAAGCCCACTATAATACGCTCCACGAAAACGCGGCTTTAGGATATGGCAGTCATTCAATCGCGTAAATACGTGTAGGTGTGGTTCTGCTAGAAAGCTTTGTCTCCTATTTCGCAATGAATTGTGCTATTTTGCATATTCATACATAAAGGTCAGAAAGACAGGTCAATTTGCGCCAGCTATATTTATCAAACTTTCTAAAGGACAAATAAAGCATGTTTGGGCATATATTGGGATAGAAAAAAAACACTTAAATCCATTAACTTAACTTTGCCAAAATAGCCCTAAATTTTGGCCAAAATATCCCTATTTTAAGGCCTAGTTTTTTGTCAAACTCATACAGGGATGTTTGTATCAGTACCTTAGATGAAAAGAGTAACATGCTTCAGGCACTGGTTTGCAAAAGCAAGCTAAGCCATGCCCTTGGCCTGGTTAAAGACAGCACCATGTTCTTTTTGTGAGAAAAAAAGGTGTAAAAAATACTGATGTGGGTAAAATAAAAGGATATTAAGATCAAGTAAACAAGGATCTGATAGTTCAGCTATTAAAAAAAATAACCTGTTTGAGTTAGTTTGTAAAAAAAATAAATTAGCTTCCACAAGGTGAAAAAAAAGAAATTGTTTCCAGAGGCCAGTGAAATAAAATGCTGTGTCTCCATCAAGAATACCAGGCCCCCCCCCCCCCCAGAATATCAAATGGTCGGTCCCTAAGTGTTTTACAGTACTGTCAGGGATGGTTATAAGGAGCACACATGTCATTATTGACATGGAAGATCCCAACAGTTACTGTCGTATATAAAAGGGCGGTATGAATGAGATCACACATCATGGTACTTCCAGATTACAAGACTTCATAAGGTACTGTCGAGAAGATCTGGGGCCGTATTCATAAAATGACTTAAGTGGTTGCTATGCTGTTTCTAAGGCTAAATTTCTTTGAAGGAGATTCCCTACAACTATGAAACTTGCTTTGGAGGAACAGTCTTACAAAGACTGTTCCTCCAGACCAAATTTCATAGTTGAAGGGAATCTCCTTTATAGATATTTAGCCTTAGCAACCACATAGCAACGACTTAAGTGGCACTGTGAATACGGCCCCTGGTGTCATTTTAGGTTATATCAAGATCACAAATGTTACCATAGGGTACTGTATCATAGGCTACTTTCAGAATCATTTTGGTTATTGTCAAATCAAATTACAAGTGTCATTATTGGGCATGTCAAGATCAGAAATGTCATAGGATCACAAATGCTAGTTTAGCATACTGTCAAGATCACAACTGTCATATTAAGGTGGACGATCCCGCAAGAACTCTGTTCTTGCTTGTTTAAAAAACAAACAGAGTTATTGTTCATAATCAAATCGACTAACTGTGGAGTAAATACAGTTATAATATACACTTACAATATCGACCGTAAAGATCCTAAGTTTTCGGGCACATAGGTCTGTACAAACAGTGGAAACTGAGATCAGACTGTTCCTTAGGAACCAGAATGATCAAGATCTTCACAGTTTCCATTCCATCTGCGCATTTTTGTCAACATTACTCTATGGTAGAACCGAATAACAGTAAAATAAATAATAGGGCAAGGACCGGCTGTGCTTGCAGCAGGTGCAGAATTTGGGCAGTCTGTTTTTGGGATATTTTGAACTTAAACATTGTTTTTCTAGGAAACGAAACGGTGAAATGTTTGTTTTTTTGTTTTATTCTTTAACATACGACGTAAGTTTTACTAAAATAATACGCATAAGCATGCCCCATCGATTGATAATATTTTTCATGACGTTTTTCATGAAATTCAATTTTCTTGCATTTTTTCAAAGAATGTAAAAATATACTTATTAACAAGAAAACTGCAATTTTGTGTTATCAGTTTGTTTCAAATATCATATATTACAGATTATATGATTTGCTGAAATGAAAGTGCATTCATGTGCTAGAGATATGAATTTTAATGGAAAATGTTTAAAAATGATATGTAGAAATACAAAATATTGTTTATTAGGAAAACAAAACGGTGAAAATTGTTTTTTCTTACCCAAATGTTTTATAGCTCTATGGGTTATTTAGACGGTATAATGGTTTGAATGCCCCGCCAATATTTCTATTCAGTATTCGTCTACCTTAATTAAGGTATTGTCAAGCAGATCACAAGTGCCATTATAGGGTACTGTAAAGATAGCTAATGCCATTTCAGGTTAATAAGATCACACCTGCCATGATAGGTTTTTGCAGAGCTCTAGATAAGAGCAAGTATTTGGTGATAATTAGGGATAATTTTTGGTAATTTTGCACAAAAACATATGTTGTGACCCCTCATCTGAACCGTCTCATCGAGACAATTCAGATGAGGGGTCACAACATCCTTAATTATCATCAAATACTCCCTCTCATCTGTCAGTTAGATACAAGTGCCACAAAAAGATCATGTTTCTGTATAATGTTTTACCATAAAGCACCAAACAAGCTGGCAACAAAATTTATGTATGCAAAATTTAAAAATTCCAGCCAAGCTGTATCATATTGAAAATTCAAAGACTACAGAGTGAATAGTTTGGACCCTGAGGTGGCTCGTTATGAGCCGCTTCATCTAAATCTATGTTGTTGGCAAATTCAGCTGCATGTATTTTTGTGTTTTGGAGCTTTAAGGTTTAACAGATTGATTTTAATTCCAGACACAGCCTGTACTGCAGTTCTTTCCATTATGACAACAGTTACTGAGGGTCATTCAAAACAGAGTCGTGTACAACATATCTGCCCTTTTTGTGGAAAGGACATGAAGCAGAAGAATGATTTGAAGCGCCACCTACGTGTGCATTCTGGGGAGAAACCATACGTGTGCCAGTACTGTGGGCGTGGATTTACTAGAAAAGACTCGTGCAACAATCATGTGATCTCAGTGCACAGTTCTCAGTTTGAATAGAAGACATGATTGAAAACAGCAGGGGTTTTGAGTAATGATGAATTTTGTCCTACATGTACTTGGCTTTTCTGTGGAGAAAAGGCTACCTGTCAGACTATATGGATGTATTTAATTTTCAACATGATGGTCAGACCTCTAGATAAGAGGGAGTATTTGGA
This sequence comes from Ctena decussata, assembly GCA_963989385.1. NCBI lineage: Eukaryota > Metazoa > Mollusca > Bivalvia > Lucinida > Lucinidae > Ctena > Ctena decussata. Next base: position 44,863,235 of record OZ022510.1, read on the forward strand.
GATAATTAAGGAAAATTTTTGTTATTCCTGCATGAAAACATATATTGTGACCTATCATCTGAACCGTCTCGACGAGACGGTTCAGATGAGGGGTCACAAGATATGGTTTCAGTGAGAAATAAGAAAAATTATCCTTCAATTATCATCAAATACCCCTCTTATCTAGAGCTCTGGATGGTGGCAGATGGAGATGTACATATTTTTGTCTGCAGAGCTTGCACTATTTGCATTAAATTGCTGGTATTTTTTCCTAAAATTACGTGCATGAATACTGTATGAACAAGACTTAGTTTAGCTTCAAGGAATGGAAAATCAATAGATTTAAGGAAAATGTGACAGTTATAGCTAGCTATACAAGGTTGACCACATGCAAACTAAATTCAGTCACAACTTGATGTGACTGAATATAGACTGCATGTGATGATTGGTGGTGTTCATTTTGAGACATTGATAATATGAGCCATGACACGAGAAAACCAACAAAGTGGTTGTGCGCCCAGCGCAGACTCAGATCAGCCTGGGCATGTGCACAACCACTTTGTTGGTTTTCTTGTGTCTTGGCTCAATTATTATGTATTATGTGTTCCTTCTATGGTTCAGATTTGTAATTATATTGAAATAAAATGACTGTTCAGTAATTTTCCTCATTTTATGCTACTTAAGATACTTCTGAAAGATACTTCATTTTCAGATACTTCTGAAAGTGTGTGAGTGTATTTGTTTCTTGAGAAGGGTAGTAGTGGTGGATGTTCTTGTATTAATTATAATACACTTGGTTTGTTGAGCTGGACAAATTCAGTATATTGAAAGTACATGTATCTATCATTAAGTGGTTTGGCTACTTGATTTACATGCTAACTTTTCCTGTTTTGGGCAAAGAATATAGGAGCAAAACCTTGTCTTTGGTTTAAGCCTATCCTTTTTTCCCAAATACATGTATAACACATACATACATGTATATATATAACCTTTCCTTTAAGAGCAAACTCCTTTTAACTCTTTAAGCCCCAGTGACGCATTTAGCAAAATTAGCAAACAGCATAGATCCTGATGAGGCGGCTCATAATGAGCTGCCTCATCTAGATCTACACTGTTTGCCCTCTATTCTTTGAATTCTCAATATGAAATGTATTGGACAATGCATTTTTATGCCCCCGTGACGATAGTCAGGGGGCATTATGTTTTACCCCTGTCCGTCTGTCTGTCCGTCTGTCCGTCGCACATTTTAGTAGTAAGTTTGTGTAATCAACTCCTCCCACAGCTTATGATGGATCAATTCGAAACTTTGCACATATGTTGCAGACGTATTGAAGATGTGCATGAAGATTTCTTATGGCCAAAAAATTTTTTGGACAAAATTACGGGCTTTCGGACTTAGACATTTTTAGTGTTGATTACTGATACAGGGTAGCAAGTTTGTGTAATCAACTCCTCCCAGAGTTTATTATGGATCAATTTGAAACTTTGCATACATGTTGCAGACATATTGAAGATGTGCATGAAGATTTCTAATGGCCAAAAACTTATTTTTGACAAAATTATGGGGCTTTCGGACTTAGACATTTTTTGTGTTGGTTTCGGACTTAGACATTTTTAGTGTTGATTACTGATATAGGGTAGCAAGTTTGTGTAATCAACTCCTCCCAGAGTTTATGATGGATCAATTTGAAACTTTGCACATATGTTGCAGACATATTGAAGATGTGCATGAAGATTTCTTATGGCCAAAAAGTTATTTTTGACAAAATTATGGGCTTTTGGACTTAGACATTTTCAGTGTTGGTTAGTGATACAGGATAGTTTGTTTGTGTAATCAACTCCTCCCACAGCTTATGATGGATCAATTTGAAACTTTGCATACATGTTGCAGACATATTGAAGATGTGCATCTAGATTTCTTATTGCCAAAAAATTAATTTTGACAAAATTATGGGGCTTTCGGACTTAGACATTTTTTGTGTTGATTAGTCATATAGGGTAGCAAGTTTGTGTAATCAACTCCTCCCACAGCTTATAACAGATCAAGCTGAAACTTTGCACACATGTTGCAGACATATTGAAGATATGCATGAATATTTTTGAAGGTCACAAAGTGTTATTTTGACAAAATAATGGGTTTTCAAACTTAAGTCATTTTCAGTGTTTGATATCAGTGTGTAATGAATTTCCTTCACAGTTTATGATAGATGGCTTTGAAACTTTGTACATGTGTTACAGAAATAAAAAAGATCGTCATGATGATATTTTATGACGAAAAAGCTGTTTTAGCAAAATTGCAGGTTTTGAACTAAGAAATTTTCATCTTTTGATTTTTAACAATATAGGTTCTCAAGACATACTACAATTTATGACTAATCAGTTTTCACAGTTTGAGACCATGCACACTTCTTTGAATTTGCAATGATGATGGGGGTAGGGTGGAGGGAGAAAGGGGGTGCAAGGGTCAGTTGGGGAGCACGGGGGCATCACCTGTGTCTTACAGACACAATTTTCTAGTTTTAATTTTTGCAGACGTTAATTTTGTCGTCTGCTTTTTGGTACTTAAAGAGTTAAAGGGGTGTCTCCATGCAGGGAAACAAACAGAAAGACGCATTTTTAAAGGAAAGAATTGGCCTCTCTAGGACTGGCACACATGAGCCGCGACGCGAGAAAACCAACAATGTGTTATGTTCGCCCAGTCAGACTCAGATAAGCCTGGGCATCCTCCCAGTTTGACCAGACTCTTCATTAAGTGCTCAAAGGGTAGCTAAGGGTCTAAGCTACCTTCATGCGGACAGCGAAGGCTCTGATCAGACTAGGCGAATGCCCAGGCTGATCTGAGTCTGCGCTGAGCACACAACCACATTGTTGGTTTTCTCGTGTCTCTGCGCAAATTATTTTAAGAATTGACCCTCATTCAGAAAGGACCTACAACAACATACAGGAGAGAAACCTTGCGATTTGAACCGCAACACAACAAAATCAACAAAGTGGCATGTGCGCCCAGCAAAGACTCAGATCAGCCTGGGCATCAGAGTCTTCACTGTGCACTTAAAGGGTAGCTAACGGTCTAAGCTAGCTTCGTGGGAGCATCAAAGGCTCTAAGCAGACTGGGTGGCTTAATTCCCAGGCTGATTAGAGTCTTTGGTGGGAGCACATACCTGTTTGTTGGGTTTGTCGTGTCGCGGCTCATTTGTGGTGGACTTTACAAGTGTATAGTTTAGCCCTCCCAATCTTTCTATACCATGTCAGAACTAGACAGCACACATAGCAGAGAAAGATCTTAATATGTAGAAAATAATGGTATTGTCTGTCAAGAAATTACGTGTGAAAATCAAAGATTAAGATATGCATAGTAGAGAAAGACTAAAATTGTTATCCCTAAACTGCTTAAATAGTGGAACACCTAAAACCATTAATTTTCCATTTAGGACAAATGGAAAATTAACTGTTTTAGGTATCCCAACACTTAAAGACAGGACTTCTCTGCTGGGGGATGGGGTTGGGTGGGGTCTGGTTCCAAGTATATAGCCTAATATTACCGGTGTGAAAATTATTCAGCCAATCAGCGGACCAGAAATACCAATTATGATAATTTCATTTGCTGACTGGAGGTGTTGACACTATGTGAGGAAGAGACACTGTGGACGTTTATCCTCCTTCTATAGTACCAACCCTGTCTTTAAGCACTTAAGACTTTCTAGAGTATATAATGTGCTGCTGTGGGGATAGTTAACCCACTATTTTTGCTGCAAATAAAAAATCATGTTTTCTTGTATCTTTCAGCAGTTGGAGTAGACATCTTTGACAATATTGAGTATCCATACCCAAATGTAAGCAGATCAGTGGCTGCTACTGAAGAACCCAGAAAACGGCAGTCTGACCAGGTGGCTCCAAGGGACCCAGAAAGTGGTGAAAGGTGGCATTATTGCTCATTGTGCAACAAAAGATTCCCATACAGGACAAATCTTGAGATACATTTCCGAACTCATACTGGAGAGAAACCTTATAAATGTAGTATTTGTAATCGAAGATTTACAATGAAACAGGGCATGCAGAGGCATGCTTTTAACAAGCATAATGCACTGCTGTGAAAGACCTTAAGTATGCCATAGTGTGGAAAAGAGACAAAGTGGAAAATCAGGGTTCGAGGTTATAAAACTTGAGAATAATCTCAAACTCAAAATAAAGCACACTGATTGGATGCTTCCGAGCATGCTCGGAAGCAGCCAATCAGTGTGCTTTATTTTGAGTTTCAGAATGTACTCATGTGCCAATCAGTGCATTATTTTGAGTTTCAGCATGTGCTCGGAAGCAGCCAATCAGTGTGCATTATTTGAGTTTCAGAATGTACTCAAGTGCCAATAATTGCATTATTTTGAGTTTCAGAATGTACTCAAGCTTTATAACCTCTGGGCCCGATGTAACTGCTTGGATTCAAATCCCCTCAAATGTGGCAAGGATGCTTAGCATTGCAACAGAAAAAGGGCATGTCCAGGCATGCTGTTAAGAAACATAATGCTATGTGTTGAAAGACATGAACTGTGCCTTAGTGTGGGAAACAGACATAGGGGAATGAGCTAATAGGAAGAAACGTACCGTAATCGACCCTTTTAGCGCTCTGTGCACTTAACTTTTTCAAAATGGTGGCAAATACTTGTAGTAAGGTTTGTCAGAGCACATTTCAATGATTTATTACATATTGAAGGAAACAAATTTAAAGGTGTATCATAGAAGAAAAGCTGCTAATGGTCAAAGGAGGATAGAGAAGCTTTACAAATGAAAAAGAATGAAAGATTCTGAAGCATTCCTCAGCTCTAGAACTTCAGGACTAGAAGCACTGGTGACTGTGGCAAGGGCACTTAGCACTGCAATGGCAATCAGCTTTAACCCAGAGCTGTAGATAAGAGGGAGTATTTGGTGATAATTAGGGATAACTTTTGTTAATTCTGCATAAAAACATATGTTGTGACCCCTCATCTGAACCGTCTCGATGTCACGGTTCAGAAGAGGGGTCACAACATATGGTTTTGATGAGAAATAAGAAAAATTATCCTTAATTATCATCAAATACTCCCTCTTATCTAGAGCTCTGTTTAACCGTTATGCTACTGAAACGTTTTGGGACTTCTTGGTATGTAATGGTTAAAGCTGATGGCCATTGCAGTGCTAGGTGCCCTCTCTGCATTCAAAATGGCTCAAATCCCACGGCACCATTAAAAGTCTTTGTCAGGAATTTTGTCTCCATAGTGATTGAAAAGACAAAAGTTGCCTCCATAGATGAGAAAAATACATAAAAATAAACTTACCTTGTTAATCCTCTTGAAGGCGACGGGGGCGTTACACTTTATGAAAGACTGGCATTATTTAGAGCCTAAAGTGTAGTATGACAAATGAGGGTCATTTAAAAAAGAATTGTGTACAATACATCTGTCCTTATTGTGGAAAGGACATGAAGCAGAAGAATGATCTGAAGCGCCACCTACATGTGCATTGTGGAGAGAAGCCAGTACTGCGGCGTAGATATACCAGAAAAGACTCGTGCAATAATCATGTGATCTCGATGCATAGCTTTCTGTTTGAAGAGAAGACATGTTTGAAAACAAAAGGGCTTATGAGTAATGATGAATTTGGTCCTACTTGGCTTTTTCCAAGGAGAAAAGGCTACCTGTTGAAGACTGTATGGAATGCTCGTTGGATTTTTCAGTGGTATTTAATTGTCAATGTGCTGGTTGCAGAAGGAGCTGTACATGTTTTGTCTACAGAGCTTGCACTAGTTGCCATTAACTTGTTGATGTTTTTTCTTAAAATGCCTGTATGAATGCTGTTCCAACAAGGTCTGGTTCAAAGAATGGAAACTCAGTATGTTTAGATTGATCTGATCAATGTATTAACTGAGTCTCAAATTGACTACTTGCAATCAGTCACAACTATAAAGTTTTAAAGTATGTTTTAACCCATTTTGAACCAGTGGACTTAATCCATCTTTAAATGGATACCCTGTGAAAAACTGTGGGGGTTTTGTGCAATATATGATCATTTGGATGAGTCCATTTGTAGTTTTAGGGTTTTTTGGTGAATATTTCATTTTTGCTGTATTTTGCATAGAAATTCCTGTAAGCAAATAGTGTAGGCCATGATCAGATGCCATATTTTGCAGCATCTGAACTGGGTCTTCGCTGTTTGCATATGTCCCCAAGATGGGTGTCTGGTCTAAAAAGGGTTAAACCTGCTAGTCAAATTGTGACTGAATGTAGACTGCATGTGGTCATCAATGGTGTTCATTTTGTGACATTTGTAATCTGTATTTTGTGTTTCTTCTATAGTTCAAATTTCTTGTTTTATTGAAATAAATGACTACTCAGAAATTTGCTTCTTTTTATGCCATATCTTTCGGATACCTCGGAAAGTGTGTGTGTCTTTACTTCAGGAGGCAGTAGTGCAAATGCATGTATCTATTATAAGTACACATTGTTTTTAGAGCTGAATACTTTTAATAAGAATTCTTTTGATAGAATATTCCAAAGATGGATACACATGTAACACATGTTCTAGTTATTTTTTGAGAAAATATGAAATTAATTGTCACCTATGACAATATACAGGAGAGATGTCTCTTATAAATGTGGGGCCGTATTTATAAAATGTTGCTTTGCTGTCGCTTAAGCTGACTTTCAATGAAGGAGATTCCCTACAACTATTATGAACACGTAGCTACCCTTTAAGCATTTAGCGAAGAGTCTAATCAAACTTGTCAGATACCAAGGCTGATCTGAGTCTGCACTGGGCGAACGACCACTTTGTTGGTTTTCTCGTGTCGCGGCTGAATTTTGTAGCAAGTAAAAAGAATGTTTTCCTGTGTGTTTCAGCTGTTGGAGTTGACATCTTTGGCAATATTGAGTATGGTGACCCAAATGCAGGCAGATCAGTGGCTGCAGCTGAAGAATCCAGAAAACGGCGATCTGACCAGGTGCCTCCGAGGGACCCAGAAACTGGTGTTAGGTGGCATTATTGTTCATTATGCACAAAAAGATTCCCAGACAGGACAAATCTTGCGAGACATTTCAGAACCCATACTGGAGAGAAACCTTTTAAATGTAGTATTTGTAATCAAGGATTTACTGTGAAACAGGGCATGCAGAGGCATGCTTTTAAGAGGCATAATGCTATACTTTGAAAGTGTAACATATTAATCCTAGTAAACACCCCCTGTCTCTTTTCTGAAAGTAGTGTTGTATTGCATGAATTCCTGTTTGCTTCTCCGGATAAGATATAGCTCTTTGAAATGGGGTCTACTCTTAAAGGAAAGAATTTGCTAGAGCAAATTCTTTAATTTATGAGTAGACCCCCCCCCCCCCCCCCCCCCCCCCCAAAACACCCCCTGTCTCTTTTCTGAAAGTAGTGTTGTATTGCATGAATTCCTGTTTGCTTCTCCGGATAAGATATAGCTCTTTGAAATGGGGTCTACTCTTAAAGGAAAGAATTTGCTAGAGCAAATTCTTTAATTTATGAGTAGACCCCCCCCCCCCCCCCCCCCCCCCCCCCCATACACACACTGAGAATGGAGGCAAAAGGCAAAATAGTAGAGAGAAACCTTTTAAATGTAGTATTTGTAATCAAGGATTTACTGTGAAACAGTGCATTCAGAGGCATGCTTTTAAGAAACATAATGCAATATTGTGAAAGACATGAATTGTGCTGTAGTGTGGAAAAGGAGCTCAGTGGAAATAAACTAATAGGAGACAAGTGTGAGAGAAATATGATGTCGCTAGTGGGATTCAAACCCTTATGAATATGGTGAGGGCACCTAGCACTGCAACGGTCGTCAGTTTTTTAACCATTACACTACTCAAACATCCCACACTGTGAAGGTGTCTAGCCCTGCAACAACCATTAACTAATAGGCTACCAAGACATCTTGGTAGTGTAATGGTTAAAATTGACAGCTGTTGATGTGCTAGGCACCCTCGTCACATTGGTGAGGATTTGAATCCCGACAGCACCATTTAAGTATTGCCTTCATTGTAGAGAAAAAGATAAATGCTGTAGGTAATAAATTATAATTTAAAGATTTTTGGAGTAATTGTTTTGCTGTCCTGAAGTGCAAGGGATGTGAAAATGTGTAAAGGCCACTCACCCTCTCTTTCCAGATTTTATTGCTAGATGAAAATAGTAAAGAAATTTTGAAAATCTTTGCATTCTTAGTGTAAAGTGGTATAATTGTTCTGTGAATACTGATTTTCTGACTGATAAATCTAGCTCGATCTTCATTTCACCAAAACGTACACCTATGCTATAAATATTTCATCTTTTGGCTATAGAAAAGATATTTTGTGATGTTTTTGCTGTATATATTCAGAACGTAGATGAGTGTAGGTTCTCGTTAGAACACCTCAATGAGGCACATCTGATGAGTAGCATGCATGGAATACATACTGGAGAGAAACCTTCTGTTCGTAGTATATATATATGTCTAGTGCTTACATGGAAACAGTGTCTTTAAGAAAGATGTTAGTGAACATTGTCAGCTTTAGCCATTAGTATTTTGTTAAATATGTTTTAGCAGTAGTCATAGCAAAAGGTCAGGCTTTGTTGTCAGTGAGCATTCAGATAATTGCTGTAATAATCCTAACAGGTGGAATTACAGTTATTATCGTGTAGTTTGAGCAAGTTGATTTAAGGTGAATGGATACAGTTTCAGGGGAAAGAACTACCATTTTCATATTGCCTCCCTTATCAGTGGGGCTGTACACAGGCCCGGATCCAGCCCATCACGTACTGGTGGGGCTCTGGATAACTGGTGGGGCTGGGAGGTGCCGAAATGTAGTTGTGTGGGGGAGAGGGATTGAAAATATGACAATTAATGGTTCAATTTCAAGAGAATTTTTTTATATATTTTTACCTTGAAATATATGCTGTGATATCTCATTAGAATCGCCTCCCCGAGGCGATTCTAATGAGATTTCACAACATATATTTTGTATATTTTGATCTAACCACATTGGATATTTTTTCTCAAACTGTCATCAGATGCTTCTTATTATCTGGAGGACTACATATTATACATAACACAGAGGCCAACTGGCGGGGCTGCAGCCCCAAAGCCCACCCCCTGGATCCGGGGCTGGTACAGGAGCAAGTTCTGTCCTCTAAAAATAGAAGGGCTTTGTTTTCCAGGGAAGCAAACAGAAAGTCACAAAAAGTTATTTTTAGTTGTAAACGGTTAAAAAATTTGGCCTTAACAATCTGGGGACATGTCCAAGAATTGCCTACATGATGGCAAACAGGTCAACTCCTGATCAGATTGCTGTTGAAGCAATATGATCTGGGTACACTGTTTTTCAGGCATTTATCTATGGGTACTGGCATTACCTTTATGTGTACATGAGTACTATTTCTTTTAATAACACCCCTGCTCTCTCATCCCGCCTTGAAAAGGGGCCCAAATACATTCGACTACCAAAATATTGGACTTGTGAATTACAATCACCTGTGAGGTTTATAAGAAGATACATAGTATGTACTGTATGTACTGTAAGAGAGACAAAGTCAGTGCCTTATTATCAAAGCACAGTTATTCTGTGAATGTAAATTGTATCTAAAGATGTCAGCAGGATTATGCAGTTATTTTGTGAAAGTAGATTCTGTAATTGTAAGTAGGGTTATGGGTTCAGTAAAATAATTTTTCTACAGTTAGCAGCAATTTTATTTTCATTATATTCCATAACTTAATGGGTGTGGCATTTGTGATGCCACATCAGTCCACATTGAATAAATTATTCAAATGACTGCCCTATAGCTACTAAATAGGTGACGACCATTGTTCTGAAATAAGCATGGCTGGACCAATGGCTTTTAGAATGGTATTATCCATGTTATCATCCAAGGTGGCAGCCATTACTAGCACTTAAAAAGCTTAAAATGAAAATAGTTGAATTCGAATACAATGTAGATCCAGATGAGGCTGCCTCATATGGTTCTTCTCTGTTTGTCCTCTATTTCTTGAATTCTGAATGGCTCCCATTAAGCAATACAAAGCAAATGAGCATTTAATGCTAGCTTGCCTTTTATGACATTTTTAGAGAAGCCTTCAGTTCTTTTGTAGTTTAGTTTCACAGTAATGCTAGGCACCTGTAATCTTAAGCCCTGTGCCTTTGATACAATGACACTCTGGATGCTGAAGCGTAATTAGAGAACTGTAGTGTAATTAGAGTTTTTACTGTAAATTCTTTATTTTCAGTGCTTATTATGGAGCAGGATTCGGAAAAGAGACTTAGTTGCCAGTACTGTGATAAAGTCTTCAGTAATCATCAGAACTGCTTGCGACACGAGAGAATACATACTGGAGAGAAGCCATACAGTTGTGAAATTTGCGGAAAACGGTTCATCCAGAAATCCTCGTGCGAAGTTCACACTCGAGTACACACAGGGGAGACCCCTTTTATTTGCCGGATCTGTAAAAAGGGGTTCAAGCAGAGCTCCCATCGCAGAAGACATATGGTAGAGAAGCATGGAAGATTGTAAAATAAGGTAGTTTATCGGATTCGTATATAGGGGTACAGGCAGAGGTGTTCCCATTGCATAAAACATTTACCGTAGCAACAGATGGGTGGAGGTGTTAAGATGTATGGTCACCTACAAGTTTTCTGCCATTTTCAAAGGGAGGTAACTTTTATGACTGTTTGTTTCTCTAGGCAACTGAACCATGTAAAAAAATGGGGTTGCTCTTATAAGGGAACAGGGGTCGTATTTATGGACGACTTAAGTCGTTGCTATGCTGTTACTAAGGCTAAATTTCTTTGAAGGAAATTCCCTACAACTATGAAATTTGCTCTGGAGGAACAGTCTGAAAAAGACTGTTCCTCCAGAGCAAATTTTGTAGTTGTAGGAAATCAGCTTGTAAAGAAATTAAGCCTTAGCAACAGCATAGCAACGAATTAAGTGCTTTTATAAATATGACCCCAGATCCTTTCCTTTCAGAGTTGATCCCCAATGTAAAGGAAGGCAAACATGAAAATGGCGGAGTTTCTTCCCTGGAAGTGTATCCATTCACCTTGATAGCCAAAGACTGGCTTTTTTGTCCTGAGAGCTCTTATAAAGCTACAGATAAATGTCTTAATGTTTTATGGATATTCATTAAAATAATTATAAGTGTTTACAGATTTGTTTTATTGTCTCGCCTCTGTGACTAGCAGAAAGCAAGCAGACACAGGCATGCTTTTCCATGATCATTGCCCATGGTGGCGACATAAAGTTTTGCTGAGTTCTCTTGTTTAGCTGTGTTACTGTAAAAATCAAAGGCATCTCTGTGCCTCCCATCTGACAGGCTAGACACAATGTTCCATGGAATTCTTTTTTTTGCATTTAAAATAGCCTAGTTTTGCTCTGACTCATTGGAATCACGTTGTGGCTTAACATTCCATGTATACTTTGGCTTGTTGTTTAAAGTCACATGGCTCCTCTATTGGTGTAAATGCACACAATTCTTCAGTACTTCAGTATTCATGGTACAGCAAGAAAATTAATAATATAGTGTAGTATTTCTTCTGTTGTAAGATGGTGTTTTTTTTCTTCCAAAACACAATCCCAAAAATCTAGATTCATCTTCAATCCATCTTAGAAGATGGATCTAGATTTTTGGGATTGTGTTTGGAAGAGTAAAATCTATCTAGAAGCTGAATTTAACACAACCGATTTACGTATTTGGGGTACTTTATGGAGAGAGAAAACCTGTCTTATAGTCTAATAATTGCGGTACACTTGTATACTGGTTTTGTAAATGGATGGATGACTCGCAATTTTACATCCTTTTCAAAAGTATTTCAGTCATATCAGAACAGTGGTGGTTAATAATGAAAGGCTGTGTGCACTTGAACCCTTTAACAGTTGAAAAGATTTCCGCCTCTGGCAGAAATCAAACCAGGGACTGCTAGATCAACAGGCCAGTGTTTAACCCACTGAGCTTTGTGGGGCTGCTGTGTAACTAGTTTGTGATGTAGATGCAAAAAACTAAATTTCAATTTTCTGAAAAGCAAGACATTCTTTTAAGGTATTTAAGGCATATAGGTATGTGCCCCCCTCCCCCCTCCCCACCCCTTTTTTTTGTCATTTTGCAAAGGGAGACGGCTTTTGTGACTTTCTGTGGGCTTCCCTGGGTGATGAAAAATCGGTCTACTCATAAATACAGGAATTTACTTCCAGAGTAACAAATTCTGTAATAGGTGATGTTATGAAGTTGCTTCCCCAGAAAGTATATTTATTCAGCTTCAAAATTGAATTGAATTGATGAGTAAAGGTACCTTACTGCATTTGGAACAACTAAGATAAATAAAAAGTGCTTTTTAGCAGTTTAGACTCCCTATGTTGAAGTTCACCGAGGTCCAGATAAGGGGGAATATTTGGTGATACTTTGGAAGATTTGAGCTGCAAGATGACAACACAGCAAAGTGGTATGTGCACCCAGGGAAGGCTCAGCTCCGTTTGGGCATCTGCCCAGTCTAATCAGAGTCTTTGCTGTCCCCACGGAGGTAGAGCAGACCCTTAGCTACCCTGTATGTGCAGAGGGAAGACTCTGATCAGACTAGGCACGTGTGTCACTTTGTTGGTTTTGTCAGGTCGTGGCTCATTTTCAGTTAAACTGCTATTAGAATGTATGGTTTGACCTCTCATTAGAACCCTCATCAATTATAGATAGAAAAAATACCATCAAATAGTCAGTCCTGTTATCTGGGGCAATTGTTTCCAGAGCACTAGATAAGAGGGAGTATTTTGTGATAATTAGGATAATTTTTGTTAATTCTGAATAAAAACATATGTTGTGACCCCTCATTTGAACTTTCTTGATGAGACGGTTCAGATGAGGGGTCACAACATATGGTTGAATGAGAAATAAAAAAATTATCCCTCCATTATCATCAATTACCCCCTTTATCTAGAGCTTTGGTTTCAATGGTTGCAACAAAAGACATAGACAAGACTGCAGATAATTAGGTTGACCAGAGAGACTTGTTTGCACAATGGTCTCTTTGGTTATAGTTGGATTTAGTTTGGAGTGACAGATGTAAACTTTGTAATTGAGCAGTTTGCTTTATAAATGTGTAGATCTTCTAATATCTTCAAATTTACCATCTCAACACTGTTTTCGTTACTGTTTCACATATGGTAGTAGATTTGATGTCGTATTATGTGGGTGCACTTAACAACACTGGTGTTGTTCACTACTCTACTTACATTGCCAACCGATGCAAAATTAGTTTAAACTCAAATCTAACACTTAAAGAGCATATTACAAACTTGCCAGAAAAAGTGGCTCAGTGTTAGTTCTGATATTGAAATTCATGTGTGAAACCAACGCATGTAATTACTGAATTGATTGGCAGGATAGGGATGTTGGTTGGTAGGGTGGAAAAAGAGGGGCGTACTTGCCAATTCTGTGTAAAAACTAAGATCCACATGAACATTTCTTGTTTGCCATGAAAACAAATCACATTTCATCTTGCTTGTTCGTGATCTAATTTACATCATAAAAAATACTGGGAATATAAATACCGTAATCGACCTTATTAGCGCCCTGTGCGCTTAACTTTTTCAAAATGGCGGCAAATACTTGTAGTAAACTTTCTTTCATATAAGCACACATTTGAATAGGTTACTATTTATTGATGGGAACGAATATAAAGGTAAAGCATCAGAGAAAAGCTGCTTATAAGCAGCTTTTCTCTGATGCTTAGCCTTTAAATTCGTATGGATATACATGTAGAATGATAGAGAAGATTTAGAAGTAAAAACTTAAATATTCCATTGCATTTTCAGCTCTTGTAAATGAGAAAGCAAAGGGATAAACCAGTAAAAATATGTGCATTAATAGTCCTATGCCTCACAAATTGCCACGGCGTGCGCTTATAAAGGCATGTGCGCTAATTAGGTAGAATACGGTAAATCAAGTAATAATGAAGCAGTCTCTCTTTTTTATTTTCAGGTCACATGACCATCAATGACACATTGGCAAGATATATGTGTAGATTCTGTTATAAAGCCTTTTCCAACAAACAGAATGTTCGTCGTCACGAATTGATACATACGGGAGAGAAACCATTCAGATGTGAATGTGGAAAGGCTTTTACCCAGAAAGCTCATTTAGTGAGGCACTATGTTACTGTTCACAAGATTGTACCAGATGAATATCGTAAAAAATATTAATTCATTAGTGAACAAAGAAGAAATTTAACGCTTTCAGAATTCTAATCTTGGATATAATTCAATGAATGTCTAACAGTGCAAAGAAAATGAGATGTGTAAGGATGCAAAGGAATTAATACCAACTACTGGAAATAATGTTATTTATAAATTATATAATACAGTACTTCTACTTCTTGCATTTTTGTGATGATGCGCCACTTTGGTGCCGAGGAAGCGATGTGAAAGGAAAATTGGTTGCTATGTTGAGGATTCATAGAAAGGCATAGTGTTTCAAATAAATAGCATTATAAACATGGAATTAAATGACTTGAGATTACTTATTTGTTTGAGAAGATCTAAAGTTTTTGTTGAAAGAATTTTAGTTTGCAATGTCATTTACAAACTGGCATGACATCATAGATCTGTTACCATAGCAGCTATGAATTCATATCGATGTCTAAGTGAGGTCATTTTGCCAAGGTATTAAGCACAACAGTTGGTTATTCCATAGTTGCTATGGTAACAGATCTATGGCCTCATCTCACTTATAATTCAAGGGGAGCATGGCATACGGTGTATGCCATGCTCCCCTCAAATTATAAGTGAGAGGCTACATGAAATTCACAAAATGAAAAAGTGTGATTTGATTTTCTCAAACCTACAATTCATTCTCAAATGATTTAGTGAGACAGAACTGCAAAGGACGATCTTATCTTCTCATTTACCATATGTTTTAGCTTAATCTCAGTGGAAGCCATAGCATAATATTTTTAGAGAGTGGACCATCTTTACAATGGCAGCACTTGTTCCCAAACACTTTGATGTTAAACTGAATTTGCTGTTATGCAGAATACATATTTAAACAGTTTCTGTGCATAGTAAAATGATGTTGTAAGAATTTTGCTGTAGTAATGAATGCTGTTATAAAGAGGATTAACTATATATCCAAAGTAGCATTATAATGAGTGGCATTATAATGAGGCTCTGTCTGAGGCCCTATGTCTGTCAATGAACCATTTGCTGGATATCTTTTTCATCAAACAAAATGTTTGGGGTTACGAGTTGATACATACAGGAGAGAAACCTTATGGTTGTGACTTAACCCTTATGAGGCATTATGTAATATACTGTACACTGTATGCTGTACAAAATTTTGACTTTTAACAAGGTACAAATAACTAAGAGAAAGTGAGGCTCATTACTTCTGTAACTTGCCATATAATACCTTAAATGGACAAGAGGGCCACAACAAAAATGTAGACTCAAATCAGACTGTTTCTGGGGTATAGTCTGATTAGATATACTGTGTGCTTTTGCTTCTCTAAGAGCAAAATCCTTTACTTCAAGTGTAGATCCTACTTTGGAAGGCCTTTGTTTTCTAGGGAAGCAATCAGGAAGTCATAAAAGTGGTTTTGTTTGTAAAAATGGCAGAAAAATATGGCAGTGTTCACAATTAAACCTTAGAAAAAATTACTACTAGCCGTAACAATTTTTGAAAACTAGTTTGATTTAAAATTTTATTTGTGATGGTGTTGCATTTGTAAACATGTGAGACCCACCTGCACACAGGTGCTATTCAGTCAGGGCATAATGCATCTAATATGCAGACAATAAAATCTGAGCTTGTACGCTTGAAAAAGCAAAACACTTATATCCAGATTGTGCATGTGTGCAAACTGGTCTTTCCTGTTCAGTGTACATAAAATTTACTTACCATTAGACAGGTTTTCTCACAAAGTGGCTAAAATTTTGATTCTCAGATAGTCTCATCTAGTTTTAGTCTAGTCTTGGGACACCACAGATGACTTTGCAACAATTTCTTTCCACCTGGCCCTGTTTCAGTTGTCTCAGTTGTGCTGGCACAGTCCATCTCTGGCTTTAATATTATCTTTCCACCTTTTCTTCTGTTTCCAGTCACTGCATAATGTAGAATTATCTTTGCTAACTAAGCCAGAAAACCTTGAGATATGGCCAAACCACCTTAGTTTCCATTTCTTGACCCTGCAAAGTCTGCTTGAATCTTTCTGCATACAGCTTAAGACAAGTTTTGTAAATAGATTTTTAAGAACTAGTGGATGATATGTAGCTTGAACTGAAACGTGTACTATTTTTTTTAAATAAAATGTAAATAAAAATGACAGCTCTAATATTGAAAAAAATCATTTCAGTCTTGATATTTTATGCCCTATTTGAAGCTGCTGGGACTGGGTACCATATTTCTTCGGCTGTAAGAGGGAGGTTTTTCCCTTTGTAAACGTTTTTCCCTTCGTAAACAGTCCCAAAAATCTAGATCCATCTTAACAGATGGATCTAGATCTTTGGGTTTGTTTTGGAAGGGAAAACCCCATATTGTAGCAGAACTTTATAAGGCTGATTTAGACATTTGGGGTCATTCTGGAGATGGGAAAAAAATAGTCTTATAACAGAATAAATATATACAGTAGACTGTGCACAATTTGCCTGCAGTAGTTTTGTGACACAATGAATGCTGTTACATAACAAAACCAGAAAAGTGGCTTGTGTGCCCAGCCAAGACTCAGATCAGCCTGAGCATCCACCCAGACTGATCACAGTCTTTGCTTTGTGCTTAAAGGGTAGCTGGTGTTCTAAGCTGCCACTGGGCAGATGCCCAGGCTGATCTTAGTCTTTGCTGGGTGCACATGTCAATTTGTTGGTTTTGCTGTGTTGTCAAGTAATTGTGGGATAGTACCAGTAAATTCAGCTTTTTCACATCTTTGGATAATCACAGAAAGGAATATAGTACAAGTTGTGGTTTTGAAGAGAATTTGAGAGTATTTTTTTATTTCACAGTATGAAAAAATGGATGTGACCTTTCATTGGCAATGTGTTTATAATGAGGGATCACAGCATAAAAGTTTTGGTGAGAGATCCCAGAATTGATACATCTTTGCCAAAAAAAACCCACACAATTGCACTGTGCACCTAACATTTTTAAA
This sequence comes from Ctena decussata, assembly GCA_963989385.1. Taxonomy (NCBI): domain Eukaryota; kingdom Metazoa; phylum Mollusca; class Bivalvia; order Lucinida; family Lucinidae; genus Ctena; species Ctena decussata. The sequence continues at coordinate 44,880,349 of OZ022510.1, forward strand.
ATGTCTTTAAATACTTGCAGTTGACTTTCTTCATAATATTATAAGCCCACATTTCAAAGAATTACTAGATATAGAAAGAAACAGTATTAAATGTTTAAAGCATCAGAGAACAGCTGCATCACAGTAGTCATGTAGGATGGAGAAGCTTTCTAAGTGAAAACTGAAAGATTCTGTATTGTTTTCAGCACTTGTAAATAAGCAATCAAAAGGATAAACCAGTAAAAATATGTGCGCTAATAATCTTATGCCTCAGAAATTCCCATGATGTGCACTTATTGGGGCATGTGCACTAATTAGGATGAATATGGTATGTCGTAATATGCAAGGTCTACACTGATGTGGATGGTATAATTTAGTTATACCATGGTTTGTTAGCCTGTACAAGGAGATAATCCAAGGGCTTTGTCTGTGTAGGAAATAATTTATGAGCTAAAGCTCATGGATTATCCCCTCGTACAGGCCAACAAACCATGATGGTAAAACTGAAAAGCAGATCTTACCAGGATTTTGAAATTTACAGTATTTGGTATAGTGGGTAAATAAGTTGAAACTTATTTGAAGCTTGGCATTCTCTTTTATTAACTTTATTCTGATGTCTCTTTGTTCCAGGCATGTCTTACCAATCCAGCAACATTGATGAATTTAGCTACCTCGATAATAGTGGAATGCTTATACCTGGACAATATAGATGCCGTTTTTGTGAAAAAATATTCGCTAGCAAACAGAATGTGAAGAGACATGAATTAATTCATACTGGGACGAAGGAGTTTGTTTGCAATATCTGTCAGAGAGCCTTTACGCAGAAAGTGACCCTGAGGAAACATTATGTCTTAATTCACAAAGAGTTTCATGAGTGACTTTACAACGGATGTTGAAAAAGTTCCTGGCCTTGGTTCATTCTAAAATGTTGAGAATGCACTGTAATAATCCAGGAACTTTTTGAAAGGCCTTCAAGAACTGTATAAAGTACAATTCCTTCATTGTGGTGTTTTTGGGATCTACACAGTAAAAATTTCATAGAAAGTATGCTTAAAGTGCCAAAGATGAAAATATAGTAGTTGAGTTTGTGAACAGAATAGTTCCAGATGAAGCAGTTGATAATGAGCCGTCTTTTATGGTTTTATCCTGCTTGTCTGCAAGTCTTTGATTTCTGAATATGAATATGATACACTTTTTAGCTTGCCTGTATGAATATACAGGAAGAGCTATTGCACTACCCTTGGGGTCGGCATTGGTGGTGGAGTTGGATTTCGCAAAATGTTGACTTTTTAAGTTAAAGTTTTTATGTGATGGGAAAACCCTCACAGGCGAGCTATCCTGTACACTGACAAATCTTGCTGAAATTCGGTTCACATAAAATTTAATGTTTGCTTTTTGATGCTTTAATGGTTAGTTTGTTGCATGGGAAATGACCAGTAATATCACACCTGGTTTACTATGTTTTCAAGGATGTTACAAAAAGAAAAAAGAGCTGTTACGAAATGAAAAAGAGTTATGGTTACCAAACAACCTGATCAGGTCTTTTGGTAACTATGACTTTTTCGTTTCGTAACAGCTCCTTTTAGCTCACCTGAGCATGAAGTGCTCAAGGTGAGGTATTGTGATCGGTCTTTGTCCGTCGTCCGGCGTCCGTCGTCCGTCCGTCGTCAACTTTTGCTTTAAACGACTTCTCCTCCAAAACTGCTGGACAGATTTTGAAATAATTTCACACAAATGTTCCTTGGGGGACGCTTTACCAAAATTGCCAAAAAGGTTCCGCTCCGCTGAACAATATGGCCGCCAGAGCTAAAAATAGAAAAACCTTTAAACAACTTCTTCTCCAAAACTGCTGGGCAGATTTTGAAATAATTTCACAGAAATGTTCCTTCGGAGGCCCTTTACCAAAATTGCTCAAACGGTTCCACTCCGCTAAACAAAATGGCCGCCAGAGCTAAAAATAGAAAAACCTTTAAACAACTTCTCCTCCAAAACTGCTGGGGAGATTTTGATGTAATTTCACAGAAATGTTTCTTGGGGGACCCTCTACCAAAATTGCTAAAACATTTCCGCTCTGCTGAACAAAATGGCCGCCAGAGCTAAAAATAGAAAGACCTTTAAACGACTTGGCCTCCAAAAGTGCTGGGATGAATTTGAAATAATTTCACAGAAATGTTCCTTAGGAGGCCCACTATCAAAATTGCTCAAACGGTTCCGCCCTGCTGAACAAAATGGCCGCCAGAGCTAAAAATAGAAAAGCCTTTAAATGTCTTCTTCTCCAAAACTGCTGGGCAGATTTTGAAATAATTTCACAGAAATGTTCCTTAGGTGGCCCTTAACCAAAATTTCTCAAACAGTTCTGCTCCGCTGAACAATATGGCCGCCAGAGCTAAAAATAGAAAAACCTTTAAACAACTTCTTCTCCAAAATTACTGGGCAGATTTTGAAATAATTTCACAGAAATGTTTCTTAGGAGACCCTCTACCAAAATTGCTAAAACGAGTCAGCTCCGCCGAACAAAATGGCCGCCAGAGCTAAAAATAGAAAAACCTTTAAACGACTTGGCTTCCAAAACTGCTGGGCAGATTTTGAAATAAAATCACAGAAATGTTTCTTAGGCAGCCTTAAATCAAAATTTCTCAAACGGTTCCTCTCCGCTGATCAATATGGCCACCAGAGCTAAAAATAGAAAAACCTTTAAACGACTTCTCCTCCAAAACTACTGGGCAGATTTTAAAATAATTTCACAGAAATGTTTCTTAGGAGACCCTCTACCAAAATTGCTCAAACGGTTCTGCTTCGCTGAACAAAATGGCTGCCAGAGCTAAAAATAGAAAAACCTTTAAACGACTTTGCCTCCAAAAGTGCTGGGCAGATTTTGAAACAATTTCACAGAAATGTTCCTTAGGAGACCCTCTACCAAAATTTGCTCAAACGGTTCCTCTCTGCTGAACAAAATGGCCACCAGAGCTAAAAATAGAAAAAACCTTGAAACGACTTCGCCTCAAAAAAATGCTGGGTAGATTTTGAAATAATTTCACAGAAATGTTCCTCAGGAGACCCTCTACCAAATCAGCTCTACCGGTTCCGCTCGGCTGAACAATATGGCCACCAGACCTTAAAATAGAAAAACCTTTAAATGACTTCTCCTCCAAAACTGCTGGGAAGATTTTGAAATAATTTCACAGAAATGTTCCTTAGGAGACCCTCTACCAAATCAGCTCTCCTGAACAAAATGGGCACCAGAGCTAAATATAGAAAAACCTTTAAACAACACCTCCTCTAAAGCCAATGGCTCGATTTCAAAATAATTTCACAGAAGTGTTTGACTCATGGTTCTAAACAAAAATTGCTGAAACAGTTCCACTCTGCTGTACAAAATGGCCGCCAGAGCTAAAAATAGAAATAAATCTTAGAATGACTCAGAGGGCACAGTTACGATCCAATCATCATGAAACATGGTCAGAATGTTTATCTTAATGAAATCTAGACCAACTTTGATACTGGGTCATGTGGGGTCAAAAACTAGGTCACTAGGTCAAATCTTAGAAAAACCTTGTGTACACTCTTGAGGGCACAGTAACTGTTATGATATAATCTACATGAAACTTTGTCAGAATGTTTATTTTTATGAAATGTAGACCTGATTTGAAACTGGGCCATGTCAGGTCGAAAACTAGGTCACTAGGTCAGTTTTTAGAAAAACCATGTGAAGGCTTTAGAGGACACAGTTTTGTTCTAATCTTCATGAGACTGTGTCAAAATGTTTTTCTCCTACAAATCTGGACCAAGGGTGCAACTTGGTCATGTCGGGTCAAAAACTAGGTCAAACCTTAGAAAAACATTGTTTACGCTCTAGAGGGCACAGTTTTGATCCGATATTCATGAAACTTTGCAGAATGTTTATATCCAAGAAATCTAGACCAGGTTTGAAACTGGGTCATGTGGGGTCAAAAACAAGGTCATTAGGTTAAATCATACAAAAACCTAAGGGACACAATAAAGGGTTCATTTTCCATTGAATCTTTGTGAAACTCTGTCTGTTGGACGTATGGATGTTTCTGAGGTTAAGTTCACAGGATACTCAGGTGAGCGATCCAGGGCCATCATGGCCCTCTTGTTTTATTTCGTGACAGCCCTTGTATACATAGTTAACCAGGGGTGAGTACAGCATTTTGTGCCTGTGCTTGTGACCCTAGTAAAATTTGATACTATGGAGTAAAGTACAGCAACTGCTTCTTTGGAATTGACCCTTAGGATAAGTTTTGAATATCGACATTGTGCTGTAAAGTTTAAACAGAGCTTATCAAGTATCTTGAGATAAATACCCTAACATGCATATATCTTGGGACACCTAAAAACCATTAATTTTCCATTTGGAACAAATGCAAAATTAATGGTTTTAGGTGTCCCAATACTTAAGCACTTTAGGGTAGCTACTCTTTCTCTGTCAGTTTGATTTTTGCCTCCCTTTTAATGGGGGACAACTCATAAAGAAAAGAACAGGAGCATTTTTTTTTTCTCTTTAACACAGGGTATAATAATTGATTCCGCCAATTTTCGCTTCCTGCAGAGACTGTCCGTCATATTTGACTTCAGAGACTGTCTGCGAACTCTTGCTTCCTGCAGAGACTATTGTCCTCGAAAAATGGCTTCCTGCCGAGACTGTCTGCGTGACTGCTTCCTGCCGAGAGTCTCGGCAGGAAGCAGAATCACACGGACAGTCTCAACAGGAAGCCATTTATCATGTACAGAAGTCTTGGCAGGAAGCAAGAGTTAGCGGACAGTCTCGGCGGAAGCCAAATATGATGTACAGTCTCTGCAGGAAGCGAAAATTAGCGGAATCGATTATACCCTGTGTTTAAGAGAAGACTCACTTTGAAAAGGTGATGTCCTCCAGGGAACCAAACAGGAAGTCACAAAGGCTGTTCTCATTTGTAGATAGGGCAGAAGAATGTGGAAGTGTACCCATTATTGAATTGTGATGAACTTTCCCAGTAAACAATATTTCGGTCATGTTGAGACTAAACAGCCCATCTGTTTTGTGGGCTCCGATGGGCGAGAGCCAGATGTCCTTTGTCAAACATGTACTGTATTCTCATATGTATATATATATACTCATTCAAACATGTATTGAGCCAGTCTCGGTGAAAACCGGGCTTAATGACATAAAAATAAAAAAATAACTAACTGCATCACTTAAAAGTATTAGCTTTTCTAAACATTACCTGAAAATTTGAGATGGTTACCATCATCCATTGCTGAGATATAGACTTTAGAAGCACACAGGTAGTGTAGTTTCTTTATATGACGTTATTAACGTCATGCAAGTATGTTTTGACGTCAACGTCATTACCTTTGTTTGAACGAGCTTTAGGTGCTTATTACACAAAATAACTCGGACAAAAAGTGTGTTTGCTCATTTTCAATGTGTATTTCATAGCACACACAGGACAGTTTGCATGATTTAACATTCTCTCTCGAATCATAGGTCTTTGTGATGGCATACCGTATGTTTTCAAGGCTTTGTGGTTAGCGTGGAAAAAGCGTTGTCATGGCAACATATGTCATATTTTTAACTAGATTTTGTCTGAATTCGTTGGCTTTCTGTTATATCTCAACGCCTATGTTATTTTCATGGAAATAACGAGAGGTCCGAAAAATCATAAATTTTGGTGTTTTTCATCCGTTCACAACGTAATTATTATGTAATGTCATTAAGCCCAGTTTTCACAGAGAACGGCTTATATATATTTATACTGATTCGAATTAGTGTACATTCTGATTCTACTGTGTTTATATGTATAACATTGCTGTTGTCATGAACATATGTTTTTACTGAATAAAATATGTTTAAACCAATTAGTGCACTTTATATTCCAGCCCTTCGTTCTAACACAGAAAAGTCCTACCCTGCTGACCAGCCTTCTGCAATCATAACCCCTGCTCAAAAGCGGAAATGGGATCTTATGAGATGGATCTAGATTTTTGGGATTGTTGGCAAAGGAAAATCTCATAAGATGGATCTAGATTTTTGGGATTGTTTTGAAAGGAAAAACACATCATATAGCAGAAATTTGTAAGACTAATTTTCATATCTGGGATCAATCTAAAGAGCGCAAAAACCTCAGTTTATAGCAAATAAACAAAGTACCTTCATCTGTTACTCATCATCCATTTCTTCAGTCAGAAAGATAATACAGCTGAAAGACCTATAATGTTGAATATGCGGAAAATGTTTGAATTACTATGTGAAAACAAGCTTGTTGTTCATAAGATGTGACCTTTTGATGATGCCAGTCATGTGAATAACAACATAAAATTACATTGGTGATGAACATTCAGCTGAAATACTAAATGTTGAATATATGGAAAATGTTACAAATAATATATAGGAAAAAAAATCGTGGTTGTTATCATAAGATGTGACCTTGTTGTTCATAAGAAGTGACCTTGTTCATAAGGTGAGACCTTGTTGTTCATAAGATGTGACCTTGTTGTTCATAGGATGTGGGTGACACCAGTCATGGAATTACATTGGTTATGTAAAGTTCACTTGATAACAGCTAAATATTTTGGTGGTAAATACAGTCAGCTCTGAATATCTCAAACACTGATATCTCAGAATACCCTCTTATATCTAAGGATATTAGTTTGTACACACCCTATTTCTGTTTTAATTTCATCTTCTTTTATTTCAAACTACTGATATCTCAAAGTAAATTTTCTGGGTCCAGAAAATTTACTTTGAGATATCAGTAGTTTGGAATGAACTTAAACTTTGAGAGTTGACTAGATGAATTTGCAGTAAATGGTTTACAGACTATTCACAAAGTGAAGAATTCATGAAAAATTCTGAAGGTTTATAGATACACTTCCAAGGGACAATTGAGCCGAGACACACAAAAAAACAATTAAAGTAGCATGTGTGCCCAGCAAAGACTTAGATCAGCCTGGGCATCTGCCCAGTCTGATAAGAGTCTTTGCTGTGCACTTACAGGGTAGCTAAGGGGGTCTAAGCTATCTCCAACAGGACAGTGAAGGCTCTGTTCAGACTGTCAGCCTGGGCAGATGCCCAGGCTGATCTGAGTCTTTGCTGGGTGCACATGCCACTTTGTTGGTTTTGTTGTCTTGAGAATACTTCTGAACTATCTGCCCTTGCATCAATTTCTGTTTTACTCTGTAACTCCTTAACCACTGGAAACATTTTAACAAACTTTATGTGGGAATATTTTAACAAACTTTATGGTGATGTGTTTATTGTCATGGGAATGTATTATGACTAAGAATGGTACTCTTGTTTACTTACGGTAGTTTATGAATTATTTTCCTTGTTTGACTTTGGCATTTCTCAACTTCTGAGCTGCTTCATCCTTATGGCTGATTTTTGGCACACTAATAGTATTTGATGTGTTAAATGCTTTAATAACATTGCAGTCATTAATTATAGAGTTGTTTCCCCTGTTTTTCTGCCTGTCCATCCTTCTATTAACAATGTTGTTCATTCTGTAACTCCTTCATGGCACTGAAACGGACGTATTATGTGCCACTTGCGGAGCTCCTGTTCATGACTGCTTTAGCAAGCAGGAGTGACATATCACTTTTGGTCAGTGATGATGTCATCATCTGTGTCAACAATATTTACCCACTTACCTCTGTAGAAAGAGCTTTAGACAGTTGTGTCATTGCCCTACAGGGAATTATTGGTATCTGAAAGTTTATTTTTCTTTTTCTCATAGGGAATAAATTGAATCTACTATATATTCAGTACTTTCAGATGAAAATATGTACCACAGCTTACATTATGATTATCTCCTGCAGCACTGGCTTTTGGCTTCTCATCTTTTGCTTTGTGTGCCCTCTTTATTTTTCCTTACCTAATTTTTATTAAGGGCAGGATGTGGTTAGTGATTGTGTAGATTCCTGATCGTTTGGCTTCTAATCTACCGAGTTTGCAAATCAGGAAAGAAGTACTAGATAAAAAAATGTTGGCTTTTGTCTCAGCTTTTATGTAATATGGTTGTACCTTTTGTAATAAGATTTAAACTGTTGCCAAAGAGTGTTTGTGTTTTGATAGAACCTTTTGTTTTTAGTGAGCTTTTTGAAAACTTTTGTAAAAAATATGTGGAAAGCTGTTTTCAGACACTTGTTTTCAGAGGTTTGTAAATCCTCCTTTGATGTCATTTATTTGTTAACAAAATGAAATGTAACTCTCACATCTTCACTTCAAAAAGAAAAGAAAACAAAACAAATGAAAAACAAACAAACAAACAAACAAAAAACTTAGTGTCCACTGAGGTACAGAAGTGGTCTCCACTCTTTACCATTTAATGAAGATTTTTCTAAAAGTGAAAATGGAGAAGCGGACATGAAAGAGGGTACATACAGTATTTGTTTTTGGCTCATTTACATTATACATTGAGGTCTAGTTGCCCGTGTACTCATCTTAGAAAAATTAATAGTCTGGTATTATGTTGTTGCCATGTTGTTAAGCTATTATAGCCACGACATGACAAAACCAACAATGTGGCATGTACGCCCAGCGTAGACTCAGATAAGCCTGGGCATCCGCCCAGTCTGATCAGTCTGCATGCAGCTAGCTTAGACCCTATGCTACCCTTCCGCTGATTCAAGAAGGGCAGTTGTCAGTTACTGGCGAAAGTATGTGCACTTAGTACTGGTTAACCGCTTAGGAGGTCTAAGCCTGCCCAGGAATAGTGTGGTTAGGTTAACTGACCGTCCCGACATGACCTTAGTTGTTTACCGTGGACGTTAAGCATCAAATCAACCAATCAACCCTACGCTACCCTTTTAGCACACAGGGAAGACTCTGATCAGACTGGGCAGATGCCCAGGCTGATCTGAGTCTATGCTGGGCGCACATGCCACTTTGTTGGTTTTGTTGTGTCACAGCTCATATATGATACAATCCTTATATGATGCGTTTTGTGTCCATAAAAAAGTACAAGTGAAAGAGCTGTACTGAGACCAAACTTCAGACGAGTACTGTAACAATTCTGAGTATTTGGACACATAGGTCTGAGCTAACAGTGCAGACCCAGATCAGACTGCTCCAGAAGGAGCAGTCTGATCAGGGCCTACACTATTTGCACATTCCAACTGCATATATTATTGTAGATGCATGACTGCGTTGTAACACAAGGTGTTTAAGTTTTAGGTCAGTTATGGTAATTACTTTTAAGTGTCCCAAATTTTAGAATTGTTGTGATACGAGAGAAATAAGGCACAGGAGCATGAACTCTTGAAGCACCAAAAAGCAGACGAAAAAATTTACACCTGCAAAAATAAAAAAAAATGCCTTGTCCTAGACATTTCATATTGAGAATTCAAAGACTAGAGGGCAAACAGTGTAGATCTGCATGAGGCGGCTCATTATGAGCTGCCTCATCAGGATCTATGCTGTTTGCAAATTATGCTTTTTTCGTCACTTGTGCTGAAAGTGTTAACTGTTAGCTTGATATCATAGTTGGAGTTATCAATGTCATTGTAGTGTTATATCCAAAATAACATTCTAATGGTGCCCCACTGTTTTTCTCTTCCAGCAATTGGTTCCTACACAGATATGCCCTACCCTGCCAACCATCCCTCTGCTGTGTCCACTGCTCAAGGACGGACAACCATCGCAAAACCCTTTGCCTGCCGGTTCTGTCAGAAAAAATTTCAAACCAAGCAGAATGTGCAACGCCATGAGACAGTGCATACTGGTGAGAAGCCCTATGAGTGTGGCCAATGTGGGAGAAGATTTTCCGACAAATATCGCCTGAAACAACATGTTTTTATTGTTCATAACACTGTGAACTTTTGATATGACTTCAGTTGAATAGAATGTGACTTTTTGATGATGCTAGTTGTTCATGGAGTGAGGGGTACCTGTACAAATATTGTAAAATACAGTTATTTGGTAAATCTGTTTGTTGCTTTTGACCTTTTTTTGGTACACTTTTCTATAATACCTTTCAGTTTTGGATTATTTGGGAAATTTTATAGACAGTTGGCTGAATGGCAAGGAATGCAGACCTCAATGAGACTACACTTTCTGATCAAGGTTGATGCTACTTGCTCAGACCGGTTTGTCACAATATTTATGGGCATCATTGTAATGTTGAATATTTGATTGACTTTTGTATAGATTATTGCTTATTGGGTTAAGGTATGAGGGTACACTACCATTTTTCCTTGCCATTTTAATGAAGGGGGACTAAACTTTGTTTGTACATCTCGGGATGATGAAGCCTCTAGAAATGAGGTCTACTCATAAAGAAAAGAATTTGCTGGAAGCACATTCTTTCCTTTAAGAGTTGACTCTCATTGAAAAAATGAGGGAAAAATAAAAACGTCAGAAATAATTCCAGACCAAGCAGAATATGCAGCACCATGAGACAGTGCATACTGGCGAGAAGCTTTATAAATGTGGACAGTGTGGGAGAAGATTTTCCGAAAAATATTGCCTGAAACAACATGTATTTATTGTTCATAATACTGTGAACTTTTAATGATACCAGGATTCCTTAAAAATGTGAATTTTTGATGATACCACTTCTTCATAAAACTGCAAACTTTTGATGATACCAGTTTTTGTCTCGCCTGCCAAGCAGAGGCGAGACATATGTATTGCTTTTCCGGTGTCGGCGGCATTGCGTAAACTTTTGTTGAGTTTTTGCATTTAGGTCATTTTCTCAGAAACTATAAGGGCTAGAGCCATGAAACTTGGGTCATGCATACATCTGGAAGAGTACAGCTGAAAGCCATCATCAATGTTGAGTCTTGACCTACATTGCATGGTTGACTGACTTTGCAATTTTTTGTCGAGTTTTTGCGTTAAGGTCATTTTCTCAGAAACTTTAAGGGCTAGAGCCATGAAACTTGGTTCATATGTACATCTGGAAGAGTAGATCTCAAAGCCATCAGCAGTATTGAGTCTTGACCTACATTTTACGGTTGACTGACTCTGCAATTTTTTGTCGAGTTTTTGCATTTAGGTCTGTTTCTCAGAAACTATAAGGGCTAGAGCCATGAAATTTGGTTCATGTGACAAAGCGCCAGCAGGCGAGACACCGCATTCCGCGGAGTTCTTGTTCATAAGGCTGTGAACTTTGTTGATGCCATTTTCTTTTTAATGGGACAGACAGGTACACCAGGTCCTCTACATGTTTTGTGAAATACAGCTTGGTACAGCTGCTTATTGCTTTCACCTTTTTGGTGCACTGTATATACAAACTGGTTAGTTTATCTTGTACAGTAAATTTTGTAAACTATTGGATGAATGACAAGGAATCCAGACCCAGACCAGGCTGCAATGTGTGATCGTGGTATTCACTTTTTTGCCTAGGCATGTTCATCATAATATTTGAGGATTTTGTTGTAATTTTGAATATCAGATTGACTTTGTATAGATGATTGCTTATTTCGTAAAGGTATATGGGTACACTTCCATTTTCCCCTGCCCTTTTTACAAAGGGGAACAACTCATAAGTTCTGCGACTTCCTTTTTTCTTCTCTGGATTATGAAGCCGTCCTCAGATGGGGTCTACTCTTAAAGGAAAGAATCTGCTCTTACAGGAGCAAATTTGAGAGAATTTGCTCCTATAAATTCTTTCCATTAAGAGTTGATCCCCATTGAAAGAGGAGGCAAAATAAAAATGGCAGAGTTCTTTCCCCTGAAAGTGTACCCATTGACCTGAAATATACCTTTATTGCTTATTTGAATAAATAAATTTTCACATGTTGTAATATACATATTTGTCATGCTTACTTACCTTATGACTGCCTCTTGAGCAGTCCTAATTTTGCCTCACCGAGGAAGATCTAATTTAGGGCTAACACATTTAAACTTTGGAGGATGAACAAAACCATTTATTAACAAGGGGATTTACGTGCTACAATGACTGGCTCTGTGACTTTTCATTTGCAAGTTGCAGGGCAATACTCCATCAGTGCAGAAGCAAGCAGCAAGATTGCATTTGCAGATATTGATAAAAGAATGTATGCAACAGTGGAAGAGCAGGTGACATTGAGTGAAAATTTAAGTGAAAATGATTTGAACTTGTGAACCACACCGGGTAGGCGGCAATCAAAATCATGCGTGCAGTCGACAAACGTGGATCAAAAAACGTTAGATACAGCGTTTTCGATTGCACGATTGCACATTGGCAACAATTTGCAATCGAAAACGCTGTTTCTAACATTTTTTGATCCGCGTTAATCGATTGTTAAGAGCGTTTTCAATGCTGCCTATTCAGTGTGGAACTGCTGCTAAAGGTTAATCAAAGATTCACGATTGCTGACCATGGCCAGAAATGATGCACATCAAAATCCCATCATATCTCTTGCTCTTTCGGCTGCCATGTTCAACACATGACACTGCCATTTGACATGAGGTGAATGGGTACACCTTCAGGGGATGCAGATCTGCCATTTATATCTTTGAAGTTGCCTCCCTTTTTAATTTGGATCTTCTCTGAAAGGAAAGAATTTGCTGTGCCCTGGTCCCGACCCCCCCCCCCCCCCCCCCCAAAGCAAATTCTAATTTGCTCCCCTAGGAGCAAATTCTTTCCTGTAAGAGTAGACTCCATATAAGAAGGGCTCTGTTGTTGTCGTCCAAGGAAGCAGAACAGAAGTTGCAAAAGTTGTTCTGTTTTGTAAAAATGGCTGATTAACACAGAGGTGGTTAAAATGGCAAAAAAACATGTAGGTGTAGGTGTACCCATTCACCTTTATATGTCCTTTTTAGACTTGCACAGAAATGTCTGGTATGATCCAGTTGATGAATGGTCTTTAGATTCCAGAATGTCAAGGATACACAAACAATCAGTATTTGAATATTTGAAAATTGCCCCTCTACCTGTGTTGTGGGTTATAAAGAGACAAGAAAGTTGGCAATGTAGCTTCCATCAGAAATTGTTCTCAAAGAAACATGTGCATGACCTTAATAGAGAGAAGCCTTATAAATGAGATGGATAGATGGATGACTCACAGTTTTACTTCCTTTTCAACAGTAATTTAGTCATATCAGTATGATGGGAAAGCCGGGCCACCTAGGGCAATCGGTAGGGCACCTGACTCATAAGTCAAAGGTCCTGGGCTCGATACCTGGTCTGGCCACATACTTTTGTTTCTCCTTCCCCTGATTCAAGAAGGGCAGCTGTCAGTTACTGGCGAAAGTATGTGCACTTAGTACTGGTTAACCGCTAAGGAGGTCTAAGCCTACCCGGGAATAGTGTGGTTAGGTTAAGTGATTGTCCCAACATGACCTAAGCTGTTCACCATGGACATTAAGCAACAAATCAAATCAAATGATGGGAAGGTGATAATGAAAGGCTGTGTGCAAAGGAACCCCCTTTAGGGCTTAGAATTCTGCCTCCAACCACCAGGGACTGATAGAGCAGCAGGCCAGTGCTTGACCCACTGAGCTGCCAGTGCTGTTGTCATGTGGAAAGTGATTTACATAGGAATATCGCAGAAACATACATATAGTTGCTGATACTTATAGCTGCTGTGCATAAGGTTTATCGCAAAGCCGCTACTGCATACAGGGTGATTTCAAGACAGATTTTGCGCCAAGCTGCTGCAAGAGTTTACTTTCCAGACCCTAAATAATGCCCACTTCCCCTTTGTAAAGTACAGTGCCACTGGGACCTTCAATACGAGTTATATAGTAATCTAAATGAGCAGTGACATGACAAAACCAACAAAGTGGCATGTGTGTGTGTGCCATGCGAAGACCCAGATCAGTCTGGGCATCTGTCCAGTGTAAGCAGTTGGCATGGAGGTAGCTTAGATTCTTAGCTACCCTCTAAGCACACAGCCAAGACTCTGATTAGACTGGGTGGATGCCCAGGCTGATATTTGTCTTTGCATGGTACACATGCCACTTTGTTGGTTTTGTTGTGTTGCAGCTCATATTGTTTTTGTGCTTCATATGCTTTGATGGTGAGACTACCACGTCGAAATTTAATCGTTTCACAATATTTTTCTAATTTGATATGTTTTCTTTCATGCATGAACAATATTTACATGTTTGAGTTTGTTTTGTTTTGTTTTTGTAGTGATTTTTATATGACTTCTTTAGCTAGCTCACTTTCTCTTTATTTCTAGAAAGATTGAAAATTGAATTTGAAAGTTTGTGTATGTCAAAATATTTTTTTTTATTCGTTTCAGTCCAGGCCAGATATTCCAGCATCCGGTACGGTACAGTTCAGGGTAGCACAGAATCAGGCATCTACAGTCTAACACAGAACAAGTTTCGGTGCCAATATTGTCAAAAAGAATTTGCCACGAAACAACGTGTCAGGAGGCATGAACTTATACATACTGGAGAGAGACCTTATTTTTGTGATGTCTGTAATAAGGGCTTTACTCAAAAAGAAAATTATAAGAGACACTATTTTCTTCTGCACAAAGGTGTTCCCAATCAGTGATTAAATAGTACAGATGTAGTGTAAACTAAGTGTTCTGAGACAAAACTTGGCCCAGAGGTTATAAAACTTGAGTACATTCTCAAACTCAAAATAAAGCACACTGACTGGCTGCTTCCGAGCACATGCTCGGAAGGAGCCAATCAGTGTGCTTCATTTTGAGTTTGAGATTATTCTCAAGTTTTATAACCTCGAATCTTGTTCTAAGTAGCAAAGTGAAGAAAATACTTGGGATTAGACAAGTGTAACTGAGCTGGGACATGACAAAACCAAAAAGTGTCATGTGTGTCCAGTGGAGACTCAGATTCCAGTCCGATCAGAGTCTTCACTCTGTGCTGAAAGGGTAGCTAAAAGGATCGAAGCTATCTCCATGCCGACAGCAAAGACTCTGATAAGACTGTAGCCTATTCAGCTTTTGTAAAGAAGCAAACAAAGTCATAAATCAGAAAACATGTCCGCTCCAATTATGTACTTCACAAATGTCCTCAGTGTGTGCTTATTAAGACATATGCAGCAATTAGGTCAACTACTGTAGTTTAAACACATTATATTGCCTCAGGATACAAGTTATCCGGTCAGACCATGAGTTCTACCAACAAAAGTTACTGTCCTGACCATGCAATAATAGATATATCTAGAAAAACAACAATGAGGCAATGATGTACAATATCCTGTTATATGTACATGAGTTTTAGAGCTAAAATAAGAGTAAAGGCTAATTAATTCTGTGTTGTAAAGTTTGATATTTCAATGTTTTCTCCTTAAATGAATTGTTTTAATGATTTCCTTATTCAAATGTTCTTTGTTGTGATTTTTGTTTTGGTTTTGAATCTAACGCGATCCCATTACAGGCATTCTTTTGAATAATGAGCATGAGGAAGAGAAATATTTCAAGGTCAATGGGTAATCTATCATGGGAAGCAACTCTCATTTTCTCTCTTGCCACCCTTGTCAGTGGGGTTCAACTTCTAAAGTAAAGAATTTGCTCCTTTAGGAGCAAAGTCTTTACTGTAAGGGTAGACCATATTTTGGAATTGCACCATCTCTCCTAAAAAAAGAAACAAAAAAAATAGAAAGATGGAAAAAAAATGGAGGTATACCTATTAATCTTAATCTTGTATTCAAACATGGTATACCTATTAATCTTAATCTTGTATTCAAACATGGTAGACCTATTCATCTTAATCTTGTATTCAAACATGGTAGACCTATTCATCTTAATCTTGTATTCAAACATGGTAGACCTATTCATCTTAATCTTGTATTCAAACATGGTAGTGGAAATCAGACTGATTTCAGGTTTCAAGTTTAATCCTATTGCACTCAGAATGGCCAAAACTCCATAGAGTTTTGGCAGTTCTGAGTGCAAAAGGGTTAAAACAGAAAATAAAAAAATGAATCTTGTAAATAACTAGAATTCATGTTGTTTGTTAGAATTTCATGTTGTTAGTTAAAATTTCATGTTGTTAATAAATTCACATTGACAGCTTTGCATTGGAATGTTATTTCTTGATAACATACAAAAGATTATTTTGCTAGCAAGTCAGGTCTTTCTATAGACCTGTGGTCAGCCCCATAAAATGGTCACCTGTTTTAAGCAGTCAATTTTTGTGCTTCTCTTTGGTGTCTAAATACAGGTCTGAGTCTGCCTTAGGGTAAATGGTTACATTTTCAGGGCAAAAAACTCTGTGATTCACAATTTTGCCTCTAGCTGCCTATGCTTTTTGCATTTGTGAGCCACCTCATCTGGACCTACACTATTTGTAAATTCTTGAATTGTTAAAAAGGGTTCACCATATTTCTTTTTCTTATTTAAGGTTATATGCCACAAGGCACAGAGCTGGAAACCATGATGCAGGAGATTAAAACGACTTGCTTAAATCCATCGAGAAAACCACATGGCCAAGCAACAAAAGGGTACAAGGCATATGTTTGCAGATACTGCGGGAAACAGATGCGGCAGAAAATAGACCTCACCCGCCATCTTCGTGTACACACTGGAGAGAAGCCATATAAATGTGACGTTTGTGGACACTCGTTTACTGTGAAAAGTTCCTTACAGTACCACTATGGGAGACAACATGGAGATTTAAACTTTTATAAGGATACTGAAGGCATTATATAGTATATACAAAAAAAATAATACATGTACATTGAAATGTACCTGTCTTAAGCAAGCAGATTTTAATTATCCCTTAGGTGCTTGCTTAATATAGGTTGGACTGTATATGTCTTCCATATAAATGTTATGTGTGGACATAAGGGAACAGAAGCACAATGAACTTTTTTACAGGCAATGAATAAGGAAGATACATGCTAGAAACGTGACGTATAAATGTGATGTACACTGTGAAATGTTCCTTACAGTATCAGTATGCTAGACAACATGGAGATTAAAAAATATAACAAGATGTAAATAAGGATGCTATGAAAAGTTAGAAGAAACAAATTGTGTTATGTATATATACTGAAAACAAAGTATAGAATGTACTGTGTGTTCTAAAAGTCTTTTGGTGAGACTTTATCGTGACTAGTTTTTAACCGTGTTACTGGTGATACACTTAAAGTGCCAAAAAATGAAATTAGTTGAATTTGCTAACAAGGTAGATCCAGATGGGGTGGCTCATAATGAGTCTAGTCTATGAATTATCAAATGATATAGCTTGGACAAGACATTTTTGGAAATTTTGCATACATAATTTTGTGGTTTGCTTTTGTGGTGCTATAAGAGTTAAGCTGTTCACAGCAGAATTTTCTAAATATTTATACTTTCTAGCTTTCTCACTCATATATTTAGTATAGTTCCTTTATCATATTCTCATTTAGTTTTATTTGTTGTACAAAAAAAGAGAAATGGCTCCACCTTTAATATGCTATTCCTCTAAGCCCACCTGCCCCTACTGCCTCTAGGCAACAGGCAACTTTTTTTTTATTTGTTGCAATTGAACTGTATTATATTAAACTGCATTATTTAGGTATTGTTGTATATTGAGTGATTCCCCTCCCAATGTTGTATCAGTTTTGTCATAATTTAATGTTTTACATTATATATAGTTGTTTAGAAAATTTGACAGCTTCAGTACTTTTGACAATTTTAGTTTTGTATATTATCCATTTTCCTTGTAATTAAGTAGATTGGTTCCCCCTCCATTATGCTGATTGTGCATCCACCATTTGTCCAAAAGGAACAACATTTGCGGTTTCTTGTGTGCTTTTCTGGCAGATGAACCCCATATTAACTAGGGGCTGCTTATAAGGAAAGACTTTTCTCCTCACAGAGCAGTTCCTTGGAGGAGCAAATTCTTTCCATTAAGAGAAGCCCCCTTTAAAATGAAGACAAATTCTTCAGGGCAAGATTATCTGCTCTTGAAAAATCTTCCCATTCACCTAAAACCATAAAAATTGGAACAGATAGGTCTGAGTAAACAGTGCAGACCCTGGTCAGACTGCTCCTATCAAAGGAGCAGTCTGATCAGGGTCTACACTGTTTGCCATTCCATCTGCTTCTTTGGGATGCATAACTGCATTTTAAAGACCATTTGTTCTATTTTTAAAAGTATTAGATAAACATTTGAAGTGTCTTAATTTTTTCTGAAATTTTAAATTATGTTTGTATATTGCAGATACTGAGCAGTACAGATCCCTGATGGAAGCTGCAGCCAACGCCAAACAGTGTCCATTCTGCCAGAAGATATTTGGAACAAAGCAAGCTATAACGAGACATGTGAGAATCCATACAGGAGAGAGGCCATACAAATGTAACCTTTGTCAAGCTGCTTTTCATCAGCAAGGATCCCTGAAACGTCATTTCAGAGTGCATAGCAAAAGAGAATGACTTGTATTGATGGTGTCAGGATACACTTTCAGGGAAAGCAACCGTGTCATTTTCTTGTTACCTCCCTTCTCAATGGAGGTTGCCTGAATGTACATAAATTTTTATAGAAGTTTTAAGGTGTCCGCCAGTTCAGACATTTTTTATAATATCATAAATTTTGATTTTAAAAGTTAGAAACTTTCATTTTACAGGCAGGAATTGGCTGCTATGGGAGCAGATTCTTTCCTTGAAGTGTAGACCCCATTTCAAAAGGATTAGGTCATCCAGGAAGCAAACAGGAAATCACAGAATTTGTCCCCCTTTGTAAAAAATGATGGAAAATGTGATGTACCAATAGACCTTAAGATATTATGGCCCCTGTCAGAACATTATCATAGTAGTATACATGCATACTGTAATATGCCTAAATTTTGGGACTCGTAAAATAATTGATTTTCCATTTGGGACAAATGGAAAATTGATTATTTTATGTGTCCCAAAAATTAAGTGTATTACAGTAATTCTGATCAGTATTTGAACATTTTATTCCTTTCTTAATAGTTTTCCATCCTTCATGATTCAACAAAGTTGCATAATATGGACCCAGCTAAGACTCATGTCAGCCTGGGCATTCTCCCGGTCTTTTCAGAGTCTTTGCCATGTACTTGAAGGGTAGCTAAGGGTCTAAGCTCCCTCCATGCCTGGATGCCCAGGCTGATCTGACTGCTGTGTTGAGAAGTATCAAGTTCAAAATGGACCAAAGAGGCTGTTTTTAAGTTGTTTTGATTTTATTTTTTTTTTGTACATAGTGTAGTGTGTTTCAGTAGTAAGTGTTGTTGTTTTTTGGAAGTAATAAAAGCAAAGTAATTAACCTTGTGTTGCTAATATCTCAGTTTCCATCCTTTTATGGGCAAACATAGGTGATCTAGATAAGCCCAAGTTTTAGTTGCAGTAATGGTCAAGTGGTTAGAGTGACTAGGCAGGTTGATGGATGGTCCCAAGTTCAAACAAGGGCTGGGTCATCCTGCAACTGGAAAATTTTCTCTGTCTACCCAGCAGTAAATGGGTCCCTGTTTCAAATCAGGGAAGGCTAAGGCAGCGAAGGAGAGGGATGAGCTCTGCCTTTCATATGCTGTTCCCAAGATACAGTGGGCCTCTAACCTTCACTGCCTGTACGGCAACTATAGGCTATGGGAAACCTCTGCCTTTTAAATGGAGCTGTTGTCCTATTCCTCAGTTGTGTGGAATTTTATTAAGCTGAATGGGTACACTGTCAGGGGAACTATTTTCTTTTGGTTCTCTTCTCAGTGGGTAAAGTTGAGGAACAAATTATTTACTTTAAGAGTAGACCCAATTCTGGAAGGCTTGTTCTTGTAGGGAAGCAGAGAGGAAGCTTTAAAAGTTGTTTTCGTTTGAAAAGTTTCCTGCTGAAAAGTGACGAAACGGAAAGCATGGAGGCTAGCAAGAGGTACACAATAGCTTGTTGTGACCTTGGACTTACGGCTATTATACAGTTTTGGATAAAGTAGGTAGACAAACTTGATTGACTAGCAGGGGGACTTGCCTGAATGAAAATTTCCCTTCATATACCCGAGAAATGCTACAGATTAATGTGGAAAGTGGTGAACTGTTTTTACCTGTGGCAAGGTTGTGCATCCATATACCTTTTGGTGAATGAATACCCTTTCAGGGGCACCAACTCTACCATTTTCATTTTACCTCCCTTCAAATGTTGGTCAACTCTTAAAGGAAAGAATTTGCTCCCGTAGGAGCAAATTCTTTCCTTTAAGAGTAGACCTTAATTTGGAAGGGCTTCTTCATCCAGGGAAGCATACAGTAAGTCACAAAAGTTGTCTCCCTTTGAATAATGTCAGGAAAACATGGAGATGTATCCATACATTGTAATGTAGTTCTCAGCTTCCACTAGGCTTATGTGGTAAAAAATGTAGAAGAAACTGGCAAAGTTAAAAAAAACTTGTCTGGCGGTCTAAATGCTTTTCAGAATACACCTTCTGAGCCACTCCTAGAATGTCACTCAAAAGTCACCTGACTGTGTATAACTGGCCAATGCAATGTCAGCTTAGCATGTGACATAGTCCCACAAGCAAAGTTGCATGTACTGAATGTCCCAACAATAAGTACGTGATTTTACTGTACTTAATGAAGAGATGCTTGCCTGTCTAAAGTAGGTGTGACTTTGGAAATGTGAATTGGTTTGGCTAAGGTTTTCCTAGTGTTCAGGCTATATGGCATATGATCTTCAGTTTGCATCAAGTATAGAAGTTTTTAAACATGACAATTACATCATCCAATCATGCAGACTTGACTGACCAAGCATGGAGCAAATAATTTTCATTGGTAAATGAGATGCCTTATTAAGCCTATTAAATGCCCCGAGGGCTTGCATTTTATGAAAAGAGGTGGGGGGAGGGGGGGGGGGGGGGAGATAGGAGTAAGATCTCAGCCACTGCCAAGATAACTCTTATAAACTTATAAACAATATTAGGGTGAAAGGATGTACTGTCAGAGGATGCATCTCTACTATTTTGCTCCTTTGTCAGTAAGGGTCAACCCCTAAAGGAAAGAACTTGCTCCTCTAGGAGCAAATTCTTTTCTTTAAGAGCAGACCACATGTGAAAGAGCTGCCTCATCCTGAGAAGCAAACAGGAATTAATGCAAGTTAATATAAGGTTATTTTAGGAAAAGAGGCAGGGGGCACTTATTTGAGCAGGGGTGTTTATTAGGATTAAAACGGTATATAGAAACTTAGGTTAGATTTTTTAGTACATTTTACAGTGTTTGTCATTCAACTAACATTGTAACCATAAAATTCTAACTATTTTGGAACAGAAAGTTCTGATCAAACAGTGTTGTTCCAGATCAAACAGCTCTAAAGGAGTAGTCTGATAAGGGTCTACACAGTTTGCCATTTCATTGGCATCCTTTGGGTGCAGTAAAAGGATGCATTTCAGCAATACCATATTAATCCTATTAATTGCTCCGGGGGTGTTACATTTTGCGACAGTTAAGAGCCTAAAGTGTAGTAAATCAGTCACAGTCAAAATACCTCTGATAAGCAATAAGAAGGTTATGGGTATACTTTCAGAGGAAGCAACTCAACTATTTTTGCCTCGCTTCTCAGAAGGGGTGAACATTTAAAGGAAAGAATTTGCTCCTATAGGAGCAAATTCTTTCCTTTAAGAGTAGACACCATTTCAAAGGGCTGCCTTATCCATAGATTAGTAAACAGGAATTCGTGCAAGGTAATAAAACCAAACTGTTCCATTTTAGGACAATTACGGTAATTATTTTTGGTGTCCCAGGTTTTATGGGATATCAAAATATTTTTGCAAGCTGTAATATTGAAAGACTAGGATACAAATTATATACCTGACAAAGTAAAAGAAGTATTAGCTTTTTCAAAAAGCTTTGGTCTAGGCTTAGTACACATTAATTTGTGTAGTCATTGGATTCGCACCTTGGTAAAATCGTACCTCTTCTAAACCCGAGTCAATCTTCACCTTGGTCTTATCGCACATTCCTGGTTTACTCTGGTAGATTTCTGGTTGGCTTTCTAAACTCATGTTTGCAAGTAATTACACTAAGCCAATCAGCCAGCAGGTTTGGTTACCAAATAGAAGTGACCTGTGTTTAGAAATGTTTCACATTTAGTGATGCTAGTAGACTGTGTCCATGTCAATCCTTTTCTGGTACTTATGGACCTGATCAAACCTGTGCAGTTTTGGTCAGCAAATAAAAATGACCTATGTTTAGAGATGCTCGGCACTTAGTGATACTACCGGACCGTAAATGTCCATGTCGATCCTATTCTGGTACAAGGGCAGTTGTCAGGTACTGGCGAAAGTATGTGCATTTAGTACTGGTTAACCACTTAGGAGGTCTAAGCCTGCCCAGGAATAGTGTGGTTAGGATAACTGACCGTCCCGACATGACCATAGTTGTTTACTGTGGACGTTAAGCATCAAATCAATCAATCAAAATTATCATTAGAAATCTCTCTATCTCCAGCTCTGGTATTGTAATATTGTTTTCAGACTTTTAAAAGTCCCAAAAAAGAAAATAGTTCAATTTGCAAACAGTGTAGATCCAGATGAGATGAGTTCAATTTACAAACAGTGTAGATCCAGATGAGATGGCTCATAATGAGCCACCTTATATGGGTCTACTCTGTTTGCTCTCTGGTCTTTGAATTTTCAATATGATATTGCTTGGACCTAATATTTTCCGAAATTTTGCAGAAATTTTTTTGTAGTATACTTTTTTTGACAGCATGAGGATTAACTTTACTGCAGGATATTCGGGATACCTGAAAAGGGGAAACTTTACTTATAGCTTGAGTTATTTTTCCATGTGTGTTTCCATGTGTGTTCTGTTTTTTTCTGGATTTTGCTGTATTGCATTAATCAGAGTATTGGTATGTATAAGAATGTGCATGATTAATGTTATTGCGCTGCGTACCAACGCAGTGCTATTTGTGATGAGTTTGGGAAGGCGTTGGGTATAGATTTGTTTTATTGATTATTGCTGTAAGCGACTTAAAAAGTGAACTTTCATGCATAATTTATCACTAAAATTTCCGATATGACATAAAATATTCTGACACAAAACGTTAAAACATCTTTTTTCGTTATTCATTGGCTTATTTTTTCATATTCGGGATAAAAAACTTGGAACTATTTTGCTGTTCCAAATGTCGAAAGGATCATCGGCTTTGATAAATGCAATGGATTGTGGCATTTAAATAAGCTGTATGACTTTTTCATTTTTTGCACTTTAGGGTTAATCAAAAGTTAGCGTTTAGCCTTTATGGTACTGGTTAAAAATAAGAATTGCTTAGCGAGAAAGAAAAGTTTTATAGCATATATATATCGTCTTTAACTAAAGTATCCTTTCGATTTTTCGAGGGTGGTATTTTTATATATGACCTACAAGATTTGAGGTCATCGAAATTTTATAAATCCCCAGCGATGAAAACCGAACATAACCGCGTTGTGGTATTCAGCTATTGCGTAACTGCCTTATTTTTAGAATCGAGTTATCCATATCATTACCGCTGATAGATATGATATTAGGACACGGACAGGTAACGTGCGTGTCTTTTATATATCCATCCATACTTGATCTAGTCTCATTCTACCGAGCTAATAATCATTTTGGCACTTTAATAACTATTTTGTAGTTTCGATTTTAATTACATAATGATTAGAGTTTTGATTTAAACATATCTAAACAGGAAAAGAAACTAAATATTTACGAAACATAAATGTTAGTTTACAGATTATAGCATACGGCATAGCTGAATATCTGGAATGGAATAAAAAGGACAATTTACATTCCATTGGCTACAAACCAGCGGGCACATGACATCGATAATACGTCATATTGATGTTGATGCGACGTCATCACATCAGTACGACGTCATGTGCCTACTGGGAATATGCCCTAAGAGTCTTTAGGATGGAATTTATCCCCTCTGACTGTAACAGTGCCGTCCAAATCCATGAAATCAAGTGAAGAAGATTGCCCTGTCAGTCCATTCCATTCCACTCAATTCCATACCAAATTTGTAAAGAACATAAATAAAATTTCAATGCCATTTCTTTTTCAGAATGTTTATACAATACTTTTTACAAATCAGGCTGCCAAATGAAAAATGGCTAACCGTTATGGTGTCAATGTAGATCCATCCTACCTGTGCACAGACTTAAGATGGATGAATGGATAGATGGCTATAGCGATTCTATGTCCTTTCTAACAGTATTTCAGTCATATCAGGACGATGGGTGGGTGATAATGGAAGGCTGTGTGCAATGGAACCCCGTTTACGATTGAAAAGATTCCTGCCTACAGCGGGTCTCGATCCGGGACTGCTAGATCAGCGCGCCTGCGCTTAACCTACTGAGCTACCAGGGCTCCTGCAAAAGCTTTACTAACATCACAAGCTTAGTATGACAGAAGTGAGAGAATGGTCGCATAATCTGATTCTTCTCAGTTCTAACATGGAAAGTATATAGATTTTTCCTTTTTGATAATGTGCGTATTTCAATTTATCATATCGACGTTCCCCCCGCACCTCAGCGGAACAAATCCATAGCCGATTAGCCGCAGTAACGGGGCACCGATCGCCGGTCCATGAGCCTTTTTGATAATTCACGGTTTTATCTCAGTTTTATAGTCTTCGCAATGAGAATGCGCAGAGGTCACCCTACGAAATGTAGATTAACCTACGATCTGTTTCTGTAGATTAAACAGCATTAAAAGTGCGTCATAATCAGTCAAACGACTGTATGGCTTTCAGCTTATGCTCAAAATCAACCTCGGATGTATGACGTGGGACTACTTCAATCACATGACTGTTGTTAGGAAGAACGTCATAAACAAAGATGGCCCTGACTATCGGACCGAGTTATTAATGAAAAAAAAATGCATTTTCTGTCTCAGCATCAGTAATTGGCTATTATTTTTTTTGCCAACAGTTCAAGGCAAAAAAATGAATGTCCCTGCAATAGCTGAAAAGGTTGCAGGCCAGGAATTAATTATCGTTCGTAGACATAGAGAATTACGTCTTCGGCGTATAGATCTACTTGTTTCGGCGAGCAAAATGTTGCATTCATATGTGTATTTCAATTTATCATATCGACGTTCTCCCCGCACCTCAGCGGAACGAATCCATAGCCGATTAGCCGCAGTAACGGGGCACCGATCGTCCGTCCATGAGCCTTTTTGATAATTCACGGTTTTATCTCAGTTTTATAGTCTTCACAATGAGAATGCGCAGAGGTCACCCTACGAGATGTAGATTAACCTTCGATCTGTTTCTGTAGATTAAACAGCATTAAAAGTGCGTCATAATCGGTCAAACGACTGTATGGCTTTCAGCTTATGCTCAAAATCAACCTCGGATATATGACGTGGGACTACTTCAATCACATGACTGTTGTTAGGAAGAACGTCATAAACAAAGATGGCCCTGACTATCGGACCGAGTTATTAATGAAAAAAAAAATGCATTTTCTGTCTCAGCATCAGTAATTGGCTATTATTATTTTTTTTGCCAACAGTTCAAGGCAAAAAAATGAATGTCCCTGCAATAGCTGAAAAGGTTGCAGGCCAGGAATTAATTATCGTTCGTAGACATAGAGAATTACGTCTTCGGCGTATAGATCTACTTGTTTCGGCGAGCAAAATGTTGCATTTTGCAACATACTTCTCCGCCGTACATACCTCCGAGGTCTGATTTATGAAACTGGCCGAGCGTTGTTCCGATAGTTTTATGCTGTGTAGTATTAAATATATGTTCTGTTTTCATTCAGCACCACGATTAATGTTTTAAAAGTATGTAATATCGCTACTTTAATTCATTGATACTTCTATACCTTCTTTTATTCAAAGTTACTAAAAATTGGATTATAAAGTCTAAATTATTGTTTTCCGCAGCGCTTTCCCCTTTGCTCTATACTAGAGCAACTTTTTACTTGTATACCTTATAACTGACTGCACGTTTATTACATGTTGAGAAACCATGTAAACTGATAGCTTTTAAAGTATGTGCCAATGTAAAAATAGTTAAATTGCAAACAGATTGTATCCAGATGAGGTGGCTTACCATATAATGAGCCGCCGCCTCCTCTGGATCTACACTGATTGCCCACTAGTCTTCGAATTCTAAACATGATTTAGTTTTAATAGATGAAATAATTTTCAAATTTTGCAGAAATTTTGTTGTCTGCTATTTTGGTGCTTTAAAGTTGGCAAGGGTTGAAACTCACTTCTTTTGGTGTATTTTCAGCACCAATGGTCTATGATGAACTCCAAGAAACATATAATTTATGTAGTTCTCCAGCCACTCAAGGAGATGGAATACTGTCCCAAGGCGACATTGGCAATATAAAACTCTTTCCGTGCAAGTTTTGTGCAAAGGTATTTGGAAGCAATTTTGCAGCAAGCAGACATGAACTTATACATACTGGAGAGAAACCTTACAGGTGTGCTGTTTGTGGTAAATCATTTAACCAGAAGGCAACGTTGGAAGGTCATTCACGGATTCATACAGGAGAGCTTCCTTTCCCCTGCACAGTGTGTGATAGAAAATTCAGACAGAAAAGAGATGTCAAATTGCACATGCAAAAGGTACATGAGAAATAATGCAGTAGAAACATTAGACCACTGCAGCAGAAAACAAAATACAGCAGACAGGTCAGAATAGTGGAGCATAGATACCAGAATAGCATCGCAGAGACAACAGAAAAGTGCTGCAAAGACAATAAAATAGTGCTGCTAGGGGAGTAAAAATGGTGCTGCAAATAAGACAATAAAATAAGACAGTAGAGATTATGAAATAGTGCTGTAGAGACAAGAAAAAAGTGCTGCAGAGACAATAAAATAGTGCTGCAAAGGCATTTAAGACAATAAAATAAGAATGTAGAGACAATAAAATAGTGCTGTAAAGACAATAAAAAAAGTGTTGCAGAGACAATAGTTTTGTAGAGACAATTAATTAGTGCTATAGAGACAGTAAATTAGTACTGCAAAGACTATAAAATAGTGCTGTAAAGACAATAAAATAGTGCTGTAAAGACAATAAAATAGTGCTGTAAAGACAATAAAATAAGGTTGCAACGAAAGACATTGAAATAAGGCTGTACATGTATATGGAGCCAAGAAAATATAATGCTACAAAGACTATAAAATGATGTTGCAAAGACAGTGTCACAATATCAGAACAGTACAACAACAAAAAAAAAAAACATAAAAAAAATCCAAAAATAGGGACACCCAAAATAACTGCAATAGTTGCAGACAGTGTGGACCCTAATCAGACTGCTCTTAAAGAAGAAGTCTGATCTGGGTCTGCATTGTTTGCTCAGGCCTATCTGTCTGACTGCTTAGTTTTTAGGGTAATGTGGCAGAGATGTCAAAACAGTGCAGTATAGACATCAAAATAGTGTTTGTTAGAATTGATGTGAACTGTAGAAGCATGTGTGTTAATGCAATCTGATTGGGGATTTTACTGTTTGCTTTACACCATAAAAATCTAGATACTGGGACAGAGATAGGTCTGAGCAAACAGTGCAGACCAAGATCAGACTGCTCCTGAAGGAGCATTCTGATCTGAGTCTACACTGTTTGTCATTCCATCTACGTGAGATGCAATTTACTGCATTGAAAGATGAAAGATGAAACTTCAATTTTTGGAACAGTTATTGTAATTTTTAGATGCCCGATTTTTAGAATCTTTATGGTATTTTCCAGACAGATAGTCATTATTTTTCAAATAGAAATCATGGCTAGTACGGTATAGTTGAATGGATGGATGAGTTGTAATTTTACTTCCTTTGTAACAGTATTTCAGTCATATCAGGATGATGGGTGGGTGAAAATGAAAGGCTGTGTGAAATGGAACCCTGTTTACGATTTAAAAGATTTCGGCCTACAGTGGGGCTAGAACGCAGCACCTCTAGATCAGCATGCCAGCGTTTAACCTACTGAGCTACCAGGGCTCCTATTTTGGCTAGTGTGTAGCAAGTAGAGATAATTGTAGTTGACTACCCTTACTTTGCAAACTGGGATGGTAGCCATCTGTCTGCCTCTGGGATAGATGGCATCAGAATGTAGTCTATCTTGAATAGACTAGACTAGACCACAGGGAAGATTACTGATGGTTTTTGTTTTGCAAACTCAGAGATATTGACAGGTTGCCATAATGTTGAAAACTGAGATAATGTTACGTTAACTCACAGGGCCTGTTCAGTTGGTTGCCATACTTTTTGCCAGTTTAGAGATAGCCAGTATTTGATGAACTGAGCTATGGTACATGACAGGTGGCCGACAGTTTGCAAATTGAGATATATATAGTCAACTCTTGATATCTCATTGTCAATGTATATCTCAGACTACTGATATCTCAAAGTAGATTTTCTGGTCTCAGAAAATTTGCTTTGAGACATCAGTGGTTGCAAGAAAATTTACTTTGTGATACCAGTAGTTTGAGGTAACATTTTGTGAGGTAACAGGAGTCTCTAGGCTTGGACAATATCTTTTTATAGAAGTGTTCAGGTGTATTTTCTCCATTATTATACTAGTAACTATAGTTGTGAAAAGTAGCTGTGATTCTCAGTTCCATGTTCTTAAAAAAAAATTGGAAGAAATATAAGCATCTAGTAAATATCAGCCTTTTTATCTCTACTTTATCCATATTCAGTTAGTATTTGGAGCATTCATCATATCCAATTCCTAGCTGCATTTATGTGGAAAAAAATGGAGAGCTAGTATGCCAATTTTTGCTTCCTGCCGAAACTGTCTTTTATATTTGGCTTCCACAAACACTGTTCACAATCTCATGCTTCATTCCAAGACTACTATCCGTGAAAAATGGCTTCATGCAGAGACTGTCCATGTGATTCTGCTTCCTGCCGAGAGTCTCGGCAGGGATTGAATCACACAGATAGTCTTGGCAGGAATCCATTTATCATGCCCACTAGCAGTCTCTGCAAGAAGCAAGAGATCATGGATGGTCTCTGCAGAAGCCAAGTATGACTGGAGTTTCGGCAGGAAGGGAAAACTGGGGGACTGGTTTATACCATGTGTTCTAGAGTGTACTCAAAAATGCAGCCTCTGCATTGTGGGTACAGCATGTTAATCCCTGATTCAGCATGACCAGACTCATTAATCTGCTGCCAGTAAATATTGGTTTCTCTTTTCAGATTTGATCAGTGCTGTCCAACAACCACCATATTCAAGAATCTCTCTGCAGAGGCAAGCAGGAGGAGATGACCAAAATTTATTTATAAGTGAATCAAGTGGATTTCATAGGATCCTTTTCTGTCGTTTTTGCGATAAGCCGTGTTCGTCAAATTCTAAGTTGGTGAGACATATGCGGGTACATACAGGAGAGAAGCCATACAGTTGCCATGTTTGTGGAATGGCGTTTACCGTAAAATGTTCTCTGACAAGGCATGAAAAATTATTCCACAAGGCAATGAAAAAAGACCTTTAGAAACATTCTATACTGAACAAAAAAAGAAACTTTAGAAATATTTACGCTTAAATTTTCGACATCACGGGATGTAAAGAATCTAAAATAAACTTAAAACTGTTTGTTAGTGTATCTGCATCTACTTGTATTTGTAGAGAATACCTGGCAAGGGTTAAGCCTTGGTTAAGTTTTGAAATTGGAATGAGGTGCTTCTTGAAAAAATTTGAATGTTGCTGTAACATTTCTTTTTTGATCAGTATATATGTACAGGGCATTAAAGGAGAAAAAGATTGAAAAAACAAAAACAAAAAAAAACAAACTGTTACATGACTGTTTGCACACATGGCCGTTGTGAAATTTGTTCGCATGGTGTAGTTATAATTTTGGCTGTCAAGTTTAACCCATTAATGCCCATTGGACTCTTCTATCTGTATATTTTGGATGAGGCCATTTGTCATTTCAGGGGTGTCTGGTCTAGTTTATTTTTAGAATTTTTGTTTTATTTTGAGGAAAAATAACCTTTGTATTGTGCAAAAAGTGTAGACCCTGATCAGATGCAGCTTTTTGGGGCATCTGATCTGGGTCTGCACTGTTTGCCTATGTCAAGTTTTTGGGATGCTAGGCATTCAGTTAGTTAATGTGTATGGGTACACCTCCATTTTTCCCCACCATTTTTATAAAGGGACACAACTTTTTGACTGCTTGCTTGCTGCCCTTCCTGGAAGATTAAGCTCTTCCAAAAGGGGGTCTACTCTTTAAGGAAAGAATTTGTTCCTAGAGGAGCAAATTCTTTCCTTTAAGAGTTGACCTCAGTTGAAATGGGAGGCAAAAATGATAGTGGAAGAGTCACTTCCCCTGAAGAAAAAGATTGAAAAAAAACATACACATTTTGCTGTTGTAAAATACTTGTGCTTAATTGTTGTTGTTGTAATTTGGCTTTGGGTGTAAATTGTAAAGATGGGTTTGTGTATATAGTGTTTGCCAGAAAATTTTTAAAAAAATCTGAGCTGCTTAAATATGTTGTTGTTTTCTTGTTTGTCAAGAAATAAAAACATTCAAAATGAGTTGAGTTGTTACATTCCAATTGCTCCTAGCCTATGAGTTCTGGTGAACTCTGACACAGTAAAAGTACATTAACATAATATGCTTAAGTACTTGGACACCTAAAATAATTAGTTTTCCATTTGTCCCAAATGGAAAATTAATTATTTTAGGTGTCCCAAAATTTAGCCACATTACAGTATTTGTGAAATGTATGTTTTACAAAGAAGCAGGAAGCCTCACGATGAAAATGGATTTTTCTTCCATTCTTTCAGCTTTTCGTTGATGGTTAGAAGTGCCTCCAAATGAGATTCTTAAAATCACAAAACAGCTCAACACAAAAACGACACTTCACATCAAACTCTTGTTTTTATGAGAAATAAAATTATGAACAAAAAGAAAAAAAGAAAAAAACATATGTCTAATCTGGAGCTGGGAAACTTATGTAATGCATATGAATGTCAGGGCTCTAGATTAGACATTTTTTTTCTTTAAACCTGGGTTGAATTTAGGTACTTAGCTGTGCAGGATTCATTACCAGATAGTTTATCTGAAGCTTGAGAAGCAAAAGAATGCTTTGTGAATGCAAGCATCAGCTATGTAAACCATCTTGCACATTTGCACAATATCGCGAGAGTGTGGTCCCTGGTGAACCTACAGGTTCAAATTGAAAGACTGAGCTTGCACTCAAAAGAGATGCCAGTTTGAGTCATGACAGCAGTCTGCATACTGGTATTACCGTAATGTGCGTAAGTATTGGGACACCTGGAATGATTAATTTTCCATTTGGGACAAATGGAAAATTAATTATATCAGATGTCCCAAAATTTAGAAACATTACAATACTTGAGGAGAATGGGTTCTTTTTCAAGGAGGAAGTGTTGTCATTTTCATTTTTGCTTCCCCTTCTGGATTGAGTATGACCTTTAAAGGAAAGAATTTTCTCCCTATTTTGGAAGGGCTTCAGTGCCAAGGGAAGCAAAAATGAACTCACAAATGTTGTTTCACTTAAGAGAAACTGGCAGGAAAACAGCAGATATACTGGATGGAATACTGCTAGCTCATTAATATATATTTACACTTGCCACTGACTTCCCATAGGTGAACCGTACGGAGCAACTGGCTTCATACACCGGTGAACGACTGTTGATCATGTGACGTTGTCGTCAAGCGACGTCTATTTAGGTAAACAAATGTCTTGATTGGTTCATGTAAAGTTCTCTTGGCGCTACATTATTGCGACGGCTGTTTAACGTAATTGCCGAATACGTCGTTTCTGTCTTTTCTTCGATGCATATTTTGCATATTCTACATTAAATTACCACGAAAATGGCACAGGAAGGGTCTAAAATAAAGTGTAAATATAAGAATAAAAATTTGATTTTTCAGTGTTCATCTTGTGAAGAAGCCAGTGGTTGTCGCTAAAATTCTACAAGAAGCGCTTCACGCTTCATGGAATTTTAGCTCCACCCACTGGCTTCATCTTACGATGAACGCTGAAAAATCAAATTTCAATTCTTAAATAGCAGGTATTATTCAGTCACATGCTAATATCTGTAGACTTCTGAGCCATTTTAGCAATGGCTCAGGTGTACAAGACTGTGTTTCCAGAGGCCCAGATGAAATGAGTAGTTGAAGATAATTTTGCAATAATTTCTGTTAATTCCCCTAATAACATCGTGACCCCTCATTAGAACTGTTTGGCGAGTCGGTTCTAATGAAGGGTTCACAACATAGACTTATCTTGGATGTGCTGTCAGCCAGACATTGTATCACACTCTTTGATGGGGCATGTTGTGGACTTCGACTAATGTTAACACAAAGTGCAAAGTGAAGCATAAGTATTGCTGTATGACATCTTGGCTTGAACTTGAGTTTTCTGGTTTAGCAATGTTTCTTGACAGTGAACAGATAGGGGAGAATTCTTGTTCTCGTTGTCAGTAAACAAATAGGTTTTAACGTTCACGTAAAGTATTTATTGGGCTCTAAGACGGTACTTTTCTGTTTCTAGAATGACCCCAGATGATGTCTTCTGAAATTCTGCTATGAGATGAGCTTTTCCATTATGATAAAACAATCCAGAAAAAATCTAAATCCATCTAATAAGTTGAATCAAGATATTTTGGATTACTTTTGAAGGGAGACCCCTGTATTATAACCAAAAACTATACAGTACATAATCAAACAAATCTGGACCTTTCTCTGCTTTACTTTGAAACTAAACCCCCACTGGGCACACAGCATTGACTCAACATTGAATCAACCTTGATTCATCATTCTGATGTTGAATCAAGGTTGTTTCAATGTTGATTCAACATTATGTGCCTGCTGGGAGCTAGGTGTGTGCAACATTGTTGTCGCTCATAGTCTTATATGAATGGACTGTAATATTTAATAGCCAAAAGTTCTCACCGTCCACATACATTTTATCGGTTTTCTTCAGACCCCCAAACAATCTTACAGTTCTGTTAACATCCCTAAATTGGCAGGTGTGTCAGTCAACTCAGCCATCAAATGGTTTGACAAAATTCTTTAAATTACATACAGGATGCGCCGATGATCACAAGAACCCCCATTTATAAAATTCACAAAATTCAGCATTTCGTCACTATTTGTGAAAAATCACTCTTTGCAATATCCAATTTACGTGAGCAAAACCACTTCATTACTTAAGCAAATGATTGAGGACACAGATTTATACACAAATAAACACTCTTCCTGCATAACAGTGGTCACTTTGGGTCAAAATGTTAAAACTTACCCCCACCACTCAATGCAAATTCTTGTTAATTTTGAAAATGGGGGTAGCCGTATTCATTCTGTGCCTCCTGGATACAGTGTTCTGAATAATGCTAAACCTTTTACTGGTATGGTTTACCGACATATTCACCTGTCTGTGGCTGTAAATTGAATTATGAAATTGCTAATACCATTGAGGAAACAGGATAAAAACTAAGTGGCCGGTTAGAACTTTTGACTAGTATAGTTATAAGTAGCTGTATTAGGGTTTGAAACAGGGATTCCAGTGACAAGTGCTTGTGCTGGAGATGAAACACAAAAGCTGTACATTATATATATATAGTTAAAAGTCAGTTAAAAGTACAATCCAAATGACTGGTGGAGAAAGTGTATGTGTGTTTGGAGGTGTGTGTGTTTTGGGTGGGGAGGTATGTGTGGGAGGGGGCGGGGGGTTGGATTGATAAGTTATAATAGGTAAACTTTTTAGCATAGAGAAAATTTGAACCTGAAGATTCATAACAAGTTGTTTGGAGAGATAACATGGCATTTCTTTGCAACAAGTGGTTTTAAAACGGATTGCTAGTAAGGGGTTGAAGAAATGTCTTGGAATAAGGGTTGCATTGCCATCTAGTGAGTGGATAGAAGCTAGCCCAGGCAAAATGATGACTATGGTGACCATGAACTACCATAGACTACCATGGTACGTCATGGTCATACAACCATGGTTTACCATGGTCGACCATGTTTTGTTAAATGGCCACCCATGTTTTTTGATGGTCTTGTCAACACCATGCTCAACCATGGTCTATGTCCATAGTAGACCATGGTCAAAAGACTATGGTAGACCATGGTGTTGAGAAGACCATCAAAAACCATGGGTGGCCATTTGACAAAACATTGTCAGCTATGGTTGACCATGGTTGCATGACCATGAAATACCATGGTAGTCCATGTACTTTCCGGGGAAGCTGTGAGCTCTTTTGTTTCTTGCCTCCTTCTCAATGGGGTAAGCTTTTAACTCTTTAAGCACCAAAAAGCAGACAACAAAATTTATGTCTGCAAAAATTCAAAAAATGCCTTGTCCAAGACATTTCATATTGAGAATTCAAAGACTAGAGGGCAAACAGTGTGGATCTAGATGAGGCAGCTCATTATGAGCCGCCTCATCAGGATCTACGCTGTTTGCAAATTTGCTAATTTCGTCACTGGGGCTTAAAGAGTTAAAGCAAAATAGGAGCAAGAGTAGCCCCTTATATGGTGGGGTTTTGTCAGCCACAGTTCAAGCGAACATGAGGTCAAAAATTTGTTCATATTTGTAAAAATGGCAGAAAAACATGGAGGTGTACCCAAATTATTCTGATTGGATAGATGGATAGATGACTTGGCAGCTTTATGTTCTTTTCAACAGTACTTCAGCACAGGGTATAATTAATTCCACTAATTTTTGCTTCCTGCAGGGACTGTACATCATATTTGGCTTCTGCCGAGACTGTCTGCGAACTCTTGCTTCCTGCCGAGACTTCTGTACATGATAAATGGCTTCCTGCAGAGACTGTCTCTCGGCAGGAAGCAGAATCACGTGGACAGTCTTTGCAGGAAGCCATTTTTCAAGGACAGTAGTCCCTGCAGGAAGCAAGAGTTCGCAGAAGCCAAATATAATGGACAGTCTCTGCAGGAAGCGAAAATTGGCGGAATGGATTATACCCTGTGTTCAGTCATATCATGACAATGATGGACTCTATGCAAGATTCAGACAGAATCCCGCCTCAATGTAGAGTTGAACCAGAAGATTGGATGAATTGGAAGTTGGGAGCTCATTCTATTTAGCCACAAGGATGCTTCCGATGGTATTTGTCATTCATCCATTGTATCAAAATTTGAGTTGTAGGATGTTATGGACATGCCTTCTTTTGAGAGATGATAGTATTTTAGTATACGTAGGTAGTACAAGTTTAAATAGACAGTAAAATATAGTTTAGTGAAGTCAAGGTATTTTTACGACATTCAATTTAAATTTAGAGGTCTCTCTATTTCTATTCTATTCTATCCCATAACCTTACAAGGTCATTGTGGCACCACAGATGACTTCGAAATGATCCCTTTCCACCTTGTCCTGTTTCCGGCTGCCCTAGTTGAGCTGGCAAAGTCCATTCCTGTCCACTCTTTAATATTGTCTTCCTACCTCTAAAGAAGGAGGTAGGGGGCACTTATTAGAGCAGGAATGTTTATTAGGATTAATACAGTTTGTCAAAAAGGCATGTTTGATGTCACTGATTTCATTGCTAGTATCTACAGAAAAGAAAAAAATTATTTTCAGTTCATATATCACATTAATAATGGAATGTATGTTTTGTTTTAATGAAATTTAGTCTACCAAAGCTACAAAAAGAAAATGACAAACAGTATATACCTTGATCAGACTGTTCCTCTGAAGAATTCTGATGATAGATCTGCACTGTTTGCTAAAACCTGGGCTCAGTTTTACAAAACTAATGACGTCATTAGATAGAGAGATGTTAAATTTTCAAACATATTGTATGCAGGCATGCTGCCATTTTTTGCCAAAATATGTAAGAAGCTTTTGTAATGCAAAAGCTTTGCATATTTTTTTAGGCAAAAAATAATCAGAATTGATTTTGTAAGTACTTTAAAACTTAAGGAACAACTGGGCCCTGATCTTTAACCTGCTGCAGTTGTAAATTATATGTGTATGACAAAGTACAATATTGCTATTTGTAAAACTAGTGCAGAATATTAGTGATATGACTTAATTTTACAAAGTCGATCTTTTCCATTTCAGTTGATGAGAATATGCTGGAGTATAAATACCTTGGTGGAGAAATGAAGAGGGTATCATGTATGTACTGCGGGAAGACATTTCACTCCAACCATAATCTTGTTCGACATGAGAGAATCCATACCGGAGAGAAGCCTTTTGAATGTGAATTGTGTCATTCAAGATTTAATGTGAAAAGTTCACTCCAAAGGCATTATAATATACATTATAGAAAGGATAAGGATGAAAAGGTACATTATAAAAAGGATAAATAGGTAACACCAGAGATTTAGTGTGGAAAAAATTCATTTACAATAGGCAATACCAGAGATTTAGTGTGCAAGTGTGAAAAGTTCACTTCAGAGATACTGTCATGAGCATATTGTTACTATGGTGAGCATTGTAAGATGGTTACATTAATGTGTAATGAATCACAAGAGATTTGATGTGGAAAATTGTTTCAGAAGCACTGTAATTTACTCATACATAGATTAGAGTTAGGTTTCCGAAACTTACATACAGAAAAGATAACATTCATAATAGTAGCACATGCTAGCGAGAATCATACATGAAAAAACACAACATTTCAAAGAGTAACACATGCTAGAGAGAACTTTACATAGAACAGACATAACATTCATAGTAGTAACACATGCAAGAGAGAAACATACAAGGAGAAAACCTAACATTCATAGCAGCACATGCTAGAGAGAAACCTACTTGGAGAAACGAAAACATTCATATTAATAACACTTGCTAGAGAGAAACCAACATGAAGAAAACATGAAAGTCAATGCAGTAGCATTTTGCTAGAGCAGAATAGTGGAGAAAACATAAAATTTGTATTGGTAACACATGCTAGAAAGTAACTTACATGGATAAAACATAACATCATATAGTAGATCACGATATGGTGAAACATACATGTGGAAAAACAACACATTACAGTAATACATGCTGAAGAGAAACATTCATGGAGAAAACAGAATAGAAACACATGAGAAAGAAACTAATATGCAGAAAACATTACAGTCATAAAAGTTACATATGCTAAAGAGAAACATACCTGGAGAAGAACAACATTCAGGAAAGATATACATGTATATGCTAAAGAGAAACTTACAAGGTGTAAACAAAACATAATTGTAACATATGCTAAAGAGAAATTTACATTGAGAAAAGATTACAATTATAACAGTTATATATGCTAGAGAGAAACATATGTGGAGAAAAACAGCAAAAGGTACACATGTAGAGAGAAATATACATGAAGAAAAATATAACTTTCATAACAGTAGCACATGCTTACATAGGAGGGGAGTTCAATGAGTTCGTAGAACTCGGTATTTTTCTATACAATTCAAAATTTCTTTTTTTCATTTTTGTGCAGTGTAAACCTTTGTCAGTTGAATGATAACAGCCGTTCAGTCAACAAGTACGCATTCGTAATACCATATTCCATCTAATAAATGCCCCTCTCTCTGATAAAGGCCCTCTTGTTTTCTATGAAAAAGTGGCCAAACCAAAAAGAATAATAATAAATAAATGCATAAATAAAAAAATAGAAAAACAAATAAATAAATAAAATTTAAAATAAAAAATTGGCTTTAGTTAACCAAAATTTGTATTGTCCAAGCTTTATGTAAAAAATGCCATTTTTTTTTTTTTTATTTGTGAATTGCATAATCCTTAGTAGTTCATTAAAAGAAAAACAGTAGTAACATGTATAAAAAAAATTACAATGTTCATAATAGTATCAAATACATGCAAGAAAGAAACCAACATTGCGAAAATGTAACTATTTATAAGACTAACACATGCAAGAGAGGAATTTAAGTGGAGAAAACTTAACATACATAAAGGTATCACGTGTTAGAGAGAAACTTTCATGGAGAAAAGGATGATACATGCTTAAGATGTCTGTAAGTGGAGAAAACATGAAGTTCATACCAGTTATACATTCTATGATAGAACTAAAATAGTTAAAATATGTCATAGTGGAGTTTAAAGTGGAGAGAAAGTTTTATGAATATTTAAACCAGACTTTTAAATTTTGCTCAAAGGAAAACTGTTTTAATAGTGTGACAATATGCAGTTATGAACACTACATCAGCTGTAATCTGTGTAGTTGAGATACTTTTTTTAACTCCAAATATTAGGATAGAGCATTGGCAAACATCGTAGACTGGGCTCATACTGCTGTTAATGAACATTCTGATCATTTTTTGCTCTTTTTAGCTTACCTGAGCCAGTGGGTCCAGGGGAGCTTATAGTATAGGCAGGCCCTGTTGTCCGTCGCCCATCTATCCGTGGTATGTCGTCCATTGTCCATCCA
The DNA here is from genome assembly GCA_963989385.1 of Ctena decussata. Lineage (NCBI taxonomy): Eukaryota > Metazoa > Mollusca > Bivalvia > Lucinida > Lucinidae > Ctena > Ctena decussata. The sequence continues at coordinate 44,918,461 of OZ022510.1, forward strand.
CAATTTCAAATGACTTCTCCTCTGAAACCACTGGGCCAGCTGTAACCAAATTTCATAATTATATAGGCTCCAGGGGTCTTAGGAATGAAAAGTTGTTCAAACAGTCCTGGTCACATGACCAACATGGCAGCCATGCCCATACATGTATATGGTAAATCTTAAAAAATCTTCTTCAGAACCAAGGGGCTGATGGCCTTGAAACTTGGTATGTAGCATTTGGTACATGAGTACTACCAAGATTGTTCAAAGTTTGACCTTGAGTTGACCTTGACCTTTTCTATGGCAAGGTCAAATTTGCTTTCTTATGCTTTTATATGGGAAAATGCTGGAACATAAGATTTCATGGAAAATTTTGAAGATTTGGTCTTAAATTGGTGTGTACAGTCAGCATAATGAGTACATGAAGATTTATGAGTACAAAAGGTCAAAGTCAATCTTTGACCTTTGACCCCAGGACTATCATATTTTGACAGTTTCCTCATAGGCTACTGGGCAAATTGAAACTAAATTTCATATAGAACCTCCAGGGGTTTAGGGAATGAAAATTTGTTTTAATGGTACAGGTCACATGATCATCATGGCTGCCATGCCCATAATATACGGAAAAACCTTCAAAAATCTTCTCCATAACCAATGTACTGATGGCCTTAAAACTTGGTACATAGCATTGGGTACTCGAGTACCACCAAGATTGTTTAAATGATGACCTTAGATTGACCTTGATGTTTTTACAGCAAGGTCAAATTCGAGAAATGCTAGAACATATTAAGATTTTATGGTAAGTTATGAAGATTTTGGCCCAATTATTGGTATATACAGTCATCTTAATGAGTACTTAAAGATTTGTGAATACAAGAGGTCAGGGTCATTCTTTGACCTTTGACCCCAGGACTCTCATATTTTGACAGCTTCAAACATCTGCTCAAAAGCCACTGGGCCAATTGTAATAAAAATTTCATATAGAGCCTCCAGGGGCTGAGGGACCGTGACCTATTTTTTCTATGGCAAGGTCCAATATGGGAAACTTTGCTAGAACATAGGATTTCGTGGAAAGTTGTTAAGATTTTTGCTCAAGATTGTTCAAATGATGGCCTTGGGTTGAACTTTACATTTTATGGCAAGGTCAAATCTGCTTTCTGGTGCTTTTATTGTGGGAAAGTGCTCAGATATAAAAGTTCATAGCTTTTAGAAGATTTTGGTGCAAAAGTTAATAAATACAGTCAAATAAATGAGTACATGAACATTTTTAGCAATAGAAGTCAGGGTCTTTAAGCGATGTCTTTTATATTTTGACAGTTTCAAACTATTAGGTTTGTTCAGATGATGATCCCATTTTACCTTTGACTTGTTTACTCAGGTGAGCGGTTCAGGGCCTCATGGCCCTCTTGTTATAATTTAGCATGGTTTTTATGAGACATTTCCTGAGAGGACTAATGAATTGGACCTGTCAAGGTGAAAGGATATATACTCTTTCAAGGGAAGTAGGTGTGTCATTACACTTTTGCCTCCTTTTTAAATGAGGGTCATTTCTTAAAGGGAATTTTTTTTCCTTTAAGAGAAGACTCCATTTTGAGAAAGCTTTATTGTCATGGGAAGCAAACAAGAAGTTCCAAAACTTGTTTACAAATGTAAAAAATGTTGGAAAAACATCTAGATGTACCCATTCACCTGATGGGGGGGTGGGGGGGGGGGGGGGGGGGTCAGTATTTGAGAGTACTATAAGAGTGTATTCATACACCACAATGGAAGATCAGGCTGGCACATAATATTTTCCTCCGAATTGATTGGGACTACCCTTAAAGAAGGATAGCTTATGTTGGAAGGGATTATCCTTCCAGGGAAGCAAACTATATTCTGTTATGGAAAGCTCATCCCCTTGTTAAACTGGTCAATATATGGATCATCCATATGGTTTTTAGGGACTCATGTTTTAGGCTGGGGTTGTAATATTTTAATTATGCACAGAAAATGTCTCAACTATTTATGTGACAGTTTGTAACTTTTGTCTTGCCTACATTTAGGAAAACGCAAGAAGATATAGGTATTACTTTTCCATTGTCAGCATTAGCGGGGGAAAATTTTGTTGAGGTTTCTGGATTCTGTTTTGTGACTACCCATCTGTAGAAAGTACATGCGTCTAAGGGCATCTAAGCAGTGAAATGAAATCCCGGACTGTATTGCACATGTTTTTTGTGTAGTTGTGAAACAGGGCTATCGGCTTCTATCTTCTTAACACATTTCATCGGTAATTCTTTGAAACATAACCATGTGTTTTCACGGGTCAGTGAGTTTATTAGTGACCTGAATAATGGGATTAATGTCAACAGACATGATGTGTTTGTTTATTGCACAGTCAAAACAATATTTGATGCTGTGAATACACATGTGGATATCTCCTTACTGGCAGGGAAAAAGGGCATGGCATTGGAAAAGGGGTATCAAAAAAATTATGATAGGAAACTCAGCATCCGGGAGATTCTGAAGACTTTCGGGAGTGCGGGAGCTGGGCTTCATTTCCGGGACACTCCCTGATGATCCGGGAGACATCACATGTATGTGTCCATCTGTAATCAGATAGGATGTCTCTAGGTCCTCTGCCTTACAGGCAGATCCCATAAAAACAAACTACATTGTTTTGATATTGTCCTGAGACCAATGACAATGTCCACTGAATCCATGGACATTGTCCAGACTAACTGGTCTCACTGGACATTACGGTAAATTCTCATTTAGTTCGAACAGTTAAAAAATAAATACTGATCGGGGTGTTCGAATTATTAGAAATTGCCAGTCATGAAAATATTTAGTGTTCGAACTATTTGAATTGCCAATTTCCGGGAGAAAAACGATCTCATGTCAAGCCACAAATTATACCTCATAACTCTCAGTTTTAAATATGTCCTCATTATGCATGTATTTCATTCTCTTCATCCTTTTTCATAATTCCAAATAAATATTCCGAAAGAAAGTATTTCAACACATTTACGCTGACCTAATATGTGATTGTTTAAACACGTCAGGTAAGTTTGTCAGTGCCCTGGCTATTCATTTACTGCAAGTGGTCTGCTTTAAATTCACGGGCTTCTATTAATAACACACTCATTCTAATTCTGGAAGATGCGGTCCTTTTGATCTTCCCTATTTGGGTCTGTCAAATATTACGTCCAAGGGTGCAGAAATATTGGCAATGTGTGATGAGAAAGGTACCGTATTACATGTGCAAACAGCAAAGCCCTAGACCAGTCTGCGCATCTTAAAAACAATTATTTTGCAAACTATCGGCGAATCCTGGAGATTTGTTAGACTGGCCAATGTTTGCATATGCACGGCATGATGCGGGTGTTTGCTGATCAGATGTGTCCTGAGGCCCTTTTGAGACCCACGGGCCAGCTATGCCAGTGATAAACCGATCCTACGGCTACCGCGAGCTTTGTTTAAATGCACAGACCATGCATATGCGCAAGCTGCTCATGTATTTAGACTGATTTTGTCAGGAATGAAGAGTTTGTCGTTATGACAATTTATTTCTTTTGCAACTCGGGTTTCTCATCTGTCGTTCATGTATCTTTCCCAAACGCACTTTAGCGCACGTGCACATTATGGCTATACATGACAAGAATTGCTCTGAGAAATGGGGCCTTTTTGCATGTACGAAAAGCAAAGACTCAGTTCAGCATGTGCATCCCCGTAACCTCATAGCTTCTTAAGCTCGATCTTTCTTGGGTCAACATGTACATTCCCATTGTTGATGCAGATAGAGAAGACGCTAATCAGACGGCGCAGATGTGTAGGCTGATCCGAGTCTTCGCTGGTCGCACTCGTATTCAGCCAGCTCCATAAATATCGGCGAGGATGCCCGATTGACATTTAGACCGACAGAGTTGCTCTCTTCACACATTGCGGCGGGAAAACAAAACTGAAAACACCTGAAAAGTTTGGCGTGTATTTTGTGAATTCAAGATTTTTTTTGGTGTTCGAAGTATTAAAAATTCAAATGCATAGAAAAACCCACTGTTCGAACTAAATGAGAAAGTTTTGAGGAGCCGTTTGAAGATGAATTTTGGTGTTCGAACTGCTAGGGTGTTCGAACTAATAGAGAATTTACCGTATCCATGGACTCACTGGACTTTGTCTAGTGTCCATGGACATTGTCCAGACTGTCCACTGAGTCCATGGACAATGTCCAGGGAGTGACTTTCTACAGATGGGTATTCACAGTTAGACAAGACACAACATTCCATGGATTCTTGTGTATACTATGTCAGCTGTAGTATAGTTGCAGTAGTTGTGATGGTGGTGGTATTGACTGTTGGGTGTGGTTCCCTCTTTGTTTTGTTTGATTTCCATATTTAATGGTAAATATTCAGACCGAATGGTTTAAGAAAGCTGTGTAAAGTCAGATCTGGGCCCAGTTGTTTAAAGCATCATTAGTGAAAAATTTCTTAAGTCAAATCAATATTTTTTTTTATTTTTGCTGAAAGAATGTGAAGAGCTTTTGATACAAAAGCTTTTCACATTTTTTAAAGCCCTCCTCCTCTCTCCCCCCTACCCCCCCCCCCCCCCCCCCCCAAAAAAAAAAAAAAAAAAAATAAAAAAAAAAAAAAAAAAAAAGGAAGCATTTTTGCATAATGTTATGTTACATTTGAAGCTGTAACATCTTGTTAACTAAAAACATTTGTTAGTTTTGAACTGCTGGGTTCAGACTGCTTCTAATGAGCAGTCTGATCAGAGTCTGCAAGGAATTTGTTGAACATCTCTCTACCATTTTTTATACGCCCGTTTGAAAACAGGACGTATATTTTTATGGCGCTGCCGTCCGTCCGTCTGTCCGTCCGTCCTCGGTAAACTTTTCGTTTCCGGATAACTCCTCTTACAGTTTACATCCTATCCAGCTGAAACTTGGTATATAGTAAGACTATGAGGTGGACCAGCGCATATCGTTTCGAGGTTGCGCTCCAATGATTTTTAATGGAGTTACAGCCCTTTACTTAGAATTTTTGGGGTGTTCCTTTCGGGATAACTCCTCCTACAGTTTTCATCCAATTAAGCTTAAACTTTGTAAGTAGTAAGACTACGATGTGGAGCAGCTCATATTTTACGGAAATTTTCCTCCGATGATTTTTAGCGGAGTTACAGCCCTTTGAAAAAACTTGTCTATGGCAGTTTGTATGGCAATTCTTTAGCATTCCATAACTTGTTTACTCTTTGGAATATCATGATGAAACTGTATACTAATGCTTATGAGGTTAAGACAACATGTCTCATATGAGAATGGTTACTCCCCTCGACTTAGATTTTGAGTTACCTCCCTTTGATTATTTTGTCAGACTATATTTGTACACCTCATATCTAACTAACCCTTTGGACTATGGTGATGAAACTTGATAGTGATGTATATTAGGTTGACACAATATGTCATATATAAGAACGATTGCCTCCCCATACTTATTTTTGGAATAACCTCCCTTTGAATATTTTCTAAAGCTATTCTTATGCAAACGATAAGTAGGCAACCATATGGAATATCTTGATGAAAATTTATAGCAATGTGTATTAGGTTGAGGTTGTGTGTCTTATATAGGAATAATTGCTCCCCCTTCCTTATTTATGGAGTTACATCCCTTCGATTAATTTCTACTGCTATTCTTGGGCAAGTCATTACTACGTAACCGTATGGAATATCTTGACGAAACTTTATAGCAATGTGTATTAGGTTGAGACAGTATGTCTAATAAAAGAATAATTGCTTCCCCTTCCTTATTTTTTTTAGTTACATCCCTTTGATTACTTTTTTAAGGCTTTTCTTTTGAGAACCTTAATGTTTGGAATGTCTTGATAAACTTGATAGCAATGTTGACAAGGATGAAACTGTGGAAAAAAAAAAACATTCAGAAACCGGCGTATATTGCCCCGCTTGCGGAGCTCTTGTTTTGATAGGGCAAACAAACTTGCTCTAGGTTAGAAGATGGAAGTGACCATTACAAAAATGCTTGAGATGAATGGGTACACTTTCAGGAGAAATAACTCTGCCATTTTCAGTTTTGCCTCCTTTCCCATTTGGGAGCCACTCTTAATGAAAAAAATCTGCTCTGAGAGCAGAGTCTTTTCTTGAAGAGTAGACCCCATTTTGGTAGGGTACATGGTCGAGGGAAGCAAGCAGGGAGTCTAGAGTTGTCTTCCCTCGTAAAAAAGTGAAAAATATGGAGGTTTAGCTATACACCATAAGATGTTTGAATATTTATGGTATATGTGATGATATTGTAAATATGTACATGTACATGTTTAATGAAATTTTTTACTTAAAAAATATATTAGTTTTTTATATATCACTCATGAAATATTGTATGTTTACCTTGTCTTTTTATGGGTTTTAGATAATTATATTTTAACATGCTTGTAATAAACAGTAGGTAGAATTTCTGAGTTTTCATGTTTTTCTTTTGAAACCAGGATACGAGGGTCATCCAAAAAGTTCTGTCACTGGCTTATATCTCGAAAACGAAAAGTGCGATTCACCTAAAATAAAAACCATTCAAAAACCCTGTTTTTTATCACATAGCTGTAAAAAACTGATTCTTGTATCAATGACATAACATTCACAATCTGCATCAAAAGAAGGGTACCCTCACCCGACTGGCAAATTTGTAGATGCAACTCCGGCAATAAGCAATGAAAGGGTGTCTATTATCGCTGCCCGGTGCCTACGATATCTCAGGTGCTAATAAAGACAACGAAAAAATCTCCAAGCGATTCTGTCCATTTTAAAGAGTTTACAGCATTTCGTAACCTCACCTTTATGCAAACAACGCCTTAGGAAAATCAACCAGGTCATGTTCTAAGATCAAAAGCTTCATAAACGTATAATATTTCAAATTCTGAAGCATATCTGTACTGCAGTAGATCATGACAATGTGTTCTCAATCAAAATTTCAGAAAGATCCCAAAAATGAAGGCACAGTGGGTCCTTGAAAATCACGTGACTGCGAATTTCACCATATTTCATATATCAATATTTCGCATCGCATATAATCGACAGAAGTCGCTGAATTTTATGTAGTGTCCCACAAAATGCAACAGACAGCAACCCTGAAAATTTCAGAATCCTGCGATATGTAATTGACGAGATATGCAGCATGAAGCAAGGCAGCAGAAAAACAAAAGTCGTGAAAATAGGCCAGTGTCAAATATAAGGTCTGTATCTGAGCTTATAACTAAACCAGATGGCATGTTTTCACCATTTACCTGATATCAGTATAAAGATAAAAGATTGTTGTTTTGATTGTTGCAAACCGTGGTAAGCTATCACGTCTGTAAGTTAATATAAGTACCACATTTCTTCTAGTAAACACCCAGGGGGTGGGATCGGGGGTGGGGCATAGGTTATTGCAGTTCAGAAGTCCTACAAAAGACATTCTAAGAGTAATAATATCACATTCTGGGGCTTTAAAGCCATTTTGATTTAAGCCTCTTTTCACAGAAAATATAGTGAGGGGCATTACAGGGAGGGCATTTAGAGTAACCTGATGCATCCTGAGCAGACAGTGTCTGCCTCTTCACTGTCTAAACTGAACTACACTGCAATTCAGATTTGTAAAATATTTCCTGATGGAGCCAAACTAGTGGACTTGGCTTAGGCCTTTTTTGCTGATCTAAGTGAGACATCAACTAAAAAGTGCTTGATTTAATGGATGGTAGGCTTAGGCTGTACGGCCCTTTGAACAGTATTTCAATCAAGTCAGTGGAAGGGTGATAATGAAAGGCTATGTGCAATGGAGCTCTTTGTGGTTGAAAAGAATTTCACTTCCAGGGAGATTCAAGCCAGAGCTGCTAGCTAAGCAGGCAGGTACTTAACTAACTGAGCTACCAGGGCTCCTGTTGATGATCTGCAAGTCTCATGGGTTCAAAGCCCCCTCATGGAATGATTTTTTACTCTTGATAATGTTATCATTATCATATCATTCTCTATCATCCCGTAAGCTTGAATGAAAATGGATAGACAGCTTACAAAGTTGTCTTTATACGCAAACTGAAATCATCCATCTTGAATGAAAAGGACAGACATGTTAACCATTTGGCCTCACAAGTGACCGAAATAAAGTGTGATAATGGTTTGAAGACTTTCAGTGCTCCAGATAAGAAGGGGTAACAGGGATATTGTAGGGGTAATTTTCCTTATTTTTCCATAAAATCATACGCTGTGGCCCATTATTAGAACCTTCTTACCAAGACAGATCTAATGAGGGGTCACAACATATGTTTTTGTTGAGAAATAAGAAAAATTATCTTTGAATTATCCTCAGTACCTCTCTTGGAGCTCAGGGCCCAGTTGTTCAAAGCATCGTTAACTTAACGAGCTCGTTAAGAGATCAGCTGGTTAAGTGTTTAATGACTTTATAACTAGATACACTGATATTTTTTGTTGAAAAAATGTGAGAAGCTTTTGCAGTTTTTTTCAACAAAAATGTTGGCATATTTGAGATATTAACATTTGAAATTTTAACAAAACATTAACTAACAATGTTGTTTGTTTTGAACAACCGGGCCCTGGACTTACTTGAAAAATGGCTTTTAAAGTGGTACATGATACATATGGAAACAAAGGTTTTAAACTTGGACAGCGATCAAATTTGACAGTATGGAATCATGGGTCAGAAGGCTTTGTTACTTTGAAAGTATTGCCACAGAGATATCAGTCAGCTTTGAAAGTATGGATACAATTGTCTGAAGACTTTGTGGAAAATCAAATTTGAAACCGCTAACATGGGTAAGAAGATATTGTTAACTGCCAGCTATGGACTTATGGTAAAGATTGTCTGATGACCTCAGGTAGCCTTCATAGATAGATGGCTGACTTGTGGTTTTACATCCTTTTTAACAGTATTTCAGTCATATCAGGAGGATGGGAGGGTCATAATGAATTGCTGTGTGCAATGGAAACTCGTTTATGGTTGGAAAGATTTCTACTTTGGTAGAGTTCAGCTTTCAAACTATGCATCTGAACAATTTGTCGACAATCAGCTTTAAAACTGTGGCAGTTACATGGGTTTTCCCATAGCTCCAGATCTGCGTGACCATAGTTTAAAGGCTGACTGTCTATGAATTCATAGACAGTCAGCTTTTATTATGATGGTGCAGATCAAAGACTTTGTTGACAATCATCTTTGAAATTTTGGTAACAAACAATGGTCTGAAGTTTGTGTTTTTATGTCAGCTTTAAAACTATTGTAACAGTAGTCTAAAGATTTCTAGAACAAGTTGGAAGACTTTGTGGACAGTTACTTTTGATACATGTACCATAAAAACAATGATGACCAGAGCTCTAGATAAGAGGGGTATTTGATGATAATTGAGGGATAATTTTTTTTATTTCTCATTGAAACCATATGTTGTGACCCCTCATCTGAACCGTCTCGTCGAGACGGTTCAGATGAGGGGTCACAACATATGTTTCTATGTAGAAATAACAAATATTATCCTTAATTATCATCAAATACTCCCTCTTATCTAGGGCTCTGATGACTATGGAAATTCGGCAATCAAACTATGGTAACATGGGTCCAAAGACTTTATGGACAATCAGCTTTTAATTAAACTGTAGTAGCAGAGGTATTAATACTGTTGACAACTAGTGAGCCTTGATGGATGTTTGGAAGGATGGGTGACTGAGTTTTATGGCCTTTTCAACAGTATTCCAGTCATACTGAACCTTGAACTTATCTTAGAAATTTGGTATATAACATGCAGTATGGGTCTGAAGAATTTGTTGAAAGTCAGCTTTGAAACTGTGGTCATATCACGGATCTAAACACAAGACTTATGTATTTATTCGGTAATAAGACTGGAGTTTATCCTTCCAGTATTTCACAAATATATAGGTCCCATTGTGTAAATTCAGCTTTAAAATGGGTTTTTCTCTTCCAAAACAATCTCAGAGATCTTAAGGTCCATCTTACAAGATGGATCTAGATCTTAGAGATAGTTTTGGAACAATCTTAGAGATTGTTTTCAAAGAGGAAAACTCCATCTCACAGCTGAACAAATATGGTAGTAGCTATTCCAACTCTGTATTCTAATGGTAATTTAGAGCAATTTGATTGGTTGAGAGGAAAATGGAAAATGGCTTTGTACATCCATAAGTCCTCTGTGGACTGATAACTTATAACAATTTATTTGTGGTGGCTTTTTAAAAATGCTCAATATTTCTGGCAATTTTTAGATATAGATTTTTAAGTTAAAATAATAAGAAATAATTTTTATTTTTGTGGATTCCATCTATGTGAAAACGCCAACGAATCTCTCACAAACTTCAGTTTTTGACTGATTCGCCAGCATTTACACATCCATAAAATCCACAAAAATGAAATTCAGGTCTATAATGTTTGAAGACCATATGGTAGACCATCCATTTTGAAGATATGGCAACATGGCTCTGACAGCTCTTGAAAATTACTATGCTGCAACATATTATTATATGAGTCTTAAGACATGTTGACACTGTCAGCTTTGAAAATGAGCAGCGACACGAGAAAACCAACAATGTGGTTGTGCGCCCAGCGCAGACTCAGATCAGCCTGGGCATCCGCCCAGTCTGATCGGAGTCTTCACTGTTTGCATGGAGCTAGCTTAGAACCTTAGCTACCCTTTAAGCGCTTAGCAAAGATTCTGATCAGACTGGGCAGATACTCAGGCTGATCTTAGTCTGCGCTGGGCAAACAACCACTTTGTTGGTTTTCTCGCATCGCGGCTCAAATAGGGACATGTGGGTCTGAAGAAAATGACATGGATCTGAAGACTTTGTAGACAATTAGCTCTGAAACTGTAATAGATTTACAAAATTTGATGAAATAAATGTTAGGACTTTATAGACAGTAAGCCAAGAAAATACTATCATATAGTGTTAAAGACTTTATAAAGCTGAGTCATATGGTGTTGATTTGTCAGTTTACTAGCAGCTTGAATTGTCTGTATTAAAATCTTTTTCTAAATGCTCATTAGGAGAGGTATCTTGGTGCATTTGTGATTAATTGAGACATGACTCAAGATCCACATAGATTGCTGATGTAAAAGGCAAAGCTGTTGATTGGACTGCCTGGATGTCCCAACTGAACTGAGTATTCAAAGTGAGTGTTTGCAAATGTCCTCTATGACCCTCCTGCTTATGGAGCAGCTCATTTCAGTGATTCTGAACCACATAATTATGCTGAAAGAATGAGTCATGAAATCTGTACTCATATGTGAAATCCATATTAATGAGCAGCGACACGAGAAAACCAACAGAGTGGTTGTGTGCCCAGCACAGACTGAGATCAGCCTGGATATCCACAAAGTCTGATCAGACCCTTCGCTAATCGCTCAGAGGGACTAAGCTACCTCCATACGGACAGTGAAGACTCTGATCAGACTGGGCAGATGCCCAGGCTGATCTGAGTCTGCGCTGGGCATACAACCACTTTGTTGGTTTTGTCGTGTTGCAGCTCATTTTATGCTGTAATTCTGTTTGCTATTTAGCATTGTGCCAAATCATAGCATTGTTTTTTTGAATGTTTGAGCAGTTTGCCTGCATGAAACCTATGATATAATGATTCCTAAAAGCATGCATTTTGTACATATTTTTAATGTGTTTGCCTAGCAGCATATAATAATGCTCAGATTATGAAAACAACTCAGTTTCTAAATGTAACTTTTTTTTACATTTCAGGATTTGAATATTTGGATGGCTCCACATACAGCACAGTAACTGTTTTGGAAGAGCCTCCGAGACCTAAAGAATTTGGCTGCCGCTACTGTGACAAAATGTTTCTGTCAAAGTCTCATGTGCGGCAACATGAGCGAATACATACAGGAGAGAGGCCTTACAAATGTGACCAATGTGAGATGGCATTTAACCAGCGTGGAACTCTGAATACACATTATAGGATACACACGGGGGAACGTCCTTTTAAATGTGAATTTTGTGACAAGTCTTTTATATCAAGAGCTCCACTTAATTACCATGTAAAGAAGAATCATGCAGACGAAAGTGAAGTAGAATTAGTGATGGAATGAGAGGGTTTTAGCTCCAGGGGCCATATTCATAAAACGACTTAAGTGGTTGCTATGCTGTTGCTAAGGCTAAATTTCTTTGAAGGAGATTCCCTACAACTATGAAATTTGGTCTGGAGGAACAGTCTTTGTAAGACTGTTCCTCCAGACCAAATTTCATAGTTGTAGGGAATCTCCTTTATAGATATTTAGCCTTAGCAACCGCATAGCAATGACTTAAGTGGCTTTATGAATACGGCCCCAGATACCATATTAATCCTGTTAAACATTGCATATCCCATAAGGAGGGCATTATATAGAGCCTAAAGTGTAGTAAATGAGCCTGTGCCAAAATACCTCTGATAAGCAATATAAAGTTGATTGGTTACTTTCAGAGGAAGCAAGTCTACTTTTTCTGCCACCCTTCTCAGTAGGGGTAAACGATTAAAGGAAAGAATTCGCTCCTTTTGAGCAAATTCTTCCAGAGAATTAGTACAAGTTAGGTAATATAAAATTATTTTAGGGTTAGAGGCAGGGGCTTTTTTCATAGCAGTGGCTTTATTAGGATTAATACGGTATCTAAAATTTTGGAAAGTGAGGTGTATAGGCACAACTTCATGTTTTCTGCTTTTTTTCACAAAGGAAAGCAAGTTTTGTGACTATATATCTGTTGGCTTTTCTGGAAGACACAGCCCTTCAGGTATGGGATTTTCTCTTAAAAGACAAATTTTCTCCATGAGAAATTCTTTGTTTAAGTGTTGACAGCCGGTGAAATGGGAAGCAAAGGTGAATATCCAGTTGCTTCTCTTGAATGTCAACCTATTCAATTTAAGTCTTTTTCTCTTTATTTATTTTGTTCGTTTATTTTATTTTTTTAGAGAAACAAAAAATGAAAATAAACATCAGAGGCTCTTTACAATGCTACTCATTATAACTTATGGGTATAGTGTTGTGTCCAATCTCTCAGTAAGAGAGCCAAGTTAAGCTACAAGGGTCTGTAAGGCAAATGAGCATTTCTTTGTAGCTTAGTCTTAATAAGAATAGTAATTTAAAAAGAAGGCCTTTCTATGGATCTCAAATATGTAATACTTTATTAAAGGGATTGAACTGTAGTGGGATTTTGAGTAAGGCAATATGGCACAATACATACTGGAGAAAGGCCGTACAAAAACTTGTGGGGTCTCGCATCAACGACTGGATACATACTGTAGAGAAGCTATATAAAATACATGAGACCAGTGTGGAATGGATTTTAATCAGCAGGGAAAGCTGAATAGGGAAGAGCTGGCTTTGTCATGCTCTCTGTCAGAGCTTGTGTTGACATGGCATGTGAATAATGTACATAAATTGTAGAAAGTAGAAATTTTAATCAGTTATTTTATATAAGGCAGTATGATGTTGTTTGTAGATACAGTCTGAACATGAGCAGCGACATGACAAAACCAACAAAGTGGCATGTTCTCCATGCGAAGATGCAAGTCAACCTTGGCATCCATCCAGTCTGATCAGATTCTTTGCTGTTAGCATGGAGTTAGATTAGACTCTTAGCTACCTATTGAGTGCTTACTGAAGACCCTGATCAAACTGAACAGATGCCCTGGTGATCTGAGTCTTTGCATGGCCCACATGCCACTTTGTTGGTTTTCTCTTGTCCCTGCTTTGATCTTAATAGAATACTTTATTAAGGGGTCACCTATGTTTGCAGGCACCTTTTTGGTGTCCCTTGAACCAAACTACAGAATGAAATGGAACCTGCAATAAGGGCTTATACCTGTCTTATTCAGCCAATTTTTATGTGTGCTCTTAGATGACCCCTAAAGACAGGTTTAGTGATCTTTATATGAATTTGAACACATTCAGTCATACTTAACACATTTCTTTGTGAATGGCAATATGAAACAGCAACCCCCTTACACTATTCTGGGGTAAAACTGGTTGAAACCTCCGTCCATGTCACTGACAAATTAAAAGTACCAATACAGCGAACAAGCATTGCAGATGCATATGCGTATAAAGATTCACATGTAATTCACAGAAAACTAAATGTAAATCAATTGAGTCAAATACACACCAATAAACTGTTTATGTAATAATAACCCAAATGTGGAGTAGTGTCAATGTTCTTCTTTTTCTGAAGAGAAATTTTTATAGTAAGACTTAATTTGGCTTTGGGTGAAGTGCCAACAATGAAAAAAGTTGAATTTGCCCTCCTGCATTTGAATTCTTAATATAATACAGCTTGAACGTAATCAGTGAATCAGCAACTGAAAAATATTGAAGACGTGAAAGATCTGAGGATCTATTTTTAGTAAATAACAAAGCCAAATTAGGTCATGAGGTCATGTGACCTACATATTCAATTGAGGATTCAAAATATGTCAAAGAGAAAGAAATTCCGAATCCGCTACCAGCAACAAGTTGCCGATTGGGAATCCGCAACTTGAAAATATTGAAGAGGTGATTAGATCCGAGAAAATATTGGACAGTAAATGATAAGAACCCCCTTCGAAAAGTGTATTTTTAGTCAAATTCAATCCAAAATGATGTCATCATGTTTTGTGACCTAACTAAATCGTTGGATAAAAACAATTATACGAAAGGAAATGATATGTCAAATCAGGAATCCAGTTGAAGGTTGACGATTGGGAATAGGCAACTGGAAAATACTGAAGATGTGATAAGCTAGGAAAATTTATTTTCGTAGATTACTAAGTGAAATTAGGTCATGAGGTCATGTGACCTAAATATTAAATTGAGAATTAAAAATTCCCCAAGGTAAAAAATTCTGTGTCAGCAACAAGCAACAAGTGGCCAATTTCCGATTGTGAATCGAAGAGTCGATTAGATCAAAATGAGTATTTGTAGTAAATTACAAACTGAAATTAGGTTTTTTAGTTACATGACCTAAATATTCAATTGGAAATATATAAATCATACCATAGGGACAGAAATTCTGAATCGGCAACCAGCAACTGGCAACTGTATTCATGTTGAATCCAAATTCCAAACCAGCAGTCGTTACTGGTGAAAGTATGTGTACTTAGTACTGGTTAACCGCTTAGGAGGTCTAAGCCTGCCCAGGAATAATGTGGTTAGGTTAACTGACTGTCCCAACATGACCATAGCTGTTTACCGTGGACATTAAACTATATCAAACACAACAATAACAGAACAAACCAGCAATCAGCAACTTGAATCGGCAACCAGCAACTGGAATAGGTACCGGCAACTGGCTTCTAAAATATTTCACCTTTGCTTTTCAATATTATTATATTGTATATTTGATTGTCAATGCTTGCAACTAGCAGAGGGGAGGCATACTACTTTTCTATCATCAGCATTAACTTTTGTCATGTTTTTTGGTTTAGCTCTGTTTTGTGACAATGCACAAACAGGCGTGACATATTTATCATTCTATGGAATTCATTTTATCATAATCATGATGTGTGAATATTATTATACACTGTGTAAAATGATGTACTTTGACTGTCAGTGATTTATCTACCATACTATTTGTGGGAAGTGGTTGTGATGTCATTTTTCTTTGGAATATCTATAGGGAAAACCTGTTATTTACAAAAACTTTGGGTACAATTTAAGCAAATATGAGGTAGATGAGTCACTGTTTTTTTGCTGGTTGTATTATTTAATATCTTAGGTAGCCATGCATGCTTGAATAGAATAAAGATTTATAAAATGTATCATTTTTGTGCTTCTATTCCAAATGCTATGAATAAAGGTCCTGAAGAGTTTTATTAATTGCGTATATTAAGATGGGAGTTTATCTTTTGGAAATTTCCACGTATGAGCCGCGACACGACAAAACCAACAATGGTTGTGCGCCCAGCGCAGACTCAGATCAGCCTGGGCATTTGCCCAGTGTGGTCAGACTCATTGTTAAGTGTTCAAAGGGTAGCTAAGGGTCTAAGCTACCTCCATGCGGACAGCGAAGACTGATCAGACTGGGTTGATGCCCAGGCTCAGGCCGGCCATGATCTGAGTCTGCGCTGGGCGCACAACCACATTGTTGGTTTTGTTGTGTCGCAGCTCGTATATGTAAAATAGTCTTGTGTATTTGAGCTATAAAATGGATTTTCCTGTCCGAAACAGTGCCAAAGATCTAGATCCATCTTACAAGACAGATCTATATCTAGATCTTGGAGATTGTTTTGAATGGGAAAACACCCAT
Source organism: Ctena decussata (assembly GCA_963989385.1). Lineage (NCBI taxonomy): Eukaryota > Metazoa > Mollusca > Bivalvia > Lucinida > Lucinidae > Ctena > Ctena decussata. Next base: position 44,934,671 of record OZ022510.1, read on the forward strand.
CTTACAACTAAAGAAATATAGTAATTAAATGACAAGAAAAATGTTTGTGACTTTGTGGCTTAGATATGTGAGCATTAGAACATGTCATACCAACATGACCATAGCTGTTTACCATGAACGTTAATCAATCAATCAATCAATCAATCAGTCAATCAATCAATCAATCAATCAATCAATCAATCATCTGGTGACAAGGAGATCTTGACTGTCAACTGCTGTCTGTTTATTTTTGTTATTTGGTAATCGAAGGAATTTAGGGTTGATTCTATGCTTAAGCAAATTTGTCGAAGATCACAAGGTATATTGAAAAAGGTAGTAATGGTAGGATAGAAGAAATGGATGGATTTGATGAGTCGGGATTTTACCAGTCTGTCAACAATACAGAAATTAATGTTCTGAAATTTCCTAAACCCAATTTGCAGAAAGGTGTTTTTATCAGATATTTTTTTCCTGGAACAAAATGGTGGACTTGCAAAGAGAGTAGACCCTGATTAGATTACTCCTTCAGGAGCAGTCTAATCTGGGTTTCTACACTACTTGCTATTGGGTATTTGTTTGGACATTATTGTAAGAGACATTGGTATTTGAAATTTTAGAACATTTAACCGTCTCACAGTACTTTTTGATTTACTGTATTAATCCTGATTAATGACCCTGGTCTAATAAACACCCCCTGCCTCTTTTCTGAAAATAATGTTATATCAACATGAATGAATTCCTGTTTGGATGACATACCTCTTCAAAACTGGGTCTGCTAGTAAAGGAAAGAATCTGCTCCTAGGGGAGCAAATTCTTTCCCTATGAGTTGTCACCTGCTGAGAAGGGAGGCACAACTACTTGTATATGCATTCACTTTAATGCTGTTTATTAGAGGTAATTTGGCAGTGGCTGATTTACTATATTTTAGGCCCTAAATAACACGCCTCTCTACAGAGGCACTTGATAGGATTAAGTATGTGGATATGAGATAAGATGGGGGTGAAGATGAAATAATTGAGTGGATAAAAAAGATGAAGAAAATGGATGGGATTGTAGGATTGGCCACCTCAACCGTAGAGTTGACATTACAAAACCATGTTCTCAGTAGAAATATTTTTGATTCATCTTATATTTAATTAAACTGGTGACCTACTGACTTATCTTAATTGCAGACCTTTATTTAAATGGATGGGATTGTAGGATTGGCCACCACAACCGTAGAGTTGACATCACAAAACCATGTTCTCAGTAGAAATATTTTTGATTCATCTTATATTTAATTAAACTGGTGACCTACCAACTTATCTTAATTGCAGACCTTTATTTAACACTTTAAGCACCAGTGAAGAAAATAGCATAATTTGCAAACTGCGTAGGTCCTGATGAGGCGGCTCATAATGAGCCACCTCATCTAGATCTACACTGTTTGCCCTCTAGTCTTTGAATTCTGAATTAGAAATGTATTGGACAAGGTATTTTTTAATTTTTGCAGATGTAAATTTTGTTGTCTACTTTTTGGTGCTTAAAGAGTTGAGGCTGTTTCTTGCTGAATATACCCCTTGGTAAAATGCAATATAAAGTAGGTAGGGTATTAGCTAATTATAGTCTGCAGAAAATATTTCCAATGAAATTTTGAGAAACACAAAAACATCAAGAAAGTGATTATCACACATTCATAAAAGTTCTTGAACAAGGTCATATTTTCTCTACATACTCGATTTCCTCTAAGAAATGCGCGAGAGCATGCCAATTCGCAAGTTCTACAAAAAGTGAAGGCTGGTTTATTAGAGATGGGGCATATATTAGATGGATGGACAGATGCCTTGTTATTTTACATCCTTTTCAATAGTTCTTCAGTGATCAGGACAATGGGAGGGCATAATCAGAAAGGCTGTGTGCAATTGGAACCCTTTTTATGTTTGAAACAACTTCTGTCTCTAGTGGTAATCAAACCTGGGACTGCTAGATCAGCAAGCCAGTGGTTACTTAATTGGCTCCTGCATTTATTAGAAAAAATTCAGTATTTGTACAGAAATGCCTTATCCCCCAGTGTAGATCCAGATGGGATTTCTCATGACTGAGCAGGCTAATTAGGCAATGTGCTATTTGCAGTTCATGCAATGGGTTAAGATGAATGACTACACATTCAAGGAAAGCATCTCTATACCAGTTTCATTTTTATCTTCTTTCTCTATGAAAGCCAGTTCTTCAAAGAAAGAATTTGCTCCAGCAGGAGCAAATTCTTTCTTTTAAGAATTGATTTCTTTTTGGAAGGCTATGTTATTTTACACCACATTTTGGAATGGTTCTCTATCCAGGAAGCAAACAGGAAGCACAACATAAATTGTTTCCCTTTGTAAAATTGGCAGAGAAACCTGGAAGATGTACCCTGATTCTCCTTATGGAATCAAACGGTATTTTCCAAATTCTGAGTGTGAAATTCTGTTGACAGAAATAGTATGGTAAAGGTTATTAAGTCTTGTAATGGTGCCGTAATACATATGTGTGTGTCCTGTAGATGGGAATGAATGTAGAAGTATTATTAAGTCAGAAAACATTGACCTGAAAATATACATTAATACCATATTAATCCAATTAAACATCCCTGCTCTGATAAACATCCCCTGCATCTTTTCTGAAAATAACGTTTTATTAACTTACATAAATTCCTGTTTACTTCCCTGGATGAGGTATCTCTTTCAGATGGGATCTATTCTTAAAGGAAAGAATTTGCTCCTAGAGGAGCAAATTCTTTCCTTCAAGAGTTGATCCCATTTCTTCTGAGAAGGGAAGCAAAAATAGTAGAGTAACTCCTCTGAAAATGTCCTCATTCACAATAATACTGTTTGTTACTGGCTGATTTTCTACAATTTAGGCTCTAAATAATGCCCCACTCCTTTCATAAAATGCAACACCCCCGGTTGTTTAATATGATTAATACGGTATTATATATTTACAGAGAGGTTTATGTGGTTTTGTGTCTGTAGATGTCAGGGATGGGTTGTGCTTTGGGATTTTAGGGTTTTCTGTTTATCTTTAACTTTATTTTTGGAATGATCAGATTCTGGAACTTACATGACTGATAAACATATGAGCCACGACACGAGAAAACCAACAATGTGGTAGTGCGTCCAGCGCAGACTCAGATCAGCCTGGGCATCCGCCCAGTCTGATCAGAGTCATCGCTGTCCGCATGAAGGTAGCTTTGTTCCTTGGCTACCATTTAAGCGCTAAGTGAAGAGTCTGATCGGACTGGGCGGATCGCCAGACTGATCTAAGTCTGTGCTGGGCATACAACCACATTTTTGGTTTTCATGTGTTGCGGCTCATATGGAAAATGAAACAACAATTCTGCTGTCACAGTCTTTTGAAAGAAAACAATACATGTAACTGTACCACAGTTCTAATCTTATGTATTGGGGTGGTTGATGTGGCTTATACTACATCCATATCAAATAAGAAACGCCAAATCATTTAATTTTTTTTTCAGTATATTTCCTATGGGCACACAAAACTGAAACAAGGTCATACCAAGGTTAAGGCAATGCCATGCGTTAAATCAACATTATTATCTTGCTTCAACAGTTTTTTCACCATTGTCTTCTGAACCATATTGCACTCAGAACAGCCAAAACTCCGTAGAGTTTTGGCCGTTTTGAGTGTGAGAGGGTTAATTGGAATATTCCAAGAAATGCTAAAATAATAAAATGTGGCTTTTTTTCAATGGTTGTTATATATGATAATTTAGTGGTCATCACTGACTGTTCTTGAAATCAACATTTTGATATGAGGAAATACATTTTGCCTTACTGTCATATGGATGGACCCGGAACTCTGCAAAGTGGCTGTTGATCAAGGATTGTGCTGGTTGTCAATTAACCAAGCTGATACTGCTGTTTATTTTGTTAATTGTCTCAGTCAACAGCCACTTTTGCATGTATTGTAACTGATTTGCTTAGCTTATGGCTGGGATATTGTATTACCACTTTTTTTTTTTTTAAAGAATGTTTAACACTGCTATCATGCAAAGAAATTTCTAAAATTGTTTAATTTGAAATTGTACATATTTCACATGTACATGTATGTCATATGTTGCAAATACTTTAGCTGTTCATTTATTGAATAAACTAATGTTTCTTAGAAATGTTCCAGTATTCTTGCTGCAGATGCTTACTTCTAACTTGGAACAAGTGAAACTTGATTTTTAAGCTATTGCATTGCCATATTACATTTAAGCATGTTTATTAAATTGCATTGTGCATAAAGCATGTTGATAGTTGCATTAAAGCATGTTGGGGCTGCAGCTTGATGGCATGGCATGTTTAAGTTTTATAGTATTTAACTCTTTCTAATCAGAGATTATTTTCTCTTTATTATAGGTCAGCTGTACATGATAGTTCCAAAAGATGTACCAGTTCCAAAGTCCTTGCTGCATCAAGCAAACATCATTTCTAATGTGGGAACAACAGTTGCTGAAACATCAAAGGTGCAGACATCAAACCAAATGGTAGAGCCTTGTGTTGTGACAAGTGCAGCTGGACCGGCAGTTAGTAGTAAAACCAATAGTTCTGGTATATATGATCCCAAGAAAGGAATCGTGTCTTTAATTGAAAGAATTGTTGATAATGACCTTCAAGGTAATGGAACTCACACTGATCAACCACTACCTGTTTCTGTTGGATCAAGGAGCAATGAAATTCCAGTTTCTATGATAGACACACCTTTAAGTAAGGAGGCCCCTTTTCCCATCATATCCACATACAGCTCTTTGTATACTGGACCTGGCAATGCAACTTCTTCGATAGCTCCATCATCTGGTGCTTTATATATTGACCTTGACCCTGGAGAAAATGACCACCCTCAGAATATGTATCAAAGTGTTGATAATTCTATGTATCTGTCACCTGCACTGCCCCCAGACTCATTTCAAACTGGAGACCCTCCTACTTGTTCACCTTCAGATTCTGCATCTTATTTTCTGCGATCTCATACAACAGGAATGGCTCCACCAATGCCATTGCCCCCACCAACAAGACATCAGTTTAGTCCAGTCATGTCTTCAGGCTTTGCACCCATGTACATACCACCTGTGAGACATTTTCCCAGGAGACCCAGACCCTCAAGGCCAACAGGCTTCAATAAAGATTTGTATGGACTGTATAGGAATCAGTTGGTTCTGAAGAAGTTTATCTGCCCCCAGTGTGGCAAACGTCTCCTTAAGAAGTCTGATCTGACACGCCATATCCGCATACATACTGGTGAGAAGCCATATATTTGTGATCTTTGTGATAAACGCTTTGCTGAGAAAAGTAATTTCTATAATCATATGAGGAAAACACACCCAGATTATTGTCAGTAAAGTTGACATGGATAATACATTGCCAAAATAAGTTTTCACACATTGGATTTCTCTTGTGAGTGCATGAGATTAACAACATACTGGCTTCCGCATTTCAGTGGATCATGACTTTAATAAATCTGTAAAGGTTTGTAAAAGAATTCCACATTGAGTGAGGACTATGAGAAAATTTGTCTTTCATATACTGTTTATAAACAGAAACACCACAGTTTCATCTTTACATGGTGATTAGACACACCATATTTTCTGCCATTTTTTTCAAAGGGAAATGACTTTTGTGACATCCTGTTTGCTTCCTAAATGATGAAGCCCTTCTGAAAAGGAGTCTACTCTTAAAGGAAAGAATTTGCTCCTATGGGAGCAAATTCTTTTCTTTAAGAGTAGTCTCCATTTGGAAAAGGTCAAAAATGAAAGTGGCAGAGCTGGTCCCTCTAAATGCTTATCCAACCACCTTGGAATACCGTATACACAGTAATTTTCACAGGTTCAAATTTTTGTGGTTAAGGGTCGAAAACATAAACAAATATTTTCGCGATTTTTAATTTTCGCGGTTAGCAACATGCGTGATAAGCAAAACTATTTCTTTTTCACTTGAGTCAGTTCTTTCATTAACCTGTGGCAGCCCTGCCACAGGTTAATGAAAGAACTGACTCAAATGAAAAATACCAGCAACTACCGAAGCCAACAGAAACAAAACATATGAACACTGTGTCTACAGAAGACACTTTGTAAGACACTGGAAATTAATCGCGAATTATAGACTTAGAAACCGCGAAATACCGCGAAAAATGGAACACCGTGAAAATAACCCTTTATACGGTAACTAAAAGGTTGCATTTCTTGTTTTCTTCAGTATATTTAGTTTATCATGAGAGAATCTCCGATAGAAATGTCTGAGCTGAAAGTATAGACCCTGGTCAGTTTAGACTGCTCCTTTCAGAGTCTTGTTATGGAGCTATCTGTTCAGCATCTACACTGTCAGTGAATGCACTTGCCAAAGTTCAAAGAGAGATGAGGCACAAAATGTGTACATCCAGTATTGTGGTTCTGCAATAAGACATCAGTATCATTAGGGTGCCTTTGCAAATGCAAAAGAGAGCTTATGCTATTCACCCAGTGTTGTAGTCCAAGTGTCCGTTAGCGTCAGTGTCCGTGATCAGGTTAACCAATGTTAGTAATTGCATTGAACTCAATGTTCAACTCTGTATCTTACAAACTACAGCAGCTACAAACATCATACTTGGTACATATATACATCCATATGACTGCAGCAGCTGAATCACACAAGTGCATGTCCTTGACCTATATGTTACCATTGACTGACTTTGGAATTTGGCACTGTTTTTAAGGAAACATTTTAAGTTTTGATGATACCTTTAAGACAAGAGAATTTATAATTGGTCAAATAGCATACCTCTATAACTGCAGCAGCTACAAAGCATCCATGCTGACTCCTGTGCCCTTCACCTTTATTCATGGTCCAGTGATTTTGCCTAATATTTCTAAGAGTGTTTGATGGATTCACTTCATACATGTTCCTGGCATAGTGAATGAGTCTGACTTAATGAATGACCTCGTACTATTTATAGATCACTGTGACCTACATTTCATGGTTTAGTGATTTTGACTTGTATCTTGAGCACTGTTTAGTAGATTTCCATCATACATGGGATAATGGTTCAATCTAACCCTCCAAATGACTTTGCACTATTTTTAGGTCACTGTGACCTATGTTTCATGGTTCAGTGATGTTTGCCTTGTATTGGACATTAAAAGTTTACCTAGGCTAACATTCTACATTTGAGATCGGACGTTCTAGGTAAGGGGGCATTTCAAATGTATACATTGCATCGATTGTGGTGCCCAATTGCGTCGCACAAACAGGGAGTTTAGGACATTAGCGACGAGCAAAGACTCAGTCCAATTTAGTCTTTACATATGCATCAAACCAGGAAGACTGATCAGTCTGCGCCGGTGGGCAAGCTGATCCGAGTCTTTCTTAAAGGCACGCACCGTAAGGTAAAATTTTACACGACGCCATTTGCAGGATTGCATTAAAACCGTATCTACATCGTTGCAACATCATATTTACATCATGACGTTGCATCAGCGTCGATTTGACGCTGACAACTTTTTAGCTACATTAGGACATCTAGGTAAAAAGACGATGTATGTCGTTCTTTCTCGTCTGGAAAGCATAAATAAACGTGGTGTTATTTATATTTTCGTTTTGCTGATACTGGATTAGCTATTTGTTCAACGCCAATACCCCGCCAGGGAATTTTTTTTCTTCCATTTTGATCGGTTGAAGACAGCTTGTGATAGCGCCACTCAAACTAAATCGTCAGCCCATAATGTAGGGCAGAATAGCGCAAAGCGGGATCTAGCCGTGTAAACGTCTCCGTCATGATGGAAAATTACACGTGATGTCAGCATTTGTCATTGGAAGTGCGCTCTTCTCTGACGTTAAGGGTTGCTTTACCAGTGTATGGCACACAATTTGACTCGGCTATTTTGTACTACTGAATGAATATAGTATCAATATACAGGGTTTCAGTACCAGTCTGTTGGGAGCCCCATAAGGGCTGTCCTGATAAGCTAGCAGTCCGTGTTCGAATCTTGCTGGAGGAGGAAAGCTTAAACTACAAACGGGATTCTTGCACATTGTGTGAACATTATGCCAAAACTGAAACAGCATAAATTTGCATGCAGCATGCTTATGTGTATACATGCAACGTATGTATATGTGTCAGTGATATCTGTTGGAAACAAAAACGAAGTCGTATCAGGCTGACTGCACAGACGCGCAGATAGGTCTGAGTCGTCATTGGTCGCATATGTACAGCAGATCCTGTTAAACGTCGACGCAGTGGCACGCTGATTTTACAGACGAACATCTATGATCCGATCAAGGCCTGCCAGTAAATTAAATATCAATCAAAATTTTGGATGATTACAAGTTGTCATAATATGCAGAGTAATTCACTCTTTTTAGACTGGTAACCCGTTTTGGCGACATATGCGAACAGTGTAGACCCAGTTCAGACGCCGCATAATGCGGCGTCTGGTCAGGATGAACGGAATATTTATACAAAATACAATAAAAGTGGAAACATGCACCAGAAACCCCTAAAACACAGAAATGGAGTCATCCAAATCCATGTAACAGACTTTCAAAGAAAAAGGGGATTGGGGAGACTTGGGAGCGGGGGGGGGGGGGGCTGGGGGGGGGGGGGGGGGGCTGGGGCGGGCTTAGATTACCCACAATTTAATGGGCTAACAAAAGGAAATGTACTACCCCAGCCTTTCCCGGTGTACATGTATACATGTGCAGTCTGGCCAGGGCATGTGCATTTAGTCCACATGATTGATTCGGCATTACGGCTCGTCCCAACAGCTGAAAACGCGCCGTGGCAATATAGCATTTGATAGGTTCTGTGCACGCTGCAAATAATTTGCTATACAAAACGTTTGAAGCTTATCAAAGTTGATACGCCAGCGACACGCTGTTTTAAAGTTACCTGATCCTTGGTTAAGCTAAGTGATGAACTTTGGGTACATTCAGGATTCTGCCAGTGGTGTCATTGGCGATTTGCCAATGGTGCCATTGGTAACCGTAAACCCTGAACAGGTGACCTTTGGCAGCCAACTATTGGTAGAGCCAATGGCGCCATTGACACTATTGCAGAGCCATTTTTCTCTGTAATTAGAAAATTTTAGTTTTTCTAATTTGCTTTCATCACTGTCGGGAACAATTATTCTCCTGTCACAACTCGAGCGTTTATGATGGATTCACTAAATCGCCATATTGAATGACGCAATTTTCCGGCGTTTGTAATGTTACCCACGCCCTTTGTTGTCTGCAGTACTGGCAGCCAATGGTCCGCAATATTGGTACCTTTGGTACCGACGGTAGAATCAGTGGTGCCAATGTTGAAACTCTGAACGGCATTGACATATCTATGCTGGCATTGGCAGAGCCCCAAACGCACCCTTTGTTAACGTATACTTAGTATATTCTTGAGAGTGACAAAACACTGAAATGGTGAATGGACGTTGCGTTGATGACGTTGCAAGGACATTGATTCGACGACTTCCTTTGTAGCAATGCATACCAGACAGTCTGCACTCGTTTTGAAATGAAGTCGCTAAATCTGCCTCGACGTTTATGCGACGTTGTTTGTTTTCTGCGTGAGTTTCAGTTTCCTAACATTTTACATGTACCTTAACCTTGTTTGCAGAGTTTATACAACGGTTCAAACGTTGTAGTTATGTCGACATTGCATCGACGTTGATTCGACACTTGCCCGCTTGGTTCCTTCAGAAAAGGCTTCCAACACTTACATCTCAAACCAGCCATGTAGATTATCCAGCCAAAAATCCTAAATGCATACAGCTCTGTTCAATAAATTAGGAACAGCGAGTATCGTGATCAGACTGCACTTATGTGCATGTCTTAACAAGGGCAAAATACATAAATACATGTTTTTGTACCGAGCAAGGGCGCACTAGCGGAAATCACACTGAGCGTGTTGGAATTTTGTCAGTGTGACAAAAATTTAATACGCACCTGCGTATTTGCATACAGGTAGCGACGCTTTTGCCGACATTAGAATCCAGTGTCTGCTCATCGTACACATTATAGACACACGATCGAAATCGAAAGTAAACACGTCCTTCTCGCAATACAGATAAACCTGTTGTTTTGGTATTTTATTGTTCAGCCATATATTAGTACAAAATTAAGTCATCTAATTTGAATCAGCGCTCAGTTCATCTAAAAGATCCATCCATCCATCCATCTAGTCACCTTCCTACCTAACATTCTTACCTGCCTTCGTCCCTACCCTCTGAATGTCTGTATGTCTGTCTCTCCGTTCACCTACAGACCGTCTGTCTGTCTGTAGCCTTATGCATTATTTATAAGACACCAATATGTTCAGACAGAATGGATGGATGGATGACTTGCGAATTAACGTCCATATCAGGACGCTGGGTGGGTGATAATGAAAGCGATGTAGCCAGTCTATGATTAAAATGATCTCCGCCTCCGGTGGGGCTCGAACCCCAGACCGCTAGATCAGCAGGCCAGCGCTTAACATACTGAGGCTCCATTTTTATACAGTACGAATAGTCTGATTAAATAAAGACAGAAGACCCAGATCGGCCTAATGGTAAAAAAAAAAATCACCAACAAAAAAAAACAAAAAAAAACAACAACACTTCAACTTGTGCTTGTAAGATTCCTGAAGATCCGAGCATAATGTGCGAACAGCAAAGACTCTGATCTGACTGCCTGCATGCACGGGTACACTTTCAGGGGAAACAAGTCTGCCATTTGTATCTTTTGCCTCGCTTTTTACTTAAGGGTCAAACCATAAGGGAGCCGGGCCGCGTAGCGCAATTGGTAGGGCACCTGACTCATAAGTCAGAGGTCCTGGGTTCGAAACCCGGTCTGGCCTTACTTTCGTTTCTCCTTCCGCTGGTTTAAGAAGAGCAGTTGTCAGTTACAGGCGAAAGTATGTGCACTTAGTACTGGTTAACCGCTTAGGAGGTCTAAGCCTGCCCAGGAATAGTGTGGTTAGGTTAACTGGCCGTCCCGACATGACCTTAGATGTTTACCGTGGACGTTAAGCAATAAATCAATCAAACCATAAGGGGAAACAGCTACCTCTGGAGGTTCGATTTTTTTCCTCAAAGCATTGTTTCAGTTTTAAAGGGGAACGTTTTGCCGAGAATAAAACAGGAAGTCACAAAAAGCATGAAAGCCCAGCAGGCACATGACGTTGAAATGACGTCGTACTGACGTCGATGTGACATGGTGACATCGCATCGACGTCAATATGACGTAATTCTGACGTCATGTGCGCGTTGGGAGTAAACCAATTCATAAGACAGGTTTGCCTACAGCTTGATACTTGGCACATGTTATGAGAAAACGTTTTAAAGCTCGTGCGAACAGCGAAGACGATAATAAGCCTGCACTTCTGCACAGATGGATGGATGGCTAGGCCGATCGATTGATCGATCAATAGGTAGATATATAAATAAATACATGTAGATGGATGGATGGGTGGCTGGATGGATGGATGAATTGCGATTTTACGTCCTTTCTAACAGTATTTTAGTCATATCAGGACAATGGGTGGATGATAATGAAAGGCTATGTCCATGGAACTCCGTTTACGATTGAAAAGATTCCCGCCAACAGCGGGGCTCGAACTCGGGATCGGTAGATCAGCGGGCCACTGCTTAAGCTACTAAGCTACCGGAGCTCCTTGATAGACAGATAGACACCAGCAGGCACATGACGTCGTATTGACGTCGGTTCTACGAAATGACGTCGCACCGAAGTCATCACGACGTCATTTTGACGATACGTATCCGCTGGGCCAGATTAGGGAGGTAGGTAACATGGAGGAGGAATGGAAAGACAGATAAAATGATGGATAAATGGATGGTTGGATGATAGGTTGGGTTATGGTTGAATAGAGAGAGAGAGAGAGAGAGAGAGAGAGAGAGAGGAATGTGGTCGAGAGAAAAGAAAACAAAAATGAGGAAAATCAATTAATCTCGAGGGTAATACCAGTTTCCCAACCTGGTTTTCGACCTAGCCAATCAGTTACCGCACATGCAAAAGTGGTTGTCGACTGGGACAATCGACACCAATACCAGCCCGGTCGACGCCCATTTACAATAGTATCATTTACCGTGACTGGTATAGCTTTCGACCGAATTATCGGTCGACTTAGTACAGTTACTTTGCACAGTACCGGATAGGTCCACTGTTGGTTGGTATTATCGGCTGTCAGCCTATATTTCAACCATGACAAATTAAGTTAGTCGCCCCTGGTTTATGTTTCGTGATTTTTCCATTCCATGTTCCCAGGTGAAAATGGTACTGATATTTCAGTGGAATTTCACCCAAATTTCGGTGATACAGCAAAATATCAGTGATATTCTGCTGCATGACTGAAATTTCATAAAACTCCAATGATATTTCAGTGAAATTTCAGTGAAATTCGAGTTAAGCTAGTTTAAAAGCAGCTAACAGAATTTCACTGATATTTCAGCCTTATTCAAAAAAAAGAAAACACAAAATTGATATATGAAATGAAATTTCTATGATACAAAACTGGACTGTATAGCATGTTAATGACCTATTTTTGCTGTCAGTGCTTTTAGTATCACTATGCAGGGTGTAACTGCATAAAATTATGCATATTTTTTCACAAGTTAGATTTGTGTGCATCTTTATACCAAATATATACATGTACAGTACATTCTCGGTGTGTAAAAACAACAAACGCGCTCTGAAAATCCTTGAGTTGATTTTCAGGAAAGAAGAATGTTTGTATAACCCCTGCGAAAAATAGTTCATAAGCTCATGAACTGTTCATGAACCATGAGGATATTCTTTAACAGTTCATGAACACCTCAGTCTGGTTCATGAACACCTCAGTCTGGTTCATGAATATTCCATTCATGAATATGAGTTTCATGACCCATTCATGATTTTGCAGTTCTTGAAGTTGTAATTCATGAATTGTTCATGAATTTGTAGTTCTTGAACTTGTGTTTCATGAATGAATAATTCATGATTTTGTTCTTCTTGAATTTATATTTCGTGAACCTGATATACTCATTCAAGATTGTGCTGTTCATCAAGTTGTATTTCATGAACCATTCATGGAGCCAATGCATGACATGAAGTTCATGAACCTTTACTAAATTATTGATACATGTAAACTTTATAATTTTAAGGTGTATAAGGTACCTTTCAGTGAATTCCACTGATGCATTAAATTTCAGTAAAATTTCCAGTGCCAAAGAACTAGCATCAAAATTTCAGTGCAGTTCAATTCTCCTATAGACGTTCCCCAAGTGGCTCAACGGTACGTAACCATAGTTGCACACACTTGGCGCCGTGTGTCCGTCCAAGTCAAAATTTCATTGAAATTTCTCAGAATTTTTCATCAAAATTTCAGTGAAATTTTGTGAAATTTCAATGAAATTTCACATCATGTGACACTTGATGATGTCATAACCAGATGGATGATGGGAAAAAACATGGCTGCCAGAAATGGAGGGAATTTGAAGGCTGTGGTTAAAAATTAATTGTGAGGCAATTTCTACATGGCAAACATGATAGGAAGTTAGCTGACATAGTGAGTACACCTGAAGCCACAATTTCTTAGCTTTTAAAGTAAAAATTTTGCTGGGTTTGCGCAGAAATGGAGCAATATGGTGACTGTCATGCACTTTTCCGAAGGCAACAAATATCTGCAGGCGGTACATGTAGGTTAACTGATGTTAGTGTTAGTATGTCCTATAACAGAAAAAGGACACATTAGAAATAAATTCTTTTGTGTTTTCATTTCTTTTTCTCAAGCAAATGTAAGACAATCTTTTGAAATGGGTGGGGTAACAGGGTGGATACCTAATTCCTCAAGTACCATGGTTCTGTGGTGTGATCAGCAAAGAGATTCCAAAAGAGATGTTTTCATTTCTGTTCATTTGTTTTGTTTGTTTAGTTTAATAGGCTTAACGTCCCAGGAACAGCTAAGGTCAGATGTCTTGATAGTCAGACTCTGATGGTATTATGACCATATTTATTCACTGTTAATTTGATGAAATTTCAGTGCAATTTTACCATTATTTCATCCAAATTCTGGTGGAATTTCACTGAAATTCTGTAGAAATTACTGTGATAAAATTGGCCATAATACCAGTGTTTTTTCCTGAAATTTCACTAGAATAACACTGAATTATCAGTGAAATTTCACTGATATTTTGCTGAAATTACAGTGATAAATTTGGTCAGAAAAAGAGAGGAAATCACTGAAATTTCGCTGAAATTATGGTGATATTTCAATGAAATTGTGGTAATATTTCTGTGAAATTACATAAAAATCTGCTCAAATTCTGACCAAATTTTACAGAATTTTCCTACGAAATTCCACTGGAATTTCAGTAGAATTTCGGTGAAATTTTGGTGAAATTTCATCAACTTTTTCACCTGGGTTAGGGGTGGTCGGTTTGGGCGATGGTGCTGCTGAACATTCAATGCTGTGGCGTTCTTCTAGTTTGGCTAATAGTAGGGCAAGGGCCGGTCGGCCTGCAGCAGGTGCGGGATGGGGTTTGTTTGGATTATTCTAGTCTCATCTATCCTATCTATACCTTTTCTGTCTTGCTCTCTCTGGAAGCAGCTCGAAGAGACTGGAATACTATCTAAATAAAAGGCCATCGGCCAAGTGTCACCCGACGTTTGAAATGTGTCACAAACTTCAGCCCTTTATTCTGTTTTGTAAATGTACGGCCAAAAACAGAAAATAAATATATTACAGAACCTGGTAAGCAAATGATAACTGAACATAAGCAAAGACATATACCCAAATACTGGGCCTCTTTATAAAATGCTTAAGTTCAGAATGGGGCATATATGTGTAAAATCAGGTTACTGAAACTATAGGCCCTTACAAAATGACCAAAACATCAAGACTATATACCCAGTACCAAAATAACAAGAGCCATAATCCTGCTTATGAATCTGATGAAAAATGAACAATGCATTTATGAAAATTCAGCCCGTTAATATGAATAGTTCTGGAGTTATCCCTTTACCTTTAAGTGAATGTCTATTATCTATGAAAGGGGAATAACTCTGTACCTTATAATTTAGCACAGCCTAACAATAATCAGAATAATCAATTTACCAAATGCTAATAGCATACCAAATTTCAGCTCTCTTAGTCAAACGGTTCAAAAGTTGGAAAAATGCCAAAAAACGACAAAGGGCCATAACTTTGTAAAAAATAGGACAATTGAAATTCAAAAATCACATGCACATCTTCAGATTATGATGAAACATTCTGCACAATTTCAAGTCAATCTGATTCAAGATGTTGCAGGAGTTGCGGGGACAAGGTCTAAGTCAGCAAGGGCCGTAACTCCATTAAAAATGGCCGAAACAAAAATAACAAGAAATGTTACAGTATGTAACAGATGCCTCCGAAGGCCCCTTAAACTGACCTTTGACCCTGATTGTGACCTTGAACTTGGGCAAGGCAGCCCAAATCTTGCCAAGTGAGATGCCTTTTTATCATGCTTTACCTTTCTGTGAAGTTTGATGAAATTCACTTCAGCAGTCTCCAGTCAGTTTGGAGATATAATCTGACCTGTGTGCCCTGATTATGAGCCTGACCTTTGGAACAGGAACCTAAATTTTGTTTGTGACATACCATCTCATTATGTATTACCATTTCAGGCAGTTTAATACCGTTTGCTTAAGAAGTCTTTTTAGTAATTGGGGAGAAACAACCTTTGACCTCAGACTGTGACCCTAAACTTGAGATGAAAGCCTATATCTTGTGTGTGCCTTACCTTCTCATTAAGCTTCATCTTTTTGTGATGTTTAAGGAAACTTGCTTTGGTACATTTATGAGCAATTGTTGAGACATGATTGACATCTGACCCCAGATTGTGACCTTGACCTAGGGTTTGGGAATATAAATATTATGTGTGACAAACCTTCTCATTATGCTTTGTATTTCCGTGAAATTTGATGAAATTCAGTCATGTAGTTTTAAAGTAATCGCAGAGACACTATTTGACCTCTAAGCCCCGACAGTGACCTTGACCTTGGGTTTGGGAATATGGATATTGTATGTGACAAGTCTTCTCATTACTCTTTACATTTCTGTGAAATTTGATGAAATTCAGTTATGTAGTTTTAAAGTAATCTCAGAGACACTATTTGACCTCTAACCCCCGACAGTGACCTTGACCTTGGGTGTGGGAACCAAATTCAAATATCACATGCACATCTTCAGATCATGATGAAACATTCTGCACAATTTCAAGTCAATCTGATTCAAGATGTTGCAGGAGTTGCGGGGACAAGGTCTAAGTCAGCAAGGGCCGTAACTCCATTAAAAATGGCCGAAACAAAAATAAAAAACCACATGCATATCTTCATATCGTAAGAACACAATCTGTAAAATTTCAAATCAATCCGATGAAAGATGTAGGAGGAGTTGCAGGGACAAGATTTCGGAAGGTCTGAGTCAGCAAGGGCTGTAACTCCATCAAAAATGGCCGAAACAAAAATCGAAAACCACATGCACATCTTCATATCATAAGAATACAACCTGTAAAATTTCAAATCAATCCGATGAAAGACGTAGGAGGAGTTGCGGGGACAAGATTTCGGACGGACGGACGGACGGAAGGACAGACGGATGGACACACACACGGACGGACGAGGGTCATTTCTATAGTCCCCCTCCGCCTACGTCGGGTGACAAAGAGCCGTAAAACCCAAACGCCAACCACCACCACCATCCAGTCCATGCTAGTACAAAATTATGAGATAACAAGGATCGTTTGTCCAGAGCGCTTGGCTTGCGTTTGAAGACGACAGGTTTCTTACTTACTGACAAACTCCCTCAGTCGTAGTCTGTACCTGATACTCTTGAATCAATAATAACAGGCAGCGAAACAACATGACTGGACCATAATATAATATGCTATGACGATAGAATGGAAATCTAACAGACCACAAACAATACGCCCAAATGACATATGTATCATTATATCTCTGTATGATGATCCACATCAGTAGGTTCAGCACTTGCCTGCCGATCTAACGGACCCGGGTTAGAGATGCGCGAGAAGCGAAATCTTTCCGACTGTAAATGGGGCTACATTGCACCCAGATTTTCACTATCAATGTCCCATCGTCCTGATACGAAAATACTGTTCTAAAGGACGTAAAACTGCAACACATGATGGCAATTAGTATCAGCAAATTTCATAGCCATCCGTCCATTTCTTCTCACGTTGTGATTTAAGGACCACCTTGGACATCCCTATACACCGGCGTGGCATTCATTACAGGCTTGCACGAAGGCGCAGGCTGATCTGTCTTTCCGCTATATTATGCATCAATTGTGACTAGGATTCTTTTAAATTTGAGATGGCCCCCAAGTAGTTTGTCAGCCTCGAATATATAAACTCAGCGTATGGTCAAAGTTTTAATGTCCAATTCCAGCACTGTTTAATAGCTTACCATCATTCTTGGCAACATGGATTAGTCTGACTCTTTGAAGGACCTAATAGTATTTGAGTTCATCTGACATACATATCATGGTTCAGTGATGTTGCTTTATATTTTGAGCAGTATTTAGTAGGTATTCATCATATACCTGGGATAACGGTTCAGTCTGACACTGCAAATGACCTCATATATTTGTAGGACCTAGTAAGTGTGAGAAGCAGGCACCCATGAGGCATGCTTTGTTGTCTTCTGACAACTCTTGTTAACACTTAAAGCACCAAAACTGAAAATAATTGAACTTGCAAACAAGGTAGATTCAAAAGAGGTGGCTCAAAATGAGCCACCTCTTCTGTTTCCACACTGTTTGCCCACTAGTCTTTGAATTCTGAGTATGATATTACTTGGGTGAAACATTTTTTGAAGCAGCGCACAGTGAGATTATAATCACATATACTCTAACAGAATATATTGACATGTTATTTCCATATGATTGTTTTATTGTATTTGGTTTTTTATTGTTCATTAATTTGTTTACATGCCATAAAATTATGTTTACAAAAATACGCACAAATTAAGTATGTCGCACAGTAGTGCTACAGGAAAGTTTGAAATGCATGTATGTTTGCTGTTTATATTCTTTTTCTGATTTCATCAATTGAAAATGCCAATGTAGAATCATTATTTGAGAGTTTACTAGAATGGTGTTACGTTAGGCATATATGGGATTTCTTCTGCCTTTTTCAGCTTTTGAGGATTAATATGTAATCATGTATGGATACATGCTAGCGAGAAGCCATATAATCATAAATGGCAGAAAGAGTCCAAAAAAACGTTCCAACAATCTCATTTTTAAACACATGGAGAATATTCGGTTGAAATGATCAAGACACTTTTTTCCATATTCAGATTGGAACTCTATGACCATACTTCTTTTGTTATAAGATGGTGTTTTTCCCTTCCAAAACAATCCCAAAAGTCTAGATCCATCTTACAAGTCTTAGATGGATCTAGATGTTTGGGATTGAAACCCATCTCATAGCTGATATGAATTTTATAAGACTGATTTAGATATTTGGGATCATTCTAGAGATGGATAAACTTTGTTTTATAGCTGATTATGGTAGATTTTAATAAGATGACCTTACAAAATACACTGTATTAATTGTATTAAATGCCCAAGGGGCATTGTATTTTATGAAATGGGGTTGGGGGAGAGGGGGGATATTTAGAGCCTAAAATGTAGTAAATCAGCCACTGCCAAAATACCTCTCTTAAAATTATGAAGGTGAATGGGTAAACTTTCAGATGAAACAACTCTACTTTTTTTGCCTCCATTCTCTGAGTACAGAGTCAACTCCTAAAGGAAAATTTGCTCCATTAGGAGCAAATTCTTTCCTTTACAGTAGACCCAATTTTGAAGAGCTACATCATCCAATAAGGCAAACAGGAATTGATGCAAGTTAATATGATGTTGTTGTTGGAAAAGAGACAGGAGGCATTTATTAGAGCAGGGGCATTTATTAGGATTAATATGGTATTAGGGGGAAAAAGGCACCCCTCTTCTTTGAATTAGAATGGTTTTGGACAGACTTAATTAGTGGCAGGAGTTGCAAGTAATGGAATAGTTCCCTTGAGCCTCCTGGGGAACAATTTGTTGACGAACAAAAAGCATCTATCCTCTCTGAATTGGAGGGACATGAACAGACTTTGTGCCAGGTGTATGTTATGGCTTCATTCCCTGAGTCTCCTGAGGAGCATTGTTATGAGAAAAAAGGAGATAGAAATAATGTTCAAGGCCTGTAAGAGTTCTGTACATATGTTTGTATGTTAGTAGTGCATGCATTAGTAATTTATAGAATCAGGGTAATTTGTTAGTACTTAAGTTTCCACACTCTGTGTGAGTGGTTTTTGTTAGCTCACCTGGACCGAAGGGCCATAGTGAGCTATTGTCATACCAATGCGTCCGTCGTGCGTCGTGCATTGTGCGTCGTGCGTTGTCACAAAATTTGTCCATCAACACCTAAAAACAAATATTCAAACATCTTCTTCTGTAAAACTACTGGTCCCATGGTTCTCAAATTTCACATGGAGCATGACCTGACTCCAGGGTCTCAGAATTGTAAAATTGGGTCAGGTTGAAAATCCAAGATGGCCGCCGTTACTAAAAATAGCAAAAACAACAAAATAAACTTCTTCTCCAGAACCACTGGGTATATTTGTCTGAATATTGGCATGGAACATCAGTGAAACCTTGGTATTCAAAATTGTAAAAATGAAAAAAATCTGTAGCGGTGTTTTGTCACAGTGACCTACTTTCTGTTTACGTGTGTAATTTTGCTCAAATGCCAATGTCAAAAAATGACCTATTTAAACAACTTCAAACAACTTCTTCTCTAAAACTACTGGTCCCATGGTTCTCAAATTTCACATGGAGCATGACCTGACTCCAGGGTCTCAGAATTATAAAATTGGGTCAGGTTGAAAATCCAACATGGCCGCCGTTACTAAAAATAGCAAAAACAACAAAATCAACTTCTTCTCCAGAACCATTTGGTATATTTGGTTGAAAGTTTGCATGGAACATAAGTGGGACCTTGGTATTAAAAATTGTAAAAATAAAAAAAAATCTATAGCGGAATGAGGTCACAGTGATCTACTTAGCGTTTACAAGGCCGATTTTGCTCAAATGTCAATATCTAAAGAAAATGCAACCAGTTCTGACCAGATTTGGTCAGAAATGGTTCTTGAATGGAATTATTTCAATTTTGTGCCAGTTGATTATCCAAGATGGCCACCATGGGGGCCGTTACTAAAAATAGCACAAACATAAAAATGTCAATTACTCAAGAACCCTTGAATGGAATTGGACCAATTTTGTGTCAGAATGTTCCTTGCATGAAGCCGTTTGGATTAATTGCAGTTTGGCATTCCAAGATGGCCGCCATCTGGTGTTACTAAAAATAGCACAAACATAAAAATGACAATTACTCAAGAATCCTTTAATGGAATTGGACCAACTTTGTGTCAGAATGTTCCTTGCATGAAGTCGTTTTGATTAATTGCAGTTTGGCATTCCAAGATGGCCGCCATCTGCCGTTACTAAAAATAGCACAAACATGAAAATGACAATATCTCAGTAACCGCTGAATGGATTTTGACGAAATTTGTGTCAAAATGATTCTTGCATTGAGATGTTTCAAAAATATCTAACTGTAGACCATTCATATTGGCCTCTGTTACTAAAAATAGAAAAATGTGAAAATTAGAAAATCTCAATGGAGTTGGATTAATTTTGTGTCAGAATGGTCCTTTAATTAAGCTTTTTCGATTTTTTGCATTTTGGCATTCCAAGATGGCCGCCATTTGCTGTTACTAAAAATAGCACAAAACATGAAAATGACAATATCTCAGTAACCGCTGAATGGATTTTGATGAAATTTGTGTCAAAATGATTCTTGCATTGAGATGTTTCAAAAATATCTAACTGTAGACCATTCATACCTCTGTTACTAAAAATAGAAAAATGTGAAAATTAGCAAATCTCAATGGAGTTGGATTAATTTTGTGTCAGAATGGTCCTTTAATTAAGCTTTTTCGATTTTTTGCATTTTGGCATTCCAAGATGGCCGCCATTTGCCGTTACTAAAAATAGCACAAAACATGAAAATGACAATATCTCAGTAACCGCTGAATGGATTTTGACGAAATTTGTGTCAAAATGATTCTTGCATTGAGATGTTTCAAAAATATCTAACTGTAGACCAGCCTCTGTAATTAAAAATAGAAAAATGTGAAAATCAGAAAATCTCAATGGAACTGGACCAAATTTGTGTCAAAATGGTCCTTGCATGAAGGCTTTTCGATTTTTTGCATTTTAGCAATCCAAGATGGCCGCCATCTGCCGTTACTAAAAATAGCACAAAACATGAAACTGGCAATATCTCAGTAACACCTGAATGGATTTTGATGAATTTGTGGCAAAATGATTCTTGCATTGAGGTGTTTCAAAAGTAAATATATAAAGACCAGGCAAGTTGGCCTCTGTTACTAAAAGTAGCAAAATGTGAAAATGAGAAATTCTCAGCGGAACTGGACCAATTTTGTATCAGAATGGTCCCGTTGCACAATAGCCAGGTGAGCGATATCAGGCCCATTTGGGCCTCTTGTTTTATTTCTATCTATAGTAGCTGGCAATACTTGGAACACTGGATAGACTGGTGGTTGTTCTTAGGATGATGGATAGACGGATGGTTGGATGGCTATATTGAGATGGATTTATACAATGCTTTCAACAGTATTTCAGTTATGGGCTGCTTGATGAGATAAAGGTAACAAGATGACAAGTACACAATGCTAGAGAAGCATCTCAAAGTAACCCATGAACTCAGGTGATTCACACAGGAGGGATCATATTTCTTGTCAGTAGCTGTTACTATTTTTTATGGAAGCGTCCTAGTGACAGGTTAAAAAAATATTTATCTCATATGTAGGAGATAGGAAGTCCTACGTAGGACTTACTAATTCCTACGTATGAGATAATAAGTCCTACGTAGGACTTAGTAAGTCCTATGTATGAGGTACTATCTCCTACGTAGGACTTAGCTGTTTCATACGTAAGAGATATTTAACTTGTATTTTATGTGTATCTGTGCTCAAATTACTGCCGCTTCAAATAATGTTATTTATATAACAAAATTCATAAATTCGAAACGTATTATTTATTAATCTGCATCTCAATTACGGGAAAACTGTATTATGGTTATCTCCATTTTAATGCAACTTTATTTTTTGGATAATGCTTTTAAGTATCTGATAAAATGAAGTCACAATTACATTGTTACATATTGCAAGTCTTATTTTCTATCAATGGAGAATAAAAAAGCTACATAAAGCATCTTCTCAATAGCGAGATTACCGATGCATTATGAATATATTAAGAAATACTTGATCAAATCGCTTTCATGTAACAGCGTAAATTTATCCAGCTTTGTATCAATACAAACAGCTTTATTGTTATATATTGTGAAAAGTAAATATTTGATCCGCGGATTATGCAGCCCTCTGAACGAATATTTCTTGTCTTGTCTGAGATCAATAATACAAATCATAAACGATTGAGCCGCGACACAAGAAAACCAACAAAGTGGTTGTGTGCCCAGTGCAGACTCAGATCAGCCTGGGCATCCGTTCAGCCTGATCAGAGACTTCGCTGTCCGCATGGAATAGCTTAGACCCTTAGCTACCCTTAATGCGCTTAGTGAAGGTTCTGATCAGACTGGGTTGATGCCTAGGCGCATCTGAGTCTGCGCTGTTTGCAAAGCCGCTTGTTGGTTTTCTCGTGTCGCAGCTCAAATTATTAACGTTATTATGACGTTGTTAAAGACTGGCCACACGTCCTAGAGTAACAGGTTTTGAAGCAGATAAATTATAGTAAAGAAAAAAGTTAGGCAATGATCAGGAATTAATACAATCAAATCCCACATTCTGCCCTAAAAACCAATAGGGATAGAAGCACACACACACACACACATGCACGCACCAACGCACGCACGCACGCACCACACACACACGGAATAATTGACACAAGTTCACGAACACACATACACACATACAAACACACACACACGGAAAAATTGACACAAGTTCACGAACTACATTTTGTCAAATGACTACAGCATTTACACTAACTCTCCGAAAGTAGGTGACTCAAGGCAAGCTACAAATCTATCTTAGATCTATGCCAGATCTGGATGTGTCAAACAACGTTCAAACAACGTCATATCGACGTCGATGCAAAGTGATTATGTTGCAAACATGTTTAAAAGACGTATTTTCAACCTTATGCGCCTGCTGAGTACATACTGTAGCAGTTTCTGGCTTTCTTATGACTATTTCTTTCTGTTATATTATCTCCTACGTAGGACTTACTAAGTCCTACGTAGGACTTACTAAGTCCTACGTAGGAGATAGTAAGTCCTACGTAGGAGTTACTAAGTCCTACGTAGGACTTATTATCTCCTACGTATGAGTTACTAAGTCCTACGTAGGAGTTAGTAAGTCCTACGTAGGACTTATTATCTCCTACGTAGGCGTTAGTAAGTCCTACGTAGGAGTAACTAAGTCCTACGTAGGACTTAGAAAGTCCTACGTAGGACTTCGTAAGCCCTACGTAGGAGTTAATAAGTCCTACGTAGGAGATAGTAAGTCCTACGTAGGACTTATGATCTCCTACGTAGGGGTTAGTAAGTCCTACGTAGGTGTTAATAAGTCCTACGTAGGACTTATTATCTCCTACGTAGGAGTTAGTAAGTCCTACGTAGGAGTTTATATGTCCTACGTAGGGGTTAGTAAGTCCTACGTAGGAGTTACTAAGTCCTACGTAGGACTTCCTATCTCCTACGTATTAGATAAATATTGTTTTAACCTGTCACTAGGACGCTTCCATATTTTTTAGATTCTTTAGGGTATTAAGTGATTGTGAACAAGAACTACCATAAAGTGCCTAAATATTGGAATACCAAAGAAATTGTTATGTGTCCTAATAGCTAGTCAAGCATGTTATGGTATTTATATGAGAGACACTGTGCAGACATACAGGTTGACACAATCATCAAGTTCTCCATTGTTTGCCCAAGTAGGAAGGTTCTTTACCATATGACATCAGTCAAATTCAGTGTCTAAGGCCCATGTCATATATTACATTTGGTTACTAGCATGTAACATTTTGATGCCATTTGTGACAATTATACATTTTGCTTTTTGCTAAATTAATTCAACTTTTAAGGTGATAAAATCCCATTGAAAATAGACATATTACAAACAGTATCTTACACTCCTAGTCATTTCATTTGAAATGTATGAAACAAGCTTTAGTTGGCTTCATATGAAATGGCCATATGACCATCATATGAAATGACCGTGCTTGTCATAGCCTCTGTCTGCCAATATTGCCTCAATATTTGTGTATCTAAGACGCCTTTTTGTGATGTAACCAATATCCCTCATGAACTCTTTGTTTTTTTGAATTTATGCTGACCCATGTTGAAGCTTTCTGAATACTAGATGAATCTGCGTTCCTATTTTGAAGGTTGAATCATATGCCAAATTCATACTACTACTTTTATAGTTTGTCTGAATCTTCCAGAAATCAGGCTGCTTCATTTCCGAAAAATTCAGAATGAATTTCTGAAAAGTTCAGTCTTTGTGAAAATGGACATGCCTCAAGTATTTAGCAAATATTCACATGATTTCAAAAGATAAATTAGTCATGATTCAAGCATGAAATTTTCATGAGGGATGTTACAGTGTAAATAATATTTGTTTTGTTGAGTTGTGGGAATCATGAGCTGTTGAACTGCATAATAATGTGCGTTGAACTGTATTAAATTGTGCCATTGGTAGTTGTTTTGTTTGTACATATACCTGTAAATATATTAAGTTTTATGCTTTGATGTCATGTATTTAAATAAATATGACCCACTTCATAAGAAAACTTAAGATTTTTTCCTGAAGTGTATCATATTAATTTTTCATAGAGTATCTCAGCTACTTACCATATTAATCTGAGTAAACACCCCAAGGGTGTTGCATTTGACAAAGAGGGGGCGGTGTAACTTAGAGCCTAAATTGTATTAGATCAGCCACTGCCAAACTTCCTGTAATAGACAGTATCAAGATGAATATGTATACTCTACCATTTTGGCTTCCTCGTCAGTATAGGGGGTGGGGAGCAACCAAATTCTTTCCTGTAAGACTAGACCCTATTTCAAAGAGCAGCCTCATCCAGAGAATCAAAAAGGAAACCATGCAAGTTATTAAAACCTTATTTTTTGAAAAAAAAAAAAGATGCAGGGGTGTTCATAAGAGCAGGGGCATTATTAAGATTAATACAGTATGTATGAATTGGCCAATTTTGCAAGGCTATACTGACATATACTTTTTCAGGTAGAGTAGTTGTTAGTTAACTTTAGCAATTTGTTTGCCATTTCAGCCGTTTATAAAGACATTTACTGTTATCCAGCCAGTAAATATGCTGTTAATTGAATTCAAATTGGAAAAATCTGCCGTCTACTCACCATGACCATGACCAGGCATCATGCTAAAGGATGAGTAAAAATTTGGAATTAATATTCCAATGCTAAATATTCATAGTATTTGATACAACTGGTAATGTGGGATGAATGACAGTTTTAAGAATTTTCCAGCTGTCAAAAACAAAAACTTTTCAGCCCCTTTTTGTAAGTAAATTGTTACACAATGCGAAAAGTGGATTTACATTGTTTAAAGGGTAAAGTTAGAAAGTAGTTTAGTTGATGCATGTTCAAGTTTATAATCTATAATATTTCTTGATTGTTTAGCTGACAATGACACTCTTATTTTGTTATGCCCATTTGTAAATAAATCATTTAAAATTACTCTGTGTATTATTAATTTCTGTACCTGGTAAACATTCTCAGACTTGTATAATGTATTTATTCGGTTATTAGACAGGGGTTTCTCCCTCCAAAACAGTCCCAAAAATCTAGAGCTGTCGTCCAACATAACCCCAATTATCTAGATCTGTCTTGTGGTTGACCGTGGTCAACTGTGGTCAAAACTGACCATGTTCTACCATAGTTAACTGGAACTTTTATGACAATTGACCATGATAATTCATGGTGAACCATGGTCAACCAATAATAGTAACTTTGACCCTTTTTTTATATGCCTGTCGAAGATGGGTTGTATTATGTCGTGACCTCCGTCTGACAGTCCTTCCTTCTGTCCATCCATTAACTTTTCGTGTCCGCTCCATATCTCCTTAACCACTTGACAGATTTTTTTTTTGAAACTTAGGTCAAATGTTTGCCTTGTCAAGACAATGTGCAGAACTGATATTTCAACGATGTCCGACAAAGGTCAAGGTCACACTAAGAGGTCAAAGGTCAAATGGTAACATTTCGTGTCTGCTCCATATCTCAAAAACCGTTTAAGATTTCTTCATAAAAGTTTGTACAATTATAAAGCATCGTCAGATGATGTGCAGAGAAAAAGAACCATAACCCTACTTGCAGTTTTGATGGAATTACGTCCCTTTGTATTTTTCATATAGTAATTTCATATAAGCTTCGTGTCCGCTCCATATCTCGAAAATCGTTTAAGATTTCTTCATGAAAGTTTGTGTAAATATAAAGCACCATCAGATGATGTGCAGAGAAGAAGAATCATAACCCTATTCTCAATTTTGATGGAATAATGTCCCTTTGTATTTTTTGTATAGTAATTTCATATATTAGCTTCGTGTCCTCTTCATATCTTGAAAACCATTAAAGATTGCTTCATGAAAGTTTGTATAAATATAAAGCACCATCAGACGATGTGCAGAGAAAAAACACAATAACCCTACTTTCACTTTTAACAAAATCATGCCCTTGGTAATTTGTGTATTGTACTTTTGTATTAGATTCGTGTCTGCTCCATATCTCCTTAACCCTTCAAAAGATATTTTTGAAACTTTAGTCAAATGTTCACCTTATCGAGGCAATGTGCAGATCTCATATTTCAACAATGTCCGACAAATGAGAAGGTCACAGTTCGAGGTCAAAGTTCAAAAGGTAACATTATTTGTAAGCTCCATATCTGGCAAAACCGTATAAGATTTCTTCATAAAAGTTTTTATAAATATGAAGCATTATCAGACAATGTGCAGAGAAAAAGAACCATACTTTCAGTTTGGACGGAATTATGCACCTTTGTATTTTTCATATAGTAATTAGCTCACCACGAAGTGCTCAGGGTGAGCTTTTGGGATACCATGATGTCTGTCGTCCGTCGTACATGTGTCCGGACTGACGTCCGTCCGTCAGTCCGTCCATCCGTCCGTCCGTCAACTTTTGCTTGTGTACACTCTAGTGGGCACAGTTTTGATCCAATCTTTATGAAACTTTGTCAGAATGTTACTCTTTATAAAATCTAGGCCAAGTTTGAAACTCGGTCATGTCGAGTCAAAAACTAGGTCAGTAGGTCAAATATTAGAAAACCCTTGTGTACGCTCTAGAGGGCATAGTTTTGATCCAAACTTCATGAAACTTTGTCAGAATGTTTATTCTCACAATATCTAGGACAAGTTTGAAACTGGGTCATGTCGGGTCAAAAACCAAGTCACTAGGTCAAATCTTAGAAAAACCTTGTGTAAGCTCCACGGTATACAGTTATGATCCAGTCTTTTTCAAACTTTGTCAGAATGTTTATCGTCACAATATCTAGGCCAAGTTTGAAAGTAGGTCATGTCAGGTCAAAAACTAGGTCACCAGTCAACTGTAAGAACAAGCGTGTGTACGCTCTCGAGGGCACAGTTTTGATCCAATCTTCATGATACTTGGTCAGAATGTTTATCCTCACAATATCCAGGCCAAGTTTGAAACTGGGTCATGTCGGGTCAAAAACTAGGTCACTAGGTCAAGTCTTAGAAAAACTTTGTGTACACCTAGAGGGCACAGTTTTGAACCAATCCTCATGAAAATCTGTCAGAATCTTTATCTTAATGAGATTTAGGTAAAGCTTGAACCTGGTCATGTCGGGTCAAAAATAAGGTCACAGGGTCAAATATAAGAATGACATTGTGTATGCTCTGGAGGGCACAGTTTTTGTTCCAATCTTTATGAAACTTTGTCAGAATGTTTAGTCTCACAATATCCAGGCCAAGTTTGAAATTGGGTCATGTTGGGTCAAAAACCAGGTCACTAGGTCAAATATTACGAAAACCTTGTGTACGCTCTAGAGGTCACAGTTTTGATCCAAATCTAATGAAACTATGTCAGAATGTTAATCATCACAATATCTAGGACAAGTTTGAAACTGGGTCATGTGGGATCAAAAACCAGGTCCTTAGGTCAAATCTTAGAAAAACCTTGTGTATGCTCTCGAGGGCACAGTTTTGACCCAATCTTTTTGAAACTTTGTCAGTATGTTTATCGTCACAATATCTAGACCAGGTTTGAAAGTAGGTCATGTTGGGTCAAAAACTAGGTCACTAGGTCAGATATAAGAATGACAGTGTATGCTCTAGAGGGCACAGTTTTGATCCAATCTTCATGAAACTTTGTCAGAATGTTTATCCTCACAATATCCAGGCCAAGTTTGAAACTGGGTCATGTCGGGTCAAAAACTAGGTCACTAGGTCAAAACTTTGTGTACACCCTAGAGGGCACAGTTTTGATCCAATCTTCATGAAACTTTGTCAGAATGTTTATCTCCATAAAATCTAGGTCAGGTTTGAAACTGGGTCATGTCAGTCAAAACTAGGTCCCTAGGTCAAATCTAAATAAAGTTATGCTGCAAGAATCAGAACTAACATTGCAATGATGCCAGCCACAAACTCCTTGGAAAACATTTATTTCACCACAGTGAGATAATGATGCTACCATTCTATCATCTGTGTTGGCCAAGTTCAGTCTAGTTCAGATCCATCAAAGGAACTCCACATGAACAGGTACTTTTCGGGGAAGCGACTCTGCCATTTTTAGCTCACCTGAGCATTACAGTATTGGTGTTAGCTGCTTCTGTCATCCATCCATAAACATTTTCAAATATCTCTTAAACCACTGGGCAGACTGAACTCAAATTTCATATGGAGCCTGCATGGGTCAAAGGATTGAAAGTTCTTCAAATGATCTTGGTCATTTGACCAAGGTGGCCGCCATTCCCATGTATGGTAAAAACTCTTATAAATCTTCACCAGAGCCAGTGAACTGATAATTCTCAGGTGAGCGATTCAGGGCCACCATGGCCCTCTTGTTTCAGATTAGCTTGTGTGCTCCATATCTTGAAAACCATTTTAGATTTTTTCATGAAAGTTTGTACAAATATCAGATGATACGCAGAGAAAAAGAACCATAACCCTACTTGCAAGTCTGATGAAATTATGTCCCTTTGTAATTTTTGTCTAGGAATGTTTGTTTTGTAGTTTTATATCTGCCTTATTATTGAAGATTTAAGCCACTGACAAAGTTCTGTCATCTCTTGTTTTCTTTCCAACTTTAGCCCCAACGGGCGTATATTGCCCCGCTTAGCAGAGCTCTTGTTCTGCCATGGACAACCATGGTCAAATACGGTGAGTTGGAAATATTATGACAGTTGACCATGGTCAACTATGGTCAACTACAGTAGTAATTTTGACCCTCTTTTCTGCCATGGACATATAGCATGGTCGACCATTGTCAACCATACCACAGATATTGGATTTTCATTCTATTTGACAGCCGACCATGAAGAAACATGGTAGACCTTCAAAAACAATGATGACCATGGTCAGTCTTGGTCAATATTTGGCCATGGTTTCAATTTTATGACAACTGACCATGATCAACCATGAATTCTTTTCTTCCATGGTCAACCATGCTTAGTTTGAATTTCATGACAACTGACCATGGTCAGCCATAGTATTAATTTTGATCCTCTTTTTCTACCATGGTCAACCATGGTTTCAATTTTATAACAACTGACCATGGTCTTTTTCTACCATGGCCAGCCATGGTCTACCATGGGCAACCATGGTTTGTTTGGGTTTCATGACAGCTGATCATGGTCAACCATAGTCAACCATGGTTACTTTGATTTAATGACAGCTAACCAAGGTTAACCTTGGAACAGACATTGATTTTTTCATGGTATATGATGGTTGGCCATGATAAAACATGGACAACCTTCAAAAACCATGACAACCATGGTCGCTATTTTGTCTGGGTATTATACAGGACATGAAAGTTTGTCATGGAAGTAATGCAGATTGTATGTCAGTCAGACAGCCATGATAGATTAATTAGCCATTAAGCACCAAAAATGAAAATTGTAGGTCAAAATGAATTTGCTCATAATGAGCTACCTCATCTGGACCTATATTGTTTGCCCTCTGATATTTGAATTCTCGAATATTATATTGCTTGGATGAAATTTTTTCAGACATAAATTTTGTTTTCTGCCTTTTTTTTGTCACATTAGATTAAAGGTTAGAAAATGTTTGTTATAATGTGTAACAATAATGATGGAGAAAATAAGTTTGATAATCAGTTTTGATGATGTCATCCAAAATGATTAATTGCTAGAATTCACCATGTTGATTATGATGGATAATAACTGTATTAATCCTATGAAAGGCCCTGGGGGAATTGTATTTTATGAAAGGGGGCATTATTAAGAGCCTAAAGTGTAGTAAAACAACCCCTGCCAAATACTGCTAATAAATAGTATAAAGTGAATGGATATACTTACAGGGAAGGCAGTCTACTAGTTTTGCCTTCCTTTTTAGTAGGGGTCAACTCTTAAAGAAAAGAATTTGCTCCTCAAGGAGCAAATTCTTTTCTTTAAGAGTAGACCCTAGGACAAAGAGCTACGTCAAGGAATAAGCAAACCAAGGAATTCATGATAGTTGATATAACATTATTTTCAGAAAAGAGGCAGGGGGCATTTGTTAGAGCAGGGGCATTTATTAGGATTAATACGGTATTGGGTTTAAATCATAATAATATGATGAACTCATTGGAGAATGGTTTATTTCTGGAATACCATAAAAATTCCAAAATGGGACAACTAAAATTACTGCAAATGTCCCAGAAGTGGAACAGTTTGGCTTTACAATGCAGTAATGCAGCCAAAAGATGCAGATGGAATGGCAAACAGTGTAGACCCTGATCACACTGCTCCTTTAGGAGCAATCTGATCTGGGTCTACACAGTTTGCTCACAACTCTTTGTCCTAATGCTCAGAACTTTTACACAGGGATGAGAATGTTCTGGATTAATCTGAAATTAATCCGGAATTAGTGTGCGGAAAGTCTTTCTCGAGATACATGCAATTGTTAATTTTCAGGTCTGTATTTAGAATACTACAAAACCATTTTCTTCAGATAAAGGCCATTTTTTGTTTTTTTTGTGTGGGGGGGGGGGGGGGGGGGGGGGGGGGGTTCGGCAGACTTATGTTGGACACAAATTTATGTAAAATATGGCTCAGGAGAAGCATTCCATGGGTCTCAGAAATTGCTAAGATGATGGTTAGATCCATTTTCCTGTTGGCTGTTTGATTTCATTTTCATCCCTGTTAACAGTATATTCATTTGATTCACACTGGTGCAATATTGTAAATTATTTTAAAAATCTTGAATAAATCATTGGAATTCCTGTGGTTCTGCAATAGTGGCAAGAAATTTATACCAGTTAACACTGGAAAATGATCACAAGAATTTCAGTGGCATTGAAATTAAGACTGCAGTTCAAGTGGCTTGTTTATCCCATTCCATTTCGGGATACCCCTTAAGGGGTATCTGGGCAAACAGTTCGGATCCAGATCAGGCCCCACATTTGTGGGGCCTGCTCTGAGATCCAAACTGTTTGCTGCCAAGACATCATTTCTACATGAGCTAGGTAGACCAATATTGTCAAAATATTCTTCATTTTTGACGCAGATGACAATTTCAGCAGACGACAAAAAATACCAAGTATGCAATGGGCTATGCCGTAATTGGATACATAGTCAATGGAAGCAGCTCTGCCAACTTCATTTTTGCCATCTTCTCTGTTGGGCTAACTCTTAAGGAAAGAATTTGCTTCCCTAGGAGCAGATTCTTTCATTTAAGAGTTAACCCCACATTGTCCAGAGAAGCAAATTAGAAGTCACAAAAGATGTTGCCTTTTGTGAAAAAAAAAGGTGGTAAAACAGTGAGAGTAATTTTTAGCTCGCTTGAACGAAGTTCAGGAAGAGCTATTGTACTACCCTCGGCGTTGGCATCGGCGGCTTTAGCAAAATGTAAAAGTTTTACGTTAAAGTTTTTTAGGTGATGGGCAAGGTGATGGGCAAGGCACTGTCAGGCGAGCTATCCTGTCCCGCTGACAGGTCTTGTTATTACTGGGATGTGATTGTTTCCATATCCTCTGGAATTTTATATTTTCTTTCCACTGGTTGTATAGTTACTTTCCATTGATTTATCACTGGCATTTCACTGGTATTCTAATAGCTCTTTCTTTCAGGAATTCGACCATGCTGTAATGCATCTTAATTGGACCTGCCTCAGTTTGGTTCTAAACCCATGACTGATATTGAAATTGGAACTAAAGAATTTTTAATAATTTCCCTTTTTCATTTTCAGTTTTGCAAGATAAACTAACTGTTGGAAAGCATGTAGATGTGTCCAGTAAGAAACCAAAGAAGACAAAAGTCCTTTATGCCATTCCTCTATCAGTCTACAAGGGCATGAAAAAACAAACGCAACCCCGGCAACAACAAGGTTCCACAGCCTCTACAGCTAAACAAAGTGACCCTCTACCACCAATACTGGACAAGAGTCTGGAAGAAATAACAATAGAATATGCTTTAAAAAGCATGTTTGTGAATATTGCAACAAGCGGTTTGTAACAATTACAGGTTTGCGGCGCCATTTGGTAGTCCACACTGGGGAAAAATCATATATGTGTGATTTGTGTGGGAAAGGCTTTAAAAGAAGAGATGGTTTTACCTGTCATATTGGCACTTGCACAGGTCGGATTAAAGAGACTAGGACAGACTGTGATATTTGTGGTAAGAAATTTCAGAAACCACATATGCTTACACGACATAAGTTTATACATACTGGAGAAAAACCTTTTAAATGTGATCGTTGTGGGTATTGTTTCCGCAGAAAAGATGCGCTTAAAGTACATAGCAAAATATGCAAAGGAAAAGTTGAAACACTCCCTGGCACTTTTTTGTAGAGTACAAAATTAATTTTTACGCATTCACTCTGCTCAATATGAATATAGACAAATCCATAAATTAGAAAACTGTTTCAGATTGACAAACTGTGCTGATCCATAATCATGAGATAGCCTGTAATGATGAGTTTGGAAATTCCTTTCACTTGTCTGAGAAGAGATCAGTTTTAGGTGAATTGGTACACCTTCATGTTTTTCGGCCATTTTTACAAAGGGAAACAACTTTGGTCACTTCCTGTATGCTTCCCGGAAGTAGAAATCCTTCAAATGGGGTCTTCTCTGCAAGGAAAGAATTTGCTCCTAGAGGGAGCAAATTCTTTCCTTGCAGAGTTGACTTCCATTGAGAATTGCTGTAAAAAATGAAAATGACCAAGTTGCTCCCCAAGAAAATGTGCCCAGTTACCTTTAAGTACACATTCAGTCATGTTGAATGAAACTAAACTTTCTGCAGCAAAGTTTTTGAGATTGTTTTGTTTTGGAATCTGACTATCTAATAACTGAGTTACACAAGACTAACACATTTGGGGTAAAATTAGAAAGAAAACTCTTATAACCAAATTAATAAATATGGTACATCTATTAAAAGGTATGTCACAAGTTGTTATTGCTCTTGAGACTTAACAAAACAGCTGTATCTATCTCAACCTTTATGCCCGAAGGGGCATAAATGTTATGATCCATAACATTTTGTCAGGATCCATAACATTTTGTCATTGTATATACCTGTAGATACATTTCAAGTCTGATTAAAACAATGTTTTACACTTAAAGTTGCAAATACGAAAGTTATGGGATTTGCAAACAGGCTACATCCGAATGAGGTGGCTCATAGTGAGTCACCTCATCTGGATCTATCCTGTTTGCAGGCATGAGTTTCGTTGTCTGCCATCTTGGTATTTTAAGGGTTTAAAGTAATTTCGTAAGATGAGTTTGTTGTTGAATTGTTTACACATTTGTATTGTCTTCAATTTGGTTTGAAAATAAAATTGATTTCTTGAATTGACTAGCTGAGTAGATGAGCCATGTTCTGAAATAATTACCAATAATCAGATCAGACTGCATTAAGAACCTTTGTTTCCCCTTCTGCTGATTCAAGAAGGGCAGTTCTCAGTTACCTGCGAAAGTATGTGCTCTTAGTACTGGTTAACCGTCCTGCCCAGGAAAAGTGTGGTTAGGTTAACTGACCATCCAGACATGAGCATAGCTGTTTACCATGGACACAAAACAACAACAATGGCAACAACAACAAGGCATTAAGAATCTTAGGTTCCACTACATAAAACCCTCTTAGCAAATGATAAAACATTGTTGCAAACAGTTGGCACTTTCTGCATCAATCTGTCACATTTCCTTCATGGAATGCAGGGATTTTTTACTGCACCTATTTGTCAAGCTGTAATTGCCTGCCACCTTTATCAAATATTGAATAATACCCATAAATCCATACGCCCATTAATACAAGAGGTCATAACGAGCTAGCACCTATCTCTCGCAAGAATGCTAAAAAGTTCAGTGTTGTTCTTACTTGCAACTTGAATAATAGTTGCAACAAAATGTGTCCTCTGGAGAGATTATAAATATCATTCATGGATGTGAAGTGTGGATAGAAAAATGCATCACAAGGGTCACTGTTTGGCATCACAAGGCTTGCTGAGTGATGCTGAATAATGATCCAGAGTGACAGATTTTTCTATCTACACCGCACACCCTTGATAGATACTTTTTCTTGTATACCTTTTGCTTTACAACTTTTGATTTTTAAATGTAAAACTTTTTAAAATGTACAATTTTAGCATTTGAGAAAGTTTGAAAGAAACTGAAGCCATCACCAACCTATGTTTGATTCTTTATGTTAACGTCTGGAGTAGCATAAACTGACATACTGGTGATTTTGCCATTTTCATGACTTCATCATCTGAAAAACCAGCGTTACTTGATGACGAAGATTCTTGGCAACCTTTACATAAATGCATTGACTTCACATCCTTTTTATCCAGTCATGGATGAGATAACATGGATGAGAAAAGAATTGTTGGTACAGGTGAAACACGCTGATATCTGTATACGGTGTGCAAGAAAAATGTATACATTTCATAGAATGACACACTTTATGTCCTTAAAAATCTAATGAAGATACCCTGAAAATGCCACAGTCACAAAGCACAACTCATCCAAGACACATACAAAAGAACAGGAAGACAATGTCAAACAACAAAGACTCAGACCATTCAGCAAATCCCTGCACTCTAGCTACAGCTTTCATTCTGATGCTTTTAGACTCCTTAGGGTCCATACAATGAAGGCTCTGATGCTGCAGCACTTTGCACCCAACTGCTGGTTGCAAAGTAGGTCAAATATTGATTTTATCCATATTAGAAAAGTAAAATGTACTGAAGACCGCAATAGTGGGTAAGTCTGAACTTGTGGGTAATAGTGTTTAATGTTGTGGGTGGGCACATACAAGATTTGCACCCCAACACTATGTTGAACCATGTATGGCACTGCAAATCTAAGATTCAGTTTTCAGACTCAAGTAAAATAGTTAGTTGCATGGTATGTTAGAACACATACCAAAGAGAAGCCTTATGTTTATAAAATCTGCATGTAAGAAGCAGTTTTGGAAGATACACAATGTATGTGTCACACTAGCAAAGAAAACAAAAACAGAACTTGCTTAGCTTGTATAGAACCATGATTTCCTATCTACCCATGTGAGGTTCCTATTTGGGGAGAGGAGCTGGTTGCTTTGCTTTTCATTAGTTTGTTATGTATTTTTCAGTATGCTAGTATGACATTCTAGTTTGGTATTTTATTCTTTTATTCTTGGTGCCATTGGTAGGCTGTGAACTGTGATTTTGGCAGTTTCTTGGCAATTTTCTCTTTTTTGCAAGTGCTGTAAGGACATTTTTTCTTATCATCTGACTCAATAGCAACATGAGAGCCTCTTTGTAATGCTGTTCTTAATAACAATTTATTGGATACAATTTTGTCATCTGAGACTAAGCTACTAAGGTATACAGGGCAAATGCATAAGCATTTACAGGTTGCTAGCCAGTTACGTCAAGTATTGATTTAACTGATCATGTTAGAAAAGGTACTTTGCACTGAAGATGGCAATACTCAGTACCCTAGGTCTCATGAGTAATATTTAGAAGCGTGTGTGTAAGCGAGGCTGGAAAATTGAGGTTGCCAAATGAATCGAAGAAAAGCTGAATATATGCAACAGACCAGCTGGGCTTGCCAAATGCATGCTAAAGAGAAGCCAAATATATTTTAGCTGAGCTTGCCAGATGCATACTGAAGAGAAGCTGAAAACATTTTATAGACCAGCTTAGCATACTTGAGAGAAGCTGTAAATATTTAACAGACCTGCCGATCTTGCCAGAGGCATAGCAGCAAAATTTACATCTGCAAAATGTTAAAATGTTGCATTTAATCTACTATAACGAAAATTCAATAACTGAATCACAAGACAGGATAAATAGGGAAAAGTCTATATAAAACTTAAGAACCTGAGGTGAGGGTAACATGCATGTCAAACCATTTTAAGAACCAAGTAATGTGTTACCAGCTGAGCTTGCCAGATGCATACTAAAGAGAAGCTAAATATATGTAATAGACCAGATGAGCTTGCCTAACACATACTGAAAAGAAGCCCAAAATATGTAAACCATCAGATGAACTTGCTAAATGCATACTGAAGAGAAGCCCAGTATATGTTATTGACCAGCAGCTGAAAATATGTAATAGACAGATGAGCCTGCCAAACACCTGCTGAAAAGGAGTCAGATATATTAAAGCTAAGCTTGCCAAATGCATACTGAATGTTGATGTTGTTTTTGCAATTCTCCTAGCTAATAACCTCTGTGAAATATTTTTTGCTTCTCTTCAGTATGCATTTGGAATGCTCAGCTGGTCTGTTATATATTTTTGGCTTCTCTTCATTATACATTTGACAAGCTCATCTGGCCTGTTAGAAATTTTCGGCTTTTCTTCAGTATGCAATGGCAAGCTCCTTTGGCCTGTTATATATTTTCAGCTTCTCTTCAGTATGCCTTTACCGCTGAGCCACTAGCCAGAGGAGCTTGCCAAATGCATACGGAAGAGGAGCCGAAAATTTCTAACAGGCCAGATGAGCTTGTCAAATGCATACTGAAGAGAAGTTGAAAATATTTAACAGAACTGCCGAATTTTCAAAATGCATAGCAACAAAATTTACACCTGCAAGATATAGGGATAAGTCTTGCAAAACTTCAGAACCCAGTGTAAGGGCTACATGCATGTAAAACCAGTTTAAGACCCCAGTAATTTATTACTGACCATTCCAACATGGTGCTATTGTTGTGGTTTATCATTGTTGTCATTATTTGATGGCCTTTTATTAGTCTCTGACAATTTGTTCATTGTTAGGATAGCCTCACAGCCCTCTTCTGGAAAAGAGATGGGAAAGATTTCTTGGCTTCTTGCTTGTCTTGTTTTGCTTTGCTTGTTATCATTATTTTCCTTTTCCTTTTGATGTTAAGGGCAGGATGTGGAAATCATTTTTTGGCTTCTCTGGATGAGGTAGCTCTTTGAAATAGAGGATGTAATTCTTTCCCTTAAGAGTTGATCCCTGCTGAGAAGGAAAGGAAAATAGTAGAGTTGCTTTCTGTGAAAGTTTACCCATTAGCGTTTATACTGTTTATTAGAGGTATTTTAACAGTGACTGATTTACTACACCCCCCTTTCCCAAAATTGAATTGTGTACCTGGAACTAAAAAAAACAAAAAAAAAACAAGACAGAGAAAAACATAAGACCAAGATGATGGATATAAATCGATGAGCCATGGCACGACAAAACCGACAAAGTAGCATGTGTGCGTCTGCCCAGTCTGTTCAGAGTCTTCCCTGTGTGCTTAAAAAGTAGATAAGGGTCTAAGCTACCATCATGCCAACAGGTGAGACTCTGATCAAACTGGGCAGATGCCCAGGCTGATCTGAGTCTTTCCTGGGCACATATGGCATTTTCTTTAATTTTTTATATCAGGGCTTAGATTTTGTGTGAAGTGCAGATACCTAATGGGAGGATAAAGACAAGCACAAAAAGGAGAAAGACGAGAAACAATTTTTTTTCTTTTTTTTTTTGAATAAAAATATCTATACTGAGGCAGTCTGTTTTGAGCTTTATAACAATATTTGTCAACAGATTCTTGCCTTTTTCTGGTGTGTTTGTATTTATATGCTTAATATTTTATATTCAGTTTTCAGTTTGAAATCATTTGTGTCTGTTTCTGATCATTGTCTTCTACTTAGCCCCGGGGCATTCACAAAAAGAACCATATTTATCCTAATAAATGGCCCTGCTCTAATAAACATGCCATGCCTTTCTTCCGAAAAATAATGTTATCTGTTTGCTTCTTTGCATAAAGTAGGCCTTTGGAATGGGTACTGCTCTCAAAAGATAAGAATTTGCTCCTACAGGAGCAAATTCATTCCTTTAAGAGTTGACTCCCCACACCCCACCTTCTACAGAACAGAGGCAAAAAAAAAATAATAATAAAAAAATAGTAGAGTTGAATACACATTCACCTCAATACTGTCTATAAGTGGTACTTCAGTGGTTGCTGATTTACAACACTTGAGGCTGTAAAAGGCTCTATAGATAAATTTCGTAAAATGCAATGCCCATGAGGCATTTAATAGAATTAATATAGTAGTCTATTAGTGGTACTTCAGTGGTTGCTGATTTACAACACTTGAGGCTGTAAAAGGCTCTATAGATAAATTTTGTAAAATGCAATGCCCATGAGGCATTTAATAGAATTAATATAGTAGTCTATTAGTGGTACTTCAGTGGTTGCTGATATACAACACTTGAGGCTGTAAAAGGCTCTATAGATAAATTTTGTAAAATGCAATGCCCATGAGGCATTTAATAGAATTAATATAGTAGTCTATTAGTGGTACTTCAGTGGTTGCTGATATACAACACTTGAGGCTGTAAAAGGCTCTATAGATAAATTTCGTAAAATGCAATGCCCATGAGGCATTTAATAGAATTAATATAGTAGTCTATTAGTGGTACTTCAGTGGTTGCTGATTTACAACACTTGAGGCTGTAAAAGGCTCTATAGATAAATTTCGTAAAATGCAATGCCCATGAGGCATTTAATAGAATTAATATAGTAGTCTATTAGTGGTACTTCAGTGGTTGCTGATTTACAACACTTGAGGCTGTAAAAGGCTCTATAGATAAATTTTGTAAAATGCAATGCCCATGAGGCATTTAATAGAATTAATATAGTAGTCTATTAGTGGTACTTCAGTGGTTGCTGATATACAACACTTGAGGCTGTAAAAGGCTCTATAGATAAATTTTGTAAAATGCAATGCCCATGAGGCATTTAATAGAATTAATATAGTAGTCTATTAGTGGTACTTCAGTGGTTGCTGATATACAACACTTGAGGCTGTAAAAGGCTCTATAGATAAATTTCGTAAAATGCAATGCCCATGAGGCATTTAATAGAATTAATATAGTAGTCTATTAGTGGTACTTCAGTGGTTGCTGATTTACAACACTTGAGGCTGTAAAAGGCTCTATAGATAAATTTCGTAAAATGCAATGCCCATGAGGCATTTAATAGAGTTAATATAGTAGGACCTAAGTGTTTAAACTAAACCAGTGTGAGGTATGCACGGGTTGTTTACAGTTCAGTGTTGATAGCTTTAGTTTTATTTCCAGCTGAAGAGAAGGAAACAGTTGATGTTAAATTTAAATCTTTCTGTCTTTCAGGACAAGTTCCACAACAATGGATGTATGGTGAAGGCACCAGCAAAATTACTGTACAGCGGATAGCACCAGATGACTACCCTGAGTTACTGAGTAGAAAACCTATACCCCTGAGTGATGAACAGTGGGACAGAAACCTGTATGGAAAATGTAACAGGAAACTGGGTTTGAAGAAGCATGTGTGTCATTTCTGTGGAAAACGATGTATGACACCAGCTGAACTCACCCGCCATATCAGAGTCCATACTGGAGAGAAACCATACAGCTGCTCGCTTTGTCAGAAAAAGTTCCCGTTGAAATACAGTCTCACATTACATATGGCACGTCATCATTGTAAAGAGAAGCCAAAATGATCAAGGACTGACTGCAATGGTATCTCATCTAAAGTACTTGTCAGGCTTTACTTTATTACCAGACTGTTAGGCATTGCTATCTCTTTGGGGAAAGGTTATATATGAGTCGCGACGTGAGAAAACCAACAAAGTGGTCGTGCGCCCAGCCTGATCAGAGTCTTCGCTGTCCGCATGAAAGTAGTTTAGACCCACAGCTACTCTTTGAGCAATTAACAAAGAGTCTGGTCAAACTCGGCGAATGCCCAAGCTGATCTGAGTCTGCGCTGGGCGCACAACCACATTGTTGGTTTTGTCGTATCGCGGCTCAATTATTATTTAAAATTGAAAAGCAATACATACAGCGGTTAGATTCTAATTGGCACTCTGCCATGTCTTTACTCATAAGAAGCTTGCTTGCTTATCAGATACCTGTATGTACTTGACATGCCAACTGTATAAGTCGTCTTTGATACCTGAGTTACGGCAGACTACCGATGCAAACAAGAAAAAGGACACAGACATTATTGATTTCTGTAGTGTCTTACGAAAACATTTTTAAACCATGTATATATGTTTGTTTGTAAATCTTGATGCAAATGGGTCATTTCTTAAACCACTATTTCTTCCTGTTACTATGCAGGTTTTTGTTCTCAACTTGCTTTTAAATTTTGGTTTGTTCGTTCTTTTATACATGCGTTACACCTTACATACTATACTGACAGGATCTAAAAACTTCCACCCTTTATTTTTGAATTTCTCAAAAATGAATGCAGCTATGACCACCCAATTTTTACGACGTGTATATTCTTTTATTCCTAGTTATGTCAGTATCACGAATTTGAAATTGTTCAACCGAATCAGCCAGAAATAAGCACGTGTTCCTCAAATTTATAGTACAGTTTACATACAAATGAATCTCACATTTCTCTTACGATATCGAATCAACTTTTAAAAGTTTGAAGTCGGTCTGTGGCTCTATTGCGCCTAAATATTGCAAACAGGTGCAGAGTTTTGGCCAGTTAAATGCTGAAATGTCAAAAAGTGACTTTGCAGGACAGTTTTAATAGTAAATTACGGCAATTACGGCAATTGACAATCTCGGACGACGTGCACGATTTACAGGAAGCTCTAAAGATCGCCAGAAAAGCAACTAACCGAAACTAAAAACCAGAGGCCAAGGCGTTAACTTATGTTGACGCCGTCTCCGTAATAGGTTTTGCGCGACAGCATCGGCTGCAATCATAATTGCAAACCAACGTGGATGACGTAACAATATATAGACAGTAAGAAATCATTTAAAAGAATATTGCATATGATAATGTCATCTCTTTATGCATTTCAGAGATATAACGCTCTTTTACCGACGTCATTTAAGTTAACGATTCGAATAAACTGCATAATCTTAAAATTTGATGAATTTCAAGCATTTTGTCATAAAATGTCAAACGCTGTCACCCGTGAAATTAAGGATCATTAGCCAGCAATTAAAAGTGGAAGTTCTTAAATCCTCTCAGTGTATATTGTGTAATTAAGAAAATTTATATAAGCTGGAGGCCTGATATACTAGCCAAAAGTTCTAACAGACCACTTACATTTTATCGATTTTCTTCAAAACCCGAAACAATCTTACAGATCTGTTTACATCCCCAAACAGGCAAATGTCAACTTAGCCACCAAAAGATTGGACAAAAAATCTTAACATTACATCCATTGCGCCCATGACCACAAGTATCCCCATTTTTAAAATTCACAAAATTCAACATTTCATCACAATTTGTGAAAAATCACTTTTTAAAAGAGCAAAGAAAGCAAATGATCGAAGAAACAGATTTATGCAGAAATGTACACTCTTTCAGCATGACAGTGGTCGCTTTGGGTCAAACTGTTGAAACTTACCCCACCACTCAATGCAAATTTCTCATGCCTAATACGAACAGGAAAGACTACTCAGACAGCGCTTCAGGAGATGACTTACATATAAGCGTTACGCTTACTGTCAGATCCTGTATTGCTTCACTCTATTATTTATATGTATGTATAAAATCTTTGAATAAAATATTGTTTAAACCAAATTTCTGTTAATTTTGAAAATGGGAGTACCCGTATTCATTTGTGCCTCCTTGATACAGTGTGTGGAATAATGCTCAACCTTTTAGTGATATGGTCTTCTTTTTCTCTTTTATTATCTTCTTTGTAAAAAATTGTTGTGTTTGGTGCATATAGTGCACATTTTTAGCTATGCTTAGATATTTTTATCGAACTTTTAAGCCTACATTTAATGCGGTCATTTTTGTTCTGATTTACATGACCATCATTTTCTAATAGTATATAGGGAAAATAGTGAAAAAGAGCAAAAAAGTTACTCAGTTTTCTTTGTTTTTCTTAAAACGCAAGTCTAAAGTGAAAAATGTTGTGTGATCCTAGTATACTACACTGTCTTACAAATCTTTTGATATATTTTGTAGGTAAATCAAAGAAATATTAGTGCGGTCATTTTTTACAAACTTAATACTACCCTACATCCAAAAACTGAATTTTCAGTACCATGCATGGCTATATCGAGGTGAGGAAGATTTTTAGCGACGCTGATCCGAGTCTCGCTGGGCGCACATGCCACTTTGTTGGTTTTGTTGTGTCGTGGCTCATTTCTTTGAAATTGATATCTCATTAAACATGTTTTATAACGGCATTTTCGCATTCTGTTTTGAGAAGGTAACTCATTTAAGTACTTAGTACAGTAGTTAATAATTATCATTTGTACATACGTTATGTTTAATAAAGTTCAGTGTTACAAAATGAAAATCATTGTTTTGTTTTATCATCATACCAGTTATGTCTCTTATGTAATTGTCACATCCCCTAAGTGTCATAATATCTAGATGAAACAT
Organism: Ctena decussata; assembly: GCA_963989385.1. Lineage (NCBI taxonomy): Eukaryota > Metazoa > Mollusca > Bivalvia > Lucinida > Lucinidae > Ctena > Ctena decussata. Next base: position 44,977,778 of record OZ022510.1, read on the forward strand.
TATGCCATAGCATTATTTTATTATAGTATGTCTCATTGCTGGTGCATACCTGAATTTGCCTTTATTTTCGTATTTTCTCTCCTTGGAAGATCAAATTTTAAAGACTTCTGTTTGCTGTGTCCTTGATGTTGATTTCACAAGAACACCCATTGATGAGTAGTATTTGAGCCGCGACACGACAAAACCAAGAATGTGGTTGTGCGCCCAGCGCAGACTCAGATCAGCCTGGGCATCCGCCCAGTCTGATCAGCGTCTTCGCTGTCCGCATGAAGGTAGATCAGACCCTTAGCTACCCATTAAGCGCTGAGCGAAGAGTCTGATCAGCCTGACTGGATGCCCAGGCTGATCTAAGTCTTCGTTGGGCGAACAACCACTTTGTTGGTTTTCCCGTGTCGTGGCTCATTTGTCTTTCTCCTTTCCTATCTTTCTTGAAACATGTAAGGAGTTGACTGTCAATAAGCGAGTTCGGAGGTCCGAGTTTCCGGTTGGACTGGAGCGAAAGGTCAGAGGCCTTGTGTGGGAAAACCCGAAAGGTCATCATTACACTTACCTGCCAGTGGGCAGTCGATATAAAAACACATTTTTCTTGACTAAAAATCAATGATATGATGAAAATTTGTTTCCAGTTCAGAGATAAAGGATAGTCACATTATTTTAGCAAGGTAGAATGAAAAGTGGATATTGGAAAATTGAAATATTAGTCGATATGTTGGTGTGTTACGCTTTGCGTATACGGCTTTGGCACTCTTGACCTATGACCCGGAAATGAATTATCGACCTTTGCGCATGCGCACTGCGGAACTCCGAACTCGCATATTTCAATGAGTTGCCCAGGAACTGCCATATATTTAATTGCTGTAAGATGGGGAAATCAGTTTTGTGTAATTCAGCAATACGATAGGGGGTTGCTCTTCCAAAACAGTTCCAAAACAATCTAGATCTGTCGTGTAAGATGTGTCCAGATTTTGGAACTTGTTTTAGAAGGGAGTAACCCATCTTAAACCCGAATAAATACGGTTATCATACATCACAGCCTGCCAGTGGCAGCAAAAGAAAGAGTTGACTACGTATTTGCTCTGTGTGTGTGCGTGCATGCATCATGCACGTACGCAAACACACTGCAAAAACATGACTTAATAACATAAGGAATGCAAACAGCTCTCTCTTTTCCAACGAGGTGATAATCAGGCTATATTGAACGATCAAATATAACAAAGCACCAAACAGAATTGATAGCTCCGAAAACAACTATAAGGTAAAATCTCTAAGGTAAAATCACGGACTTATGCAAGACATTGAACCACCTGCGGTTTTGTTCGTGAGACTATGTCACGTGCTGATTTGTCGTTGCATTAGTCAGATACATGCATGCACTACCAGGTGACTGAGTGGCATTCTGGGTCTGGCTCGGAACTGTGTATTTAACGTATGGTACACTTACACTGCCTACTGGGGCCGTATTCATAAAGCCATTTAAGTCGTTGCTATGCGGTTGCTAAGGCTAAATATCTATAAAGGAGATTCCCTACAACTATGAAATTTGGTCTGGAGGAACAGTCTTTGTAAGACTGTTCCTCTAGAGCAAAATTCATAGTGGTAGGGAATCTCCTTCAAAGAAATTTAGCCTTAGCAACAGCATAGCAACCACTTAAGTCGTTTTATGAATACAGCCTCTGACCTCTTTAAGCTAACGATGCTTTGTAAAAAAAAAAAGAAAAAAAAAAAAAAGAAAAAAAAAAACGGGCCCTGAACATTATCGGAACTTAGGGCGAAGATTGATACAACACTTGATTGAATGGCGAGTGGCCACAAAGTCATCTTTAATAGAAAACTACTAGGAGTGAGGAGTCGGGTGGGGTGTTGAATCAGTTTACAGGCATAATCTTCGTTCTAAGTTCCAATATTGTTCGGAATACATAAAACTGTGCAGCTTGCCCAACTCATTCCTTTTTAAAAAATATGGAACCCATGAAAGTCAAAGTACATGTACTGTGACAAAACAAAGACGCAGTTCACTTGACAACTTCGGGTACAAAGAAAACCATAGGTAGAAGCCCGACCAAGGACTTTGATTTTACTTGGAGAATAAGTGGTGCAGACTCGTCTAGTATGAAACGAGTCATTATAAAATGCACAGGCTGACGTGAGTCATAGTTATTCGTTCTAATAGCATTACATGAGCAATACCATGTCTACATATAGCAAACTGGTATAAAATCTAGTTTATGCCCCTATTCCACACAGACCACGAATCTCACGAATCGCCACGAATTGAAAAATTTTAGAGTTCGTAGCTGAATCGTAATCACTTCATGAAGTTCTTAACTGAATCGTATATATTCGTAGTCAGTTCTTGCAATTCTTGAGCAATCGGGAATTCGTGACAAAAGTTTTGAGCTGTTCAAAATTTTGGCCACGAATTCCCGATTCCAAAAATTCGTAGTTAATTCGTAACACAGTCTTGGTGCATTCTTAGGCATCGTAACTGAATCGAAATCGATTCGGAGGCGTTTTAGGTGTTCTCAACTCATTCGGGGATTCGTGAATGCGTACCTTGATGCATTTGCGCACAGTGAAGAGTCTGAACGCATGCATTTATCTACCCAGCGGGCAACTGACATCTTACTGACGTCGACGAGACGTCATTATGTTGCAGTGATCTTAGTACGACGTCGTCACGAGGTCATGTGCCTGGTGTGTAGAGACTTCATTTTGTGGCCATAGTTTGCTGATGACTCATACTTAATATGTGCATACAGCAAAGGGTCTGATCAGGATTTGGGCCTTTTTATACATATCTTGAGAGAAAATCCCACGCATTTTCAAGAATGGTCACGAATTCAGTTTTATTCGTACCGGATTCGTTACTGCATTTGGCGTATTCTTAACTGATTCGTAACTAATTCTAAACGTTCGTGCAGTATGTCCAAAGAGATTCTTGTAAATCGTACTGAATTCTTGACAATATTCGTGCGAGTCCAGCCGAATCCAGTCGAATCCCACGAATATTCGTAACCCTATCGTACTTGTATCGTATATGAATCGTAGAACATAACGAATTGGGCCAGAGATTTTACAATCGCCACGAATTTCAAATTTTATCAATTCGTGACGATTCGTGGGATTCGTGGTCTTTGTGGAATAGGGGCATTACAAAATCGATAAATTGGGTAGTTCTCACATTTTCTGATTTTCTAAAATACGTGCCAGGCTGAAATATCTAGAAGATTATCATAATTGTTATTTTACAATGGAATGACTATACTTTTACCTGAGAATGTTGAAGGCCATTCGTAAAATTTGTGATTTCCTGTTTCTTTCTCTGAAAGAGTAACCTCTTCCAAAATCGTGTCTACTTTTAAAGGAAAGAATATGCTCCTAATGAAACATATTCTTTCCTTTAAGAGTTGACCCCCATTGACAAGGGAGGCAAAAATGAAAAGACAGAGTTGCTTCCCTGTACCCATTCACCATAAATAGTAACAATTTTCATTTCTGATTTTCAGGTCTGAAACAAGATAACATAGTGATATATTGTCAAATTGCATGTAGTTTAGTTTATATAATATACATGTGCATGCTTTCGAGTTTATTGTTTACAAATTATGATTAGCAGTAGTGATACTAGTCTTCCAACTTTATCGAAATTCGTTTAATATATGTTAACTACATGTTTCAATCTTTTTCAGCACCTATGGAAGATCAGATGACGTCTGGTTCTACAAAAACATGGGACAAAGCACTTTACGGAATGGTCGGCGGAAAGCTAACATTGAAGGAACATCAATGCCCATTTTGTATGAAGCGATTCATGTGGAAATCGGACCTTAAGAAGCACGAGAGAATTCATACCGGTGAACGCCCCTATATTTGTAATAAATGTGGGCGTGGCTTCACTCAAGTCCAACATATGTACACTCATAGGGCACGCTGTGGGTGTAAACTAACTATCAAAGACGGAGAGGCGTTTCTTGAGGAGAAGAAGTGAAATGTCACATGTGTCAAACGGTAGAAGTCAGTGTTTTGTTTCGCTGTGCTTGTTGCTTATAACTAAATATAAGTGCTTGATATATTGAGGCCTATGTTTGTTCTCTTCCTTTTTGCTTAACATATTGCAAAGCAGTATTTCTTGATCTATTGACGCAGAGCTATTATGATATGTTCGCCATATTTATGCATGAAAAGTTTGGTGTCTGGACAAAAAGTACATTACGACATGTGCAAATACGAAAGACTCGGATCAGCCTGCACATTTGCGCTGATAAGAGTCTTCCTTTTGACATAATATTAATCCACGAATCCTGGAGTACATGTATCTAAACGAAAGGTAATACTCTGGGCCCTGTCGTTCAGGATTATCTTGCTTTATCGAGCAAGGACTATCGAGTATCTGAGCACAAAGATTAAGCCAAATAGCCATCGAACACATACAAAAAGCGGTGGTATTGCAAACACCTAAAATTTAAAAGGTTACTGTCAGAACGACAGGTAACAACGATCATATATAGGACTATTTCTCATCATGAATAATGAAATTTATCAGATCCAGAGATATTCAACCAATTAACTCCTAGCGTCCCCAAAATTGAACCTTTGTAAATACCAAGATCCCAAATTAAACGCCGAACAACATAGCGTCTGAACAAGACCGACACACTGTATTAGTATAGAAAATTCAGGAGAAAACAGTAGGGTTGGGACCACATGGATTTTGTTTTGATACGCTGAACGGAAAAACATGACTGAATCTATATGCGAAGGTAAGTAGCTGATTAGTTCTCTTCAATATTTTACACTGATTGAGTTATACGTTACTATCCAATCCGCATCTTCCCGATTCTAACGACACATTGATGGAACCGCAAAGATTCACACTTTGGACAAGATCTCCGTGTCAAAATTTTAACCAGGATCTGTCGGCATAATCTGCGTGGACGGCAACAGAAATTTTATGAGAACGTCCATGACATGCCCAGTGTACGAATCTTTATGGTTCAACCAAAGTGTCATAAGAGCCGGATAGATGTGAACTGAAAAGTGATGCATAGCTCAGGAGTTTAAAACATTTGAAAGAGAAATAAAAAGCTGGCAGTATACAAGATTCAGTCACAGCATCACAATTGTCCATAGCAGCAGCAGCAGAAACAACAATATCGCAGTGTATCAAAACAAAACAAAACAAAAAAGTGTTATCCCTCAACCTGAAATAAAATATAATCAAAATCGCATCAGACACTTTTTTTTGGTCTTAGACTGTCTACAGTCTAACCTGTCTTAAGCAAGCAGCCAAGGGATAAGGCAAAATCGCTTGCTTAAGACAGGTGCTTGCTTAATACAGGTACATGGCCGCTTAGGCAGGTTTCAGAGCGATTTCGGATAAAATTTTGCGGCCGGCGGCCGCGTTAAACAGGTGCTTGCTGATTACAGGTTCATTTACATGGAAAATCGTTTGGGGGGAATGCAAACTGGCCGTTTAAGGCAGGTGCACGCTTAATACAGGTGGCCGTAAGTACAGGTTAGACTGTAATTTGTGGGGTGGGGCATCCGTTAGGCTCCTTGGAGTAGTATGAAACTTGAAAGCGAGTGCACGTACCAATGTTGTTCATAGCGATTGTCTTGGGCTGGATAACCGAGTGTAGTCAGATCAATAAGTATTTGAACGTGCATCTAATGCAGAAATCAGCCATTTTTACTGTATCTTTTTGATCCTCTACGTGGAGGCGGTCGTATTATGCCAAAAGCTACGGAACCCCATTATGGACATTTCCTTTCCAATGTTAATCAGAAAGGAATTTGAAACAAGAAAATTAGAACGGAAATAACAACCACAAATATCTCGTTTAAACAACTTATTGTATCGTTTTAACGAAATATTATGTCGTTTGAACGATATAAAGTAGAATGAAAATAAAAACAAGAAACCAGAAAGAAATCGAAACAAGAAATATGTCGTTTTAACGAGATAGTATCTACTTTCCTTTTACAAGAAAATTAGAACAGAAATAAAAACAACTATTTGGTTTAAACGACCTATTATATCGTAATCGTAAGTATGTCGTTTAAACGATATATTAAGTCGTTTAAACATGATAATTGCGGTTTAGATTTCCGTTCTAATTTTCCTGTTTCAGATCCTATTCTGATAATTATCGGAAAGGAAATGTCACTTCCGGGGATCCGCAGAAGACAGAATGGGACTTTCGCCTCTAGCGTGTTTTATCATATTTGACTTCTTAGCAATTATGGGAGGATTGAAACCATGGTAGACACGGCATACGAGTTTAAGAGCTTTAAAGTCCCAGAAACAAAGAATAGTTGAATTTGCAAACTGCATATACCTGGATGAGGCGGCTCATGATGAGCCGTCTCATTTGAATCTACACTGTTTACCCTCTAGTCTTTGAAATCTCAATATATAATATAGCTTGAACGAAACATTTTTTTTTAATTTTGCAGACGTGAATTTTGTCGTCTCTTGTTTTGGTGCTTTATTGAAGGGTTGAAACCCATAATCTGTTGAAATGTAAGCAAATCAAACAACTTTAGCCAGAAATGAATTTGTCAGCTCATTTTTGCAAAAGGCTAACCGTATATCGTTATGGACTCTAGTATTTGGCTCATGGACTGAGGGGATTTATCAAAAACACAAAATAGATGTCGGACAAGCTGCCAAAGACTTACTAGCGTTCCCCGCGAGAAAAGCCGAAAGTGCCGACTGTTTGTGACAATGGTTATCTGATTGATTGTTTGGCTCCGAGGCGGTGTTAAACAATGTTATCATAGCCAGGATATGACGGTTCATTGTCGTTTTTGTCTCGCTTGCGAAGAGAGGCGAGACATATGTATTGCTTTTCTGGTGTCGTCGGCGTCGTCGTCGTCGGCGGCGTGAACTGTTGGCGAGTTTTTGCGTTTAGATCATTTTTTCAGAAACTATAAGGGCTAGAGCCATGAAACTTGGATCAGGAAAACATTTGGAAGAGTAGAGCTAAAAGCCATCATCAGTGTTGAGTCTTGACCTACATTTTACATACCAATGACTTTGCAATTTTTGTCGAGTTTTCGCGTTTAGCTCTGTTTTTCAAGAACTATGAGGGCTAGAGCCATGAAACTTTTGTCATGCATTTATCTGGAAGAGTAAAGCTCAAAGCCATCAACAATATTGAGTCTTGACCTACGTTCTTTGCAATTTGTTGTCGAGTTTTCGCGTTTAACTCTGTTTCTCAAGAACTATAACGGATAGAGCCGTGAAACTTGGGTCATGCATACATCTGGGAGGGTAAAGCTATCATCTTTAGTGAGTCTTGACCTACTTTTTACGGTTCACTGACTTTGTAATTTTTTGTCAAGTTTTCAGGTTTAGCTCCGTTTCTTAGAATTTATTAGGGCTAGAGCCATGAAACTTGGGTCATGCATACATCTGGCCGAGTATAACTCAAAACTTCCTTCAATACTGAGTCTTGACCTGCTTTTTACAATTCATTGCATTCATAATTTTTGGTCAAAATGTGTGTTTTAGCTATGTTTCTCAAGAAATATAAGGGCTAGAACCGTGAAACTGGGGCCATACATAGATCTGGAAGGGTAAAGATGAATCCCAACATTGATATTGAGTCTTGATCTACTTTTTACGGTTCACTTATCTGAAATTTTTTGTCAAGTTTCTGTGTTTAGCTCTATTTCTCAAGAACTACAAGTGCTAGAGCCATGAAATATGGGTCATGTAAAGAATTTGAAGAGTAAAGCTCAATTTCACCATCAAGATTGCCAAATGACAAACATTTTAAGGTTCTTTGACTTTGCAACTTTTGCCTCAAGCTTAGCTATCGTTTCTTAGGAATGATAAAGGTTAGAGCCATGAAATATGGGATATGCATACATTTGGAACAGTAAAACTCTAAACTGTCATTAATGTAGCATCTTAATCTAATGTTAGGTTCACTGCCCATTAAAATTTGCAATGTGTTTATTGATTTAGCTCTGTTTTGTGACAAAGCACCAGCAGGCGAGACACCGCATTCCGCGGAATTCTTGTTTTGCCGTATTTACGTATTTGCCTATGTATACATACCATTATTGTACAATTTGTATATACATGTATGTGATTTGTTTCTTTCTTGGCGATTTTGACCTTTACATAGTGTAATTATGTGCCATTATGACACACACACATACACGCATGCATGCACGCACGCACGCACACCCGCATATATGTACCATACCATTTGACTTTGACTTTTACACAGTGTAATTATGTAGTTTTAATGTTTTGAATCTTTTCCTAACTGGTGTTTGTTCATAGTCTGAGATTTATAGAAATAAAGAACGTCAAAAGTCGTAATGCTGTATTTCTGTTTTTCATTCGTTTGGTAATCTGCTATCTTCAAAGAGCATCATGTGTTCTGTCTGAAGGCAAACATAACATACTCATGCTACACTGCTCCATTCTGGTCTGTTTTTACCCCTTTTGTTATGATGTGTCTCACTGAATGGACCGCATTTAGGATATTCGGACAGTCACATCATACCATTCAGGGTAGGCACAGATTAAAAAAGACAAAACAAAATAATAATAAAAACAACAACAACAAAAAAACAAAACAAAACAAACAAAAACTATATACCCCTCGACATACTTCGTATGTCGGGGGTATAAAAACTAGAGCCGTTTGGTATGTATCTGTGGTGTTAGTCGATAGTTTTATAGCAGATCATGTGATGCTCAAATTGATACATATAAGAGACCATGATAAACAAATAAATAAATAAATAATAATAATAATAATAAAAAAAACAAAGAAAAACTAGGACATGGAGCCACTCAGCAACACAACGTCTCGAAGTCGATCAAAGTGACATAATTTCGCATAATATTATATGCTTCACTTATATGAGCCGCGACACGACAAAATTAACAAAGTGGCATGCGCCCGGCCAAGACTCAGATCAGCCTGGGTATCCGCCCAGTCTGATCAGAATCTTTGCTGTACCGGCGCATAGAGGAAACATAGCTCTTCAGCTACCCTTTAAGTGCACCGCAAATACTCTGATCAGATGGGCGGATGCCAAGACGAATCTTAGTCTCTGCTGGGCGCACGTGCCACTTTGCTGGTATTGTTGTGTCGCGGATCATATATTCTGCTTATTCTGTAAAAAAAGAGGTCAGCATAATGAGCTGCCTCATGATATGCGAGCGACATTCCATGTTGTGTATGGGGGACATTCAGAATTTTTTGCAAGTGGGCTCATAACTTTAATAAAAGGGCAAGCTGGGGACAAACGCTATACATGCTTGGAAAAAAAAGGTACATTATACCTTTCCATTGATACCAAACTGTACAAAGATAATTTCCGTATTGAGTTATAACGTCTTTTACTAGGCCCAGGCATAACACTGGGCTAATCTCATATATGAAATCTTCTATGTGATAGTGATTCAAGTCAATATCGTTGTAAATACAAAATTAAACTTTGTGAACTGCCTGTCCATTGTTGCCTTCAGTATCCATACAAAAGTTAGAAATGTGGAAACTGTTATCCATTCATACCTTGCAAAGCAATGTGCGGTTCTAATCGACATTGTCGAAAGATTGCTTCATTTGTGCATTCATTTATATTTATTGACAGGTTTTAGTTGGTCCTTGCAAAAGCTTTTGCTGACAACGTTCCGAATGCTAGCACGCTTGTTGTAATTATAAAATCCGCAGTGCCTTCACGGTACACTTCTTTCAAAGAAGATAAAATTTCCTTTTAAAAGGTAGGCTTGTCCAGCTAATACAGTGAAATTTTCATGAGTTGTTATTGAAGAGTGCACTTACTGTTGCTAACTTTTATTTAGCAAAGTATTTAATTTCTTAACTTCTTGATGGTGGCATTATCCACAGGTGTGAGGTTAGAACAAGTGTAAACTTTATTTGAAAAACAAATTGAGGAGATATTTACACACACACACACACACACACACACACACACACACACACACAAAAGGTTTCCAACGTTTTGGCCGTTAAGCATGTCTCAAGGAAAATTACTCTATGAACATATTTCAAGTCTTTTCTTTACGGCTGCTTAGTCACATTCAATTTGAATCAAATTTTAGGAAAGACTGTTTCAAACCCATGTCTATGGAATCTTGGCACATCTGAACTTGGCATCAAAAGAAGACAATAAATATATATTTACTGAAGTTTATTTTTGGTTTTAGTGGCATCAGTGGCAGGGACTAAAACAAAATTTTGATACTCTGAGAAGAAAATGCATGCTGCTATTGTTTGAGACAATAACTTGCTTTACACCATTTGGGAACAACTAAGCATGGAACCCATTGCGTTCATACTTCCATGAACTTCCGACAAATGAAATTTATCTTTTATATTTATGGTATGTTTTCACATCAGTTTTGTTGCTTATTCGTGAAGTTCTGGCTAATTTAACGCCCAGGAAAGGACGAAGAATAGTTATTAACCATCGTGTTTTATAATGACGTACAAAAGCCGCCACTAGGACATGACGTATATCAAATGTTATGTCGGCCCATCATCTATTTGAATTATCCGTGACGTCGCTTACGCATAACATTGCATGAATGAATGTAACCCATGGATGTATGAACATCGTCAGTTCAGTATAGGTTCATCTAAGGAAATCGTCGACGAGTGTAAATATTTCTCTGTACATTTGTATAGGTGAAGTAAAAAGGCAAAATTAGAGTGTTATAAAAGCAAGAAAAATGTCCACACAACCCCCACCCGCACCTACTGCAAGCACAGTCGGCCCCTGCCCTACTATAATCCAAATCAGTAGGACGCCCCGGTTGGTTGGATGGTGCGATGATGCTGGGTATAACTGCCTGTGCCCCTCCATTGTCATAAAGCTGTACATGAATTCATCCTCAACGTGATTCAAATTTTTATCGATTCTGAATTGTCCCCTTTTTCTGTACTTGTATCATTGCAAGAGGTTTCAAGTTCAGCTATTCATGAATATGTTGATGGCCAATAGGAGATTTATCAGATGCTAAATGTAAATATCACTTCGTGTCATGGAAATGCCTGTTGCAATGCGTATGCGTTAATATTACGCACCTGCATTACCAGCTTTTACATATAACACGGTCAGTTGTACATATAAGCCACACACACGATTAGATGGGATACATTTTTTTTTTCAGTAAATGTGACGATTGATAAGGGCGAAAATCGAGAAAAGCGCCTGCTTCGAAATCTAAATAATGAATTTGAACTTCGCTATTTTTGATGCTCTTTTAGGTTTTACAGATACACTGAACACAGATCAGCCCACTCCGGCATAATCGCAGTCTGATCAGTCTATCCTAAGCATGAAAGATGTCTGCATCATGAAGAATATATATGCCGAAAAAGACTGATCAGTCTCCAAGAATGCACCGGCTTTGGACAGTGTACCGGCTGCTCTGACAAGTCAGATTATGCGATGCCCTAAGGCCTATTCTTTCGCGACGCTGCTGCATGATTCTTGGAAAAGCTATTGCTTGTAAGCTAAGCTATATATAAACACTGTGTCTTACACAGGTTTTGGTTCATTTCTTAGAATACAAAGCCAAATAGTTTGGATTAAATTCAGAGTTTTATATTTATGCAATCAGTTTATAAAAAGCAAAGGATATGCGGCCAAGTTCAAGGCACTTGTGAAAGAAAAACGTGCGTTTTAACGGAAATATCAAAACAAAGTACATACACTATCAAAAATAGGTTTTCCATCTGTTATTTTTAGCAGATGAGGTAAATCGGGTGTGGATAAAAATAAAAAAATCGTACGAGTTCTTTGTTTGTTGTTAAAAAGAAATTTTATGTGTTTGTGGAGAAAATCATGAAGAAAGGCAGTCTCAAACCGGAACGAGCTTTCCGGTCTATATGGTTTGCGTCCTTAAAATGGTTTAGAAGGAGTCGTTGCAGTACAAACTCTATTGGTATTTTCCGACTAAACGTGACGTATTGTTTCTTCCGAAAATAACTCGGTATCACTAAACCGCATGAATACCGGCTTGCGACCGTCATCGCAAGCCAATAAAAATGTCCTCTATTAAGAAAAATACACTGGGTTTGCAGATTTATCAAAGCATATTAAATATAGAGCAGTATGCGTTTTTGCTATCAGAAGTTCTTTATTTGTGGTGGTTACCATATGTTTCGCCACTTGCAGAACTTTTTGAACGCCGCTCGTATGTATTACATGCGTCTTTATAATGATCTATGTGGTGTTGCGAAGTTATTTTCTATCTACATTTTATGTTCATGTCATGTTTTATGGCTCAGTTGAATCGGTAAGAACAAAATATGAGCCTGCATTGAATAGAGCAATAATTTGTACTGGATATATAATTCAGCTGAGACACCTAGTTTGACCATATGATAATGAATTTTAGGGTTCAGCCGAGTCAATGAGATTAGCAATCAAATCATGATATTATTCATGTCAGAATGATCACTGCCGTGAGTCTGTAGTCGAGTCAGTTAGTTTGAGGTATGATGGTATGTCAGCCTCTTCAGTGAGTTTGAAATTCAGAACATGGACTTTCAATGAAAGTATGATTCACCTAAGAGGTTTATCGCTCCCTCCGTAAACACCTTATTACAGGTTTGCCACACCGACCGAATAACTTGTATGTATATGAACTCACAGCAAAATACAAGGTGAGGGTTATGTGCATGTAAAACCATAGTCCTATCAGCGGTAAAAACGCCTAATCTCAAAACATTGTAAAAAGCGGTTCAACCTTCATGTTAGGTCATAACGGTTGGTGTGCATATACTGAGTCATGTAACTGGCAAAAAGCAGAGAAAACATGTTTTTGAAAAATAACAAATTGCTCCACAAAATACAATTTCCTGTTCTGGTTTCCCGTCTAGCAATGCTATATAAAGATAGGCAGGATAGTGATTTGGACTCCACGACTGTACATTGTATTTTTACCGTTTTATGAAATCGAAAGTAGGTCATTTTAGTTGCCAACTAAAATGACCCAAATAAGTTTTCAAACCCTTTTTATGTGAAATTCAAGGATGTTTTATTTGTTTAAAGCTGGCTAATCACGGTCATTTACAATGACGAAACTATAGTGAGAAGCTTGCAGCGATACCTCAGGATGAAATTTTTCATGCTGATAGAGCAATGGGGCCTTTAAAGTCTCCATAGTCCTATCAGCGGTAAAAAACGCCAAAATTCAAATCATAGTAAAAAGAGGTTCAACCTTCACGTTTGGTAATAAAATGTGGGTTAGTGTGCTTGTATTGAGTCATATAACTGTCAAAAAGTAGAGAAAACAAGTTTTTGAAAAATAACAAATCGCTTCACAAAATACAATTTCCTGTTCTGGTATCCCGTCTACCAATGCTATATTAACCTAGGCGGGAAAGTGATTGGGACTCCACGCCTGTACATTGTATTTTTACCGTTTTATGAAATCGAAAGTAGGTCATTTTAGTTGCCAACTAAAATGACCAAATAAGTTTTCAAACCCTTTTTATGAGAAACTCACGGATGTTTTAATCTTTAAAACCTGGCTAATCACGGCCATTTACAATTCCGAAACTATAGCGAGAAGCTTGCAGCGATACCTCAGGAAAAAAATTTTCATGCTGATAGGGCAATGTGGCCTTTAAGTCTCCACTGATTAATTGGCGATGCTTCCGATAACAAGGAATTAAATGACTTTAGAATAATTATTTGTTTGATAAAATCTGCTGAAGTTTTTGTTGAAAGAATTTCAGTTTGTAATGACATTGAAAAATTGGCGGAGCATGGCATACACTGTTTGCTATGCTCCGGAACCAATGACGTCATATATATGTTACCATTGCAACCTAGAGACCATATTGATGTCTGATTGAGGTCAACGAGTCGTCCTTCTGCCATGGTACCAAGCTTTACAGGTGGTAATTCCATAGTTCCATAGCAATGGTAACAGATATTAGGGGTCATCTTACTTATATTTCTAGGGAACATGGCATACAGTGTATGCCATACTCCTCTTGAATCATAAGTGAGATGCTACCTGAAATTCATGCAGTGGACAAGTGTGTTGTTTTCAAACCTATAATTCATTCGCAAATGATTTAATTCTGTGTTTAATGTGGGTTACTTTTTTATCGTCGTTGTTTCTCGGTTTTCAGTCTTTGGCTTTTTGTACATCATTTCCGACAGCCTCACGGACATCAGCTAGCTAAAAAGCCAGCTTCTTAGATTTTTGCTTGTCTTGTATTGCTCCATTTGCAATTTTTATTGTTTAACTTTCCCAATTTTTGTGTTGAGCAGGATGTGGAAATTGGTTGCCTTTCACCTATTTTCTTACGACGTGATGCATGTATTGGTTGTAGTACATGTGCTTCCGTTATGCTTTATAACATTTCTATAGATATATACACTTACTAGGTATTCCCCACCCCCCACCTTCCTCACAAGGTTAAACTCCACTAACAGTGTTTTATTATTTCCATTTCAGTGACAATCCATGACCAGGAAAGCATTAAGTATTCTTCCTACAAGTTAGAACGCACATCACCTGTTGACGTCGTAAGAAACCAAGGTCGTAAAAGGCTACTCGAGGATACAGTTGGAAACGCAGCGCCTAGGCTTACAGGATCACTTGGTAAAATGCCAAAAAGTAGACCAGGTTCTGGGAAGTTCAACAAATTTACTTGCGCATTTTGCGGTAAACAGTTCTTTTCCCAATGTGACCTGGACAGACACTTAAGAACACATACGGGAGAGAAGCCCTACAAATGTTATAATTGTGGCAAGGACTTTTCTGTGAAAGGCAATCTTAATAGGCATATGAGGAGCTGTTTAAATCAAAAGAGTATTGGTTATTTAGACAAATAAGACGAAGCGTTCTGGGAACTGATTTGGAAGAATAAATAAAGTTATGTTTATATGGACAAATAAGAGGAAACGTTCTGGGATCTGATTTTGAAGAATGAATGAACTTATTCAGTGAAGAAATACGACCAAAATGCACGGGTTAAAATCTTATTATGCAAACAGTGCAGACTCAGCTCAGACGCCACAAATTGCGGCGTCTGATTATGGTTAGCACAGTTCGCTTACAGGAATTTCTATGCGAAATACAATAAAAGTGAAAACATTCATCAGAAACCCCTAAATCTAGAAATGGACTGATTCAAAATGATAGCGATGGACAAGTCCACCAGGGGGTTAACAGAGGGTTAATATATCAGAATTATTGAGATGATTTTATTATATACTGTTCACAAAAAGTAGGGGATTTTAAGTAATTAGAAATCGTATAAATTAGAAAAAATACCAAAAAAAAAATCCATATGAAAACGGCAAGTATCCACCAGACAAATATTCGATAAGACATTATGCATTACAATTTGGATAGTATATCCTGTCACGTGATCTGTGTGTCATTCGTTTTAAACAGGGGGTCGACACCCAAATTTCACACGAATCTGGTGTGGAAAAAGATTGTTTTAAGATTACAAAATTTACACAGAAACACTCGTCATGCTTCATTTAACAAACTGAAACTTGGTTCTACACACTGTTTCATCAAAGTAAAGAGTGCAAGCCATAAACGTCTCAATTTTTCGGTAACTCGATGCACCTGTATGAATTTTGATTTCTGGTTTTCTTCCCAAAATGACAGTTTTGAAGAAGAAAAAAATCTTTTAGCATACAAAACTTAAAAGTGCATAAAAGGGTAAGGTTAGTTGAAGAATTTGAATAAATTTTTGTTCGAATTTACCACATTTTAGTCCTGACCCCCTGCCTGAAACAAGTTGTATGCAGATCACATGACAGGATAAATCGTCCAAACTTTCATGAAAAGTGTCTTAACAGATATTTATTTAATCAATACTTAGCGTTTCATATAGATATCACATTTGTGATACAATTTTTCATACCTGAATATCCCCTACTTTTTGTGAACAGTATATTTCACTATAACTTTATATGTTTTAGTCACTTTAGTGGAACTGTCTCGTTGAAGCGGTTTTAGTGAAGGACCATGACATATGCTTTTATGAGGAGTAGTACCATTGCACTAAATCATGACATTACATTACCATTGTTCCGAGTCAAATAACAATACAGTATCTGAGCACTAATAATATCAGACAATTTGAATGATACTATGGTACCAGAGTACTAAATGAAATATCATTAAAATACTAGAGTACTAAATGAGTTGATATTACAGTAGCAGGGTATTAAATAAAATCTCATTATAGTACCAGAGTATTAAATGAGCAACTTTGTCCATACCCCTGGTGTTGAATGAAAAGACATTATAGTGCCAAAATATTAAATGAAATGACATTATATTTCCAGAGTTCTAAATGAAATGTACCGCTAGTGTTGATGAGTGTATATATGCTTATATAATACTGACGAAAATACATGTCTGCATAATAATGCACGTCTGCATAATATACAGAAATATTTAATACATGTCTGCGTAATATACAGAAGTATTTTAAATGTATATATCTGTTCTTTTAGAAATTTAAAAGACGGTCTTGCAATACGAATGAGTTAACTCCAGTTTAATGTCCCACCAACACATAGGGCATACGGAGACGGGAACCCGATTTAAAGTCTCATCCGAAAGACCGGAGGAGCGGGGGATTAAACCTGCGACCACTGGATTGGTAGTCCAGCGCGTTATCCACTAGACTGCAGAGTATTGCTTTATCATTTCAAACTTGACGGTTCAAATGTATGCACTTTTAAATTGTCAGGAGCGGTGGTATTGTAGTGGCTTAGGAACTAGACTACCAAACCAGTGGTCGCAGGTTCGATCACCCGCTCCTCCGGTCTTTCGGATGAGGTTCCTTCTCTGTGCGACCCATGTGTTGTTGGGACGTTAAATCCGAGTTCACTCAGTCACTTTAAATTGTCCTGTAAGCCTTGTGAGTTTGGCATGTTGAGTGCTGTACTGAATAAGAGTTTTCGTGAATATTAAAGTGATCGTAACGAAGGCATTGCACCTTGAGCTTATCATTACGTTAGTTTTTCATGAATATTTTCTTGAATATCAAAGAGACCATAACAAAGGCATTACACACTGAGCTTATCATTGCAATGATAAGCTCAATGTGTAATGCCTTCGTTACGGTCTATCTGATATTCATGAAAAACTACTGTACAGCTACTGTATTTATTCGGCTATAAGACGGGCGATTTTCCCTTCCAAAACAACCCTGAAAATCTGAATCTTCTGATCAGATTTATCTAGATTTTCGGGAGTTTTTGGAAGGGAAAAAAGCAGAACATGAAAACGAGAAAATTCCAAGAACTCTTGAATAGATTTTGACTAACTTTGTATCAGAATGACATTTTGCCTGAAACTATTTCAAGTGTGGGCATATTGATCATACAAGATGGCTGCCATCAACCACTACTAAAGTAGGCCACAGAACAGAATTTGAACAGAATGATCCTTGCATGGAGTTCTTTCAGATGAATGCAAAAATGGAACAATCCAAGTTGACATCATTACTCAAAATACCAAAACATGAAAAATGCAGAAATCCAAAGTACCTGTGAACGGATTTGAACAAATTTAGTCAAAACTATCATGCATGGACGCATTTTTAGCTCACCTGAGCCAGCGGCTCCGGGGGAGCTTATAGGATGGTAAGGCTCCGTTGTCCGTCGTACGTCGTCCGTCGTCCGTCCGTCGTCCGTCGTCCGTCCACACTTTCAAACAACTTCTCCTCTGAAACCGCTGGGCCGATTGTAACCAAATTTCATATAGAGCCTCCTGGGACCTTAGGAACGAAAAGTTGTTCAAACGGTCCTGGTCACATGACCAACATGGCCGCCATGCCCATATATGGTAAAAACCTGAAAAAATCTTCTTCTCCAGAACCAATAGGTCGATGGCCTTGAAACTTGGTATGTAGCATCGGGTACAGGAGTACTACCAAGATTGTTCAAATTATGACCTTGGGTTGACCTTGATTTTTTTTACGGTAAGATCAAATTTGCTTCCCTATGCTTTTATATGGCAAAATGCTGCAATATAAGATATCTTGGAAACTGTTGAAGATTTTGGCCTAAAAATTGGTACATACAGTCATCTTAATGACTACATGAAGATTTATGAGTACAAGAGGTCAAGGTCATTCTTTGACCTTTGACCCAGAACTCTCATATTTTGACAATATCAAACGACTTCTCCTCAAAAACAACTAGGCCAATTGTAACCAAATTTCATATAGATCCTCCAGGGGTTGAGGGAATAAAAATTTGTTCATACGGTCCAGGTCACATGACCAACATGGCCACCACGCCCATATATGGTAAAAACCTTTAAAAATCTTCTTCTCCAGAACCAGTAGACCGATGGCCTTGACACTCGGTATGTAGCATTGGGTACTCAAGTACTATCAAGATTGTTCAAATTATGACCCTGGGTTGACCTTGACCTTTTGTACGGCAAGGTCAAATATCGGAAAATGCTAGAACATGAGATTTCATGGTAAGTTTTGAAGGTTTTGGCCTAAAAATTGGTATATACAATTATCTTAATGAGTACATGAAGATTTGTGAGTACAAGAGGTCAAGGTCATTCTTTTACCTTTGACCCAGAAATCTCAAATTTTGACAATTTCAAACAATCTGCTCTAAAACCACTGGGCCAATTGTAACAAAATTTCATATAGAGCCTCAAGGGGTTGAGGGAATGAAAAAAAATTTCTAACAGTCCTGGACACATGACCAACGTGGCCGCCACGCCCATATATAGTAAATACATGTACCTTTAAAAATCTTCTTCTCCAGAACCAATTGACCGATTGCCTTGAGACTTTGTATGTAGCATTGGGTACTTGAGTACTATCAAGATTGTTCAAATTATGACCTTGTGTTGACCTTGACCTTTTTACAGCTAGGTCAAATATGGGAAAATGGTAGAACTTAAGATGTCATGGAAAGTTTTGAAGATTTTGGCCTAAAAAATTGGTATATACAGTTGTCGTAATAAGTTCATGAAGAATTATGAATACAAGAGGTCAAGGTCATATTTTTACCTTTGATCCAAATCGCTCGTATTTTGACATTTTCAACCATTTCCTCAAAAGCCAAAGGGCCAATTGTGAACACATTTCATATAGAGCCTCCAGGGGTTGATTGAATGAAAATTTGTTCAAACGGTCCAGGTCACATGACCAACTTGGCCGCCATTACCACTTATGCTATAAATCTTTAATATTTTTCTTCTCCAGAACCAATACACCTATTGCCTTGAAACTTGGTAAATAGCATGGAGTACTAGAGTACCACCAAGACTGTTCAAATGGTGACCTTGGGTTTACCTTGACCTTTTTTGCGGGATGGTCAAATATGGGAAAATGCTAGAACATAAGATTTCATGGAAAGTTTTGAAGATTTTGGCCTAAAAATGGTATATATGGTTGTCTTAATGAGTACATGAAGATTTATGAATACAAGTGGTCATGGTCATTCTTTGACTTTTGACCCAAAACTCATATTTTGACAATTTCAGACATGATAAGTAAAAGCCACCTTGCCAATTGTTCAGGTGAGCGATTCAGGGCCTCATGGCCCTCTTGTTTTGCCAATTGATGATCCAAATTGGCAGGCATCAACCGTTACTGAAAATAGCAAAACAATTGAAACTGACAATATCTCATCAACCGCATAACGAATTATGATCAAATTTATGTCGAAATGATGCATGTACAGAGTTCTTCAGAATTATGCAAAAATGGAAACATGCAAGATGTCCAGCGTTACTTAATATAGCAAATTATGAAAATCTCAAGAGCCCCTGATTTTTTTTTACCAAATTTGGTCAGAACCATCTGTCTATGGAGATTTTGCAAATTTATATGGATTGAGATGGCCGCCATCCTCTGTTGCTATAAACAGGCAAAAATATGAAAATGATCCACTGGTTGCGTTTGGGATTCTGCCAATGTCACCATTGGCATATGCCATTCAGAGTTTCACCATTGGCACATTTGGCTCTACTATTGATACCAATGGTACCAATATTGCCGACCACTGGCTGTCAATACTGCAGACAACTTAGTGCATGGGCAAAATTACCAACGCGGGAAAATTCGTCATAAAATATGGCGATTTAGTGAATCCATCAAAAAAGCTCCAGGAATGACAGGAGAACAAATATTTTTCCCATGATGATGAAATCAAATTAGAAAAACTAAAAGTATCTTATTACAGTAAAAATTTGGCTCTGCAGTGGTGACACTGGCTCTACTAATGGTACCATCGGCTGCCGATACTGGTCAGGGTTCTACGGTTACCAGTGGTATCGTTGGCAACCAATGGCACCATTGGCAAAAATCGCCAGATGTCACCATTGGCAGAACCACGAACGCACTCACTGTCTTGTGAAGTGCTGAACAGATTTTGACAAAATGAATGTGCGAATCATCCTTTCATGTAGTGCAAAAATGGACCATCCAAGATGGCCACCAAGTGTGACTATATATAGCAAAACATGAAAATAAGAAAATTTGAAGAACTCCCGGAATAAGCATTGACATTTGCAAATTTGTGTAATTGACATCAATTAGAAGATTTTGATACATTTTTGCAAAAGACCCAGGTGGGCGCTATCAGGCCCATTTAGACCTCTTCTTTCTTCCTCTACATATGAAATTAATATGGTTCCTTGACTTAACAATGTATTTAGAAGGTAATACTCCAGAAAAATGGCTTTAAAGGATATTGATAGACCGCCGTGTTTTGCGCCTTTTTTCCAGAGAGAGGCAAGTTTTGTGACGCCCTTTTACCGTGTAAATCCTATTAAACGACCCGGGGGCGTTGCATTTTGCGAAGTGGGGGGGATAGCGTTATGTAGAGGGACCTAAAGTGTAGTAAATCAACCACAGTAACTGCCAAATAGTATAAAGTGAATGGGTATACTTACAGGGGAAGTAATCTACCAGTTTTGCCTCCCTTTTCAGTAGGGGTCAGTTCTTAAAGAAAATAATTTGTTCCTATTAGAGCAAATTCTTTCCTTTAAGAGTAGACCCCGGGCCAAAAGAGCTACATCACCGAATGAAGCAAACCGAGGAATTTGTGCGTTAATATGCTATTATTTCTGGAAAAGAAGCAGGGGGCGTTTATTAGAGCAGGGGCGTTTATTATGACTAATACGG
Organism: Ctena decussata; assembly: GCA_963989385.1. Taxonomy (NCBI): domain Eukaryota; kingdom Metazoa; phylum Mollusca; class Bivalvia; order Lucinida; family Lucinidae; genus Ctena; species Ctena decussata. The sequence goes on from OZ022510.1 coordinate 44,998,936, forward strand.
TACTTCCCGAGTCAATGAAGCCCTTCCGGAATGTGGTCTACTCTTACAGGAAAGATATCACTTCAAGAAGAGCAAATTCTTTCCGCTAGAGCAGGGAAACAGAAAAAATGGCAGAGGTGCTGTTCCTTCACCTTAATATAGTTCATTGATTTAACAGATGATTTTAGAAATTAATACTCCAGGGCCCAGGTTCACAATCATTCCTTATACTTAAAGACGACCTTAAACTTAAGGTAGAAACTTTCATGTGAAGATAAAAAGCTTACAAAAGCTATTGTTTGATTGTTCTTCCGTATTACAATGATTACAGTGCCATGATAATTGTTAAAAGGATCACGCCAAAACTGCGATTATCAAGATGATTTAAATGCAGATTTTCTAAGAATGGAATTTCCACCTAAACGTTAAGGTTGTCCTTAACTTTAAGACTGATTGTGAACCTGGGCCGAGAAAAAATGCTTTAAAATTTAGTTTACAAACGTTAAAGACAATCAAAGCATGTTAGCAAAACAAATTAGTGTGAGTTGCACTATGTTCACTTCTTGGTAGCTGCAAGAAATGCAAATTAAAAACATTGTTAAGATAGAACGTTGGCACTGAAGTCCTTAATCTTGTGGCGACCTTAAAGTATGTCCCCGTGCTTCATCATTTTCTGCTCCTTTGGGATCATGGAGTCCATTTTGTTTATCTTGAAAACATCTCTTCGTCTAATGCTAGGAGGCGTGGGCAGCCCTGCACACAAAATTACTGCTCATGATAAGACCCATTGGAACCGAGACTCTTGGCTTTCTTCTTGCTGTAATTATTCCTTGTTTCTAAGGGCTATTTTTCAAATCTTATTTAAGCAGCGAGTTGAATGTGTAAAACATCGGCATGATTCGACAGATTATTGAAGTGAACGGTGTTTCTACTTAAACATGTATTTTGTTTGTGTGTGCGTGTAAATATTTTTATGCATTTCTCACGTTAATAAACTGTCTGCGTGCTTTCATCTCTTAATTATTTGAATACCTAACTGCAAAGAGAGACGCCGTGGTCGAGTGTTTACAGCGGCTCTGTTATTGTGCTGAATGTCGCGGGCTCGATTCCCGGCTTGGCTCAGCTGGCTTCTGGAAAACTCTCTCTGTCAACCCAGCAGTAAATGGGTACCTTTTTTCGAATCAGGGAAGGATAAGGCAGCGAAAGAGAGGGTTGGGCTCTGCCTCTAACCCCCACTGCCCCTATGGCCACTAGGCTTTAGGAACCTTTACCTTTATTAACTGAAAAAAGTCGTGGTTCTTTATTAAAAGCCTGTCAGTAAGGTAACTTTAATGAGGGACCACATCGCATTCTTATATAGAGAATTAAGGTGTATGGGTAAACTGCCATGTTATCAAAGGGAGACGACTTTCTGCTTCCGTGGACAAAGAACCCGTTCTAAAAGAGGGTGTGATCTTAAAGGAAAGAATTTAGGAGCAAATGGTTTCTTTTCCTTTGAGAGTTGACTTCCATTCAGAAAGACGGCAAATATGAACCTTGCAGGGTTGTTTAGTTGAATGTATATCCTGAATTCATGGGTTTCCAAAGACCCTCATAAAGGATTGTCCGAAGAAGTTTCAAGACACCTGCTGTTAAGGTGAATGTATATTCACCTTAACAGCAGGTGTCTTGAAACTTTTTCTTGACGTGAATGTACATTATGGGGGTCTTTGAATACTTTAGCTTACTGTTTTATTGACAATCCTTAATTGAGATGTGTCCGTTTTCACACAAAAAATCTTATTTTAGACAAAGAGCTTTGCTTGTTAGAGAATATGTTTAAAAGTTATTCGGTTTATTGAGCGCTGTCCGGTTTGATAAGCTGATGGCAGGCTTGAATCGTATAAATGGTACTTAGCCCTTGAGTTGTTGCAGTGTGTGAAAGTGAGAACCAGCCTCATAGTCCTTCTTCCCCCCTTTATTTGTTCATTTTCTTTTCTCCCTATTTTTGACGATGCACAACTCGCATATAACTACAGTTTTTTTTTCAATGAGAATTCATTTAGGACTGGGGTTTAATTTTTGTTATATTTTGCCTATCCATTTGTACAACCATTTATTTTTTTATTTTCAGGTGAGAATAGACTTACGCGTTTGCTAGGCTTGGCGAACGTCTACATTTTTCAAAGCTGCACCTCCTATACCGCATCTTGATTCAGCCTGTAGTTGCTTTAGGCATGATATATTTTGTTATTTTGTCACATATTAAGGGATTATTTCAGATTTCTTTGGTATGCCAGTATACATGTATGAGTAATTGTTACACTACAGGATATAACCATTTTTAATCATATATTGTCAATAATGATAAAAAAATTATTGTCTGTTTCAGTTGCTGCTGGACAGCCGCCGTACTACGAATCGAGCACGCCATTTACCCAGAATTATTTCGAGGTCAACCAAGAAAAAGTAGAGGCAGCCCCTTCAATGTCCCCTGCTAGCGATTTTGACAAACGGCTATACGGACGATCGAACAACAGGTTATATCTCAAGAAGCATTCGTGTCAGTTCTGTGGGAAACGTTTCATGAAACCATCAGACTTGTCACGACATGAAAAGATCCATACCGGAGAGAAACCTTACAAGTACACAGTCATACTGCAGTTAACCCTCGATATCTCGAAGTTGAACTTCAGCCCAAACTACTGATATCTCAAAGTAAATTTTCTGGTACCAGAAAATTTACTTTGAGATATCATTACTTTGAGATAACAGGAGTTGAAATGTAAATAAAAAATAGGAATTATATTCTTTGATATCAGAAGACACTTTGAGATATCAGTGTTCGAGATATCGGGAGTTGACTGTATACTGCACAGAAAATGAAACCATACGTTGGCACACGTGACCTGTGAATCAGATCAATCTGTACACCAACTAGTCTGATTATAGAACTTTGGTAATGCACACCATTTTAGAGAGAACAGAGAAAGCTCTGACCAGGCCCCGAGGTTATGAAATATTTTCGTGCTCAACTGAGCTGAGCATGAAACTTTACCTGCTATTAAATAGCAAATACTGATAAGTACAGTTGTTTTCTTGCTCAATTTGGCTGGGTATGATATTTTCTCTGCTGATAAATATGAAACTGCCAACATTAGTTGGCATTTTCATATTTATCAGCAGAGAAAATTTCCATTTTCATATTTATCAGCAGAGAAAATTTCATGCTCAGCTGAATTTAGCACGAAAAAAGTTTTATAACCTCGGGGCCTAGTCAGGGCTTTCTCTGTTTTCTCAAAACAGTTAGAGTGTACACTTCTGGGTAAGCATCTCTGTTGTATAATATTTTTGTCTTCCTTTGCAGTGGTGGGTGTGGGGAGTGGGGAATGCAACTCTTAAAGGAAATAATTGGCTCATGTAGGGGCAAATTCTTTCCTGGCCCCGAGGTTATAAACTTTTTTTCATGCTCAACTCAGCTGAGCATGAAAATTCTCTGCTAATAAATATGAAAATGTTGGCATTTTCATATTCATAAGCAGAGAAAATTTCATACTTTGCTCAACTGGGCAAGAAAACAACTGTCAAGTCAGTAAATTGCTGTTTATTAGCAGGTAAAATTTCATGTGCAGCTGAGTTGAGCATGGAAAAAGTTTTATAACCTCGCGGCCTGTAAGAATAGACTTTCATTTTGAAAGTTTTCAGCCACTAAGGAAGCAAACAGGAAATCATCCAAATTGTCCCCATTTGTAAAACTTGCGGGTTATCATGGAGGTATACCCATACACGTTTAGTCTGTATTGTATAAATCAACACTTGGATTTGATTGTTTCGATGAATTTGTAGAACTAAACATTATGGGTTCGAGGTAATAAAACTTGAGTACATTCTCAAAATCAAAATAAAGCACACTGATTGGCTGCTTCCGAGCACATGTTTTATAACCTCGAACCCAGAATGTTAGTTTTATAACCTCTGTGTCTGTTTCCATTGCGTTTAACCAACTCTTAGATCGTCCAGAAGGCAGATTGCTACATTTAAAAAAATGTCTCGTCCAAGCTTTATCATATTGAGAATTCTAAGAGTAGAGAGCAAACAGTGTAGATTGACAGTTTTTGCATGAAAGTGCCTTTTGTTTAACATAAAGATACCTTTAGATTGCATGATAATTTGCAACTTTTCAGGTGTGAAGGCTGTGGGAAGAGATTTATTCAGAAACACACGTTGAATATCCACAGGTTTAAGTGTAAGGACACAGGGTTAAGTATGGACTTACTGAAACACTAGCTTTCTGGTAAGTGTCACACATAAACTAACATTCAGAGAAGGTAATTTGTTTAGGGTAAACATATAGTACTTTTCTTTCTATAATTGTTTTCAGCGTGCATGGTAATTTGAATAAGATCTATCTCTATTTATATACATTCCAAGCACTAAGATTAAGAAACTTAAATTGAGCTTATCTGGGCTTTACAAATAGTCAAGGCCTCGCATATAAGAATGCTCTTCGCCATTAATTTCCCATTGTATGGGACACAGTGGTATGGAATACGTTAACTAAAACGACCCATGGATGTTCTCAAAGTTATTTTTCATATGCAGGGAAGAAAATGTCCAATTCCAAAAGAGAAATTTATGATATGTGGTGTTCGAGCCTAGACAAAACCTGTTGTAGTCATGCAGTATGAATTGAAACTGAATATTGACTTGTCTCGAATCTACTAGTATTCGAACTTGCATTTGAAATTATTGTCTCGCCTGCGATTAGCACAGAACGCGAGACCTAGGTACCTACTTTCCTTTTGTTTCGTTCAAATATTCAAATACACCCATAGAATTGTGACAGTGTCTGATATTTTGAGCCTTGTGGAGGTGCGACGTTTACTTCTAGAAACGTGAACTGGAAGTGTCGTCATAAAATTTGCACGTAAAGTTAATTGGATTTCCGCGGACTGACTGAGAAGTTTCAAAGCGTTACCGGGAAAGAGGGATTCAGCATTTCTAACGGCGTTATTCAAAAGGAAAGCTAAAAGCTAATATGAAACATCTCCTGGAGCAGCATCCTATGATTTATAGAGCTAATTGAAACTGCTTTGGACCACCAGAGCATGTTTTGACTCGTATAACTAATTACGAACTTGTTTGAATTATTAGCAAACTTAAGCCCTTTGATTTAGAGCGCTTATTGATAATGTACGCACCATATATCCTCTTGTTTATAATAACAATTATATAAAATACTTGGTTTGTCAGCAGCATCCATTGATTTATGAAGCTGGTTTCAAATGTATTTTGATGTTTACAACAGCCTTCGATTTATAAATATAAACACATAAAGCAAAGAATGTTGGATGCTTCTGATAAGCCAAATACATATTATGTATTTGGCTTATTAGCAGCATCCGACATTCTTTGCTTTATAGCAGGCTACTTACATATTTGGATTATGAGCATCATTCATTGATATATGATACTAGTTGCAACAGCATTTGGATTAGCAGCAGAATCTGTTGACTTATAGAGCCCATAGCAAATGCATTTGGATTTTCTGCAACATCTCATGCATGGTTTGTGTAGCTACATGTATTCGCAAGGTTTGTCAGAGGCATCATTGAGTTTTGTTTAGATATACTTAAGGACAAAAGTTCTGTACGGATGTTAAATCAACATCCGTGCAGAACTTTTGTCATTAAGTATACATATATGTACGTACCTATATATACAATGTCTAGTAGTTCAGGAAATGAAAAAAAAGCTTAAAGCTGATGCGAAACATTTCGTAAAACAGCATCCTATGATTTACTGTGTTAATTGAAAATGCTTTAAATTATCGGAGCAAGTTTTGATCCATAAAAGCAAATATCGAGCACGTTTGGATTATTAGACTTGAACAGGTTTGTAAATGAATATTCCATTTTATTATTTTTTTTAATATTTTTAGGTAGTCCGCTATGCTAGAGCCTGTTTCAAATACCAAGACTTTTTTTTTTAAAGAGGGAAGGTACTCTTTCGTTAACTGTTGAAACAGGACTTTTATTGGAGACATCATGACTTCGTTGATCCCTACAATGTGGCCGTTTCTAAACTAATTTCCGATTTGATGGCCTCAGCCGAAGATTAGTTAAGCTTCAAAATACCGGACTTTCATTTTCACCGACGTTTTCCCCTGATACATAGATGTGGCGGGTGTATTATAATAAGTAGGTGATGCTTACTACCCGCGGGCACCTGATCACACCTCTATTTTGGGGTCCATGTCTGTGTATATAAAATATACCGGAATTCTCTACGTTAAATGACTTACGAGTGCGGACTTATGTTTTGGGTACTTTGACCACTTTCATTTGAAAAAGAAAGAAAGATCAGAAAGAAAATGTTCCTGTATAAAACTGTTATTCAGAGATAACTCCTAAAGGGACTTTCACATAATCTTTCACTTAAAGGGACTTTCCTGCTTGAAAGTGAAATTTAGATAAATATAGGGTCTTGAGAAAGTCTATTGGATTATCAGCAGTGTCCTTTGATTTATAGCGATTAATTATATTGTATTATTTGTATCAGCTGCATTCTTTAATTGAAAATGATAATGATGGATATACGAGGGGCGTTCGAAAAGTTTTGCAAATGGCCTCGTAACTTTGTGTAAGGGCATGCTGGGTACAAATGCTATGCATGTACTGAAAACACTACATTTGGTCTTTACAATGATACCAAACAAATTACAAAGGCACTTTTTCTTACTGACTTATATTGCATTTTATTAGGCCCCAGTCATACCACTGAGTCAATTTTACATGTAAATCTTTTCAGTGTTAGGCCCTTAATTCGAATATCGTTATAAATACAAAATATATCTTTGTCAACTGCATGTCCATCGTTGCTCACATTATCCATACAAAAGTTAGAAGAGTGGCACTGTTGTCGAGTCATTCCTTGCAACGCAATGCGCAGTTCTTATGACGCTATTAAAATTGACGTCAACGTCATTTTTGAAAGATTGTAGCAGTTTCATATTTTGCATTAATTTGAATTTATTGACAGATTTTAGCTGATCCATGCAAATGCTCTTGCTGACAAGATTTCTATTACTAACAGACTTACTTTCATAATAAAATCATAATCACTTTAGTAGAAAGGGAGAATTTGCTATAACATGAAATACGGATAATACATATTTACGGGACAGTACTGAACCTAGTTTGAATATAATCTCCGCCATATTTACAGGACAATATTTTCTGGACATTGTCTTAAAGCAGCAAAAATAAAAAAAAATCAAAGACTGTTCATATATGAATTACGGCCCACTAAAGTAGAATTCTGCAGTGCCTGTAGGGTATACCTCTTTCAAAGAAGTTTAAAACTTGTCCTTTTAAGAAAATATAGGCGTGTTTGCAAACTTTTGTAGGCATAACATAGCTTGTTGTGTTTTTGCTATCAGTAATTCTGTCTTTATAGTCGTTATCAAGTTATTACGCCATTTGCAAATCTTTTCGAACACCCCTCGTATGTATGCTAGATGCAAATGCACTTGGACGTTCAGCAATATCTTTCGATTTATAAAGATAAATGCAGATGTATTTACGTTATCTGCGACACAGTACTGTTTGATTTATAGAGTCATATAAAAATTTGGTTTGTCAACATCATCTATTGATTTATGAATCTAGTTTTAAAAGTATTCCGATTTATGGAGTTTATTCCAAATGCTGTTGGATTATCTGCAACATCATGTTATCTGTATAGCTATTCATAAATGCAACTGGTTTATCAACAGCATCCTTTGCCTTTGTTCAAATACATACACACTTATAGTACTCCTCAAAATTATTGAGAATATTTTGCTAAAAATCGAGCAATAATAGTTGACATCCAATGTACAGAAAGTATAGCTTTATTTCATACTTCACAACATGAATCTGCAAAACACTTAACATATTTATATCACTCAGAAGTTTGCTTAGCAAATGTTACCCCCCCCCTCCCCCCCCCCCCCCCCCCCCCTTGAATTGTGCCGCTCAGAGATTTTATTTTATTTATTTATTTATTTATTTATACAATATTTAAAGAGGGTGGCACAATTAGCTATCAAAGCTAGTCTACCTTGTGGCACTCTATTAAAACAATAAAATATTAACAAGACATGCAGGAGACATTACAATACACAATATATAGACATATATACAACAGAGGAGAAAACTGATGTATCGTAAAATAAATGACAATTGATGCCAAGCTCTTAAAAAGAACGTCACATATAGAACGTCAGGAAAACATAATGAAATCTGACGAATTAAAATACATCAAAGGGCACATAAAATTTGTTTCATACTGAAATGGAGCTTAAAATACAAACACATGAAAAGGTAATTAAAAATGTATGATATGTACACATGTATATGTCCATCGCAAAAATGATGAAAAAAATCAAGGCAAGCTGTAGTTTTGTTCTAATACTTATCAGAAAGGTTTTACATTTCTCTTAAAAGAGTTTAATGACTCTAAATTTCTGACAGTGGGTGGGAGAGAATTCCATAGTCGGGGGGGGGGGGGGGGGGGGGGGGGGGGGGGGCGAACATGCGAAGGAGCCCATATAAAGTGCTGTGCGTGACAACGGTATATATAATATGCCAGTGTCTCCCGATCTTAAATTTAGAGGGTGTGTCTGTGATATTGGTGTTAGCATTGTGGAGATATATTCAGGAGACATATCATTAAGAGCTTTATATGTTAGCACAGCTTTATTGTATCTTATTCTACTCGCCACGGAAATCCTACTTGAAAATTATGTACCCTTACCAAATAAAATCAATATTTATGGAAAAGATACCGACAGGGCATGTGTTTTCTGAATGGTTGTCTTATCTACTGATAAAGTTTTGGGGATCTAAACATGATTTTTATGAGAGCTTGTCAGCTGCAGATGCTGCTGGCCTTTATACATATGACTGCATTGCGAAAAAGTGCAAAAATGGGGAAAACTGCAATTTCGATCCAGGGTATGTTGCTCTGATGCAATCCAATTTTATACATCTCGACGGAAACTGCAAACAACTCATACTATTTTTATAAGGTTTAGTAAATGTGCTTTTAGGGACACAAGTTTTGACATTATTCTCTATGTCTTGAAATAAATATGGCATTTGAGACATCAGCAGATCAAAATTTTTGTTGCTTTTCATGCCTACAATATTCTTTGTGTGTTATAAATTCCAGACACTGTCTCAGAAACTGAAGTTAGTAACATTAAACCATGCAGAATATCTAAGGCACCATTAATGATATATACTGTGATGAACAATGGAAAAAATAAACTGATTTCAAGGAGATGATCTAGTTCCAGCAAAGGCAGTGTAGCAAAACAGTCAAAAGCAAGGGACATAATTTTACAGTCATATTCGCCAGTAATAGATACAAGAATTTGGATCATATTGTCATATTTGTAAATCAAACTTGAATATTAGGTTCTTGTTTGTGTTTTACTAATTAAAGGCTAGCATCTAAGAGCCAAAAAGCAATTCTCAATAATTGTACAATGTCTACTAATTCAGGATCTGGAAGTATGCTTAAAGCTTATGTCAAACTATTCCTGAAGCAGCATCCTTTCATTTATAGAGCTAATTATAACCCCAACATACGAAGTATGTCAAGGGTATTATATATGCAGTTTTTGTCATGATGTCCGTTCGTCTGTGTGTTAGTTACTTCGTCCGTAAGTTTACTTTTACATCAGAGTTTTTTTATTGCTCATAACTCTGAAACCACTTCTCAGATTCTTTTCATGTCTCTATAGCATTGCCTTTGATATGAAATATCTGAACTCCTGGGTCAGGCCCCTGGATGGGGCCAGGGATCAATAATTTGGACTTAGTATACGTCAGAGTTTTGTGTTAAACCTTCTAGATTACTCATATGTCTGTAACCACAGATTCTTTTCATATTTGGTTAACGATATTTCTTTATCATAACCTTTGATATGAAGTACCTAAGCATGGGGATTCAGACCTCTGGATCGCGCTAGGGGTCAATAATGAGGATTTACGTACTCTGAGTTTTGCATTACAGACATGTGAGATATCCAAAAGCTTTAATAATATGTCAGATTCTTTTCATAGTTAGTTCATGACATCTCTGGGATTGGTGTCAGGCTCTAGAGGGGGCTAGGGGTCTATAATTTGGACTTGGCTTATGTCAAAGTGTTGCGTTTAACCTTTTTGATTGCCCATTTCTATGCAATCAAACCGCATTTGGTATATGATATCTGCATAACATTGCCTTTGCTATGAACTATTTAAGCAATGGGATCATGCCTCTTGATGGAGCCAGGTTTCAATAATTAGGATTTTCTTGGGCCGTGGCGCTGGTCGGGGATAATCGTGAGCCCCTACTTTCTCTAGTTGAAAATGCTTTGGCTTATCAGAGCATGTTTGGTTCATAAACCGAGATTGTGAACCCGCGTGGATTACCAGCAGCACACCATGATTAATAGAGTATAGTGAGAATTCTTATGGATTATCAGCAACAGCCTTTGATTGTGAATGCATATAGTATATCAGCTGCAACATTTGATTTATAAAGCTAATCGCAGACATATTTGGTTTATCAGCATCATCCTGCGATTTAAAAAGCTGATTGCAAATGCATTAGGATTATCGTCATCATTTATAGAGTTCATTGCAACTGCCTAAGCATAAGCATGGTCATAAGCAGCATCGTTCTATTAATGAGCCGCGACACGAGAAAACCAACAAAGTGGTTGTGCACCCAGCGCAGACTCAGATCAGCCGCGCCATCTACCCAGTCTGATCTGAGTCTTCGCTGGCCGCATGGCGGTAGCTTAGACCCTCAGCTACCATTTAAGTGCCTAGGGAAGAGTCTGATCAGACTGGGCGGATGCCCAGGTTGATCTGAGTCTGCACTTTGCACACAACCACTTCGTTGGTTTTCTGGTGTCGCGGATCATTTCTAGGCGCTTATTGCATTGTGAGTTTTAGAAATATATGAATTAGATAATTACGAATTCATTTGCAGCGCTCTCTGATTTATAAAGCTTTTAGATAATGTATATGGATAATCACCACCATCCTTGGATTGATAGAGATAATTGCAGATGTATTTGTTCTATCAGAAGCATCCTTTGATTTGTAGAGCTTAATTTAAATGTGTTAAAGGTTATCTGCAACATCATTTGATTTGTGTAGCTAGTTGTAAATGCAGCTGGTTTATCACCACAACATTTGATTTACATTTGATTAACGGAAGTATATGATGATGCATTTAAGTATCAGTAGCATGAAGCATGATTTGATTCAACAAGCTAGTTGCAGGCGCATTAGGATTAAAATCAGCACCCTTTGATACAGAGCTAATTGATAATGCATTAGGAACTTGTTTGCAGCATGTTTTGATTAAAAAAAAATACTTGCGAACGCATATGGAACATAGAGATAATTCATAAAGGATATGAAGTATCAGAGGCATCCTTTGGTTTATATAAATAATTGCAGATACAGTTAGTTTATTACTAACATCCTTTGAGTTTTAGAGCTTATTGCAAATGCATTTGAAATATTTGCATTATCATTTGATTAATGCAGCTATTTGTAAATGAAACTGGTATATCAGCAGCATCCTTTTAATTATAGAGCTACGTGGATTATCAGCAGCACCGTATGAATTATAGAGCTAATTGGTAACACATGTGGGATATCAGCAGTATCCTTTGATTGATAAAGTCGTTCCAGATGCTTTTGGTTTATCAGCAGCATTCTTTAATTTACATGGCTAATTACATATCTGGATTATCTGCAACGTACTTTGATTTGTGACATTATCTGTTATTTTATCGTATTGGCAGTATGTTTTGATTCAAACAGCTACTTTCGAACAGTTATGGATAATAGAGCTAATTTCATGAAGTATCAGAGGGATCCTTTGGTTTATATAAATCATTGCAGATACATTTTTAAGTTAGCTTATCACTAGCATCCTTTTGATTTATAGAGCTTATTCCAAATGCATTTGAATTATCTGCAACGTCATTTGCTTAATGCAGCTTTTTGTAAATGCAACTGATATATTAGCAGCATCCTTTTATGTACAGAGCTATGTGGATTATCAACAGCTTCCTTTGAATTATATAATTATAGAGCTAATTGGTAACACATGTGGCATATCAGCAGTACCCTTTGATTAATAAAGATCGTTCCAGATGCATTTGATTTATCAGCAGCATTCTCTTATTTGTAGAGACAGTTACATACATGTACTTGGATTATCTGCTACATACTTTGTTTTATGAGTTTTTCGTTGACGCATTTGAATTATCAAAACCTACCTGGGATTTAGATGCTACTTGCAAATATGTTTTGGTTAAAATAAAACTACTTTTAGATTAAGGTCTATTTTCCAGGTTATGTGCATGTAGTTGTATTTTGGATTATGTTAGACAAAACTGAATTATTTTCACTAAATCAGTTTTTAGCAGCTACTATAGAGCTCACTTATATAGTAGAATTCAGCTTGATGTCAGCTGTTCTACTTTCTCAAACAATACAGTGATTTTTATTTTTTTTTCAGGAGGCATCCTTCAACTGCAACAGTCAACACCGCGGGAGACTGTGACCTTCCAAAACGAGAGTTTCAAAGTGTTCAAATGTGAATATTGTGAAGCGGTGTTTGCCAACAAGAGCAAGTTATTACGTCATATCCGGAAACATACAGGAGAGAAGCCGTTCCAGTGCCCGATTTGTCTCGCGAAATTCACGCGTAAGGAGCATGCAAAACACCACCTAGAAGTAAAACATGCTCAGCCCGATGGAGAAATATTGAGTATTTGATTTTTTTCAGTTTAAGATCAAAGTTTATTTCACTGAATGATGAACAAGGTCAAAATGCTTTGACGTTTGGGCAATGACGTGATAACGTTATAGGTTTTTATGTGCAGGACATGCCAGTGTTGCAGATTTTCTGTTCCACGTTTTCTAAGCACGTAGACCGAATTATATATTAATTAACCTTTTGAATACAGGAATTGGAACTTTGACGGTGGTAAAAATGCATAGATAATCTTTTATATTCATGTAGTATCTACACATGGTGACAACCATATCAGATACGTAAGTGTCTTGCTAATGACATACATTTTGATGTTCCAAGGGTATACAAAGGGAGCTTTGTAACAAGAGAAACTTGTGGTTATACTATTTTCGATTACTGTACATAAATTCTGTATATGTTATACATAAATATGCATTTGTTTTGAGAGAGAGAGAGAGAGAGAGAGAGAGAGAGAGAGAGAGAGCATATTATTGTTTTGCCAAAAGTCTTGGTATTTCTGTTAAAGTGTTTAATTCACAAAAAGCCACTTGAGTGCTTTCAGGCTATACTAATACTTTGAACACCATATGAACACCATATAAAGTGTATGTGTACAATTCCAGATCGCCATTTTTACTCTACGGGAAACAGCTTATGTGACTTCTGGTTTGCTTCCACACTGGATGATAGTAGCCTTCCGAAATGAGGACAAAGGATTGATTTTGCTCCTTGATAAGCAAATGTTTTAGTTTCTGTAAGAGTTGATCTCCATTGAGAAGGGCGTCAAATGACAGAGTTGCTTTATCTGAAAGTGTACCCGTATAGCTTAAAAATACCCTATATTTATTCATTTCTGCCTAAATAACTACATGTTTATGTCCTTATATTTTGCGAACAAAAGTGAAAAGGTGAGAGCAGAGAGGGAACAGAACAAATGCTAGGGAAAGAAAATAGCATGAAAATAGTGGACAGTTAGTGCATATAGTTTTGAATAAATTAGGTTTTTATAATGAACTTTTAATTACGTGGTTGTATAGTTTTATTACATTTATGAGACATGCGATTTGGCCAGGCAGTCAGAGGAATTGGTTCTTCGGGCATGCGCAGTCCAACCAAGACTATATCACGCAGTATATCCAGACCATTATTAGCTCACCTGAGCCGAAGGCTCACAGGTGAGCTTATAGTATAGGCAGGCATCCGTCGTCCGTCGTACGTCGTCCGTCGTCCGTCAACATTTTCAAACGACATCTCCTCTGAAACTACAAGGCCCATTGTAACTAAATTTTATATATAGCATCTATAGGCAGGGGGAACCAATAACACTGTTTTTATCCAAATTGCTTCGGAACTTTGGTGGCTATGGCAACTTAAAGTTTCCATTGACTTGTATGGGAAAAATTGAAAATTTGCATTTATTGCTATGTCACTGCAGATATTTTGACAAAACTTTTACAGAAATGTTCCTTGAGTAGTCCTCCATCAACCACATGAAATTTTTGTCAATTGCACAATGTGGCTGGTTGCCATGGCAACCGAATGGTTAAAAATAGAAAAAAATATTCAAAAATCATCTCCTCAGAAACTATGCAACCAATAAAGCTCAAACTTCACAGAAAGGATCTTGGCACTGCCCTCTATAAAAGTACTGTTTTTCTTGGCAATTGCTCTAGCAGTTTGGTTGCTATGGGAACTTAAAGTTGCCATTGACTTATAATGGCAAAATAGAAAATTTGCATTTATTGCTATGCCACTTCAGATATTTTGACAAAACTTTTATAGAAATGTACCTGGAGTAGTCTTTAACCAGCCTTGTTAAATTTATGCAAATTGGACAATTTTTCTGGTTGCCATTGCAACCGAATAGTTAAAAAGGGAAAAATATTAAATAATCATCTTTGCATAAACTGTGTGGCCAATAAAGCTGAAAATTTACAGATAGAATCTAAGTATTAGCCTCTATAAAATTACTATTTTTCATGGCAATTACTCCAGCAGTTTGGTTGCTATGGCAACTAAGAGTTTCCATTGACTTATAATGGGGAAAATGGAAATTGGCAATTTTTGCTGTCTCACGGCTTTTATTTAGACTTTCTTTATACAGAAATGTTTCTTGAATAGTCCTCTATATTTCATATGAATTTTCTCCAAATCGCTGAATTTGATTGGTTGCCATGGCAAAATATAGGGTAAATTTTCAAAAAAAAAAAAAGAAAAAATGAAAAAATCTTCTGCTCAGAAGCCATATGGGGGATGAAGCTGATATTGTGCAAACATGTTGATGACAGAAGCCTCTACATGAATTTTGTCTTTTCTTCCAACCCAATAAGAACTTTGGTTGCTATGTCAACTTATAGTTTCCATTGACTTATAATGGGGAAAGTGAAGCCATGAGGAGGATGAAGCTGATACTTTGCATACATATTAATAACATTAGCCTCTACCTAAAGTATATTTCATATTATCATTGCCCATGTGAACTGGTTGCTATGGCAACTTAAAGTTTCCATAGACTTACAATGGGGAAAGTGGACATTTGGTATTTATTTCTGTGTTACGGCAGATATTTTGACAAAAGCTTTACAGAAATGTTCCTAGAGTAGTCCTCTATCAGCTATAAGAATTTTGCCCAAAGACCTGATTTTGATTGGTTGCCGTTGCAATTGAAGGGCCAAATTTTCAATTTTTTCATTTTTTTTTTTTTTTTTTTTTTTGCCAAAGATCTTCTTCTCAGAAGCCATTAAGGGAGGATAAAGCTTATTTTTTGCATCAATGTTTGTGATATTATCCTCTACATAAATGGTGTGTTTTATTGCTGCTGTGCATGTTGTTTTGTTGCTGTGGCAACTTAGGTTTTCCAACATAACCTCAGTGCTCAGGTGAGCGATATAGGGCCATTGGCCCTCTGGTCTGATCTTGTAACCAAGATTCTGGTCAGATTGTACGGTTCCACAGGTTGATTATGACGCTAATCCTGTCACAGAGGTTGCTTTTGCTAACTCTAAAATTGTTCACATGCAGCTTTGTCTACCCTTTACAAAATATTAGTTAACCATGCATATAATAGGATTAACATGGTAATTAGGTTCAGTGAACCTCATTACCATGTTAATCCTATTATATGCTTGGGGCGTTTCATTTTATTGAAGGAGGGCTTTTTTTAATCAAAGTTCTAAATGTCATTGTGTCTATGTGCATGGATATACTTCCAGATAAAGTGATTCTGTTTTCCTGCTTTAACTTCTTTTCTCAAGAGGGATCAACTCTTAATGGAAAAAATTTGCTCCTCTCGGAACACATTTCTTCTTTTAGGAGTGGATCCTATTTAAAAGGGCTACGTTTGCCAGAGGAACAAACAGGAATTCATTTTGGTCACCTTTTTAAAGCTCATAGAAAACATAGAGATTGGTAAGTAAAGTAACATTATTTTTGGAATAGAGGCAGTGGGCATTCATTAGCACGGTCGTTTATTAGGTATTTTCTTCCCTCACTGAAGTTGATTAAGGTATACTGGGAGTACCTCCTGTTTTTTCTGCCATTTTACAGCTATAATGACCGTCTGTTTGCTGCCCTAGAGGATGGGCCCTTTCAAAATGGAGCTGTTTTTAAGGAGAGGATTCGCTCGTGAAGGAGAGTAAAATTGGCAGCCATAACATCCCATTGGATTGATACCATATGCCTTTAGGGAGCTATAAGCCTTTCAAATAAGGAAGTTAATACAGTTATGCCGCTTTCTTGTAAACGGGCTTAACCAATTGTTAGCTGTCATAGAACTTAGATTTTAATTTGTATATGTATGCATGTTTTGCTTATCAGAGTTGAAAATAAAGACAAAGCATTAGTGACATTGATTCCTTTCTTGGCAAACCAGCCGATATGTCCAGAGAAAAATTAAGACAATGCAGAACCATTTATGAAAATATCCAGAAAAAGACAAATTTATAGTGCAAAAGCCATCCAAGACATCGAAAGAGGAAGAGAGGAATACCAACGACAAAGATGAAAACAAGACAAATTAGAATATTTTCGATAATAAACACATTCAGTCTAACGAATCGTAACTGCAAGAGAAAATCTGTATTGGAAGGTTGGTAGTAAAGCTAGGAGTTTAACCCTTTAAGCACCAGAGACGAAAATAGCTGAATTTGCAAACAACGTAGATCCTGGTGAAGCGGCTCATCTTGAGCCGCGTCACCTAGATCTACACTGGCCCTCTAGTCTTTTAAATCTCAATATGATATAGCTAGGACGAAACATTTATTTTTAGCTCACCAGAGCCGAAGGCTCCGGGGGAGCTTATAGGATAGGCAGTTGTCCGTCGTCGTCGTAGTATGTCGTGTGTCGTGTGTCGTATGTCGTCGTCCGTCAACACTTTTAAACAACATCTCCTCTGAAGCCATTGGGCCAATTGGGCCCGAATTTCATCTGTAGTATCCATGGGCTGGGGGATTGAAACTTTGTTTTTTTTTATGAAAATCTGTCCTTTAGTTTGGCTGCTATGGCAACTTAGAGTTCTCATACTTATAATGGGGAAAATTGAAAAATGGCATTTTCTGCCAAGCCATTGCAGATATGTTGACAAAACTTTTGTAGAAATGTTCCTTGAGAAGTCTTCAATCAGCTGTATGTTTTTTGGCCCACTGCCCCTTTTATTGGTTGTCACGGAAACCAAAATGCAATTAAAAAGGAAAAAATACTTAAAAATTATCTCCTCTGAAACCACTGGGCCGATAAGGCCCAGATTTCATCTGTAGTGTCCTTAGGCTGGGTAATTGAAAGTTTATGTTTTTTATGAAAATCTGCCCTTTCGTTTGGTTGCTATGGCAACTTAGAGTTCCCAGAGACTTATTATGGGAAAAATTGAAAAATAACATTTACTGCCAAGCCATTGCAGATATGTTGACATAACTTTTATAGAAATGTTCCTTAAGAAGTCTTCTATTGGCGTTATGTTTTTGGGCTCACTGCCACTTTTATTGGTTGCCATTGATACTAAAATGCAAAAAATATGAAAAAAATCCTTACAAAATTATTTCTCAGAAGTTTTTAGGCTGATAAGGCCCAGATTTCAGCTGTAGTATCTTTGGGCTGGGAGATTGAAAGTTTGTGTTTTTTATGAAAATCTGCCCTTTTGTTTGGTTGCTATGACAACTTAGAGTTGCATTGACTTATAATGGGCAAATTTGAAAAATGGCATTTACTGCCAAGCCATTGCAGATATGTTGACAAAACTTTATACAAATGTTCCTTGACAAAACTTCTATCAGCTATACATGCTTTTGGTCCACTTCTATTTTTAGCTCGCGTGTACTAAAGTATAGGGAGAGCTATTGCTGTCACTTGGGGCGTTGGCGTCACACTCTAAAGTTTTACGTTTAAGTTTTTTATGTGATGGGCAAGGCACTGCAGGCGAGCTATCCTGTACGGTAACAGGTCTTGTTATTATTGGTTGTTATGGAAGCCATAAAGCAAAAGAAGGAACAAAAATCCCTTAAAAATGATCTCTTCTGAAGCCACTAGGTCAATTGGGCTCAGATTTTATCTTTAATATCTTTGGGCTGTGGAAGTGAAAATTTGTGTTTTTCTATATGAAAATCAGCTCTTTCATTTGGTTGCTATGGCAAATTAGAGTTGCATTGACTTACGATGGGAAAATAAAAAAATGGCATACTGCAATTAAAATATGGAAAATAGTCATATATTTTATTATCAACTCAACAGACTGTCAGACTGAGACTTTTTAGTAGTATATTTTGTATTAGCATGTACAAATGTGACAGCAGTTTTGAAAGCAATTTTGAGCTAGAGATCTGGTGAGCTTCGTGGCCCGTGGGCCTCTTGTTTAATTTTGCAGACATAAATTTTTTCGTCTGCTTTTTGGCGCTTAAAAGGTGAACACGTTTATGCGCACAGTCTCACGCTTCCTTCTGATGCAGCCCTAAGAACAAGTAGGTGGGCAATCTCTAGGCACCGATGATTTACCTTCCCAAATGACAATTTTCAAGACAGTTATCCCCATTCTAATGCACTTTTTCACATTTTCCCCTTTCAAAGTGTACCTCTTTGCACCCATTGTAAGAGCTTTCAGCAGCGTAAAACCAAACGTCAGCCAATTAGAAGCGACGTTTTATAATGACGTCGGATTTGCGACAGTAAATTGTATAATATATTGTCGCAAATTTTTGACGTTATCCAATCAGACGTCGCGTTATATTTATAAGTGCATTAGAATGACGAATTGTACATAGCTGTTGAAAATTAAATGCCTAATTCAGTGTTAGAAACGTTAATATGAAATAGGTGTTACCTAAATGCGTGCAAAAGCAGTTTTTTTTCTTTTACAAAGCTGAGGGCATATAGGAGGTTTTAGGGATTTCCATTATGACGTAAATCTGGCGCATGCGCACAGAGCTGGCCGTCAATTCATCGGCCAGTACTATGTTTCACAGTGTAAAAAGGCAGATTTTTATTATGCAAAACTCAGTTTTTCAGTGTTAGTAAGTCGTAGTTTTCGAACAAATAATGTGTGTCCGATCTGTAGGCTCCCAGAATGGAATTTCATGCATACACAGAGGTACATACCATGTCTGCACACAACTTTTATTCAACGTTTTGTGTCCGATGTGTAGGCCCCCAGAATGGGGGTGTCATCTTACAAAGAGTACTTATCCTGCAGGAACACAACGGTATTTCAACGTTGTGTACCCGATGTGTAGGCTCCTAGAATGGAAGTGTCATGCATGCAAAGAGATAATTATCCTGTAGGCACATAACGTTGATTCAACGTTGAGTGTCCGATGCATGGGATGTCATCTTTCAAAGGGTACATATCCAGCAGACACACAACGCTGATTCAATGTTGTAGGTCCGATTTGCAGGCTCCCAGAATCGGGACGTCGTGCATACAAAGGGGTACCCTGCAGGCACACAAACGTTGAATCAGTGTTTAATCAACGTCGTTCAACGTCGATAGCCCGATGTGTAGGCTTCTGGAAATCCAAGAATGTTTCGTCCAACAGATTGTCAAATCGGGCCACAAGTTTTAATGAAAAGTCCTTAGATGATGGTGCGTCGCCCGCGTTGTCTTATGACGTCATCATGTCGTGACACACTTCAAAGCAATGGTCAATGCTGTGTTTGTAAACATACTTTGACGATGCCAACGGGAAAGTGAAGCAAGTTTTTTTAAAGGAAAATGTAGGTGTACCAAGCTTTAGATAATTTACAACTACTGGATGACATTTGAATGGCTAAAGGTTCTTGCTCTGCATGGAAGTCATTGCACATCGAGGTATTTGGTTCTATTCACGAATTTCCGTGTCCTTCGTATTCTACATCGACCATGTTGTCTTTAAAATAGTCGCTTTTCGAAATATCGAGGTCAATTCTAATAGATGGCGGCCATCATATCCAATCGAATCGACGCACGAGGTTAATGGCATGCGATTTATGATGTAGTGTCCCCTATTGTTTGTTTATTTATCCTTTTGCTGATACACAGCTTAATCAGTTACCGTTTACTTATTTGGACTTGCAAGTTGGATTGATCGCCTTTAAAAATAAAACAAAAAGAAATAGATGTTGAAGAAAACTTTTTTTGGTCACTCTCTCAGAAGCGGGACTTCGTCAAGGAAGGGCATGTGATCGAGGATGGCTCTCGGCTCAGTGTTACTTTGCATTACAGAAACGGGACAAATCCAATGTAAACAGCCTAAGAGCGCAGCCATATTTGCCAAAAAGTTTTAAGCTGGAAAGTGTTGGATTTGCTCTTTGTGGAAGTAGCTTTTTTTAATGATGCATGTTATCTATAGGCGTGCAGCAGCACGGACGCGCTTCGCGCGTCCGCGCGAGTGAGCTTCGCTCACGCGCGTTGCTTATGCACGTATGAAATGCGCGCTTTAATAACAGTCAACGTTTTTGTGAATGGTGATGACTGTGTTCGGCCGGGTGCTGCCTGTGAGTCATTCATTGTCGAGGCCACACGCCATGCCAGCTACACGTATGGGATGTCAAAAGGCTCAATGTAGATTATTTCACAATACTGGAGCACGCATACTAAACTATAGGGCATACACGATCAGGTATCTCTAGTGTTGATCCTTTTGGTACCCCAAATGCGTGTCGCTCGCATATGTCGTTTAAACGCTCGCATTATGTGTTAACTTTGTGGAGTGATAGGTGCTACAAGTGATTCAGTCTGGCTAATTTTGAATTGCTGGCGCTGGAATGCAAATACACCCATAACGCATTCAGATTACATCACCAGCAGGTGACATATTCTCGACATTTCACCATTTAGTATGTTGAAGTTATCGGACTCTTACTGTAAATTATGTGTAATTCAAAGTCTCTGAATAGCCAATGCGTGCATCAAATTTGGTAACAAAAGAGCACTTTTACGACAAAAAAGTCATCTTCCGAAATATGTTGTTTTTGCAAACATTTCGTGTTGCATGACGTGTGACCTCGACAATTTCTAACGAGTTGGAATGACATCCTTCTCTCAAGGATTGCACAAGGCACTTCAGCTTTACAAAACTGAAGCCAATTTGGAGAGATAACAACATATCTCTTGGATTTATGTCTAAACAGTATCTTAAATACGATGACCCTAACACAAACAGTTCATCAGATATTTTGTTCACAAGGTTGTTCATAATAGACTTTATAATCTGGTCAATTCTGTTCTCGCGTCAAAAGAAGAAGAAAAAAAAGGTCATAACTTGGCAACGACAAACTTGGTGGGTAAGACATACGTATCCGTTCATTTCTTATATATATTTTACACATGAAATTTCAAAATCTTGCCTCCAACCATTTCCGACCCAGGGCTGTAACAGACAGACTGCCATTTACATTTTTTCCGCAATCTGTCGCAAGTAAGCCGGCGGGATGTAAATGCTTTTGGCATAATACTTTGATTGCTTAGAGGTTTCTCTTCTGACAAAAGTAATACATTGATATCTATACTGTTACATGTAACAATTTCAGAGTCAGGATAGTGTTTTAACGTTATTTCTGAGACAAATTATTTCTGGATCTTTCTGCATATTAAAGAGTGACATACAATAATATCAATAATATCATAAAAATCTATCATTATCTGGAATCCTGCACTGTAAAAAATGTCCATAGATTTTACGTAAAAATACCTGGCAACCATCTGCCAGTCCATTTCCCGTTATTTATTCTGGCGTCTTTTTTGTAGAACATTTTTCGAATCACGATATGGTAGAGTTGTTTTAACTGACTGCACTCGAAAATACCTTTATAGTGTTGAAGGGCTACAGGGCCAAAACAATACCTGTCTTATTCTGCCCTACTCTCCGTGTTAAATGCTACCAATGTTTACGGGCGCCCGTACAAATAACGGGAAATGGACTGGCAGCTGGTTGCCAGGTATTCTACTGTAAAATCTACGGATTGTTTTACAGTGTGGGTTGTGTTTCACCACGATGCTAGTAAATAACAGCACGTCCGCTGCCAACGATACAAGATGTGGCGGATTCAACCCTGCATTCCACCACTGTCACAGCTCGGAAATCCACAGCTTCGCGGAAGCACTGAAATCTATTCTGGTTGTCGAGTTCCTGATTATGTTCTTCGGGTTTTTTTTCGAAACATTTGCCTCTTCTTTCTGATGCGGAGAGATCGATTTGCGTCTCAAGCTTTTGCAGTGTATTTTATGTTCTCCGCTGTCAGCGACTCCATCTTTCTGACAATTAATTTGGCATCGAATGCAGTTGGAAGTATCAGAGATGAAGATTTTTCGGCTCAAGCGTCCAGGAACGGAAACTGTGGATGGTTGTTAATGGTAGAATCCGTTCCAAGCTTAACGTCGCCCTGGTTTATCGTTCTGTTGACATTAGATCGGTTTTTAGCAACCTGGTTCCCGCATCGACATTCAAAGATGGTCAACAGGCGACGATGTATTTTGTTTGCCTCTGGACTAGTCTTAATTGCAATGGGCATACACATTCCTTTTGCTGCATCGTACAAAACGCACATGGGTGTAGACGATTCAAACCAAACAAGTTACACATGCATGCTTACGTTGTTTTCTAATCCTGCGTTCGGATATCTTATAGTTAGAGGATCTTACATGAGTGCTCATGTATTACTGAATTTATTAAACTCGTTGGCAAAAACGATAAGATGCTCGGCAGAGAGCCGAGCATCTTATCGTTTTCGCCAACGAGTTTAATAAATTAAGTAATACAGGAGCACGAATGCAAGATTCTATTTATCATATGACAATAAATCGCATTTTATTAGCGAATTTTGCACTTAAACGTCACGATCTCGCCATTAGAAAACGCGACGTTTTATGGACGTCAACGCATAACGTTACGACGTAATTTGCATATTTAATCCACTAGTGGATTATCGTTTTTAATGCATGGCTTTATTACACTCTCAGATGCGACGTCATATGATAAAAATAGTAATCAACAACATTATCCCACTTGGATTGATTGCTGTGCTCAGCGCAACCATATTTTTTGGTTTAAGAAAATCAAAAGGATTCAGAAGTCCGAAGTGCTGTCAGTGGAACCGAAGCAGTGTTCTTGTTTTCTATATCGCCATAATGATTTTTCTCACGTGGTTTCCTAGTAACGTTGTCTCCTTCGTAGAAACTTCCTATGCCGTTCAGGGAATCGACTCTCCTCTCGCAAGTATTGTTACTGACAAGACTTGGCATGCATGTCTCATGCTGCATCTGTTTTCGTTCGGCCAAAACTTCTATATCTTGATGATCATGTCACCGATGTATCGCCAGGAGTTCAAAAAGATGATAAGACTGACAAAAGATGTCGACAATAGAGATGACGAATTTGAACTGGACTATGATGAAGATAGTACACCAATGCTAAATGAAGGGGAACCAAAAGCAGAGCAGCCGAACTCTATCACGTTGTAAAATTATGTAGGGTGAGCCGCGACACGACAAAACAAACAATGTGGTTGTGCGCCCAGCGCAGACTCAGATCAGCCTGGGCATCCGCCCAGTCTGATCAGAATCTTCGCTGGCCGCGTGGAGGTAGCTTTAGCCCTTATGCCCCAGTCACACACACACATTACGGATTGGGTGGATAGTTGTGGACTTTAAATCTACACGATTTGTGGGCGTGGTCTCTCTCCATATCGAATCCGTATAGTATCCGTATGGTATCCGCAAGGTCCGCAGGATATGCCACCAAATTTTGAAAAGTTTAAATATTCAGGCGCGGACGAGTTAACCATAATGATCCGTAACTGAAGGCATTTATTCGCATTTATGCATATCTAATCCGTATCTAATCCGTATCTCGACCTATCATTCCGCGGTCCATCCAAAATTTTGGACAAATACGGTTTCATGCGGATTGTTACGGTTAGTTACGGGTCTCGGTCTGCGTATTGTTACGGACTAATGCCCCAGTCAGATTAGCTGTTCGCAATTATCCTCACCAATACGTATCTGTCAGTATTGAAGTGTAAGTTATCCGTATAGAAACGTATCTGAAGGTAAAAGTCCGTAAAAAAACTCCGAACGAGACCCGTAACTAACCGTAATTGAAGGTAACTATCTGCGCGAAACCGTATCAGTCCACAACTTTGGGTTGGGCTGCGGAATGATATGTTTATATACGGATAAGATACGGATTAGATACGGATTATATAAGGATAAATGCGAATGAATGCCTTCAGTTGCCTTTTGTTACGGATCAATACGGTTTACTCGTCCGCGACTGAATTTTGAAAATTTTCAAAATTTGGAATCGGATCCTGCGGACCCTACGGATACGATACGGACAGTTACAGACTCTGCGGATGCGATACGGACCTTTACGAATAACACCGGACAGATACGGATGGGCCATCCGCAGATGCAATACGGACCATTACGCATAAAACCGGACATATACGAACGGGCCATCCGTAGCATCAACAACATCTTTCCGCACCTAGAAGTAACAGAAGGTAATGGAAGGTAAGTAGTTAGTATACATTCGTATCATCTCTCATCGATTGATTAAAAGGGAAACTATCTGACCGCAGACATCCGCATGTATCCTTAATCATACGCATCTGTAGGTAACTGTATCCGTAAATTAATCAAGAAAATAAGCCACGCCCACAAATTCTGCGGATTATTGTGGATTTTTATCCACAACTATCCGCCCAGTCCGTAATGTGTG
Organism: Ctena decussata; assembly: GCA_963989385.1. Taxonomy (NCBI): domain Eukaryota; kingdom Metazoa; phylum Mollusca; class Bivalvia; order Lucinida; family Lucinidae; genus Ctena; species Ctena decussata. Next base: position 45,023,895 of record OZ022510.1, read on the forward strand.
TGTGTGACTGGGGCATAAGGTACCCTTTAAGCGCTTGGCGAAGAGTCTTATCAGACTCGACCGATGCCCAGGCTGATCTGAGTCTGCGAAGGGTGCACAGCTATATTATTGGTTTTCTCATGTCGCGGCTCAGGGTGTTTCAGACTTTAAGAAGCATGGGTACACCTCCATGTTTTCCCAGTTTAACTAAGGGAAATAACTTGTGTGACAGATTATAGTTCAGATTATATGAGCCGCGACACAAGAAAACCAACAAAATGGTCGTGCGTCCAGCCCAGACTCAGATCAGCTTGGGCACCTGCCCAGTTTGATCAGACTCTTCGTTTAGAGCTCAAAGGGTCTAAGCTACTTCCATGCGGACAGCGAAGGCACTGATCAGACTGGGCGGATGCCCAGGCTGATCTGAGTCTGCACTGTCCGCACAACCACTTTGTTGGTGTTGTCGTGTCGCAGATTATATATTTTCTGATGGGCTGATTCGAGTTTAAAAGAAACAGACTTCCGCTGAATCAGTGTTACGGAGTGCCGGCAGTGTTGCAATGTCATATCACTATACAAGAACAGACTCAATTAGACCGTGCTGCTTTTTTTATCGTTTCTCAGATGCATTCCTTGCTTCAAGAGGATCTGGGTTTTTTTGTTGGTTTTTTTTGTTTGTTTTTTTTTTGTTGTTGTTTTATTCTGTTTTTTAAGACTTTATTTAATGATACCGTCACGGTGAGTTCAATATCAGTCTGATCTTCCAAGGATTAAATATATTGCATGTGAGATACAATGGCTTCATGACCATTCAAGCTTGAAGGAATTGTGGGTTTGTCAAAATCACCAGTGTGACACTGATTTCATCATTTACACATTTGCCCAGCGAAAATTCAGATCAGTGTGGGCATCCACCCAGTCTGATAAGAGTCTTTGATGTAAGCTTAAGAGGTAGTTAAGAGTTTAAGCAAGCTGAACGCGAATAGTGAAGACCCTGGTCAGACTGAGCGAAAGCCCAGGCTGATCTGAGTCTTCGCTGGGCGCACATGTCACTGTGTTTGTTTTGTCGTTTCATGGCTTATTTCTCCCACATATTTTTGCAGTAATATGTATAGAAATGGAACCTTAGTACAATGTGAACCATCTAACACGTGTAGTTCTTTGCGTTCGGCATAAATGATAAAAGGGAAAAAAATGTACATGCATTTTTGTAACATTTCACAAAATAAGTTATCTCACATACTTCAATGCTCATTTGCTACCTTTTAATTCAATTGCATATTTGCTCACAGTATTTTGTTTGTCGTGTCTGATGTATATACAATAACAATAGATTTCAAAAGTTCGCAGTATTCCATCGGGTATTTTATTAATAAGCTAATGGTAATACAGAGTACTTACATGGAAAAGGAAGTCTACACCATACCAGTCATTTTACAAATTCGGCTAATACAGATCTAGTAGGCCAATACATACCAATATCGGCCAATACGACTCGGCCAATATCATTGACGCCAAACTCGGCCAATATTGATGACGTACGTGTAAATTGATAAAATTGTCATTAATCAAGAAATTTCATACTGGCCAAGCTATACATGTAGGTCCTGCCTTAACAAGTCAAATATGAGCCGCGTCATGAGAAAACCAACAAAGAGGTTGTACGCCCAGCGAAGACTCAGACTCTTGGCTACCCTGTAAGCGCACAGCGAAGACTCTGATCAGGCTGGGTGGATTCCCAGGCTAGTATGAGTCTTCGATGGATGCACATACCACTTTGTTGGTTTTGTCGTGTCGCGGCTCATATGCGTTTCACATCAAAATGTCTTCATATTTAAAAACTGAACGTTACTTTGAAATTCAAAAATACTTTGTAATATTGCTTTTTTTTCGAGGCGCAGCCTCGTATAATTTCGACATTGTTCCACATTTCACAAGATTCCATTGGTCAAATAACGCGTAGATCTATGTCAAAATTTAGCCAGTAATATCAAAGGTCGATGAATATTTAATCTTCGTTTTTTCTCGTCGTACTGCACTGTGAATACTAGCACTCTGTCTTATATTTTACAATAGAAATGTTATCGAAAACAGACGCAGCCGTTCTAAACTTTCTTTTTTTTGATCGTAGATCTACTTTCGGTTTCTATTGTCGGTTTAATTCACACAAACAAACAAACTGTGCAATATGTTGATAGCTATTTTGAAATCAGGTCAATATCAAGATTGACCGCAGTCCAATTTGGAATTACAAATTGGACAGCTCAATTTTGAGAAAGGTCGTTGTCGCTACCCAGTGAAAATTACGGTTGTGGGTGCCTATCGACATAGCTTACTTATTCATGAAACTTATCATGGAAAAGTTTCTATCTTTCAATATAGTTTTCTTTTTCGCAATTGGCACGTCGTCATGAAATCTATGTTTTGAAGCAATAAATACTTGTGTAAAAAATTATATGAAAAAAAGAGAGGCAAATTCGGCGAAAAACCAGGCTTTCAGAACACATGTATATCAGGCAATCATATGTGCCTTTATCAGCAGCTGTCTGACGAAGCATTAATAAACGATTTCCTCTCTCGCGCCATTGTGTAGTAGACTATCGATATCAGACAGGAAAGGGCGACGGAGTTGTCTCTGCGTGAATGCTAAGTAGGCTATGTGTCCGCATAGAAGTAGCTTAGACCCTTAGCTACCCTTTAAGCGCTTAGCAAAGAGTCTGATCAGACTGGGCGGATGCCCAGGCTGATCTGAGTTTTCGCTGGGCGCACAACCACTTTGTTGGTTTTCTCGTGTCGCGGCTCAAATATTCTTTAGATATCATACCGCTGCACATTAATTACAAACGGCTCACGTTAGAACAGTCAGCAGTTCATCTGCTAAGACAAGAACATGACGCTCGTTGTCCCTCGCCTTTTCGAAGAAAAGCGAGGAGACATAGTACGAGTATTTGGCTTTCCGTGGTTTCGTGTTTTCGTCACCACTTTAGAGTAGATACTTTGTGTGCGCAACTCCTCCTATATCTTTTTCATGGATCATTCTGAAACTTTGCGGGAATTACCATCATGGTCTCTAGATATGCATATGACGTTTGGTTTATTGTCGGATAATTTTTTACCACTTTTTTCAGTTTGCAAACTTAGTCATACCCAACTATTTTCATATCGCTATCGAGTGAAAATTACAGGTAAACTAGGGGAAGTATCGCCGATTTATCGATAATACCCGCAGGACTCTTGAGTTACCTAGCGTAGCAGTCTACTTGGTAACAGGTAGCGATTAAAACAGGTACAATATCGATTATTTGACTCTGGGAAGTGTCATAAAAATTAAACGTCCTTTTCTTGTTCTTTGCTTAGTTTGCGCATATGCGACTGAGCAGACTGCGCATCCGCACAGACTAATGACTGGTCACAGGTTCTGGCGATTGATGTTCCTTTGGCGTATCACTTGTAAACAATTCTGATTCCAATGTAGTTACCTAAAGTAGGACTGTGCATCTGCGCAAACTAACCAGACCCTCTGGTCCCGTTTTGATCAGTTTGCGCAGGCTTATCTGAATTCCTTATAAAACGGTTGAACATTCACATTGAGTAGGTGCGCAGGTGATCAGGTTTCAAATGTGCATACTGATTTTTTTAGTTATTTATTATTTTTATTTAACTATTTTTTTTTGCTGTTCCCATATGGCAAATTCAAATATAAAACCATAATTTTTTTCAAAAATTAAATAAATCGCAGTTTTAATAGCAATATGGTAATAAAATGCCCAATTTCGTTTGCTAAAGTTGTCAGTGTTAAATCATCTTTTGATAGCGAAGGGTAAATGTCAATACAATATACAATACTTTATTACACTTAGGTTACAAACATGTAACTACATAAGGATAACAATTAATACATATGCATACTATATAGATCGGCTTTGTGACACACACATAACATGCACACACAGACAGACACACACACGGCAAAAACGAATCTATGAGGGCAACTACCAAGTACTGAATACACAACTTATTATCACTTGATTGCTAGTGATCTGTTTACAACATTTCATTCACAAAAACTGGAAACGACATTATTCGCGTCCACGTAATGCGACGCTCCAGTGACTCAATCTAGCCAGTCGTGAAATATGCTCGTGGCGCACGTGCTCAGACAAGGGTTTTTGTGACACATTTCCAGTGCTTGTGAATGAAATTGTGAGACATCTCGGATAGTATTACCTAGTTATTTCAATGAATAGTGCAACAGTGGAATATTACTATTAATTTGAATATTTGTAAGGTAAGCCCTTATATCTACGCAAACAATTTAGTAACGGTATATGTGAAGGTGTATACACCCAACACACTTGAACTATCAAGGTTTACTGGCACCAGCCACGACACGGGACTCGCTCGACTGCTCCAAAAGCGCCCGCAATACGCTACATGTCAGCTCGGGTAAAACGGGCTGGCAAGGAGCGTATTAAAGGCCTATCTCAAAACGCCGAAACAACACCGAATCGACGTTGATTCAATGCCGTAACATTCAATCAACGCCGACTCGACGCTGTATGAAAACTGGGAACTAAGCAGAGGGGCGAGGCCCATGGGGTGTTTCACTTTGAGAATTATTATGCTTTCGTATTATACACATGAATTACAAAGTAAAACGTACTGTATATTATTTCCATCGGATGTCAGTGGGTCAAGCGTGTTTATTGCCTGTGTATATATCGATTATCGATCGTAAAATCAGAGATTACCTGGACAAAGCTGTAATTGCTGTTTGCAAAATTACCAGATTTTTTTTTTCAAACGTTTTAATGCGTTTGCCCAAATTAGCCTGTGCATGTGCACACACTAATTGGGAAATCTGTTCTATGTTTGCGGGCGATTCTTAGGGCAACTGTCGGGAGACAAACTGTAGAGCTGTTTGAGCCGCGACACGAGAAAAACAAACAAAATGGTTGTGCGCCCGGCGCAGACTCAGATCAGCCTGGGCACTCTTTGCTACCCTGTTAGCGCTTAGCGAAGACTCTGATCACACTTGGAGGATGACCAGGCTGGTGAATGATTGTCCTCCTGGTGAATGATTGTCCTTCCTGGTGAATGATTGTCCTTGGACGTGTCACCAGTAAACAATTCTGATTCTGATTCTGATCTGAGTGTGCGCTGGGATCAGACCCACTTTGTTAGGTTTCTGGTGTTGCGGCTCATTGGTTTCTCAGAGCACCAATAAATATCAATGAAAATAGTGCATCTCAGATCAGCCTGCATGTTTCTGCATTTTATCTTTTTTTTTACTATTATTATTTTTGCTTTTTCTACAACTGACTCTCTAAATACCCGATCAGACTGCGCAGTCTTTCACTGTCTAGTTTAGCCTAACAAATGATAAAAATACCTCCCCCATCATTCAACGCTTTGTAGTTAACATTCTGATGAGATCTTAATTGTTTCCCGCACACTTTTTGTAACTTATCTAGTTTGAGTCAAAACTGAGTAAAGCGAACAAAAATTGCCCTTTAATTGGCATTAACACCTTTACTATCAACGTTGGTTCTCTCCGTTTCAAACTGGCGTCTACAATACTATCACAGTCTATACCGATGCAGCAAATTTGAGTCAAAACTGAGTAAAGCGAACAATAATTGCCATTAATTGGCATTAACACCTTTTCTATCAACATTAGTTCTCTCCGTTTCAAACTGTCGTTTACAATACTATCACCGTCTTTACCGATGCAGCAAATTGAAACCATAATTAGCAAAAAGTATCAAATTCATAATTTTGAGTTATTAAGATTAAAGTACCGAAGATAATTGCAATCGCAATACTGTCTTCTCATGTTAAGAATAATAATAATAATAATGATAAAATAAAAAAGAAATAATAATGTGATTAAAAAAAAAAAAAAAAAGAATAGGAAATTCAATCAACTTATTTGTCTTAAATTGCATATTTGATAATTTGATGTGCAAAACGTATCGTATGAAATGGATTTTACGGCAATATATAAATAATTTCAGTATAGCATGCAATTATCTAGTATTCTCAGTTGTTCGTAAACCATCGGCATTAACCGTACGCCTCCGGAATGTGATTCTAACTAAATTTGAAATTATGGTTTCTAATTTAAATCGCAAAATAGACTAAAAAGTCCAATGTTTAGCTAAATAAATTTTATATCAGTATAAAGGTCTAATATTCAGGAAACTGGAACCGCCAGCACAAGGTCAATTAGATCTCAAATCGTGTACTTATCTTAATTTAAAATGCATCAGTCAGTCAAATTTATGCTGATTTTGCTATATATTTAATCATTCTACTGGTCATAACAACTAACCCGTAAATAGACTAAAATGTTCTTACTATAGAATTATGAAAAAGATATCAGCGTAATCGGTAAATAGTGTAGTTTTCTATGCCGCCAGCACAGAGTTTCTATCTTTTATAAGTATTTTATAATTGGTTGTTAAAAAGTCATCTCCTATCTAAATCAATGCATTTTTGTGTATCATGTCGCACAGATATCGGCGAGACTCAGTTATTGGAAAGTTGGCCATGCATTTTTAGCATCAGAAGCCTTATTGAGTTGCTACCTTGTGTGTGCAACTCCTCCATCAGTTTTTCATGAATTATTTTGAAACTTTGCAGGCTTCTATTTCATGATCTATAGATGTGCATGTGACTTAAGGGTTATGGTCGGATAACTTTTATCACTTTTTTGCTTCACGAACAAAGTCATTCGTATATCTATTGAGTGGCCTGGGTACCATGTGTGTGTAATTCCTAAAGTCCGTTCATTAATTCTGAAACTGGGTTTTTCGCGACTGCCAAATAAGAATGTGCATGGTGATAAAACTCAACTTCCACCGATTTCACATCAAGGTCTCATGTATCTTAGCCTGTTATCTAATCCTGTAATTACCTGCACAAAACATAAAATTTCAAAAGTCCGTGCGCAGACTAAGATGATTTGATAAAAATTGACAGCCTAAAGTCATAAATATTCACATACATTCCACGTGGGTATACGGACGGACGCTCGGCGCCCCGTTACTGCGGCTATGGATTCGTTCCGCTGAGGTGCGGGGGCAACGTCGATATGAGAATTGAAATACTACTACGTAAGTAAGTAAGTAAGTAAAGTAAGTAAATTCTTTATTTAGAGAGGGTAACCCATTTGGTATAACCAATCTTCCATGGGGCCCTCTTTCAAGTCATTATTAACAAAATTAACAGATTTTACACAAAAACATGACATTATACATATTGAAATAGGAGTAAGTGAAATACATGGTGACAAACTGATACATATGAAAATGATATATACAATGCAGAGCTGGGATGGAGGTATATACTGTCTATCAACAAAAACAAGTTTAACTTATTCGTTTGTAATCCAATCAACTACTCTCTTTGTAAAACTATTAAGTGTTGACAAGTTCTTAATATCCGATGGAATAACATTCCATATGACCGGTCCAGAATATGACAAACTGTTTTTATATAAACTAATGTTTGGTTTAGGGGTGCTAAAATTCTGGTTTGTGATTGACCGTAATGAGGTATCAGGCAAAATATCAGCTCGAAACTGAAAAAGTTCCTTAATATATTGTGGAACCACGCCGGCCGTTCAGATAACAACTAGTGGCTTCCAGAAAATAAGGAATCATATAAAATTTGATGAAAAAAATCGCACTTTTTTATTTGTTCATTTAGTTGTTTATTTTTTTTTTTATTTCTCATTATCATTTGTTTATTTGTTTATTTATTTTGTTTATGTTTTTTATGGGGGTGGGGATGGGGGAGGAAGGGGGGGGGGGGGGGTAAAGGGCAAAGAAGACACAATATACATACCGAACATGGCTTCATGCATCAGTTACAGTGGTAAATTTTGACAATGTTGAATTTGTTAAATTGTAGGACTGAAAAGTAGACCCGAAACTGAAGCTTCTTTTCCTTATTTTAATGATTTATTCGTGTCATTTAGGTAGAAAAAGGTACATTAAAATATATACGTATAAAAGAAGAAAAAAAAATACGGTTGAGCAAAGGGGCAGTTTTATGAATCATCCGAGAAACGAATTTCAGACCCATTTTGTTCTTGCTGTCTATATTGGGCACACTGACAGTTTCTCTGATGGAAACGCGTCAGGCAAAACGGTGCCTGAACGTATCTGTGAAACCAGTATGTCACTACACAATGTACTGAAGTACCACTGTATTTATTGTCCTCCGACCGAAAAGTCGGGGGATATAGCGATGAGCCTGGCGTCCGTCCGTCCGCCCGTCCGTAAACATTTTCTTGTCCGCTCTATATCTTGAATACCCTTTGGACTATTTTTATGAAACTTCACAGTTATGTAGAACAGGTCATGACGATGTGTCGCGTACAAGAATGGTAACTCTTGCTATTATACTATTTTGGGTTAACTCCCTTTGGTGATTTTTTGACAGATTTGTGTCCGCTCTGTATCTTGAATACCCGTTGAAATATTTTCATGATACTTTACAGATATGTATAACAGGTCATGGCAATGTGTCGCGAACAAGAATGACAACTCTTGCTTCTTATATTTTGAGTTATTTCCCCTTGATGGTTTTAGATGTGATTTCGTGTCCGCTCTATAACTTGAACACCTTTTGAAATATTTTCATGATACTTCACAGATATGTAGAACAGGTCATGACCATGTGTCACGAACAAAAAGGACAACTCTTGCTTTCTAACTTTTGAGTTATTTTCTCTTGATGGTTTAAGGTGTGATTTTAAATTTGCTCCATAACTTGAATACCCTTTGAAATATCTATATCATACTTCACAGATATGCAGAACTGGAAATGAAAATTTGTCTGATACATGATTGACAACTCTGTCATTCATACTGTCTGAGTTATTATCCTTTGGAATTTTGAGCTGCAGCTAGCTGTCTCTGCTTCATATCTGTATAACCCTGGCTTGCTCCACAATTTTAATACCCTTATAACTTTTAGAATATTGATGATCATGCCATGATATCTTATCATGTCCCTAACTATCTGTGACCCCTCCGTACCCCCCCCCCTCCTCCCCCCACTTCCAGATTTGGATTCTTTGTCCAATTCACTTACTAGAGAGCTTAGATTTGTAGGGCTTGTACTTTAGAAGTTACAAAAAGAAATTCAATGAAACTGATTCACTAGTCATTTCCATGGAACAAAATTTGGCAATTTTCGAATTTTCTGAAATTGAGGCATTTTTCTAGAAGTCTATAAAATCTCATAAACTTGAGTTAAAAGTGATGCTTTCAAACGGGTCACCTTGTAAGACATTCAGTTGCATAAACGAAATGGTAATTTTCAATTGTGATTGAAATGGTTACTGAGATTGTCATCTGTTTGAAAAATTACAAGTTTTTCCCCAAATCCATTTTTTTTACAAAAATCAGTCCATGGACGTGGGCAGGATAGATGATAGATCAAAATTTGTGCTGACAGTAACTTCGATCCTTATGCTAAAAATTGGCAAATTGATAAGACATTCTAGGTGTTCTTCGATTGAAAGTAAATGACTCTCAAATTGGGAATACGTTGCACTGTTGTCTATGGAAAATCATGAGGTGCTCCTTTAAATATTCTGAGTAGTGTACAACCACATACATTCTGCTGTGCCTGAGATGACAGAACCTATACTATTTCCGCCTCATTTTCATATTGCGTCAGAGCGAACCACGTCATCTCAGCCGCATGATCATTACATCGCACTGACGCTGATATGATTTCGTTTGGAATGTTGTTTGCCGTCTTGGGTGGTGAAGGACTATGACGATATAGTGACATTCTTGTCGAGTTTGCAATATTTCCGGTGTAATTTATTTCAGTTCGAGTCAGGATTATCCAGATTATAAATTTGTTGTCACATTGACTGATTTTGCACGCGCTGAGCATGTATTAGAATACGAACACCTCCTGTACACGATTCTGTTTATAGCGACCACTTTATATGGTATGAAAAGGCGTTTCCAACCTGTCGGATGGACTAAGTCTCCGAATGAAAATCTGTTATTAGCATTTTCGTGCAAGTTATCCCAGCATTATACGATGTGCAGAGGCAAATGCCACATTGATCTGAAATCAGCGGAAGTCTAGCTGCATCACTATGCGCAGTCGTGCCTGGATTTATTAGATAATAAAAGTATGAGCTGCGAAAAAAACCCAGTTTCAGAATTAATGAATGGAGTTCAGAATCATTAAGCTTCTCATGTTTGATTTAACCTGTAACTTTTGTTCATAATGTAGATACGTCTTTTCGGTTTGTCCATACAGCAGTGGTTCATTGGTCGTTGACTTTTAGGTTTGTGATGTGTGCTGAGGAATGGAAGAGAGCGTGTAGCAGTCATCAACAACTTTTGGACTAATGTTTATAGCCTGGCCACTTAGGAAGTGCGATTATTTGGAAACTGTTGAGAACTGTAGTAAAATGTAATAGTTGAACATCAGTAAAGCATAACATTTGCACACTTATTCATGAATTCGGGTTAAGAATATACAGAATATATCTTGAAGAAATAATAAAGAAAATGACTCTAAAATAATATAATAAAATTGAAAAGATGAACTTTTGTTGTTTATTAATCGTAATGAAGAAAAAACAAACAAAAATACGATCAACACTTTTGATAGCCGTGCCCACGATTAGCTTTTATTGGGCGGTTATTGCACAACTCTGCTCTGGTGAACTCTGTCCAGGATTAAAAAATCTGACCTTAGACAAGCTTTCAGAGAGCTTTCTATAGTACAACTAATCTACAAGAATATTTGATTACCAGAGCTAACTGTAAATGCATTTAAAATAGCATAAGATATTTAGATCTTAATGCCGATTGCAAATGCATTTTGGATTTTCAGTAGCGCCTTCAGTGATTTATAAAGCTCATTGATAATATAGAGATCAAACATGTTTTTCATTCGGTAACGTTTGCCAGGTGCTGACGGAGATGTTGGAAACCGAGGCCGAAGGCCGAGGTTAATCACTTCTCCCGGGGGACCTGGCAAACGTTAATGCAATGAAAACAAATGTTTGATCGCTGTTATTGCATAAATTCAACGAATTTTGCGTTGAAATTTGAGAAAAAATATGGCACTGTATTTCGTCACCGTTTGACAGCCAACGCGCTAGTGCATCTTTTTATTAATATCTGTCTTCCTGGCCCGAGAGTATTAAGCTGTGCAAAATGGCTGCCATCATCCTGTTCAACATTAGTATTTCGGAAAAGTGTCCAAGATGGTCGTTGTAGTTAATGCAAAGTAGACTGCAAATCAAACAACAAAAAGCAGATACATTGAGCAATAATTTCCATGCAGAACAAACCTGTTCCATTCATGTACCATCCTGCAGAGCATGACTGCTGAAAGCTTGAGATGCATGTTTTCTTTAACACATATTTCCTCTCCATTTGGCATCGTAATTGTACACAACATTGCTTTGAACCCTGAGTCTCGACTTGATGACGTAAGAGTACATAGGCATGCTGACGTCGTGTAAGTATACATAGGTAGCGAACCACCAACTTTTGTATTCTAACCGAAAAGGGAGAGGCAAGTTTGAATGGCGGATGTTTTGTTGTGGCCCCGGGATAAGCATATTGGAAGTTGCATCAACAGCGCGCGGAATCCCTCGTTGATACTGTTTTTTTTTTTTTTTTTTTTTTTTTTTTTTATACCGGTTGATGCACGGCTGTTAATACCACACGGCACTGCTTTTTATGAAATAATGCATATTCATTAGCAGCTAAAAAGATAATTTCCGTTGCATTCGGTTTGTCTGCAACATCTTTTTATTGATGACGCTGAATGATTGAAAATGCACATTAAAAATTATTAAATTATGGAATTATTTGTAAATATCAATGCAATTTGTTTATCAGATTTGATTAAATGAGTTTTTGATAACGCATATAAAATTTTAATTTATAGAGCCTATAGAAAATGCCACTGAATAATCAGCAGTATTCTTTCTTGTATATTAAAAATTAAAAATTCATTTCATTTATGGATTTATGAAGCTCATTGTAGAAGCATACAGATTGTCATGAAGATCTTTTGATAACAAAGCTTATGATATAAACGTAATCGTGCCAAATTTAGTGCGACAAACGCGCGTTTCTGTATTTAACTTCTTGACTGTCGCTAAATCCCAAAGTTCAAAAGAAAAGAGATGATGGGCAGGTCTCGGCAGGCAACGAGAATCCCTCTCCGAGCCATACTTACTGTCGCATTCCGCGGGGCACGCTAGCTGCAGACATCAGGTAAGAGACGCCTACGTATAAACTCGAGAGCACAGACGCCCCACATCGAGCCACCTCAAACCCTGTGTCTCGAGAAAGGTGACAGACATGGGCATCAGGAAAGAGATGTCCGATGCAACAAGAACCCGCAAAAATCCAAACCAGCTCAATAGAATGGAAGCCAAACTTCGCTAAGATTCATGTTGCTATGACAACTCAGTCTAATATACATCAAATTAAATAAGGTTTCTTAAAATCGGCATTTAAGTAGTGACCCCAATGCCAGAGAACCTGAATCAACACTGAAATACTATCTACTTGGGCTGATGATATCCTCGGGGATAAACTGTCCACCAGCAGTGATATCGGCTCAGTGGTTCTAATATAAACGTATTCATCCCAAACTTAGTGCGACAGACGCGCGTTTCTGTATTTAACTTCTTGATTGTCGCTTAACCCCCAAAGTTTGAACGAAAAGAGATGAAAAAAAAAGAAAGAAAAAGAAAAGAAAAAAAATACGCAGTCTCATGATGCTTAGTATTACAAGTACCAAATGTTATAGACTAGCTTTAACCCAGGAACAAGAAGGGATTGGAACACACTTCCTTCTCGCTCGGTCCCTCTGCAGAAACTTCGGAGCATTACCTTCGTGGTAAGGTGAAGAGTATATTAGTATATTTTATGGGTATAAGGTGTCGATAGAAAAATCAGTCACGAGGGTCACTGTTTGGCATCACGAGGCTTACCAGGATAGATTTCCCTATCCACACTTCATACCCATGAAAGATACTTTTTTTTGCACACCGTATTTTGTTTGAACCTTAGAGCTTGTTACAATGCGTAAGGACTTCTATGATTAAGGCGAGGATTTTCCCCATTAGACCGGCACGACAGGTCCGAATTTTCAAAGTATAAATTGTGAATATTTTTCTTAGCAGAGCTTCCACAAATATGTAAACCGTATGAAATCAGATAATTTGTGATCCAGACCCAAAGACATGGGGAGATAATCCAGGTTGACTGTACCTACCCTAAATTCAAGATCTATGCATACCTCATTTTTTGAGGTAATAAAAATATTGAAATCAGTCATTCATTCCATAATTTTTTGTCATAAATGCATGCTAAATACATGCATATTACAATATAAATCAATGATTTTCTTCCTGTTACGCCTGACTGGCATTTAAGCATGCAAAACCATAGTTATACTTCCGGTCAAAACGGCCAAAAGAGAACGCTTCACTATAACTAATACAGTCCACCACTCTCCCCTTTATTTACTTCCAAATCGTGGAAGTAATTAGGTGTATTTGATATGTGTGCTTATCAGACTTTAACAGCTGTTTGCTGGGGAAAGTGAAGTACTGAATATACAAGTACTTTCCCCCCGTGACCATGCATTTCCTTTATGCAGCAGACTTATGCGTTGCAAGTACGCAATATATATGAGTGGGAAGCTGGGTCACGGGGGGGGGACGATACTCAGTAAGCGAAAGAAGAAGAATAGTCAACAGGAGCACGGTGATCTTCAAGGATTATAATGTGTACCATGACCTTGAATGGTCAAAACTATCCAGTGCTGTCTGTTATAAAAGTAATGTAGGTAAAAAACGAGTGAAAGGATACAATAAATCATTATCTCAACGATCAGTTTGAGGGTAATTTACAATTAATCTTAACAATGACGTCAACGTCAACGTATGTTTAACGTACTTTACATAGGCACAAACACTTGAAAATTCATTTGTCATGCAATTTACATGTCATAGTCATAAATGCAAAGCAAAAGTCTGTGATCCGTATAACTTTTTAATCATGGAGAAAAATCACGCCTTAAGCATAGAAGTCTTTTAGCGCTTGGGAGGTTTCTAGCTGATTTTAAAAGAAGACGCCGCTTTCAATGACCGCCATTCGGTTCTTTACGTGCATAAACCGACGTCCGGCCTGGGCGGATGCTTCGAAAAAGATATTAAAGGAAAATTAAAATCTTTAAGAGATCCTTCAAGACCAGAGAATACATTCAGAAGAAGTAACATGGACCAGACTACGTAGTTTCGGCTAATAAAGCCTCATCGGTGGTCCTGACAATATCTGGTGACGAAACCAGAGAAAAGCATACTGAAATTTCTTAGTTTTAATTGGGCAGTCGATTCAAAGACTGGCTAGCATCAAACGGGTCTAAATAGTATAAAAGATGATGATCTAGAATAAGATTTCTCAGAATATATCCTCTGATCTCAAAGGACGAAAATGAACTAAAATCTGCACTATGGATGATGTACGGGGAGACGTTTTACGGCCGCTACACGGCACAATACCAGCTGTAGTGAAGTAAAATTAAAATCTTAAAGAAATCCTTCAATACCAGAGAATACATTCAGAAGAAGTAACATGGACCAGAAGTCTTTTTAAATACTTCTCACTCTGTGTTCTTGTCTGAATTAATAATTAGACGATCAAACCATTATCCTCAAGGTGTTCGTCTTTGTAATTTTCTGTATTTTCTTTTGTTTCTGAAAAACTTTATTTTTTCTCGCAATTCATTGCATTTAGGGGGTGGTATAAGGTGTTAGACTATTCAGCCCTATAGTATTTAATAGATATCAGGGCAGAGTATTGACCTGTGAGTGCAGTGGATTACCAGCAGTACCGTAAAAATTGTATGAAGTTTTTAGTATATGCGTATGACTATCAACAGAATCATATGATATATGGAGCTTACTCCAAATGAATATAAATTATCAAATAGCAATATATTATCTATATGTGTGCTTACTGTAAATGCATATGGCTTATCAGCAGCAGCATAATTTAGCCGCGACACGAGAAAACCAACAATGTGGTTTTGCGCCCAGCGCAGACTCAGATCAGCCTGGGCATCCGCCCAGTCTGATTAGACTCTTCGCTAAGCGCTTAAAGGGTAGCTAAGGGTGTAAGCTACCTCCATGCGGACAGCGAAGACTTAGATCAGACTGGGCGGATGCCCAGGCTGATCTGAGTCTGCGCTGGGCGCCAAACCACTTTGTTGGTTTTCTCATGTCGTGGCTCATATATGAAGCTACTTATGAGTGCAGTTGATTATCAGCAGATTGATAATTATGTATGATGTAGGAAGTTTGCAGTAAATGCATAGGACTAGCAACAACATCATATGATATATGAAGCTTTCGGTAAATGCATATGAATTATAAGCACCATCACCTTACTGTACATGGATATGGATTATCAACAACGTCATATGAAAAATGACGTCTATAAAGGACAACACCATCTTTTGATACATGAAGCTACTTTTGTAAATGCACTCATATTATTACACCATATTTAATACTAACTGCAAATGCATTTTGGTTAAACTATCTCTTCATTTGTAGATTTTTTTCTATTTTTATGGATTTTAAGCAACACCTATTGATATATGAAGCTTACCATAAACGCATCTGCATTATTGCCAGCCTCTTGTGATAAAGTAAGCTATTTGTGAACCGATATGGATTATCAACAGACTGATATGATGTGTGGATTATCAGCAGCATCTTTTGATATGTGGCGCTTACTGAAAATGCATTCTGATTATCAGCAGCTTTCATACGCTATATAAATCTCCTCGTTAACAAACGCAATTTTTGATATATTAGGCTTACTGTGAACGCAAATGAAATATTAGCAGCATCCAGTGATGTATAAAGCTTACTGTAAAATATATGGATTATCAGCATCGTTTTATAATGTAGCTGATATAAATTCCTATGAATAATTAGAACATGAAAAGACATATGAAGTAGTATGAAATATATGCGTATGGATTATAAGCAGAATCATATGATATATGAAGCTACTTGTAAATACATATGAAATTTTAGCAACATCAGCGTACTGTTAAAACAGATGGATTATCAGCAATATCATATAATACATGCCTATGTATATGGAATATCAGCAGCATAATATGATATATGCAGCTTACTGTTAATGCTTAAGGATTATCAGACACATCATATAGTATATGTTGGTTACCGTGAATGAATATGGATTATCAGCAGCATTGTATGATGTATGAGACTAGCTGTAAATGCATAAAGGTTATCAGAGCATCATTTGAAACATGAAGCTACTTACAATTAAATTTGGATTGTAAGCATCATTATTTGATATATGCAGCTTACACATGAATTATCAACATTATATGATATAATGATGATGCTTACTTGGAAGGCATATGGATTATAAGCAGCATCATACAACACATGAAGCTTCCAATAATGCATACAGATTATTAACAGCATCAGACTAGAAACGTTTTGACAAAAACAGATATCCCCCACCTGCGCTTTCCCAGCAGTATAATTTACCCTAAATGCTGCCGAGTTAAGACCTCCTGTGACATTGAAATAGGGTCAAGGTCACCAAAATTGAATCACTTCTTTGCAATCTCCCAGTGATGTATCTGTGACAGTTTGGTTCAAATCCATCCATCCGTTCCGAAAATATCGTGCAGACAAGCCATGTTACAGCATTCTTTGACCTCCTCTGACCTTGAAAATAGGGTCAAGGTCACCAAAATATAATCAGTTTTTTTGCATTCCCTAATTATATATCTGTGCAAGTTTGGTTCAAATCCATTTATCCATTCAGTAGATATGGTGCAGACAAGGCATTTTTCAACACTCTTTGACCTCCTGTGACCTTGAAAAATTGGGCCAAGGTTATTAAAATCTAATCACTTCTTTGCCATCTCCCAATGATATATCTGTGCACGTTTGGTTCAAATCGATCCATCCATTCAGGAGATATGGTGCAGACAAGGCATTTTTCAACACTCTTTGACCTCCTGTGACCTTGAAAATGGGGCCAAGGTCACCAAAATCTAATCAGTTCTTTGCCATCAACCAGTGATATATTTATGCCAGTTTGGTAAACATTCATCAATGCTTTCAGGAAATATGGTGAAGACAAGCTTTATTCCATCATTCTTTGACCTCCTGTGACCTTGAAAATAAGGTCAATGTCACCAAATTCTAATCAGTTTTCCCCCTACCCAATGATGTATCTGCGCAAGTTTGGTCAAAATCCGTCCATCCATTGAGGAGATATGGTGCAGACAATGCATTTTTTCAACACTCTTTGATCTCCTGTGACCTTGAAAATGGGGCCAAGGACACCAAAATCTAATCAGTTCTTTGCCATCTCCCAGTAATATATCTATGCCAGTTGGGTAAAAATCCATCAATTCCTTCAGGAGATATGGTGCAGACAAGCCATTTTTCATCATTCTTTGACCTCCTGTCACCAAAATCTAATCAGTTTTTTCCCCCGACCCATTGATGTATCCATGCAAGTTTGGACAAAATCCATGCATCCCTTCAGAAGTTAGAGTGCAGACAAGAAGCTACGCTGACGCCGACGCCGACGCCGACGCTGACGCCGACGGGATCCAAACTAAAAACAATATGGGGGGACATATTGATGTATGAAGGTTACTGTAAATGGATGAGGACTATCTGAGCGTCATTTGATACATAGGACTTTTAAACAGTTTTTTAATCGACTGCCTTATAAATAAGAAGAAATTACCATACGTTTTCTTTGATTTTTATCACCAGATCATGTCAGTGTCACTGATGAGGCTTTAGTAGCAGAAACTTCGAAGTATTGCCCATGCTTCTTCTGTCGAATGTGTTCTCTGTTCTAAAGAAACTTTTTTTACACTTTGATTTGTAAATGAATAATGATTGTAAGGAGTATCATTTGATTAATGCAGCTTACACATGAAGTATCAGCAGCATCATTGGGTAAAAGAAGCTTACTTAAAATGCATATGAATTTAGCATTATCATATGATACAATTGGCTTACTGTAAATGCATATTACATGTAATTATCAGCAGCGTCCTATAAAAGAAGATACTAACTGTAAATGCTATGGGTTATCAACAGCATCATATGATATATATCATATGATGCTTTGATAATCCATATGCATCACATTAAGCTTCATACATAGTATGATGCTGTTGATAATCCAGGTACTTTACAGTAAGCCTTATATATCATATGAGCCGCGACGCGAGAAAACCAACAATGTGGTTGTGCGCCCAGTGCAGACTCAGATCAGCCTGGGCATCAGCCAAGTCCGATCAGACTCTTCGATAAGCGCTTAAAATGTAGCTAAGGGTCTAAGCTACCTCCATGCGGACAGCGAAGTCTCTGATCAGACTGGGCGGATGCCCAGGTTGATCTGAGTCTGCGCTGGACGCACGACCACATTGTTGGTTTTCTCGTGTCGCGGCTCATATATATAAAGCTTAATGAAATGCGGTCGGTTATGAGCAGCAGCATATGATGTATGAAGCTAATTGTATAAGAATATGAAGAATTAGAAACATCATATGATATATAAGGCTTACTGTAATGTACCTGGATTATCAACAGTATCAACTATGTATGAAGCTTAATGTGATGCATATGGATCATCAAAGCATCATATGATATATTAAGCACAACTTCTAACCGACCACATGCTTTGTCTTGAACAACGTCGCTAGTAAATAGTATCCGGACATAATTTTCTTACATTCAGTTCACCCAATTAGTCATGTAAATGTTTTACAAATTTGAGATCAATACACATTTTTCTTGGCAGCCGAGGATGCACATGTGACCCCATTTTATAAAAATCGTAAGGACAAGGACTGTGGTGGGGAAGGTTTTGCCATTGTGACTGATATCGCGAATTCTATATTAAGTTGATGCTTTATGATGCATTCTTAAGTTCAGTTAATCATTTTCTAGATGTTTGCACAAGCAATATAAGCATATCCTGATTAGATTCCGAAATATGGTTCTGTCCGAATCATGACAAAGTGCTGAAATGTTGTGGTTTTTGGAAAATGGGGTACCTGTATCTTTCACTAATTTAATGGTAAACTGGTAAGATTTTTAACTCACCTGAGCCAGCGGCTCCGGGGGAGCTTATAGGATGGTAAGGCTCCGTTGTCCGTCGTCCGTCCGTCCGTCCGTCCACAATTTCAAACGACTTCTCCTCTGAAACTGCTGGGCCGATTGTAACCAAATTTCATATAGAGCCTCCCGGGACCTTAGGAACGAAAAGTTGTTCAAACGGTCCTGGTCACATGACCAACATGGCCGCCATGCCCATATATGGTAAAAACCTAAAGAAAAATCATCTTCTCCAGAACCAATAGGCTGATGACCCTGGCCGGGCCGGGTAGCGCAATCGGTAGGGCACCTGACTCTTAAGTCAGAGGTCCTGGGTTCGAATCCCGGTCTGGCCACATACTTTCGTTTCTCCTTCCGCTGATTCAAGAAGGGCAGTTGTCAGTTACTGGCGAAAGTATGTGCACTTAGTACTGGTTAACCGCTTAGGAGGTCTAAGCCTGCCCAGGAATAGTGTGGTTAGGTTAACTGACCGTCCCGACATGACCTTAGTTGTTTACCGTGGACGTTAAGCATCAAATCAACCAACCATCCAACAGCCGATGACCCTGAAACTTGGTATGAAGCATTGGGTACGTGAGTACTACCAAGATTATTCAAATTATGACCTTGGGTTGACCTAAATTTTTACGGTTAGGTCAAATTTGCTTCCTTATGCTTTTATATGGCAAAATGCTACAACATAAGATATCTTGGAAACTGTTATAGATTTTGGGCTAAAAATAGGTATCTACAGTCATCCTAATGAGTACATGAAGATTTATGGATACAAGAGGTCAAGGTCTTTCTTTGACCTTTGACCCAGAACTCTCATATTTTGACAATTTCAAACAAACTTCTCAAAAGCCACTGGGCCAATTGAAACCAAATTTCATATAGAGCCTTCAGGGGTTGAGGGAACGAAAATTTATTCATACAGGCAAGGTCACATGACCAGCATGGCCACCACGCCCATATATGGTAAAAACCTTTAAAAATCTTCTTCTCCAGAACCAGTTGACCAATGGCTTTGAAACTTGGTATGTAGCATTGGGTACTCAAGTACTATCAAGATGTTTAAATTATGGCCTTGGGTTGACCTTGACCCTTTTTACGGCAAGGTAAAATATGGGAAAATGCGAGAACATAAGATTTCATGGAAAGTTTTGAAGATTTTGGCCTAAAAATAGGTATATACAGTTTTCTTAATGAGGTCATGAAGAATTATGACTACAAGAGATCAAGGTCATTTCTTGACCTTTGATCCAGATCTCTCATACTTTGACATTTTCAAACATTTCCTCAAAAGCCAAAGGGCCAACTGTAAACACATTTCATATAGAGCCTCCTGGGGTTGATTGAATAAAAGTTTGTTCAAACGGTCCTGGTCTCATGACCATAATGGGCGCCATTACCATTTATGGTATAAATCTTTAATATTTTTCTTCTCCAGAACCAATACACCTATGGCCTTGAGACTTGGTAAGTATCATGGACTACTAGGGTACTACAAAAACTGTTCAAATGATGACCTTGGGTTTACCTTGACCTTTTTTGCAGCATGGTCAAATATCGGAAAATGCTAGAACACATGGAAAGTTTTGAAGATTTTGGCCTAAAAATGGTATATATGGTTGTCTTAATGAGTACTTGTATGAAGATTTATAAGTACAAGTGGTCATGGTCGTTCTTTGTTTTTTGACCCAAGATTCATATTTTGACAATTTAAGACATGATAAGAAAAAGCCACGTTGCCAATTTCTCAGGTGAGCGATTCAGGGCCTCATGGCCCTTTTGTTATTTAGGTGTTTACCTGATTTATTTTACTAATACATCGCTTTAATTAAAGATGGAAACTTATGTTCGAAAGTGTTTTTTTTTTTTTTTTTTGTTTTTTTTTGTTTTGCGAAAAAAGAGATATAACTAAGTGGTCGGTTAGATTGATTGGTTGGTTGGTTGTTTTGGATTTAACGGCCCTTTGAAACAGTATTTCAGTCTATATCGGGCCATGGTCGGTTGGAAGTTGGTTCTAGTATATATGTAGCAAATGTAAATGCAGTGGATTATCAGCAGCATCAAACGATATGTGAGGCTACATTTAACGCATATAAATTATCAGCAGCATCATATGATACATGAAGCTACTTGTAAAAACGTATGGCAGCCCCGGATCCAGGGGGTGGGCTTTGGGGCTTGAGCCCCGCCATCTGAGTCTCTGTCTTAGGTATAAATGTAGGCCTCCAGGTATTAAGAAGTATCTGGTGGCAGTTTGAATTAGCTTATTTATGTGGTAAGATTAAAATATATGTTGTGGCATCTCATTAGAATCGCCTCAGCGAGGCGATTCTAATGAGATGTCACAACATATATTTCAAGGCTAACAAGACATTATCGAAAATTCTCATCAAATTGATCCCTAATTTTGTCATATATTTTCAAGCCTAACCCCCAACCCACCCCACCGCTCCTCCCACCTCCCACCCTTACACACATATATACATCTCATCACTTCCCAGCCCCACCAGTTATCCAGAGCCCCACCAGTACGTGGTGGTCTGGATCCGGGCCTGGTATGTTTTATCAGCATCGTTTATGAAACACCAAGCTTCTTGTTAATGAAGTTGTATTATCAGGACCAATACAAACGCATTTTGGTTAAGATGTCCCTTTGGACCTTAGGTTTAGATATATACTGTGTCCGTTTTGTGCATGTAGTAGTATTTTTATAGTGAATACTGAATAATTACTTTCTTTTTCAGCCGCTAAAGGGCGAGGGGTATGTTATATCACAGGGTATAATCGATTCCCCCAATTTTCGCTTCCTGCAGAGACTGTCCGTCATATTTGGCTTCCACCGAGACTGTCCGTGATCTCTTGCTTCCTGCAGAGACTACTGTCCTCGAGAAATGGCTTCCTGCCGAGACTGTCCGCGTGATTCTGCTTCCTGCCGAGACTCTCGGCAGGAAGCAGAATCACACGGACAGTCTCTGCAGGAAGCCATTTATCATGTACAGAAGTCTCGGCAGGAAGCAAGAGTTCGTGGACAGTCTCGGCGGAAGCCAAATATGATGTACAGTCTGCAGGAAGCAAAAATTAGCGGAATCGATTATACCCTGTGTATATAGTCAGTATATTTTAAAGTTAGTTTAGTTAAATGTTAACTGTTTTCCACACTAACAACTGTTTTACACACATAAGCAATACAATAATTTCTATTTTTCAGGGTACACCCTTCAATCTCCGCAGTCAACACCGCTGGAGACCGTGACCTTCCAGAACGAGCGCTACAAAGTTTTCAAGTGTGAGCATTGTGAAATGGTGTGTGCCAACAAGAGCAAGTTGTTACGTCATATCCGGACACATACTGGAGAGAGGCCTTTCCAGTGCCCCATTTGTTTCGCGAGATTCTCTCGGAAGGATCATGTCCAGCGCCATCTGGCGGGACAACATTACAAACAGAAAGGTGATATAGGGGAAAATTGATTTTATTTTCATTGTAAGGTCCCATTTTATTTCACTGAATGATCACCAAAGCCAGTACTTGCATATGGCATCTGCCCAATCTGATCAGAGTCTTTGCTGTCCGCATGGAGCTAGCTTAGACCCTTAGATACCCTTAAGCGCACAGCGAAGAGTCTGTTCAGACTGGGTGGATGACCAGGCTTATCTGAGTCCTCTTTGGGCGCACATGCCACTTTGTTGGTTTTGTCGTGTCGCGGCTCAATTATATTGATAAAATGGCTTTTCCTGTAAGCATACCCAGACACCCCATGTCTGTTTTTTTGTCTTTTGAGAACTAATACAAAACATAGTTAACTGATGTACAAGAAAGGTAAGTTTAAGTACGTTACATGTAAGCATTATTATAGAAAGTCTGTATATCATGTACATACATATGCATTTTTGAGAGAGAGAGAGAGAGAGAGAAAGAGAGAGAGAGAGAGAGAGAGCATATTATTGTTTTTTTTTTTTTTTCCAAAATATTTTAAGTTCAACAGTGGACACACCGGCTTGGCGGCAATCGAAAACGCTTGTGCAATCAACGAACGCGGATCAAAAACAGTTAGATTGGCGACTAGGCCATGAGCCAAATATGGTTTACCTCCCCCCCCAGGGGGAATTTTGTAGACCATACTTTTCTTAAAAGTCCAGCATCTTAGAAAAATTTTGCAGCATGTTAGCCCTCTGGCGAGTGGGGCGTTAAGCTGTAACAGCCTGTTAAATACGTTACCCATTAAAGTAATAAACATAAAATAAAAACTATCAAAAAAATGTAAAAAAATAGAAATCACTTTCCTATCTTTAAAATTATAATAGAGTCTAATAGAACAATGCAGTAGCTAAAAGTTATGATGTTTAAAAGGTTACTTTAGCCTACAGGGTGTAATATACGTGACGTTTTTCTTTGCACTCCATTAAAATTGCTATTTCCATCCAAAATACTTTCTTTTTATAAGTTATTCCTTTACTATAAGACAAAATGTTTGGTACTGTATTAAAGAAGGTTTAGCGGTCTTTTCAGATCTGCAAAAATTATTATCCTATCTTGAATACTTTGGGAGAAATAGGATGTTGAACACAGTACCCCCTTATAAATACTCCCAATTACAATTATCACTTTCCGTATTATTCAAGTGCTTGAACTACACTGTTGGAACTAAAAACAACAGTAAAAGGCAATATTGAATATGCCAGCCTATTTAAACAGCAAAGAACAGTTCCACAATATTTTGAATGCATTTTAATTGGCCACAATGATCGATTATATACGTTACCTAGGGCTATTTTTGTTTAAACCATATAATTTGAAGATAGAATCATTTTATTTTCTTTGGTAGCAGTTTCTTCATAAAAGAATCTTTTATTATAAGAGAAAAAAATGCATTCTGGCTTATTTTCTATGATAAGCTATTCCTAGTAGTAACGTAAAGAACATTAATATTTAAAATATTTCATTATAATACCTTAAATCAGGTTTTTCCCACTGTCAATAAAAATAATACATATAAGTCTGGGTGTTCTTATGACATATTGTGTACTTGGACCTATCAACACGTCTCTCAGTTATTACTTTAAGGGATTCATGAGGTGTGTTTTATACGTGATTAAACACAGTGTACTTCAAGGTGAATGTTAAGAGCATTGACATATTCTGCACAAGTAAAATGGGTTTTGCTGTTTACTTTGTTACTATATCAAAAGTAAAAGTATTTCATAATGGCATTGCCCAGTTTGTTTCTATTACAATTTGTACATTTGAGTTCTAAAGACAGTAACATACGTAATAATTTTGTTATATACAGCTGGAAAATCCAAAAAATAAAATAAAAAAAAATAATAAAAAAGTACAACTTCAGAACAGATAGAGCTGCAGCTATTAAAAGCCATCATTTATTGGCATATACTGCTCCAATAAACTGATATATAGTCAGTTTGAAACCATTAAAAGCAATGCGGTTTTGACGTGTTTAGTTTAAAACTATAAAATAATCAATAATCAACAATGCAAAATAGAGTACCACCTTGTTTATTGATAGGATTTGATATAGTTTTTACGTGCACACTGAAAAACTATAAAGCAGAACAGTAAACCTGAAGTTTGAAGACTTAAGCCAAATACAGTTCTGCATCAAAGCTATGTAGATATTTGCTGGCAGCGTATACTTACTTTTGTAAGACTATCGTATATTTTACGTTACGAAAGGAAACAGCATTGCTGAGTTACAGTTAAGAAACAAACAAACTTTTGAAAATAATTAATGGTAGTGTCGTGTCAATACATTGCTTTATTTAGTTCATTTATGTAACTAACAATAATGTGTCAATCAGGAGTTTGGGAGAATAGTATCAGAAACATTTAATACAAAAAAGAGACACTGGCAGTTTACTAGTATACTGTCGCAATCTAGAAATGCTATGTTTAAGATGATCTATATTTCTGTGATTTTGTTTCTTGCTCTTTAAATTCTAACTACATTCACTCATCTGTTAAAGAATCTAACTACATTCAATCATCTCTTAAAGAATCTATTCACCAAAGAACATAAAGATACGTTTAGTTGGACAACAAAAAATTTTTTCCAGGGACACTGTTCCAGTAGCTCTGCACACATAATAAAATGGCAAATGAAAATGACAGAATATATTAATGTTGGTCGTTGCTGTTCAGATATTTATGAGCAAATTTTAGTTCTTCTCCTTCAGAATGTATTTGCCTACACTGTACTTATGCTTTGCAGCATAATATTGAGGAAAAAAAAAAAGAAAAGAAAGACCAAACAAGTAACGTATACAACGTATTTATTGAGAGTTTATGAATTCTTCATTTCCGATATCCTTAACTAGTAATACAGTATTTCTGAAGAGCAAATAATCAAACAATAGAAATAGTGCATACCTATACATGCCAAGGAAAGGCTAACCTAAATAATATACTGCATTTGATCTCCGTGACCTTGTATTACCACATTGCATTGTTTACTTTTTAGCAATAAATATGGTTGTAAACTGCTTATTAATGATATCTTACTGCTTATCAAATCATCCTAGTCCAAATATGTTAAATACTGTTAGAGAATACAGCATTTTGGCAATATTCAAACAACAATTTCAGTTGGTTACATATTGAAAATTGTCTGACTGAAATTTGTATTTCGTAACACCTTTAGTCCTTCCTAGTAGCTACAAGTGGGAATAAAACCATAGGGTTTGCAAAATTACCTGACCAGTTAAATATTTGTAACAACATAATAAAAAATAGAACTCCTGAACAGGCTGATGACAGAATTTTGTATGCGTTATACAGTATGTCACTTTCTAGAATCCTTAAATTTTCACATTGTTAATATTTTGTAATGTATTTGATGGCCGGGAAGTGCATAAACAGATCATGTAGATCACAAATTAACATGTAAGTTATGATCACGTGAGCCACACATATTTGCTAACCTATGTAAAGCAGTTACCTTGCAAAGAGGCTCGTTGCTGATGATTCGACTGACAGCATAGCAAAAATTGTGTTAATGCCGACAGCAGACTTTGTACTGCTCTTGATTGCCTCGGCTGGTAGTCACAGTTACATATTTGTATGTAGGATAATTGAACGGCTCAGCCAACAGCACAGGTAGCGAAATTGGTTTTATCCCCACCATAACGAGAACCTAAATACTAATCAGTTGCAGCATATATCAACTTATACTTACTTCATTCCTATGCATAAAATTAAAATAAAATCATTTTTATGAAGTCATTTTTAAGTGAGACTGAACTAAAGGCAAGGTCAAACTGCTTCAGCCCTAAAAATCTGTAATGTGTGTCTTGCTGAGTTCTTGTGTATTTCAAAGAGCTAAATTTGCCATCTGACGACCAGTGGTAAGCTAATACTACAGCAATGAATAATTCATGCCGCCCGGGAATTTTGATAACAGATGACTCACAAATCCTATTCTCGACATATTACAATTATGTAACGTACGTTACTGTTAGATTGCTTTTCAAATATACACTATCCGATGTTTTTTTATAGTTTGAGGACACATAACATTGGCGTTTCTTCATATTTACATAAACAACAGTGTCTTTTTAAGACAAATTACAGATAACATTGAAAAATAAAATGCAGCTGATGTTGGCTTTCTTTGCTTTTCTTGTCATTTTGTTGGTTAAATTCTTCAAAAATTAGATAGTGTCTGTCCCCATTTAATATATCCACTGCTAACTGCTGCCTAGCTTATCTAAGTTGGGGAGGAATCAAAGAAGATTGATGGAGCACGTATAAACTTCAGTTCACCAATTCAGCCATTTAGTCTGATTCTGGGTTTTTTTATCGTATTTTTTGTTGTGGTTATATACGTTACATATTAATAGTGGCTGCTGAGGAGTTTTGTAAGACTTCAGATTGTTTGTTTTTTATACTAGAATATTGAAACAGTCATATATATGACATTAACATTTCTCTACACTTCAATTCTTACAATTTGCTCCTTATATTACATGTATTTAGAAACTGAAGGGGGAAAACGTCAAATACAATGTAAACTACGTTATACGGGTTAGTAAACTTATCCTTGACCATGTCAAATACCTTGAAACAGCGATTTATGTACTAGCAGACAAAACCTAACATTATTTAGGGCGAATACTAGCATGTGTATTATAATTGGTATTTTCTATTATAACGTGAATATGTAAATTTGGGTAGTATAATTGACGTTGACGTTATACGTTAACGCCCCAACGCACAGAGGGCTAACATGTGTCATTTTGTTTCTTATATAATGTAGTTTCAGAAAATTATAGGGTACAAAATTCCCCCTGGGGGGGGGGAGGGGGGTCTATGGTCAGCTCAAGGTCTAGACAATTTGCATTCGAAAATGCTGTTTTGATCCGCGTTAATCGATTGTTAAGAGCGTTTTCGATTGCCGCCGATGTGGTGGAGTGTTCTGAGAATTTGAAACCATATTATCATTTGAACATCATTTAATGTGTGTGGATACACTTCTTCATTTTCCTGCCATTGCTAACAAAGCAAGACATCTTTTGTGCCTCTTGTGACAAAAACTTTCCGAAATGGGATCAACTCGTATAGGAAAGAGTCTGCTTCTAGATGAAAAAAAAAGATTTTCCCTTTAGAGTTGAAGCCAATGGGAAAGAGATTTTTAAAAAATATGAAAATGACTGAGTTGCTTCTTCTGAAAGTGTATCCGTTGAGCTAAATTGAACCGCGACTCGACAAAACCAACAATGTGGCATGTGCGCCCAGCGAAGACTCAGATCAGCCTGGGCATCCGCCCAGTCTGATCAGAGTCATCTCTGTTAGCACGGAGCTAGCTTAGATCCTCATCTACTCTTTAAGCGAACAGCGAAGACTCTGATCAGACTGGGCAAATGCCCAGGCTGATCTAAGTAGTCCGAGAGCCCGTGGTAGGTTTATTCATGTGGTCGAGGCCAAAAGGTTTGAAGGTGTTTTCTTATGTAAAAAAGTGTGCTAAATTCAAAAATCAAAGTCTTAAAAAAATCCATTGATGCACAAAGTCCGTATACTCAAAAGATTACACATGGGGTGCTCCAAATCTCCAAAGAGCGTCAAAATGGGGGTACCCTTATATTTAGTAATATTTTCAGCCTTCTGCATGCACTGGAATATTAATTTTGATATCAAGCAATACTTAATAGATGTTAAAAAAGATCAAATAACAATTTCTACATTTTCTTTGCCATATTATGGGAAGTTCTACTTTCAAAATGAAACACCTTGAAAAAAGCCACGAAAACTGGTGATTTCAGTATTCAACTCATAGGTAGATAAAAATATTGATAAAAAACACCGAAAGTAGAAGTTATTAAATCCCCCGGCACAATAAGTATGTCGAGGGGTAAATTGTTTTTTCCTTTCCAGCCGTTCTTCTGTCTAACCATCCGTCTGTCTGTCCAGTTGTCCGTCAGTCATTCCGTCCGTTAGTTAACATTTGCGTTAAAAGTTTGCGTTCAGTTTTATCTTTGCTGTTTTCCTGAGAGTATTCATGGAAACTTGTTCATGTGAACTTAGAATTACTTCAGGATGGATACTGATCAGCTTGCATCACCTGGAAGGTTCTACAGGCCTAAGGTCAAGGTCACAGACCTAGAAACTTGTAAAACAGTTACGTTAACATTTGCGTTATGTTTTTGCTTTTGCTCAGTTTTCTTGAAAGTGTTTTACTGGAACTGGTCCATATGTGCTCAGTGTTACTAAAGGATAAATACTTATCAGTTTGCATCACTTGGATGCTGTTTTTGGCCTGAGTCACGGTCACAGACTTAGAAATTCATATACTAGTTACGTTAACGCTTGCGTTAATTATTTGCTTTTGCACTGTTTTCCTGAAAGTCTAAACTGGAACTGTTATATATGTGTTTAGTGTTACTGCAGGATATATACTGCTCTGTTTGTCTCACCTTGATGCTGCTGCTGACCTAAGGTTAATGCCAAAGACTTTGAACTTTATATAATTAAAATCTTAAAAAGTTCCTTCAAGAGCAGAGAATGCATACAGAAGTAGGAACATGGGCCAGACTACGTAGTTTCGGCTAATTAAGCCTCGTCAGTGACGCTGACAATATCTGGTGATGAAACCAGAGGAAAGTATACTGTAATTTCTTAATTTTAATTGGGCAGTCGACTCAAAGACTGATTAATTTAAAAAAGATCTAAATAATATAAAAGACGATGATCTAGAATAATAGTCTAAATCGATCTCAAAGTTTAGATTTCTCAGAATCTATCCCCTGATCTCAAAGGATGTAAATAAAATATAATCTGCACTATGGATGATGTACGGGGAGACGTTTTACGGCCTCCACACGGCACAATACCTCTGTAAAAGTTTTACTTTGAAGAGTGTATCTTGGGATGGAATCTTTTGAAATGTGACTGGGTCTATTGCTGGGCTTGACTGATTGTCTGTTTGTCTGTGTGTTAACATTTTTTGCATTAATGTATTATGTAAAGTTTATTTTCTGTGGGCGGTGGCTCTGGCCGGAGGTATGCGTTAGCCCTTGCTCACTTGCTCTAGTTGGGCTGGAAAACCAACTACTGATCACAAATTGTTCGTGATATTTTATGACTTTGTTATAATTATTTTTGGGGAAGG
The DNA here is from genome assembly GCA_963989385.1 of Ctena decussata. Classification (NCBI taxonomy): domain Eukaryota; kingdom Metazoa; phylum Mollusca; class Bivalvia; order Lucinida; family Lucinidae; genus Ctena; species Ctena decussata. Next base: position 45,053,703 of record OZ022510.1, read on the forward strand.
ACATGTTCGAATTCGCTGGACGCCCATGCCATTTTGTTGGTTTTTTGTGTCGCGGCTCATTCCCTATAGTAATTCATTAAAATGAAAATGTGAAAGAAGAGAGGGAACAGAGCAAAGTGGCATGAAAACAGAATACTGTCACAGTAAAAGTTATTTCACAGTGTGTACAGTTTTTAACAAACAAATAAAAAACATGTTCTCTTTTTATTATAATCTTTTAATCATGTAAGTGTAGTTTTATTATATTTTACATAATATGTGTGACATACTGATTCGGCCAGGCTCAGGAGACTGGTTCTTTGGCACGAAGTATCATGTTTAGAGCATTTGCTGATTACACAGAATATGTGGATCATCCAGAATAAAAGAAGTTAACATTAAACATCCTTGGCAAAATATTAACTTCCCATAATTTAAGGTGGGTTTACGCGGCTACACATGTTGCATGACACACGTGTCATGCAACACGTGTCGCCAGGTAAACACCCCAAAAACATAAGCTTCATCACATAGACTCTGTTGCATGCAACATGTCTAATCGTCTAAACATGACCTAAATGGTTGCTTGACACATTTGTCTTGCAAGATGCGTCGATGCGTAAACCCGCCTTAACTTGAGGAGTTCCTAAAATGAATGGGCACACCCTGTTTTTCCGTCAGCTTTACAAAAGGAAACGGCTATAGCGACTTCCCGTTTGCTTCCCTTGATAACGAGTCCTTTCAAACCTGAGCTTCTTTTAAAGGATCTTCGGGGAGAGCCAAATGGCAAAATTATCTCCCTTGAAGTGTTGCCATGCACCTTAAGACTGGTTTAAACCATTTTGGGAGACAGTTTGGTGATGTACTTTATTCTCGTACACGAGTCAAACAAGACTGAGGACCAGGAGCTAGCTGTTATAGGACAAGTTGGGCTTTTCATTTGTAAAACTAAAGTTTTGCAAGATTGTTTGTCAGACTTGAAAATAAAATTGATATTTCAGTGAAATTGACTTATTTCTTGACAAACCAGCCGTTATATCCTGGGTAAGACTGAAAAGTGCAGAAACATAAATAAGACTAGTACTGTTTTTTTCAGAGAAAAACAAATGTCCCCCTGCCCCACCAGCCCTAGACTGGCTCCAGACTCCAGTAATAACTGTAAGCCAGATAAAAAAAAACCAAAGAACATCAGATTTTTGTTCTATTCTAATAAGAGCCATCACTAATAAGAGCCATCACTAAATTCAGCTATCAGAAAATGTAAAATTAGTATGATTGTTAAATTGTTTGTAAAATTTTGCAAATGTTTGTCACATTATCATTTAATAGACTGATGCCAGTCTACACCAGCCCATTCACATCCCCTCTAATCGCCATACCAGTGTGTCCCCATCGCCTAAAACTTGGCTTTGTTGATATAATCTATCAAGTCTAGTCCAAAGATGTCAATAGCTTCAATAGCATTTAATAAAACCCATTGTGACCTTTAAATTATGAGATAAAAATTACCAACACCTCATCATCCCTTCGGCATGTAGTCCGATTATATTCTAGCCATTGTTTCAAGAAATGAGCCGCGACACGAAAAAAAAAAACAACAAGGTGGTTGTGCGCCCAGTGCAGATTCAGATCAGCCTGGGCATCCGCCTAGTCCGATCAGACTCTCTGCTAAACGCTTTAATAGAGTTCTTTCGGATAAGACGCATCTGTAAACGTAGCCGTATCTGAACGTATCCGGACGTATCGGAAAGGGATCGATTAGTTGTCTAAAATTCAATTTCCATTCGAGGATTTTTAAGGTAGCTGGGCACCAGAGGCACATGGGGGCTACCCAGGACAATCCAGATTAGTCGTTTAACTCACAGGCGGCTATCAGGATGAAGAACTGACCTGCATTCCAGGCCAATCTTCAAGCCCGGACGAAAGATGTGAGTTCAGTTAGATGTTGTGAGTTAGAATAACGGCATAAAGTGAACTGCCAATGGTCTATAGTGTAAGTTAATTCCGACTATTGCACAATGTCCCAGGCACCAGTGCTCGGCTGGAAGGCCTTGAAAAGGGCCAGGAGTCAAAGGCAAAGGGCCTGCCTCCTGACCACTGTCTGTCTGCAGGTTGGTTTGGTGGACTGCTGATGACATAGTTCGGCGGTCCTCTTCAGAGCTACAGGTGCCTCAGCCCCCCACCATGCCAATGGTCCATCTTCCAAGGTTCCCAGGGGGTACTGATGGTTGACGTGTAATTGAGCATGGTGGTCCGCGGTCTCTCAATTTCTTCCCCACCCGACCTTGGGTAGCCATCCCGAGGATGGATAATCAGCCGCCGCTGGTGTCACGATTCCTATTACGTCATAACTAACACATGGGTCGTCGATGCGCTAGTGGATCCGTTGGTACTCGAGCCCACCTGTATCGTTGCAAAGGGATTCTTATACCGTCTCAGCCGTTGGTTGATTTATTCTTTCGGAATTTATTCCGTTTTGCAGTAACTTCTCTTTTTTTTTTTTTCTTTTTTTTTTTGAGAATTCTCATACGAATTTTCCCCAGGAGGCTCAGCGGAACAAATCCTGGCACCGAGTCTGTCTGTCTGTCTGTCCCCGTTCCAATTCGATGAGGAGAATTGTTGTTGTTGCAAGCTGCTCGACTATTTTTTGTTTGTTTGTTTGTTCTCAATCATCATCATATTTCAATTCTCATATCGACGTTACCCCCGCACCTCAGCGGAACGTATCCATAGCCGCAGTAACGGGGTGCCGAGCGTCCGTCCAGTTTGTTCTCAATTCTCTGAGTTTCCGTTCCAATAATAAATCAATTTCATAGACAGCTGACTAACTGAGTTTGCATATGAAATAAATTGATAAAGAGAAACTATTATAGAAAACTTCCGATTACAAATCATTTTCTAGCAATACCTCATATGTTTTACAATATATATTTTTTTGATAATCTAAGCTAAAAGGGAAGAATAAGCAGATGAAATAATGCATTTTATTCGTTACAACACTTACACAAGGGAAGTAATAATATTCATGGTGTGCTCTTACAAGGAGTAGCTTGAACAAAATACCTTTTTTGGATTTTTGGGGAATGACCCGGGGCCATGGGGGGTGAAAGGTGGCTATTTTGGGTGGGTGAGGGGTCACGGGGATAATAGGCGTCCGGTTTTCCGTCCGTCCGTCAACCCGTTCGTCCGTCCGTTCACAATTACGTCGACCCTAGCATTGAAGTCCATACAAATGACTTTTTTCTCAAAAACCAATGAATCCAAGTTTCTCAAATTTCAATTAGGCCGTGGCTTTATTTAAGATTGTTTCCCTCGTTTATTTCATGTTTTCAGACACAAAAGAGCGCGACACGAGAAAACCAACAATGTGGTTGTGCGACCAGCGCAGACTCAAATCAGTCTGGGCATCCGCCCATTCCTTTCAGATACTTTGCTAAGCACTTTAAAGGTAGCTAAGGGTCTAAGCTACCTCATGCGGTCAGCGAAGACTCTGATCAGACTGGGCGGATGCCTAGGCTGACCTGAGTCTGCGCTGGGCGCACAACCACATTGTTTGTTTTCTATGTCGCGGCTCAAAATTTAATATTTTAACAAAATTTCGTTAACCCATATGTAATAGTCTCATAATTAACCGTACCAGCTTTGGGAAAATGGATGTTTTTTCCGACAAATGTGGAATGAAAAATAATCTTCAAATTAAAATGCAAATAACCTACTTCCCCACGACCTGAAAGAGTATCGATTTAGACCACGTGTGTCATGTGATCATTGATCATGTCCAGGTATTTTTCTTATTTGTGCACGTGATTGTGACGTATGAATAGATTATTTTTGTCCAATGATGGGATTTCGAGCGCGGTCCGCGATAGTTTAAAAAATTATCTTATTTTTTTGTTTAAAGTCACTTTTAGAAAATATTATTATCTAAACTCTGTTTTAAATGTATAGTTAGACCATGTCGGAGGTATTGCACGAAACATTTCATCAAATATTTTTTGTTATTATTATCAAGGGATTAAAACATTAAAATAAAAAAAAAATGTAGCGGAATTAGGTCACAGTGCCCTACTTTCTGTTTACAAGCCTTACTTTGCTAAACTTCCAATATCTCAAGTAAACATGGACGGATTTTGGTCAGAATTGTTCATTAATGGAGTTCTTTCAAATTAAGTGATTGGAAACCATCTAAGATGGCCGCCAGCCATGGTAACTAATGTAGAAAAACCTGAAAATGACAATTTTTCTAGAACCCCTGAATGAAATTGCATCAAATTTGTTCCAGAATGATCCTTGCATGAAGCTACTTCAAGATGTTTCAAATTGACCATCCAAAACAGCCGCCATCCACCGCTACTAAAAATAGCGAAAAACATGAATTGATATCTCATAAACTACTGAATGGATTTTGACCAAATTTGCATGTGTGACAAAATGGTGTTTTGATTGAGTTTTTAATGTAAAGGTGCAAAGCAGGTGCGACATAGTGTTTCGCGGAACTCTTGTTTTACTTATGGGCTCTAGTAACCTATTTTGCATGTCTTGCTGTTCTAAAAGGGATAAGCAAGGCACTGTTATTCTTGTTTAAACTACACCATGAAACTCTTAAAGCTTAAACGCCCCATTGCTGTATCATGGTAAACATTCATGAAATATTTTATCATGAGGTATCGCCGCAAGGTTCTCACTGCCGACTTTAAACAAATAAAACAAGCTTGAGTTCCACATAGAACGGATTTGAAAATTGATTTTTGTCACACTTTCGATATCATAAGCCTGATTTAAATGATAAAAATACAATGTACAGACATGGGGCCCATTAAATGTCCCGCTTTTGCATCTGCCGAAGGGGAACCAGGTTGGTTTGTTTGGTTTGGGTTTAATGGCTCTTTGAGACGTTATTTCAGACTATGTCGAGCCTTCTTCTCCCAGAGAGAGGGCGACAGAAAATAGAGATAGACGAGAGAACAAAATAGCCAAACAACCCCGACCCGCAGCTACTGCAAGCACAGTAGGGCTATCCAAATAAGTAGTATGCCCATGCACTGAGAGTTACCCAATAGTCATTGCTTTTTCTCTCTGTATTGGAATATAGCTAGCGGTTGAAGGCTCATTTGCTCTGTCGTGAGATATTTTATAGTGAGGTACCGCTTCAAGCCTTTTACTACAGTTTTGAAGTTGTAAAAGACGGTTTTTAGCCTGCTTTTCACAAATAAAACAACTTCGAGTTTCACATAAAACGCCTGTGAGAATTAATATAAAATGTCATTGTAGTCGGCAACTGAAATGACCGACTTTCGATATCATACACCTGACAAAAATAAATAAATAAATAAATAAATAAAATACAATGTATAGGCATGAGACTTCATTGGTTGTCCTGTTTTTTGTTTATACTACATTGCTTGACGGGGGTCCGGAAATTTTGGAGCAATTTTTCATTTTTCAAAACCATGTTCTCCCTGTGTTTGCAAATTATTTGACTCAAATGATACACATATACACATGAACCAAAATTTTATCACCAAACGTGAAGGTTAACCCGCTTTGCATAAGGATTTGAGTTTAGTTGTTTTTACGCTGTTCTTAAAGGCCACATAGTTCTATCAGCATGAAAAATTTAGTCATGAGGTATCGCTGCAAGCTTCTCGCTATAGTTTCGTCATTGTAAACGACCGTTATAAACCAGCTTTAAACAAATAAAACAGCCTTGAGTTTCACATAAAAAGGGTTTGAAAACGCATTAGGGTCATTTTAGTTGGCAACAAAAATGACCTACTTTCGATTTCATAAAATGGTAAAAATACAATGTACAGGCGTGGAGTCCCACTCACTATCCCGCCTATGCTTATATAGCATTGCTAGACGGGAAACCTTAACAGGAAATTGTATTTTGTGGACCGATTAGTTATTTTTTAAAAAAAAACATGTTTTCTCTACTTTTTGCAAGTTATATGACTCAATATATGCACACCAACCCACATTTAATTACCAAACGTGAAGGTTGAACCGCTTTTTACAAAGATTTGAGTTTAGGAGTTTTTACCGCTGATAGGACTATGGAGACTATAAGCGGAAATACCTTCACCGTCATAACTTTGAAGAAAATGGCAAAAATACAATGTACAAATTTGGGTCCCCTTTCGTTTATATTGAAAATCTCAACGGGCAACCAGGAAGGTTTTTGTCATTGTTCCAAAAACATGTTACCCCTACTTTCAGCCAGTTATATGACGCAATATATGTACATTAGCCTACTATTTTATCAGAAGGATTTATGTTTAGATATATTACCACTGATAGGACTATGGAGATCTAAAAAAGTTAGCCCGGAACCTAGCTCACGGAGACAATTATTACTTGCAACCCATTCCTCTGTCCATTTCACAGAACTCCAAAGAGTAAAAAAGAAATCATTGGTAAACTGGCTTAAAGCAGGACAAGGTCTACCGTGCTTGCAGTAGGTGCGGGTGAGGACTGTTTGGCTGGGTTTTTTTTTCGTCTGTCCTGTCCCCTATCTCTAGCAGGCAACTTGTTATAGACTGAAATACTACCTCAAAGGCCTTTTACACCCTAAAGCAACCAACCAGTTGACGAAATACTAAACAAAACTTTGGACATTGCCTGTTGAAGCTGTTCAATATAACTGAGGACAAGGGAGGATATTATTGTTGACAAGGGAGGATAACATTGTTAGCCAAATTTGGGCTTATTACAATCACTTCAAAGAGTATGGGAACGAATGTGTGACAGTCGAACGGAAAGACGGACGGACATGCACTATTTCCAAAATCACCCAATTATTAAGCGGCTGAAGACAATGAAGTATTGGGCAGACATACACCAAAACTCTTAAACAAAAACTAAAAGCCATAATCGTATGTAAAACAAATGCTTCCATCTTCTGCAAACTAACATTTGATGGTATTATATAGATGTGTTTCAAAATTGCAATAATGATTTCTCCCTCTCCGATGCGTCCGATGCGTCAACTTATACAGCTACGTCTAATCCGAAAGAACTCTAATGGTAGCTAAAGGTCTAAGCTGCCCACATGCGGACAGCGAAGACTCTGATCAGACTGGGCAGATGCCCAGGCTGATCTGAGTCTTTGCTGGGCGCACAACCACTTTGTTGGTTTTCTCGTGTCCCGGCTCAAATATTAGTGAGAATTAATTTGTGCTACTATGACACTGAAAATGGGGTCAAGATCATCAAAATCTAATCAGCTCTTAACCTGGTTCCAATGCAAAATCTATGCATGTTTGGAGAAAATCCAACCTCTGATTCAACAGATATCCTACAAACAAGACTTTGATTTGAAAACGAAATCAAGGTCACTAAAAAACGAAAATGTCTTCAACCACCGATCTTAATGAAAAATCCATGCAACTCTGATGTATATCCAAGAAATATCTCTTTTTAGGGAAAATCTAATATTTTTATGTTGGTTTTTGACCTTGATAATGAGGTCGGTGTCACCAAAATTTAGTCAACTCTACAATACCGAAGCGCAAGACTATTAATTTGTTATGAATATGTAAACATGTCTTTCAGTGTTAAAAGACTATAATTGAAGGTCATGCAACGCTTTTTAGTAGTGTATATTTTCCCACGGATTCGTTCCTTGTGGATTATAAAAAAATAAACTGCGCATGCGCAGACGAGACTGCACGCGAAGAAACAGGTTTTCTCATCATGATATCGCACAAATATCACCAGTGTACTGGACTGTATCAAGATTATCATGAAATTGTTATTATAATTTAATGACAAGTTATTTTAGGTTAAATTGAGCAGATCTTAGAAAAGGGCGTTTAATAGCAATTACGGACCGCGAAGACTAGACTTAGCACTGACATCTGCGCAGACTGACCAGAGTTCTTCATAACGAAATCCCCAGGATCCACATATTCTGGATGCAAGTATGCAAGCTAATTTGAGTTCTTTGTTTTCGCATATGCACTAAGATGTTTTTGTTTTTGGTGGTTAAGTTCAAATGAACCAAATCCGACTTAGGACAAAGTATATTGAGTACGTTAAGAATGACGCCTTCGTGTGTATAAGTACGTACAGCTCCCTGTTTTCACAAAGGGTAAAGCTTTTATGGCTTCTTGTTTGCTTCCCTGGGCGATGGAACCCTTCCAAAAAAAAAAAAAAAAAAAAAGAAATGAGCCGCGACACGACAAAACCAACAATGTGGTTGTGCGCTCAGCGCATACTCAGGTCAGCCAGAACATTCGCCCAGTTAGATAAGACTTTTCGTTAAGTGCCCAAAGGGTAGCTAACGAACTAAGTTACCTTCATGCGGACAGCGAAGACTCTGATCAGACTGGGCATCCAGCGAAGACTCTGATCAGACTGGGCGGATGCCCAGGCTGATCTGAGTCTTCGCTGGCGCACATGCCACTTCGTTGGTTTTGTTATGTCGCGGCTCAAATCTGCTATAAAAGAAGAGCAAATTCTTTCTTTTCAGAGTTGACCCCAATTGAGAAAGGAGGAAAAACGAAAAAGACAGAATTGCCTCCCTTGAAAGTGTAGCCATTCAACTTTAGGTATTTCATCATGAAAACCATAAAAATGAAATTAACAGCTGATAATATGCTGAGAGCGACTGTCACATTCAGCGCCACCCACGCAATCAATTAACAGCAAATAGTAATTCACATTTTCCAGTGTTGCTTAAGTTTTTTTTCCACCATTTTACACTGGGAAACAACTAAGGTGCTTCCCTGAAAATCTAAGCCCTTTCAAAATAAAATCTACTCTTCAAAAGAAGAATCTCCCAAGAGAGCAATTTTGTCCTTAAGAGTTAACCGCCAGTTAGAGGAGAGGCAAGGAATTAAACGGGAATTCAACTCTTGAACTGCCAGCATTTGCACAAGAAAACAAGCCTTGCCACGCCTTGGATATCAAATAACATGAGCTGCGACACGAGATAACCAACAAAATGGCATGAGCGCCCAGCGAAGACTCAGATCAGCCTGGGCATCCACCCAGTCTGATCAGAGCCTTTCCTGTACGCTTTGACGTAACGTCAGATGTTGGTGACAATTTCATTTTCAAGCCATCTTTATAATTTTCCCCTGATACAGTATTTTAAACGGACGAGCTAATGTAATAATTTTTATACCACTTAAAAGGTTATTTATTGAGTATTTGGAAGATAAAAAGAAAATCATTATTAATGAGTCATAAAAATAAATAGACCGTCTTGACATACCAAACAACGTCAGCTTTTACGCTGTAAGACGATGCAAAGCACTCGCAATGCAAATAGGTTATTTCAGTTTAAATTGAAAACCAGAGCTCAAAATCCGACAAAATTTTCACCTTTAATGCGAGTGAAGTAATGTAAACTAAAGTCGGAACAACAACAAGTTAAGCCTTTCTGTCCAGAAGAAAACTTAAGATTTAGCTATTCAAGAAAAAGGTAAACTTCAGATTTTTGGCACTAAAAAGCAGCGCCCGACAAAGATCAAGCCACCACTAAAAGAACAATACGAAGCAGAAGTAGAATAAAAAATTTACTGGCATACAATACCTAACTTGAATTTTTGAACTGTGAAATCGGACTTCGGAATGTATCATCCGATTTAAAGAAATGCAAAATTTTCCAAATCTAGCAGTTTTTTCCGCGAACGCCAGATTTCTTTATTTTGCATGCTGGTTGGTATTTTCTGCGCATAAAAATCATATTAAAATTTAATATGAAGTCAATTTAAATCAGACGGACACGAAATACCTATGCCGAATGGTTCTTTACCAGGACTGTTTTTGGAATGTATTTCTTAGAGCCAATGTAAAATACGAATAGGCAAATCTAGCGGTTTTGTCCGCAGCTGAATTGTTACGTTGGTTGCGTTTTATTGAAATCAATGGATGGATGGATGACTTGCAATTTTACGTCCTCTTCAACAGATCTCAGTAAAATCAGGACGATGAGAGGTTGATAATGAAATGCTGTGTGCAATGGAACCCCGTTTATGTTTGTAAAGATTCTCGCCTCAAGCGGGGATCGAACCCGGGACCGCTAGGTCAGAAGGCCAGCGCTTAAACTACTGAGGTAACGGAACTCCCTATTGAAATCGAGCAAAATCGTAAGTTGTCTCGAAAATTAATATCTTCCGAATATATTGTGCTAGCAGTTGCAGCTGGCAATTAAATTCACATTTAATAAGTATTTATTTAGGACAATATCTGAAGAAATGTGCTGTAGTCGTTGCAGTGCCCTTCCAACAAAGCTCTAAATCTGACGTTACGCTAACTGTCACCAACATCTGAGCCGCGACACGAGAAAACCAACAACGTGGTTGTGCGCCCGTCGCAGACTCAGATCAGTCCCGGCATCCGCCTAGTTTGATCAGACTGTTTATTTAGTGCTCAAAAGGTAGCTAAGGGTCTAGCCTACCTCCATGCGGACAGTGAAGACTCTGATCAGACTGGGCGGATGCCCAGGCTGATCTGAGTCTGCGCTGGGCGCACAACCACATTGTTGGTTTTGTCGCGTCGCGGCTCATTAGATTTTAACGTTACGTCTTTAAGAGTATCTAAGGGTCTTAGCTTAAATCATGCAGACAGCGAAGACTCTGATCAGACTGGGCGGATGCTGGGTGCACGTGCCACTCTGTCGGTTGTTTCGTGTCGCGGCTCAGTCATGGTCTTGTTTTGGATGGCGACCTGAGCTGAAATAATATTGCGATCTATGAAGTATAAGTTCAGAGCAAAATAGCTAAGAACAAGCGATATCCCGAATATATGCTAGCATTTTTGAGTTTACTTCTTTAGAGTTTGAAACAAATATTCAGCTTCTTTGCACGGCAAGCAAATTAAAGTGTAAAGTGTCACCGTATGACGATAGCATACTAGGCGTTTTGGGTGGTCCAATATCTTAGTATACGTGCATTATCTTAAAAGTGTTTATTGCTATGTATGTACACATCTGATAAGACAAACATTTTTAAAACTAGTTTATTGCTATATATGTACACATCTGATAAGACAAACATTTTTAAAACTAGTTTATTGCTATATATGTACACATCTGATAAGACAAACATTTTTAAAACTAGTTTATTGCAATATATGTACACATCTGATAATGCAAACAACATACGAGCATACTTATCAAACATGCAATTCAATAAATAAATAAATATTAAGTGCATTTTAACGTCCGAGAGATACACTGTTTTGAGAAATGTTGCCAGTTTTTTCCCGTCATTTAAATCAAACAAATTCCTTGCAGCGTAATTACGTATATTTAGATTATTCTCTACACCATTATGTAAGTTCAATCAATTTTTATTGTTCATGTTTTCCCCATTCGCCTTTTTAGTGGCTGTTCTGAAAGTTAGATTCCAAAAATCTGTGTAATAATACAAAATATTTTTAAAAACCATTAGTTTGGAAAAAAAAAAACTTCGTTTGGCTTTACATATTCCATCTTACCATTTTACCATTCCACTAGTACAAGTAATCCTGTCTGCCAGGGCATAATGTGTTAGCCTTAACGGCTGGAATCGATCAGCTCCGTTAACAGAGCATATACAAGATGCAGACTTTTGTGTTGCCAGCCCCTTCAAAGTAACAAAAAATCTATACTTGGTCCCTCTAGTGTCAACGTAAATTGGGCTATTGAATCAGAGCTCCAGATAAGAAGGGGTAACAGGGATTATCGAAAGATAATTTTCTTAGTTTTCAACAGAAACATATGTTGTGATCCCTCATTAGAACCGTCTCGGTTAAACGGTCATAATGAAGTCATAATATTTCTATTGAGAACTAAGAAAATTATCCCGAAATTATCCCTTTTATCTCTTCTAATCTGCAGCATTGTGAATTACCCTTATCTTGGCCCAAATCTATGTTTCCATATTTGCATACCGGAATCGAAAATGAAATTTGACAACACGAATAAAGTATTCTTCTAAAGTCATTTCATTGTTTAATTTAACATGGGCCGGTCAAACATCGCCTGCCTTAGGGCGTATGCGAATTGCTACTCTGATAAGCATGTGGAGTAGCTTGCTTTTAGTCCACATTCAAACATTCACTGTCTGTACGAACTACTCGTACACTGACCAGACTGGGAACATGGTCATTAAGGCTAGAACAAAATGAGAACAGGCTCATTAAGGCTAGAACAGACTTGGAACATGCTTATTAAGGCTAGAACAGACTGGGAACATGCTTATTAAGGCTAGAACAAACAGGGGACATGCTCATTAAGGCTAGAACAGACAGAGAACATTCTCATTAAGGCTAGAACAGACTTGAAACATGCTCATTAGGGCTAGAACAGACTGGGAACATGCTCATTAGGGCTAGAACAGACTGGGAACATGCTCATTAGGGCTAGAACAGACTGGGAACATGCTCATTAGGGCTAGAACAGACTGGGAACATGCTCATTAAGGCTAGAACAGACTGGGAACATGCTCATTAGGGCTAGAACAGACTGGGAACATGCTCATTAAGGCTAGAACAGACTGGGAACATGCTCATTAGGGCTAGAACAGACTGGGAACATGCTCATTAGGGCTAGAACAGACTGGGAACATGCTCATTAAGGCTAGAACAGACTGGGAACATGCTTATTAAGGCTAGAACAGACAGGGTACGTGCTCAGTAAGGCTAGAACAGACTGGGAACATGCTCATTAGGGCTAGAACAGACTGGGAACATGCTCATTAAGGCTAGAACAGACAGGGAACGTGCTCAGTAAGGCTAGAACAGACTGGGGACATGCTCATTAAGGCTAGAACAGACTGGGGACATGCTCAGTAAGGCTAGAACAGACTGGGAACATGCTCATTAAGGCTAGAATAGACTGAGAACATGCTCATTAAGGCTAGAACAAACAGGGGACATGCTCATTAAGGCTAGAACAGACTTGAAACATGCTCAGTAAGGCTAGAACAGACAGGGAACGTGCTCAGTAAGGCTAGAACAGACTGGGGACATGCTCATTAAGGCTAGAACAGACAGAGAACATTCTCATTAAGGCTAGAACAGACTGGGGACATGCTCATTAAGGCTAGAACAGATTTGAAACATGCTCAGTAAGGCTAGAACAGACAGGGAACGTGCTCAGTAAGGCTGGAACAGACAGGGAACGTGCTCAGTAAGGCTAGAACAGACAGGGAACATGCTCAGTATGGCTAGAACAGACAGGGAACGTGCTCAGTAAGGCTAGAACAAACAGGGAACATGCTCAGTAAGGCTAGAACAGACAATTAACGTGCTCAGTAAGGCTAGAACAGACAGGGAACGTGCTCAGTAAGGCTTGAACAGACAGGGAACATGCTCAGTAAGGCTAGAACAGACAGGGAACGTGCTCAGTAAGGCTAGAACAGACAGGGAACATGCTCAGTAAGGCTAGAACAGACAGGGAACGTGCTCAGTAAGGCTAGAACAGACAGGGAACATGCTCAGTAAGGCTAGAACAGACAGGGAACGTGCTCAGTAAGGCTAGAACAAACAGGGAACATGCTCAGTAAGGCTAGAACAGACAGGGAACATGCTCAGTAAGGCTAGAACAGACTTGGAACGTGCTCAGTAAGGCTAGAACAGACAGGGAACGTGCTCAGTAAGGCTAGAACAGACAGGGAACATGCTCAGTAAGGCTAGAACAGACAGGGAACGTGCTCAGTAAGGCTAGAACAAACAGGGAACATGCTCAGTAAGGCTAGAACAGACAGGGAACGTGCTCAGTAAGGCTAGAACAGACTTGGAACGTGCTCAGTAAGGCTAGAACAGACAGGGAACATGCTCAGTAAGGCTAGAACAGACAGGGAACATGCTCAGTAAGGCTAGAACAGACAGGGAACGTGCTCAGTAAGGCTAGAACAGACAGGGAACGTGCTCAGTAAGGCTAGAACAGACAGGGAACGTGCTCAGTAAGGCTAGAACAGACAGGGAACGTGCTCAGTAAGGCTAGAACAGACAGGGAACGTGCTCAGTAAGGCTAGAACAGACAGGGAACGTGCTCAGTAAGGCTAGAACAAACCTTTTTAAGAGTAATGGTTATATTTTAGGGACAATTATTCTGCCATTTTCATTTTGCATCCCTTCTCAATGGGATCAGTCCATGGAGCAAATTGTTTCCTTTATGAGTTGGTCCCTATTTGGAAATGCTCCAACATCTAGGGAAGTAAATATAAAAGCACAAAGTTATTTTCCATTTTTAAAAACTACACATAGTCCTAAAAGGCTGTAATAGCCATCATAATTCACAGTTCCGAAAACCACGCCTACTGTAAACAGGTATACATCCCACCATTAATTGTAAGGTAAAATTACAGACTTATTTGGGACATTGAATATGTGCGATTGCGTTTGTGAGACTATGTGCGGTGCTAAATTGACGTTGCATTGACCAGTCATACATGTACACTATCAGGTGACTTTGAGTGACATTCTGGTATGGCTCAGAACTTTGTATTTTACAACGTGAATTTTACAACGTGATAGAGTTAGCCTGGTCCGTTTTTGGTTCCGTTTCATTAAGCATGGGTGTACTATCATCATCAGAGTCGAGATCAAATTCATCATCTTTACTGTCAACATCTTTCTTCAGCCTTATCATCTTTTTGAACTCCTGCCGGTACATCGGTGATATTATCATCAGGATATAGAAGTTTTGGCTGAATGAAAACAGGTACAGCATGAGGCAGGCGTGCCATGTCTTGTCAGTAACAAAACTCGCGAGTGGAGAATCGATACCCTGAGCAGCATAGGAAGTTTCTACGAACGTGACCACGTTGCCTGGAAACCACGCAAGAAAAATCATGATGGCGATATAGAAAACTAGAACACTAGAACGGTTCCACTGACAGCACTTTGGACTCCTGAATCTTTTCGTTTTTCTTAAACCACAAAATATGGCGATGCTAAGTACGAGAATCAATCCAAGTGGGATAATATTGCTGATAATTAATGATATAAGCTCTCCGAACTCCTGATCAGAAAACAGCGTAAGCTCGCATGTGTAACTTGTTTGATTTAAGTCGTCTACATCCGTGTGTGTTTTGTATGATGCAGCAAAAGGAGTGATTACGCCCACTGCAATTAAGACCAGTCCGGAGGCAAACAGAATACCACGGCGCCTGTTGACCATCTTCGAATGTCGATGCGGGAACCAGGTTGCTAAAAATCGGTCCAGTGTCAACAGAACGATAAGCCAGGGGGATGTAAAACCGGGAACAGATTCCACCATTAAAAACCACCCACAGTTGCCGTTCCTTGCCGCTTGGGCCGAAAAATCTTCATCTCTGATACTTCCAACTGCATCCGATGCCAGATTGATTATCAGATTAAGAGAGTCGCTCACAGCGGAGAACATGAAATACACAGCAAAAGCTTGAGATGCAAATCGACTTCTCCGCATCAGAAAGAAGAGGAAAGTGTTTCCAAAAACGCCAAAGAACACAATAAGGAACTCAACGACGAGAATAGACTTCACTGCTTCCTCGAAGCTGTGGATTTCCGAGCTGTAGCAGTGGTGGAATGAAGGGTTGAGTCCGCCACATCTTGTATCGTTGGCAGCGGGCGTGCTGTTATTTGATGTCATTGTGATGATCTGAAACACGAAGCAGGGTTCTAGATAATGTTTGGTTTAGATGATTATGTGAGCCGCGACACGACAAAACCAACAATGTGGTTCAGCGCCCAGCGAAGACTCAGATCAGCCTGGGCACCCCCCTAGTTTGATCAGACTCTTTGTTAAGTGCATAAACGGTAGCTAAGGGTCTAAGCTACCTCCATGCGGACAGCGAAGACTCTGATCAGACTGGGCGGATGCCCAGGCTGATCTGAGTCTGCGCTGGGCGCACAACCACATTGTTGGTCTTGTCGTGTCGCGGCTCATGTGATGTTGTTCTTATTCATTGATTGGCTCGTAAGGGTCCAGAAAAACTAGGCTCAAAAATGACATCAAGACACAATGATTTTTATTTGTCACTCTGACACTGTTAAATATAATATATTGAAATAAATAAGTAACTCATACGGAAGTAAGCGCTGGTTGATCAGATGTTAAAGGCCAAAGATCTATTCTGACACTGTTAAATGTAATATATTGAAATAAATAAGTAACTTATACGGAAGTAAGCGCTGGTTGATCAGATGTTAAAGGCCAAAGATCTATTCTGACACTGTTAAATGTAATATATTGAAATAAATAAGTAACTTATACGGAAGTAAGCGCTGGTTGATCAGATGTTAAAGGCCAAAGATCTACATCATTACGGGCTACTAACGGCAGACTTCGAAACGTCTGCAAAGCATGAAATGCCAGAAAGATTAGAAAGGAATAATGGACCAACATTTTGTTCTTAGGACTTCAGAGAGTTTTTAGATGAAATAGGTTTAGTCACCGTAGAATCACACCGGACAAACGGCCATCATAATGCTGAATAGACCAATACTTAGCAAAGAGTGACTGAGGAAAATCAGATAAAACTGCAATTGCATATTCTTATGGGACACAGATCAGTGCCATGGGATACTCCTGGAATGAGGCTGTCATGAAGCGAAATGTGAAGAGCAAATGGGCCGCGACAAGACAAAACAGAGTGGGATGTGCGCCCAGCGAAGAGTCAGATCAGTCGAGGCATCTCCGGCCAGTCTGATTAGAGTCTTTGCTGTCGCAATGGAGGTACCTTTGACCCTTAGGTCACATTAAGTGCACAGCGAAGACTCTGATAAGACTGGGCAGATGCCCAGGCTGATCTGAGTCTTTGCTGGGCGCACAAGCCACTTTATTGGTTTTGTCGCGGCTCAAATTTGACTTTGAGGAGAAATAAATCTAGGAGGGAACACATCCCAAGATGAAATCAACAGCACAACAGACAATGATACGGGAAGTCAGGAGCTCTGTCAGGACGCATTCCAAATTGAAAACAGATAAAAAGGCAAAGATCATTAACGGACAAAGTCTACTTCCGTATCCTGCCCTAAACAGTTGTTCAAAGCATCGGTAGGCTAACGAGCTCGTTGAGAGGTCAACTCGTTAAGTGTTTTACGACCTTATAGCCAAATACACTGATATTTCTTGTCGAAAATATGTGACAAACTTTTGCAGTGCAAAAGCTTCTCACATTTTTTTCAACAAAAAGTGTTAGCGTATTTGAGATATTACGTTTGAAATTTTAACGAAACGTTATCTAACGATGTCGTTAGTTTTGAACAACTCGGCCCATGGCCCGGTTGTTCAAAACTAACGATGTCGTTAGTAAACGTTTCGTTAAAATTTCAAACGTTAATATCTTAAATATGTCAATATTTTTTGTTGTAAAACTTTTGCATTGCAAAAGCTTCTCACATTTTTTCAACACAAAATATCGGTGTATTTTGTCATAAAGTTATGAAACACTTAACGAGTTGACCTCTTAACGAGCTCGTTAGGCTCGTGGTGCTTTGAACAACTGGGCCCAGATTGAAATAGAAAACAGTAAAGACGGTAGACAACTGGGCCCAGATTGAAATAGAAAACAATAAAGACGGTAGACAACTGGGCCAGGAGTGAAATAGAAAACAATAAAGACGGTAGACAACTGGGCCCAGAGTGAAATAGAAAACAATAAAGACGGTAGACAAGTGGGCCCAGATTGAAACAGAAAACAATAAAGACGGTAGACAAGTGGGCCCAGATTGAAATAGAAAACAATAAAGACGGTAGACAAGTGGGCCCAGATTGAAATAGAAAACAATAAAGACGGTAGTCAACTGGGCCCAGACTGAAATAGAAAACAATAAAGACGGTAGACAACTGGGCCCAGATTGAAATAGGAAACAATAAAGACGGTAGACAACTGGGCCCAGATTGAAATAGAAAACAATAAAGACGGTAGACAACTGGGCCCAGATTGAAATAGAAAACAATAATAAAGACGGTAGACAAATGGGCCCAGATTGAAATAGGAAACAATAAAGACGGTAGACAACTGGGCCCAAATTGAAATAGAAAACAATAAAGACGGTAGACAACTGGGCCCAGATTGAAATAGAAAACAATAATAAAGACGGTAGACAAATGGGCCCAGATTGAAATAGAAAACAATAAAGACGGCAGACAAAGCAAAACAAGACCAGCAAAAAGCCAAGAGTTCAGCTTTTTCCCAGCAGATGGACACGAGGCTACTTTGTAATCATTTCGCTGGAAGCAGAAATTGGCGCGGCACGACAAAACAAACAAAGTGGCATGTGCGCCAAGCAAAGACTCAGATCAGCCTTGGCAGCCGCCCAGTCTGCTGTAGAGACTTCGCTGTGCGCTTTAAGGATAGCTTATGGTCAAGGCTAGCTCTATGCGAACAGCGAGGACTCTGATCGCTGGGCGCATATGCCACTTTGTTGGTTTTGTCGCGCCGCGGCTCAAATTATCATTTGGCAATCTAAGTCAAATATTCCTTTGCAAATTTTAAGTAGATCTTAGACTGTTTCACTGCTATGTTATATACATACAATACAACATTGTAAGACTGCGAAATCTATGGTAGTTACTCAAGTCGAATCAGATGGAATTTCAGGATCAACCTTTCCGTGACCTTAACTCATTGTTTCAGGAGTTTTATCCCGCCTGTTGATATTCATAATACACCAAAGAATATTTCAGGCTCTGATACCAAGAATTAATGCAACATGCCGCCAAAGTCATTTTTGAAAAGTCTTAACTGCATTTGGGAGGCGGACTATATAATTAAAATATAATATGAATAAAATAGTAAAATATCTAGTATACTCCTATCTAAAAATTAATCAAAACAATAAAAATAAATGGATAAGTAAAAAGAAATAAACGAAGCAAGTGTATGCCAACAATAGCAAAATAAGAATAAAGAGAACAAAACTTACATAAAAAATGTTACATACGCATCTGTGCCCAATAAAAGCAAAGTTGCTTTTGCAGCCGGTAATATCTACAGTTTCCTTTTAACTACAAAAGCAATAAAACTCAATTTAATACATAAAAGCATTAAAATCAGAATGTGTAGCCTATTTATTTGAGCTATGCGCATTGTAAAAAAATGTGCTCGAATGCTCGACTCAGACCATCTTGTGCACATGTGGCGCCTAATTATAGCATGCACAATTACGTGATAACACTTTTGTGCATTATCCAATTATTCTTTTTGCGAACTGCGCGTGCGTCGGCCAGCCTGCGCAAATTGTGCGCAGGCTGGCCGACGCATTCGCATTTTGCATATGATTTAATTCAAGTTGTCTCATGGCACGGCTCGTTTGATATCTTTTTGTCGTCAGCGTTGATCGGTTTAGCCAATTACATCCTTGTCTGCACATAAGCCATAACTTCTGTACGTACTGTTTTCGAAGTATTATCACGGGGATAATACCCATTTCCCTACCTGTGCTGTCGACCGAGACCAGTCAGTTAACACACATGCAAAAGTGGCTGCCGACGGAGATAATCGATAACAGTATCAGCTCGGTTGACAGCCATTAACAATAGTACCATTTACCGTTACTGGTAATGCTTACGACCGACATACAGCTCTGTCGACAGCCACTTTGTATATACCGGATCGGCTGTCAGCTGAGGTAAGCAAAATGGTATTACCCGGCACGTGACCCTACCCGGCGTTACAATGATAAGATACAAAGGTGCACAAAACTATAGTGGCTTATGACATATGCGAATCTGCAGTCTGTGTTTTGACTCGTCAACTGCTCAGGCATATCAGAATCACGTCCGTTCGCCTATCCTGTAAGGCACCTTTATCGCCAGTATATCTCAGTGCTCCTTCGGAACTTGGGAGATACAGAACTCGTCGTAATGAAGGAGCGGGAACGCCACGTAGCAACCCAGTCACGTGACGGCTAACATGTATCTACGGAGTGGTCCTAGGAAGGGCCGTTGTTCCTTAGAGATGCCTATGGTTGCGCGCGTTCCCGGAAGAATCTCCCTATGGTCGCGGCACAATGATGATGACAGGACAGACGCTCGGCGCCCCGTTACTGTGGCCATGGATTCGTTCCGCTGAGGTGCGGGGGCAACGTCATACTTGAATTGAAATACAACAACAGCATATATCTCAGTGAATGTTTTCATGTAAAGGTGAACGTTAGGCAACCGGGCTTACTCAGTAGTCAAGCGCGGACCCTTGTAAAATAGCCTGTATATTTTTATCTGTTTCCCATTTGGTCGCACTAATCACAAAGTACACTGGTCAGCTCTTCTGCTTTCACTGAACACGTCTCAGCTGTCAGTTTGGCAGAGCGGAAATCTGGCTTCCCACCATCGGAGAACAGCTCCGATATCTCTGTGGATTAAGCGCTAGCCTGCTTAACTAGCGGTCCAGATTTGTTTTCCGCTGGCGGCGGAAACCTTTTCAACAGGGGTTCCATTGCACACAGCCTAATATTGTCACCCTCCCATTTCCTGATATGATCGTAGTACTTTTTAAAAAAGACGTAAAATCGCAAGACATCCATCCATATACCCATTTTCAGACAGCCCTTGTGATTGCTGTACCGGTAATATGAAGTTGGTACAGCGTTGACGCGAGTTAAAACATTAGGAATGTTGCTTAATGATTGCTAAACTGCCTATTCTGGTTTCGGTGACTCCCATTGAAAAGTGGGGGCGGGGCGGGGGCAACTCTCCCGTTTTCATTTTTCCCGCCTTCCACACTGAGGTCACATCATCTTATAAATCTTTTACTGTGCACGTAATATGATATTTTTTACTGAAATAATGTGCACGTTATATACTGGACAAAAAAGTTAGGGAACAAATATTTGACTGAAGCTTAAATCATGAAAAATAAATTATACAAAAATAATTTTCTTCTGTTCAATACACTTGTTAAAGCGGCACTGGACTGCATGGAAAGAATTGGAATCGGATCACGTGACACAACAGTAGAAACGAATAAACAGATATACCCCGAAAATTGAAGTGAAATTTAGCATCACCGCAAAATCGAATGTCAATGATAATTGGCTTTATTCGTGCAAAATCATTTCCAGTGCTCATTGTCTCTGGGGGTCTGAATAACTGCTTATGGGTATGCATTTAGTAGAGCGCAAGTGGCACATTTGGGGACTCGCTTGCCATTTTTCATGAACGGCCCGAATGAGCTCTCCAAGAGTTTACTGAAGCATCTGGTGATTAGAATTGGTGTGTTGAAACACCTGTCAAGCATGCTCAATGTGATTTAAAACCTACGATCAACTAAACTTGTCCATACGGACGATTTTCTCTGTCCCAAGGTTCTGATTCATCACAATAACACTGTGAGGGTGGGCATTTTTTGTCCATTAAAATGGTTTAATCGGCCATTCCAAGCGAAAAATGTTAGAAACAGACTTTACACAGGTAATTTGCGCGGTTGCATGCTGGTAATGAGGCCAGGTTTGACGCGATTCCATAGATATGCGAGGCGACAGTGGGAAACATGTGACGCAAATTGGCATCTGGGTCATTTGACCCATGCTCTTTTCACAGATGAGTTCAGATCGTGTGTAGATATCAACGATGGTAGGAAAAGGGTGTGATGCCAGGTTCACGTCGTGTCAACTATAAATTAAATCGTCATGTGGAATATGACCTGTCTCGAGGAGTGTGGGTGATGGTATGGACCGGCATCTGGATTGGCAGCTGCGTAGACTTGTGCATGCCAGACAGAGGCGCTCGCATTGGTGTTCGAGAAAGGAAAGACATGTTTTATCCAATTACGAGACCGTCATCTGAAGTTTTTGGCGATGGCATCATCGAATAACGGGGCAAATGTGGTGGACCAGCACCCTGACAAACAATCGTCCTCACTGACATGTCAATTCGATCACAAGTTTTAAATCCGAGTGAACATGTTTTACACATGTTATGCAGCCAAATCTAATCACCTGAGGCTTCCTGAAACTCCTGGAGAGATCATTCAGGCATTTGGTGAAAAATGGAAAACGAGTCCCTAATTGGGTCTCTGAGGATTTACCAGAAGCATGCCGAGTAGCTAACATGCAGTTATACAGGCCCTCAGAGGTCACACTGACAACTGACAATGATTTTGCATGGGAAAATAATGGACATTCAGTTTATTGGTTATGCCAGTTTTCACCTTGATTTTAGGGGTATGCCTGTTTATTCATTTCTGCTGGTGTGTCACGTGATCAGATTCCAATATGAGTCATGCAGTATTGTGCAGCCATGATAGATGTATTCAACAGAAGAAAATGATTTTTGGAAAATTATTTTTTTTTTCGATATAAAAATTTCAGTCAAATGTTTGATCCTTAACCTTTTTAGTCCAGTATATCATAAATGTGTTACTTAAATGTTAACTAGAAAGTATTTCATGAAACATATTGTCAGTGTGTCTACTTCTTTGGCATGAAATTAGCAAAATGTTCGAGAAAAACCCAAGGCGACAAATCACGTGACTTACTCGGGCTAGTTTGTACCTGTATGTGGACAAAACGGGTTAGAAAGTTGATCATTACCTTCTATATATTCAATGAATATAAATTGATCATTTTTTTCTATATATTCAATGAATGTTCATGCCTTCAAGTACAGAAACTTGTTGCTTTTGCAGCAAGCCATTCGTTTCAATGAATGATTTGTTTTAATGCACGCGGATATTTTTCCACACAACCAATACTACCCAGCAGGCACATGACGTTGAAATGACGTCGTACTGACGTCGATGCGACGTCTTTACCCAGCAGGCACATGACGTTGAAAGGACGTCGTACTGACGTACGTCGCATCGACGTCAATATGACGTCATGTTGACGTCATGTGCCTGCTGGGTAAGGACTTTCCTACTTTTCTCGAGGTTGTGTGAAAAAAATACAGCGTGCATGCATTAAAATGGCTCTTATATAATGGCTTGCAGCAAAAGCGACGACGTATCTGCACTTTCTGGGTCTGCACTGTTTGCCTATGTCTTATTTATGGGTCGCTTAGCAATAATGGGTGAAATCTGGGTCAGAGGTTATAAAACTTGAGAATAATCTCAAACTCAAAATAAAGCACACTGATTGGCAGCTTCCGAGCATGTGCTCGGAAGCAGCCAATTAGTGTGCTTTATTTTGACTGTGAGATTGTACTCAAGTTTTATAATTCCGATCCAGTCTTACCTAGTATCTGAAGTATTTATTGTCGAGAAAGCCCTGTAGCTCAGTGGGTTAAGCGCTGGCTTGCTGATCTAGCGGTCTCGTGATTGGAGAAGATAAAACTTAATACCATCGCATGGTTAGCGACAGGAAGAAGGCAAAGTAATGTTACAACTAAATAGATTTAAAGGTAAAAAAACATGCGCACTCCAGCGGAAGACGCTGATTTGTTCCCAGCTTCGAATATGGTTCATAATTGCAAGTGGAGAACCAATAGATGGAGAGCGTCTACGGGGCGCAACTTCGTTTGACTGTTTCTTTTACCTAAGCACCGAAACATAACGACACGCCACAATCTGGCACACCAAATAATCGAACATGTCTAGCATCTTTTGCTTTACTGAAAACATGAGTTATTACGGCACGTTTCATAAATACGCGAAATCGGACTGACTGGAGTGTGTGTCTTTTCAATCTACATCAGACAGTCTAACGGTTTTCTGCGCTACTATAGTGCAGGTGTCCTTTACGCAAGATAACGGTTACCGAGGACTGAGTATAACTGTCAATATCAACGCTCTTAGAGTACCGCACATACGTGTACAGGTAATGATGAGGATATGATTGGACGGACACACGGCGCCAAGTGCGTGCAACTATGGTTATGTACCGCTGAGCCACTTGGGGAACGTCGTTAAGAGAATTGAACTGTACTGATAAGGATGCGCAGACAACAATTGCAAAGTCTGGTCTGGTCATTCACAATTTAGCAGAAAACAATACCAAGTAGAGCAAAACAGACCGACTGACTGATTCATTCAAACGATTTTGGAGTTGATGACCCTTTGAAACAATATTTCAGTCTATATCTGGCAGCCTGCCAGATTGAGAGCGAGAGAGAAAGGGAGAGAGAGGAAGAGAGAGAGAGGGAGAAAGAATGAGAAACTAGGATAGACGAGAGTCTAAGAAAGAAATATAATAATATGATAAAATCCCATCAGAAACCGAACAGATACGATCGATTGTACAGGCTGTGCATGAGTATACATGTAGCTCTTTATGATGGATGAATGTATGATACTGTGTTTTCGTCTCTTTCAACAGTATTTCAACATAACTGGACGATGATTGGATGAGAATAAAAGGTTGTGCACGCAATAAATTTCCGTTTACGGTTAGAAACGATTTCAACTTTGGCCAGATCCAAACCCGCCAGCTAAGCAGGTCGTAGCCTAACCCACTGAACTTCGGGGCTCTTTCTTTAGTGGTTTTACAAAACCCTAAAATAACCTTGTCATTCACAAGTAGCACGTGACTTTCCTGACGCTGATCTGTCTGAAAATATGAAAAGTACATGTGCGTATTTTGTTCAGTTCAAACAATTTATTGACAAAAGTGTTCATTCAGAAACTATTCTGAAATCGCGGAGTAGATCTATATAATTTCAACTATACTACGGAAAGTGCGAACGGCAAAGACTCAGATCAGCCTGGCAATTTGCGCAGTCTGATCGGAGCCTTCTCCATTCGCATGAGCAATCTATAGAAATATCAGTACGCAAAAGCGGGTGATGCTTCCCATACCTTTTCGCAAGACATTTTACACCCAAGATTAAGTAGCCATAACATAATAATTAATGGCTTTCTTTGAAATGAAGCCTTGCATAATTCTGTCGTCAGAAATTTACATCCGACTCTTCAAATAATCACAACCAAAGTCAAAAGTTATTGTTGATGTCTTGATTAGAAAATCTGTTGGAGGTCAAGTGGTTCAATCATATTTACTACCCGAAGAAAATAAATCTTGAATAAAAAAATCTCAATTATTAGGAAGCAGTTACTTAAAACATGAAAGAAACTGTAATCTTCAGATCATCAAAGGCATAAAGGTACAACCCAGTGTCCATTAATATTTTGCTTTAATTTAGTGTTAAGACGTGCTATCATTTGTAAATTTTAGACCTGTAATAAGTAATAGTAATTCTGATGTAATTTATCTCATTTTTACAATACATACGTTGAGGAATCGCTAGATTTGTATTTGAGTTGCCATGACATGTGTTTTCATAGAGAGTGAATTAGCAGATGTTTTGTGGAGAAATACTACTGCTACTGCTAATATTAATAAAGTTAATCAAAATTGGTAACTGCTTCTGGAAACAACTAATCGACGTGGCTTGTTAGTGCAAAATAAAGAATATCCACCATGACGCCAGAGTAGACTCGGATTAGCACAAAATCGGAATTACTTATTGTAAGGTAAAAAAAATATACTAATACTAATTACTGGAGACCTTTGCGATGCTAATAGCTTTATTCAGTGTTGACTACTTCTTTGCTACCTTGGGCGATGAACCGCCTTGAATGTGTCTACTCTTTATGCAAAAATTGGCTGTTTGGGGATCAAATTCTTTCCTTAAAATTTGACCCGATGGCAAAATTGAAAAGGGATTAAAGTGTACTCAGTCACCTAAATATGTGCAATATTCAGTTTATTTTTTGCGTGTACCCCGGTCAAACTGCGCATGTGTGCAGACTGATCGTAAAGAAAAGATTTTCTATTATTATTGGGTTTTGCAGCTTATTACTAACACATAGTTTATTCTTGATGTTGCGGATTATCAATCTAAAAATAAAAAAAAAATAAAACTAAAACTAAAATAAATAAAACGCAAAGTACTGAACCATGTGAATGCGGAATAGTGCCGGACAGGATTTCTTCCTTGAAGCAGTCTGATCTGGGTCTTTGCTGTTTATTCAGGAGTTTGGGGTATGGTAAACAGGAGTGGTCAGTGGTGTACTGTTTTGTCTTTCTGATTTTATTTACATACAAATCGTGGGGAAAATACAAATTATGACAAAAAAAATGGTGACGAACACATATACAGATGAAAGACTATCCGTACACTGCAAAAATAAACGGTAGATTTTACGGTAAAATAACTGGCAACCAGCTGCCAGTCCTTTTACCGTTATTTTCACGGGCGCCCGTAAAAATTGCAGGAATCATCAAGCAGAGTGGGACAGAAAAGAGCAGATGTCGTTTTGGTTAGATAGCCCCTCAACAATACAAAGTTATTTTCGAGTGCGCCAAGTTAACATAAAACTTCCATTTCGTGATTTCCAACAATGTCTTACAGGCAAAACCCCGTAAAAATAACGGGAAAAGGACTGGCAGCCGGTTTCCAGTTATTCTACCGTAAAATCTACAGTATATTTTTACAGTGTATAATTCTAATTTGACTGACTATGTATAACGGTCAGTATTTTAAGGTGTATCTTAGACTTTTAAACAAATCTTCAGTTTGTGTCTGGTCTGCGACTAGCAGAAGTGAACCATAAAACATAGCCGGCTTCGTCGTCGGCTACATAACTATTTTGGCAAGTTTTCTGGTTTAGCCGAATGCATTGGCGTTTTAATTCTTCCCAACCTCAATAGATATTTCACAAGCGACCTTTTCTTTCCTTAATGATATGACACCGTTTGGAAGGGCTATGTCGTGCAGGGAAGCAAACAGGTAGTCACAACGGAAGTTGTTACCCTGTGTAAAAATGGTCGAAAACGTATCATACACCTTCGAGTATAAAATTATAAAAACCCTCAGAAATATGCTTTCTAGCGACGGTCATTTTGGACACGCGCATTCGCCAAGGTCATGAAGTATGTTTGGTATATGACTGACAACGAACAGTATAGCGAGGGCTGACCAGGGGGGCGGAGCACTGATTGCAGCAAAATTGAAGCGTTGGCCAATAATATCGATCGTTACTGCAAGCCTTTAGTTTGAATCGAGCGTCAGTCAAAATTAAAGTATGACGAAACACGATAATCGATGTGATTGTCATGACAAAATCCGCAGGTGTATCACCCTTCAACACTTTGAAGGTATTTTCGAGTACGGCCCGTTACCATATCGTGATTTCCAACAATGATCAACAGGCAGACCCCGTAAAAATAACGTGAAATGGACTGGCAGCTGGTTTCCAGTTATTCTACCGTAATATCTACGGATTTTTTTACAGTGTGGCGTTTATAAGTACAATCATCAACAAGCTATTCCAGTCCGATTATCATACTGACACTTTGTTAACCCCTTGTTAACGTAGAGTGAATAAAGAATTGAATTGGGTCGAATAAATGATATAACGACAAGGACTTGCATAAAAGTCAGTATTATGACGGGTATAGATCGGATCTATTTGCATTCGAATTTATTAGGTGAAATCTAAGGTGAAAGGATATACTGTAGCAATCAAATCTCAAAGAAAATGTCTATTTCCCGAATATTTCCCCGGGGACTCGAGCTTTGGGAAATACTAGTCTGAGCTGGGATATCGAAGGACGCCAGCTTGCAGCGTCCGTAAATATCTCAAAGAGGAACCATATTCCCCAATATCAGCTCAATAACGCTTTTATTATATAGCTACATGTATAAAAAATCACAATTTTCTTCACATTTTGGACAATTTGGCACCGTAAATACTGTTTTAGCAACGGCGCAATATATGTCAAAGTGCCTTACTTGTGTCACTTCTAGTAAAAAAAAGTGCTTCGTAGCTTTGGTGAGGCGGTTCTGGTACGAAAACAACATAACTTTTATATAGTACATATAACAAAAATCTGGACTTCCGCTGAAAATGCCACCCCTGATTAACTATATATACAAGAGCTGTAAGAAACGAAAAAGAGCTGATACTAAACGAAAAAGAGTCATAGTTACCAAACGACCTGATGACCAGGTCCTTTGGTAGTTATGACTCTTTTTCGTTTAGTAACAGCTCTTTTTTTATTCGCAACATCCTTGAAAACATAGCTAACCCGGTGTGAATACGGGAGAAATTAAGAAAATAAAATGCAATTGCTCAGAATTGGATTAACTGCTCTCACAAATGCAGTTGCGACATGTTTATTTGATCCCCGTCACGGAAGAATGTGCTTCACGTATATCCGAATAGCAAAGATAAAAGGCAAAACAAGGCAGACTATGAACTCGTGCTGCCTTCAAGTAGTGTCTGAAGATTTGTTAGGATCCATATATGTTAGCGAACAGCAAAGGCTTTGATCAGACTGCGCGGATGTTCGGGCTTGTCTGAGCCTCTACTTGGCGCAAATACGTTTAGCACCGATTTTGCGTATCGCAGCTCATTAGCGTATTTACCAAATGGCCAATAGAAGAGACTTGTTACAAACAAACAAGAAATAAATGTATATTCGAAATTTGTCGAATACATAGTATTATGATCTGGTCCAGGGTCTTACAATTCCATTAATGAAAAAAATGTGGATTACAAATGCTTTTGTAGTCAAAACTGGAAGAAGAAGAAAGATAATGAAATCAAACTGTTAGTGTAAAAGGCAAAGCAACATGGGTAAAACATCAGCTGAAATTCAACTTTGAAATGAGTGGGGAATGGGGACGGTTGAGATCAGCCTGCGCTTCCGCACAGTCTGATTGCTTGACTAATCAGTCTCAATACTGGGGGAATGAAAGCGAAGATTAATTTTGATCACTTTACATCACTTTACACAGATGTGAACGCCGGGATGCCTGCTTCGGACTGTGATGGCATAGCTCAATTTCAGGCGACGCCTATCATATCGCGAGTGTGTGGTCCATAGTTGAAGTCATGCAGTCATGTATCAAGAGGTTAATCTTTTTTTTTCAGTCGTTGGCCGGGCCGGGTTTCGAACCCGCGACTTTCTGTGCAATAGCTATGCGCTATAACAACTGGACAACGGCGTGACACTCAAATCACTTGAAAACTTTGCAGTCCAAAAGTCTGGTAACACTTGTGAGAATCATCAGGCTAACAGTAATGCTCTAGCTGTTGTGCAAAAACACAGGCTGGTCTGAGTCACCAATGCCAACATATGCCATAACGCCATTTTCGCCCGTATCGGTATTTAAAAAGGGACGATAGGAAATTAGCAAGCTGCTTAGTCTCGGATTAGACTCTGCATTCGTACATAAATCCCGGGCTCGAGATCCGTTGGAAGCGGGTATCTTTTCAGTGGTAAACAGCCTCCCATCGTCCTGATATGACTGAAATTATGTTGAAGGGCGTACAATTGTGATTCATCCACCATAGCCACAAATTTATAGGTTTGATTTTTTTGTTCTGTTCTGTTCAATTCTCGTATCGACGTTACCCAAGTGGCTCAACGGTACGTAACCATAGTTGCACACACCTGGCGCCGTGTGTCCGTCCAATAGGTTTGATTTTCAACACATAAATTTTAATAAGGTATCTCATCGGAATTTGTTAGCGAGTCAAAGCAGCTTATACATCTTTTCAAGCGCAGAAATTGATTGACACTTCCGGCTACTGATTACACCAACAATGGAGGAAAATCTATCTCTCTACCGTTATATTGTCATGTGTACTCAATACAAAAGTCGCGGGTCTTTGAGATTTTACCGCTATGTCTGTCACTGACCCGTTAAATCGTCTAGAGAAAGTAAACGTTCTAGACGCTCAGATTCCACGAAATTTTGAAAGCTGCTGTATTATTTTTTTATCCGGTGTGTTTGAATATTTCTTGATTGTCCACTGTCAAATAAGGTCAAATAACGACATGCGCAATTCGCGGGCATTATGTAAAATATGGACTGGACTTGGACTCTGGACTTTGGACTCTGGACTTCAGGCTGTGTAAAACCTGGATTTCAGACTTTGTAAAACCTGGACTTTGGACTCTGGAGTTTGTAAACTTGGACTGAAATATTTCAACAATAGTTGTTATGCCCGTACAAACAGTGTAGAGTATATATCCAAATTAGACTACTGGTTGGAACAGTCTGATCAGGGTCTGTGCCAACAGCCTTATTTAAAAGCATTTACTGGTTTTACAGACAAGGTGTTTGATCGTATTTACTAGATACTATTTCTTATTTTTTCATAAGCGTACATTGAAATTCAGTTTCTTATTTTTTCATAAACGTACAATGTTATTCAGTTTAATGTAAGTGTCTTACTGAAAAAAAAAACAATTCAGGAAACACAACATGTGTGGGTAAATATCAGTATCTTACAGTTGCCATCAAATCATCCTTTTCTAGGCCTATGCAATTTTAACAGTTACCTTCCTTTTTTAATAAAAGTTGCTAAAATTTAGAGGGTCAAGGCAGCGTAGCACAATCGGTAGCGCGTTTTGACTCAAGAGCCAGAGGTCCCGGGTTCGATACTCGGTCCGGCCACATACTTTCGTTTTTCCTTTCGCTGATTCTAGAAGGGCAGTTGTCAGTTACTGGTGAAAGTATGTGCACTTAGTACTGGTTAACCGCTTAGGAGGTCTAAGCCTGCCCAGGAATAGTGTGGTTAGGGTAACAGACGGTCCCGACATGATCATAGCTGTTATAAATATCGTGGACAATAAAACAACAACAAAATAATAACTACTAAAATATAGAAGACTTCTTTTTTCTTGTGCATTAAATCCCTATATAATGACAAAATATGTGATGACCAAGGACAACACGCTAGATTCTGAAAACAAACATCCTGTGGAAGCAACAAAAATACATTGACTTGTAATCATTGCCAATTACCAGTTATACTCTATACCGCAGACTTTGGGATCTGATTCAGTGAGTTCCTGGGATGTAGTTACTCTTTAAATTTGCTGGGCCGCATAGTGCAGTCGGTGGTGCGTCTAACTAAAAAACCGAGGTCCCGGGTTCGATATTCAGTCCGGCCACTTACTCTCGTTTCCGCTTCCGCTGAGTCAAGAAGGGCAGCTGTCAGTTACTGGCGAAAGTTAGTGCACTTAGTAATAGTTGAGCGCTTAGGATTGCTAAGCCAGCCCAGGAATATTGTAGTTAAATTAACTGACCGTCCTTGTAGCTGTTTACCGTGCACGTAAAACAATAACACAACAACAACATACCACAGGCTTAACCAGTACTTATAACTGAACTCAGTGATGACAATATACTAAAAAGAATAAGCTGAATATTTGCAGACGATTTTTGGCAACTGTTTGGGAAGGAACTACCATTTTCATTATAACCTCCTCTCAGTGGTACTCAGCTTTTCTTCAACAGAAACAATGAGACAAACAGTCATTAAAGTTGTTTCCCCTTTTAATAATAGCCATTGTTGCGGATGGTAAGATTTTTTTTCCTACCAATCTGTCACAAATGAGGCTAGTAGGACGAACTACTTCCACTATATCCTTCTCATATCAGCAGTCATAAACCATATATCATCTTATGTGTAATGGACTTGTAAAAGAACTTTTCCAATGTAAGATGTATTTTTTCAACATCAAGACTTGTGACGATCTAATAATGAACATAACTTTGTCCTAACCGAACGGCTCAGGGAATATAGCAATTAAATTCCCGTCCATCTGTCTCTGTCCGTATGTTAGTACGCCCATTAACATTTTGTTGTCCACTCTGTAACTTAAATACCCTTTGGACTATTTTCATTACACTTCACCAGTTATGTGTAGTCCATTTGCTCCAAAGTACAAACACAGTTCTGCTTAGTTCACAAAAAACAGGACGAACTTCCCAGTATATCTTCTAATGTCCTGAAATTTCTTATATAACAATACATAACAGAATACGAAAATCCTTATTTCTAAATGCTTTTATGAAATATTTTTCAATAGCAGTAATACAAAAATTGACCTTTTTACTGAAGGTTATCATATGATTGTCAGAACAACCAGAACAGTGCTGGAAACGGCCAGTGGCCCGGTGGCCAAATGCTCCTAATTTTTGTTTCGGGCCACCAGAGATCTCCAAAATATGGCCTTTATATTGGCCCAAATTTATCTTTCTGGCAATACTAAATGAATGGAGACTTTAGCTAGTGGATAATTTGGGCCACTGAAAGCTAGGCATGCTAAGCTTTTGGGCCACCAAATTAAACTTGCGAGTTTCCAGCACTGTAGATGTAGCGTAACCTCATTGTTACTACAGTTGTGAACGTCTTTAAATGAAGAAAGTGTCTCCAAGTAAGATACCATCTCCAAAGACCACAAACTATAAACCACAAAATACCACAAACATAACTTGGCAAGCCTTTCCTTTTAAAAGGAAACTTTATTTTCCACTACACCGTTTGGTTTGAGACAAACACGTGTACGATAATTAAATATAGGAACTGCTTTAATCGTTCTCACTACCAAATCGCTGTCCCGGTATGTTTCATAAAATTTGTATTAAGAAATTGTTTGTTTCTTGGCAGAAGTTAACCTAGCAGCCACAGGACGTCGTTATCACACTGTACTGACGTCGATGCGACATGACCTCTTAATGACGTCGTACTGACGTAATACCGACGTCATGTGCTAGCTGGGAAGTAAGCTTGGTTTGTAAAATTTGCCTTTTTCTGGAATGATTAAAATGGTTTCATGAAGCTGCAATTGTTGATGATTTGACTCTTCTGTCCCTCAGAGTTGATTATGTAGTAACCAAAGCATCTTAGATCTGCTTTGTCATTTTTGGTTTGCTGATTGTGATGAAAACACAAAATTATTTTGCCAAAAAATATTCCATTTTAGGAAAATAGGATTTAATCAGATATACCTCAGATATTCGTGTTGTCAGAATACGAAAACTTGAACTTATTATTACGTGTATAAACGCAAAAAAGCATGAAAAGTAACTGACGTTAACGTAACACGATACTGAGGTTATCCTTACAAGCACATGCTTGCATTTACTTGCTTATCAAACCAAACAATGGCTTGTTGGATTCAAAAGCAGTATTTGCAAACTGGAGGACTCATTGTCTCAACAGTATTCTATGTATTGTAGCGTGAATGCATATCGTAGTTTAGAAATTATAAGGATTGTCTACATAAATAAGTAGTTTTCGGGATTTCGTTCTCCTTTTTTGTGACTACAAACTGACACTGCTGCTTAACATTGGCAGCTATACCTGTTTGTTTACCTTAAACCTTTTTTGTTCCGATACTACTTCTCCGGCGTAATTTCGGAAGGCACACAATGTTGAAATAACATTGTATCAACAGTGACTCAACGTCATGACGTTGAGCCAACGTTTATTCAATGTTGTTTGAACGTCATTCCGTTGAGTCAACGTTGATTCAATGCTGCTTTAACGTTGAGAGCTCTGTGGGATGTTAAATAATTTAATATTAAAGTACCTGAATATCGAACGTGCCCTATATGTTAAGGGAAAACGAAAGTAATTACAAGGGGAAAACCCAAAAATAACGAAGAAATAACTTTTCACTGCCTGATGAGAAGAGGAAAACACAATTAGACTGTTTTATCGGATTGATAAAAATGGCAGGAAGACACAGTATGTTATTTTATTTCCTCATGATGTAAATAGTCTCAGTTATAAGACAGTGCATAATAGAGTAATTACCCTTGATATTGGGACTCTAACCCAATTACCATTTATCCTAAAATTTGAAGAAGAAAAAAATGTTTTTACTGAAAGGTGAATGCTGCAAAATGACGAATAATGCAGTCTCATAGTGGAGTTAGCATACTGTGCCTTCAGTAGGCTTATCTGGGTTTACACTTTTTGTCTGAATACTGTAGGAATACGGTATTTTTGAAAATAAATTGCTGCTGTAACCTGAAATGACCTTGTTCTTTTTATATCAAGAGTAAATTGGTACATGAATCAAAAGTTGACAGAACCGTGCTATAACTATGCCCATGCTGTATATCTGATATCCGCACTGTTTTACCAGCACAGTTCTTTGAAGTTTGGCTCCGCCTACTTAAATAATCTGCTAAATCTTTCTCAGAGTGCAAGCTAACACAATTAATGAATGGGCTACTTCAAAGAGAAATAAAGTAGGTCATGATACAATGCTGGGAAAGCGCTGGTGGGGGACATCTGTTTTTGTCAAAAAATAAAAAAATAAAAACATTTATAGTTCTCTATGTATTTCTATGGTTTAGACCAAGCTCCCCCCCCCCCCCTCCCCCCCCCCCCCCCCCCGCTGCTGCAGGGCCATTTTGAACCTTTGGACCTGCATTTAAACAAACTTAGTAAAGGACAACTAGCCAATGCTAAATACCAAGTTTCTAGCATCTGAGCCATGTGGTTCTGAAGAAGAAGATTTTTGAATATTTTTCTATGTATTTGTATGGTTCAAACCCAGAACCCCCCTTTGGGCAGAGCCATTATGGACGCTGGGGCAACAATTTGAACTTTTATTGAGGTCCACTAGACTATGCCTCATGCCATATTTCTATCATCTTAGCCTTGCTGTTTTGAAGAAGAAGATTTTTGGCTATTTTTCTATGTATTTCTATGGTTCAAACCCAGGACCCCCTGCCACGGGGGCCATTTTAAAATCTCGGCCACAATTTGAACAAACTTTTACCAAGGTAAAGGACTACTAGGCAATGCTACATACCTTTTTTCAAGCCTCAGAGCCTTGTGGTTCTGAAGAAGAAGAGTTTTGAATATTTTTCTTTATCTTTCTATGATGCAAACCCTGCACCTCATTTGGCCAGGGCAATTATGAACCCTGGGGCAACCATTTGAACAAATTTGAAGTGGTCCACAGACAATGCTTCTTACCAAACTTCATGCATCTTATCCTTGTGGTCGTGAAGAAGAAAATGTTTGACTTTTTTCTATGTATTTCTATGGTTCAAACCTAGGATCCCCTAACGCGGGGCCATTTTGGACCCTGGGGCTACCATTTGAATGAACTTGGTAAAGGAGTACTAGCTAATGCTACATATTACATTTCCAGCAACTGAGCCATGCGGTTCTGGGGAACAAGATTTTTGAATATTATATTTTGTATGTATTTCTATGGTTCAAACCTAGGAGTCCCTGCCCGGGAGGGGGGGGGGAGGCAGTGTGGACCCTGGGGACACAATTTGAACAAATTTGGTAAAGGGCCACCAGACAATGCGTCTTACCAAACTTCATGCATCTGAGCCTTGCAGTTCTGAAGAAGATGATTTTTTAAATATTTTTCTATGTATTTCTATGGTTCAAACCCAGGACCCCCTGCCACGGGGCCATTTTAAAATCTCGGCCACAATTAGAACAAACTTGGTAAATGACTACTAGGCAATGCTACATACCTTTTTTTCTAGAATCAGAGCCTCGCGGTTCTGAAGAAGAAGAGTTTCGAATATTTTTCTTTATCTTTCTATGATTCAATTCCTGAACCCCATTTGGGCAGGGCAATTATGAACCCTAGGGCAACCATGTGAACAAACTTTGTAGTGGTCCACAGACAATGGCCGGAAGGCCATTTTGAATCCAAGGCCATCATTTGAACAAACTTGGTAAAGGACTACTAGGCAATGCCACATACCAAATTTCAAGCATTTGTGTCAGGCGATTCTGAAGAAGATTTTTTTTTCTATGTATTTCTATGGTTCAAATCCAGGACTCCCTGCCCTGGGGCCATTTTGGACCCTTAGGTCACCATTTGAACAAACTTGGTAAAGGACTTCTAGGCAATG
The DNA here is from genome assembly GCA_963989385.1 of Ctena decussata. Taxonomy (NCBI): domain Eukaryota; kingdom Metazoa; phylum Mollusca; class Bivalvia; order Lucinida; family Lucinidae; genus Ctena; species Ctena decussata. The sequence continues at coordinate 45,089,191 of OZ022510.1, forward strand.
CTATATTCCAAATTTCAAGCATGTGAGCCAAGCAGTTCTGGAGAAGAAGATTTGTAAATGATTTTTTTTTCATTTTCATACCCAAGACCCCCGCCCCAGGGCCATTTTGGAGCCCAGGGACACTATTTGAACAAACTTGGTAGAGGTCCACTAGACAATGCTTCAAACCAAATATCAAAGCCCTAGACATAGCCGTTTTAGAAAAAGTGTCATTGAAAGCAAATTGTTCACGACGCACGACGGACTCTGAGTGATCACAATAGCTCAACCTGAGCCTATGGCTCAGGTGAGCTTACTAGGATTTTGATATTTGGCATTCAGCTTATAATCAGTACGTATATAAGCTGCTTAACTTGTGAGGAATTGCCAGGAAAATTAACAGAGCTATAGCGCTTTTCAGGCTTAGAAATTGTAAAGTTTGACACTTTTAGAAGCAAGCATATGGCATATGGGGGGATAGTGTTTCTCGTTTCAATTTTAATATCTATGGAAGCGTCCTAGTGGCAGCTTAGAAATATCTATCTCATACGTAGGAGATAGGAAGTCCTACATAGGACTTATTAACACCTTCGTAGGACTTATTAACTCCTTCGTAGGACTGAGAAACTCCTACATAGGACTTACTAACTCCTACGTAAGACTTCCTAACTCCTATGTGGGACTTATTAACTGCTATGTAGGACTGATTAACTCATACTTAGAACTTATAAACCCCTACGTAGGACTTATTAAATAATAAGTCCTACGTAGGTGTTAGAAAGTCCTACGTAGGACTACTTTTTTCGTACGTAGGTGTTAGTAAGTCCTACGTCGGACTTATGATCTCCTACGAAGGTGTTAGTAAGGCCTACGTAGGACTTACTACACCTACGTAGGTGTTTGTAAGTCCTACATAGGAGTTAATAATTCCTACTTAGGAGCTAGTTAGTCCTACGTCAGAGTTGATAAGTCCTACGTAGGAGTTAATAAGTTCTACGTAAGAGTTAATAAGTTCTACATAGGACTTCCTATCTCCTACGTATGAGATAGATATTCTTAGGCTGTCACTAGGACGCTTCCATAGATACTAACATTGAAAAAAAAAAGATCTTAGCCAATATATTGCTCAGTAGACCATGAAAATTAGGTCAAAATCTCATTTGAGCATAACATTCTCATTTGCTGCTATAGGCGTGATGACAATTTATGTTCTGGACCTTCAGGCATTTTTGTGTCAAAACAGAATTCAAGATTTTGAAATTCGCTGATGGAAATTCTGAAAAATACATGCCTGTGATTTCAACGCCATATTTTGGAATATAAAACGCAGTTTTGAACAATACATGGTTGTGATTGATAACTTTAGACACTGCCCTTGCCAACTAGGCAAGAGCCACTAGTGAACAGCACTGAATTTAAGAAACAAAACAATATTAAAAATATGCCAATTTGACATGTTTGATTATCCCACCCACTCACTTAAAAGTGCTTATTTCTCTGAAAGTAGCCGCCTCCACCAAACGGCATAGACTCATGATACCACTTATCAGCAAAATATTGGCCACTTTGATAGGGATCAGGAAACAGGCCTTATCCAGACTCCCCACCCACCCCTTTGCCCACCTTCTCCCCCCCTCCCCCCACCCCCCTTGCCGAAAACAGTAAACGAGTGAAACGGGCGTATATAGTTATGTAGTGCCCCGTTTGCGGTGCTCTTGTTTGTATATTTTACACGCATAGCTTGCAGTATAATTAATGTTTGATATCAGTAACTCAATTTATAATTATAAGATTGATAGAAATGGCACGGTTGATAATCATAATTCTCTTGTTTTATGTGATTACCTATTTCTTCAGCTATAAGACGGAGATCCTACCTTCCTTAAGAATATCTAAATCTATATTGTGTAATTGTGCTGTAAGATGGGCCTTCCCCTTCCACAACAGTCCCAATAATCTAGATCCGTCTTTTAAGACGGGTCGATTTTTGGGTCTGTTTTGAGGGGCATCCCGTCTTATAACCGAATAAATATGTATTTCAGGTAAACCAGTCCTTTCTGCTGATCTGCCAAATTACCATCAGTCCTTATCGAGGAAGTTGTTCAAAGTGATGGAAGATATTGGGGCTTCAACAGAAATAAGAGATCTGTATATGGAGAGCAGTACTCTGTCAGAAATACTATATACTTTGCGTGCAGAATGTTTTTTCGGGATAAAGGCATCAGTTTATATATGCGGAAGCCAGTTTGAAGGATCAACAACTTGTGGTATGCAGTCTGATTTAGATATACTGCATGTACTACAGGAGCACCATCCGGTAGTGGTAGATACACGTGGTGCTCAGCAATACAAAGACTGTTGCCTCATGGTTCAAGACTTTAATACTCCAGCAGGCTATGCTAAATTACAACATATGATCGAAGGTATGCCTGTCTCTATAAATCCTAATTCTCCTTCACTGGTGTACTTGAATAATTTCAGTGTCGACAGAGAAGGTAGACATGTACTGGACCTAACACGTCTTTACGATAGCCTAAATGTATTTTTCAATATGGAGAGGCATGGTCCAGCGCAAACAAGGATATTATCGGGACTTTCTGCTGATCTTGACTTTGTACAAGCTGTGAGATGTCGGAAATTGCCGGATTGTGCAGCAGAGTGGTTAACAAGAGAGAGGCGACATAACTGGCCGGATCCTGTATTGTTTGATAAGTGTAAATCACTCGGTTGTTTCTTTGTGCAAGTTGGACATCACACCAGTGACGAGAAACATCTTGAATGGAGACTTTCATTTACTTTGCAAGAAAGACTTTTAGTCACTCACTTCAATTCCACCCAACTAAAATGCTTCATTCTTTTGAAACTATTAAAGAAAGGGATGATACGACCGCTATTAAAGGAAGAGACTATCACATCATACCACTGCAAAACATGTATGCTATACATGGTAGAGAACACTCCTGCCGGCTTCTGGATACCGGAAAATTTGTTAAAATGTCTTCAGAGCTGTTTAAAACTGATCCTCATTTGGTCTGAAAATGGCATTTGTCCAAATTACTTCATTCCTGCTGAAAACATGTATGACGGACGACTCAATGGGCAGCTGCGCGTCAGGTTGTGCCACGTTCTGCAAATGATCATCTCTTCAGACTTTAAATTTCTTTTACAGTTACAATGTGATGATCTTGGTACTCGCTTGGAGAGCTCTATTGCCACTCCAAGCATGACTACTGGATTGCTTCCAAGAGATTTGTCAGAGCTACGCATAAAACATGATATGGTGATGGAGCCACTTAAGCAAGCTAGGTTTATGAGATTATATGGTGCAAAGCCTTTAACCTTAAACGATCTCTCTGCACTAAAACAGAAACTCTTACAAACGGAACAAATAGCCGAACATACGCGAGAAGAGACACAACGAGCAATTTCTTCGTTGTTGCCTTACACTGACCTGTTGCTCATATCAGAATTAATAGACTCGGCAAAGCGTGAACAAAAACCGGCTGTTGTTATATTTGAGGATTTGATGAGTGATAAGTGGCAAGAAATTAGTTCAAAGGTAGACTCTTTTTCTGCTAGGCTAAACCAAGCGAATTATTTGTGCATGTTGGGATATCACAGTGTTTCTCTTGACATACTGCTGAAATGTTTAGAAGACAAAATTCATCAAAATGTGATATCACTGTGCGGTTGTCCCATTACGAACCGTCCACTGCTGAAACCTATGGCGTTTCCGGCCTCGATGAATCCATCACTCTCAGTGGATGAATTGCTGAAACACCATGTGATACCATGCTTTGAGTTTCTGCCAGCAGAAAGAGATCTGACACCAGCTGCTATTTGTCATGAGATGAGAAGGCATTGTTCTGCAGAAGGCGACCGCCAGAGTGTTAGGTCTGACATGGAAGTAAGCGCTATTGTTGATGGGAAGATTCTTCTTTACTTCTTGTTGTACATGAATCACCGAGCCCTGGGTATGAAGGAGCATGCAAGAGCTGACATTGAAAATTTACATCGGGTTATAGATACAGATCCAAACCTTGAACATGAAGCTACAGATCTAAATATTCTCGGCTGGATATATAAGGAAATGGGATGTGTTGATAAAGCAACAGAATGTTTCAATCGTTCGCTTGCAATAATGCCTCAGACTAATACAGTTAAGGCTAATGCAGAAATCAGACGTTTACGTGACTGCTTGACTGGTTTGCAAAATCTGCTTCTCGTTCTGAATCAGGCGTTTTTAAAGTAAATGGGTACACTTTCAGAGGAAGCAACTCTGCCATTTTTGTTTTGTCTCCCTTCTCAATAAGGGTCCATTCTTAAAGAAAAGAATTTGCTCCCATAGGAGCAAATTCTTACCTTTAAGATTTGACCCCATTTTGGAAGGGTTTTGTTGCAAACATAAAGTCACGGAAGTTGTTTCCCTTTGTAAAAAAGGCGGAAAAATGGCTATGTTCCCATATACCTTAAGCAGCGTCTTGAGGAAACTGGTCTAAAGACATATGACACCTGCATATTGTATACATCTAAAGCGGCCTGCTAACATACGCAGTCTGATAGAAAGTCATAAGACGTACTGAATGCAGTGATGCATACCGGGCCTTGACCTACATTTCGCGGATCATTGAACATAGGAAAAACGACTGTGACGTTTAACGTTTGGCCACCTTCAGGTGTTTACTAATAACTACATTAGTTTATTTTGAAACAGCTGATTTCTTTTATGTGAGCCGCAACACGACAAAACCAACAAAGTTGCATATGCGCCCAACGAAGTCTTAGATCAGCCTGGGCATACGCCAAGTGTGATCAAAGTCCTGAGACATTTACCATTTATAGACCCAGTCTGATCTGAGTCTTCGCTGGGCGCACATGCCACTTTGGTGGTTTTGTCGTGTCGCGGCTCATCTGTCTGCCTGCTTCCTTCCCTGGAAGGCGAAACCATTCCAAAAACACCCCTGTTTAACAATGCATGTACGAGGGCTGTTACTAAACGAAAAGGAACCCTGTTCCCAAACGACCTGGTCATCGTGACTAAATAAGTTTGTTAAGCCACGTTGACCAAGTAGTTCTGGAACTATTCAACTGTTTTTCGTTTTGCAACAGCCTTGTAAACATACATGTAGTCAACAAGGTGTGAAAAAGTGGTCTACACTTAAAAAGAATGAAATTCTCCTAGATGAGCAAATTCTTTTCTTTAAGAGTTGACCCCCATGTAGAAGGGAGATAAACGAAATCGTCGGAATTGAAATTCAATGTGGATTACGACGCAGCTAATTTAAATACAGTTGATTCTCATTATCTAAAACACTGATATCTCGTGTGCCCTCTTACATGTTTATCAAAGAATATAGTCTGAACACATTTCCGATTTTTCTTTACATTACAAACCCTGTTATCTCAAACTACTGGTATCTCAAAGTAAATTTTCTGGGAGCAGAAAATTTACTTAGAGATATCAGTAGTTTGGGATAAAGTTCGACTTTGAGATATCGAGAGTCGACTGTATGTCAGCAGTATAAAAACCTTCAGTTACCTGTAAGACAATTGGCCTTAATGTAGAAAATATTCAGCATGAATGAACCTGTTAGCTGCAGGTACCACTATGTGTACAAGGGGCGTTCGGAAAGTTGTGCAAATGGAGTAATATTCCTCGGTAATTACAGTAAAGACAGAACTTCTGATAGCAAAAACACATAAAGTTATAATATGCCTAGAAATGTCTGTAAACACATGAATTTTTTGTAAAGTTCTCATTTTTGATTTCGTTGGTAGAGGTATACCCTAAATGCACTGCAGAATTTTACTTTAGTAGGTCGTAATTCATATATGAGCGGTCTTTGATTCTTATTACCTTTGCTACTTAAAGAAAATTCCCGGGCAATGTTATCCTGTAAATATCGCAGGAAATGTCATTTAATCTAGATTCCATACTGTCACTTGACTATGAATTTTCCGTATTCTATGTAGTAGCAAAGTCTCCTTTTTGCACTAAAGTTATTATGATTTTGTAATGAAAACAAGTTTGTTAGCATTCAAAATCTTGTTAGCAAGAGCCCTTACATGGGTCTACGAAAACCAGCTAATAAATTCAGATTAATGCCAAAAAGAAGCCTCTACAATGACGTCAAATTCAATAACGGCATAAGAACTGTGCATTGCTTCGATAACACTTGCCATCCTTCTAACTTTTGTAGGGATATTGTAGGCAAACGATGGACAAACCGTTGACACAGTCTAGTTTTGCATATACAACGGTTTTGACTTGACTGCCTAACCCTGAAAATATTTTACATACGAAATTAGCCCAGTGGTATGACTGAAGCCTAATAAAATGCGTTTTAAGTCAAAAAGGAAACTGTTCGTTTGGTAACATTGTAAACATAAAATGTAGTGTTTTAGCACATGCCTAGCGATTGTACCCAGTATACTCCTAAACAAAGTTATGAGGCCATTTGCATTATTTTTCGAACGCCCCTCGTATTTGAGACAGATACTCCATTAAGCAAATTTTCCATATTGTTGTGAAACTGATACAAATATATCAAGACTTTATCTACATGTAGCACCGAGTCCCCTTAAATGCTGCTGTTTGGACTTGCTTGCTACTGAATACAATTCAGCTGATGAGTTGTTTTGTACTTGTCATGTTTGAGTTTTTTCGTTCTGAGAAATCGTACTAGCATATAAATTGAAATATATGAACAGATAGGTCGGAGCGAACAGTGCAAATCAGGATCAGACTGATCCTTCAGGAATAGTCTGATCTAGATCTGCACTGTTCTACACTCTTTACTATTCCATCTGCATCCTTTGGACATATTACTGAATTGTACAGCCAGATTGTTCTTTTTACAGGACACTATTAAAGTGGTTATTTTAGATGCCCAAATTTCTATTTTTTACGGCATTGTCTGATTTCGTTTAGTCGAACATACTTTCATTACTATAAAAAGGATTTTATAGGCCTACTTGACATCTGTCATCAGTTTCGTACTGAGAAACCATGATACTGTAAAAATTCTGAATATTAGGACAGATTGGGCTCAGCAAACAGTTCAGACCTATGTGAGGCGCCGTTTTACTATATAAAATCAGCATTTTTGATATCATATATTCTGTTTCTTCATATCACTGATATATTTTTTATATCGAAAAATCAGCTTCATTTTGTGATATCACAAAATAGTTTTTATGACAACACAAATTCTATTTTGTGATAACAAAAAAATAAAATAAAAAGATTTTGTGATATCAGAAAGGAAGCTTATTTTTTAATATAAATAAATGCATTTTTTGATATCACAAATTCTTTATGTTATATCACAAAATCCATTTCGTGATATCACAAAATCAAGCTCATTTTATGATATTATAAAATGTATTTTGTGATATCACAGAATAGAATTTGCGATATCACAAAATCAAGGCGATTTTGTGATATCAAAAAAAATCGATTTTGTGATATCAATAAATGTGTAAAAGTATGAGGTGCCGTTTTACTATAAAATCCCTATTTTATGATATCACAAATTCTATTTTGTGATTTCACAAAATATTTCGTGATATCCCAAATTCAATTTTGTAAAAATGTAATGTGATGTCACAAAATATTTTATGACTTCACAAAATAGAATTTTAGATATCACAAAATAGAATTTTTGATATCACAAAATGGAAATTGTGATATCAAAAAATCATCACTATTTTTGATATCACAAAATATATTTTATGATATCACATTTTCGATTTTGTGCTATCACAAAATCATAGGGATTTTATGATATCACAAAATGAATTTGTGATATCAATAAATCGTTTTAGTGATATCACAAAATCAGACACATTTATTGATATCGTATATTCTATTTTGTGATATCAATAAATAGAATATGTGATATCACAAACTCTTAGTGATTTTGTGGTTTCAAAAATCTAATAAGTAATATCACGAAAACGCTGAGGTATTGCTAAAATAAACTATTTTATACATTGATATCACAAAATCTTTTTTTGATTTCTCAAAAACGCATTGTTTTTGGGATATCACAAAATAAATTTATGATATCATAAAATGAGCCTGATTTTGTGATATCTCAAAATGGATTCTGTGATATCACAAAATAGATTTTGTATTTATATTAGAAAATAAGCTTCTTTTTTGATATCACAAAATCTATTTTGTGATAACTTAAAATGAAGCTTATCTTGTGATATCAAAAATGTATTTTGTGATATCAAGAAATCGAATTTGTGATATCTAAAAATAGAATACATGATATCAAAATGCTGATTTTATGGTGAAACGGTGCCTTATATAAAAGTTTATATTTTAGAAATGCCTAAACGATTTTGTGATACCACAAAAACTATTTTATGATATCACAAAATCACTAAAATTTTATGATATTGCATATTCTATTTTGTGATATCAGAAAATCGAATATGTGATATCAATAAATACATCTGATTTTGTGATATCGCAAAATCGATTTTTTGATTGCACAAGATGGATTTATTGATATCACAAAATTGAGTTTTTGATATAAAATCCTCTGATTTTGTGAAATCACAAAATTGAATTTGTGATATCACAAAATCGAATATGTGATATCATAAAATCTATTTTGTGATATCAAAAAATAGTGATGACAGATGAATCTGTCATGGAAACTGAGACGGTAAAGTCAAAGATTAAACCCAGAGTCCGGTTTTTAGCTTCAACTTAGTTTTAACTCTTTAAGCACCAAAAAGCAGACGACAAAATTTACGTCTGCAAAAAAAAAAAAATAAATAAATAAATGAAAAATAATGCCTTGTCCAAGACATTTCATATTGAGAAATCAAAGATTAGAGGGCAAACAGTGTAGTTCTAGATGAGGCGGCTCATGATGAGCCGCCTCATCAGGATCTTCACTGTTTGCAAATTTAGCTAATTTCGTTACTGGGGCTTGAAGAGTTAATTTAATTTAAAACATTTGATTACTAAAGCATCTTCAGTGGGGCTTGTCCGGGTGTAGCTGATTGACTTCTTGTACTCAAGCGTTTCAGTGGGGTTCCTATTGCTGAGTGATCATCCAGATTCATCTCAGTATGTAATTATGATTTGATTTCAAAATGACGCGAAACCTACTGAAGGACCATGAATATATCATTATTTGAGCGGCTACAAACAAAATCAACAAAGCGGCATGTGCGGCCAGCGAAAACTCAGCTCACCCTGTGCATCCGCCCAAACTGACCAGATTCGTCCCTGTGCTCTTAAAGGGTAGCTAGGAGCCTTAGCTAGCTCCCTGCGGACAGGGAAGACTCTGATCACACTGGACGGACGCCCAGGCTGATCTGAGTCTTCGCTGGATGCACATGCCACTTTTTTGGTTTTGTCATGTCGCAGCTCAGTTTTAAGTGGAATGAATTGGCAACGATCAATTGGTTGGTTGGTTGTTTTGGGGTTTAATGGCCCTTTGACACAGTATTTCAGTCTATATCGGGCCATCTCCCAGAGAGCGGGAGAAAGAAAAGAGAAACGACAAACGAGAAAAAAAATCAAAACAATACCCACTCGCGCCTACTGCAAGCACAGTAGGTTCTTGCCCTGCTTTTATCCAAATAAGTAGGACGCTCCGGTATTGGAGGTTATAACAAGCACCATCGCCCGACCACCACCCCCAGCAACGATCAGGAACCGACACAATCTCTTACCACACTCTGTCCTAAACACCAAATGGGAAAGAAAACAATAAAGACGGCATACAAAGCAATACAATACAAGCGACAAGCTAATATGTAGATAAGAAGGTAATGATCAAGAACCGACACAATATCTTACCACACCCTGCCCTAAACACCAAATACGACAGGAAACAATAAAGATGGCATACAAAGCAATACAATACAAGTGACAAGCTAATATGTAGATAAGAAGGTAATGATCAGGAACCGACACAATCTCTTACCACATCCTGCCCTAAACACCAAATACATAAGGAAACAATAAAGACGGCATACAAAGCAATACAATACAAGTGACAAGCTAATATGTAGATAAGAAGGTTATGAACAAGAACCGACACAATCTCTTACCACATCCTGCCCTAAACACCAAATACATAAGGAAAAAATAAAGACGGCATACAAGCAATACAATACAAGTGACAAGCTAATATGTAGATAAGAAGGTAATGATCAGGAACCGACACAATCTCTTACCACACCCTGCCCTAAACACCAAATACGAAAGGAAACAATAAAGATGGCATACAAAGCAATACAATACACGAGGAAAGGTAATATGTAGATAAGAAGGTAATGATCAGGAACCGACACAATCTCTTACCACACCCTGCCCTAAACACCAAATACGACAGGAAACAATAGAGACGGCATACAAAGCAATACAATACAAGTGACAAGCTAATATGTAGATAAGAAGGCAATTATCAGGAACCGACACAATCTCTTACCACACTCTGCCCTTAACAAATAATACGAAAGAGAACAATAAAGACGGCATACATAGCAATACAATACAAGCGACAAGCTAATATGTAGATAAGAAGGTAATGATCAAGAACCGACACAATCTCTCAACACCCTGCCCTAAACACCAAATACAAAAGGAAACAATAAAGAAGGCATACAAAGGAATACAATACAAGCGACAAGCTAATATGTAGATATGAATGTAATGATCAGGAACCGACACAATCTCTCACCAGACCCTGCCCTAAACACCTAATACGAAAGGAAACAATAAAGATGGCATACAAAGCAATACAATACAAGCGACAAGCTAATATGTAGATAAGAAGGTAATGATCAAGAACCGACACAATCTCTTACCACACCCTGCCCTATACACCTTATACAAAAGGAAACAATAAAGATGGCATACAAAGCAATACAATACACGAGACAAGCTAATATGTAGATAAGAAGGTAATGATCAGGAACCGACACAATCTCTTACCACACCCTGACCTAAACACCAAATACGACAGGAAACAATAGAGACGGCATACAAAGCAATACAATACAAGTGACAAGCTAATATGTAGATAAAAAGGCAATGATCAGGAACCGACACAATCTCTTACCACACCCTGCCCTAAACACAAAATACAAAAGGAAACAATAAAGAAGGCACACAAAGCAATACAATACAAGCGAGAAGCTGATATGTAGATAAGAAGGGTAATGATCAGGAACCGACACAATCTCTTACCACACCTTGTCCTAAACACCAAATGGAAAGGAAACAATAAAGAAGGCATACAAAGCAATACAATACAAGCGACAAGCTAATATGTAGATAAGAAGTTAATGATCAAGAACCGACACAATATCTTACCACACCCTGCCCTAAACACCTAATACAAAAGGAAACAATAAAGATGGCATACAAGGCAATACAATACAACCGACAAGCTAATATGTAGATAAAAAGGCAATGATCAGGAGCCGACACAATCTCTTACCACACCCTGCACTAAATACCGAATAACATAAGGAAACAATAAAAACTGCATACAAAGCAATACAATACAAGAGACAAGCTAATATGTAGATAAGAAGGTAATGATCAGGAACCGACACAATCTCTTACCACACCCTGCCCTAAACACCAAATACGAAAGGAAACAATAAAGATGGCATACAAAGCATTACAATACAAGTGACAAGCTAATATGTAGATAAGAAGGTAATGATCAGCAACCGACACAATCTCTTGCCACACCCTGCCCTAAACACCTAATACGAAAGGAAACAATAAAGATGGCATACAAAGCAATACAATACAAGTGACATGCTAATATGTAGATAATAAGGTAATGATCAGCAACCGACACAATCTCTTACCACACCCTGCCCTAAACACCTAATACAAAAGGAAACAATAAAGACGGCATACAAAGCAATACAATACAAGTGACAAGCTTATGTGTAGATAAGAAGGTAATGATCAGCAACCGACACAATCTCTTACCACACCCTGCCCTAAACACCAAATGGGAAAGAAAACAACAAAGACGACATACAAAGCAATACAATTCAATTGACAAGCTAATATGTAGATAAGAAGGTAATGATCAGGAACCGACACAATCTCTGACCACACCCTGCCCTAAACACCAAATACGACAGGAAACAGTAAAGATGGCATACAAAGCAATACAATACAAGCGTCAAGCTAATATGTAGATAAGAAGGTAATAATCAGGAACCGACACAATATCTTACCACATCCTGCCCTAAACACCAAATGGGAAAGGAAACAATAAAGACGACATACAAAGCAATACAATACAAGTGACAAGCTAATATGTAGATAAGAAGGAAATGATCAGGAGCCGACACAATCTCTTACCACACCCTGCCCTAAACACCAAATACGTCAGGAAACAATGAAGATGACATGCAAAGCAATACAATACAAGCGACAAGCTAATATGTTGATAAGAAGGTAATGATCAGGAACCGACACAATCTCTTACCACACCTTGCCCTAAACACCAAATGGAAAGGAAACAATAAAGAAGGCATACAAAGCAATACAATACAAGTGACAAGCTAATATGTAGAAACGAACGCAATGATCAGGAGCCGACACAACCTTTGTCCACACCCTGCCCTAAACACCAAATACGTCAGGAAACAATGAAGATGACATACAAAGCAATACAATACAAAGGACAAGCTAATATGTACATAAGAAGGTAATGATCAGTAACCGACACAATCTCTTACCACACCCTGCCGTAAACACCAAATGGAAAGGAAACAATAAAGACGGCATACAAAGCAATACAATACAAGCGACAAGCTAATATGTAGATAAGAAGGTAATGATCAGGAACCGACACAATCTCTTACCACACCCTGCCCTAAACACCAAATACGTCAGGAAACAATAGAGACGGCATACAAAGCAATACAATACAAGTGACAAGCTAATATGTAGATAAGAAGGTAATGATCAGGAACCGACACAATCTCTTACCACACCCTGCCCTAAACACCTCATACAAAAGGAAACAATAAAGATGGCATACAAGGCAATACAATACAAGCGACAAGCTAATATGTAGATAAGAAGGAAATGATCAGGAGCCGACACAATCTCTTACCACACCCTGCACTAAACACCCAAATAACAAAGCAAACAATAAAGACGGAATAAAAAGCAATACAAGACAAGAGACAAGCTAATATGTAGATAAGAAGGTAATGATCATGGACCGACAAAATCTCTTACCACACCCTGCCCTAAACACCAAATACGAAAGGAAACAAAACAGATGGCATACAAAGCATTACAATACAAGTGACAAGCTAATATGTAGATAAGAAGGTAATGATCAGCAACCGACACAATCTCTTACCACACCCTGCCCTAAACACCTTATACAAAAGGAAACAATAAAGATGGCATACAAAGCAATACAATACAAGTGACAAGCTAATATATAGATAAGAAGGTAATGATCAGCAACCGACACAATCTCTTACCACACCCTGCCCTAAACACCTAATACAAAAGGAAACAATAAAGACGGCATACAAAGCAATACAATACAAGTGACAAGCTTATATGTAGATAAGAAGGTAATGATCAGCAACCGACACAATCTCTTACCACACCCTGCCCTAAACACCTAATACAAAAGGAAACAATAAAGACGACATACACAGCAATACAATACAAGTGACAAGCTAATATGTAGATAAGAAGGTAATGATCAGGAACCGACACAATCTCTTACCACACCCTGCCCTAAACACCAAATACGTCAGGAAACTATAAAGATGGCATACAAAGCAATACAATACAAGTGACAAGCCAATATGTAGATAAGAAGGTAATAATCAGGAACCGACACAGTCTCTTACCACATCCTGCCCTAAACACCAAATGGGAAAAAGAAGCAATAAAGACGGCATACAAAGCAAACCAATACAAGCGACAAGCGAATAGGTCAGCTCTTTACAAGCAGATGGCCATGAGGCTATTCAAATAATTGTACTAATAGAAAGCCAACAAAATATACAGAAGCACCGCCTTGGAACGGTCAGAAAATATATTATGAGGACGTTTCGATTTTACGTGGATACTTTCTATCGTGGATCATAAACATACACTGTAAAAAACATCTGTAGATTTTACGGTAGAATGACTGGAAACCAGCTGCCAGTCCTTATACCGTTATTTTTACGGGCGTTTGCCTGTAAGACATTTTTGGAAATCACGAAATGGGAGTTTTATGTTAACTGGTTGCACTCGAAAATAACTTTATATTGTTGAAGGGCTATCTGACCAAAGCGACATCTGCTCTATTCTGTCCCATGCTGCATGATAATTCCTGCAATTTTTACGGGCGCCCGTAAAAATAGCAGTAAAAGGACTGGCAGCTGGTTGCCAGTTATTTTACCGTAAAATCTACGGATTTTTTACAGTGTACAAGTTATTCGGTGCACTATTTGAGTAAATAGGCTAACTCCCCTTAATGTTTCCATATTTGTCAGTTGTTGTTGTTGCTGTTCTCATGCTCATAACGATATTCCTCAAGGGTGTCAAATACAGTTACAGTCAACTGTCAGTATCTCGAAAGGAATACGGTTACAAACTCTCAATAGCTCGAAGGAAATATAGTTACAGCCAACTCTTAATAGCTCGAGGGAAATATAGTTACAGCCAACTCTTAATATCTCGTAGGAAACTGGAGTATACAGTCAACTCTCAATACCTCGAAGACAATAAAGTTACAGTCAACTGTCAACTCTCAACATCTCGAAGGAAATAAAGTTACAGTCAACTCTCAATATCTCGAAGGAAATATAGTTACAGTCAACCCACAATATCTCTAAGTCGAAGTTTACCTCAAACTACTGGTGTTTCAAAGTAAATTTTCTGCTCCCAGAAAATTTACTTTGAGACATCAGTCGTTTGAGATAACAGGCAATGAAATGTAAAGAAAAATAGAAAATACGTCCAAAGCATACTCTTCTGAAATAAGAGATTAGTTTGAGACATTAGCGTTTGAGATATTGAGAGTTGACTCTACCTTTAGATGAAGGAGAAGCTCAAGATGAAAGACCATATTTACTGGCTCTATAAAACAAACAAAACATTATGAATTGCATGCTTTATTTTATATATCATAGTTATGCTTTCATTATTATACATAACCTTCAGTAGTGAGACAGAGAAAACAAGAATTGCCAGAAGAAAATAAAACGAAACTTTAATCTATGGCAAACCACAATTTTTCTGTATAGGCAATTTCCGAAAAAAGGGCACAAAAATGGTTAAATCTAATAACTACTAAATGTTCTTGAAACTTTGCGTACCTTATTTTATCATATGACGTCGCATCTGAGAGTGTAATAAAGCCATGCATTAAAACGATAATCCACTAGTGGATTAAATATACAAATTACGTCGTATTCTAACACTGTGCGCCTATAGAAGCAATTGAAAACTTCCGTGTTTTATTCTGCAACAATTCACTGTTGCGGAGCGCGTGAGTCTAATTGCTGACGTCACTGGCACTACTGACGTAATTTTGTGACGTTTTGAGACGTTAGACGGTGCAACGACTCTTTTTCTTCCTAAAATCGCTATAAAAGCGTACATTTAATTTAGATACATTTAAGAAAATTAGCGGGAGCATGAACGCGCTGGCAGTAAGGTTGGGAGAATTTGAAGGAAAGGAATACTTTTTCAGCGTTTTTTGAGTGTTAGAATCGATATAGTTCAGCCCTAGCATTGAATTGTTGAGTAATAATTTACTGTTTGTCGGTCAGTTGTAAGTAGATATATCACTCGCGCTCCGCGCTGGTGATATGATCTACTTTACAACTGACCTCCAAACAGTGAATTATTACTCAACAATTCACTGCTAGAGCTGATCTATTTCTTAAACGTTATACGTTGACGTCCATAAAATGTCGCGTTTTCTAATGGCGAGATCGTGACATTTTAGTGCAAAACTTGCTAATAAAATGCGGTTTTAGTGTCATATGATAAATAGAATCTTGCATTCGTGCTCCTGAAGTGTCAATTTAATGACACAATATTTAAGCTTTAGACATGTTTCACCGCCAATTCTAGTTACCAGAGGCTTCCTGAAACTCATGCAGAGCTCATTAAGGCCTTTCGTGAAAATTGGCGAACGAATCCCTAATGGGGCATATGGGAATTTACCAGAAGCATAGCGAATAGCTATCATGCAGTTATTTAGGTCCTAAGAGGTGACATTGAGAACTGAAACTCATTTTGCATCAATAAAGCCGAAATAATGGACATTCGGTTTTGTGGCAATGCCAGTTTTCACTTTGATTTCAGCGGTATGCCTGTTTATATTCATTTCTGCTGGGACGTCACGTGATTAAATTCCAATATGTGTCATGCAGTCTTGTGCAGCTTTGATAGATGTATTCAACAGAAGAAAATATTTTTTGGAAAACTATGTTTTTCGATAATAAAAAATTCATACAAATGTTTGATCCTTAGCTTTTTGGTCCAGTATATATGCTAGTATTTAAATTCATCAACAAATTAACATGTGGTCCGAAATCTGTTCACGAACTGCCTGGCAAAGAAATAATGGGACAACTAATATTAAAATGGCATTATTAGGATTTTCTCCTTGGACGCTTTGTCAAAGATTAAAGTTACAGTGATAAAGCGGGTCATAAATTACCAATTGATTTCAAACACGTTTTATAAGAAAATAAGTCTGTTTTATTAAAGTTTAAAAGTAGGTGGTCAATGGCAGCCATTTACAGTGAATCTCATGCATGAATTGTTCTGCAGGATTGCTTTGAAGCAGAAGGAGCCGGAAGTTTGCCGATACAAAAATGAGCCGCGACAGGACAAAACCAACAATGTGGTTGTTCGCCCAGTGCAGACTCAGATCAGCCTGGGCATCCGCCCAGTCTGATCAGAGTCTCCGCTGTGCGCATGGAGATAGCTTAGACCCTTAGCTACCCTTTGAGTTCTTTACAAAGAGTGTGTTCAAACTGGGTGGATGGCCAGGCCGATCTGCGTCTGTGCTGGGCGCACAACCACATTGTTGGTTTTGTCGTGTCGCGGCTCAAATATTGAAATCCTGTCAGGATGTAGATGGTTGTTTTGGTGATGCTTTGCCCGTGATAACTTTTTGTATAGCTTGACGAAACCTCACGGAAGAACTCGCTCTCCGAGCTCGTATATCACGTGACACTTTGGTCTTCCGGTGAAGACGAACCGCATCGTAAAACACGTCTCTGATTAATGTCACCTGCGTCCAGTCAGCGGCTGAAAGTTCGTAAAATTTACATCCTATCTCGTCTGCTAATTCTATGGCCACGGACTCGGGAACCTGCCTGTCGTGCAGCAAATCACATTTATTTCCAACTAGAAGTCCATACACAGGCGTTTGCTTGAGATTTTCTACTTGTGTTTTCAGGTTAATAATTTCCTCAAAGCCACTTCGATCTGTTATAGAATAAACAAAAATGTAGCAGTCGCCCCAGAATGCATAGTAGTCCTTCCATGTGTCTGCTAGCTGTAACAAAAATACAAATTTTAGAACAAAACAGTCTCTATATATACAGTCCAGGGTCAAATGTAATTCCACAAAAAAATATTTTCCCAGAGACTTCAGTGCAATAAACATTTTTTTTTTTAATTCTGCAACCCCCGCCCCCCCCCCCCCCCCCCCCCCCCTTTCCCACCCGCGCCTCCCCTCAGTGTTAAGATACAGTTTATCAAACTTAGCGTAAATTTTGAAATTTTTGCATTGAAGTTAATGGGAACAAGAAAAATCTTTTAAAAAAGATAATCGGCGCAGATTAAATGGAAGTGCGTTTTGTTATATGTCTCTTGTAGTCCAGTCAAATTGTGGGGGAACCTAAAACAAATTGCAACAAAAGGTTTCTTTGCAGTAATAAGCTCCTAAGACCTACATTTTTAACATACTAAAAGTAGGACAAAATCGGAGAATGGGAAACTTGATTTTTTTTCACATGTCTTGTTTTCGAAGTATTTTAACCACTGCACAGCTACTTTTGGTCGGAAAGCCACTTCTAAACATCATTACTAAACAAGTTAAATCCATAAAAGTCGTTGATAAA
This sequence comes from Ctena decussata, assembly GCA_963989385.1. NCBI lineage: Eukaryota > Metazoa > Mollusca > Bivalvia > Lucinida > Lucinidae > Ctena > Ctena decussata. The sequence goes on from OZ022510.1 coordinate 45,107,290, forward strand.
ACAGTTATATACTGTTCTTTAGCTTTTGTCTACCATTAAATTTGCTGATTATGCATATAACCGGTCAATCATATAGTATATTACTATTTGTTTACCCCACCCACCAGTGCAAATTTCGCTTTAACCATAACCTCTATTCAGATGGACGATATGGATGGTAATGAAGATAGTATACAGATTCAATGTTTTTAAATGAAGACTGTGACAGAACAATAGAAGAAAACAGCTTGATGTAACTCCTATTTATCAAATGAAGGGACATCTGAGAGTGTTGTTTTGTTGCTACACGTCCACGGTAAACAGCCATGGTCATGTCGGGACGGTCAGTTAACCTTATGACACTATTGTTTGGCCGGCTTAGACCTCCTATGCGGCTAAGCAGTACTAAGTGCACATACTTTCGCCAGTAACTGACAACTGTCCTTCCTGAATCAGCGGAAGGAGAAACGGAAGTAGCCGGACCGGGCATCGAACACAGGACCTCTGGCTCTTGAGTCAGGCGCGCTACGGACAGCACTATGTGGCCCGGCTAAATATTTCATGTGTTGACAGGATAATCCACTAGAGGGTTAAATATGCAGATAACTTGGACATGCTATGGGATATTAGGTGATGACCTCCATGACATGTTTGCATTCACAAATGGTAAAATGTTTACTTTTCTGGTTCAAAATTTACAAATTATATCTCCTCCCCGCCTAATAGCCACCTCCCCACCCCACCCACTCCTCTGGAAAGAAGTCATTGTTTTAGCTCGCCTAAACGACCTTCAGGAAGAGCTATTGTTGTCATCCTGGTGGCGGCCTCTGCATTTGCACCCGCGTCCATGTCCACCTTTTGGGTGTTATAGGTTAAATAGGTTATAGGTTTGGGTGTAAATGGAGTGAAAAAACTGCTTGTTGGCCAGAACCCACACAAAGCTAGTGGGTCAGACCAGATCTCACCAAGATTCCTGAAGGAGATGGCCTCTTCCATTGCACCAGCCCTGACACTCATATATCAAGCTTCCTACGAACAAGGTCAGATTCCTGATGACTGGAAAAGAGCCTTTGTGACACCTCTATTCAAGAAAGGAGACAAGAGCAAGGCTGCCGACTATCGGCCAGTTTCACTGACATCCTGTTGTTGCAAAGTCATGGAACACATAGTACATAGTCACCTCATGAAATTTCTGGAAAGTAACAAGATTCTGAGTGATTACCAGCACGGCTTCAGGAAGAAGAGATCATGTGACACGCAGCTCATCACCACCATACATGACCTCGCAGTTGGACTAGACAGACGGCAACAAGTTGATGCTATTTTGTTGGATTTCAGCAAGGCCTTCGATAAAGTTCCACATCATCGCCTGGCAGTCAAGCTCCATCACTTCGGCATCAGAGACAAGAACCTATCCTGGATCCAAAGTTTCCTCGCAGATAGGAACCAGCTAGTAGTCCTTGATGGAAAGACATCTTCTCCTCCTGCCGCTGTCACATCTGGAGTTCCACAGGGTACAGTACTTGGACCTCTCCTGTTCCTGGTATACATCAATGACCTGCCCTCAAGAGTTTCCTCTTCAGTACGACTCTTCGCAGATGACTGTCTGCTGTACAGAGTTATACGAGACCAGAAAGATGCAGAGTCACTACAGAGAGATCTTAGTCATCTACAGGAATGGGAAAGAGATTGGCAGATGGTATTTAACCCAGACAAGTGTGAACACATCCAGATCACCAACAAGCGAAACGTCATACCAACCTCTTACAGCATTCATGGACAGACCTTGAAAGAAACGTCAAAAGCAAAATACCTTGGAGTCACCATAGACAGTAAACTGTCCTGGAACAGCCATATTGATGCAATGACGAAAAGGGCCAACCAGACTACAGCTTTCCTTCGCAGAAATCTTTCAAGCTGCCCAAAGGATGTTAAGGCCAAATGCTACAAGTCCATAGTTCGTCCACAGCTTGAGTATGCTTCGACGGTATGGGACCCAGTGACAAAATCCAACATAGCCAAATTGGAGTCTGTACAGAGGCGTGCCGCCAGGTTTTGCTGCAATGACTACCGCCGAACCAGCAGTGTCACTTCAATGTTGCAAGAACTTGGATGGGAGGACCTTCAATCAAGGCGAGACCAGAGCAAAGTCACAATGATGTACAGGATCGTCAATAACTTCGTTGAAATCCCTTCAGGCCAGTACCTGACAGCCACAGGAGTAGCAACTAGAGGACACCATCAACGATTCCTGCCAATATTTTGCTCCATCAACGCCTACAAGGGATCCTTCTTTTCATCAACAGTCCGTCTCTGGAATGGTCTGCCTGCCAAGGTCATATCTGCACCGACTCTGGATGACTTCAAGCTCATTGACAGTGCAGATGTCCTAAGACCGTGATTGTGAACAACATGTTTTTATCTGATTTTAACTGTACATAAGAACCTCCCAGCACGAATGTTTTAAGGCTGTTCACAGTGCGACTATGCCAATATTGGCCATGCACTTAATTGGTAGATGTAGATGTAGATGTTATTTAAACACCCATATCTCTTTAACCAATTGATAGTCTAAGCTGATACTTTCACTTATGCTAGATAATGGTTTTACCTTTTACACCCTTGCCCCTCAGTGATCTTGAGGTTTAAGTCATGGAATTGGAAATTTCATGTTAAAATATAGGATGTTCTTTAAGGTTTTAGCTCACCTGTCAAGGTGAGCTTATAGCATAGCCTTGGTCGGTAGTCCGTCGTCGTCTTCCACACTTTAAACATAATACCTCCTAAACCATCTGCCCAATCTTCATCAAATTTTATGTGTAGCATTGTTGGGGTGGGGGATTGACTGCGAAAGGTTAAAGGGCAGATCAGATTGGAACTCTGGTTGCCATGGCAACATAAAGCTCCCATAGAGTTATAATGAGAAAAACTTAAAAAAAATCTTCTTCTCTGAAACCATGAGGCCCAGAGCTTACATATTTAGTATGTAGCAGTGTTTGGTGGCCCCCCTACATCACATCTGCCAATCCATCCCCATGGGTCCAAACTGGCCCCACCCTAGGGGCCCATTCGTTTATATAGGGCTATATAGCTAAAGAACCTTAAAAATTTTCCACTCTGAAACCATGAGGTCCAGAACTTACATATTTAGTACGTAGCAATGGTTAATGGTCACGTACATAAATCCTGCCAACCATGCCTCCGGGGTCCAAATTGGCCACCTCCAGGGGTCATTAGCTCCCATAGACTTATAAAAAAATATTCTTCTCTGAAACCGCGAGGTCCAGAGCTGATATATTTAGTATGTAGCAGTGTTTAGTGGTCCCCTACATAAACCCTGCCAACCATGCCCTTGGGGTCCAAACTGGCCCCATTCAGGGGGGGGGGGTCATTTGTTTATATAGGGCTATATAGCTAAAGAACCTTCAAATATTTTCCTCGCTGAAACCATGAGGCCCAGAGCTTACATATACAGTATGTAGCAATGGTTTCAGTTCAGTTCAATTCTCCTATCAACGTTCCCCAAGTGGCTCAACGGTTAGCAAAGGTTGCAATGGTTAGTGGTCACGTACATAAATCCTGCCAACCATGCTCCTAGGGTCCAAATTGGCCACATCCCAGGGGCATTAGCTCCCATTGTCTTATGAAGTGAAAAACTTAAAAAAATCTTGTCTGAAACCATGAGGCCCAGAGCTTAAACATTTAGTATGTAGCAATGTTTAGTGGTCCCCTGCATAAATCCTGCCAACCATGCCCATGGGGTCCAAACTGGTCACACCCCAGGGGTCATTTGAACTGGTCCCACCCCAGGGGTCATTTGTTAATATAGGGCTATGTAGCTGAGAACCTTCAAAAATCTTTTCTCGGAAACCATGAGGCCCAGAGCTCACATATTTGTATGCAGAAATGGTTAGTGGTCACATACATAAATCCTGCCAACTATGCCCCTGGGATCCAAATTGCCCCCACCCCCACCCCAGGATCAATCATTGGCTCCCATAGACTTATAATGGGAAAAACTTTAAAAAAAATCTTCTTCTCTGAAGAGCTTATGTATTTCTTTAGAATGAAGCAATATTTAGTGGTCCCCTTCATAACTCCTGCCAATCAAGCTCCTGGGGTCCAACCTGGCCCCTCCCCAGGGGATCATTTGTTTATATAGAGCTATATTGCTAAAGAACCTTCAAAAATCTTCTTCTCTGATACCATGAGACCCAGGGATTACATATTTAGTATTTAGCAATGTTTAGTTGTCACGTACATAAATCCTGCCAACCATGCCCCTGGGGCCCAAATTGGCCACACCCAGGGGTCATTAGCTCCCATAGACTTATAATGGGAAAAATCTTATAAAAATCTTACCTGAAACCATGAGGCCAAGAGCTTACATATTTAGTACTTAGCAATGTTTAGTGGTCCCGTTCATAAATCCTGCTGGGGAGATTTACAAAGACTTCATAAGTATGTTGCACTGTTTGTGTTATTATGCATGTGGTATTCTGCTCTTTGTGCCTTTGTTTCGGGCTTCTTATGCCTTCAGAGATCAGTATTGTAAATTGAAGCATGTGAATGCTAAACAAAGTCATCAGTATGATATATTTCTTGTTGCAGTTCAGTTACTGACCTTCAAAAATTCACTTCAGATTTTGAGGCGGAATAAAGTGGGTGGGGTAATTTGTATCATTTTTTAGACCTAGATGGCTTTACATTCAACAAGAAAATGTGCCAAATTCAATCTTAAGCTTCCTGATTCAATTCTGGCAGAGGCAGAATAGGTTTTTAGAAATAAAACTCACAGCAATAATGTTATGCCATATAAAACATTACAAATACTTGGTATATTTAAGGCGCTTGTAAAAATGCAGAAAAAAATATATTTTGCATTAGTCGATTTCATCCTACTTTTGATATGTCATATGTGAATGTTAGTTCTCAACAAAAATGCAAAAAAAAACTTTTGTTGCAATTTGTTTTGGGTTTAGGGAAAAAATCGCCAGTTTGCCTGAACTATTGTCAGGGAGTGGTTTTTCCCCCTTTCCCCCCGGGAAAATTGGCTGTAGGAAGGACGGCTATATAGTGGATTGTCCGGACCTCATAGAGCCACTTTTCCCACATAGTCCTTTTTCCCCCACCGAGAAATTGACTACTAGTGAATTTGGTATGGCTATTGGTATTTTGCGGAACGAAACGAAACGGAACGGTATGTCAAAGAGACATTTTACGGAATTAATCGCATAAGAAATGTATAAGTACTTCAAGGGAGGCAATAAACGTGATAAATTCCAAGAAATCAATATGCAAATTTAGCAACCATATTTTTATAATAATCAATAATTACTAATTTTAGGGACGAGAAGGTTGTGATTTTTCTCATCGCAGCTATTTATATACGTACACATACGCATGCATGCTACAGGAAGATGTGCGAACGGATGTTTTGTCTAGTCATGTTTGATTTAGGGAGTATATTACATAGAAAATCATAATTGGGCGTGTGTTCCAATGGGAGTCGAGCCAACGACACTTGCATGAAAGGCAAACATTAGTCCAGGCACTCTGCTGCGCGGACGAATGCTTGTACATAATAAAATTATACAAATTTATGCACACAACCACGTACACTCCTATCCGTGTTTAGCTTACATGGAAAAACAAAAATGCCCACCTGTTTTCCTCAAAACAAAACTAAGACAGACTGATGGGCACATGCATTCGGTTCTAGCATCTGTTATTCAACGATATTTTACGGACAGATAATCATATTTCTGTTTCAGTTATGAACCTCACTATTATAATTGGAGAAGGAGCAAATTCCACTGTGTAGCGTGTTTTTCTACAATCATATTACCAGGGGGAAAATCCACTATAGAGGGGAAAAAACGGCTATGCAAAAACACGTATAGTAGATTTTCCCCGGGGAAGATTGGCTATATAGTCACATTTCCGGGGGAAAATTCTACTATATAGCCATTTTTCCGGTGGGAAATTCTACTATGGAAAAATTATAGTCATTTTCCGGGGGGGGGGGGGGGGGGGAACTACTAGGGGGGAAAAGCTACTCTCTGACAGCAGCCATTAACAATAGTACCATTTACCGTTACTGGTAATGCGTACGACCGACATACAGCTCGGTCGACAGCCACTTTGTATATACCGGATATCGGCTGTCAGCTGAGCTAAGCAAAATGGTATTACCCGGCACGTGACCCTACCCGGCGTTACAATGATAGGATACAAAGGTGCACAAAACTATAGTGGCTTATGACATATGCGAATCTGCAGTCTGTGTTTTGGCTCGTCAAATGCTCAGGCATATCAGAATCACGTCCATTCGCCTACCCTGTAAGGCATCTTTATCGCCAGTATATCTCAGTGCTCCTTCGGAACTTGGAAGATACAGAACTCGTCGTGGTGAAGAAGCGGAAAAGCCACGTAGCAACCCAGTCACGTGACGGCTAACATGTATCTACGGTGTGGTTCTAGGAAGGGCCGTTGTTCCAGAGAGAAGCCTATAGTTGCGTGCGTTCCCGGAGGAATCTCCCTATGGTCGCGGCACAATGATGATGACAGGACAGACGCTCGGCGCCCCGTTACTGCGGCTATGGATTCGTTCCGCTGAGGTGCGGGGGCAACGGCAATACGAGAATTGAAATACAACAACAGCATATATCTCAGTGAATGTTTTCATGTAAAGGTGAAAGTTAGGCAACCCGGCTTACTCAGTAGTCAAGCGCGGACCCTGTAAAATAGCCTGTATAGTTTTATCTGTTTCCCATTTGGTCGCACTAATCACAAAGTTCACTAGTCAGCTTTTCTCATTTCACTGAACACGTCTCAGCTGTCAGTTTGACAAAGCGGAAGTCTGGCTCCCCACCATTGGAGAAAAGCCCCGATATCTATGTGGATAAAGCGCCAGCCTGCTTAACTAGCGGTCCAGATTTGTTTTCCGCTGGAGACGGAAACCTTTTCAACAGGGGTTCCATTGCACACAGCCTAATATTGTCACCCTCCCATTTCCTGATATGACTGTGATACTTTTTAAAACAGATGTAAATCGCAAGTCATCCATCCATGTACCCATTATCAGACAGCCCTTGTGATGGCTGCACCGGTAATATAAATTTGGTACAGTGTTGACGCGAGTTAACACATTATTAATGCTGGCAAATGCTTGCTAAACTGCCTATTCTGGTTTCGGTGACTCCCATGGAAAAGTGGGGGCGGGGCGGCGGCAACTCTTCCGTTTTCATTTTTCTCGCTTCACCCACAGAGGGTCACATCGTCTGATAAATCTTTTACTGTGCAAATAATATGATATTTTAACTGAAGTAATGGGCACATTATATGATAAATCTTTTACTAAAACGTTAAACAGAAAGGACTTCAGGAAACAGTAAGTCAGCGTGTCTACTTCTTTGGGATGAAATTAGCAAAATGTTCGAGAACAACCCAAGGCGACAAATCACGTGACTTACTCGGGCTAGTTTGTACCTGTATTTGTTCAAAACGGGGAAGAAAATTGATCATTACTCCTTTATACTCAGTCAATGTCCATGCCGTCAAGTGCAGAAACTCGTTGCTTTGCAGGAAGCCATTATATAAGAGTCGTTTTCATGCACGCGGTATTTTTCCACACTAACTATAGTAAGGACTTTCCTAGTTTGATCGAGGTTGTGTGAAAACAATACAGCGTTCATGCATTTAAGGTGAGGTGGGAGTAATTCAGCGCCGCCGTGCGGCAGTTACTGTCGCTACGTTGCGTAATGACGTCAAACGTTCCGTTTGATAAAAACAAGATGGCGTCAACGTTAGACGCTTCTATGCTTACTCTGCTCACATAATGCAAGGCGGCTGAGCCTTGGATGAAATTTAAATGAAATAGCGCCGTAGAGAAGAAACTGAAAAAAGTATAGTTAGGTTTCCGTGCGGTAGCCTAATCGCCGGATAGCTGACAGTTTCTTGTCAGTTTTTTAGACGGAGTTCGCAGCTGTTGAGTTGCAATAACTTTATTATAAATTTCATACAAGAAAAGGAAATTGAAAGTGCCGTAGAGAAGAAACTGAAAAAAAAAGTATAGCTAGTTTTCCGTGGGGAAAGACTACTAGCGGGAAAGCTGTTCTCTGACGGTTTCTCATCAGTTTGTTAGACAGAGTTGGCAGCTGTTGAGTTGCAACAAATATACATACGACAACAAAGCCTCGTGAAATCGAATCCAGAATCGTACAATGAGTAGTCAGATCACTGTCTGCACTTAGACCACGCATTTTACAGTTAACATGGTTGCAGCAATAGACAGTCGTTGTCATACCAACCACACCTAAAATACTTATCAGCAAAAGTTATACCAAATTTCAGTTACATCAAAAATTCTTTGACTGTAGGCCTACCTAGCATTTGAACAACGCCAGGCAGCCGTATCAACGTCGATGCAATGTCGCCAGAATCTTTTATCGACGTTGTTTGGATAATTAAACGATATGTTGTGTCAATAAGTTAAAAACAATATGTCCTTTCTTTTTCCCTCCCTTTCTTTCACTTTTATATCCTTCCTTTCTTCCTTCTGTTTCAAGTGTATATCAAAGAGTCGTTCTATTGTATCTCCTAGACACTAAAGTGAATCCAAGCTGCCTATCATTTTTACAGAGAGAGAGAGAGAGAGAGAATCGCCGAAGTCCAGTCGTTGGAACGCTAAGTTATAGTGTAGAATATTATAGGTTCTTTCTTGGGTCGGGTCAGGAACGATTAAACTTGACTCGCCTACAATGTACAAATGACAAGTGGACAAGGGACTTGTTCAAATGTCATAACACGTGGAACCCCGCCCTAAAGTTGTTGCTTCTGAGAGTAACCCGGGTGCGCGTCAACTGTATGGGAGGGTATAATGGCAATGTTTTCGTTTTTTAATAAAAAAAGTTAGTCAAGACGCCTTATGCAGAGATATAGAGAAAAGTATTACATCTCCCTTCATCCTGCACTTTCCCGACGATGGCAATCATGAGCGATGAAAGTCCAAGACAAATTTTGCCGGTAGCCCATAAATACCGATAGCTGATGTGTGGCGCGAAAATTTAAGTAACGTTAACGTCACCATGCGCAACGTTGACATTTTAGTCTAAAGAGACGGCAAGCCGAATATTTTATGCACATTAGCTCGAAAGTTAAGTCGGCGACCTACTGTTTTTCTTGCTTTAACGTAAACTCCCATCATTTGGCCATACTCTGCTAGTTTTTGAAGAAAAAAAATGTGTTTTGTTTTCTCAGAATGAAGATTTTTATCAAAGAGTGACGAGCAAAAAGTGCGTTTTCCATAGAACCCCATTATAACGTCGGGTCAAAAAAGTAGAAAAATTGACGTTTTCGAGGTCAAATATTTTGAAAACGATATCGGCGACCCCCCATTTTTATTACATTTTCCGAAAGAGCGACTAAAAATGTACCATATAAGGAAGTATGAATAAAATCATGTGTTTTGTCAATTACTCCCACCTCACCTTAAATGGCTCTTATATAATGGCTTGCAGCAACAGCGACGACGTATCTGCACTTTCTGGGTCTGCACTGTTTGCCTATGTCTTATTTATGGGTCGCTTAGCAATAATGGGTGAAATCTGGGTCCGAGGTTATAAAACTTGAGAATAATCTCAAACTCAAAATAAAGCGCACTGATTGGCGGCTTCCGAGCATGTGCTCGGAAGCAGCCAATTAGTGTGCTTTATTTGGACTTTGAGATTGTACTCAAGTTTTATAATCTCCGATCCAGTCTTACCTAGTATCTGAAGTATTTATTGTCGAGAAGCCCCTGTTACTTAGTGGGTTAAACGCTGGCTCGCTAATCTAGCGGTCTTGGGTTTGAGCCCCGCACGAGGCGAAATCTTCTTAACCGTAAACGGGGTTTCATTGCACACAGTCTTTCATTATTCCTCTTCCATCGTAACGATATGACTGAATAAATGTTGAAAAAGACTAAAAATCGCAAGTCATCCATCCAAGTATCCATCCATTGTTGAGCTGGGTTCTGTAGGCAGCAATAAGGACCTCAGAGTCCTCTTGTTTTTCTTTCTTTTTTCTGTATGTCCATTCCGCATGCGTACTCGCAATTACATTTACCTGTTTTTCTGCGTTTGTTTTTACAGATAACACATTTAAGTGGAGACTAAGGCTAAGTTGCAGCCCATATTAGATTATAAACTGTGAGATTAGTTATTTGTAGTACAGGATACTGCATGTCTGTTCAACTGTTCGCCCATTGTTGCACTAAATTTGGTATGGATACGTTTATATTCGCCCATTATGGCAAATTTCATAATTAGGCGAAATCTGAGCGTCTACAACGTTTACTTTCTCTAGACGATTTAACGGGTCAGTGACAGACATAACTGTAACATCTCAAAGACCTGTGACTCTTGTATTGAGTACACATGACAATATAACGGTAGAGAGATTTAATCAGTAGCCGGAAGTGTCAATCAATTTCTGCGCTTGAAAAGATGTTTAGCTGCTTTGACTAGCTAACAAATTCGGATCTGCTACCTTTATTAGATTAGTGTGTTGAAAATCAAACCTATTAATTTTTGTCGATGGTGGATGAATCACGATTTTACGCCCTTTTTAACATAATTTGAGCCATATCAGGACGATGGGTTGGTGATAATGAAAGGCTGTAATCAAATCAAATCACTTGTAATTGTTACTCCAAGGTATTTGATACTTTCAACATTTTCCAGTACTGTACCCTCAAGGGTGTAAGTAGCCTGGATTTTGTTGTGCTTTTTTGTCAGCTGTATCATGTTGCATTTGACAGGTTGAAATCTCATACCCCATTTCCTAGCCCAACATCCTAAACGATCAATGTCTTCCTGAAGTTTCACTGTATCATCTATTCCTTTTATTTCACGGTAACAAACACAATCGTCAGCAAAGAGTCTTATTTCAGACTCAATGTCTGCAGAGATGTCGTTTATGTACAAGGAGAACAACAAGGGACCAAGAACGGTGCCCTGTGGGACACCAGACACAACAGGGGCCCAGTCTGACATAACACCATTTACTACTACTCTTTGTTGTCTAAAGCATAGGAAAGCGTTTATCCAATTCAATGTTGAACCACCTATACCGTAGCTAAATAGTTTGCTTTTAAGGAGTTCATGCGGGGGTGTATCAAAAGCCTTTTCAAAATCTAATATAAAAGTGTCAACCTGACCCTTATTGTCTAACACTTTTGCCCAATCATCTATCACCGTAGTCAACTGAGTTTCACAGCTATGCCATTTTCTGAATGCATGTTGTTTGTCTGACAGAAGTTTATGTTCATCAAGATGGGCCATTATATTCGAACACACAATATGTTCAAGCAGCTTGCAAGGTATGCAGGTCAAGGATACCGGACGATAATTACGGGCAAGAGACCTGTCCCCCTTCTTGAACAGTGGGCAAATGTTCGCAAGAGACCATTCACGAGGGATTTCACCTCTATCAATCGATTGTTGAAAAAGATGGGCAAATACAGGACCCAACTCTGTTGCCAACTCCTTTAGAACTCTAGGATGAAGTTCATCAGGTCCTAAGGCCTTAGATGGGTTTAATCCTTTAAGAAGTTTTGTAACTCCTTCCTTAGTAACAACAATTTCTTCCATGAATGGGGCTGATCTATCCATTAATATTTGCACTAAGGCCAACAGAACCCTAGGATTCTTAAGGAGAAATTTGTTTTCTTGTCCCCAAGAAGTGAAAGAAGTAGGCTATAAGACATTGGTGCGTCCCATCCTCGAATATGGAAGCTCGGTCTGGGATCCCTATACACAAGGCCTTCAGGAAGAGTTAGAAAAGGTGCAAAACCGTGCAGCTAGGTTTGTAACTAGGAATTACACCCGAGAGGCGGGTAGCATGACTGGCATCCTTGAGCAACTTAAGTGGGAAAGCCTCAAAAAGAGGAGGAAGGATAACCGACTCATATTGCTATACAAAGGTCTGAAAGGTAAAGCCAGAATACCTACAGGTGACCTTGTCCCCAAAACTAGGCGTTGCAGAAATCAACATTCCATGGCATTTCAGATACCCATTGCTAGTTTAGATGCATATAAATGTAGCTTCTTTCCCCAGACCATCAGGGACTGGAATGACCTCCCTGATTCCCTGATTTCCTCTGCTGAAATGTCAGATGATTGTGTGTCAAAGTTCTCATCTCTCATGAGAGCTAGGGACTAATTTTCCTCCAGTCACGCCCCCCTGGTGAAAGATTGTCAATTTTGGCGTATCACCAGTAAACAATTCAGATTCAGATTCAGGCTGTTTATGACTGAAAAGATACCTGTATCCAACGCGTCTCGAGCCAGGGATTTATGTACGAATGCAGAGTCTAATCCCAGACTGGGCAGCTCGCTAATTTCTCATCGTCCCTTTTACCGACGCGGAAAAGGGCGTTATGGCAATGTGGTCATTGGTGACTCGGACCAACCTGTGTTTTGTGCACAACAGCTAAAGCATTACTGTTAGCCTGACGACTCTCACGTGTGTTACCGGGGTGGTTGGGTGATGCGATGGTGCTGGGTATAACTCTACTGTGCTTGCAGTAGGTGCGGGTGGAACTGTTTGGGCATTTTTCTCACGCTATCACATCTCTCTTCTTTCTCCCTCTCTTTTGGAGACGGCCCAATATAGACGGAAATACTGTCTCAAAGGGCCGTTAAAACTCAAAACAACCAACCAACGTGTATTACCAGAGTTACAGACTTTTGGACTGCACAGTTTTCTAGTAATTTGTGTTTTACGCCGTAGTCCATTTGTTAGGGCGCATAGCTATTGCACAGAAAGTCACGGCTTCGAAACCCGGCCCGGCCAACGATTGAAAAATTTTGTCAACCTAGAGAAAACAAATAACCTCATGATGCATGACTGCATGCAGCTGAGCAGATGACTTCGACTATGGACTACACACTCGCGATATGATAGGCCTCGCCTGAAAATGCAAGCTATGCCATCACGGTATGCAGCCCGGCGTTCACATCTGTTTAAAGTGATCAAACTAAATCCTCACTTTTATTCCCCAGTATCAGATTATCTAAGCAATCAGACTGCGCGGAAGCGCTGGCTGATCTTTACTTTCCCTATTCCCCCATTCGTTTTAACGTTCAGTTTCAGGTGATGTTATTCCCAATGTTGCATCGTCTTATTCATTATGCTTTTTTTTTACACTAACGTACAGTTTTTTATTTCATTTGAACAGCTCTTTCCCAAATAGGCGGTCATCAAAAACAACAGTTACATTTATTTTTACCCATTTTCTATTATAAATCACACACATACAGCATGTACAGAGAGAGAGAGAGAGAGAGAGAGAGAGAGAGAGAGAGTGAGAGAGAGCAAAGTGGGAAGCTTTACAGGTGACCATATTGCTAGAAGACCACAGACAAGCGGACCTAAGAACACGTAAAATTGAAGAACCACAGCGGAAGTACCGCCTTGGAACGGTCAGTAAATGTTCTTTGCTTACAACAAAAGAACTAGACTTCAAATCCATTTGGGAAGAACCGTATTGTCTGGATCCACATTTTTTGACCAGTTTGTTTTGGTTAAGAGTTGATCTTATAATGTATTTGATCAAACGTTAGAAGTGAAAACGTTACAAAGTCCTCCATTGACCTTGAACGTTGTCACCAGCTTCCTGAGTAAACTTTAGCTCATTATCTCTTGACTTTCGCTGAGGTCAGTTGGTATAAACTGCACTGGTAAGTAGGGGGCGTCTCAATGTCTCAGTACGCAACTCGCAGTTACCATATGCTCACTTTCTTTTCGGCTTTCTGATGATCGTAACCAGTAGGATCGATTTCCCGATCAGGAAACAGCAAGGAAGTGCTTTTGAGGTGCATGCCGGTATATATCGAACTGCATGCCGGTCTAGTTTGTTTCCCGAATGGGGAGTATTTTCACCATTGGGCATCTCTCTTTCGTATGGTTTGTGCATCTCAGTTTATATCTCTAAAAACTACGTAAATTATCCTACAACTTGTCCGAGTCGGATCTTTTTATCACGGCCTTTTGTTATTGCTGAAATTCTTCTGAGAGTAATTTGATATCACCTGTATCCATACTGAAATATTTCACTTTTGTTCCGGCTCACCCATCTTGTTTCTTCGCCACAAGGACTCTCGTCGCTGTTACGTTAGTTCGAATTAGTTCATAATTGATGTCACGAAAAAAAACGATTGTGCGACATCAAGGCAGGGACTCAGCTAAGCCTGTACCTGCCCAAAGCTGAATTTGAGGCTGTTCATTTAAACAAAAAAGTACGTTTGATCTGGTACATGTACGATTTCTTTTCACTCAGTTTGCATCATATGCAATTATTTGATACTTGAAATGTATCGTATTACGAAACATCTGGGGTAATAAATAACTAACTAAATTCACAAAAGTGAGCTAATAGGTAATAAATTAGTGATAAAAGTCCAGTCAGCTTCTTACGGTTGAACACATTAATATATGTATAACATTGACAGGTCAATTATGTTAAATGACCTTCTGATACTTAAAAGGGATTTTCGGCCATGCCACACAAAAAACTGCAGACAACCAAGCTATGATTAATGAATAATCAATTCTAAACACGAAAAGTGATCACGCGTTGCAGGTGCTTTAGCAGCTTTGAATCATTTTTGTATACACAAAGTACCTAGCATTACAATCTTATAGTGCCAGAACAAAATAACTAATTGGGATTATACGTTACAAGACAGAAATAAAACTTTGTTCAGAATGGATGAAGCTATTCAAGCGCAAATATTCTGCTAATTTTCACTCCATGAACTGAATTACGTTGGTTTAAACTCATACAACTCACAAACTATTTCGGATTACAAGCTGAATGTAAGTATAATCAAGGGAGTGCATTATGACATGTGCGAACAGCGAAGACTCAGATCATACTGTCTTGTCAGCGTTACTCGTGTCCTCATTTGAGAGTCAAGGAAAATGTAGAGCAAATATGAGTGGGCTGATATGTCAGTCTCAGCTTTATTTTCTCGTCGCGCTGCTCAGATACTGATACTTTTGTACTTCGACACATTTTTACGTTTATTTATATTTTGTCCCGGTTCACGCTTGAGCATGGGGGTCCCATTATCATGAAATGCGAGCAGTTTTCACCACCATTAGTTATAGCTACAACAAAAGAAGAAAATTCGAACTAACTTTACATAGTTATGCCGTAGATATATTTTCATTCGCAGTATTGTGCTCCTTACTACATGCAGATATATGCTCACTGTCAAGTTCCCAGCAGACACATAGCGTTGAAACACAGTCGTATTGATCTCAATGTAACTATTCCAGGCCCCGAGGTTATAAAACTTGAGTATATTCTCAAACTCAAAATAAAGCACACTGATTGGCTGCTTCGGAAGCAGCCAACCAGTGTGCTTTATTTTGAGTTTGAGATTATTCTCAAGTTTTATAACATCGAACCCTGACGTTGTACTGACGTTGATATGACGCTGTTTCGATATTTCTTGCCTGCTGGGTTACGTCCTTGGCCAGGTGGTTCAAAGCATCCCGGTAACATCAAGAGTGTTGCTCTAAAAAGAAAAAAATGTGAATAACTTTTAAAAAGCTTGTCAGATTTTTTTCACCAAGAGCAGCGAAGTTTTTTCGAAGGCCTATCATTTTTTGGCAAATCTTACGCCTCGTTCACCAACGCCATCGTTGGTTTTCAACAATCGGACCCTGGAGAAATGATGCCACCAGCCTACTATAGACGACAGTCATAGCCAACCTCTTATTTAATGATATGTTCTGTACTTCGACACAATATATGAATACTGAGTATACAGCTGGGTGGCATTTTTGGCCCTTTAGTTATTAAGTAGTTTTGGTGAAAAAAAAAATAGCATCAATAACAATACCATCATCCCTGCCGATTGCGACCTTGACTTTGTTAGTGTCTCAGCAGAAGATGCACAGAAACAAAGGTCACAGAAAGAGTTCCATCAAACAAACAAATGAATTTAACTATGACCTGACGCTCCAGATAAGAAGGGGTAATAGGGATAATCGAGGGATAATTATCCTCCGTTCTCCGCAAAAGCATGTGTTGTGACCTCTCAGTAGAACTTCCTCTGCGAGACGATTCTAACGAGGGGTCAAATTGACTCGGCGAGGGGTCACGACGTATTTTTGTTGATAAATACGAAAAAATAATCTCAGAATTATCGAATTATTTTAAAATGTTGTCTGACTCAAAGTACATTGTTTGACTCAACGTACATTTTCCTGCCAAAAGTTTCGACGGTCATGTCTCTTACGAGACAGCAGATTGACGGTTTGTGTGGTTTACAGGTCGATTTCTGCTGCTATGATTAGATCATATTCACTCATGATCGGTTTCCACAGTTTTTTATCCACGAGTTGGTTTTCAACACCCTAATGTGGGCATACGAGTTAAATAATGCTACGACGAAAATGGAGACGACACTAAAAGGCAAGAATTCACCAGGAAAGCAACCTCTATTCTTCAAAAAGATGATCCTTTTGAGAAGAATACCGAAACGAAACTACGTCAATGGCGTACTCCTGCACTGTCTGAGGTTGAACAGAGCCTTCGTTGTGCGCATTTTTGCCAACAGCAAAACTTCATATCAGACTGAGTGAATGTTTAGACTGAGTTCATTCTTCGCAGTTAAATAGCTGTTTTCGGCGAAGTTCAGCCCCAATCATGTATGCAAAACGGTGCTTATGTCATACACGACAAAAACAGACTCAGATAAGCCTGCGCAGCGGCGCAGTCTGATTAGAACTTTATCGTCCATACACCCCATGTATGGATTTTGATGAAACTGAAGGCACTGTGCAAAGTTGTGGTCAGACAGCACTGACCCAGACTGGTTTGAGTCTTGTGTGTTAGCAGATACGTTAAGGTTCCTCTTAACAGTTATATTGCAAAATTTCTAAGTGAATTTTTTTACTGTTTTCCATGTCAAAACCTGGCCATATTATATACCAGATTAATTGTCCAGAACTGCTGATAAATTTGAAGCGGAAAAAGTATTTTTAAGAAATCACTATTTAGTGAAATTTTACTTTTTTTCAGAGTTTTCGGCAAAAATGTTACTTATCTCCCTTCACTCACGATCTGCAAAATAATGATGTAAAACTGTTTGTTATGCTTGTATTTAAGGACTGCCACATGAGAAAAGAACGAAAATAGCCAAAATACAACGAAAATGGATGATTTCCAAAAAAATTCCATAAAAAAAATTCAAACATCATCCATGTTGGAACTACTTTTTCAGCAATGTGAACCAAAGTATGGTGACCTGAATGCACCAACAGAAATTGTTATTTTAACTGAAAAGTATTTGAACATGAGTTTATTTATTGATTTTGATACAGCAAGTTCTGAAAGGTTTGTAAACTGAAGTTTAGATATTTTGGAAGGTTGGTTGGTTGATTTGATGCTTATCATCCACGTTAAACAGCTAAGGTCATGTTGGGATGGTCAGTTAACCTAACCACACTATTCCTGGGCAGGCTTAGACCACCTAAGCGGTTAACCAGTACTAAGTGCACATAGTTTCGCCTGTAACTGACAACTGCCCTTCTTGAATTAGCGGAAGGAGAAATAAAAGTATGTGGCCAGACCGGGTTTTGAACCCAGGGCCTTTGACTTATGAGTCAGGTGCTCCACCGATTGTGCTACGCGGCCTGGCGCATATTTTGGAAGGATGACAAGAAACACATATTCATATTTATATTGGAAGCCAAACACATACCAGCAGGCACATTGCCAAACACATACCAGCAGGCACATTGCCAAACACATACCAGCAGGCACAATGCAAAACACATACCAGCAGGCACATTGTATCGGGTGCGCAAATTTACTGGAACGGATCGCAACGGACTGAATTACCGGAACAGACCCGTTTTCCCTATCTTCAGTTGATATTTGTAATATTTTTATTAAATACACATTTATTTGATATTTAAACGTATTCTGTATGCCCTCTAGGGCAACTATACTCTTTGAGAATTTTGCGCCATGGGTAGGCCTCTTAATACCCCATGCATACGTGTTTCATATTAAAATCATACAAAAAATCTGGCTATCTTTCGTCCAAGACTAAGAGAGAATGAAAAACACGAAGATTCCTTAATTTTTGTTCCATAGTATCATGACCAACATTTCATCCATAGGAAATATGTAGCTCTATATGTATCAAGTAGGTGGATGAAATCAGGGATTGCTAGTTAAGATGATACATGTTAGTCACAGGTAGGGCCTGGAATTAATCTGCGCATGCAGATTGTAACGAAATATCTAAAAAAATGGCTGGAAATATGAATAGTATGGGTCCGTTCCGGTCCAATCCAGTAATTAGGCCCGTTCCGGTAAATTTACGCACCGCATTGCATCGTAATGACACTGTACTGACATTGATGCCATGTAATAACGTTGCAGTGACATCATTATGACATCACGTGCCTACTGGGATATAACCGATATAAGGTAAGATCTTTTCAGTGATCGTTTTTTTCCAAGCCTTTTATTTTACTTCTTGCCACCATGTGTGCACTTGATAATCCCAACATTGTCCAAGTTATTATCTTTGAAATGATATGAAAACTGATAGCTCTTTCGACCAAGACATATGTATTTTCTCTTTCTACGGTGTCTTCCCCTTGCAATTCCAAACTTATGTGAGTTATTCTTAAGACTTGCCATGATAGTACACCCAACTTATTCAATATAAACCAAATAAATGATCAAAATTATTTCTGAAAATTCTTCATATATTTTCAGTGATGGTCTGATTCTCGTTGGCCCCCATAAGTGAACAACCAAAAATACATGCACAAACACATTTTATTATTTGTTATTATGTCTTTAGTGGACCACAAAATGGACAACACTTACCAATGCATTACAAATTTAATGAAAAAAGTGGTTTGAAAAAAATAAAAAATACGACCGCTACGTCATCAAAACAACGTTTGACAGGTCAGCTAGTGAACCTACAAGATGAAGATTTGAATAATCGTACGAACGATCAATCGTTTTTCACACTTACCAATGTGTAAATAGGTCAGAACTCGGCAAACACTTTATGTACACTTCACATCAGCCAAGGTCAGCATCAGCAGCCAAGTTTTTCTAGTTTCTGTTTACGACCGAAGAGCATTTCCGCATAGAAGCAGAAATGCTTGAGCTAAAAAGTAGTTCCAAAATAAATTTGTCATTTCATACAATTACGGATAGAATAATTTTTGTAGACACGTTAACTAGTGTTATATGTAATAATAAATCAAAATAAACCTCTTTCAACAAATAATATGAATATAATATTTATATTTTCAATCAAATTAGTTCGGTTAAATTTTACGCGTAGGAATCTTAGTTAATCGAAGACGAAGCAAATGTAAACAAATACAAGTGGACACGATTCTTTCCAAATATGACACGATACGAAAGCAAGAACGTTTAATCGATTATGTGTTAAAAGAGGGCTTTTGTATCGAAGTTTCAGAAAGTGTGTCTTGATAGTTGGCTAAATGTAAGATCTCATCGTAATTTTGTTTGAAAAACGGCATACCATGATTTTCCCAGTTTTCAAATATGGCCGCCTCCAGAAAGCATGAGGGTGGCCAAAAAATTCTGGTTTTCCGTATTCGGTCTTTTTTTCACAATCAAAATTGGTAGGAGTCGGTAGTGAGTGGTATAAAATATTAGTGTGCATAGTTGTAACAAACTTTAAACAACTGTCAAAATAGCTTTAATTTTTTTCCTTTCAAAAGTGAAAATCTTTGATAACTATTTTTTTATCAAAGGAAAACACAGTGTTCTTGTAAATTTGATATTGTGCAAACACAACCAAAAAAAATCTTAAGCACTTTTTCTGAGAATATGGATAAAATGGAGACAATCAGGGATTTAATTTAGGTATTGGTATGATGCAAATAATGGTCCTATTTTTTTTTCTTGCAACTGTGAAGAGGAACCTTAAGCACCCATTTTGTTTGTTGCAGCTCAGTTATATCGGACGGTAACAGGACAATGCATAAGACATGCTATGGTATGAATTAACTGCTCTTTCAAGAGTATTTCTCATATATCTAGTCAGTCGGTAGGCACGGGAGAAAACTGACCTTCTGGTAGCGTAACAGGTCCACCAGAAGCACGACGTCAAAATGACGTCATATCAACGTCGCTGTGCCATTGTGACGTCACACCGACGTCGGGATGACGTCAATTGGACGCTATGTGCCAGCTGGGTGGGGGGCGGGGCATTTTGACGTGACACGGGCGAGACTCGAATCACAACACGGGGCTCGCTGACAAGACAGAATTGCTTTTGCTTTAGTTGCCACAGACGAGTTTATTTGACCATTATGTAAGGTCAATCAATTTTTATTGCTCATGTTTTCCCCATTCGCTTTTTTAGTGGCTGTTCTGAAAGTTAGATTCCAAAAATTTGTGTAATAATACATAGATTTTTAAAAACCATTAGTTTGAAAAAACAAAAACAAATAAACTTCGATTGCTTTACATATTCCATCTTACCATTTTACCATTCCACTAGTAAAAGTAATCCTGTCTGCCAGGGCATAATGTGTTAGCCCCAACGGCTGGAATCGATCAGCTCCGTTAAAAGAGCATATACAAGATGCAGACTGTTGTATTGCCAGCCCCTTCAAAGTAACAAAAAAATCTATACTTGGTCCCTCTAGTGTCTACGTAAATTGGGCTATTGAATCAGAGCTCCAGATAAGAAGGGGTAACAGGGATTATCGAAAGATAATTTTCATAGTTCTCAACAGATACATATGTTATGATCCCTCCATAGAACCGTCTCTGTTAAACGGTCATAATGAGGAGTCATAATATTTCTGTTGATAACTAATAAAAATTATCCCGAAATTATCCCTTTTATCTCTTCTAATCTGCAGCATTGTGAATTACCCTTATCTTGGCCCAAATCTATGTTTCCATATTTGCATACCGGAATCGAACATGAAATTTGCCAATACGAATAAAGTATTCCTCTAAAGTCATTTCATTGTTTAATTTAACATGGGCCGGTCAAACATAGCCTGCCTTACGGCGTATGTGAATTGCCACTCTGATAAGCATGTACAGTAGCTTGCTTTTAGTCCACATTCAAACATTCACTGTCTGTACGAACTACTCGTACACTGACGACCAGACTGGGAACGTGCTCATTAAGGCTAGAACAGACTGGGAACATTCTCATTAAGGCTAGAACAGACTGGGAACATGCTCATTAAGGCTAGAACAGACTGGGAACATGCTCATTAAGGCTAGAACAAACAGGGGACATGCTCATTAAGGCTAGAACAGACTTGGAACATTCTCATTAAGGCTAGAACAGACTTGGAACATGCTCATTAAGGCTAGAACAGACTTGAAACATGCTCAGTAAGGCTAGAACAGACTGGGAACATGCTCATTAAGGCTAGAACAGACTTGAAACATGCTCATTAAGGCTAGAACAGACTTGAAACATGCTCATTAGGGCTAGAACAGACTGGGAACATGCTCATTAAGGCTAGAACAGACTGGGAACATGCTTATTAGGGCTAGAACAGACTTGGAACATGCTCATTAAGGCTAGAACAGACTTGAAACATGCTCATTAGGGCTAGAACAGACTTGAAACATGCTCATTAAGGCTAGAACAGACTTGGAACATGCTCATTAGGGCTAGAACAGACTTGAAACATGCTCATTAGGGCTAGAACAGACTGGGAACATGCTCATTAAGGCTAGAACAGACTTGGAACATGCTCATTAGGGCTAGAACAGACTTGAAACATGCTCATTAAAGCTAGAACAGACTGGGAACATGCTCATTAAGGCTAGAACAGACTGGGAACATGCTCATTAAGGCTAGAACAGACTGGGAACATGCTCATTAAGGCTAGAACAGACTTGGAACATGCTCATTAGGGCTAGAACAGGCTTGAAACATGCTCATTAAAGCTAGAACAGACTGGGAACATGCTCATTAAGGCTAGAACAGACTGGGAACATGCTCATTAAGGCTAGAACAGACTTGGAACATGCTCATTAAGGCTAGAACAGACTTGAAACATGCTCATTAGGGCTAGAACAGACTTGAAACATTGTCATTAAGGCTAGAACAGACTTGGAACATGCTCATTAGGGCTAGAACAGACTTGAAACATGCTCATTAGGGCTAGAACAGACTGGGAACATGCTCATTAAGGCTAGAACAGACTTGGAACATGCTCATTAGGGCTAGAACAGACTTGAAACATGCTCATTAAAGCTAGAACAGACTGGGAACATGCTCATTAAGGCTAGAACAGAATGGGAACATGCTCATTAAGGCTAGAACAGACTGGGAACATGCTCATTAAGGCTAGAACAGACTTGGAACATGCTCATTAGGGCTAGAACAGACTTGAAACATGCTCATTAAAGCTAGAACAGACTGGGAACATGCTCATTAAGGCTAGAACAGACTTGGAACATGCTCATTAAGGCTAGAACAGACTTGGAACATGCTCATTAAGGCTAGAACAGACTTGAAACATGCTCATTAGGGCTAGAACAGACTTGAAACATGCTCATTAAGGCTAGAACAGACTGGGAACATGCTCATTAGGGCTAGAACAGACTTGGAACATGCTCATTAAGGCTAGAACAGACCGGGAACATTCTCATTAAGGCTAGAACAGACTTGGAACATGCTCATTAGGGCTAGAACAGACTTGAAACATGCTCATTAAAGCTAGAACAGACTGGGAACATGCTCATTAAGGCTAGAACAGACTGGGAACATGCTCATTAGGGCTAGAACAGACTTGGAACATGCTCATTAAAGCTAGAACAGACGTGGAACATGCTCATTAGGGCTAGAACAGACTTGGAACATGCTCATTAAGGCTAGAACAGACTTGGAACATGCTCATTAAGGCTAGAACAGACTTGGAACATGCTCATTAAGGCTAGAACAGACTGGGAACATGCTCATTAAGGCTAGAACAGACTTGGAACATTGTCATTAAGGCTAGAACAGACTTGGAACATGCTCATTAAGGCTAGAACAGACTTGAAACATGCTCATTAAGGCTAGAACAGACTTGGAACATGCTCATTAGGGCTAGAACAGACTGAGAACATGCTCATTAAGGCTAGAACAAACAGGGGACATGCTCATTAAGGCTAGAACAGACATAGAACATTCTCATTAAGGCTAGAACAGACTGGGGACATGCTCATTAAGGCTAGAACAGACTTGAAACATGCTCAGTAAGGCTAGAACAGACAGGGGACGTGCTCAGTAAGGCTAGAACAGACAGGGGACATGCTTAGTAAGGCTAGAACAGACTGGGAACATGCTCATTAGGGCTAGAATAGACTGGGAACATGCTCATTAAGGCTAGAACAGACTGGGAACATGCTCATTAGGGCTAGAATAGACTTGGAACATGCTCATTAAGGCTGGAACAGACAGGAGACATGCTCATTAAGGCTGGAACAGACAGGGGACATGCTCGTTAAGGCTAGAACAGACAGGGGACATGCTCAGTAAGGCTAGAACAGACAGGGGACATGCTCATTAAGGCTAGAACAGACTGGGAACATGCTCGTTAAGGCTAGAACAGACAGGGGACATGCTCATTAAGGCTAGAACAGACAGGGGACATGCTCATTTAGGCTGGAACAGACAGGGGACATGCTCATTAAGGCTAGAACAGACAAGGAACGTGCTCAGTAAGGCTAGAACAAACCTTTTTATGAGTAATGGTTATATATTTAGGGACAATTATTCTGCCATTTGCATTTTGCATCCCTTCTCAATGGGATCAATCCATGGAGCAAATTGTTTCCTTTATGAGTTAGTCCCTATTTGGAAATGCTCCGACATCTAGGGAAGTAAATATAAAAGCACAAAGTTATTTTCCCTTTTTAAAAACTATACATAGTCCTAAAAGGCTGTAATAGAGCCATCATAATTCAAAGTTCCAAAAACCACGCCTACTGTAAACAGATATACATCCCACCATTAATTGTAAGGTAAAATCACGGACTTATGTGGGATATTGAGCATGTGCTATTGTGTTTGTGAGACTATGTTACGTGCTATAAATTGTCACTGTATTGGCCAGTTATACACTATCAGACGACTTTGAGTGACATTCTGGTGTGGCTCAGAACTATGTATTTTACAACGTGATAGAGTTAGTCTGGTCCGTTTTTGGTTCCGCTTCATTAAGCATGGGAGTACTATCATCATCAGAGTCCAGTTCAAATTCATCATCTTTAGTGTCCACATCTTTCTTCAACCTTATCATCTTTTTGAACTCCTGACGGTACATCGGCGATATTATCATCAAGATATAAAAGTTTTGGCTGAACGAAAACAGGTAGAGCATGAGACAGGCGTGCCAAGTCTTGTCAGTTACAAAACTTGCGAGTGGAGAATCAACACCCTGTGCAGCATAGGAAGTTTCTACGAACGTTACCACGTTGCCTGGAAACCACGCGAGAAAAATCATGATGGCGATATAGAAGATAAGAACACTGGAACGGTTCCACTGACAGCACTTTGGACTCTTGAATCTTTTCGTTTTTCTTAAACCACAAAATATGGCGGCGCTAAGTACGAGAATCAATCCAAGTGGGATAATATTGCTGATAATTAATGATATAAGCTCTCCGAACTCATGATCGGAAAACAACGTAAGCTCGCATGTGTAACTTGTTTGGTTTAAGTCGTCTACATCCGTGTGTGTTTTGTATGATGCCGCAAAAGGAATGTTTACGCCTACTGCAATCAAGACCAGTCCGGAGGCAAACAGAATACCACGGCGCCTGTTGACCATCTTTGAATGTCGATGCGGGAACCAGGTTGCTAAAAATCGGTCCAGTGTCAACAGAACGATAAGCCAGGGGGATGTAAAACCGGGAACAGATTCCACCATTAAAAACCACCCACAGTTGCCGTTCCTTGCCGCTTGGGCCGAAAAATCTTCATCTCTGATACTTCCAACTGCATCCGATGCCAGATTGATTATCAAATTAAGAGAGTCGCTTACAGCAGAGAACATGAAATACACAGCAAAAGCTTGAGGTGCAAATCGATCTCTCCGCATCAGAAAGAAGAGGAAAGTGTTTCCTAAAACTCCAAAGAATACAATCAGGAACTCAACGACAAGAATAGATTTCAGTGCTTCCTCGAAGCTGTGGATTTCCGAGCTGTAACAGTGGTGGAATGAAGGATTGAGTCCGCCACATCTTGTATCGTTGGCAGCGGGCGTGCTGTTATTTCCTAGCATAGTGGTGATCTGAAACACGAAGCAGGGTTCTAGATAGTATTTGGTTTAGATGAAAATTCTATGATGTTATTCTTATTCATTTATAGGTTTGTAAGGGCCCAGAAAAAGTAGGATCAGAAATGACATTAAAACACAATATTTTTTGTTTTGTCACTCTGACACTGTTAAATGTGATATATTGAAATAAATAAGTAACTTATACGGAAGTAAAGTTTGGTTGATCAGAAATTAATGGCCAAAACATTTACACAATGCCGGGTTACGTCCGCAAAATATGAAATACCAGAAAAACAAGAAAGGGATAATGGGCCAAGATTTAGTTTCAGGAATTCAGCGGATGTTTAAACACTATAGAATGACACCAGAGCATCCTCGGACAAACAGTTACTATAATGCTGTATAGGACCATTAGCTAACACAGAGTAATGGAAAACCAGATAGTACTGCTATGATATATTATTATGGGATACAGATCAATCCCAGATCAAATGATTTGCACCAGCCTGGGCGTCCGGCCAGTCTGATCAGAGCCTTCACTGTGGCCATGGAGGTAGTTTAGCGCCTTATGTACATTAAGTGCACAGCGAAGACTCTGGTCAGACTGGGCGAATGCCCAGGCTGATCTGAGTCCTTGATGGGCGAACATGCCACTTTGTTGGTTTTGTCATAGTGCGACCGAAATTAGACTTTGAAGAGAAATAATCCTAGGAGGAATAACATCCCAAGACGAAATTAACAGCTAGATAATGATAAGAGACAAACACGACAGGAAGAGTGGAGATATGCTATGGAGCATTCCAAAATGAAAGCGGATAAAAGGCAAAGATTAGCTACCGGCAAAATCTATTTCCATATCCTGCCCTAAACACCTTATTGGAATAAAAAAAACAATAAAGACGGCAGACAAAGCAAAACAAGACAAGCAAAAAGCCTCGAGGTCAGCTCTTTCCAAGCAGGTGTCCGCGAGTCTACTTTCCAGGCTATACCATACCAAAAGATAACTAGATGTTTTCCGTCAACAAATTTTGTTCCATATTTTATGGTTTTTTTTCTAAACCACTAAAGACATTGGTTTTCTGTTTATAGACTATATCGTTGCTGGGCGATGTCGTAAATTGGTTGGTTGGTTGATTTGATGCTTAACGTCCACGGTAAACAACTAAGGTCATGTCGGGACGGTCAGTTAACCTAACCACACTATTCTTGGGCAGGCTTAGACCTCCTAAGCGGTTAACCAGTACTAAGTGCACATACTTTCGCCAGTAACTGACAGCTGCCCTTCTTGAATCAGCGGAAGGAGAAACGAAAGTATGTGGCCAGACCGGGATTCGAACCTAGGACCTCTGACTTACTAGTCAGGTGCCCTACCGATTGCGCTACCCGGCCCGGCGCGATGTCGTAAAGATTCAATGACTTTCCTGTTTTGATAGGCAGACTTTTACTGTGTATTTTCAGTTTGTACTGATTCGCTACTTGATGTTTCTTAGTGTTTCGCTACTTCATGCTTCTTATTAGTCATTGAAGCGATGTCGTAAAGATTCAATGACTAATAAGAAACATGAAGTAGCGAAACACTAAGAAACATCAAGTAGCGAATCAGTAAAAACTGAAAATACGCAGTAAAAGTCTGCCTATCAAAACAGGAAAGAACACATCGAATGGCATATATGCGTCCATGATAAATGTGTTCGTTGGGGCAATGAGTGAGTGAGTGAACTCGGGTTTAACGTCCCATCACCAACTAGGTCATATGGAGACGGGACCTCGGTTTAAAGTCTCATCCGAAAGACCGGAGAAGCGGGGAATCGAACTTGCTCGTTGGGGCAAGACTCTTACTAAGATTGGGCATTGTTTTCAGAATACGAGAAAGATTCAGCGCTTTCAGTTATATACCATATCTGTTATATATTTTCAATAAAGTATTTTGTTCATTTCGCTGGAAGCAGAAATTATAATTATAGAAATGAATTTTTGGGGGGATTTTTATCGTTGTGTAAACGCCGGCGAATCACTCACAAACTTAACATAAAGCCTTACGGCTTTGTGTTAAGTTTGTGAGTGATTCGCCGGCGTTTACACATCCATAAAATCCACAAAAATAAAAATCATTTTATTATAATGCCAACTCGGACATCTTTTCTCAAAATTATCAGCTGTAGTAAGTAACTTAGAAACCGCCGCCAAGTAGTTCCAGATTCTGATTCAGGTGGTTTATCGAAGTATAAACACCGTTTTCTCTTCCCTCTTGACCAATCAAATTGCGCTAAATTAGTGGTAGGAAGTTGAGTTGGTGTTATTTGCCAATCTGAGTCAAATATTCCTTTGCATAAGTATAGTAGTTACACGAGTAAAATTACATGGAGCTTCAGGATATAAATGCACTTGATTGCCTCTTTACCTCACCGTGACCTGAACTCATTGTTTCAGGTGTTGCATCCCGCCTGTTGCTATTTCTTATACCCAAAAGAATATTGCTAGCTCTGATGCCCAACATAAACGCAGAATGCCGCCAAAAGCATTTGTGACTACATAGTTAAAATTAAATGTAAGTAAAATAGTAAGTATATTCCGATGTGATTATTAATTAAAACAATAAAAAAAAATAGAATGATAAAAAGAAATAAAAGGAGCAAATTGCAAGTGTATGCCAACCATAACAAAATCAGAATAAAGAGAACAAAACTTACATAACAAAGTTACACACGCGTCCAATGTGCACAATAAAAGCAAAGCTGTTTTGGCAGCAAGTAATATGTACAGTTTCTTTTTAACTACAAAAGCAATAAAACTCAATTTAATACAGTTATTCAAAAACTACATGTGTTACCAAGGTTGCTAAGTTCTCACTTGAAACGAAAACATTCATTTGAGGCCCAGTTCAATAAAAGAATAGTATGTGAACGTTCAGACCACAAACAAGTCAGCGAAGTCTGAGCAAGGTTCTTCGATTTTAGGACTTAGGTACTGCGAACAACAAAAATCGCAAAAAGCATATACCGTGATCAGTCTACGCAAATGTGCGGGCTGTGCTGGTCGCAAATATTTTTCTCTCTTTATCCTGCCCTCATCGTAACCTCAAATAAAAGCATTAAAATCAGAATGTGTAGCCTAATTATTTGAGCTATGTTCATTGTAAGAAAATGTGCTCGAAGGCTCAACTTAGACCAACTTGTGCAAATGTTGTCCGTAGACATAGCATGCAAAATCACCTTATAACACTGTTGTGTATTGTCTAACTATTCTTTTGGCGAAATGCATAACTGTCTGTCAGCCTGCGCACAATTTGCGCGAGCTTGCCGACGCACGCGCAGTTAGCACATGATTTAATGCCAGTTGTCTCATGGTGCGGCTCGTTTGATATCTTTTTGTCGTCACCGTTGATCGGTTTAGCCTATTTCATCCTCGTCTGCACATAAGCCATAATTTCTGTACTTACTGTGTTCGAAGTACCATCACGGGGGTAATAACAGTTTCCCAACCTGTGATGTCAATCGAGACTAGTCGGTGAACATACGTGCAAAAGTGGCTGCCGACGGAGACAATCGACAACAGTATCAGCTCGTTCAACAGCCATTAACAGTAGCAACATTTACCTTATTGGTAATGATTACGACCGATTTCTCGGTCAACAGTCACTTTGTATAGTGTCGGATCGGTCGACAGCTTAGGTAAGCAGAATGGTATTTAACCACGTGCCCATACAATGGTGAGACAGATACCACGCAAAGAAATATGGTGTCTTATGACATATGCAAATCTGCAGTCCGATCCGACTCTTCGCTTAACATTTCCGAGTCCCTTGGTTCCTTGCGCATATTATTGGTGCTGCGCAGCGAGAACTATGTTCAGACTGTCAGAAGGTGCAGGCATATCAGAACTACGACTGTTCGCCTACACTTTGAGGCACCATTAGGACCATTAATTCTCGATAAACTTTTTATATAGTAGCCAAGTAAAGCGAGTAGCCTTTGAAAAGAGGCCTGTATGTTTTTGCTGTTTCCCACTTGGTCGAGAGGCGCCGTAGTCGAGTGGTTAGGGTGGCTCGGCTATTGTGCAGAAAGTCACCGTAAGGTCGTGAGTTCGCGGCTCACTGTCGCCATACGATGACTGGAAAACTCTCTCTGTCAACCCAGCAGTAAATGGGTACGTTCTTCGAATCAGGGAAGGATAAGGCAGCGAAAGGCAGCGAAAGGAGAGGGATGTGATCCGCCTTTCATCAGCTGTGCCCAAGATACAGTGGGTCTCTAACCCCCACTGCCCCTACGGCTATTAGGCTATGGGAAACCTTTACCTTTACCTTTTACTTGGTCGAACTAATCACAAAGTACACTGGTGGGGAGTTTGTGTAGCTTAGTCGCGATGATGTCATTGAGCACCTCTCAGTTGTTTTGGCTGAGGGGAGGTCTGACTGCACCCCAACGCCCCCTCCTCCCCCCCCCCCCCCCAAGAGAGGAGCCCCGGTATATCTGGGTGTTAAGCGCTAGACTGCCGAATTAGCGGCCCAGATTTGTTTTCCGCTGGATACAGAAATCTTTTCAACCGGGGTTCCATATCACAGCCCAATATTGTCACCCTCCCATGTCCTGATATGACTGTAATACTTTTTAAAAAGGACGTAAAATCACAAGTCCTCAATCCATATACCCATTGTCAGACAGCCATTGTGATTGCTGCATCGGTAATATGGCTTTTGTACAGGGATGACGCAAGTTAAAACAGTCGGACTGTTGCTAAATGCTTACTAAACTGCCTATTTTAGCTTCGGTGGCTCCCATTGGGAAGAGGGGCGGGCTGGGGGCAACTATGCCGTTTTCATTTTTCCCGCCTCCCCCATTGGGGGTCACATTATCTGATAAATCTTTTACTGTGCACATAATATGATGTTTTTTACTGAAGCAATGCGCATATTATGATAATTTTTTACTGAAATGTTAACTAGAAAGTACTTCATGAAACCTATGGTCAGTGTGTCTACTTATTGGCCATGAAATTAGCATTTAGAAATGTTCGAACACAACCCAAGGCGACAAATTATGTGACTTACTCGGGTTGGTTTGTACTCATGTTTGTACAGAACGGGTTAGAAAATTGATCATTAATTTTTTATATACTCATTGAATGATCATGCCGTCAAGTGCAGAAACTCGCTGCTTTTGCAGCAAGCCATTATATAAGAGTCGTTTACATGCACGCGGTATTTTCCACACAACCTGTAGTAATGACTTTCCTCTTTCTGCTCAAGGTTGTGTGAAAACAATACAGCGTGCATGCATTAAAATGGCTCTTATACCGGTATAATGGCTTGCTGCAAATGCGACGACGTATCTGCACTTTCTGGGTCTGCACTGTTTGCCTGTGTCTTATTTATGGGTCGCTTGGCAATAATTGGTTAAATCTGTCTGACCTTGTATCTGAAATATCTATTGTCGAGAAGCCCCTGTAGCTCAGTGGGTTAAGCGCTGACTTGCTGATCTAGCGGTCTCGGGATTGAGCCCCGTACGAGGCGAAATCTTCTTAACCGTAAACGGGGTTCCACTGCACACAGCCTTTCATTATCACCCCTCCATTGTACTTATATGACTGAATAAATGTTGAAAAGGACTTAAAATCACAAGTCATCCATCCAAGTATCCATCTATTGTTAAGCTGGTTTCTGTAAGCAGCAATAAGGACGTCACAGTCTTCTTGTTTTTCTTTCTTTTTTTCTGTATGTCCATTCCGCATGCGTACTCGCAATTACAATACTTGTTTTTCTGCGTTTGTTTTTACAGATCACATATTTAAATGGAGACTAAGGCTAAGATGCATTCATGTTAGATTATAAATTCTTTGATTAGTTATTTGTAGTGTACGATACTGCATGTCTATTCAACTGTTCGACAAACGATTTTCCATCATGCACATTTGTGATGGTAAGCCATAACTCTTACATTTTTCAGTCCAACTCACTAAAACGGCAATTTACCCACTGGCAGTGTTCAGTATGACATGTCTTCACTTAAAATTAATACTTGGCCCAGCCCTTAACTATACCCAGTATGAACAGTCTGTATTTTGGTTATTTCTGCAAAATTATGGTCAAAAGTAGACAAATCTTCCTAACCGTAAACGGGGTTCCACTGCACACAGCCTTTTATTATCACCGTTCCGTCGTACTGATATGACTGAATAACTGTTGAAAAAGACGTAAATTTGCAAGTCATCCATCCATCAATCTATTTTTGAACTGGGTTCTGTAAGCAGCAATAAGGGCCCCAGAGTCCGCTTATTTTTTTTTTCTTCTGTATGTCCATTCCGCATGCGTACTCGCAACTACATCACTTGTTTTTTCTGCGTTTGTTTTTACAGATCGCTTATTTAAATGGAGACTAAGGCTTAGATGCAGCCCATATTAGATTATAAACTGTGAGATTAGTTATTTGTAGTACAGGATATTGCATGTTTGTTCAACTGTTCGCCCATTGTCGCACTGAATTTGGTATGGATACGTTTATATTCGCCCATTAATATGAAGATTAAGGCTAAGGCATCCCATATCTGATTATAAACTAGTGTACAGGATATTGTACATTCGTTCAATTTTTCACCCAGTATAATGAAAAATACAAGATAAAAACTTTTCTCCCACTGGAAAAATATCTATCGTACAGAATAGACCTTATTTTGGAAGAGCTGCTTCGTCCTGAGAGACACACTATACGTCATTAAACTTTCTCTCCCGTTTGTAGAAATGGTGGAAAAGGAGATAATTTATGACTGTTTGCTACGCCGGACGACGTAGCACTACCAAAATGGGATCAACTCCTAAAGGATAGAATTTGCTCCTAGAGGAGCGAATTCTTCCCTTTAAGAGTTGATCCTTATTCAGAACAGAGGCAAAAATGAAAATTAAAGAGTTGCTGCCCATGCAGGTGTATCCATTCACATTAAATAAGATGATACATTAAATTCTCATTTTAAACGCGAGTCAATCTTCTGATTCTTTCAGCATAGGCGTTTTGGCGCTGTCAGACTCTAGATCAAACTCATCATTAGAATCGTCGCTATCTTTCTTACAGCACCCCACCATTTTAAGGAATTCCTTGCGATACAATGGTGACACCAGTACCAGGATGTAAAAATTCTGACAGTAGAAAAACAAGTAAAGCATCAAGCTGGCTTGCCACACGTTTGCCATAATGTAATCCATAGAAGAAGATGCAATGCCTTTCATGTCGAAGGAAGTTTTTATCGCAGAGATGATGTTGCCTGGGAGCCATTCCACGAAACACATGACGGCAATATAGCAAATCAAGACATCCGTACGATTCCACCGACTGCGCTCAGGATTTCTGAAGCGACCTGATTTCCGTATGCCGCAAAATATGATGACGGACAGAATAAGGATTAAACACATCGGGGCGAGATTGCTGATGGTCAGCCAAAGAAGCTCTCCTTTAAGTGGTTCCGGAAACATCATCATTTGGCATAGAGGTTGTGTGCCATCTCGAAAGCTGGTTGCTGCCCTATAGGATGTCGCAAACAAAACTGTTACGACAATTGACAGGATTACGGTAAAGGAAGCCATGAAACAAACACATCGTCTGCTGCTGGTGAATTTGTTGAATAGAGAACAAGACGACAGGAAACAGTCATAGGTCAAATGAACTATCAGCCATGACGACGCCAGGAAGGGAATAGATGTCACGGTGAACATGATATAACAATTGTTGTCTGAAGCAGCTATGGTGGAAAGTCCTTTCCTGTTTAGTTCTAAGATGTCTGCCGCAACACTACTGATCAAATTCAAAGAGTCACTCACCGCAAGGTAGGAGAAATAAACTGCAAAATATTCTGTCGAAAATCTCTTTCGACGCATTAGTAGAAATAGACATATATTTCCAAGTATTCCGAGGATCACTATGATGAAATCGATGGCCACGATAAGATGTGACAGTTCGTCTGGTCTTCTACTTTCAGTGATAAAGCAGTGGTGAAAAGACGGATTAAGACCGCGAAAACATATGCTGTTACTGGCAGTCAAACCTTTGCTTGTCTCCATCTTGTGTTATTATGCCTCCTGGAAAAAAAAATAACAAAAAACATGAAAGTGAAAAGAATTGTTCTTGCGCGATAAAATACGGAATGTATCCTCCCCTTTTACGTAGTATAACTATCTATTAATTTAACTCTTTCGGCGCCAAATTTTTCAGACGACAAATTTTCGTCTGCTCAAATCATCAGACGACAGATTTGTAATTGGAAATTTTAACAATCTTAAGACATTTTTCACAAAATCAGGCTTTTTAAGTTCATATTTGAATGGCAAACAGTGTAGATCCTGATCAGACGGCTCTTTTAAGAGCCGGCTGATCTGGATATACGCTGTTTGCAAAGTCGCATTTTTGCGATTTTGGCGCCGAAAGAGTTAATACCAATTTCCTTTTTTCCACATAGACCAAGCTTTCCACAGTCATGAAACGCACTCGTTTTGCTGATCTACCATTTTTAATTTTAAGGCAATGCTAGACCTTTCGCTGGCTCATTTAATTGTTTAACTTTGTTTCGTTTATTAAGAGAAGGCCATCATCATGATGGTAGATATTATTTCATACAAGTAGTTTATTGTTAATATCTTAAGACATTTGTCCCCAAAGTACAAACTAGTTAGACCCTTATTTTGTTTTCTATTTAGTCCCTTATTTTCTAGTAGCTAGAATATTGCTCACAGTATTCTGCAGAAATAAAGGGCGAAAACCCTGTTAAGTCCTTTGATATCATATGTGTCAGGCGCGATCAGAAAACGCGTAAGAATGGCGAGGCCATTTTCGAGACATTTATTAACGTTTTCAGAATGGAGCCTGACGAACATGTTGTCAAAAGAAATTAAGGTGCTAGTTCATTCAAAAATAAATATGAATGTATTCTAGCAGCTTTCGATCGAATTTATTATAAGGTGAAATTAGTTTACAAAATTACGTTTTACTAAACCCATTAATGACTAGCGTCCCAAAAATGGGACAAAGGCAAACAGTGCCGACCCAAGTCAGACGCCGCAGAATGCGGCGTCTGGTCAGGGTCTGCACTATGTGCATAAGACAGATGGGTATTGTAAATTAAAATAAAGATAATAGAAAGCTACTGAACCAGAACACCTTAAATGACAAATGGACTCATCCAATATATACAGCTAGAAATATCCGACAAGGAAGATGTAAAGGCTAGAAGAAAATCAACTTTTGATTCTAATCACAATATAACAACAACTCATTTATGATAGTTTACCAAAGCAAAACTAACTCACCAGTATGTTATAATTATATGGAAACCTCCGTGAGTTATCAACTCTTGAATAAATTTAATGTGTTTTCTTCAAGTTCACAGACTGTTTTCCCACTTAGTTTTCCATGACAGTGCAGCATGATTCACTATTTTAGAAAACATTATTTATGGCCGAACCATATGTTTCCATTCCTTACAGGCATATGCGTTTGACTCCGGGCTTTATCAGTGGTGTCCACTTACCCTGCAGACTGATTCATACCTTAAAGAAAAGCAAAGCAAGGTGTAATAGGCCATCAGAGGCCAAGACATGCTCTTGTATGTGTCCAATTAATTTTTGCGAATATGTGTAGAATTCACGGAAATAAATTCGCTAAATATTTTCTAGAAGGGCCATATGCTGTACACGTTTGGTGTGAAAGGGCGTATGTCAAGCTATTTTGAGATTTTCCTGCTACGCCCATGTCCATAATGCACTTTTCTACTGCATGGTCTTACTTGCATATTCAGGTTGCCCTGTAGTATTGGTAGCAGGTGCAAGTTGAGAGTTTTGCAGTAGCACGTGAGATAGCATACATTATGGGAAACAGAAATGCGTCACATCATATGACTTCGACAATGTGGCAGTTCTGCCATGTGATATTCAGATCATCCTCATCGTTTACAGCGGTCTATTAAGGCATCACTGTTAGCTGTTTGGGTTTGTGGGGTTGTCGGGTCGGGCGATGGTTCTGGGTAACTTTCGGTGCCGGGGCCTCCTACTTATTTGGATTATTGTAGGGCAAGGGCTTGCAGTAGGTGCGATTGGGGGTGTTTGGACATTTTTCTCATTTATCATTTCTCTCATCTTCTTTCTCCCTCTCTTTGGGAGACGGCCCGACATAGACTGAAATACTGTCTCAAAGGGCCGTTAAGCGGGCCCAAAAAACAATCAACCAACTGGACCGGTTCCATAGATGGCGGATGTGACAAGTAAAGACTCAGTGCAGTCTGACCAGAACTTTTGCTTGTCACCAAAGCCTCATTGTGGGAAAACACATGATGTGGTTCAAATAAAGTTACCAGGGGAAGGGTGGCTTGCAGACAGCACATCCTTCCAAGCCGTCTTAATCATGTAAGGTTAAATAATGTTATTGTACAAAACCTTCTTAAGGTGAACGGGGGTGGGGGGATGGGGTTTCAGAGAAATCAACTTTCATTACTTAGGTCGACTCATAAATGAAAGAATTCTCTGCAGTAAAACCCATTTTGGAAAGGCTTTTGTGGCCCAGGGAGGCAAACAAAGTCACAGAAGCTGTTCCCCTTTATAAAAATGGTTCAAAAGCATGAAGATGTACCCATACATTTTAAGGTGAGTGGAAACATTTTCAGGTAAGACAATTCGCACATGTACCAAGAAGATTTTTTCTTCCAATTTTCATTGATCCTAATCATTAGCATATTGACGAAATATCTTGCATGGCGAAATATCTTGTTTGGCGAAATATTATGTTTGGCAAACATTGCAGACTGTGATCTGGGTTCGAGGTTATAAAACTTGAGAATAATCTCAAACTCAAAATAAAGCACACTGATTGGCTGCTTCCGAGCATATGCTCGGAAGCACCCAATTAGTGTGCTTTATTTTGAGTTTGAGAATGTACTCAAGTTTTATAACCTCTGGACCAGGCTTCTCATATGGGAACAGTATTATATGAGTCGACAATGTTTGTTCTGGCACTCCAGTCCGAATATTTAGTATCATAACGGTAACATGTTTTTACAATCACTGTTAACCGAATTAACTTTTGATGGACATCTTAGCTGTTGTTCTACAAAAAAGATCAACTGGTATCGAAGAGGATGAAGCATATATCACGATTCTTATCTCAGCTCTTATTGTGAACGCAGACTAACACGATTCTTCCATTTGATCCAGTCTAAATATTTGGTCGAAAATGAAGGAATCCAGAAATTGTAACTTGTGGTTTTGACTTTTGTGGAGAAATAAGAGCTAGTTGTCTTAACATCAAGGATTTTTGATGATAAAAATGTTTGACTGTTTTATCAATGAAGACGAACGTCATGAAAAATACTTTCAACAGAAACATTTAAAGTTTTTATTTTCCTTTCGGTTTCCGAAGTCAGGCGCCATCATTCCAAGAGATATTATATGTCAGTGTTGTATAAAAATGATAAAATAAACGTGTTATTGCTTGTTTGTGTTTTTTGTTCTGTTTTGTTTCTTAATCTCTGAAGTTCAGCTGTTTTTCCCGGACGCGGCTCAAATTATGGGCCTTATTTCAGAAAAAAATGGGGCGCACGCCAATTTGAGTCTCGGTTGTTCACACATGACGTAAGATACACCTTTACTCAAAAAGTCTCAAACAGATAAGATAAAATAAGATAAGATAAGATAAGATAAGATAAGATAAGATAAGTTTATTGAACAAGTCCAGAAGGCTGTAAAGCCAAACAGGACACAAGCATTACATATATAATGGCAGAACTAAAATATGGAGAATGAGTTCCTGCCTTATTTTATTTATTTATTTGTTTGTTTGTTTGTTTTAACTCTGTTTAATTTTTGGTATATACACGCCTTATTTTTTGTCCATGATTATCTATAGATGTAGAAATCCTGATTAAAGAGATGAAATCCAGGAAAAATCTGAATTGTTATAAAGAATGAATATAAAACCTATTTTTGCAAGATATTTCGTTTTGGAGTAATCAGAATATTCCAAAAAAGTATTTTTGATTGGTGATTGTTTTCGGATGATGCAATGAAAAGTGCAGCCTAAATATGGCACCCGGTAATATTACTTCTGCTTGTGCTGTGGAACTTGAACGGAATTACCCCTCAAAGACTGAATTTGGTGAGTTTGTGACAGGCGTCGCATGGAAAAGTACCGTATGGCGGGTGCGAAAAGGAAAGATTCAGATCAGCCTGCGCATCCGCACAGACTGATCAGAAGGATGCACAGGCTGATCAGAATCTTCCCATTTTCGTATATATAATTTATGACCTCTGGACAATCCAAAATGTGGAAAGTGAGAACTCTGTTCAGTTTGGGTACGGGCGCATTCAGATTAGAGTATTTAATGTTAGCAAACGGCTTACGGTCCCTTTTCAAGCGACGCCATTTATATCTATTTTTTGCGCGATGTCAGTTGAAAATGGACCGTATAGCTTGTACAAACAGTTCAGATTCAAATCAGCTTCGCGCTAATTGTACACAGTAAATTCTGAACACTTTACGAATACTTGTTTTCACGAATCAAGGTTGTAGAACCTATTCGCGGAGTTAAGAATTAATGCGCAGTGCCTTATGCAAACGTTTGGGCTGTTTAATAATTCATGTTTCTTAGCATCCGTGAAGTGTGTGGGAATGAAACTATCGCGAAAATTTCCGCATGGACCTCTGTCGCACATTTTATGCATATGCGCCCGCATGTTTCAGCATGTCGTTAAATATTTTTTTTTTTCTCGATGGAGCTCACATTAGCATTGTATCTTTTTTCCTACTCTTTTCAGATACCATGAAATACCCTGCTGCAAGTTTTTGGTTGACTGAGATGATCATAGTCTTACTTTTCATTGTCGTCTGGCTCATGTCAATCGTCTGCTTCTTGCGGAGGTGGAATAAGTTTCGTTTGATGCGGCCAGTAGGCTCAATTCCTTTTCATTCGCCGAGAAATATGACGTCAGTTGTAGTTGTGGAAAAGGCAGAGGAAAGCGTCATCTATTGTAAATGATTCCGTGCGCCGTTGTGGACTACAGTATGGATTGCAGCATTACACTGATTTTATACTAGGATTGGTTCGATATTACATGTACTAGGCCCCACTTATTGTTAAACGGGTGGAGAAGCATGCAGTTAGATGCTATATGTATTTATACCCAGCACAGTTACAGTGTCTGGATATAAAAGGTGGTTTGAATGTGACGAAATAACTGAAGGATGTGGTATTTAAATAAACCTATCGTCATGAAAAGATGGAGTTTCCATGAATGTAAAATTTCAGTTGGAACCTGCCCACGTTTTTCTTCAAATCATGGATATTTATTACTAGACGCAAAGGCTATTCGAAAGTATATTTAACGTTGTTTGATAAACAGGGGGTCTTGGTGAATATCCTTGAAGCTCGCCCTATTGGGATGCTTGGAAACAAAGTGCACAGAACCGATCCAGATCTTGAAGACTACGTCTTTTTCTGCTGAAATGAAGGAAGCGTACAGTAAAGTTTATTTTAATGCTTAGTATGTATAAAACTGTACCTCAGATAACTTTTGGCGTTTGATTCAAATGGAAAAAAAATAGACTGAAAAACACGCCGAGTTGAACAAATCATGAATGTCCTCACATACAAATAAGACATATATGGTTTGTTTTCAAATCCGTTTGCGTATGGAATTCAGGGGCCGAGTGCACAAAGCAAACGTAAGCATACGCCCGGCGTACGTCCGTCGCAAAAATGTCGCATAAGTTTAATCCATGTGCACAACCGAGGCGTGTCGTAAACTAAGTCGTAAAATAGCTTCAAACCTCACAAATCGCTTCGTGCACTTGGATTAAAATACTGTCGTAGTACAGACTTAGTTGCGCCGACGTTCGTAAGCTACGCCAGCGTAGTTTACGCCTCCTTTGTGCACTCGGCCCCTGAACCAGTAAGAACACACTAACTTTTCTAACCGACTAAGCCATTTTAGTCGGATTTAGCTTTGTCATGGAGTATATTGTTTCATGAAAAACTATCTGTAATATGTAATAGGAGATAACGCGGTGACGTCATCGATGAGGATTGCAAGGGGATTCCCCACGCTGGTTGGCAAAAAGTCGATAGTCAATCCCGCTATATTGAACGTTAAGGGGTCGATGTTTAAATTTGTAATTAATGATGCCATGTATTTTGCGCATTATGATGCATATTCTTACATCTGATTATGATGCTCAGAAGTGTAGGTATATGAGTGAAATATTGTTCTGTTGTCTTTCATAATTCATTTAATCTGGTTTCACATGAAGTGCTTTAAGGTGTACTTTGTATCATGGATACTTTAACAAAAACTATTTGTGTCTGTATCTGCTGTACATTTTCTGAATTTAAAGCGGTTGTTTATTGTTTGTTAATGAATGCACCCGGTGTTCTGTGGATTTTTTTATAATAAATGCCTTTAATTATCATATTTTCAAACAACGCCGCCGGTGTCCTGTAGTGAAAAAATTCAGATAATATAAACAAACTGTCTTTGTGGTGTGGCTAATTCACACACCAAATAAAACTCGATTATTGCAATCTATGATATTATGATATAATATGCTTGCCCCCTCATATTATATCACGGACAAACAATTAGAGAGAGAGAGAGAGAGAGAGAGAGAGAGAGAGAGAGAGAGAGAAAGAAAGAGAGAGAGGGATATTGTTGTTTACATGTCATGAGCTCGAACTAAATAATGTGGTAATTACTGATAGCCATTTCAAAACATTGAAAGTTCTCTGTTTGATATTATCCTTGTTTTATAACAGCCTCTCTTGAATCGCAATCATGAATATAAATGCATTTACTCATTTATTTATTAAATGTTCTTGTCTCTAGATCAGATCAACATTTTTATTAATTTTGCAATAGTTCTCGTTAGATTTTTATTAATTTTGCAATAGTTCTCGTTAGATACAAGCTTCTATATTTCATTGTCTTTCATTTCCTATTACCCCTGTTATGTTAACAAATCACCTTGATCGTCGAAAAGGTTTAAATTCTGATCTTCAGTACTTTCGATTAACTTTTATTTTATGTATTTATTTCCTTTTCATTCGAAGTTATTATGAAAACAATCCGGTTCAGACCTGTGAAAGCAGTGGTCAGACCAGAGTGTGGTTCTTCACTTTTTTCGCGCTACAGGCGATTATGACAATATTCGCTATGGTTTTATCGGTTGCTATTTATTCGAATCTTCAGTACTTCCGATTAATTTTCATTAGTAGAGTAGAAATAGGGGTTTTACAATATACTATTAATAGTTAAGCCAGTACAAACCAAGACCAGGCTTAATTTCACAATATATGGTACATATGTTTTATGATTAAGCCAGTAGAGACCAAGACCAGGCCTTATTTCAATAGTATACCGTACATATGTTTATAATTAATCCAGTACAAACCAAGACTAGGTCTAATTTCACAATATTGAAAAAAACTAACCAAGCACAACCCTAGACTGGACCTAATTCTTCAACTTATGCAAATCCGGATATGAAACTTTAAAGGTTGAAAATTAACATAAACAAAATAGCCCAGTACAAACCCAGATCGGTTTAATTTTGCGATATAGTGAGCTGATGTGATAGTATATGGTAAAAAAAATAAAGAACTATGTAAAAAAAATATCAAAGAAAAAAATAGCAAAACTCCCACGAGGTCCGCCGGCTGTGATTTTTGATGAAGATGAAGGATGAAGGTGGGTTTTTTCGCCGGCGGTCCTCTTCTCTCCGAGTTCCGGAGGGTACCAATCAATGTGACTCGGACGCCTGTATGCTGAAGCGCTGGAGAGAGAATTGTCACATGATCGCATCTCCTAATAGCTCCTTTTGGCCAGACCGGTAAACCCTCACGAGCTCTATGCAAGCCAAAGATCGAGATCCAGCGAGATCTCCAACCACACTCTCCACCGACAGTTGATCAGACTATCAGTGTATGTCATGCAGCGGAACTACTGATATTTAATAGGATGTGAAAGGTATATATACCTGTACTTGTTCAGTGAAGCAAATGAAAATTTGTTTAATTAGCATAAGTGTTAATTAATTAAAAACATTGGATTATATGTCCCCCTATAAATCTAATACAAATATACAATGTTACTTTTATATTTTCTATAACAAAAACTAAATACATACAAAAGACAACAATATCTAGCTTGTTTATTCTTTAATTTCTTTCTCTTCTTCCTTGTTACATTTCTTATCCACACTTTTTGTGTTAAAAATAAATCAGAATCCCAAAATTCATATTAAAAATAACACTAGAATCCCAGAATCCAAAACTCAGTTTCCATTAATCCGTTCGATCAGTATATAGCCTAGCCTGCTTCTACGCATGTTGAGTTCAGACTGCGTAGATGCGCAGGCTAATCTGAGCCTTTGCTGGTCGCATAAGCTCGAAACACCATTTAAGCTGGCTTAAGTTTGAGGATTGTGTTCAGTTAATGTATAATCAGATAAAATGTTTTATCTTAACAGTATTTTGCCACTCACAAAAGATATGAAGTCAGCTGATTATCTGTGTGCGCGAGACACACACAATTGATCATTTCCGTTTTAGGTATCAGGGCCTGTTACTTTTTATCTCATTATTAATTGTGAAAAGGTATTTATCGAATGATCCGTCAAAAAAGCAGCCTTTATCTAATCAGTCCAAGGGAAGATACATACATTGATTTTCTTCAAAATATAAATCACTAGTTGTCAATCTTTGACTATGCTGAAACAAGTAGAAAGGCTTACGGCCTATTTAGACAACTATTTTATATTTTAAAAGATGAAACACTGCAGACTTTGCGAACTTTTGAAAGACGAAGAATTGTTCACAAAAGGTAAAGGCGTATGCAAAAAATGTCGATCAAATCAGCAGAATATCAAAAACAAGAGGGCGCGTGCAGAAAAAAAGTTACTCAGACAAATACAAGATAATTGTGAACCAGCTGGTGTTGGCCTGTTTTAATAGATTTTATTTTGTTTTGGATTTTCTAGGTAAAACATAGACAACTTTCCTATTAGACAACTGATTAGTATTAGAAAAAGAAATGTCAGAACACGTTCAAAAACTTCTTATGCTTTATGACAACGGAATTATTGACGGTGATGCCTTAAACAGTGCATTGAAAGCATTGAACAATGCACCACAGGCGTCGCAGCCTCAAGAAAAAACCCAAGAAAAAACTCTCATAGACAAGGTGAGAGAAAAACGACGTAGAAAAAAGAAATTAAGAAAACAAAGAAAGGCAATTGCTGAGAAACAGAAAAATGTTATAAATGAACTTAAAGATAAAATTAAAGCTATAGAAGCGCCATTTCGGCTTGTGGACAAAACCAAATGTGGCTATCTCAGAGCGCATGAAATTTCTGTTAAACAATATAAAGACCCCATGAAAATGTTTCAAAATAAGAAAACTATTATAAAAAACAAGCTCACCGCTGAATTGCAAGAACTATCCGGTCTAAAATGGCAGTTTGGACTTATTGTTGACTTTTTCAAAGATAAGAAGAATACACAAGGGACATTTTACAGCAATCAATATGCCACATTGTCTCCTCAAGAAATTCTCGCCTTTTACGATGAGGCAGTTTCGGCAATTGAGCAGAAAATCGAAAAATTCACTAAGGAAGGCTCAGGCTGGATGATTGATAGATGCAATACATTGTACCTTAACATCGCAAAATATGAGCCACTCAAGGGCTCATCATATTTTCCACTTCCTGAGGTCTTGGCTAATAAAAAGGCAATAATCAATGTGAAAAATCAAGATCAAGAATGCCTTAGATGGGCCTTAAGGTCAGCTTTATTTCCAGCTAAAAATAATCTCAACAACCCATACAGCTATCCAAAAGAAGACAATTTAAACTTTGAAGGAATTGACTTCCCTACACCAGTATCACAAATTTACAAAGTAGAGAAACAAAACAATCTCGCCATCAATGTATATGGCTATGAGCAGACAGTTGTCCCATATCATATTTCCGGGCAGCCGAGTGAAATGCCACGGATCAACCTGCTGTTGCTCCATGACAAAAAAGACAATTACCATTATTGTTGGGTAAAAGACCTGTCCAGGCTGCTATACGACCAGAACAAATACAAAGGTAAAACATACTTCTGCGACCGCTGTCTCTACGGGTTTTCCCGTGAAGACCTACTAATCGAATGTTACGGTATCAACGGCAGAGCAACTAAGATTGTAATGCCAGCCTCAGGGGAAAAAATAAAGTTTAAAAATTACCATAAACAGATGCTGGCGCCTTTCGTCATATATGCCGATTTTGAAAGCATAATAAAACCGCATCAAGTGGCAGCTGGGGATAAATCTGAAATCAAAAGCAAACACCAAGCATGCGGTTACGGATATCAGGTTGTTAAATATGATGGTGCATCATCTGGTGTAAGAATTTACAGAGGTGAAGACGCTGTAGAGCAGTTCTTGAAATCCCTGAAACGGGAAGTAGTCGGAATTAATGCAAGATTTGCAAAGCCGAAGCCCCTACACATGTCGGAGAAAAATGAGATGGATTTCCAGTCTGCAACGCAATGCTGGATCTGCCAGAAAGAATTCAACGATGAAAAAAATCCCAAAGTACGCGATCATTGTAGGATACTAGGCCACTTTAGAGCTGCTGCTCATAAACTCTGCAACCTTAAACTTGCTATAAAACCGTGGGTAACACCCATCCCTGTTGTTTTGCACAATCTCAAAGGATATGACAGCCATTTAATCATGCAAGAGATTGATAAAATCTCGGGCAGATTATCGTGCATTCCAAACAACACAGAAAAATACATCTCTTTCAGCGTTGGTCAACTTAAATTTCTGGACAGCTTTCAGTTTATGGCATCATCTTTGGCAAAGTTAGTTGATGCAACTGACAAAAATGACTTTAAAATCAC
The DNA here is from genome assembly GCA_963989385.1 of Ctena decussata. Taxonomy (NCBI): domain Eukaryota; kingdom Metazoa; phylum Mollusca; class Bivalvia; order Lucinida; family Lucinidae; genus Ctena; species Ctena decussata. The sequence continues at coordinate 45,151,489 of OZ022510.1, forward strand.
CCAGAAGACATTTAATCCCCAGCCAATCAAGAAAAGACTTTACGGCAGCTTTAGTTCTGAAGATAGTCGACGCATCGTTCTGCGGGAGTGTGTCGACAGGCGTAAGCTAGCCTACATATTAGATCACAGCAACCAGTTTGACCTCGGCAGCAGTTTCCAGGATGGACAAAATACTGACAAGGAAACTCAGCTGAGCTTGCTTCGTAATTATCTCTCCATGTTAAACCAGAATGGAGAACGACCAATGTCATACCGGCAGCGACATGGGTTTGGTCGATACTGGACAGCTGAAAAGCTAGGCATTCAAAATATGAGCCGGAAAATCCGTCATACAATATGCAAGGACAGCATGTTTGACATCGACATGAAAAATGCGCACCCAACGCTACTTTCCTGGTACTGTCACAAACACGGGATAAACTGCGCAGCCCTGGATGCTTACATCAAGCACCGTGATTCCATGTTGCAGGATATCATGAAGAACCGCGGCATCACCCGGGATGAAGCAAAAAAATTCTCTTAGCAATAATGAATGGCAAGCAAGAAAATCTGCAGCCAGATGATCCACGGTGGTTCATCGATTATTATACTGGAATGCGCAGTATCATAAACGCTGTTGTCCAGCTTAATCCGGAGATGTATGAACATGCACAGAAAACAAAACATACAAATTACAATCTGGAAGGATCCACGATTAACCACATACTGTGCCGGTTGGAAAACAAGGCGTTGATGGCTGCTTTCGATTACTTAAATGGAAAAGGCATCGAGGTTGCTTCTCTTGTTTTTGATGGACTTATGATTTACAAGACTAATGTGTCCGATATTGCCGGTATTCTTAAAGGTTGCTCATCAAGTGTTGGCCATGTGTTAGAAGGTTGCGGCATCGAGTTCACCTTAAAAGAAATGGATGAAGGTTATGATATTCCCGGCCCAACCGGAAACCACCAGTCAACAGACATTGATATATTATTACAAAAGGGCGTTTACCCATACGAATATATGGATTCATTTGACCGGTTCCTGGAGACTCAGCTGGCTCCTATTGAGAAATTCCACAGCAGCCTAACAGATTAGGGTATATCCGAGAAAGATTATGAACATGCCCAGAAAGTATGGGAAACTTTCAGCTGCGAGACGCTGGGAGATTACCATGATCTCTATCTAAAAACAGATGTGACTCTGCTGGCAGACGTATTCCAAACATTCCGTAGAACTTGTATAAATGCATACAAACTGGATCCGCTGCATTATTATACAGCCCCCGGCTTATCCTGGGACGCTTTACTCAAATACACCGGTACTGAACTGGAGCTCCTGACTGACTATGATCAGCATCTATTCATAGAAAAAGGGATGCGTGGCGGTGTCAGCATGACTTCAAAAAGACACGCTAAGGCTAATAACCCTGGCGTGCCTGGATATAATCCAAACGAACAGCACAACCACATCATGTATTACGATGCAAATAATCTCTATGGCTGGGCTATGAGTCAGCCCCTACCTTATTCTGGTTTTAAATGGGTTGATAAACCGCCGCATGAACCAGGTAAGGGCTGCATCTTAGAAGTAGACCTAGAGTATCCAGCCGAGCTCCATGACTTGCATAATGACTACCCACTTGCCCCGGAGCGATTAAAAGTAAAAAAAGAATGGTTGTCTGATTACCAGTCATACCTTCTTGAAAATAACAGTATGCTCAACACCGAGAAGCTGGTCCCAAATCTCAGAGACAAAAATAAATATGTTTTGCATTACAGAAATCTGCAGCTATACCTGTCCCTCGGAATGAAACTCAAGAAAATCCACAGAATATTAGAATTCAACGAGGCGCCGTGGATGGAACCATATATTCGCATGAACACAGAATTCAGAAAAAAAGCCAAATCACCCTTTGAGAAAGACTTCTACAAACTCATGAACAATTCGGTATTTGGTAAAACTTGCGAAAACCTCCGGAAGCGAGTTGATATAAAAATTGTCCGAACAAATGGCGGTGATAAAGAAAAAGAGCAGATAAGAAAAATAATCGCTAAACCCAATTACAACCGGGCTGTCATATTTTCTGATGAATTATCAGCCCTGCATACACACAAGACTCGCTTGAAACTAAACAAACCAGTATATGTTGGCATGTGTGTCTTGGACTTATCCAAGCATCTGATGTATGACTGGTATTACAATACACTGAAACATAAGTACGGCAGAAACTGTACTTTGCTGTACACCGACACAGACAGCCTGCTGGTCGACCTAAAAACGCCAGATGTATATGCTGATATGGCAACCATGAGGACCCAGTATGACTTCTCAGATTACCCCAAGGATCACCCGCTCTATAGTGAGCAAAACAAAAAACTAATTGGAAAGTGGAAGGATGAATGTCAAGGTACCCCAATAGCTGAGTATGTCGGGCTGCGTCCCAAGATGTACTCCATTCTGCGGGCTGATGAGCAGCTGATAAAAAAAGCAAAGGGTGTTAAGAAATATGTCATCAATAAACTAATCAACTTTACAAACTACAAAGATGCACTATTCAACCGGAAAACATACAGCCACGAAATGAATATGCTAAGAAGCAAAAAGCACCAGATCTACGGCCTTACAATTAACAAGACAACACTCTCGCCGCTAGACACGAAACGCTGGATAGCCCCAGACGGCATCACGACATACGCGTTTGGGTATCAGCAGGAACAATAAGCAGTTCTTCTGTTACGAAACCTCTCTGCGGAGCTGGCGGCATTAAATAATAAACCCTGATGCCCTGCAGAACAATGTGATGACATCTTATGAATACTGACACTCCATATTGGGTCCGTGGCACGGCGTACGCCCCCTTCTTGTTCTCCAGGTTGATATAAATATCTTACAGTGGCATCAGGACAAATAGGGTTCCCTACAGTCCGTTTCTGTTTCACTGGAGGGTTTTTTTTCGTCTCCGCATTTATGGCTTTGATCACTTCCGGTAATCTTTTTACCCATTCTCTGTTGCGTTTGTGCGGATTTTCCAATTCCTTCGCATACTGATAACCAAAAAGCCTTTCAGCCAGTGTCCTGTTGAACCTCTCAACCAAAGCTTGGTCTCTGTGGATCTCTTTCCTGCCACGTCTGATACTTACGTTGTGTTTCGCCATCAGCTGTGTCACAGAGCCCATGAACTCCCTGCCCGGATCTACCTGTAGAAGCTTGGGAAAGTTCAGCTTTCGCTTGTAAATATTTTCAAACGCCTTCGCAACTTCTTTGCTGTCTTTTGAAGTCAGAGGCTCCGCCTCTTTATATCTGCTTTCAATATCAACGACTGTCAGCGCATATTTGTATGTCTTGCGGTTGACTGTATCATGCGGCAAAAACAACAAATCTGCCTGATGAATTTCATTTGGGGTGGACGCATCAAACCTAGGCCGTATTATTTTCTTTGGTGCGGGTAAATATATTTGCCACACCGCCTGCTTTTTTAAAAATTCAAGCGCCTGCTTTTTACTGACTTTTGCTTCTTTTGCTAGTTTCTCTACTGCGGGGAGCCCTTTCCAGAACCCCTTTGGGCTGTAGTAAATCTTTTCCATTATTTTTTTATTCCAATTTTAAGACTAAAAAAAATAATAAATTTATATCAACTTATAAGCAAAAAACCCGGTTGCTGCCATCCCCGCAACAATAAACAACAATTCACGGTTTTGCTGATCTGGGGATGGTGCATAATAATCACTCAACTTTGGCTCCTGAGGAAGTGGGTCAAGTTTTTTGCCAGTAATGTAATAGTATTGTTTCATAGCCTGATCAACATTGTCAAACGTCTGCTCAGCATGATGTTCTTTTTGTATTTCCTCATTGATAAAATCCAATCTCTGGGTTCTTTTTTTGCTCCAAGCTGCTTGAGCCGCTTCTAATTGTTCGACGGCTTTATCATGCCTTTCTCTTTCCGCCTCAGCATCGTTGTTTTTTCCCAATTTTGAGAATAAAAAAATACTTCCTGTGAACGCCAAGGCATTGACCACGGCACCTCCTAACATCATCGCTACTGCACTAGCCATTTTGTTTATCGTGATAAAAAAGTTTAAAACAGAAATTATTTCATAATATCCGCTGGAATAATACCCTGCTTAATCAACATATCGCGTGTGGCCATCGCCAGCAGTATATCAATAGAAAGCATTCCAATATCACCCATATTAAAATCCACTTTTGGTGCAGGTCTTCTCAAGAGTTTCTTGCCAAGTTCTGAGTACCCAACAGTGAGAAGAGTTTCTACTCCGGCATGATAAAGCATGTTTGCAATTTGTTTACCGTCAATGGCTGCCATTTTTTTTTGTGAAAATATAGTTTTTTTAATTTTAATTATCTCATTTCAAAAGGGTCTATCGACGTTTGTATCTCAGGTATTTTAGGTTGTGATTTAGGTTGTGATTGATGTTGTTTTATTTCAGTTTTACTGTAAATCATGTAAATACCAACGCCTACAGCTCCGATCATCACACAGAGCGGAATATAGTTCTTATAAACAGTCACTGTTGGTTGCCGCTCTGGTAGCTGTGGCTCTCTTGTTATTTTGATTGGTTCAGCTTCCAGGGTTTGGTCTTGTTTTTGTTTCCATCTAGCTTCAGCGCCTTTTTTACCAGCCGCGACTCGTTTTTGGTTTTTTTCTTTTAGGGGTTCTTCATGTTTTTGTGGACCTTCACTTTTCTGGGGTTCACTCTGGGGTTCACTCTGGGGTTCTTGAGTTTTCTGAGCTTCCTGAATTTCCTGATTCATTTTTTTCTATGGCATTTTTATTTTTGTTAAAAGTAATATGCTTTGCAGTTGTTAGCATTGCTGTAAAAGGAGCCAGGTACATCCCATACTTATAATACAGCTCACAGCAAACGCTTGTCAGAGCATGATTGATAAATGGGTCTTCTTCTAGATCTTCTAATAGCTTGGGTGGGTTTTCCACATGGAAATACTTTAACACCCCCATGACATATAAATTAATAAAAGAATTGCCCAACGTCTTAGTCATACTTGCACCAAGCCTGGCTTCATATCTACAGTAAAGCTTATCAACTTCTTGTGGCGTCATTTCATCTATGTCTGAGAGTTGCACTCACGCCCTAAATATTGCCGACTTCCACCTCCGGCTATAATGGCTGAAAGTCTCTCTCGTTTTGGCACATCTTGGCGTTCAGCTGGTGTATCTAGTGAAATATTTTCTAATAGATCTTCAGCGTTCATTTTTATATTTTGGAAAATATATTTTAACTTAAAATAAATGAAAAAAATCAAACATCCGACTGAGATATTAACAGCGGCAGAAGCAATTGTTATTAGTTCGAGTATCATTTTTAGTATTGCTATTTTTGTTTTAAGCATTGCTTTTTGCTTAAAGCATTGCTATTTTTGCGCTATATTTTGCTTTAAGCATTGTTATATTTGCTTTTAGCTAATCCATTAACCAATACCCAGTTGGTTGGTCAGTTTTTAATATTAATTTACGGTGTTTAACCTCAGATAGTTCTTTTTTTATTTTCTGCCTTTCATCCGCAGGAACAACATCATTTTCCCTCAAGCAATGTTCAAAACTATCTCTGTCCTTGGTGTAAAACATACAAACCCATTTTGCTTGCTCTCCAAGGTCTTTCAAGACAGAAATATATCTTTGAGAAATGACTCAGACACTTTGCTCTGCGTGCCTGCCGGAAAATGCTAGCTGTGAGAGCATGTCTTTTTTCTTTGTAAGTTCTTTTGTTGCAGAGCAGTCATCGATGATGTACAATGTGGGTCGGCCAGCAAAATTATCAAAAAAATAACGCAGCAGTTCTTGGAGTCTTTCTGTTCCGTCTGACATCACAGGATTTACTATAATTATGCTTTTGTCTTTTGGACACCGCACGTCACCAATCCAGCTCCTGGTTTTGTAGGCCTTGTTCCACTCAATGGTGGGGCAAAGTATGACTATCTTTTCAAACACACCTCTGTATTCTTTTTCAAGTAAATCTAGGACAAACAAACTCTTACCACATCCCGTTTGACCCGAGATGACAGCTGAGTGTGGATATTTTGGAAACTCAATATTTGACTTCACTAAATCTTCCATCTTCAAAATGGATTTGCGCATCTTGTATTATAAAAAGGTAGATATTTAAATTTTCATCTGCTCCTTGTTCTTTTTCAATTTGTATTGTTATCCCTTCACTGGCATTTTCAATCCTTCTGCCGCTGCCGTGCAAGGTGTTGTCATCCGTGGAACGCAAGTCAAGCCATAAAGCGAATCTTTTGGTGAGATATTTTTCAATGTTAGTGTCGCTGAAGTATAAGTCTTTTGCAACTTTATCGGTTTCTTTGTCGCGTTTGGATGTCAGCGCAAAGTATTTATTGATTTCGTCCCACTGTTGGTACTGCCGCATGCCTTGGCTGTACAGTTGATTCGGTATGCCTTCTATTGTCATTTCAACTTTTGTGATTTTAGGATTGTAAAAATCTTCAGTGGTTGTCCTGTCCGGGTCTTCAAACAACATTAAAATCCCCTTCATGCTTCTTGCTGGGACATTCAAGTTGATATTCCACAGAGTATCAGACTTTTTCTTTGTGATTTTTCTGTGCCGCAAAATACGGTCATACAATATCGCCATTCTGCCATTGAACTGTTGTCTTATCTGTCGTGCAAGTTCTGAGTCGGTTACCATGTCGAATTCTAAACAGATATTGCTGATGGCATAACTGCTGTCGGCATCCGTTGAGTTGATTACTTTGTAATAGTCATTAAATGTTAATTCATACTCTAGCCTATCACCGAGCCCGGCCTGGTAAAAGGGCATATGCGTCTCAAGCAGTTCAAAGTCCAGTGGGATGCAAAACCTGTTCTTGAAGGCGCCAGCAATGGCCTGGTCTTCAGCGTCAGCTGTTGCGTTTCCTGCCCCGACTCTGTGTTTTAACATGTTTGATTTGCCGATGCCTTGGTAGGCCATGTTTATCCGCTCAGATGGGGATTTCCATAAGTCAACATAACAGTGAAATATGTCGCTGTCATCTATTGACATGACTTCATTGCCGCTTATTTTAATGGTTGTTTTTTTCACGATGGCTCTACCAAGATTTTGAAAGACTGTCGCATTGGGATCTTTGCTGGTCAGTTCAATAGTGAAAGCGAGACGTGCAGTTCTTGGGACGATGACATCATTATTACTTAGATTTGGAAATCTCACAAGCAACTGCTGGTTTTGGTCGATAGTGCTGGGGTTGTTAGTGATTACTACGCTTTGTCGAATTCCTTTCGCACCAAAAGGTTCTCGTAGTTTTCTATAAGGATCCAGTTTACTTCCGTAGGCTGACATTTTTATTTGATAAAAATATATTTTTATTCAATAAATAAATAATGGCCGAAGGTTACGATTTTGAGAATCCTACATTTGACGACGATTATGATGACGTCGATGACATAGATGACAGATTACCGATGGTGCCGGATGAAACCGATCAGCGAATCATTTTGAATCAAAGTGGGGCAATTGATGATTTAAGGGGTGAACTCCGAAAGTCTGCAGTTGAAGACCACAAAAAACGACTTGTTAAAACATTTTATGATGAAATAGGAAAGCGATACAAAATGGCCCCGAGCAAGATAGATTACAACCAGTTTAGGATATCAAATGATGGCAAGACACTGTTATGGAGTGTTGGTGACAAAGAAATCAGAATTACTGCAAAACAAGGTGGTGCAGAGTTTCTTTCTCTTGGTACTCTGGCAAATGAGTATAATAAGGTTGTTGGCTCAGGAGGCACATTAGCAGTGCGGCAGTATTTGAATTTACCAGATTACAGGAGTAAAACACAGCTATCTCAGCAAGTACGGCAGGCTTTGGAAAGCACACGAAATGACATGGATCTAGAGATGTCAGGTGGCACTGAACTGCAAGATTTAACAAATACGGTAATTGGTGCAGAGACGGCCGTTAAGTCACTGGAAACATCTCTTACTGATTGGGTACACACTGACACACAAACAGAGGGTCTAACACTGCGGGAACTTCAAGGATTAGACAAGGCATTGCAACGCACCCGCGGTGAGCTTACAAATAATTTGGCAAAACTGACCGAGCTTGATAAAGACATTGCAAAAGAAAACAGGAAATTACAAGAGGCTGAGGATGAAATCAGTAAAAACGATATAAAGGCTCGTTTAAAAAACTTAGAAGATGAAAGAGCCGCAAGACTGGAGGCTGCCAGTGCAAACAAAGAAGCGTTGCGGGGTCAAATAAACAGGATAAAAGAAACAATTGACAAAGTCTTAAAAAAAGATACGACATTGCGTGAGCGGTTGAAAACATTATTCAAAGAGCAAGGTATAACGATAGTTAGTATTTTGACGGCTCTTGGCATGATTATTGGTGTTATAGTTGAAGCTGTAAATCCAACTTCTGGAGGCGGTGGTACAACACCCAAACCATCGCAAGGTGGAGCGAAAGAATGGGTTAAAAAACAACTTCATAATCTTGCTTGACTACTTGCAAATCTTGCTGGAAAAGCGGCTGCTGCGTTGCCGGGTATAATTGGATCAATTGTGTCTTGGCTGCTGTCTGCAACCGGTAAGGTTGTAAACTGGTTTGGTAATAATCTGTGGGCTGTTGTTGTGCTTGTTGCTGGGTTGGTATATGCGGCAGCTAAAGAATGGATTTTGAAAAAAAAATAAGTAGGTCAACCGGAAGTGTTTAATTTTGATATTTTGGTGGTGGATCATTCACAAACACAAATTTGTTGAACAAAATTATGTGGCGCTTATCTTTTTTTTGATTAGCTCTAGCGCTTTGGCTTCTCCTTTGTCTATCAAAGCTTGTTTTTCTTGCTCACTCAGGCCTGACTGTTTGGTGTGTGTTTTATCTTTTAAATCATTATATCTGTCCAGCTCATCAAGAACAATCTTAAATTCTTGTTCTGATATCTGTCCATCATTTAAGGCTTTGGAAATCAAATTTTTAACAGAATTCAACTTACTTTCTCCAAGAGTTTTAATCTCATAGTGCTTTTGTGCCTTTGACATTAATTTACGTCTCACCAATTTCACGCAGGCGCCCATGCATCCGCAGACAATTGCAACAATTTCTAAAGGCAGCATCACTGGCACTGCCAGGCCTATCCCAGCCATAACGACACTTGCAGAAATCAATGCAGTATCAACGCCGTCTGTGAGGTTGACTCCGCGTTTATATTTTTTATATAAAGCCTTTCTAACATCTTTTTCTCTTATTCATTGCTTTTCTATTTCTGATATTTTTTGTAAGCGATAATTTGCCCATCTTCAGTAGGCAACTCTGGATAAATTGGAGCCGTCGGCTGTTTCATTTTTTATTGTTTTTTATTTTTTTCCAAATTATTAATACGTTTATTAAACTCGTTTAGTAAATTCGTTATGGTCTGCAACCTCGATGTAATATAGGCTTGATTTACTGCATCATCAGGATTAACAGGACTCGCAAGACCAGAAATTCGATGCTGGGTCATATCTAATCTGCCGTTCATGACATTATCAGTATGACGTTGTAACACTTCATGTAACAAATGTTTTCGAAAATCATTTAAAGCCTTTGCTGTTACCACGTCACCGCCAAACACCGCATTTTCATCTGGGTCTCGAGGGTAAGCTACATTGACTATGCGTTTACCATCCATATTTAGAGTTGTTTCTAAAACATCTTCTCTCTGTTTTCCAAAAATGCTCATTATTATATAAAATGAAAATTAAATTATTTCTAAAACACAACTCATGGGCAAACCATGATTGTCTACCGTGTTTTTATTTTCATCTTTAACAACTAGTTTCAATTCAGATAAGGCCCCTGTCTTTAACGGCTTGAGTTCTGGGTGTTCAAAGCGGACAGTGATAATATCACCAAAGCTTTTACTTTCAATGGGAATGACTGCTAATACATCACTCGGTGAGCCATTAAAGTAATTATATGATGAATTTATTTCCGACAAATGAACATACAAAGATTTTATAACAGCAAAGTCCAGCGGCTTTTCACCTTGATAAATGTGTTTTGGAAAAAAACGGCCTTTAATCTGGAGTCCAAGCATTGTCTTGAGTCTTTTGCTTATTTTTAACTCAATAGGTGTACTCAAAGTCACTATTCCGTTGGTTTCATCTACAGACAAACTGATTTTATGGCTGCGAAATATATCTGCTAACTGCTGAAAACTATAATACCCAGGCGTTATGCGAACAGGAGTCTCACCTTGTTTTTGAATGACTTCATTATGAACATTATACCAACCCAAACAGTATGTAAAACTGTTTAATCCCACCCGCTTGAATCCATCTCTGTTGTCAATATACTGTTGCAGGATTACAGGATTGCTCATATCAGAAATTATGAGATGCATTTTTTTATTTGATAATATAAAAAATCATTGTTATAAAAATGGTGCAAGTCAAAGCATTTTCATACAACCCCAACGCACAATATCAACCATCCGGGGCTTACAACACTAAAGATCTGAGCATCATTAACCTAACAATAGAAGTCAAACAGGCCTCAGACAGTCCAAGCGGCTTTGATGTGAAATTCCCAGACATCTTCGCAAAATACGTGCTGCCCTACGTTGAAAGTGATGCCATCGTCCAAAATTGGCGTTCGCGCCAAATGCAGTTTTGGCAAAACCAGATAAATTTTGCTTTGTGGTGCGCAACTACAGGATGCGGCGTTTCCATGCAGGACCACCTGACAGGCACTATTCCACTGTTTGCACGTTCATTGTTTTTGTTTCATGTGTATTATCAAACGCGAAGAATATTATTCGAAATGAAAGTGGCATTACCAACAGATGACAGCTGGAATGCGTTTGACAACAGTTATGACAAGAAGGCCTATGAGAGGATCTGTGACGAGTTTGGAGTCTCAGTTCATACCGACTGGAGGCAAAACCAAGATGACAATGGCGGATTAGGGACTATATACTGGTATGTAACAAACACTGGGTACCAGGCGGTCAAAGGTGTAGGTGAATATGATAATAAAATATATTCATTCTCAAGGAATCATCCTGATAACGTTTATCACATTGACTACATTGCACAAAGTTTTCCCAAGGCCTGGACTACATTTATTCTCGACAAATCAGATGGCTTTACAAGACCCGGCGTTGAACGAATAAATGACTCAATAAGGACTTACTGTTGGGCCATTCTAGGCTCTCAGTCTCAGATTAAATCTGACATACTAGGGATAGGCTCAGCTTTTGATGCCCAGAAGGAATTTCTTGCAAACGTTGAAGATGGAGTCTAAAGGCCAATAGACGTACCAAGTCAAATTACCCGTTATCAAAATACTTTGAAGTACGCCCGGAGCAAGGTTGACTATGTTTTTGGCTATGGCCTTTACATGGCTCCAAGCAATATGGAATTGCAAATCGGGACAATAAAAAATTACAACAACGAGATTGTACTCTCTACTCATAATCAAAAGTTATGGTGGAACAAAACCGTAAACCTTCCTGCCAATGCCACATCTTACACTGATGTGAGTGGGACCCCAACACACAAACCAAAGGTTGATGTAGAACCTGGATCAATCCCTTTAGCTGCCCAGGGTAAAACCATAATAGGAGCACTTGGAATGCCAATAACGATACCCACCGAGAAACAGGCACAGAAGATATATAAAACAAAACATGAGGCTATCACAAAAAATGTCACGACTGACTCACATCAAATGTCATTGAAAAAACCTGACCTACATCAAATACCAAAACCTGACACACATCCAGTACTGAGTTCCACACCAAAAACTGTTGCTGAAGAACATGAAAACCACAAAACAGCACTGATAGTCGGGGGCGTCGTTGTAGGACTAGTTGCTTTACTTATTTACGAGATTTATTAATCCATTCAAATTTTGATATCCATATTCGCGAACCTTAAAAATTACGATATATTGTAAAATTAGACCTAGTCTTGGTTTGTACTGGATTAATTATAAACACATGTACGATATACTATTGAAATAAGGCCTGGTCTTGGTCTCTACTGGCTTAATCATAAAACATATGTACCATATATTGTGAAATTAAGCCTGGTCTTGGTTTGTACTGGCTTAACTATTAATAGTATATTGTAAAACCCCTATTTCTACTCTACTTCATTTTATTTATTTATTTATTTCCTTTTCAGTCGAAGCTATGATGAAAAACAATCCGGTTCAGTAACGAGTCAATGTATGTCCAGACCGAGTAATTAAATAAATTTAAGTAATCAAATAACTCTTTTTTTTCGCGCTACAGGCGATATTGGCACTCGGTCGCTATTTATTCGAAGCCTTGTAAAGTACATTTTATGCACTTCAGGGGTTAATTTTCAGCAAGATCCCATATTTGACCACAGTCTGTCGCTATCGTTTTGCCAACCAATCACCCGCTGACGCTTATCCGGGGATTCTTGTTATCTCTTTTTAGACACGACAAACCAACAAAGTGGCTGGCATGTGCGCCCAGCGATGACTTAGATCAGCCTGGGCATCCGCCCAGTCTGATCAAAGTCTTCGCTGTCCGCATGAAGTTAGCTTAGACACTAAGCTACCATTTAAACGCACAGTGAAGACTCTGATCAGACTAAGCGCTTGTCCAGTCTGATCTGAGCCTTTGCTGGACGCACATGCAACTTTGTTTTTTTTTTCTGCGGCTCAAGTTAAGGTTGTCTTTGGAAACAAAGAACTCATGCAATAACTAATATCGGAGCTACGGGAGAGACTCTTAGTAGAGATGTTCCAGATAAGGTTTACGTATAACCTTAATCACGCTATTGACGCTATTGCCGATAAATGAAACTACGGAAGCATAGAAGTATAAAACCATTAAGTAAAAGCGGTTCGTGTGATAGTTTCATTTCATGTCAAGCCGAATTTGTGAGCGAGGCATAGACATCTGTTTGATGTTGCTGCGTCCGTCCGTTTGTGCGTATGTGAACATGACTTTTGAAATATGAGCCGCGACCCGAGAAAACCAACAATGTGGTTGTGCGCTCAGCGCAGACTCAGATCAGCCTGATATACTCGTCACATGCATCCTCTTTCTTACAGACAGATCCATACATCTGTCTGTTACTATCAGTATTCATTCTTTCCCATGACTATTGTACTATGGAACAGATTACCAGCTCAAGATCTCGTCCAAGTTTCAGATCTTGACTCCTTTAAATTAGGAGTCAGCAAGATCAGTCATACCCTCCCCTAAACATAAATACTGTTTTTATCCTGATTTTAAGCTCTTCTTAACATTAACCCTATCATCTATATTTCACCTTGCTTTTTATCTTTTTATTCTGCACTATCTCACTTTTTACTTCTTTTACTAACACACCATGCGTGGTGAAATCCAAATAATACCCAAAAGGGGGTTTTGGATCATGTCAAGATAGATAGATAGATAGCCTAGGCATCCATCCAGTCTGATCAGCGCCTCCGCTAAAAGCTTAAAGGGTAGCTAAGTGACTAAGCTAAATCCATGCGGACAGCAAATACCCTGATCAGACTGGGCGGATGCCCAGGCTGATCTGAGTCTGCACTGGGCGCACAACCACTTCGTTGTTTTTCTCGTGTCGCAGCACATATAATATCGACCTTTTCCCGTTCAACCCCTTTATATCCCAAACACACCAACCACTGCAGGTGGTTTATCCAAAAAAGTAAATCGCCGTAACGTACTCAACCTTAAACCGGAGCAAATGAAGCATATGCCTTTTTCCTGTATTCAGTCGGTAGAATTTTTGAGGGAGTTTGATTTTTTATGACGTACCTAGTGTCTGCTATGCAAAGGAGATGGTGAGAAAACTATGCATAGTTCACTAGGTCGCTGCGGTCTTCCAGTGTCCGAACAAGTGACCTCGAGTGATAGATCGGTTTCTGTGATGGAGTTTAAGCATTTGAAGCACAACTAAAGGTCACATACCCGAAATATAGGTTGCCGCAACCTAGTTCATTTTAACACTGGTGAACATGTCCTTTTCCGACAGGCTGTAAGTACATTTCTGTCTCTGTCCATTTGCATCCCCAAAGTGTAATGCTATACCAAACTCTTACATGTCATCCACCCTACCATTCTAGAAAGTAGGTCGCCGCGACCTAGGTTACGCCACATACACGCCTATACCACTTTCTGACAGGTGTCGCGCATCTCAGCTACTAAGCATCCCCCATCACAACATCCAGTCCTTGACTAACGGTCACCTGCCCGAAAAGCTGACAGCCGCGACCTGTTTTACTGACAAATATATGCACCATCATTATTATTACCTAAATTATCGCCATATACTGTCGGTCTTTCATCCCGGACTTAAGCCCAATAGACCAGACATGCTAGCAGAAGCTATGTTGGTTTATTTAATGGGCGTATGGACTGAAATAAATACTTTTAGAAAACCGAATGACAGTGTGGGAAACGTGATAATAAAGGTACAGATGCACGGACAACACTGCGGATGTGTGCAGATTGCACTAAAGCCAAACGGACTCGACATTAGCAACGTGGGTTCTTTTATTTGTGGCCACGCTCCAGGGGTTCCTGGGTTTGAAAAATATAAATACATAGAAAAATATTCAAAAATCTTCTTCAGAACCACTGGGTTCAGGCTCTTGAAATTTGGTATGTAACATTGCCGGGTTATCCTTTGTCAAGTTTGCTCAAACAGAGGTCCATGGGTCTACCTCAGGGTCTCTCTACCTCAGCGTCTACCTCAGGGGTTTCTGGGTTTGGACCATAGAAATACATACAAAACTATTCAGATGTCTTCTTCGGCAAAACCCCTAGGCCGAGATACTTGAAATTTGGTATTAGGCATGGATTCAAAATGGTCCTGCGGCACGTAGTTTTGGGTTCGAAAATAAAATTAACTTAAAAATCTTCTCCGCGAGAAATGCTAGGCTGAGATTCTTTAAATTCGATATGTAGCACTGCCTAGTGGTTCTTTATCAAGTTTGTTCAATTGGTGGCCCCGGGATCTAAAATAGCCACGCTCCAGGGAATGGTTCGAACCATAGAAATACACTGGAAAATGTTAAAATCTTCTTCAGAAACACTTGGCTCGGATGCTTGATATTGGTATGTAGCATTGCTTAGTGGTCCTTTACCAGGTTTGGTCAAATGGAACAACACCCACGGTCCAAAATGGTCCTGCCTCAGGGGGTCCTGGGTTTGAAGCACAGAAATACATAGAATAAGTATTCAAAAATTTTCTTCCTCAGAGCAACTAGGCTCAGCTGCTTGAATTTTGGTGTGAAGCATTGCCTTGTGTACCTCTATTAAGTCTGTCACAACGGCAGTCTCACGGTCCAAAACGGCCCTGTGGCATGTTGCGGGGTTTTGAGTTAGAAAATAAATGTACTTAAAAATCTTTCAGAACAGCGTTCAGATGCTTGAAATATGGTATGCAGCATTGCCTAGAGGTCCTTTAACTCATACTGATTAAAAAAAGCAGTTGAATGTAGGTTACTTCCTTGAAGCTAAAATTCCTAGGCAGTTGTCATTTACTGCCTTCTAGCTAAATTTCTCCAACACATACAATTTTAACAATTACAACCTTAAACTCAGGTGAGCGATTTAGGGACATTTTGGCCCTCTTGTTTGTTGAAGTTTATGGGTGTATGACTGAAAGTAACTCCTTTTGAAAAACGAATTAGGCCGCTACTGTGAGGGATACGCAGAAGCAAATATTTTGCATGTGGGACACAATTAACAAAGAATTAAATGAATTTAGGATATTTGTTTGTTTAAAAAAATCAGAAGTTCCTGTTTAAAGAATTTTAGTATGTTATATCAGTAAAAAATTGGTGGAGCATGGCGACACTGTTTGCCATGCTCCTATACCAGTGACGTCAGAGATATTATGAAATTACCAACTGTTATGCCTAGTACCTTGTCAGAATCATCGGGCGTCTACATGACGTCACTTTGACATCAATTAGAATTATTAGTTGCTATAGTAACAGATTTATGATGCCGTGGGTATCGGAGCATGATTCCAAAACAGTTACCAAGATGATTCAATGTTTATGTGTATTAAACCGAAAGTAGAAATCAAAAGTAGATTTACACTGAAAAAAATAAAGTTTTGAATATGTGTGTCTGTTTTCGATAAAATTTCTATTGTAAATTTACAAAGAGAAATAATTTGAATTAACATCTGACAGAGTGCTAGTATTAACGCAGGGCAGTACAACAGGAAAAGCGCAGATTAAAAATTCCTTGATCCTTGATATTATTGGCTAAATTTTGACATTTGGCCGATGAAATCGTGTGAAATGTGGAACAAACGTGAAATTGTACTCGGATGCGTCGAGAAGAAAACTGAAAGCGCATATTTTCTCAGCGAGGCGTAGACAATACAATTATATAAGGTGCGCCTAAAAGTCAGTAGCTTTACTTATTCAAACAGGCCACAGTTCATGGGTACGAAACCATAACAGACACATTTTTCTCAATCTGTGTTACGTTTTGCGTGCATATGTACAATTTTGCATTTTTGATAAAGCGGACTCCACCAATGACCTGCATCTGCGACACTTCCGACCGACATCGTGATACCGTTTGTTCCGGTATTGGGTACACTGGGTTCGGGTTTCCTTGTTTACTGGATTGAAAAAAAAATGATTGGACATATTGCGAGTCAAACCTGGGACACGTGCATCAAAGGCGAACAATGAATCCAGTCAGACCAGGCCATCCGCTGTGTGCAATTAGTGTATTTAGTTTATTTGGATTTATTTAATTTTATACTCATTTCATTTATTTAATTATTTTTATTATTGTTGTTAATCTGTAAACAGCAGAGCATGTACTTATATGGGGTGTATACTAGTTATGAGCAGTAAAGCCCTTTATACCAATGCAATTACACACACACACACACACACACACACACACACACACACACACACTTTTCCTGAACAAATATAAGAAAATCGGTATTTATTAGCGGTTCCATGCATTCGAATAGGATAGCATATGATAATGTTGGTTGGGCCTTATGTAGACGCTGAGGAAGCTGAGATGAAACAGTGATCGTACCTTCGTCCTTTGTGCAAACAGCGAGAACAATGAAACCTGTCATGGCTTCGGAAGCAGTCAAGTTAATAGGTACAGTAGCTAGGCAGGTAAGATTGTTTTAGCCATGCACACGGGCAGATAGGCGGACAAACGGACTAATTTCACGAAATCTAATGGTTTTACAGGTTAAAAAGGTAATACTAAACAAACACTATTACTACTACTATTAATGATGATAATAACAAATAAACATACGAAGGTCTGATTCTAGACCAACACCAGTAGGGCCATTGTAGTTAAATGTCAGATTATTTTCTTTTAATTTTTTATCCGCCCGGCCCTGCCCCCCCCCCCCCTTACCCACCCCGCCCCGTCCACCTAGTCCTAAGGCCACGAACTGGGTACTCTCGTACATCAAACTTGTTTAATGTCACACGCCAAAAATCAAAAACAAACAAAAGAAAAACATGCTTCTGGGTTATTGAATGCTGTGTTTCCGTAAAATTTTGCGTAATTTTATATTGGCGTTTAAAAACGGATTAAAATGTTTCCTAGAGGTTAGATTCTCAAAAGTAGAAAAAACAGCTTCAATCTGATAAACCATACAAGAACCAGGTACCTTAAAAAGTAATGTTTGAAAACAGTATCCAGGAGACTAGCGGACAAAAACTTATCAGATTTTTAGGCAAATAATGTAACGGTAAAATTTTCGAGTGTAGTAATTTTCATTTTATTTATTTTCATTTTTTGGCGGCCAACAGAAAAGTGCATACTTAAATGCCCGCGAACGCGATGATTTATGAAGGAATAATACGAAAACATAAGGAATACACGGGCTTTAATAACCTTGAATATGCCTTAATTGCGAAACCGTGAATTTTTGTCTCCGCGAACATTAATGAAAATAAAGTTCTCGTGGTAAAATCCGCACGTATGGACATAATAGCGAGGCGAAATGGTTTTTATTTCCAAGTGCAGAGGTCTGCGTCAAATACACACACACATTTACATCACTTACAAGCCTCCGTAGTCATCGTTTAGGTAGTAACGGTATTGGTTTTCGTCAATACGGTAAATAACGTTATGACGTCGCGCACGATGTTCGAACATTGGACACTTCCAGAGGGTCATTTGCAAAAGAAATCTTTTATTTTAAGCAGAAGCTGTTCATGTTATACACCAAATGGAAGCTAAAACTCTGCAGAATATGACTGTGTAAATTTTAATTATTTCAAATATACCATTTTAAAGAGGGACGGCAAAGCTATACGATTTTCAGTCCAAAATCGCATGTCCATCGTTACATTTTTCGGCCACCTCCAACATAAAATGATAAATGAACCGCATAAAACGCACGAGAACATATAAACTTTTTAACAGATGTTTATCATAATGTATGTTTAAGACAATTTCCGTTGTTTTTTTCTATACGGGCGTCTTTTACGGTGAGAAAATCTGAAGTATAATTGTAAATAGAAAATGTCCATCTACAGAAGAAATGTCACCGTCGTAATAAACAAACGAGACGTTCTCAGTTAAGCTGGGCCATTCGCGGACAAAAATGGCCATATATCCAACCATGTCAGAATTCAAGAAAAACTCACGACCATAACGCTCATTATATCTGCTTCAAAGCTTTAAAATATTTTCAGATAATAGTTTTAGACTATGGAATACCGACCATGTTTAGAGACGTACCCTAACAATTAGAAATGGTGTGTTTTATGACGTTATTTAGATACGTTGAAGGACGATGCCGCATACGATTTCTTTGACATGCGTAGCATTGCACATTTACTAATATACTGACATTTGATTATTTTGGCTGGTTTCAATTTAAAATGGTTTTCTTTGCTTTTTTGGAAGAAAGGGATTTTCTATGAAGCGCTGCTTAATCAAATGACGTCAACGCTTTCAAAACGTGGTCTTAGTGGCGTTGTGACGTAGGTTACGTGTGACGTAGGTTACAGTACACACTTTTTAAAGTTTTTATACCATTTAATATTCCAATGCATGAAATCTAAGCACACCATCTTCTAGCTGTTACTTGGCAGAATTTAGCACATGATTTTCATGGCGATTGCTTTGCTCAGTTTTAAATAAAGCCCGTGACGTAAGGTTACATTCTTACAGAAAAATGCTGGGGTAATGTATTTTGAAGTCGAGTAAATTATACAAAATGGAGCAAATTTGCACAAATGATATAAACCATTGAAGAACGCATATTTCTTCGTGTGATCTTGTAAGTTTTATGATGCTGGGCCATTTTAGTGAACACATATATCATGAATTTACCGCTGTGACGTAGGTTACATAAAATTTGCGACATTAGTTCCCAGTCTCATTCGTAGCAAAAACTGCCCTTTAGATATTGTTTAAGAGGGGAAATATGTAAGAAATCACCTGAATTTAATAATGTCACTCGATTTTAAGCAGTGGTTTATCTTTTTTAGCCGTGCGGCGTTCATATCTATGCAACGGCAATATTGCGACATTTAAAAACGTCGCCATTTTAACCAGGGTATCATTATTCGAACCAGTGTTAAAAATGTCTAGCAAAACGCATTTATGTCTTGGTACTTTTAACTACTTCTTTAGACAGAGGGCTACTTGTCAGAGGGTAATCAGAACCATTATTTTTTTATTTAAAGAAAGGTAATACGAAGGACAAAATTAATAGCTAATGGCCCAGCTTAACTGAGAACGTCTCAAATACATATAAACACGGAAGGAAAAGGAGGATGGGTAAGATTAAAATATATCTTAAATGCACAATGGTTACTCTTTATGGTGAGATATATTTCGTTAGGACTGCTCGTCGAATGAAATTTTTAAGATGCCAGTTTCAATTTCTCAGTTATTGTCCCATGACGTAAAATCGGCTTCTCGATTTATGAACTGCTTTGAGAAAACTTACTTTGTCAGATTTTGAACTAATATAATTGAATTAGCATAGTTTATAGGAAATGCACATTGTTTGTAGATTACAGAAATATGCAACTTTCTGTGTTGCGCTTTAAATTTTAGAAATAAAGAATATCATTTTGATTTCTCATAAAATGTCCCAGGAACGCGATTTTAGCTCTAATGACGCACAGTCATTCCGTGTTGTATGATAATTTCAGTATGGATGTCCAGCCGTTGATATGTAATTTTATAAAAATCACCGAAAACTAATTCATCAGATACAAGTGACATTAAACATTTTAGTAAAAGGAGATATTTTTGTTAATTAGCAGCAGTAACTGATAATAAGTAAGTAGCGTAGTTAAGGGCTTGTATTATGGACAAAAGAGAGAGAAAATATTTAGAATTTAAAATGAAGAAAAAAGACGCTCACTAAACCTATTAAACGCCAAACTGAATATGTGTATATGCTTGCCTTTCGGTATACATGTGCAGAAACGCCTGACGATATCATGACAGTTATCTTCTCTGTGAAGTAAAATGGGCGTTAAATCTGACTTTATTTCATTTTCATAATCATTAAACCAACAGTTAAAAAATCAATAAATAAAAATTTACTCCAAAATAAAAAGGACATCTCTACGAGATGTCCTTTTATGCACTGAAAATGCAGGTTTTTGGACTGTAAAAAGTGAGAAATAGCAAGTACAAAATTGAGCATCATTGAAAATAGTTACCTAGAAGCCTTGTTTTGGGGTGGTCAAAATCACACTTCACCAGCCATGGTTTTGCTATGGCTCAACTGATATCATGAAATTGTAGGAATATTCCTACAATTTGATTCATTCATGAACCATCAACTTCTTTCAAAATGAATAGCTAGTCCTATATTTTGAAGAACTTAATTCAATCCAATTTCAACACAGATCTTTCAGACTGTAGGAATATTCCTACATTTTCCGAGATGGTATATTTTTAATAAATGAAAGATCCTACCAAATCATTGGAATATTCTCACGATTTGATTCATGCATGAACCATCACCACCTTTTAAAACGAAAGGCTATTCCTATATTTCGAAGAATTAATTTCAATCCAAATCTTACGCAGGTCTTTCAGATTCTAGAAATATTCCTACATTTTCAGAGATATTTTAAATAAATGAAAGATCCAACTAAATCGTAGGAATATTCCTACATTTAGGAGAAAATCCATTTGCACGGATGAAGGTAAGTTCCATCATAATTCAAACCACATCTCTCAGAATGTAGGAATATTCCTACAATTTCCCCTTTGTTCTATCATCAGTTTTTTCTAACTGCAAAATGCAAAGAGGAAATGATTACTTTATCTATATTTTACAAATCGTAGGAATATTCCTACAATTTGGAAGTGGCTCATTTTTGACATATAAAACAAAACTGGGTTCAATCCGAATTTATCCAACATGTTGCAGATTGTAGAGATAGAGTTATATTCTAGAGATTACAACCGATTTTGTTCAACCTATTTCAACATTAGATCTTTCAGATTGTAGGAATATTCCTACAATTTGGGAGATGCCATATTTTCGATAAATAAAAAAGTCTGAAATTGTTGGAATACTTCTATCTATTTTCAAGGCATGAAGGTTTTTTTTAATCAGAATTCAAACCACATCTCTCAGATTGTAGGAATATTCCTACAATTTACTTTTTGTTCCATCATCATTTTTAAAACTACAGAAAAATGCAAAAAGAAAATGATTGCTTTAGCTTTATTTTACGAATCGTGGGAATATTCCTACGATTTTGAAGATGACCCATTTTCAAGGAAGGAAGATAAGTTAAATCGTAATTCAAATCATCTTGGAAATTCCTCATTTGTGAGGAATGAAAGTAAGATCTTGGTTTGATAAAATCAAAATTCAAGCCACATCTTCTGGATTGTAGGAATATTCCTACATTTTGAAAATTGCTCATTTACAAGAACGTAACAAGCAGATTTAGCTTAACTGAACCTCAAGTCGCATCTCTCATATTGTAGGAATATTCCTACAATTTATATTTTCATTATATCATCATTTTATTTTGTGAATTGTTTCCATCCATATAAAACAAATTGTAGGAATATTCTTACGTTAGGAAAAATTCCTCAAGGAATGAAAGTAACAACCCAGTTGGATCAAATACAAATTTCAAGTCACATCTTCTGGATTGTGGGAAAATACCTACTTTCTTGAGATCTCTCGTGAGCAAGAATTATTCTTTATTAAAAATATCCCTTCATTTTGAAAATAGCTCATTTACAAGGAAATAAGTTAAGAACCAGATTTATCTAAATCAAAAATCATACCACATCTTTCAGATTGTAGGAATATTCCTACAATTTATCTATTCATTTGTAATGAATGCAATAGCTGACCAAATTAACTTGAGCACATTTTCCATTCACACCTTTCAAAACATTGGAATATTTTTAAACCTCCATTTGAGCCGCGACAAGAGAAAACCAACAATGTGGTTGTGCTCGCAGCGCAGACAGATCAGCCTGGGCATCCGCCCAGTCTGATCAGAGTCTTCGCTGTTCGCATGGCGGTAGCTCAGACCCTTAGCTACCCTTTGAGCTCTTAACGAAGAGTCTGATCAGACTGGGCAGATGTCCAAGCTGATCTGAGTCTGCACTGGGCGCACAACCACATTGTTGGTTTTATCGCGTCGCGGCTCATTTGATGTTCGCTTATTCGATAAGAAAGTGTTTCTAATGAAAACGTAATCAATGGCATAGATGGATGAATTGCAATTCTACAGTATTTCAGTCATATCAGGATGATGGGAGGACGACTATAAAAGGCTGTGCCAAATGGAATCCCGTTTGCAGTTGAAAAGATTTTCGACTCCAGTGGGACTCGCACTCGAGACCCCCAGATCAGTAAGCCGGGATTTAACCCGCTGTATATGCACAGTTTTGCCGGATGGATAACCGGATGCCTCCACTGACGTTTGGCTACATTGCAACGCCCAAACGCCACCCTAATATCCTTTTCCAGCTCAGGGCACACTAAGTGTAAAGGCATGCACTCATTCCACCGGGCTGGGCCCTCAGCTAAAAATATTCTAATTTCAACCGGGGTAGTATGTTTCTGGCGCCTCATTTTTCGATACCGTCAATTCAGATAGATGAGCAGCGCCAAGAGGAAAGATTTCATGTGGAAAATGCGAACACCGATGATTCAGATTAGTTTGCTTATTCGTGCTGTCTTTCACAGCATTCGTAGATTGTTTACTCTGAGCAGACTGTATACTTGCACTGGCTTGGGAAATAATGATTACCCACTGGGTACACAAAGTTGAATCAACATTGAATCAATTCAATGTTGATTCAACGTTGTGGCGTTCAAACAATGTTTTGCGAGGTGCCCGCTGGGTAGGCACTTTTTGCAAAAAAATATATGGAATAACGTCGAGTGAAAAATGGACCGTATGCCATCTGCATACAGTAAATTCCCGCACTGATGACATATGCAAATTAATCAGAGTCTACACTTTTCGAGTTTAACCTCCGCATGATTTATAGATAGCATACACAAACGAGGATGACGCGGTTGCGCTAGTTGAACTCGCATATACCGCAAGGCCTCTTATCGAGTAATGCCCTCTCCATCTTGACCTTCCAAGACTAAAAAGATAAACATAGTTTACTGAAGATAAGTATATTCCGACACCGCAGAGGCAAGATTGAAGAATGACCACACAAGTTAATATGTGCTAAGAAGCTTTTTGTAAAAGCTAATAAATATTGTTCAGTTCAGTTCAGTACAAAGATTATATATAACTCGATTTTAACCGTTCATAATGAAGCAGAAACCGTATACTTCCACAGTGCTGTCCGAGAATAGCCTACCAAAGGCGTAACCGCCTATACGCAAATATGCAGGTGCGTATTGAAAATTGATGATGATGAAATTTTGTAAATTATACAAGAGTTCTGTAGTAACTGCGCAAACAGACGCAACTACATGAAATGCCTTTAGGACTAAAACTCTTATTTTTGTCATAAAGGGGTATAAAACATAATTGTGCGTAACATGTAATTACCCCTAGTTACGTCCCTGTCTACCGTAAAGATCCTAATTTTTCGGACAGATATGTCAGGAAAAACAGTGCAAACCGAGATCTTTAAGAGCATTCTGGTCAGAGTCTACACAGTTGACATTTCTTTCGCAAATTTTTGTAGACATTACTCTCTCTACCGCTTAGTTTCAATTATAATATGATTACGATAATTTTACGAATTTTACGGGTATTTGAAAAATTAGGATAATTGCGGTATATGCTCTATTTAATGCTTTCAGTCTCAAAGTTGCAAACAAACCAAGGCAGTTAAAAGTAACTTCTTGTACTAACATAGCAATTCCTACTTTCGTGAGAATGATTAAGGGAGCGGGGGGGGGGGGGGGGGGGGGGGGGGAGGAGGGGGTGAATCAACGCTTCAGGTGAATTAACTCCAACATTAAGAAATCTGACAGTTTCGAGAAATTGGAGTATTGGCGTATTTCGGAACTTTTTAACATTGTTTTACCGGCAAACGAAAAGGTGAAACTTTTAATTTTTGCCTTATTCTGTAACATTCTCTGTAAGTTTTACTGAAAGAATATGCATAATAATGTCTCGTAGATTAAACAATTTTTTTCGTGATTTTTTTTTCATGAATTTCTATTTTCTTGCACTTTCAAAACAAATAATCAAGATATACGCATTTTTACCAGTTTGTTTTAAATATCCTATAATTTGTGTGATTTGCAAAAATGAAAGTGCATTTATATGCTACAGATGTGAATTTAAACAGAAATATGTAGAAATACCATTGTTTATTGTGTGTGTGACTTTTTTTCTTTCTTATGCAATTGTTTTTAGCTCTGTGAATTATTTATCTGTTATCTTGGATTGAATACCCAACAAGTATTTCTATGATGGATAGGTCTCACCAGGGGAAAATGTACCTTATGAGAATTTCAAATAGTGCAGACCCACTAAGAATCTGAAGGGAATCCTCTCTGTCGACGGAACCACACGATCAGGAATACGAATAAGCTGGCTGCTCCGGGCCTTCACCGTTCACTGACAATACATAAGGCACCACCCCCATGACGCTGCTAATTATTTAGCTACACGTGAGACCAATCATGCAGAAACAAGGCGGCGTCCAACATTAGAGTCATTTCTAGTGACAACTGTTTTTAAAATTAGTAGAAGACCTTTATAAATGTTGTCAGCTGATTTTATCTACCATCTGCCATTTCCGGATTCACCATGTAAGTGGCGCAAAGAACATTTTCTAGCTAACAGTGCAGAGTTGGTCGGACTGCCCTCTTAAATCCGGCGGCCATACGATGTGGAATCAGCATTTAATCAGCGTTGATTCAACGTCATGACATTGAAGCGGCGTTGATTCAATGTTGACTTGGGGTTGTATGCCCGGTTGGAGGGAGGCACTCCGATCTGTATCTACCATGTTTCGCAATCCAGTTAATTGTATCACAAAAAAAGTCATCTTCACAGAAAAAAAATTAAATAAAATGAAAGAAAGAAGGGCAGGTGTTACGATGAAAGCGCCTATAATATAGATTAATATAGAAGGGTTGCATTTTGGATTTTTATATGTAGATTTTGTTGCAAACTGAGGGTAAAAGTAAAATAATAAAGTCTAATGAGGGGCCACAACCATCGTCTCCGTGCCGAACTAATCGAAACCACCTCAATCCTATCTGAACTCCTTGACCTTCATAAAACGGTGCCGAGAATCACAAAGACAGCTAACTAGGCGCATAACGCGAAAATGACGTTGCATCAACGTCGACGTAACATCGCATCGGCGTCGAAACGACGCCACTTCGACGATCTATATATACGGAAAAGCGCCTGCATTATAGATGGACGCATTGGACGGATGACTTGCGATTTTACCGCCTTTTCAACAGTATGTCAGTCATTTAAGGAAGCTGAGACGGTGAAAGTGAAAGGCTGTGTGCAATGGACCCCCGTTTACGGTAGGAAAGATTCTCGCCTCTAGCTGGGCTCGAACCCGATCCGCTAGACCAGTAGGCCAGCGCTTAACCCACTGAACTACCGGGGCTCTTGCGCCCGTCTTACTAAATGTTTCCAGGATCAAGATTGTATTATAATGGATAATACAACCTCTTGCGTGTAATAAATAAATAAATAAAAGCAACAGTACTGCTTTATGCGCCAAGAAACAAAGTAATTTTCCTTGTTTAAACTTGTGGGTGAGGTGGATAGAGTCTTTTGATAGAAAACATTAATGAGAGAGAGAGAGAGAGAGAGAGAGAGAGAGAGAGAGAGAGAGAGAGAGAGAGAAGTTTAAAGACATCATCCTATCATTTTTTTTCACAACAGTTAATCCAGATTTGTTTTCCTTTCACTCTGTAAATAAATCCTTGTTCATCACTTCTGAAGAAACTGATTTGCACCATATTCGGGAGCTTGAAGTCACCATCTTTATTCTTTGAATATTTATTATCAGAAGAAAAAAAACGTAACAAGAACACCTATAAGCTTTGCAAATCCTGAATAGACCAGGTTGAAGTCTGTTCTGTCTGCTCCCGCGAGTCTGTCCCAATAATAGGGATGCCTATGGTAAAAGTTTTTTCGTATTGTTTATTGCAAGTGACAGGTGACAGACACGGTGATTACGCAATACAGGTCATCTGTTTTAGCCAAGTTTAACACTTGAAAGTGAATTTACATTAATTGAGTAAATCCGTTTTTCTTGGTTTGATTTTTATTTATTTATTTATGTTTATTTATTTAATACGTTATACGTATATAAAACTGACAAAATGCACTCAGAATAAAAAAATGCCTTATGATTTGCAACATTTGCCAAAAATACTACAAAACTTGAATCATCCTTTCCAGCTTTGAGTTTGGGTATGTCCATTTGTATCATCAAAAACTCCCGATACCATTGCAAACTCTGATCAAACCGAACGATCAGTTTTGAAGCTGGTCCTGCATATCTGTCCGACTTCTTATCGCAAACTAGGATGCGCACGGTAAAAGTCAATCAACAAGAAGACGCATCATCATTTCAACTATTTACCGTAATTCTTCGGTTACAAAACAGGTATTTTCTCTCCTCTAAAATAATCTCAAATATATAGATCCGTTTTATAAGACCAGACGGATCTAGACTTTGGGATTGTTTTGGAAGAGAAAAACACCTTCTGCAGTTGAATTACTGCAGGCTGATTTACATATTTGTGGTAATTTTGTGAAGGTTTACTCCCGTCTCATAACCGAATATATACGGTATTGGCAGATACGGTCATTACGCAGTACAGGATATGTAAACTCTGGCCCGGCGGACTTGAAAGGCGAAATCCATAGGTCTGTCAGGCGCTGCAATATTTTCAAAAATGTTTGCCCCTTTTCAGATCAGTATTTCTCCGTTGTAATAAGATATTTTGATTTCTTTATTTCTTTCCTTTTTTATATAGCAGTGACGAAAATGTAGACAGAATAAGAAAACAAGTCTCCATGATAAAAGTCTTGAACTAAAAAGTAATTATTTAAGATTTATTTAGTTTATTATTTGTTAAATTTAATTTAAGTTGTTTAATTGTCTTGAAGTTTAACAATAAAAAAAAAAAAAAAAAAAACAGTAAAATGTTGTTTTGTTTCTTTTCTGTGAAAAGCCAAAATGAAGACTATTCAGTCAGTGCAGATGAGCATTCTGTTTCGAATACTCTTTGATGACACTTTTTCAATTTGACCAGTTTATGTTTTAAAATCAGTTTTTACATCTGTGTAGGCTGATCAAGGTCTTCACTTTTGCGGTTTAGCTATGCAGATTGATTTGAATACAGACAGTAAATATTCAAATCACATATATGCATAGACTTATCGGGGTCTTTTTCGCTGTTTAGCTGTGCAGGCTGATATGAATACTCACTGCTGACAAAACTGTTATGAGAACAATTAATATTCAATCAGTCTAGACAGCTTTGTAGACTGACCAGGGTCTTCATTTCTGTGCTATGAATTTCAAGGAAAGACAGACTGCTATATTCAAATGAGCTGTCATATATGTGTAGACGGATCCGAATTTTTCATTTTCTGAGCAGTTGATATTCAAATCAGCCGTCACATATGTGTAGACTGATCTGGATTATCAGTTTTGCTGTTTTAAATTTCAAGGAATCTCATACTGTTCAAGCACACAGGGAAGGCACTGATGAGACTGCACAGGCTGATCAAATTCCTCTGTGTGCACGAATGGTATAATGTACTAGTTCCTATTTACATGGCCCTCTCCTGTCTTTGAGCAAATAATGGTATTTTTACACGCTTTTATGTGGTTTTCAATAACGCAGTCTGATCCAATTATAATTTGTTTATAGCCATATTTTCTCTTTTCCTTTGACATCTGATTTCCCTTTACCTGGCCCCTACCTGTACTTTAGTGTCCCAGAAGCAGCATGTTTCAATAAACAGTCAGTAGGGTATTGTGTCTTTAAACTCCGATGTGTCAGCTGATTTTAAATCTGCGCAGTTGACTAAAAAAACTTAAGGTAGTTTCACTGACGCCGCGTGAACTTGCAAACTCATATCAGCCTGTGCATTTTTGCAAATGTGGGAGCCTTCATCTCTCACTTTACAAAGTGTTTACGTCATAATAACTAGCCGCGACTCGACAAAACCAACATAGTGGTTGTGCGCCCAGGCAGACTCGGATCAGCCTGGGCATCCACCCAGTCTGATCAGAGTCTTCGCTGTCGGCATAGAGGTAGCTTTTACTCTTAGCCACCTCTCAAACGCTTGGTGAAGAGTCTGATCAGAATGGGCGGATGCCAAGGCTGATTTGAGTCTGCGTTGGACGCACAACCATTTTGTTTGTTTTCTTGTGTCGCGGCTCAATAATATTGTTTGTGCAAGGATGGAAACCTGATCAGACTGTGTTCATGTGCACGCTAACAGTAATATTTCCCGTTCGCGCATGCGTAAAGTACCTTTATACGCGATACCAATCATAGTGATATTCTGCACACAGCGGTACAAGCGTGGACACATAAGTGGACACACGCGCCGAATTATACACACTGAACATATTATATAAGCGACGGGTCTGATTAACCACCGCATCCTTTCAGCCCATTTTGCATATCTGAAAACAACAACAACAACAAAAAAAAAATGCTGCGTCGACGCACACTGATCACAGTCTTCTAATGGTACAATTCTATGTGTATATGTCAACAAAACAGAATGCTCAAGTTCGCATGCTGGTCTGGGTTTTCTCGATGTTTGCTTGTGTATAGGGCTGTTCTACTAACCACCACAGGAGCGGCGGTAGTGTAGTGGAAAACGCGCTAGACAACCAATCCAGAGGTCGGAAGATCGAGTCTCCTCTTCATCGGTCTTTCGGATGAGACTTTAAACCGTGGTCCCGTCTCCGTACGACTTGGTTGTTGCTGGGACATTAAACCCGAGTTCACTCACTTACCGCCATATTTTCCCGCCATTGTTACATAGAGGGACAAGTTTTGTGACTTCCTATTTGATGCAGCCCTTCCACTTAAAGGAAAGAAATCGTGTAAGAGTTGACCAAAATTAAGAAGCGAGGCAAACGAAAAGAGCTCAGTTGCTTCCCTTGTAATTTTGAATATAAAACTTAGAAATTTTATGTTTCTAAACGGAGATATATGTATATTTTTATCCAAATAACCGCAACAAAGTAAATTCAAGTAGCTGAGTGAAATCATAAAAAGTCAGCGCTAACTTTCTTTCCTGAAAACCAGATACATGTTTATTACAGTCATGGTCTCCTGCAAGGTACGTTGTTTATTGAACACTCATGGCCACATAAAACAGATGGCTATCTATTACGCAATTTGGTAGACGGAACCGATATATCGATAAGTAAACAGTAGTAAATACACTTATATAAGAATAGTTTTACTGGTTTGAACTTTTTTTATGTATTTTATTGTCAAAAAATGGGAAAATTGCAAAAGGTTGATAATATTGATTTTATTTATTTGATCAAAATTATGTTGATGACTGGACGCCTGTCAGGCTATCATAACTGAAGAGTGTTTCTTCGATGGATTTAACAAAATATTTTTCACAAGGATTATAACTGATGGATATTATGCATAGCAGATATAAAGGATTTTTCTGTGCATATCGTGAAAACTCGATTAAATGCGAAAATCATAATGTATGACAATTGTATCATTGATTTTAAGTCTTGGAAGTGTACCTAATTAAGGCCTCCATACTAGTAATCAACACTCAAGTTTGGTGAAAAAAGTGTTGGTTCATGTGCAAATACTGAGTAATAACTGGCAAAATGTTGGGAGAGTTTTGTTTTAAGAAATAAATAAACGGAAAAACACCGACAACTTGCTCCACAAAATACAAATTTCCTTTTCTGGTTCCCCGTCCAATGATTCAGTTTAAACAGAAAAAAGCGGGACAATAGAGAGGGTCCCATTCCTGTATATTGTATTTTACCATCTAATTTAAGTTCATGAAATCTAAACTAGTTCATATCAGCCGCCACTATAGAAATCTTTTAAAGTGAAACTCAAAGAGTTTTTTTTTTATTATTATTATTTTCAAATTGGCTTATCATAGTCATTTATATTGCTGGAACTGTAGTGAGAAGCTTGCAGCCGTACCTCACTATATAATAGTTCCGCTGATAATTTTATTTGTAAATATTGGGAAACCCTAATTAATACAAATACGGTGGACTGGCAAATAATTCACCCACTGGGAACCTCTCAAAAATTAGCGGAGGCAAAAGAACCACCGGTTAGTCGTTTGAAATACGGTAAGGCCTGAAAAAAAAATTTGGTGAGATTCCGTTTCCCGACCGACCCATATATTTTTGCACTGACCCTAAAGTTTTTTCACCATCGCAAAAATAAATCCGGTTTCCAGACCGACCCATATATTTTTGCGCCGACCCTAAAGTTTTTTCACCATTGCCAAAAAATATCGGTTCTTGTCGTCATTTTCGATTCGGTTCCGGAACGAAAATAGTGGAGTGAAGTGTCCCATACCAAAATTGCAAACAAGAAATACCAGTCGCATTGCATTATCGCGCAGGCTGATCTTAGTGTTTACTATC
The DNA here is from genome assembly GCA_963989385.1 of Ctena decussata. Lineage (NCBI taxonomy): Eukaryota > Metazoa > Mollusca > Bivalvia > Lucinida > Lucinidae > Ctena > Ctena decussata. Next base: position 45,182,542 of record OZ022510.1, read on the forward strand.
AGCGCACGGGATAAGATTCCTTTCACCATCTTACGATTGAATGTGACACGCGTCCAGTTTAGTGCTTTAAGCGGCGTCCTTTGCTGTCTCACAATCTGGGATAAGTCACGAGACTATCTATAAACGTGTTGTGTTTACCGTATTTTAACAAATGCTACCGTCTTGACACTCTTTTTATGGCGAATGCATAACTCGCAATAGTAACACAACTTTCCGACGCCGTATTATATACATGTACTTTATTACGTCATTACAATATATCTTGGCGACTTTACAAGCGCAATTAGTTCGCCGACGAATAATTTTCAAAGACTACCAAACTGATGTTGACAAAAACGAAGAACAGTTCCCATCACCAACCTGGAAACTGGCTAGTCTCAGTAGTCTGATCGAGCAAACGCAGTTCATCCGTGAAAAAAAATTGGTTAGATCAAAACGTAATAATGAAAGGCTTTAGTTAGTGTATATGCGAGTTGCTGAGCGGAATACCACTGTGCAGCCCTATAGGGGCATGCACATATCTGCGCCAAAAACAGCGTAGCATATATTCGAATAGCGTTGAACTTTATTCCGATAAAGGTATTTAAAAACAGCCTAAACGAGTAAACGGGACATCTAAAAAATACCTGCGGAAAATCACGACATGCGCAGATCATCTGCTTGATAACCACGTGTTAATATACGTGAACATCGTAAATCTTGCTACCGGAAGATGTCTGCGCAATCTGATCACAAAAAATGGTTTCAGATAACCCCATATTCATGGCATAGGCACTTGACGGAAATTTTATACAGAAAGATAGAAAAAAGATTGACAGATGATAAGATATATAAAAATACAAATATTCTGTCGAGTGCCCGGGTCTGCAGAAACGTTTTCATTGACTGCGTGACGTCAATAGACGTGCGTATTGAGAACTGTGTAATGTAGGGAGCGAATCAGAAATTATGTCTGCGCAGCCTGAACAGAACAAGGTTTGTCCAGCGGTATTACGGCGGAATGACGTCGTGCGAAAATATATCGTTAGCCATATGCATACAACTGTTAAATACGAAAATCAGACTACACAGCTAAACAAATTAGATTTCATATTTCAATTTATTCGTATACATATGTGTGTGCGAACACTGATCAGACGCCGCTGACTGAGTCGAGTCCACCTTAAAGACCGTAAGGTACAACACCTGCGCTCGAAATTGCACCATAAGTAAACCTTTCGGCACATACCGCTAGCGGCTATATCTTTTGAGTTCAAATGCTGATCGAAACGCTTTGATCTTTGAGACCCGTTTTGACTTGGATTGGACTATTGTCAGTGGCAACTGAGCAAAAAATTTTGTCTGTGTCATCAATCTTTAAGTTTGCTTCCATACGTGCGTGAAATGACGATTCCAATTTTTTAAGATGCGTCAATCCCGTTTTCGGTGGGCGTATTCTTGACGCATCAGTTTGGGACTGCAGGTAATTTTACCCGTTTTCTTTGCGTCAAAAACGCATAAACGCAAAAATGCAGCTCTGACAGTATAGACCATGATCAGAAGGCTTATTGCACATGTGGCAGATCTGACTTTAATTTTCACACAATTACATTTCTTTCTATTTCCGACTTTGGACATGTCTTATTTTTTTGTCTCGAACGGCAGCGTTGTTGTGAAATAACACTAGCACATGTGACTCTACCCTACTTAACCTAAATATGTCTCAGCCACCAGTGTAGACCTAGATCAGACTACGTAGTCTGGTCAGAGCTATGTAGTGTCGGTATCTATCTTGCAGAAATGTACTGTCACAGACTTGGAAAAAGAATCCGACCTACCGACCCATATTTTTTTCAAGGTGTAACCGGAATCATACATATTTTTTAAGGCCTAATTAACATAACGGTATTTTGGGACACCATTTTAAACATCAAATCGGTACTAACAAGCATTGTGTCGAAAATAAAATAAAAATAAATAATGGCATAATAGGCTGTTTACATAAAGGCAGTTGCTAGCCGTATTAAGCCGTACTCTTGACTCTATTTTGAAACGTTTAACGGCTATTCAGAATGATATGTCATTCAGGAGAATTCTGTGACCAAATACACATTGTGCAAACGTGTAGTAGACCGTCCCAGCATTTAGGCTAATAACGGTACATACGTGACTTTGGTCTCTTGTTAAAATGAGCCTCGACACGTAAAAAGCGGGCCTAGCCGTATCTGCGAAGAATGAAGACTCATTTTAAGTGTCTGTAGATTCTTCAGAGTCAGTACATGACGTAATCGGACGGCATAGACTCGTTTCAGACTCTGCGGATGCGCAAGGTGGCCAGAGCAACTGCTGTAACACGTTTTTGCATGTCGCAGCTTCATGGAATGAAAACGTATGCAAACTGTGCAGTCTTAGACCAGCATACACTGTTGACTCAGACTATAACTGGACATTGTGCATCTAAATAGTGAACTGATAATATCCTGAGACGCTGCGCACAGCACAGCGATTGTACGATTTGCGAAAAAAAAAAACGATTATTTTATCTTGTAATTTCCTCCCATTTAACAGATTATGGAGCATAAAATAAAATGTAGGAATATTCCTACAATTTCTATTGATCTTTCATTTGTTGAAAATATACATTTGGTTAGATATTTAATTTATTGAAAATATACCATCTCCAAAATTGTAGGAATATTCCTACAATCTGAAAGGTCTATGTTGAAATATGATTGAACAAAATTGGTCGCAATCTCAAGAATGTAGGAATATTCCTACAATTTGTTTGGATCTTACATTTATTGAAAATATGCATTTGGTCAGATCTGTCATTTATTGAAAATATACCATCTTCAAAAAATGTAGGAATATTCCTACAATCTGAAAGGTTTATGTTGAAATATGATTGAACAAAATTGGTCGTAATCTCAAGAATATAGGAATATTCCTACAATCCGGAAGATGTGGGAAGAATTTGATTTTTTTTAAGAAAACAAAAAAGAAAAAAAAAAACAATTTGAATTAGCCCAGTTGTGTCTTATTTTTTACAAATGAGCAATTTCCAAATTGTAGGAATATTCCTACGATTTGTAATATATAGTTAAAGCTATTATTTCCTCTTTGCATTTTTTTTTCTGCAGTTAGAAAAAAATGATGATGGATCAATATAGATATAGCTGTTCATTTAAAAAGAAGTTGATGGTTCATGAATGAATCAAATTGTAGGAATATTCCTACAATTTGATGATATCAGTTGAGCCATAGCAAACCCATGGTTGGTGAAGTGTGATTTTGACCACCCCAAAACAAGGCTTCTAGGTAACCATTTTCATTGATGCTCAATTTTGCACTTGCTATTTTGCACTTTTTACAGTCCAAAAACCTGCATTTTCAGTGCATAAAAGGACATCTCGTGGAGATGTCCTTTTTATTTTGGATTCACTTTAAAGTCACCTCTCAATACCTCAAAGTCGAAGATCATCTCAAAATACTGATATCTAGAAGTTAATCGTCTGGTCCGAGGAAGTTTACTTTAGTACCAGTAGTTTGAGATATCCGGAGTTAAAATGGAAAGACAAAGAGAAATATGTCCGATCTATATTCTTCGTTATAAGAGGGACCTTTGATATATCAGTGTTTGAGATTACGACAGTCAACTGTATATCAGTCTGTCAGTCATAGAGTCAATAAATGAATATGAATAAATGAGCAAATGAATGAGTGAACGAATTACTGAAAGGATTGATAAAATAAACGAACGAACGAATGAATATTCTTTGTGCGCTTAATTTCTAATAACCACGACGTCATTTTAATGTAACGCTTTACGACGAACATCGTGCGCGACGTCATATACGTTACTCTTATCTGGAACATCTCTAGTATGACTGCAATGTCGTTTATAAGGCTGCATACGCCATCATTTTTCAATTAAAACAAGTACGTAATTCCTCTTTTGTTAGCATGATAGTCATTGGTTGGAATCGGTTCCATATTAGGGAGTGGTAGGTAAGTTGGAGCAAAGACGGCTTGATATTGGTTGGCTTACGACGGGTCCTGCCCTGTTGTGCTTGCAGCAGGTGTAGGCTAGAGCTGATTTATAAATTTTCTTTTTACATTTTCCCTTCCTCTTCTGTCTGAGAGGCAGCTCAGTACAGTTTATAATACGGTCGTAAGGGCTATTAAATTTAAATAAAATAATTAAAAATAAAAAAAAAGATACATATGCATGCAAATCATGTTTACAACATTAAATAAAAGCATACAAATGTGGTTGTCATTTTCAAATGTCAAAAGATGCATCAAAATTATATACGTGCATGTGCATGCGGTTAAAAGCAGTTCACTATGCATATTTTCACAAGAATTTCAATAGCCATATTATCTGTCTGTTACTAGTTTTTTTTTTTTTTTTTTTTTTAATTGTGTTTGAAAATGGCGGCCTGATATCACTTGAGACATATTATCTTGACTGCCATGATTCTAAATATAAACTAATATTTAACTAAAAGGAATTCCCCTACTGGTATAGATAATGACATAGCAAGGCCATAAAACGATAATTGCCGACAGAATATTTGGCTTTCAACTACACGTAGATCTATCTGAATTATGATTTTTTTTCATAGCAAGTTCCTTTGATTTCATTGCAACATTATTCTTAAAACTTAATACTGCTCTAAAGGGACAATTTTCTTAGCTGATTTCTTTCTTATACTGCACTCGATCACCCTTTGCCACTATGTGCAGTCATCCAGTTTTGCAGGATAAATTTTCTTTAGCCATGCAACTACACAAGTTTGAAAACATTCCGTATTACTCCTAAAAGACGCCCCCTGCCTCTTTTCCGAAAATAATGTTAATTTAGTGTGCATAAATTTCTGTGTGCTTCTCTGGATAAGGTAGCTTTTTGACATGGTGTCTTATCTTATACTCCTACATTTGATCCCTACTGAGAAGGGAGGCAAAACTAGTAGAGTTACTTCCTCTGAAAGTAATCCATTCACCTTAATACTGTGTGTTAGATGAATTGTGGCAACATCTGAGTTACTATTTTTATGCTCTATGTAACTCCGCCCCCTCCCTTTTCGTAAAATGCAACACTACAAGGGCGTTTAATAGGATTAATACGGTAGGTGATGGGTAGATCCAGCAGAAAACGGACATCTTCCTCCGGGGACACACTTACCGACTCATTCCACGAGACTGAGAATTCGGAGATATCAGGGCCCTGTTTTTCAAAGCATCGTTAGCTTAACGACGTCGTTAGTCAAGGATTCGTCTTCTAGTACACATAAAATTAAGTATGCTAATAGTTTTTGCTAAAAAGTGAGGAGCTTTTGCACTGCAAAAGCTCCTCACTTTTTTAGGAAAAATGGCAGTGTTTTGCCTACAATACTTTTGAAAATTTAACGTCTCGTTAATTAATGATGTCGTTAGTTTTGAACCACTTGATCCAGGTAAGAGACGCCCACGTACTGCGAGCGCAGGCGACCCACATGGAGCGACCTCAGCGCTCATTGCCAGAGAAAAATATTTTGAAATATTTATTAGGGCACTTGTCATGACACAGAGTAGATAAGAAGGTAAGGATCAGGAACAAACATAATCGCTTACCACATCCTGCCCTAAACATCAGTGGAAAGAAGGAACAAGACAGGCGAAAAGCCAAAAGGTCAAGTCTTTCCCAGCAGATGGCCAAGGAGATACTCTAATTATTGCACTAAAAGTCGAAGAATAATTGAAAACAGACAAACAATGACAATAACAGTAAACCAGTACAGAAGCATCGCCTTGGAACGGTCAGTTAAAGATTACTGGGCAGCTTCAATCGTTTTATAGTGTACACAGTTGATATGTAGATAATATATAGCTCGGCCATGACCAAAAAAGGAAAAGAAAAAAAAACTGCGATCTTGCAATTTCAGTGACATGGTTATTTTGTATGAACCTGAAGGAACGGCCAGGATCTCAGTATGGATGATCACCTGTTTGCTTGCCGTCATTTTCTTACGTCATTCTGAACGAGGAAACATCGGTAATTCTTCAGATTTTAGTTTATAATTTGCATTCTTTCAAATTGCAGTGCAGTGAATGCGTAATCATGAGGATTTACATATGATATTCCCGATTTTATCATGGATTTTATAGTTCTTGTAAAACATCCGAAACTGAACGTAGGCTGTGTCACGTGAATGATGTTGTTGCTTTAAAACTGAGGGAGGTTTTTAAACGTTAAAACAAATAAACATTAAAAAGTTCATTCAAGAGCAGAGAAAACATTCAAAAGAAGGAACATGGGCCATACTTCGAAGTTTCGGCTAATCAAGCCTCATCAGTGAACCTGACAATATCTGTGAACGAAAGCACGCATTCACTGCGCTATATTCTACAAGACTGCATTCGGGAACAAAGCAGTAATTTTGAAAAAAAATAATCACGAAACAATCGTTGTGCTGGAATTCCCAGTATTATCTGTGACTGAAAACCACGTGATCATCCACCGTGGGATCTGTTCCTGCCGATTAATTAAATATTTAAAAGCACAGTGATTATTATCATCATCGTCATTTTGACAGCGTTATCTGACAAATTGATAAAGCTTTTTAAAAATTTTAAACCATCCAAAAACTTAATTTCCTTTTATAAATGCTCAGTCGGAGCAGAATCATGATTAAAATGTTCAAAATATCAACACCATCGATATTGTGATAGCATCATAGCTAACTTCGTGCATTTTCTTTTCAAGATAACGTCTTTCATTCATTCTTTTAGTATTTGAGTATATGGTACTAATTGCGACTAACTTACGTAACATAATGTAACCTGGTAACATAATGTAAGTTTCTCACCAATGCACTGCAATATACATGTGTGTACCTGCCAAAAATTATGAGTCGCATCACGATACGATGGCCTATAGCATGCAAGAATTTTCCGACCTGTTCGCAGCAACATTTTATGGACCTTTAAGAATTTAGGGTAATGGGCACATCACCATGTTTTGTCGCCATTTCTACGAAGGGGAACAACTGATGTATTTTTCTATTTGCTTTCCTGGACAATAAAACCCTCGAAATACATGTCTGCTCTTAAAGAAAAGAATTTGCTCTTAGGGGAGCAAATTCTTTACTTTGAGAATTGACCTCATGTTAGAAGGAAGGCAAAAATTTAAAATGGAAAAGCTGCTCCTCTTGAAAGTATACCCATTCAAACTCTGTGATGTTTTTTTTTTGCACATGCACAGGCTGATCTGAATATTAGCTGTTCGAATATCTTTTCTTTCTGATGAACACAAGGCACATTTTTCTGGACGCGCGGCACATATAGTGATAAGCTTTTGCTATTTTTGTATCTCACAGTCTTCGCCAATTTCATCACATCAGTATGGTGATATAAACATATAAACTACCTGTGGTTACATATCATCTGGTAACCTATATTTTTATTTTTCTGTTGGGTAACATTGTAGTCACTTATTTACATACATTAGTACAATTTGGTCCAGATGATAGCTTGTCTGGCACTCACAGAGAAATGCTAATATAATAGTTATGGTGAGAATTTATGACGAGTAAACGCACACCGAACAACTCTGAAATCAGTGGCTGAATAAAGCACATGTTACATTATCCAATTTGTTTGTTCAAATACGGGTTGATTTATGTTTATTCAAATAATTTGACAATGTAACACCCCTATCAAATAATCTTAATTGCATTTCAAATAAGATAACAAATACATGTATTGGATGGCGAAAGAACCAGTCTGAGACTTGCACCTGCAAAACCAGTGGTAAACGGGGAATTTCTCTCAACGAGGGTTATAAATACGGTAGCCTTTACAGAAATTTTCTGATATTCACACAAACACTTTGTTTCAAGTCAGTCATAATTGCCTTTTTGGTGAATAATGATGCTCCCACCGAGTGTAATGCTAAACATGCGACAGTGTGTCATGAATATTGAATCAAACATTTCGTTTGAACAATAAATAAATAAAGAAAAGTTGACCAAAGAAGAAACATAGCAGATCATGAATGTTTTATCAAATATTTTCTTGACAAGCACTATAAATCATGAACATTTTACCAAAAAAGTTTGATAGTGTAACATGGCTTTAAAACTAGTTACAGTTTGAAAAGAAATTGAATAATTTCAGATATCCTAATGATAATTCTGTTTAAAAGTCAACTGGGCATAATTTTTTTTATGATATATTGTACATTTTCTTCGAAACCCATTCATCTAGTTGTACTATGATTACATTGTAGAACATTCTGCAAAAGCCATTAGCAATCTTCCTTTAGCGAAATAAATTAAAAGAGAAAAAACGTGTTCAGCTGCATCATTAAATCTATGCATTAAGTCTTGCCGTATATTAGGATTACACTTTGCTTGACAATACCAGCAGAATACAGAAATCAAACAAATACACAATCCTGTTATAAATGTCTATAAAAGCTGACTTCGGCCTCGATGTTATTGAAAATTTTCGTACTGAGCAATGCCGTCTGCAAGTCTGCATATATGAGCCGCGACACGACAAAACCAACAATGTGGTCGTGCGCCCAGCGCAGACTCAGATCAGCCTGGGCATCCGCACAGTCTGATCAGACTCTTGGCTAAGCGCTTAAAGAGTAGCTAAGGGTCTCAGCTACTTCCATGCGGACAGCGAATACTCTGATCAGACTTCGATCTCGATTTTATTGAAAAATTTCGTACTGAGCAATGCCGCTTGCAAGCCTGCATATATAATATTGAGCCACGACATGAGAAAACCAACAATGTGGTCGTGCGCCCAGCGCAGACTCAGATCAGCCTGGGAATCCGCACAGTCTGATCAGACTCTTTGCTAAGCGCTTAAAGGGGTAGCTCAGGGTCTCAGCTACCTCCATGCGGACAGCGAAGACTCTGATCAGACTGGGCGGATGCCCAGGCTGATCTGAGTCTGCGCTGGACGCACGACCACATTGTTGGTTTTCTCTTGTCGCGGCTCATATGTTAATGAATAATATCAGGGTCTTATAATATAATGTATTATTACCTAGCCTTTTTATTTATTTTATGTGTACGTCAAACACTTACCCCAACTGACTTTATTACTGACCACACCTAGGCGGTGCTTCTTCTTATATTATTTTTTTAAAATAATACTTGTAGGTGAAAAGTTATAAAACGGAACTAATGTTTCCGTGTTGTCGTGTTGAGATGGATGCGTTTAAAAGTACCGTTTGCGATTATACCATCCTAGTATAGCCGTTTAAGTGGGATCCCTAGAAAGATCTATATAACATAAGCAAACATAACTTGCTACCAGCTACAGTGGACCCTCTTTACAACGACCTCATTTGTTCCCAAATATTTTGACGTTAAACTAGATTTGCTGTTATAAAGAATACACTTTTAGAACAATAAAGCCAATCTGTGCAAATCAAAATGTCGTTATAAAGTATTTTGCTGTTGTAATGAGTGTCGTAATAAAGAGGGTTGACTGTATCTGATAAACGCCACTTTCGAAGGCTGTAAATCGTTGGTTCTGATAGGCTGCTTTAGAATTATGGAACCCAAAACCCTTATAAAACCATAAGGATGTAAAAGCCATACTCTTTGGCAAACTGAAAGTTTTTAGCATGCTTAATTATATTATGAAAAGTTAAATTCCTTGGAAGCAATAAATGCTAACAAGAATTTTTTAAATGGAACAAATGGTAACAAAATTGACTGATACAAGTAATAGTATCATATGGAGAGAATCAAACTCAAAACATAGAAAATCTCGCTACTAGGATACCTGTTTCATCGTTTTCTCAAGTTGTAAATTAACACTGTAATCCAGTTTGATGCGAGTGTCTGCAAACTCGGATAAGGTGGCTTATTATGAGCCGCATCATCTGGATGTGCGCTGTTTGAATTTTCTTTGGCGCTTTGGGTTTAACCAATTCAATACAGAGAATGGTACATACACGTAGATGTCTAGAAATCTAGTGTACGTTTCCTGGGCATGAACAATGGATTAAAACAATGTATGATGAAAAAAGCACTTACACTGCCAAATAAACAAACGGTAGTTGCAGTTGACTGTTTTACACTCATGACCTATATCGTAAATTGTTGTTGTAAAAATGACAGTTAATTTCACTGGAGAATGTTTTGTGTTTGAAGCAGACGACAGTCGGCAAAATTTGTAAACTGTGCTAATTGGGTCTGCGTATATTAGTAACTGGAGAGTAACGGCTTCTGTATAATAATCACCTAAAGGAATTGTTAATTAATCATAAAACACTTTTGCGTCGCTTTAAACGACAAATTCTGTGTTTCATTACAACTTGGAATCGTAATTCGTCTGACAAACTACGACAGATATATGTTGAGACTGATTCTTCTAAATTATATTTATTTGAAAGGATAAAATAAGTGCGTTAACTTGAAGGGTTGAAAATTAGTGAATAATAAACTGCTTATTATGTAAATCATATTTAAATTTCGTTCAAAAACTGTATTTCGATTTTAACTGAACTGTAAAACTGGCGAAAATGGTTGCTAAGAAAGTTTACATGGATGGGAGGCCGCCCGCTGGAAGGTTATCAACAGATGAGACCTTGATCAAGTAGGTAGCATTCTTCTTTAAATGAGGTGGCATTCTTCGTTTAATTTTATTATCCCGGAAATCTCTGAAGAAATGAAAGATAATTATATAGTTTGTATGTATTTGCGGTGTTTCAAGTATGTATACTGTGCTATAAAACGTCTTTGACGACACTTATAACACTTTAAACTAAATGCCTCATTGCTCTGCCAGTGGTGTAAAATTTCATCGTAACATATATGTATCACTGCTAACTTTCATCAGTTTAAGTAACCATGATTAGCCAATTTCAAACTTGATTTTGCCACCAAACTGTTGAAAACTTGTGCCACTTTAATTTGCAACCGAAATGGCATACTTTCGATACCATAAACATTTACACGTAAACGTTTATAATTTTTTTTAAAGTTTATCGTAAAATACAATATAAAGGCAAACGCTCCTATTTCGGTCATTGTCAACGAAGGCTCTGTAAAAACTGGTTTTCTTTTGCTGAGACATTTTTCAACATTTGAATTTTTCCCCTTGTTTGCGTGTGTGTACCAACAATCTTCGTTTGAATCTTGAGGAATGTTTCAAGTTATACGCCAAGACTGGTCAGTATTCTCAGTTTTCTTGGCTAATCTGTATCCTTGTTGACCGCACATTTTGTCAGGAACAATTTCTGAGGCATATTACGGTTAAAAATTCTATACATATTAGGGCACAGGTAAATTTCTTATAGGTAAACATGATATCATTGTTCGGTGTCATACTCCTACTTTCGATTATGAATGAGAAAACATGGTGTGACTTATAATGGAATACTTTTTCGCAAGAGTAATAGTGCTATACTCTTTCGCAAGAGCGACAGTGCTAACTCAAAATATAGTAGGAAAAAGTTCTATTGATATTTCTTTGCTGCTTTCTTTGTATGAGCTATCTCTGAAGAATATGCCAGGTCGTTTACCGTATTCTGGCACTATTTCTGCTATTATAACAATTTTAGGACTTAAAAGTCGTTGACTACTGTTTAAAAAGTCATTTAAAAGGTGTATGTACTTACAGTAATAGCAATTTGATGTTCTACTGCGATTTGTCTATTAAATTTCTAATGCACACACTTAACCGAAATGCGTTTTCTGTGGACTGTTTGATAATAATTGATGCCTATCAATGTTTTTCTAAAGAGCTCACAGAATCTTTAGCTCTGATTAGAAATTTATGCTTTGCCTGTCAGACAGGTGGGCCGTGCTATGATGAAAAGGAGCATAAGGTAAAGGTTTCTCGTAGCCTTGTGACCGTTAACGTTGGTGTTTGAGGATCATCGTATCTTGGGAAAGCATATGAAAAACAGAGCCTATTCTTCCCCATTCTTGGTCTTTAGCCTTCACTGATTCCAAAATTGTACCCTTTTACTGCTGGTTTGACAGAGACAGAGTGTACTGCAGACGCTGGCTAGCTTGTTGGGAATTTGAACCCGCAACCTTTTGCTTCCTAGCCAAGTGCCTCTACCACTCGGCCACGGCGCCTCTAAAGCTTAAGACAAGTACAAATTATAAAGTGAGTAAGTTAGTGAACTCGGGTTTAATGTCCCACCAACAACTAGATCATTCCGAGACGGGAACTCGGTTTAAAGTCTCATCCGAAAGACCGGAGAAGCAGGGGATCGATCTTGCGACCTCAAATTATAAAGTCTAACACTAGCAAGTGCATCTGTTTAGTCCGATTCTAATATGTCAATGCAGCAGCAACAATCGGTGGATCATGGGGACAAAGTAGACTGCAAAGCGAAGACTCTGATCAGTCAACGAGAAGTTGATAAGACTTGAAATAAGTCCTTGTTCTCTGCACGTGCTCGAATGGTCATTGTTTCACGCAGAGACCCAATTTTCTGAATAATTCTGCTGCGACAGTTATGCAGTAATTATACAGCCAGCTTATAACCAGCATGTGCACATGCACATCTTAAACATGCCATGTTAGCGCGCAATACAATTCCACATAAAAATTAAACAAGATAGTCATGAGGCCCTGTATTACTCACTTGAGTAAAAATGTCAAAGATCAAACAAGGTCCATCATACGAATAAACCTGATAGAAATATGAGAGGCATTTGTTAAAGGTCAAAGGATGACCTTGATCTCTGTTCATGTTCATGTTACTAAAAATGTTTTCATGCCAAATTCTCCAACATTTTCTATGTTCTAGCGTTTTCCCATATAATAGCACCAGAATGAAAAGTTGACATTGCCGTAGAAAAAGTCAAAGTCAACTCAAACATCATTTGAACAGTTTTGGTAGTACTTGTGTATCCGATGCTACATATTAAGTTTCAGTGTCATCAGTCTATTGGTTCTTGAGAAGAAGAATTTGAAGTGATTTATCATATATTGGTGTGGTGGGCATGTTCGTCATGTACCTAGACCGCTTGAACAAATTATCCTTCCCCCGAGCTCTGGAGGCTCTATATGAAATTTGGTTGCAATTGGTCTAGTGGCTTTTCAGGAGATGTTTGAAATTTTCAAAATATGAGAGACCTGGATCCAAGGTAAAGACTGACTTCGACCTCTTGGACTCAGAAATCCTTATGTACTTTTCCAATATGACGGTATATACCAATATTTGGCCAAAAGTTTCACCAGTTTTCGTGAACTCTTATGTTCTAGCATTTTCCCACATAAAAGCACCAGAAGGCAAATTTGACCTAGCCGTAAATATGTTAAGGTCAACCCAAGGTCATAATTTGAACAAATATCTTGGTAGTACTTGATTACCCAATGCTACATACCAAGTTTCAATGCCATTTGTATATTGATTCTGCAGAAGAAGATTATATGGGTTTTTACTATGTGTGGGCGTGGCGGCCATGCTGGTTAGGTGACCCAAACCATTTGAACAAAATTCGGTTCCTGCAGCTTTGGAGACTCTGTGTGAATTTTGGTTACAAGTAGCTCACCTCCGGCCCAGGTGAGCTAAAGGAAACAAAATGCTTCTACAACAGTGCTTTTCCACTCACATGTATGCGAAGCGTATTGATGCACAGCCGCTGCTTAAAGTGAAGTTAGCATTAGACTCCTGAAAGTGGCTAAATCGAAATTTCGGTTTGAATGCTTTCAGGAGTTTTTTGAGAACTTCGCCTTTTGTTATTTTTTCTCTCGTTTACAAAGCTGAAATTTTGTACTCATACAAGTCGAACATGGTTTTATTTTGGCGAAGCTTTAATATTTCATTTCCAGGTGGGAGTGAAGTTGCGCCATTTACCGAGAAATAGCAATACACCGGGACCGCTCTTGTCAGAAAGCAATCTCGAACTTTATCTCAAATTTTGAAATATCCTTGCTTTTGAGGGCGTTTGCAATACAAAATTATGTGCATGTACTGTCACCATTCAGTCTTTGTTTACTTCCTTGTTATTTTAGGCCATTTATTTATTTCCCCTTATTATATATTTTAGGGTTAAAGTATTTATATTTGGTCTGTAACATACTGGTTGTATAGCATTTCCCTTACATGTAACACTTTAAGCATCAGTGACGAAAATAGCATACTATGCAAACAGCGTAGATCCTGATGAGGCGGCTCATAATGAGCCGCCTCATGTGGATCTACACTGTTTGCCCTCTAGTTTTTGAATTCTCAATATGAAATGTCTTGGACTAGGCATTTTTGAAATTTTTGCAGACGTAAATTTTGTCGTCTGCTTTTTGGCGCTTAAACAGTTAAATCTAGTATAATATGAATGAATGTGGCTGATTCATCTTCATTAGAAATAGCGAGATTTGTGTCAGCAGTTAATAAGGATAAACGATTCCGCTTCTTTGTATTATCAATAATGAGTGTTATAGTTTTTCACAAAAATTCTCACACGCAGAGCTCTAGATTTAAATATTCTATATGAGTGAAATAGGTTATTAGCATACAGAGCCCTACTTCAAACCGTCAATCAGATCCTTTTTTGGGCATCTGATCCAGTCGTGCCTCTGCACTGACTACGGTATGGGGGTTCAACGAGTCGACACTGGGTGTTCAACATGTCTGCCTACGGCTAGGCTGCCAGCTTACATCTGCGCAGGCTGATCTCATTAATTTTACTTCCTACTAGAATGTTGTCATTGATGCAAAATATACTTAAAAATTTAAATGCCAGTGACGAAAATAGCTTAAATATCCTCAAACAACAAAGATCCTGATGAGATGGCTCATCATGAGCCATCTCATTAGGATATATGCCGTTTGCCCTCTAGTCTCTTTATTTTAAATATGATTTAGCTTGGATGAAAATTTGCAGACTTAAATTTTGTCGTCTGCTTTTTTGGTGCTTAAAAGGCTGACTTGTCTTACAACTTTTATGGTTCCTGTAGGAATGTTATCATGCCAAAATCATGGGAAAACGCGAAAAGATGACAAAAGTCGGTGCAAGAACAGACATTTATTTACAACTTACAGAACGTTTATTATTCGCTTTGCGCAAGAAGATAATAGTGTAATTGATTTTCCTTGGACTGCCAGAAAATTGCATAACTTTATTACTGATGGGGGCAATACTTATCTGGTTATTATCAGTGCTTGTATACGCTATTATGAGGCAATTATAAGTCTATCCTTCTAATTTCGCTGAATAGGTCTTAGCTCCCAGTTGTCATACTCTTGGCCGTTCCAAGTCGGCACCTCTGTTGAAATTCATGTTTATTTGTTAGATTAAGTGTCTGCTACCTCAAATGAAATGTTCTTTCTGTGACTAAGGTGGGTCCTGCATCGTTTGCCAATGTCCATTTTATGAGACAAAATGTAGATATATACACTGTTAAATGTAACATATGAAACAGCCTCATATAAAAAAAGAAAAAACGGAAATTCAACAGATTTTGAAAACAAAGTCACCCCATTTCTGTTAATTCTTTGATTTAAGTAAATAAACGGGACTTCGATGTCAGACGAATCTGGCTTGTTAAGTTAATGCTGCTGTGGACAATATTACAAAATCAATTTTATCATATTTAACATGGTAAGGTTCAAATGATTGCTTGAATAACGTTGGCGTCATCTACTCGAAAAACTGACGTCATTTTTATAACAAAGTAGAAACGAAACTGTTAGCCTGAAGGATTGCGCAGTTTGTAGCTTAGCCCATATACTTGTTCTTCAGCTAATATATAACAGAAAAAAAAGAAGTGTGTGTAAGATGGACGGGTATATTTTCAGAAAAATCAACTCTTGCTTTTCTTCTCTATGAGAATCAAGTCTTTAAGAAAAGAATTTGCTTTCGTTGGAGCAGGTTCTTTCAATAAAGAGTATGCCCTATCTCGGAAAGAGTGATCGCCCAGGGGAGCAAAGAGGAAGCCATAAGAGCTGTTCCTCTTTTAGAAAATGGCGGAAGAACACGGAAATTTACCTATAAAACCTTACACGACAGACTGGTTGCAAGTCATTTTGGACTACTTTCGGCTTTATTGCATCAGATAGTAAATGTGAGTCTGATATGTTGTCGATGCATCATATGCATTTTTGACATGTTTATATTGGTGAGTAAACAATGGCAGTGCAATATATACACTGTCATTACGGGAGGTTGCTCAAAATTACAATAATTGAGCCGCGACACGAGAAAACCAACAAAGTTGTTGTGTGCCCAGCGCAGACTCAGATCAGTCTGGGTATCCGTCCAGTTAGATCAGAGTCTTCGCTAAGGGCTTAAAGGGTAGCTAAGGGTTTAAGCTACCTCCATGCGGACAGAGAGGACTCTGATCAGACTGGGCGGATGCCCAGGCTGATCTGAGGCTTCGCTGGGCGCACATGCCACTTTGTTGGTTTTGTCGTGTCGCGTCTCAAGTCATTATGATGCCAAATAACAACATCTGGAGAAAACAGTAGTAATGCTTTGCGTATTAATCTGCTGTGACATCTACAATGTTGCAATAGATATTATGCTAGGTCAATGATTCTTGCCACCTGTTTTTTACTGGGATGAAGAAAACCCGTTTCGATCTTTTTCTTTTTCTGTTTTATGTTGTTTTTCCTCTTCGGCTACTATGGACAAGACATGTTTAAGTAAAAATAGACGAATTCTGTATATTCATAGCATTTATTAGGCTTATTGTCCCCCGCCTTTTCGAAGAAAAGCGGAGGGACATAGTTTTCGGCATTCCGTCCTTCCGTCCGTCCGTCCTTCCGTCCTTATTTCCGTCCCCCTTAAGTAGTAGGTACCTTGTGTGCGCAACTCCTCCTACAGTTTTATGCCGATTCTTTCGAAACTTTACAGCTGTTTTTGTCATGGTCTGAAGATATGCATGTGGTTTGGATATAATCCTGAGATCATTTTTTATCACTTTTATCACAAGTTGAACTTAGTCATTTTTTAGGCGTTTTTAATATCAAAGTGACTAGATAGTGGGTACCTTGTGTGCGCAACTCCTCCAACAGATTTATACCGATGCCTTTGAAACTTCACAGGTGTTTTGGTCATGATATGAAGATATGCATGTGGTTTGGATATAATCATCACATATTTTTTATCACTTTTTTTCGCAAATTGAACTTAGCCATTTTTCATACATTTTTACTATCAAAGTGAATCGATAGTGGGTACCTTGTGTGTGCAACTCCTCCAACAGTTTTATGCCGATGCCTTTGAAACTTCACAGGTGTCTTGATCATGATCTGAAGATATGCATGTGGTTTGGATATAATCCTCACATTATTTTTTTTATTACTTTTTCACATTTTTAACTTAGCCGCTTTTCGAGCTCAAACACTAAGTGTATATACAGTGGAGACCTAGTTTCCAAGGCGGGGGACATAAATTTGTCGAATTTGCTAGTTCGTTGTGGTTTTCAATGGTTCAAACGGCTGACAGATGTATAAAAATACACATTTTATTCGTGGACATATATATATATAGTTTTCCTTTTTGTTGTTTGGATTGATAAAATGTATGATGTGTTGTAAAAGGAAGGTTTTTGACTATTTCTTTGGAACTGTGACGCTGAACTTATACCAACCGTCTAAATACAAACATAGTAGATGACAGGTATTCCCCTGCTTTGTTGCGAAAACGAATGTTTGGCCTTCTTAAGGTACGAATGGCAAGAAGGGCCGTTGCCATGGAATAGGTACACTGTATTCGCTAAACCGCTTCGTTGATATATTGCGTACAGCTATTAGCCATTCCTTGTTTTCTTCTTCTTCTTTCCGGTCGAAAGATCTATGTTTCTTTGTGATGCCTTTGTCATTGACTGCTTTTGTATTTAAATGCGCATTTCTCTTTATGAACAGAGCATACAAGAAACAGAAACAATTGCATTCCCGTTTTCCTTTCATTATCTGAACTTGCTGAACCATAATTATTTTGTTTCCTACAAATACTTCTGGTTACAAACACAATTGATCCGCGACACGAGAAAACCAACAAAGTGGCAGGTGCGCAAAGCGAACACTCAGATCAACCTGAGCATCCGCCAAGTCTAATCAGACTCTTCGCTAAGCGCTAAAGGGTAGCTAAGGGTCTAAGCTCCCTCTATGCGGACAACGAAGAGTCTGTAAGCGCTTAGCGGATGGCCAGGCTGATCTGAGTCTTCGCTGGACGCACATGCCACTTTGTTGGTTTTGTCATGTCGCGGCTCACATAGCCAGATTGTTCTCTGATTGATATTACAGTTGCTTTTGTTGTAATACTGTGATCGCTTTGTACTAATTGGCCTCGCATTTGCAACTGATTTATTCACTAACGGTTCTGTAACAGAAGATGTAGACATTGGGTTACCTTTCATAGTCAGTATTGGAGGCTCCGTGGTTGAGTGGTCAGAGAGATTTGGTTATGGTGCAGAAGATCGCGAGTTCGAATCCAAGTTGGGACAGTCGGCGACTGGAAAACTCTCTCTTTAAACCCAGCAGTAAATGGGTACATTTTTTTCCGAGTTTGGTCAGCCGGCGACGTGAAAACTCTCTCTTTAAACCTAGCAGCAAATGGGGACAGTTTTTACCCGAGTTTGGCCAGCCGGCGACTGGAAAACTCTCTCTTTAAACCTAGCAGTAAATGGGTACATTTTTCGAATCATAGAAGGACGAGGCAGCGAAAGGAGAAGGATGGGCTCCGCCTATAATATGCTGTGCCCAGGATACAGTGAGTCTCTAATCCCACTGTCCCTACGGCCTTCGTTTGGCCACACGTTTAGCCCGTTTTGTAGGGATTAAGGGATTAACTGAGAAATAATTAATGTAAAGTGTATTTTCATATATCTGTTTTGATTATCTCATAACGTAATCACATTGATTGTTTGCCATTAATGTTGTTGTTAATGTTCATATAGGTACACTTATTGCTTATATCAACACTATTGCTTCTTGAGTCTGTACAGGATAGTATTATGTTTACCGTAAATTTTGGTCATCATGATCATATCTGACATGAAGTCTTTGTCCTTTGAAATTGGACTTATACATTATCCCTGTTATAGCGGGTACTTTCTATACAAGTAAATTGTTATGTGGCAAAAATTCAGTATTTTTACCAAAACATTACTTTTCCCATTTTTATTACCTTTTCATCATTTTTCTATTCTTTTTCTCTTTCTTCTTTTCTGCTTAAAATTTTTGTATAAATTGTTGTTATTTAGATTAAGCCACCATTGATACATGTTTTCATTTGTTGATACTTAAAATAACATATGTCTTATTTTAAAAGTATCTCAGTAGCTTGCAATCATTATAATCAGGATTAAGTGGCAAACATAGTCACCTGAAGACATATTTTGGCTTCTGTGGCATCACAGTTTAATCACCGCTACTTTGTTCTATTGTATACATATGTTTGGTTGTTTTAACAGGGGACAGTCATTCTTTCCTGTTTTAACAACAAAAAGGAGTTTGTTATTTGTTAATTACTTACTAATGCTTTAGAGGATGTTTTCTTATGGTTTCCTGCCACAACATATTTTTTAATTGGTCATTCTCTATTAGGAGGTGTGGCTATTTTGTAAGATTTCTGAGATTTTAGTTCTTTTTCAAAAAGAACAGGTTAGTTAGGAATTACCTACTACAGCGTACACTTGCTTGGAGTTTACCAGCAAAACGAAAACTTTTGAACTTTGCAACTAAAGCCTAAAATATATGAAAATTATGTGAACTGTTATTTGTACTTGGAAATCCATTTACAGACTAAATTTTATGCTAGATGTGAACTTTAAATGCTGTTTGCTTCGGCGTAAATAAAATATTGTGAACTTCATTCTGTCTCCTGTGTTTTAAACTATTGAACATTAAGATTCTGGAATACCAGCTTCTTAATAATTTGCAAATATTTCATATCCATAGCTGGCCGCTCTTTATCAGCGATATCCACTGTTTGCTTAGCCATTTGATGGAAAAATACGGTAATACCTGTTCCCTACAGTCATTGCTGAGATTGTTTCAATAGCCGTTTAATTACCCATTTGTGCGTGCATAAGTATTCTATTACTTCTTGCATAAGGACTTTCCCAAAAAACATTTTCCAACATCCAAAAGTTGGGAAAAATCTTGAAAACATAAATACGTATCTATTCACATTTATGTCTGATCAAAGAATGTTTCATTAGCTGCTCATATATCTTCTTGGAGTAGGTACTTTTGTCAAAAATATCCTCTGATATCAACAAGAATGATAAGAAAGCAGGTAAGAAATTTCTAAGAAACTGACACAATTCAATCGTTTCAATCCCAGAATTCACTAAAGACACCAATTGGAAATGGGACATCACCAAAGACATTACCAGCGGCAGCCAGGTTAGCAGATATATCACATGTAGGTAGTCACAGGGCTAGCCTTAGCAGCACAATCAATATATCAATAACACACTGTGTCCATTCGTGTACGCCTATAAATGCGAGTTGGAGCAGTGTACGCCGAGTTAGAACACATTCAGAGAATGCTCGCGGACAAGAGGTAAGTGTTTGCCATGTGTTTTAACAGCTAACTAAGGTTTATGTCCCTCTCTTCTTCGCAGTTTTTGTCTTAGGCATCATCTACAACCGCAGGTAAATTTTCAAAGCACCACCTCTTGTAATAACACAAGAAACATCGGAAATGCTTGCAAAACATGTCATAATATTTGCTACTGGTCTTAAATTGTACTCAATATACGCAAACACTGTCTTCATTTACCAAAATTATAAAATGGAATAAGAAATGATCCAATTGTGACCATCAGAGCGAAGCCACAAAATGCTGATCGTAAAACTGAGAGAGCTGTTTGTATTTGTTTGCACCAGGGGTGTTGCCAAAGTACACGCCGAGTTGCAGCACCTGTGCACGCCGAGTTTAATCATTGTTGACATAACGGTGTACCGCGAGTTAGAGTATATATAAATGTCAAGTTCAAAGACTAATGACCAAACATGTACCATGCTCTGTATTTATGAGCCTTATCTGACCTGGCAAAAATAACAGATTTTGTATTCGTTAAAGGAAGTGCATCTGAACGCTCTTCCACTGATAGAGTTAATTATGAAGCCACATTTTGCGTTAAAGTACAGTGATAATACGAAAAAAAAAAAAAAAAAACTGTTCCTGAAGAAAATTTCGAAGCATTCTAGCTAAAACAAGCAAGCACCAACCATTAACGCTGACTAAGCTGCGAGTAAAAAGGTTGCGTATCACATAGTGCAAAAGCAGTCTGCCCATTGTTATAAGCTTTATACACTTAACCTAACGCACAAGCTGATAAGTATGTTATAAGCTGCAGTCCCTTTTGACACAACTCAATAATAATATCGGTATACAACACCTTAGCACCCCCACCGCCACACCTTGTAGCGCCTTGTGAAGTGGATAATCTGACAACAGCCCTCCACATGCCTGCAACATAATTTTATCTGCGAGACCGTCTCCTATTTAACATATCTCCTGTGCCCTTGCAGTCATACGACAAGGCTACAAGTGCAATCCTGATGAATGGCAGCACAGGAGAATGGTTGAGAAAAACAGTTGGAGTAAGACAAGGATGTCTTCTGTCACCCACCCTCTTCAACATTTTTCTCGAACGGATCATGTCTTGTCTGTTGCGCTGGAAGAACATGACGGAAAGGTTAGCATAGGGGGGGGGGGGGGGGGGGGGGGGCAAAATATTACCAATCTGCGGTTTGCCGATGGCATAGATGCTCTAGCTGAGGAAGAGCAGGAACTAGAAACCTAGCTGAAAATCTCGACCAAACGTGCACAAGGTATAAGATGGAGATTAGTGCTGAGAAGACCAAACTGATGACAAACACTGCACTGGTGCAGTTGGCATCCAGAGGGAGATCAAGGTAAAAGGACAGAAGCTGGGTACTTAACCAGCTTCAGATACCCTGGAGCAGTTGTCTCAGATGATGGCTCAAAAACAGGAGGTTCTCTCAAGGATTGCACAAGCCACTTCAGATCTTACCAAGCTGAAACCAAGTTGGAGAGATAACAACATAGTTCTTGGATCAAAGGTGACACTTTTGTGCTCCTTTGTCATTTCCATATTTCTGCATACCTGTTAATCGTGGACCTCTACAGTAGAGTTAGAGAAAAGAACGCAGGCCTTTGAGATGAGATGCTACCGAAGGTTACTGAACATTTCGTACAAAGACCATATAACTAATGAGGAGGTTCGCAGAAAGATCCATGCAGCCATTGGAGACTATGATGAACTCCTGACGCTGGTCAAGAAACGGAAACTAAGGTGGTTTGGCCACGTCTCAAGGCCTTCTGGCTGAGCAAAGGTGATTTTACAGGGCACAGTGAAAGGAAGAAGAAGAAGAGGTAGACAGAAGAAGAGGAGGGAAGACAATATTAAAGAGTGGACAGAGATGGATTTTGCCAGCTCAACTAGGGCAGCTGAAAACAGAACAAGGTGGAAGGGGATTGTTTCGAAGTCATCTGTGGTGCCCCCAGCGACCTAGCAAGGTTATGGGATAGAATAGAATAGATCTCCTGTGCAGACGTACAGACAATTACATTCTACGAAAATGTGCGGAGAGACGAAAATTGGGACGGACACTAAAATAACAGAAAAAGGCAACTAGATATTTTTTCTAGGGTTGCTTTTGAAAACTTGAGGGATCAGAGTTGCCCGACCTGGAGTAAAGCAAAGTAAACGTAGAACTATTGCGTATCTACCCATCTGATTTAGAGAAGCGTACAGAGTAATGCGTCTGCCAATAAAGAGCGACTGAGAGAGAGAGAGTTCAAAGCTATTTCAATCAGAAAAGAGTCTTACAAAAGAGTCAATAAATCATAGACCTTTTCCTTAGCATATCAGTATTTTTCATTTTCTTTAGAAAATGATACTTTGCTTGGGTGAATGAATACACTTTCAGGGGAAGCCAATTCTGTCATTTTCATTCTTTCCGTCCTTCTAAATTCTTGAAGAGAAGAATTGCTGCCCAAGCAGCAAATGCCTTCCTTTAAGAGAAGAGCCCCATTTTGGAAGTTTTTTTTAATGAGGAAGTCAGTACATGTTTCCCTTTGTACTCTCTTGGAATGAGTTTAAAATGTAAAGACTGGAATTTACTTTTCCCAGTGAATTTTCGAACTGAAAGTTCACCCGTCGAATGGTATAAGCAACAGTGATCTAATAGCTCTTGCAAAGAAAATGTTCTGAATGAACAGTAATAACATTGGCAGGCAAACTCATCATATCTGGAAGACAAACAAAATGTGGATGCTTAATTATTTACAATATTCTCAATCATTCTTTTGAATTTACTAATAAAATGATTTTTCATACAAGCAATCAGACAGCCAACAACAACTGACTGACTTTGGTATTTTAGACACTATCAGTACGAAGCAATATCAATAAATGCTCAGCTAGACAGCTGCAACTAAATTTAATGCCATTTAAAAAAATCACAAAGAGCAGTACTTTATTCCAACTAGGCGTACACCATTTTTGACAAAAAAGCTTAAACTCGGCGTACATGGGTTCTCCAACTCGCCGTATTTTCGTTAATTATGTATTTGCAACTCGGCGTGCACTTCAAACCATTACAGCCTGCCTACAAATGATTTCTATATTCAAAGCAGACAGAATTTGACCGATTCATCTATTACAATAGCTTCAATATATATATGCCTAGCTAATAAGGAACCTATCAATCAAGAGATACATGTATTTGTAAAGAAATACTGAATTCTTTTTCAGTAAAGGCAGTCTCACCTGAAAGAATGTACAGATTTGGTTAAATATTCTGTAAATCGAACATTGCATTCACGTGAAACTATATCAGTCTGAAAGCTTATTCAGTTACAGATACGCTCATGCTAGTTTATTACATTTAGATGACAAAAAGCCCTGATAAATGAACTTACTTTAAAGCCATAATGACATTTGCGAGACGTGTTTTCTTCTAACTCGGCGTACACTGCTCCAACTCGCATTTATAGGCGTACACGAATGGACACAGTGTAACAGAGAAAGCAACAAACTATATATAAAACAAACAAACAGAACCAAAACAGAAGTGCCGCCATGGGACGGCCAGCAATGAAAATACTTGGGGGCTTAACCGGATTGCGGTCGACCAACCCTCGCCCTTGGTTCTGTTTTCGTTCATCAGACACTTAGTTGTTCGTTTTGCACAGAAGATAGTAGCTCAAGTGCATTATCTCAGAAACATAGAAATATAAATTTTGATTAAGATAATACAGACACGAGGGCTTACAGAATTATAGCGACGCTGAAATTCTAGGGCAGAAGAAACCCACCAATTAAACCACGATGGGCTCGACCCAACACAGCTTTTGAAGGGCTCGGTATTAGTTTGACGTTTTGCGTTGGTTGAGTTGTAGATAATATTTGCTGGTTTAGTGTTATGTTAACATGTTTATGTTTACCGTATACGCGGTAATTTTCGCGGGTTCAAATTTTCGCAGTTAAGGGTCAAAAACATAAATATTAATTTTCGAGATTTTTAATTTTCGCGGTTAGCAACATGCTCGAAAAGCAAAACTATAATTTCTATTTCACTTGAGTAAGTTCCTTCATTAACCTGCGGCAAATGAAAAGTACCAGCAACTACCGAAGCAAACACAAACAAAATATATTATCACTGTGTCTACAGGAGACACTTGGTAAGAAACAGGGAATTATTCGCGATTTTAATTTTTGCGGTTTCTATGTGACCGCGAAATATCGCGAAAAATGGAACACCGCGAAAATTACCATGTATACGGTAGTTTTTTCCCCATTCCATAACATCCATCCACTGGCACGCAACCGTTCTGCCAGTTACAAACCTAGCCTGTCTGCCATTTTCGTTTCTTATGTGTATTCCATGCTTCCAAAGCATATAATTTTCCAGAACGTATCTAGAATAAGCGAGTGTTGTTCTGGTTTTGGTTTGTTGATGATGCATACTTAAATGGAACGAGTCTCTTCAGGAGCGTTTCGTTTCCTCATGTCTCGGCTCAAATAAATAATAAAAAGCAAATATGCTACATCCGTATTTTTTTATTTATTTGAAATTTCTTGACAAGATACATATATATGAGTCAAAGGATTGGACGTAGATTAGACCTATATTTGTCCTCTCCTAGGTGACGATTGTTAAGTTAGTTCCTTTTTCCCTTTTCCTTATAACTTAACAATCGTTCCTAGGTGGTGTTGTACTATATACATAGACAAGAAGAGTAAATATGTATAAGTCAAATCTGTAGGTTTGCATGAATAGTATCTTTTTATGTTTATATGGTTGAACTATACATACGTACACCACTCAGATTGAAATATCATATAAGTAACCCAAGATAGATTGAGGGTGCATTGATCAGGAGCTGACGCAATCTATTACCATATCCTGCCTTAAACATCAAACGGGAAAGGAAAATAAAATAAAGACGCACACAAAGCAACCCAAGGCATTCCAAACGCCAAGATTTCGGCTCTTTACCAGCGGATGGCAGCGAGGTCATCCTAAATAATGTATAATAAGTCAAAGAGTAATAGAAAGCGGACAAACAATGACAAAAATAGTAAACCACAACAGAAGCACCGCCTTGGAACGGTAATTAATTATTGGGGGCTGACACTCTGACAACATTTTCATGTATCTGTTATAGAAATGGGAAAGCGAAGAAGTACCAGAGGGCATGCATTCTGCTGCTGTTGTTTGTGGTGCTGCTACTGGTTGGTGTGGTTGTTCTAGTTGTATTGTTAGTGCAAAGGATCAATGACGACAACTCACAGCATAAAGGTAAGCTAGACAGCGCCGAACAAACGCTTTTGATCTCTCCCTCTCTCTCTCTCTCTCTCTCTCTCTCTCTCTCTCTCTTGTGGACTGGGTGATATTTTCAGTATCAGCTATTGTTGGCGGCTGGGTATTGTGTAGTCCCGAGTTCTCCAAGTTTTCCAATATTTCTACACGATGGGAATTATCTCCACATAATTGAACTGTTCTTTCAGCATGTTCAGTCTTTGTATGACGTTGCTTCAGATAATTGCAAATAACAGTAATGTTTTAAACTAATTATCAGGGTGTTGATTCCCACAGATATCTACTTATCTCAAATATTATTCTTGACAGAAATGTTTCATTAGAAGAATTAGGAATTCAGTCAAGTTTCGGTCTCAATACAGACATTTCGAAGTATGAATCGCAATAGAATTTTGCGAACAGCGAAGACTCAGATCAGACTACAGTCTGATCAGAGTCTTCGCTATCGCTACGTATTTTCCTCAGGACTCATAGTTTGACACCCAAAACATGTGATCATTCTGTGTTGGCACGTGTTGGCAGATCCCTGTCATGACATGCAATAGTTTGACCGAGAAAGTCTGACACTGTAACAATATGCATTTCTGTTTTCAGATCCTGAAGTCTGTTATTCAAAGCACTGCATAAACACAGGTATGACATTGACAACCTTATATATTGCGTATGTTATGCTCTTTTCAAGATTCATTTTCAAGATTGTTTAAGTTTTCATCTTATTTGATAGTGTTTGATCATAATATTGTAATATCTCTTATTTCTGTTTTGTAATATGTGCTTATACAAAATACAAATAAACTACAGTTTAAACCAACAAAATAGCTTTCAAGTATAACTTGTATCTGAACTGCAGTCAAATTTGTCTTAATGGGTCCCCCATGGCTGCTTAATTCAGGTGGTCGCTTATTACAGGTTCAGCTAGAACTGTATTTTGTTTCAAAGATGCACAGAAAGGTGACAGCTCAAACAGTTTATCCCATGTCATTACCCCTTATGACAGGTTTGACTGTATATTGTTTGATAAAAATGTGGCGCAATACGACAAAATCAGCTTAGTGGCATGTGCGCCAAAAAAGACTCACATCAGCCTGGGCATCTGGGATTCTGATTAGACAGGGATTCCCAGGCTGAACAGAGTGTTAGCATGACGCACATGCCACTTTGTTTGCTTTGTCGTGTCGCGGCTTAAATAAAGAAGCTTTTACAGAAAACTACCTTTAACTTTTAGTAATCCGATTCCTATATACAAACATACATTTTTGTTTTGTTTTTGAAATATATAAAATCTATCCTGCCTTAGTAAAGGATCACAGGAAAAGACCGCAAATTGCAATTTTAAGGTGATGTATTCACTTTAAGGGTTAGCAAGTCTGCCAGGCATTTTTTTCTTTTAAACTTCACCCATGGGTTGCTTCCCCTGAAGGTATACCCATTTACCTCAGGGAAAAGATCTTATGACATCTTTAAACACTTTTTGCTTATATAAGTTGCACCTTAGTGGGATTGTTACAAGAAATGTAACCCGACATATATCGTAGGTTTCAATTATCATCATGAACTATAAAGCCAGGTAGGACACTCAAGTATCTATATGAGCCGCGACACGACAAAACCAACGATGTGGTTGTGCGCGAAGCACACACTCAGTTCAGCCTTGGGATCAGCCCAGTTTGACCAGAATCTTCGGTAAGTGCTCAAAGGGTAGCTAAGGGTCTAAGCTACCTCCATGCGGACAGCGAAGACTCTGATCAGACTGGGCGGATGCCCAGGCTGATCTGAGTCTGCGCTGGGCGCACAACCATTTTGTTGGTTTTCTCGTGTCGCGGCTCATATCATTTGGGTTTGTCTCATCCGATTTATTAGTTGTTGATGTGAGCATTTAAGTCACTCTATGTATTTCGGCCATTTTAATCAAAGGCAGATATTTTTTTGTAATTTCCTGTTAAGCACACCTTCCAAAATGAGGTAAGCTCCGAAAGAAACTAATTTGCTCCCTCCCTAGGGAGTAAATTCCTTCATTTAAGAATTGATCCTTTAGCAGAAGGGATGCGAAAATGAAAGTCACAGAGAAACGTCCCTTAAAGATATATCCATTCGCCCCAAGACAGATCGTACTGCACATCTACGCTGTCTTATATTATTTTTGATTAAATTCACTTACCTGAGGCATACTTACTTGTACTCTTGTGCCAGTTCGAATTCCACTTTTTTTTCTTCTAATGGAGATTCGGCAGATTTTGAAGGTGATAGCATTTGAGCCACGACACGACAAAACCAATAAAGTGATGTGTTCGCCCATCGAAGATTCAGATCAGCCTGGGCGTCCGCCCAGTCTGATCAGAGTCTTCATTGTGCGCTCAAAGGGTAGCTAAGGGCCTGAGCTAGCTCCATGCCGACGTCGAAGACTCTGATCAGACTGGATGGATGCCCAGGTTGATCTGAGTCTTCGCTAGACGCACATGTCACTTTGATGGTTTTGTCGTGTCACGGCTTATTTCTGTTGTAGCATCTCGAGTTCTGAATGCAATGAACACGAAGGTAGATCCATGTGACAATTTCTTCGAGTTCGCCTGTGGTCAGTGGGTGGAGACACATCAAATACCAGAAGATAAAGGAGCTATCGACCAAATGGAGCTGACGACTAATAAAGTAGAATATGAACTGCAAGGTATACCGTTTTACCACACCGCGGCCTTTTTAGTAGTGAGGCATTTTTCCACAACTTTATCTGTTTTCAGGGGAAAGGAATCCCTGCTGTAAGATGGGAAACACTTAAAGGAAAGAATGACAGAAAACTCTATTAGTTCGGATAGATGGATGGATGACTTGCGATTTCATGTCCTTTTCAATAGTATTACAGCATATCGGGATGATGGGAGGGAAGAAATGCTTTAATTGCACGAATGTTAGCGATGTATTAATGTTCGCGATTTTCGCGGTCAACATAAATGCGCGAACTTTAATATCTGCGAATATGATGATTTTACAAAGGAATAATAGGAAAGCATGACTAATTTGCGAACTGAAATACCCGTGAATAAGCAAAAAACTGCAAAATCGCGAATATTTGTCCCAGCGAATATTTGTACAATTACAGTAATAGGCTGTGTGCAATTGTAGCTCGTTTATGGTTGAAAAGCTTTCCGACTCCAGCGGGATTCGAATCAGATTGCTAACTTTAATAGCAGGCTTAACTCACTGAGCTACCGGATCGAGATCCTGTCAGTTCGGAGAAGCTTTCTTTAAGAATCAGGCAAATATTTCCACGGACAATGATCTCCCTAGCCGATGTATCTTGACATCTTAAATCTACAAACTTCAGATTTTGTGTCTTGGTAAACAGCGTTTATACATGTACATGTGAACAGCCGGCCTGGCTTTATACATGTTTATATCTCACTCCGGATTTCTCGCGACGCGGCATATAGGTACATATTTTTAAATGACAGTTAACGTTGCTTATGATTACTTGGATTTCGTCCCAGTGTTACGTTATTCGTAGTACCAATTCATATTTGCTTTCCTAAATAATTACTATGCTGATTATAAACATTTTTCTTTTAATTTCAGCCTTGCTGGAAGAAAAGCTAGACGCTAACGAAGCAGAGTTTATTACAAAAGCGAGAGATTTTTATCGTTCCTGTATGAATGAAGGTATTCTAGTTTATTGCTCATCATCTTTGGCTTTTATTATAATCTTAATCAGACAGTAAACATCTAATTCTCATTTTTACCTTGTAACCTTTCTGTTTGACATTTTTTTGATATTCGGAATTCAAACAAAAGCGAAATCTGACTCATTTTAAATTAATTTCCACACAAAGAAAAGTAAACAAAATAGTTTAAAACGCAGTTAGTTTAGTCCTGGTAACCTCATAGCCTTGCAAGGTCGTTTGGGGCACAACAGATCACTTTGGAACAATTATTACTTCTTACCTAGTCCTGTTTTCAGCTGCCCTAGTTGTGCTGGTCAAGTCTATCCCTGTTCACTATTTTAAAAGGATCATCTTACCTCTTCTTCTGAGTCTGAAAAACACTAGATAATGTTTAGATAGATGGGAAGTTTGATGTCGTGAGTTGGCTGCGGTTTGTGATTGTTGCATATCCTGGACCTTTCTATAAACTTTTTTTGGCTAAAATGCAAAATGTGGAGATCCAGTTCAGACGCACAGAACGCTGATCAGGATCAGCACTGTTTGCTTACAGAAATTTCTTTGTAAAGTACAATGAATGCGAAGACATTCACAAGAAACTCCTAAAACTAGAAATTGACTCATTGAAACAATATGGGTGGACAATCCACTGGTCAAAAATTCGTTTCATTCGAAATGCCACTTTGTACATGGTTTTTTCAGATGCAGTTGATAAAGATTCGGCGACAGAAGTTCAGCAATTCATAACTGATGTAGGAGGTTTCCCCGTGTTGGAAACTAACTGGAATGAATCCAGCTTTGATCTTGAAATGAGTATTGCTCGAGCTCGACGTCTTATAACCAATAATGTATGGCCTATACCAAGTGGAATTATGATTGGATTAAATATACTTAATGACTATAAAGTATATGGAAAACACGTTATATATGTAAGTACGCGGCATTCAAGATTTTCAAATTTAACGATTTTATGGTGTATCCAATATGTCAAAATATTGGTTGATATTTGAAAAGTCAGACATTTAACATTTTCAGTTATTGATTACCCATAACTAGGTAATCAAATTTAAAATATAACATTACAGTGAAGTTGAAGAAACGTTAATTTTCGCCTTATCACTTATATACATAGATGGGGTGAAAGAACATACAAGACTTAAAGCATGGATAGATGAATAGCTAGCTTGCTGGCTAGTGGGATGGATGGATGTGTTTGGGGTTTACGGCCTTTTCAACACTATTTCAGTCATCACTGGCCATTAAGGAATAGGTCAGAGGAATTATGAGGAAGATGGAGATGAATCACGACTTCAGCAGGCATCGAGTTGGTAATTCCTGGATTTCGTTTATCGAGCGTTAACTCTTCGACCAACATGACCTGACGACAGAAATGGATCGAAATAAATGAATGACTTTTGGAAACTTCAATGCGTCATAAAAGCTGCTTTAAGATACCTATCATCGGAGTATTGCAGAATAGACCGCATACGCCTGGTCAGGGCATATGCAACTCCTTCAGGCATTTAGCCTGTCATTTAAGATTTTTAAGCAATAGGTTTTTATTCTCTTACCAGTGTAGGCATTTGTGGATGCTGATTTTTTTCGGTAGTGATGACCTTCGGACAATCATTTTAAGATGTTTCCTTTTGCATACATTATCTGTGCGTTACATTGGGCAGTACTTGAACTTGTTATTATGTCACACTTTTACACATGGACAGTTTGACCAGCCTACTTTGCTACTTGATGGTCGAGACGTGTACTTAGACGAAGGATCAGATGTTTTTCCCGCTTATAGAAAGTACGCAACGGACTTGGCTGTGGCGGTGGGAGCTGACCAAAAAACGGCAACAGACCAGATGAAGGATGTTGTGGACTTCGAAATTGATCTTGCAAAGGTAACCGCAACTTAGTCTTTAGTAAATATATGTTTCTGTAAGAGTTCGTGGTTATTTAATATAATAAGTTTTTAAGAAAATACACTAGTTTTATATATATGTAGGCTTTTATGACTTTTTAGCTGCAGTCATGGAAATTTAATCAGAAAAGTAAGATACACATGCTTTATTATATTGCAAATTTTGATATCTGAGAAAATTTTGCCGAATTACATCTTGTAACACAATTTTTAACGGAAAATCGAGTACATGTAGAAAGATTTCTAAGCTGATCATTACCAATAATTGTAAGCCATGCATGAGAAAACAGTAAACATTTTACGGTAATTTGATCTCTACTGCCTCATTGTCTCAAATAAGCTTAGGTTGAAATGATGAATAAGGGACGCGAAGAATTACTTTATTTATCTTTCATAATTGTTGCCTTACATACTTTATATTCATATTTCCTCAGATAACGGTTTCTATTCCCGACAGGAGAGATTCGGAGAGAAATTACCGGAGAATGAACGTGTCCTCCTTGTCTGAGTTATACCCACAGGTAAACACTCTCAGACCTTTACTAATTATAGCAGTTCACTACTCTGTTAAACTCTTGGACTCAGCATTCTATTTAAGTTATTTTACGAGACTAATTTGTCATTAAGGCATTATGGGTGGTTAATTCGATTTTCTTAAAAATGTTTGCTAGCAAACAGTTTGGCAGGAGCGGCAAGTTGATATATACTCGAAAAAAAATATTAAGAGGTCAAACTTATGGAGTGTATATTTCTCAACTTATAAGATTTGCTAGAGTGTGTAGTCATGAAGATGACTTTAATGCTCGTAATAAATGTTTAACTGCTAAACTTCTTCAACAGGGCTATCGGTATCATAAGCTTAGAAAGGCTTTTTCTAAATTCTATCGCAGACACCATGAATTGGTTTCAAAATTTGATGTCGGATTAAAATTTCTTTTACACCAAGGCCTATCGGAACCAGAATTTTATGGTGACTTAGTATACAAATTCAAAAAGATTAAGGGTAGGACTGATTTTTAGCTCACCTGAGCCAAAGGCTCAGGGTGAGCTATTGTGATCACCCAGTGTCCGTCGTCCGTCGTCCGTCGTGCGTCGTGCGTCGTCCATCGTCCGTCGTGCGTCGTCAACAATTTGCTTTAAATGACATCTTCTCTGAAACCGCTAGGCCTAGGGCTTTGATATATGGTATGATGCATTGTCTAGTGGTCCTCTACCAAGTTTGTTCAAATGGTGGCCCCAGGGTCCAAAATGGCCCTGGGGCAGGGGGTCTTGGGTTCGAAACTAAAAAATACTTAAAAATCTTCTTCTCCAGAACTGCTTGGCTCAGATGCATGAAATTTGGTATGTAGCATTGCCTAGTGGTCCTCTACCAATTTTGTTCAAATGGTGGCCCCAGGGTCCAAAATGGCCCTGGGGCAGGGGGTCTTGGGTTCGAAACTAGAAATTACTTAAAATCTTCTTCTCCAGAACTGCTTGGCTCAGATGCTTGAAATTTGGTATGTAGCATTGCCTAGTGGTCCTCTACCAAGTTTGTTCAAATGGTGGCCCCAGGGTCCAAAATGGCCCTGGGGCAGGGGGTCTTGGGTTCGAAACTAAAAATTACTTAAAAATCTTCTTCTCCAGAACTGCTCGGCTCAGATGCTTGAAATTTGGTATGTAGCATTGCCTAGTGGTTTTCTACCAAGTTTGTTCAAATGGTAGCCCCAGGGTCCAAAATGGCCTTGGGGCAGGGGGTCTTGGGTTCGAAACTAAAAAATACTTAAAAATCTTCTTCTCCAGAACTGCTTGGCTCAGATGCATGAAATTTGGTATGTAGCATTGCCTAGTGGTCCTCTACCAAGTTTGTTCAAATGGTGGCCCCAGGGTCCAAAATGGCCCTGGGGCAGGGGGTCTTGGGTTCGAAACTAGAAATTACTTAAAATCTTCTTCTCCAGAACTGCTTGGCTCATATGCTTGAAATTTGGTATGTAGCATTGCCTGGTCGTCCTCTACCAAGTTTGTTCAAATGGTGGCCCCAGGGTCCAAAATGGCCCTGGGGCAGGGGTCTTGGGTTCGAAACTAAAAACTACTTAAAAATCTTCTTCTCCAGATTTGCTTAGCTCAGATGCTTGAAATTTGATTTGTAGAATTGCCTAGTGGTCTTCTACGAAGTTTGTTCAAAAGGGCACCCCAGAGTCCAAAGTGGCCCCAGGGCAGGGAGTCCCAGGTTTGAACCATAGAAATACATAGAAAATATTAAAAAATCGTCTACTTCAGAACCTCAAGGCTCGTATGCTTGAAATTTGGTATGTAGCATTGCCTAGTATTCCTTTACCAAGTTTGTTTAAATGGTGGCCCTAGAGTCCAAAAAGGCCCTGCGACTGGGAGTCCTAAGTTTGAACCATAGAAATATATAGAAAAATATTTAAAAAATCTTCTACTTTAGAACCACTTGGCTCAGATGCTTGAAAGTCGGTATGTAGCTTCTCCTAGTAGTCTTTTACCAAGTTTGTTCAAATGATGGCCCCAGGGTCTAAAATGGCCCCACCCAGGGGGTCCTGGGTTTTAACCATAGAACTACATAGAAAAATATTCAAAAATCTTCTTCTTCAGAACCACTTGGCTCAGATGCTTGAAGATTGGTATGATGCATTGCCTTGTTGTCCTTTATCAAGTTTGTTCAAATGATGACCCAGGGTCCAAAATGGCCCTGCAGCAGGGAGTCCTGAGTTTGAGCCATTGAAATACATAGGAAACTGTTAAAAAATCTTCTTCTTCAGAACCACTTGGCTCAGATGCTTGAAATTTGGTATGATGCATTGCCTGGTGAACTCCTACAAAGTTTGTGTAAATGGTGGCCCTGGGACAGGCAGTCTTGGGTTTGAAATTAAAATGTACTTAAAAACCTTCTCCTCCAGAACCCCTTAGTGCAGATGCTTGAAATTTTGTATGATGCATTGCCTAGTGGTCCCTTACCAAGTTTGTTCAAATGATGGTGCCAGGGTCAAAAATGGCCCCGCCTCAGGGGTCCTGGGTTTGAACCATAGAAATACATAGAAAAATCTTCAGAAATCTTCAGAACCACTTGGCTCAGAGGCTTGAAATTTAGCTTATAGCATTGCCTAGTGGTCCTTTACCAAGATTATTCAAATGATGGCCCCAGGGTCCAGGGTTTGAACCATGGCAATAGAAAAACATTCAAAAATCTTCTTCAGAACCATTTAGAAATGGTTGCAAACTATCAGGTTTGTTCAAATTATGACCCTAGTTTGACCTTTTACCTTTTTGCTCAGGTGAGCGATTCAGGGCCACTTGGCCCTCTTGTTCTGATCAATTCCGAAAAAAAATAATACGTCACAAACGTATTGGCTATAATTTAAATGTTATGCGACAGTCTGCATGCTTAGTGATTAACCCAATCACGGTTGATAACTTTGCTGCACTCTTTAATTGCACACCGGGGGATCGGTCGTCAGACTCTATGATGGCCCCGACCTAAAGCTATATATTTTAGTTGGTTAGGACCGGAGCCTTTTTGTCTGTTGCTTGGTCCACCGGGGCTCAACTGGTGACCTTCTTTTGCTTCAGATTTCCAGTGGGGTTGTTTGGCAGGACAGGGATCTCCACCTGTCAGACGACCCGTTGTATCTGTTGACTCCTCGTCTTTGCTTCTTCATGGTGTTGAATTTTGATTTATGTGTTTACCGTGATGATTCATTGACGAGTTAGAGGGTTATCATGCGAACCGAACAACCAACTAAATGTTTTGTACCACTTCAGAAACTGAGGGTGAGGTTGGGCCTGTAAAATCGATTTAAGCCCCCCAGTAATTCATTACTGACCGTTCCAAGGCGGTAGTTCTGTTGTGGTTCTCTGTTGCCTGTTTTTGGTGTCAAAGTTTCTGTGATGTTTTACCTTATGTATGTTCTTATTATTTTTGGTTCGGTTTGGGTTGCTGAGTGGCCACCTTTTGGGAACAAGCTGCTCACTCGGTTGGCCATATGTTCTCTGTATCTTGATTATTTGTAATCTTAGTTGTTTCCAACTATGGTTTGAGGGCTGGATTTGGATTTTGGATTTGGATTTTGATTGTTTCAGTTCCTGATCTTTGCATACTTTTTACTTTTACCCTGCGATTTCTGAAACGTTTCAAACATTTAGTAAAATAAATCATTTCTACCTTCCATTTCATTCATTTTGCAAGTTTTGTACACATGAGGTTTGAAACTATAACATTTATCTTGACCAAGTCCAGACTTTAATTCACACTACCCTCAAAATCAAAGTGGTCTGATATCCATAAGGAGCAAATTCATTAAAATTTTCGATTTCGCCAAGACATGAATTGTTTAGCAAAATTGCTCGATAATCATCAAATTTAATCATCTTAAAAGTAAAAAGTATGCAAAGACCAGGAACTGAAACAATCAAAATCCAAATCCAGCCCTCAAACCATAGTTGGAAACAACTAAGATTACAAATAATCAAGATACAGAGAACATATGGCCAACCGAGTGAGCAGCTTGTTCCCAAAAGGTGGCCACTCAGCAACCCAAACCGAACCAAAAATAATAAGAACATACATAAGGTAAAACATCACAGAAACTCTGACACCAAAACCAGGCAACAGAGAACCACAACAGAACTACCGCCTTGGAACGGTCAGTAATGAATTACTGGGGGGCTTAAATCGATTTTACAGGCCCAACCTCACCCTCAGTTTCTGAAGTGGTACAAAACATTTAGTTGGTTGTTCGGTTCGCATGATAACCCTCTAACTCGTCAATGAATCATCACGGTAAACACATAAATCAAATATCAACACCATGAAGAAGCAAAGACGAGGACTCAACAGATACAACGGGCCGTCTGACAGGTGGAGATCCCTGTCCTGCCAAACAACCCCACTGGAAATCTGAAGCAAAAGAAGGTCACCAGTTGAACCCCGGTGGACCAAGCAACAGACAAAAAGGCTCCGGTCCCAACCAACTAAAATATATAGCTTTAGGTCGGGGCCATCATAGAGTCTGACGACCGATCCCCCGGTCAGCAAGCTGTAACAAGTTTAATACTGACAGTAATTTTAGAAGTTATGCCACCTCAAACTGACACACTAACAATTCTCTATGGGAATTCAAAACACTCTCATTTTAAGGGTAGTTTGACTTTAAGCATTGACGTGGTCAAGACAAAGGCTATTAGTTCAAACTTTATATGTATAAAACTTGCAAAATGAATAAAATGGAAGGTAGAAATGATCTTTTTACCAAATGTTAAAAATGTTCCAGAAATCGCAGGGTAAAAGTTTGACCCCTTAATCTTTTTTCGAGTATATATTGTACGCCTGAAGACTGCAAAAATGTTATGACTAAGTTAGTCAAATTAGCAGAATTTGATATTTGTCTAAAAAGTATAATAAGCGAAATTGATAGGATAATTTTAAAACTGTACAAAATGTACCACTTACAAAATCAAAATATGCTTACATATACGAGTAAATGGAAATAGCATCTTCTTCAAATAATATGAAATTAATTACGATAACAATTTTATTTATTGCGTTTGAAAGAAAAACCACGGATTCGTCATACTGAGCACAGAAAAGGCCACAATCACAAATCAAAGCCGACCTAAGATACCGAAAGAAGCAGAGGAGTGAAAGACAGCCTACTGGACACACAATGTGGAATAAACATTTATTCAACGTTGATTCAACGTCATGAAGTTGCATCAATGTTGTTTCCATGTTGATTTAGCATTGTGTGCCTGCTGGAAGGCGCCTACACGGAACAGTACCACTTCAGACATAGCCTAGCAAAGCGAAACCACACCATGAAAAGTCATACAAAATATGTGTACATAAAATTTATGACAAAACTATATTCATCTACTTTCTAATATTTACTCAATGGCCAAAGCAACTGAAAGTCAAGTAGCCAGCTAAACAGGTGACTGAAATGCTAGAATTAAGACAAACAGGGTTCGCACCAAAGGTTCCTGCTGTTGAACGGACACTGTAGCATAAACTATTAAGGACGTAATCCTTTTTTTTGTGGTGGGGGTATATAATTGAGGATTATTTCCTCAGTCTCAAGGAACGCCACATTCACATAGACACGAGGGAGACATATATCCTCATGCGAAAAAAAACAACAAAAAACAAAACTAAGGTATTCATATATATTGCGTGTGGATGCAAACAAGATTTAAAAGATCTCCAGTATGGCTATAAACAGAGTGTTTTAAGTCAAATGTCTAAATAAACTAATTTCATTAAAAAGTATGAAGAACGAAGATGTTAAGACTAATTTGGTGCCTGTCGTTGGTAATTGTTTTGGTGATAACTTTTTTTTCTTTTTACAGTTTGACTGGCTAAGGTATCTCCATGAAGTGTATAAAGATACAAATGTTACCATAGAAATGGACGAGCCCGTGGTACTCTGGATGAAACAATACTTTGATGAATTGTTTGACCTACTAAATCGGACATCAACGAGGTTTGTATTCACATTTTACCTTGATCAAATGTAGCCAAACAAATCTAGAATTGAAATAAAGATGAACATAAATGGCCAATCTGAAAAAAAGCCTTTGCTTTTGCTTTGCAAAAAGTTTGTTCCCAAGGCCATAGACCGTATACTTGTTTGCGAATGGAGAACACTGTGATCAGATTTAAAATATTTAGAAAGCCTTGTTTTTGTCCATCAATTTAACAAAGGGTGACACTTTTTGTGACGTCCTGTTTACTTCCCTGGACAACTATACCCGCTGAGAATGGGATCTTCCTTTGAACAAAAGAGTTTGCTCCTCTCGGAGCAAATTATTTCCTTAAAGAATTGTAGTAAGTTGCGAAATGAGGGAAATATAAAAACTTCAGAATTACTTCCCCTGAAAGTGCTCTCATTCACCTTAATAGGTACGCAAACGGATATATATTTTTTGTTTGTATATACTGCTATTTACGTTTTCACAAGTCGCGGCTCATGTCACTAATTCACACAAGCTGTTGTTGTTTTGATTCTTTAAACTATATACAATATGACATGCGAGCTCTATTTCCTTTAATCAGATCAAGTGCCTGAGGCAGAATGAAATGACGGATTGTATTTTCTAACAAGCGTGTCATCACTTCAAGCTTTATTCTTTTTCAGACGCAGTTTTTGGTCCGTTTTCATCAAATAAATATTGTAGTTTCTGTAATTCTTTTTCAGTAGTTTATGCAAGCGCGCTGTTAACTAAACAAAACAGTTTATACGTATCATTTGAAGTTATTCCATTTTGCAAAACAGTAACATTTTCCTATTTTTATCACTTCAACGCTGTACGAGAAGTACTATGCATGATAGCTGTCATTTTCCTCAAACTGTTTATACAATACTTTCTTTACTGCATCACAAAAATTCTGTGACACAGCAATATATATAGGTTCAGAAAAGCTGCTTTGCAAACTATTAAGGTATGTTCTAGCAACAACAAAAAAGTCTCCGAAAACTTGTTTAGGCTGAAAACGTATGTAAAGTAGATATGAAACTACTCAGAAACTGGTGCCCTCATATTGAAATTCTATATTCCTTTACGCTACCAACTGTGAAAATAATTTAAGCAGATATGACAACACTATATGTTAGCGAACATGTATGGAAAGCCAAGTGAATATTTTTTCCCAAATTGTAGTTGGCCCCGAAACTATCGTCACCAAAACCACCAAAACTAACGGAGACAAAAAAGAAGTTTATAATCACATGAAACAGTAGTGCACAAGAACCATAACAGAAGCGCTTACTGTAAATGTTGATGAATAAATACACAGGTAGCACTGCTACTAACAGGGTAAAAAGGTAGATCAGATTTGACAGGTTTACTAAATTAGTTAAATGGAGAGCTAAAAATAGATTTTACCCTGTGACTTAGACTGGTAAAGCATCACTGCAACCACAGGCGCTTGAAGTTCTATGCTCAAAAACAAACACAAAACCCTTTAAACTTGACGCAGCCTATAGGCCATTTCTGGCCGTTTATTCAAAATGGCTCATAGCCTGACTGTTTAGCGGCATCATTTAAATATGCTAATTTTAATAGCATAAAACTTCAAACGTCTGTGCTGCAACGAACCTCGTCCTTTAAGACAGTTTAAGAGTAATCTCGATTTACTATAGCTGTTTTCGTTTCTATTGTGTATTTCTTGCTGCTTCTTAAGGATATTACAATTTAGAGCGTTTATATGATAATATAATATACCATATATTTATTACAGAACAATAGCAAACTACATCACATTACGCCTCCTGCACAGCCAGACACCAGCCATGGAGAAAAGTATACAGTTGATGCGGCTAGAATTTGAAAAGGTATGTACAGTCTTCATTAGAAGCTCTGGCTCAATTTCTACAAAAAGAAAGGCCGATGCTTCAAAAGCTTTTTTACGTGGAACTCAGGGATATTTTATTTGTTTAAAATTGGCTAGTCACGGTTATTTACAATAACGAAACTATGGTGAGAAGCTCACGACAAATTATTTCATGCTGATAGCGCATCTAGCAATTTAAGAAAGGCAACAGAGAGAATGTAACTTTAAAAAAGCTGTAGTTGCTCAAACTCAATAGATGCAGCTCTGTTTGAATTATGTTAGTTTGACAAATTTTAGATACGGCACTGGGTATTAACATATAAACATGGCAACGTGCAGTGATGTATAAAATCATATAATTTGCAACTGGAGCCTGCCTGCCGGGCACATTCTCCTATTGACCTTGGTCCATGGAATTCAAATATAACTTGACTGTATAGCATGCTATCACCCTCTGCTAAATCGTTAATTCCTAAAAGTGCTTACATCAACTTAATATGGAGAAAAATAATTAAATAAAGTAGTACACTGTCATAGTTTTGCTTCAAAAGTTATAAAATATATAAGCTTATTTCTGAATTCTGATGTCCGTTCTAATTTGCTCCAGGTGACAAGGGGATTTAAGCGTTTAAAACCACGAGGGCGGAAGTGTGCAGAAGTGACTAACAGGTATTTGGACCTGGCTACGGGCAGAATGTATGCTCAAAAGCGATTTGGCGAGAAAGAAAAACAACATGTAAGCATAAATTTTAAAAGTAACAAATCATCATAAAGGGTTTTTAGACATTCTCTTTCTTCTGTTATTCTGCGTCATGCTCTTTATCTTCTTGCAAAATGCATGCATCTCTATCATCCTTGCTGTAATACTCATTGATTAAATAGATACTCTTTCTCGTTTTGTATATAACAAGATCACGAATATACTCCTATTAATAACAGTCAGTAATTTTCTCCTTCGAAAAATAGCTGTAGTTGAACACAGATTAATACTTGATATATGTAATTGTGGCAGTTCTTATTGTATAAAAATTTGATTCTTATGAACAAACATTTTTTATTGACAGATGATAGAGTTAATATCATATCTCCGAAGAATGTTCAAAGAAATTGTGTCCGCTTCCGACTGGATGGATGAAGACACTAAAAGGGCGGCTCTGTTAAAGGTAATACGCTTTGATTGGCGTGTAGAAAGTCTGGCGAATCTAACATACGTTTACCCGAATTATAACTGCAACCGTGTTGTTTTTATACATCATAATATCAAATTAAACGCTCTTATGACAAGATAAAGTACCGGA
This sequence comes from Ctena decussata, assembly GCA_963989385.1. Classification (NCBI taxonomy): domain Eukaryota; kingdom Metazoa; phylum Mollusca; class Bivalvia; order Lucinida; family Lucinidae; genus Ctena; species Ctena decussata. The sequence goes on from OZ022510.1 coordinate 45,223,499, forward strand.
AGACATTTTATGATTGCCATACGGTACTTAACAATAGACACATTAAAGATGAATAAGTTCAGAATAGTTGGAACCTTCGGAAGCAAGTAATAAAAAGCAAATAACCCAAAGCCCGATTCTCGATCGCACAGTTTAAGTATAATAGAGGCAGTACTTGAAGACAATTACAAGGTATAAAAATAGTTATTCTAAAAAGTAGGCAAATCTGATCTACAGCGAATATTCATTGCATTTGTTTTACTTCAGTGCTAGTCGTTTCTGGGCTAGCATTTTCTGTAATGTACAACACAATGTTATACACTCTAGATTTAAATGTTCATGTATCGATGCAGTAAGAACATTTTGCTAACATTTATTTCATCTTTAAGATGTCTATATGCCATGCATTATTCTCCTTTCAGATAGAGAGTATGAAATCATTAATTGGTTTTCCGTCTTCCATGTATAATGATACATATCTGCTGGAACTATATAAAAATGTAAGTACATTACTTCCGCTCTTCGATTTAAGCGTTGCCTTTTTAATTTAAGGTGGACGATCCCGGAAGAACTCTGTTCTTGCTTGTTTAAAAAACAAACAGAGTTATTGTTCATCATCAAATCGACTAACTGTGGAGTAAATACAGTTATAATATACACTTACAACTTACAATATCTACCGTAAAGATCCTAAGTTTTCGGGCACATAGGTCTGTACAAACAGTGAAAACTGAGATCAGACTGTTCCTTAAGAACCAGAATGATCAAGATCTTCACAGTTTCCATTCCATCTGCGCATTTTTGTCGACATTTCTCTATGGTAGAACCGAATAACAGGAAAATAAATAATATGGCAAGGACCGGCTGTGCTTGCAGCAGGTGCAGAGTTTGGGCAGTCTGTTTTGGGGATATTTTGAACTTAAACATTGTTTTTCTAGGAAACGAAACGGTGAAATGTTTTTTTTTTTGTTTTATTCTTTAACATACGACGTAAGTTTTACTAAAATAATACGCATAAGCATGCCCCATCGATTGATAATATTTTTCATGACGTTTTTCATGAAATTCAATTTTCTTGCATTTTTTCAAAGAATGTAAAAATATACTTATTAACAAGAAAACTGCATTTTTTATTATCAGTTTGTTTCAAATATCATATATTACAGATTATATGATTTGCTGAAATGAAAGTGCATTCATGTGCTAGAGATATGAATTTTAATGGAAACTGTTTAAAAATAATATGTAGAAATACAAAATATTGTTTTTTAGGAAAACAAAACGGTGAAAATTGTTTTTTTCTTACCCAAATGTTTTATAGCCCTTTGGGTTATTTAGATGGTATAATGGTTTGAATGCCCCGCCAATATTTCTATTCAGTATTCGTCTACCTTAATCAACAGTATCAGAAAGCTAAATATGTAGGTATCTTATTCCAAGAATTTTCATCCAACACAAAAAATGAAAACTAAAACGAAGAGAAACTACAGGCCAACTTCGTTGTGTCAAACTTGCTTATCTCGAAAACCCTGCTAGTGTCGAAGTAATCTCCCATTCCCGAACATTCCCCCTATATAATATTGCATTTCGACCTCCGTTGTGTCGAACTCGCTTATTACGAAAACACTGCTGTATCGAAGTGATTTTTGATTCCCCTCCGACACTTTCCATGTGTTTTACCACTGTTTGTGTCGAAGTCAAAATGTGTATTCAGAAAAAGATCGCCGAAACGACGGAAAGAAAATGACGGCCATTTTGTGTAGACGTTTTGCGGTAATGAAAATTAAAATTAATGAAAAATGAAAAACCTGCATATTTTTATCTTTAAGCAAATTGGTACAAACATCGAACAATAACAATGAAAAAGAACGATTTACCGAATAATTGTCTTTAATTGATCGCAGTTCAATCAATTATCCCAAATTATCCAATAATTATCTAATGATTGCGTGAAACGATGCAGACATTGTTTTGTTGATCAGCTGTTTTTGTGTGTAAGTTAATTGACCTTGAACCGCGTATACGTCACAGGTCAGGTGCGTTCGATTGGAAAGTTCGGTCAATTAGGCGCCTTTGAAATTTAATTGATTGAAAAGTATTGAGCGTCGCTCTTTGATGCGGGCTATTAATAACAATCCCGTTTTCAATAGAGTTTTACTACGTTCGTGCTGCACACGTTTTGCTACGTTTTACTACGTTCGTGCTGCACACGTTTTGTAGAAATACTGCCTCTAAGAATGTTAAGATATTGTACATGTATAGAGCAAAAATTTTGGTGACGTCACAATTTGCCTATCTCGAACTTCGGAAAACTCGAAGTGGGTTCTCTATTCCCTTGGAATTCGAGATATCGAAGTTGGCCTGTATTTAAAAACAAGTATGATGCTTCAACGTCTAACCTCAGCTGAAAAAGTGATTTTATATGTTTAAATAAAACCAACTCAACCACATCACTTCTCATCAGCTTTATCTGTGCCCGACTTTTGTTTTGTTCGTGCTTTCCATTTAATGGATTATACAAATGTTTTGCTTATTTCTGATTTAGGGACATTACAATATATTTTGTTAAGCATGTTTTACTTGTTTTCATGTTCACCCAAATAAAGTATTAAAGTTTGAAAGAAAATCATGTTTTTTCAGTATAATATCTCAGAAAGCGGACCACTTCTTAAGAATTTGATACACGTACGACACCATGCGGCGATTAAGCAACTAAAAGAATTGAGAGAACCCAGCTATGAGAGGTGAGATAGTGTTTTAACACATGCTTTCAATATGGACTGAAATGCTTTTGTGTCAAAATAAAAAACAGTAAGACAGAGATTTAAACGCATGCTTCAAGTATGTCCTGAATTGATTTGTAACACACAAACAGGTGAGACATAGATTAAATACATGCTTTCAGTATATGAACTTAAAATTGGTTTTATTTTCTGTTTAGCTTCTGAGTTGTTTTTGGGCTTAAAATTGAAAATCGGCACAAATCATTTACATTTCCACTTTGTTAAGTACATGTTCCATTATCGATACGTACAGGTGTGTCATCTGAATTTACCCGTCTTATTTGTTGTGTTGGATAGGTTGTCTTTTGTGATTGTAGAAGTCCTGCGTCTCTTCATTTATCTATAAAGTCATTGATGCTTCATCATTGACCTTTTGATATTGCTCAGAGGAGATAATAAAGGGATGAAATGTATAAACAAAACTGGCTACCGTTGAAACGTTATTTGAAAATATCAGGAACGGATAATGTTCATTATGTTGAATATCGGAAACTGATTCGTCTAACATCTTTTTTTCTTTACAGATGGCCTGCTAGACCAGCTATTGTCAATGCATTTTATCACAATGGTTTAAATGCGATAGGTAATGCAAGATTTTGGTGTATTTTGAAACTCGAAATGTTTTATACTTGTATAATTTGACAGTTATTTATTGTACCGTCATTCAGATTAAATTAAGCTGGAACGTTCCATGATCTGCGTCGGTGCTGATATCAAACGTTTCAACCTAATGATGAAAAGCTTCATATCGGCACCGATAAATAGTCAATCAACATAGAAGTCGGCAGACGCTGGTTGAGTGTTATTAAGAGTGCTTAGATTTGTTATATTTAACCCAAAATACATATTAGTAACCACATGAAATTTTTCCATCCTTGTATACTATAGACAAATCAGAAAATATTTATCCTTCTTTGCCGATGCAAGAGTTAGAAATAAAATAATATCGACTTTGGATAGGAATATGTTTAAATTTTGGCTTTACGCCTAAGAGACATCACTTTGCGAATGATCATTGGACTTTAAACTCTGTTCAGTAGGCACCAAATTGTTGCCAATTTCTGATACTGACGTATGCGCAGAACGCCACAGCAACAACGTAAAACAAAGTTTGTTTGTGGAAGTCGTATCACTGCAATGTGCAGGTACCAAAAACTCAATCAGAGCTTGGTACATCATGATCAGTTTGGCTGTATCACCGACTATCCATGGATGTGAGAATTAAGCAGCCATGAGGTATCATTTATTTAAAGCAAGCCTAAAGGTAATTGTTGACTTCCATGTTTTTTCTGCTTACAGTATTTCCAGCGGGTATTCTACAACCTCCTTACTATGACTATCATTACCCAGCGTATGTATCCAGTTATTTCTCCGTTATTATTGTCTTAACAAGTAGATGTATTTTGTGTGCCTTAAATATTTATATTTGTATTACGCTAGCTTCATGACCACTTGCTTCAAGGATATCCGCGTGTTTCACCTGTAGATCTACCTACAAATCTTATCTCACCCATGTTATCTCGCCCAGGACTAATCGCTCGCATTCATTCCAATGGTTCTATAGAATCTCAAATATATATGTCGTCAAGTGGCATTGCTTTTTTAGACGATGACATCATGTAAATTGCAAAATGACTTCGCCATATGCTACTCTGGACGTAAAGAACTGAGCGTCGATCGTTCGAAGCGCTTGCTTCTATCAAAAGTAAATAGAACCCTCTAAGACTTTAAAATTGTACATTTTAAGAAGTTCTTTGGTTACAAAGAAAGGTTGTTAGTAGAAAGGTATGCAAGAAAAAGTATCTATCATGAGTACGATGTGTGGATAGAAAAGTCCGTTATTCGGGATCACTGTGGCATCACTCGGCAAGCCTTATGGTGCCGAACAGTGACCCCCGTGACGGACTTTTCTGTCCACACTTCATTACCATGAAAGATACTTATATTCTGTTTGCTATCCGCCCATGGTGTCCCACTACCTAAATTGTTGATTCATGCTACAATTTCCCGTTTAGTGTCGTGGGCGAGGTGTGATTATATCATTGCTCTGTTTACACTGTTTTAGGCATTTGAGAACAAAGTCAATCGACGCCTTGCTTATTAGTGTATGCCTAGTGCGCCCGGACAATGATTAGTCACGTAGATTAAAAGTTATGAGTTAAATGAGTACACCTTCATATTTGCCTCTTTCAAAATGGGGATTTACTCTTAAAAGAGACAAATTTGCTGCTTTGAGAAAATCCTTTACATAAAGAGTAGAGCCCAATCTAGAAGGGCTACGTTGTCTGGGAGAGCAGGCAGGACATCTTAGAAGACCTGTTTTTTTTTTTTTTGGGGGGGGGGGGGCGGGGGGGAGGGGGGGGGTAAAAACGGCGCATAAAACACGGGAGATTGAATTTTGGAAATATTATTCAATGGACTCAATGAGTAAATGGTTTGACATTTTGATTGTATTCACATGTGATATGTATTTATTTGTTGTATTTACATGTAAGTTTCATGTCACAAATCGCTATATATATATATATACAAAATATAGAAATATGCTCGTCGGTTCATTATGCAAAAATAGTGTTCATTTTATCTTTCGTTTGATATATGATTATACGAGTTCTTGATCATTGCTTTTTTACATTAATTTTCTCACATGTAATTGCATCTGTTTCAGGTCCATTAATTTTGGAGGCATTGGTCTTGTAATCGGGCATGAGATCACTCACGGTTACGATGCGACAGGTAAGATTATAGATCAAAGTGAACTGCAGCTTATTGAGGATAAATTGCAGAGCTTTAATTTGTTGAAACATCGCTGCAGCGGGTGTTAAGTGTTGTATAACGGCCGTTCAAAGCTTCCCCATAATTCATAATAGCACATATTATGTATTTTCTTATCCTTTGGAATCATTGGTCTCATTCCGAGTCCGGTTGTAATAGAGTAAGCATGAAGCTGGCATTATGGAGGTGTGGGGAGTGTTAAAACATTGTGTTGCTGCACATGACAGACTTAATAACAATTGGGTTTTCCTTTCTCTGATGCCTTTCTTGCTTTCAGAAGGTCCTCTATCAGGATTTATTTAATGAAGACAAAATGATGTTGATCATATTTTTGATTTTTTTATATCATTTCATCTCTGCGATGTAAGACCTACAGCATACGATTTTAGAGAAACCTTCAGAATGATCATAAAACATTAATCAAAACTAATAGCTTAGACATATGATGTATATTTCATCCATTGAATCATCGTCAAGCATTCTTGAGTTGCAGCACCAACTGCAGTCACCCCTGTCCTGTGCTACTGGATGTAAGTAAGCCACCTTATCTGCCGCTACGATTCAAGTATATGTTTTATGTTGTTCAGACAATTTCATCAAAGATCCGGACTGGAACAGAGTTTTAATGATAATTCTGCATATTTAATGGCATTTTCCTTACAATAAACAATTATTGACCTTTGTTTAAGTGAATATGCAGTTTTATTGACCTGCAAACCACATATTGACCGACGCGAAGCGGTCAATAAAACTGCATATTCACCGAAATAAAGGTCAATGAATGTTTTATTATATGATAATTCTAAATGCAGTTTCATCTGAGAGATACGGCGCTGCTACATGGTATAATCTCGCGACGTTACGCCATTAACATTAATGTATCTGCAACGTTACGTCACGAAAATATTGATGACATCAGCGTTAAAGTAATATTCACTGACTGACCGGTGAATATCGCAAAATATTGACTGGCACGTGACGTCAAATCAACCAATGAAATTTTGTGTTAAATAGTTGTCATATAATAAAAACGTATATCACCTTATTGCGACAGTTCTGATGAGGGTATATAACATTACCTGATATGGAGAAGTAAAATGTTTTCGTGGAATTACTTTTGAAATCTTCTGCACCACTGTATTCGTAAGTTTTCGCACAGGTTACGCACTTCTGAAAATAATTTTTCACAACAAGTCATCCACAAGTGATGGTTAACTTGTGGGTTGGTTGTGCTATATGATATAGACTTTATTTCATTACTGGCCGTCCTAAGGCCGTCCCAATGCGACAGTTCTGTTTTGATTCTTCTTGGATGTTTTATGTGTTGTAAGTTGCTATGTCTGTCATTGATATATTGTTTGTGATGTTCAGGCTAGCCCGTTGACCACCTAAATGGGAAATTGCTGTTCACATGACTAGTGCTGGTGTTGTCTTTGGTGGTGACTTAGTTTGTGTTTTCTCTTTTCCATATGGTGTCTTGGGTTGGATCTGGAATTGAATTGTGTCGGTTCGTGAGAATGTTCCTACTTACATTTCCCTTCTTGTCTTGTTCTTTATTTAACCGCGACACGACAAAACCAACGATGTGGCATGTGTGCACAGGTAAGACTCAGATCAGCTTTGATATCCCCCAGGTCGATTTAGAGGCTGATCTGAGTCTTGACTGGGTGCACGTGCGACTTTGCGACTTTTTGTTTTTGTCGTGTTGCAGCCTGTTTTTCTTTTTTGTGATACTGATGTACAGTTCTTCTATATTGAACCGAATTTGTTTATAATGGAAGGTATTCTAATTTAAAGAGTAACTACATTTCAGGAACTGACTGAATCAGATCCCAAACCCTATCCCCAGCATCAAAGGGAAAGATTGACAAAGACAGCCCAACAAACAATAAATTACAAGTGATAAGCCGAGTCAGCAGCTCTTTCCCAAATAGGTGGCAACTCAGCTATCTTTACTGAACTAAGTAATTTAGACCAACAGAAGGGTTACAACAGACTAAGCAAATTATACGAAAAACATTTAACAACTAGTTTTAACTATTTCCTATTTTTATTATAGAAGGGTTAAAATGAGAACACAATCAATTAAACAGCATCGTTTTGTCATTGGCCATTCTCCCTTGTTTTTCTTTCGGGTTCCTGTCGCAACTCGCTTGCGGCGTTTCCAGGGCATCTTCACTGATACTTGCATTTACAGTGTAATGCGTTACTTCATTTTTATAATAACATTCTAAGCATTATGACAGATAGTTCTGAACGACCAGTGCAGACCCAGAACTGACTGCTCCATAAGGAGTAGTTTGATCAGAAAAGACACTGTTTGCTGTTGCAGCTGCATCTTTTTCAACGCATAGGAGCACTGTAAAACCGAACAGTTCCATTGTAGATCCATTAATATCATTGTTTTAAGTGTTTTTAGTTTAGGAGTTTTTACAGTATATGAATGTTTTCACAATCAGGGGCCGTATTCATAAAACGACTTAAGTGGTTGCTATGCTGTTGCTAAGGCTAAATTTCTTTGAAGGAGATTCCATACAACTATGAAATTTGCTCTGGAGGAACAGTCTTACAAAGACTGTTCCTCAAGAGCAAATTTCGTAGTTGTAGGGAATCTCCTTTATAGATATTTGGCCTTAGCAACAGCATAGCAACGACTTAAGTGGCTTTATGAATACGGCCCCTGTATTTTCTATATATTTCAGGTCGTTCATTTGACAGTAAAGGCTTGTTACACAACTGGTGGAGTGATTTTTCTCTGTGTAACTTTAATGCTAAAGCAAAATGTGTTATAGACCATTATGATCAATTCGTTGTTCCAAATATAAATTTAAACGTAAGTAAGGCCTGTTATTTTAACAAATAACCTAATGAGCATAGGACGTTATACAGCAAGGTGTTTGTGAGCATGCTATTTGCACCATGATTTTGTTGTTCCAAGAATGATGAAACTAATGCGAGAGGTATTCATAAGCACTGCCACTGTTAATATCGTAACAGTCGTTATCTAATATCTTCAAAATTATGTCTGTTTATCGTTGATTTTCATGCCCACTTAATCAATTGAAAATGTCCGATTTTGCACAATGGATTCGACAGTAAAAAGAGGCTTTGTCTTAACTATAGAGATTTCCTTCTTCATGACTATCCTAATCATCATTAATGCCTTAATTCGCATGAATAATGGGTGTGCATCATTACTTGTTTTGCGAATGATCTTTTCCAGCCATCAATTCACGGTCTAACTGAGTAAGGAAAAAGATACTTTTTATGACAATGAAGCATGTCCTTTTGAATTACGATGACTATGTGTAATCGGAGGTTATACAATGGAAAATAACAAAAGTATTGATTTGTGATCAGAAATATGTGATCATGAATTTGGTATTAAAACATATAGTTAAATATTTGAGTAATTAAACAGATCAAAAATACCACTGCAAATGACAGTAATTATCCAGTCTTATTTCTTTGTAGTCGTTAAATAAAACATGGCAGACCTTGAGGTTTGTTAATTTGTGTCATTACTGTTAGCTCTAAAACAATTTTATGCCACGTACGAGGCCTTTTGCGTTTTTCCCCGCTAAAATGGGCATCACACTGTAGTTCCGAAGAACGGTCTGCGCTCATTTATCGGAGATATATAATCAAACAACAAACAATATATACTGGTTGTGTTGCATATAAGTATTTTTATGAGCTATTTGCACTATTTGGATGCATGCCGCTGTCATTGTATTACAGTATTACATTAACAAGCAAACGAGACCTTTTTATTGGCCTCGTTCTCAAATTTGCTTTCTTCTTTTTTCCAGATAAATGGTAATAATACCTTAAGTGAAAATATAGCAGATATAGGAGGTGTAAAATTAAGTCATATGGTAAGAAAATAGCTATCTGTAAATTTACAACTATAAAAGGCTTTACTATACAGGAAATATATGAGAACATAGGAACAAGATTTTATTAATATCGTCTCTATTGCTAACACCGTCTAAGGCAAAGATACGCTCGGAAAACATTATTGTCTGCTCTATGTCAATTCTAAGTTGTATTTATGAGACGCATACTGCTTGACACATATGTCATGCGACCATTTTTGGCGCAAGAAGGTTGTGATTAGACTATAAGACATGTTGCATGCAACAGATATGTGTCATGCAACATATTGTTTTGTGATATTCACATGGCACATGTGTCATGCGTTGATATGTCTCATGCGTTGCCGAGTACAAACCTTAAAGTAACACAAGTGGACCTTAATAGATTTATTAGCATCTAAAGATCATCTGTTGCATGCACGAGGGGCAAACCCGACATATGTTTTGAGCTGTTTGCCCCTCATGATGTACTGCTCTGTAAATCACTAACCCTTATGAGTGTTTAGAGAAAACTGCACTGTTAAGTAAGCAACATCATGGTCTTCCTCTTACATAAAATTACAACCCTCATAGCCTATTGCATTTTACTTGCATGTGTTTATTTAAGTGTTGTCCATATTTTCTGTATCTTAAAAAAGAAGGCAAACAACTCTACTTGTGATCATTCAAAACGTAGGATGGTTTAATAAACATGATTCAGTTTCATTCACGCTATTCATCTGACGGATAATTGCAAAATGAGCTTCGACACGAGAAAACCAACAAAGTGCCATGTGCACCCAGCGAAGACTCAGATCAGCCTTGGCGTCCGCCCAGTCTAATCAGAGTCTTCGCTGTCCGCATGGAGGTAGCTTAGATCCTTAGCTACACTTTAAGCGGACAGCGAAGACTCTGATTTTACTGGGTGGATGCCCCGGCCTATCTGAGTCTTCGCTGGGCGCACATGCCACTTTGTTGGTTTGTCCTGTCGCGGCTCATATGGTGTAGATAAAATTATAGATAAATAGTTTGGTTAAGGTTTCATGTAAGTTGCTGAATAAAAGCAGTCCGCTTTTCATGTCTCATATTAATCGCTGGAAAGATACCTACTATGCTTCTTACTCTACATTAGCTTGTTATTGTGCTTTCTTAATTTTATATGCAGGCTTTCAGATTATGGTTACGGGAACACAATAACACAGACATACGTCTCCCAGGGATGAACTACACAAATGAACAGTTATTTTTCCTAAACACAGCTCAGGTATTGTCTTCAGTTTGAACCCTTTTTTACTCCAGGCATATATATTTGGTAATGTTATTTGCCGGAATGAAGTCCTGCCTTTACAAAGTTCATTTCCATTGTATAGACTTTGGTTCTATAGTCCCCCAAGGTGCTTGCTGAAAAAAACGTTTGTATATGCATCGTACTACCAAAGATAGTAAAATAGGCATTCCTGACAAATCGACTTTCAAACTGGATTCATAAAGTATCCAAACCGACTGTCTCTAAAACGGATGAATTACTGATCAGATTGTTATCTTAATTCTGTCCGTTCTATCATGATCTTCCTCATAACCATACCAGTTGTAAACAATTACGATTCTGGTTGTCTTATCCACAAAAAATCGTTCATGTGAGACCCTACATGTTTATTTTCCGAATCAATATCCTTTTAATCGAGACAACTTTACGTCTACATCATCACATCGCACCCAAAAGCGCGTGACGTTTCTTCAAATTTAATTGCGCCCATTGCAAATGCAGCATTACCCGAATAGTAGATGAATATTTTCGTTCAGTAATTGAGATTTGCTTAAATTTTATGACTTGCACATGTTTAGGTTATATAATTGACAAACCATTACACACATGTACAAAGCTTGCACTCAGTAATATTTGTTGTTTTTATACATATTGAATCTCTTTAATTATTGATGTTTTGTGTTATCATATGGTGAATCATTTTCTTTAAACAAACGATTGAATATCAAAATGTCTGCAAAGGGTACTGCAACTTTTGAAACTGTTCACCTGCTGTTGTAGCTTTGGTGTTCCAAGTTTTCTGACGCAGAAGCCAGAAGAAGCGTTCTTGCCGGGGTCCATAGTCTTCCAATGTTTAGGTAAGCAATGCCAGTCCATTTTCTTGAATTAAACAGTGTTGTTAATTTGTCAATGTAAAACAGCTTTAATTATTTTAAAAAATGTTTTGGACTGGACTTTTTACCACCAATTTGAAATAACATATCCCCATTCAATGATTTTTCATTATGGCGTTTAATCTTAGACTATGGAACTGAATTTGAGTCGGTGCTGGAAATGCATTTGTTGACCTGCTAATAAAACTGAGGTTCAAGGATATTTTGTTTAATTACTAACTTTTTCTCCATAAAATCGTATGCTGAGATCATCTGTTACATTCTTCGTGCCCGAATATATGTAAAAAGCGTCACAAGAATTGCACCTGCAAGACGGTTTTAGATGTGTGGTCCCAAATATAGTGATGCCTAAATAAAATTGATATTTCAGAAATATTATCTGCTCGATGCCTTATCTCTTTGCAGGGTTATTGGTGAACTTAGAAATTCTCACGGCTTTTCGGAAGCCTTTAATTGTGCTAAAGGCACATACATGAACCCTGACCAACCGAAGTGTTCATTATGGTAATGGTGTACGATTGTATGAAAAGTACTGCCGACTGTGATTATAACAGATAATTTATCGATTTGTAGATGTAGTCAAAACAGCTCAGCTGAACTGAAAGATGCATTATATTTTATTCGAAATATAAAAAGTATGACAGACATGATAAAGCATTTGAAGGCAACTGAAATAGGGACCTTATGTAATTTGCACACTTGGCTGCATCGGTACTTTATGGTTATAATGTGTTTTTTGAAAGTTGTTGAAGACAACCGAAATTGAATTTTTCATTTTAAAAATTGCATACTTGAAATTAGTTTAAAACAGTCGAAACTGGTGCTTTATGAAGATAATACTTGTTTGTAAGCAGTACAAAACAGATACAGCTGATACTTTATGTGAATAACGCATATTTGAAGCCAGTTCAAAACAATTGACTTGGGTACCTCATGGTAATAATGCATATTTGAAAGGGCTTCAAGACAGCTGAAATGGAGACTAAATGGTAATATTGCATATTCGAAAGCGAACCAGGACAGTTGAAATTGAGACTTTTTGATAATACTACATGTTCGGAAACGAGACTTCATGATAATATTGCATATTCGAAGGCAGTTGCTGACAAAGGAAGTTAAGACTTATGGAAAAATTACACATTCGAAAGCAATTCAAGACGATTGAAGTTTAGACTATATGGTAATATTACATGTTCGAAAGCGAGACTTCATGATAATATTGCATATTCGAAGGCAGTTGCAGACAATGGAAGTTAAGACTTTATGGAAAAATTACACATTCGAAAGCAATTCAAGACAATTGAAGTTTAGACTTTATGGTAATATTACATGCTCGAAAGCAGTTAAACACAATAGAAGTTGAGACTTCATGTAAATGTTATATATTCGATAGGACTTCAAGACCACTGAAGTTAAGATTTCATTGTGATAACGAATAATTCGATTTCAGTTCAAGACAATTGAAGCTTGGACTTCATGAAAATAATGCTTACTTGAAGCAATTCAAGACAAGTGAAGTTGTGACTTCAAGGAAAACGTGTATCCTTGAAAGTAGATAATGCAATGGTTATTAATTAGGACTTCATAGTATAATGAGCCGCGACACGACAAAACCAACAAAGTGGTTGTGCGCCCAGCAAAGACCCAGATCAGCCTGGGCATCCGCCCAGTCTGATCAGAGTCTTCACTGTCCGCATGGAGGTAACTTAGACCCTTAGCTTCCCTTTAAGCGTTTAGCGAAGAGTCCGATTGGATCGGGCTGATGCCCATGCTGATCTGAGTCTGCGCTGGGCGCACAACCTCTTTGTAGGTTTTGTCGTGTCGCGGCTCGTACAATGTTAGTTTTACGGGTCCTGCGATAAAAGCAGCTACAGACAATGGCTCCTTAACAAAGGTTACAGTACACATTAAGCAATTCGACTATGTTCTTAGCGGATTTTGTATTAATATGTGTCTCGTCGTTAGAAACTTGGGGCATATGCGAAACGTGAATGACAAAGTCTGGTCAGAGGAAGCACAGAGATTGTTTAGGATGTGTGGTGATGTTACGACTAAGCTGTACAAGATGTTTCCCATGGTACGCTGATACGTTTAGCTTTACATCTACGATTCTCCCGTTGACTTGGAGCATTAGTACATATATTGATGGATACTGCGATTTTACGTCATGTTCAACAGTATTTAGATCAGGACCATGGGAGGGTGCTAAGGAATGGCTGTATACAGTTAAATTGACCCCTGTTTACGGAGTTTAAAAAATCCACCTTTAGCGGGACTCTAAGACGGACTGCTAGCTCTGCATGCCACCGTTTAGTCCACTTGTCCCTCGGCTCCTGCATCGGTCCAATCACAATTTATTCTAAAATTGTAAATATTGGTCGCTGAACCTCAACATTCAATAAATACACAGGAAACAGTCCAGGAAATTTCACTAACTTTTGGGACAGTCTTGTCGGCTGACGGATAACTCTGCAGAAGGCGTTGGTACGACTCCGATTGAGGCTGTGATTTTTTCCTGCATTATTTCATCGTCATTATGATTTAACCGTCTCGGAATAGACCGAATTGACTAAAATACTGTTGACAGTAAACATCAAATCATCCCTGTATTCATACATTTATATTTACACTTGCCACTGACTTCCCATAGGTTACCCGTATAAAGCAACTGGCTTCATACACAGATGAACGACAGTTGATCACGTGACGTTGTCGTCAAGCGACGTCTAAGGTTAACAAACGTCTTGATTGGTCCATGTAACGTTCGATTGACGCCACCATGACTGAGACGAGTCCAAATTTCGGCCAGATTGGACTTTCCTGCTTAGTTTTACTTGACTTATTACTGAAACAGCCATCGCAGACCTTGCCCAGAGCATATTCTGCTTCTTTTTACCTAGATCTTTATGAATTTTGTTGATTACTACTGGAAACCTGCATTGATGTTGCTTGACGATTATGGCGGAAAACCTATATTTTGGTCTTGTTCGGGGCAATTTTAGTATTGAAACTTATAAACTACGTTAGGCATGAAATCTCGGAAGACAGAGATTTGGTCATTTTTTACTGTCCATTTCGGATTTACTTCACCTTTAATGGCGGAAAACCCATTTAGCAATTACGGAACACTAATTATTATTCATTGCTTGTTTTTTTATGAAACTTGTCGACTATTAAGATGGTCATACAAACTGGGACGAGTTCGAAATCCTTCAAATTCAGACTATACAATTCAGAGTTATTTACCCTCGAATGCTTTATCTGCTGAGACAGCCTATATTTGACCTTTTGTGGGAGCATACAAGGTTTTCCACAGCCCTTAGGCTAGAGGGCCGGTAGTTATTTGATTCTGAAGATAGATCGTCTTAAAGCAAGAATGATTATTAGAACGGCTTCCATGCACATAATTAAGTAAAAAACCTTGATCCATCATCCAAAATGGCTGCCTGCACACATAGTCACGTTAGCTCAGAACTAAGGTTTCGTTATACGTCAGTTATGGCTTCTTGTTGTTCCCTTAGATACCGGATGTTTAACGGACCGCTAGACGCAACCGTCACCATCCTTATAGTCTTTTCTTGCTTAGTAACGGCGTTATCAAGTCGTTGAGTCACAGATAGTTTTTGGATCAAGAGAACAGACATTGTTTTGGAGCCATGTGGCACGCTTGTTTCCGTAATAATATATTTATCTGTTGCCTCTCCGCTTTTTTGCATGACTTCATTGGATGAGTCAAACATTACTCCTTTTATGTACGCGTTTTTTTCAACGCTTCATACTTCGAATGTGTGTACAATTAAACCTCATACCCTTTTATCTGCAATACAAAGTTTGGTAAAGTTCGAGAAATCGTTGTTAATACTGTTAATATGTAAAATAAATTCTATAAGTTTTGTGCATGTATTTCGTGTAAAATTGTATACGTGTTTTAATTATGATTTGAATTAGACCTTGAGCTGACCATAGACCCCCCTCCCCCCCCCCCCCAGGGGGAGTTTTGTACCCTATGATTTTCTGAAACTACACTATATAAGAAACAAAATGACACATGTTAGCCCTCTGTACGTTGGGGCGTTAACGTATGACGTCAACGTCAATTACACTACCCAAATTTACATATTTACGTTATAATAGAAGATACGCATTGTTATACATATGTTAGTATTCGCCCTAAATAATGATGGGTTTTGTCTGCTAGTGCATAAATCGCTGTTTGATAGTAATTGACATTGTCAAGGATAAGTTGACTAACCCTTATAACGTAGTTTACTTTGCGTTTGACGTTTTTTCCCCTTCAATGTCTAAATACATGTAATATAAGGAGCAAATTTTAAGAATTTAAATGTAGAGAAAAGTTACTGTCATATATATGACTGTTTCAATATTCTAGTATAAAAAAGAAACAAATTAACGTCTTACAAAACTCGTCAGCAGTGATGATAAATATGTAACGAATATAACAACAACAAAAATACAAAAAAAAAACAAAAAAAAAAACAGAATAAGACTTAATCGCTGAATTGGTGGACTGAAGTTTATACGTGCTCCATCAATCTTCTTTGATTACTGCCCAGCTTAGATAAGTTAGGCAGCAGTTAAATTAGCAGTGGATACATTAAATGGGGACAGAAACGATCTTATTTTTGAAGAACTTAACCTACAAAATGGAGAGAAAAGATAAGAAGGCCAACATCAGCTGCATTTTATGTTTCAAGGTTATCTTTTAATTTGTCTTAAGTAGATACTGTTTTATATGTAAATATGAAGAAATGTCAATGTTATGTGTCCTCAAACTATGAAAAAAAAAACAAAAAAAAAACAAAAAAAAAACATCTAATAGTGTATATTTGAAAAGCAATTTAACAGTAACATTACGTTACATAATTGTAATATGTCGAAGAATAAGATTTGTGAGTCATCTGTTATCAAAATTTAGTTCCCTGACGGCATGAACTATTCATTGCTGTAGTGTAAGCTTACCACTGGCAGTCAGATGGCAAATTTAGCTCTTTGAAATACACAAGAGTTCAGCAAGACGCACATAGATTGTTACAGCTGAAGCAGTTCGACTTTGCCTTCAGTTCAGTCTCACTTAAAAGTGACTCATAAAAATGATTTTTTTTTAATTTTATGCATTAAATGAAGTAAGTATAAGTTGGTATATGCTGCAACTGATTAATATTTAGGTTCTCGTTATGATGGGATAAAACCAATTTCGCTACCTGTGCTGTTGGCTGAGCCATTCAATTACCCTACGTACAAATATGCAACTGTGACTACCAGCCGGGGCAATCAAAAGCAGTACCAACTCTGCCGGCATGCATTAACACCATGTTTTCTATGCTGTCAGTCGAATCGTCAGTCACGAGCCTACAGTAACTGCTTTACATGGGTTAGCAAATATGTGTGGCTCCCGTTATCATAGCTTATATGTTAATTTGTGATCTACGTGATCTGTTTATGCAGCTCCCTGCCATCAAATACATTACAAAGTGTTAACAATGTGAAAATTTAAGGATTATAGAAAGTGACATACTTTATAATACATACAGCATTCTGTCTTCAGCCTGTTCAGGAGTTCTATTTTTCATTACGTTGTTACAAATATTTACTGGTCAGATAATTTTGCAAACCCCAGGGTTTTATTCCCACTTGTTGTTACTATCAGGGACTAAAGGTGTTGCGAAATACAAATTTCAGTCAGACAATTTTCAATAGTGTAACAACTAAAATTGGAGCTTTATTCTCTAACAGTATTTAACATATTTGGACAAGGATAATTTGATAAGCAGTAAGATATCATAAATAAGCAGTTTACAACCATATTTATTGCTAAAAAGTAAACAATATGGTAATAGAAGGTCACAGAGATCAACTGCAGTAAGTTATTTAGGTTAGCCCTTCCTTGGCATGCATTGGTATGCACTATTTCTATTGTTTGATTATTTGCTCTTCAGAAATACTGTATTACTAGTAAAAGGATTATTATCATTATCGAAAATGAAGAATTCATAAACTCTCAATAAATACGTTGTATACGTTACTTGTTTGGTCGTTCTTTTTCTTTCTTTTTTTTTTTTTGTATTTCTTTTTTTTCTCAATATTATGCTGCAAAGCATATAACTACAGTGTAGGCAAATACATTCTGAAGGAGAAAAACTAAGATTTGTTCATAAATATCTGAACAGCGATGACAAACATTAATATATTCTGTCATTTTCATTTGCCATTTTATTATGTGTGCAGAGCTACTGGAACACTGTCCCTGGGAAAAAAACATTTTTGCCCAACTAAACATGTCTTTATGTTCTTTAGTGAATAGATTCTTTAAGAGATGATTGAATGTAGTTAGATTCTTTAGGATATGGCTGAATGTAGTAAGACTTAAAGAGCAAGAAACAAAAGCATAGAAATATATCATCATAAACATAGCTTTTATAGATTGCTACAGTATACTAGTAAACTGACAGTGTCTCTTTTCTGTATTAAACATTTCTGATACTATTCTCCCAAACTCCTGGTTGACACATAATTGTTATTTGCATAAAGAACTAAGTAAAGCAATGTTTTGACACTACCATTAATTATTTTCAAAAGCTTGTTTGTTTCTTTACTGTAACTCGGCAATGTTGTTTCCTCTGGTAACGTAAAATATACAATAGTAAGTATACGCTGTCAGCAAATATCTACATTAGCTTTGATGCAGAACTGTATTTGGCTTGAGCCTTCAAGCTTTAGGTTTACTGTTCTGCTTTATAGTTTTTCAGTGTGCACGTAAAGGCTATAACAAATCCTGTCAATAAACAAGGTGGAACTCTATTTTGCATTGTTGATTTCTGATTGTTTTATAGTTTTAAACTATACACGTCAAAACCGCTTAGCTTTTAATGGTATCAAACTGATTGCATATCATTTTATTCGAGCCCTATATGCAAAATCAATGCTGGCTTTTAATTGCTGCCACCTTAATCTTTTCTGAAGTATTTTTTTTTTTTTTTTTTTTTTTTTTTTTATTATTCAGCTGTATATAACAAAATTTCAGGTGTGTTACTGTCTTTAGAACTCAAATGTACAATTTGTAAAAGAAACAAACTGGACAATACCATTATGAAATACTTTTATTTTTGATATAATAACAAAGTAAACAGCAAAACCCGTTTTACATATGCAGAATATGTTAATGCCCTTAACATTACAGTTTGAAGTGTACTGTGTTTAATCACGTATAAAACACACCTCATGAATCCCTAAAAGTGATAACTGAGTGAAGTGTTGATAGGTCCAAGTACACAATATATCATAAGAACACCCAGACTTATATGTGTTATTTTTTATGTGACAGTGGAAAAAATCCAGATTAAAGGTATTATTATAAAATATTTTAAATGATAATGTTATTTACGTTACTACTAGTAATAGCTTATCATAGAAAATAAACCAGAATGAATTTTTTTCTCTTGTATAAGAAGATTCTTTTATGAAGAAACTGCTACCAAAGAAAATAGAATGATTGTATCTTCAAATTATATGATTTTAACAAAAGTAGCCCTCGGTAACGTATATAATCGATCATTATGGCCGACTAAAATGCATTTAAAATACTGTTGAACTCTTCTTTGTTGTTTAGATAGGCTGGCATATTCAATATTACCTTTTACTGTTGTTTTCGATTCCAACAGTGTAGTTCAAGCACTTGAATTATACAGAAAGTGATAATTGTAATATGGAACATTCATAAGGGGGTACTGTGTTCAACATCCTATTTCTCCCATAGTATACAAGATAGGACAATAATTTTTGCAGATCTGAAAAGATCAATAAAAAATTTTTAACACAGTAACAAACATTTGGTCTAATACTAAAGGAATAACTTACAAAAAGAAAGTATTTTGGATGGAAATTGCAATTTTAATGGAGAGTAAAGAAAAACGTCACGTATATTACACCATGTAAGATAAAGTGACGTTTCAAACATCATAACTTTTAGCTGTTGGATTGTTCTATTAGACTACATTATAATTTTAAACATAGGAACGTGACCTCTATTTTTTATAATTTTTTATATTTTTTATTTTATGTTAATTATTTTAATGGGTAACGTAATGTAACAGGCTGTTACAGCTTAACGCCCCACTCGCCAGAGGGCTAACATGCTGCAAAATACTTCTAAGATGCCGGACTTTAAGAAAAGTATGGTCTACAAAACTCCCCCTGGGGGGGGGGGGGGGGGGGGGGGGAGGTAAACCATATCTGGCTCATGGCCTAAATGTAAGTTGTGACATTATCGACGCTAAAATGTTGATAAAGTGATTCGATAAGCACGTAAGGAATTTGATATAATGTTTGACAGTGATCTTCCTTTTCATTGCCAGTGTTATACATTTCAACTTTCATACGCATATAAAATAACATTTCTTTCTCGTTTAATTTATATGTTTAGGTGTGTCTGGTGTCTCATGTGGAGTTGGAATCGTTTTTGTTTGACCTTATTGTGATCAGGGGTATTGGTGGGGAATTTACAAATAACCATATCACCGATATGATGATAACTATGTAAATAAAATACATGATTTTTAAGTTGTGTGTGGTATCTTCAAGCTGTACAGTACTTGTGTAAAGTTTATGATTGTTTTTTATGACTTTTTGCAATTTATAACTGCGAATGCAATTAGCAAATTTATTAAAAAATTGCATGCCTTCATTTATTGAACTGGGACACGAGAAAACCAAATAAGTGGCAAATGCGCCCAGTAAAGACTCAGATCAGCCTGCGCAGCTCTGATCAGAGTCTTCGCTTTGCACTTAAAGGATCTAAAAATCTAAGCTAGCTCCAAGTGGACGGCAAAGACCATGATCAGCGTGGGCGGATGCCCAGGCTGATCTGTCTTCGCTAGGCAAAAACATGCCACTTTGTTGGTTTTCTCGTGTTGATGCAAATATATATACGTAAATGACTCTTCCGATTGTACAAATAAAAGTATCACTTCATAACATGCTCTTTCTTTGCCTTCCTTCTTTTTTTGGTTTAAACAATATTTCATTCATAGAAATTACATATATATAATAAAAAAGTATATAATGGTACAGGATCTGACAGTAAGCAAACTGCTAATATAAAAGCCATCTCCTGAAACAATCTGAAAATTACAGTATATGTGAATGGCTAGGTACAAAGAATATCAAACCAATATTGCAAACAAGTAAACAAAAGTCAGAGAGAGAGAGGGAGAGAGAGAGAAAGACACACAGGCTCACAGACACACAGAGATTTAATGTCTTACTTGACTTATATACTTAACTGTTTGCTATTGTACAAAACATAAGCAGGAAATGAAAAAAAGCTGTGCAAAACATTTTCTTGTAATAAAAAATGTAATACAGTTTAGTAAATTTAAACAAGTTGATATAGTTGATATAGCTGATTATAGAAAATAATGAAGAGGCAAAGAATAAAGAATTTGACCGATTATTACCTAAGTTGCACTCCCACGGCAGAAGATTAAGTGACACCATGAATTTAGAGCTAGACGTAAATAAATGTTCAGTATACTGACCAGGAGCAAAAGAAACGTAAACTATGGAATAAATCTTCCTGACTTATCCACATTTTTTTCAGGGTTTCACAGACTTACGCCTTATGCAAGTCATTTGGGTTTGCGTATTTGATTTAATGAAATAGCCTATGCTGAATACTTTCTATAGTACATCTGCTGATTACTTTCTATGGTCCACATTATGTTTAAGTTATTTTTTTAAAAAAAGTTATTCTGTCTATAAATACAGGACTAATAAAGTGGCAACGAAGTGGTTGGTTGGTTGTTTAGGGTGAGTCACGTGACTTCTTAATTTGCTTCCCTTTGCGAAGAAGTATTACCTGATATAGGCCTTGGGCCGTATTCATAAAACAACTTAAGTCGTTGCTATGCTGTTGCTAAGGCTAAATTTGTTAGAAGGAGATTCCCTACAATTATGAAATTTGCTCTGGAGGAACAGTCTTACTAAGACTTTCCTCCAGAACAAATTTCATAGTTGTATGGAATCTCCTTTATAGATATTTAGCCTTTATTGAAAGATTTCTACAGAAGCGAAGACTTTTCTTTAAGAAATGCTATCAGTTAAATAGAGAAGCGAAGTCAAACTGACAGAGCTGCTGCTCTTGAAAGAGCAGCAATTCATCTTAATCAACTTTTATTATAGGAATGAATTTTATTTTTGTGGATTTTGTCGATGTGTAAACGCCGGCGAATCACTCAAAAACTGAATAAAGCCCGAAGGGCTTTATGTTAAGTTTGTGAGTGATTCGCCGGCGTTTACACATCCATAAAATCCACAGAAATAAAATTTATTTCTTATAATTCCAACTCGGTTATTTTTACCTGAAAATGTATCATAGAATTTAGAAACTGCCGCAAAGAAAATAGTCCAAGTAGTTCCCGATTTCTGGTTCAGGGGATTTATCGAAGTATAAACGCCGTTTACTGTACGCTCTTGACCAGTCAAATTGCGCTAAATTAGCAGTAGAAAATAGAGTTGAAATTATAAGCATGCAACCTAATCCGCATTTCGATGTATCTACAAAGCCAGAAAATTATATAAAATCATAGAAGCCGCTTAAAAGAGCTCGAACAACCAATGACAGTTTGATTAAACATATTTTATTTCTAAAAAAACATACATTCATAGATACAGCAATGATAAGATAGAACACAATAGGATCAGAACGAAAGCATAAGCTTATTTAGCAATGACAGTTTGAAGCTAGAATAAGAGAAAATCACTTGTAAGACCATGGTGACCCTGCCAAAGATTTCGCAAATCAGAGGCAACGCTGAATGTGATGTCTGTGTGGCAGAGACATTGGTTACTCTTTGAGTATTTTGCATTTGAACAGGCTGATCTGAGTCCTAACTGATCACTCTTGCTCCAAGGCAAATTTGGTCCGCTTGTAGCCCACGTGATGAGGGAACTTACGCCATGCTCATGAGCAGCCTACTCTTACTTGACGACTTACAAGCGGCTTTGCTTTAGCTAAATAGATAATCAGGCCCGGAAGTTATAAAACTTGAGTACATTCTCAAACTCAAAATAAAGCACACTGATTGGCTGCTTCCGAGCACATGTGATCGGAAGCAGCCAATCAGTGTGATTTACTTTGAGCACATGCGCTCGGAAGCAGCCACTTAGTGTGCTTTAGTTTGAGTTTGAGAATGTACTCAATTTTATAACCTCTGGGCCTGAGGTCCATGGACTGTTCATGTGACCGTGGAGCAATAATCCACCACGTCGATGCGCAGGCTGACTGACTGAATAAACGTTTTATATATCTAACATCGATAGCAATATGGGTCAGTTTTTGAACGAGATATTGACTATCTTATTGTGTTTTATTTATACAAACCCGGAACAATTAATCTTATATACATAGAGACCGAATATTGTCTTTGGTAAATAGGAGTAGGAGGCTGCCATGGCGACCGCCAGTGATCAAATAGTTGCTGAGGGAACACCAAGCCCAAAATGTACGAACTGCCAAGACGAGGGAATATCAAAAGAAGCATATTCTTTCTGTTTTAAATGCGAGTCATATTTTTGCCACATTTGTGACAAGTTTCATGGGAAAATCGCACCGGAACACAAGGTTATTCGCGGAGGGGACTTCTGTAGAGCCGGAGAGAAGAAAGAGTTCGTGCCTTGTTCTATGCATAGCAAGGAACATTTAGGAATATACTGTCAAGATCATGAAATAGTTATTTGCGTAGTCTGCAAACATGTGAAACACCAGTGTTGTTCAGTCCAAAGTATTTTGGAAGCTTTTGGGGAAACGGATATTTCCCAAGAATTGAATGACGTTAGTAAACAGGTTCATACTCTAACAGACTCGATAGAAAAAATGAAATTAGAACAACAGTCGATTTTGGACAAAAACAGAAAAGATACAGCAGAAATGAGAATTTTTATAAGAAACATAAGGGAGCAAATGAACCTCCTCTTAGATAACTATAAAGATCAGGTAAATGCTCGGCATTGTTTAAATGTTTCTATCCAAACTGATGTCATCAACGTATGTGAAAGTATGATAGACCAGCTTAAAATGCAGACACAGTCCATAGAAAGGGCGAAGGACTTTCGAACCAAAAAACTTATTCTACTAAATCAGGCTAGGCAGTTATGCATAGAATATACACCTACTGTTGAAGAACTGTCTAGAAAAGCCAAAACAAATGGAACAACGAAAGAAAATCTACAACATTTTCTGATACGCCAAATTTCTAAAATCGGGCATCAGGGAATACTCAACTCTGTAGATTTTCTAGAAGAATTACATGAAACACCATCAACTGAAACATTGCCGGACGTAAAATCTTTTCTTGACATCAAGTCATGTTCATTCGTTCAAGAAACCGATTTAAAGTTGCCCAGTGATACGAAAACGCCATGCGTTACAGGGTGTTGTTTCTGTCCCGACGGAAAAGTTATTGTTTGCGATAACAACAACAAGAAAGTGAAAATACTCAATTCAGATTTGAATATCAAGTACACTCTACCATGTGATCGTGGCCCGTGGGATGTCGACTGTGTTGACAAGAGTTCTGTAGCAGTAACTTTGCCATCAGCTAATTCTGTGCAGCTAATATCCATTAATCCTGGTGTAAAACTTAAAGAAACGTACGATATGGGCTATGAATGTTACGGTGTAAGGGTGCATGAAAACAAGATCTTTGTATGTATTAATGATTATCAAAAGTCGAAGTATGGTGTAAAAGTCCTCTCAGAAAAGGGAGAAGAAGTTACCTTAATACCAACACTGGGCGCAGGTTGGCTGCGATATTTATGCCTAAACGCTGACGGTACAAAAATATACTACACGGGAGGAGCAGGACCATTTTTATTTGTCAACTGCATAACTGTTGAAGGATATGGCATTTACTCAGCCACAAGTATAAAATTAAGGTACCCACGTGGTTTAATCTGTGATATAAATGGAAACCTCATCGTTTGCGATGACGAAACTAAAGGGGTACACATTATCACGTCAGAGGGAATTGTTGGAAATGTAGTGTCAACAGAAAGAGACGGGTTTGGACCCAAATCATTGTGTCTTAATAAACGTAATGATTATCTAGTTGTTGGGTCTTACAAGAAAAATGCATCTCGGCTAGCTATGTATAAATTAGAGTATGAGCCTTAAAGCGTCAAATGTCAAGTAGACGACAAAATTCAATAAAAAAAAAGACGCTTCGTCAAAGCTATTTCATATTGAATATTCAAAGACTAGAGGCAAACAGTGTAGATCCAGATGAGGTCGCTTATTACGGCACTTTATCTTGAATACGTTGTTTTCAGATTCAGCAATTTTCATTTTTAGCGGTTGTTAGTATTAATTCAAAATGCGCACACATTTTCACAGGCAGCTTAGTTCGAAATGGATCATGTACAGTATTATCTAGCAATATCGGACTTTTATTTTTGTGTGTGTGTGTTTGTGTGTGTGTGTTAAAGAGTTGGTAAGACATAACTGACAAATGGGGCTGAGTAAGGTGTGGCATGTGCGACCTGAGCGTACTGACAGCAATCTGCCCATATTTCAGGCATAAGGTCGGCTCGCCAAACTGTCTTAGGTAACTGCGACTCCGCAAGCTCAGATCAGTTTGTGCATATGCATATTTTTCATTTTTGCAACGACCATTATTGTGTCTAACAGAAAAAAACCCTGTATTCGCTCTGCCTGGCGTCTCTGGTGATAGAACTTGAATACATTCTCAAAATAAAGCACACTGATTGGCTGCTTCCGGGCAAATGCTCGAAAGCAGCAACCAGTGTGCTTTATGCTCGGAAGCAGCCAATCAGTGTGCTTTATTTCGAGTTGGAGAATTATTCTCAAGTTTTATAACCTCGAACCCTGAGGTCTGATTTTCATTACAGCATGAGTTTGCACTAACTACATATGAGTCAAGCAGATAAAAGGACGACGCATGGATATATGGGGGACGCCTGTATTCGCTCTGCCTGCCGTCTCTTATCTGATGCCTGATTTTCATTACAGCATGAGTTTGCACTAACCACAGATGTGTCAAACAGAAAAAGGACGACGCATGGATATATGGGGGAGGCCTGTATTCGCTCTGCCTGGCGTCTCTTACCTGATGTCTGACATTTATTACGGCATGAGTTTGCATTAATCCAAGATGTGTCAAACAGATAAAAGGACGACGCATGGATAGGTGGGGGACGGCTGTAATCGCTCTGCCAGGCGCTTCTCACCTGATATCTGCAGCTACTGTTTCTCGCGGTATGCGTCAGTAAGTGTAGCTCGGAGAGGGCTGCTCGTTGCCTGCCGAGATCTACCCATCACCATTTTTCTTTCACACTTTTTGGGTTTTGCGACACTGAAGAAGTTTAAATGCAGTAACACGCGTCTGTTGCACTAAATTTGGTTTAGTTACGTTCATATTTGAGCCGCGACACGAGAAAACCAACTAAATGGTTGTGCGCCCAGCGCAGACTCAGATCAGCCTGGGTATCCGCCTAGTCTGATCAGAGTTTTCGCTGTCCGCATGAAGGTAACTTAGACCCTTCGCTACCCTTTAAGCGCTTAGCGAAGACTCTTTGCAGACTGGGCGGATACCCAGGCTGATTTGAGGCTGCGCTGGGCGCACAACCACTTTGTTGGTTTTCTCGTGTCGCGGCTCATTTAGTTTACATGTAGGTTTTTGTTGCCGCTCCTGTATCAATTTGTTTGTGGAAAACTGAGAAAGAAATGAACTGTGTAACCTTTGTTAAATGATACTGTCCAGATATTGTATGTCAGTGAAGTATACTTATCAAAATGTAATGGTACCACCCTGTAGTTTTTAGATTTTCGTCCAAATAAGACCAATTCTGATGTTTCCCCCAACGAGCGTATTCGAAGCGACACAATATAAAAATTAATGATAAATTACACTGAAAACGTCTGGCCATGCAAGTTTGTGCTTGATGACGTCGCATGTAAACATTTATTATTTTCGATGTCCGCCTCGAATAGTTCCTTACAAGGCGTCGCAATAATATTGCAGGTTCATTCTGGATATTGTTAGGATCGATATACCTTTTGCTTACCTGTTAATTGTTGCTGATTAGCGAATGCGTTGTCGGGGAGATGCAAAATCATAAACACTTGGACTTCGTTGTCATTGATATTCCACGATCAGCCTTCCAACATCATGCATCAATTAATGAGCAATAATGCACCGGTAAGGAAAATATATTTCATATAATAACAACCCGAGTCGTGTTTCTATCACCATTTATTCATGTTCTGACAGTTTTGTCATAATTTTATAGTATAGTACCTTAAAGCAAGCCTGCCTTTTTGCGTCTTTATTGTATGCCATCCCAGCTAGCACAGTACGTCGTACTGATGTCAATGTATCGACGTCAGTGCTACCCCATTACGACGTCATGTGCCTGCTGGGTTGCTTTAAAAGGAAAAGCTGTTTGTTAATTTCAGTATTTCCTTAGAAGGCGCATGTTACCACATGGCATATCAGCTGTGAGCGATTTAACAGACAAAGAAACACAACAGATGTTAAAATTGCTTTTGAGGAATGATTGAACAGTATCATTTGAGCCGCGACACGAGAAAACTAACAAAGTGGTTGCACGCCCAGCGCAGACTCACATCAGCCTGGGCATCCGCCCAGTCTGACCAGAGTCTTTGCTGTCCGCATAAAGGTAGCTTACATCCTTAGCTACCTTAAAGCGCTTAGCGAAGTGTCAGGTTAGATTTGGCGGAAACCCAGGATGATCTGAGTCTGCGCAGATCGCACAACCACATTGTTTGTTTTCTCGTGTCACGGCTCATTTGTTCTATGATAAATATCTCCGCACAAACAATACCGGCTTGTGCTTCATCAAATGATATTAAAGTGTCGAAATGAAAACAGAAAAAGTATTGCAAAATTTAAGGTGAATGGGAACATTCCCGCGTTGGTTTAATATTATTATTATTATTATTAGTAGTAGTAGTAGTAGTAGTATTAACAAAGGAAGATAACTTTTCGACCTCCTGAACGCTTCCCTGGATGTCGAAATCGTTCCAGAAAGAGGTTTGCTCCTCAAGGAAAGAATTAAATCTCTACTAGAGAAATTTCCTCCTTTAAGAGTTGACCACCATTCAGATCGGGTTTCATATTAAGATTGAGTTGCTTCCCCATAAAGCTATCTGTCCATCGTTATCAGTCTGTATGAAGTATTTACATGATTAATGCAAGAAGTCGAACAATATCGGATGACTACCTTATAATTTTGTTCGTATATTCGCTGAAATGAATATGAATGAGTCAAAAAGGGCAAGGCATATTACATTGCGCGATATTTTAAGAATGATGTTGAATGAATATATGAGCCGCGGCACGACAAAACCAGGAAGGTGGCATGTGCGCCCAGTCATGACTCGGATCAGCCTTGGTATCCGCCCAGTCTGATCAGAGCATTCGCTGTCCGCATGGAGCTAGTTTAGACCCTTAGCTACCCTTGAAGCGCACAGCGAAGTGTCTGGCTAACCTAAGTCTTTGTCGGGCGCACATTCCACTTTGTTTTGTCGTGTTGTGGCTCATATTATATCATTAAGCAAGACAGCATCTGCATATCTATAATCCAAACCGACAATGGCAAGTGTCGATAAAAGTGGCACTCGTACTGCTGAAAAATACATTCATGAAAAGGTCTGTGATCATTGCAGCGAAAATGGAGTATCGAGAGTAGCGGTTTCTTTCTGTTATAACTGTGAGGTGTATTTTTGTGATTTATGCGAGAAGCTACACAACAAAATTGTTCAAGGACATAAGCTTTATTATGGTAATTTGCACAAAAATGAGGAACAAAGAGCGAATACGTCATGTCCGAGGCACAGCAAAGAATCTATAAGATTTTATTGTGAATATCATAATTCAGTGTTTTGTCATATTTGTAGGATATTTGAACACAAGGCGTGCTTTGTTCAAGATATTTTTGTAGACAGTGAATATGTGACTGTATCTGAAGAATTCAAAGACACTTATAGGCGGCTCCTAACACTGAAGGATATTGCAGACACAGTGCAGTGTGAAAAGAAGATGGAACTAGAGGCTTTTGACAAAGGCGTGATTGAAAAACGAAACAAAATTGAACTTTTGAGGAAGCAGATCAACAAAGCACTGGATGACTATGAAGTACAGATTAATTTGCAAGAGTATTCATTTATCAATTATATTTCTATTGCAATGCAGACTTGCACCAGCCTCATTTATGACCTCAATGATCAAATACACAGTATGAAGTGTGCCAAACGCAATCAAATAAAAGAATTGTTACTTCTAAGCGAATCAAAGCAAATGTGCAGAATATATGGAGACGCACTGGAAGATATTCAAAGAGTTAGTACAAAACATGACTTATCAATTGAAGGTAATGATGAGTTACCTGCCATAATGAAAGAAATTTGTAATCTTAGCCACCAGGAATTTAAAGTAGAAGTAACAAAAGGTAGACAAACTGAAAAAGCAGCTGTTGAAGAAGACGAATTCGTAACGAAATTAGACAGAGTAACCGAATTTGCCAAGGAAACTGACACGGAGGATACAATGGAAATAGTGGCTGACAGTCAAGACAAAATTGAAGGTAAAACTGACAAAAAGGACTTGATTGCAAAAGAAGTAGAAGGTAATCGCATGACTAAGTCGTTTCTGGAAATCAAGTCTTGTTCTGTTATCAAAGAAACCGACGTGCGGGTTCGTAATGATACCAAGGCGCCATTAATAACTGGTTGCTGTTGGCTATCTGATGATGAACTTTTTCTCTGTGATAACAATAATAGAAATGTGAAAATACTAGATAAGAATATGAATATCAAATTTACCGCTCCGTGTATCAACGACCCATTTGACGTAGACTGTATTGACGCTACAACTGTAGTGGTCACTATGCCAGGAATTAAAACGCTTCAGTTTGTAGCAGTTAAACCGGGATTCAAATTCAAACATACTAAATGCATTAATGCACGTTGCTTGGGTCTTGCGGTTCATGGCAAAAACATTTTTGTCTGTATTGACGACACACAGCAATCAGCAAAATGCATCAAAGTTCTAACGTTGGCTGGGGATAATGTTAACTACATACCACATTTCGGATCAGGTTCTCCTAGATATTTGTGTCTTAACGGATCTGGTACACGAATTTATTACACAGGAGGCTCCAACAAGGAGATGTTTATAAACTGTGTAACAATTGAAGGTCACGGAATTTTCTCAGTGTCTAGTAAAGATCTCCACTATCCTAGAGGCGTTGTTAAAGACGAAGGTGGAAATGTGATAGTTTGTGACGACACTGGGCAATGTTTACAAGTCATTTCTGCTGATGGAAAATTTGGAACGACTTTATTGTCAAAGAAGGACAATATTCTTGATCCTAAATCAGTGTGCATAAACAAAACTATGAACATCCTGGTAGTTGCTTCTTGGAAAGAAAACCCGAATGCCTCAAACTTGGCTTTTTACAAATTAGAATTCAAGTAATATTTAAAGACTGAAAACAG
Source organism: Ctena decussata (assembly GCA_963989385.1). NCBI lineage: Eukaryota > Metazoa > Mollusca > Bivalvia > Lucinida > Lucinidae > Ctena > Ctena decussata. The sequence continues at coordinate 45,253,606 of OZ022510.1, forward strand.
TACGTTACTAAATGTATGTATACTCTGACAAGACATTCAAAATAGTGGTACTACCTAATATTGCAACTCCAGAATGTGCATTTAAGGAATGAATTTCATTTTTCTGATGTTTAGCCAAGTATAAACTACATTGGGTCGCATGCAAAGTAAGTGAACCCCGAAACTTTGCTAGCAATCCATTGTAGTTTATATTTCGATACATACCAGAACAATTAAGGTAGACGAATACTGAATAGAAATATTAGTTTAAACATATTTATTGTATCATAAACTGTACATGATCACAATATAAACATGATACAAACAATTGGATCAGAACGAAAGCATAAATGCTTATTTAGTTCTTCTCTTGAAATATTGAAATAGAAATATTGGCGGGGCATTCAAACCATTATACCGTCTAAATAACCCAAAGAGCTATAAAACATTTGGGTAAGAAGAAAACAATTTTCACCGTTTTGTTTTCCTAAAAAAAACAATATTTTGTATTTCTACATACATTTTTACACATTTTCCATTAAAATTCATATCTCTATATAGGATATTTGAAACAAAGTGATAACAAAAAATTGCAGTTTTCTTGTTAATAAGTATATTTTTACATTCTTTAAAAATGCAAGAAAATTGAATTTCATGAAAAACGTCATGAAAAATATATTCAATCGATGGGGCATGCTTATGCATATTATTTTAGTAAAACTTACATCGTATGTTAAAGAATAAAACAAAAAAAAAAAACATTTCACCGTTTCGTTTCCTAGAAAAAAAACAATCTTTAAGCTCAACATATCCCCAAAACAGACTGTCAAAAGTCTGCACCTGCTGCAAGCGCAGCCGGTCCTTTCCCAATTATTTATTTTCCTGTTATTTGGTTCTACCATAGAGTAATGTCGACATAAAAGCGCAGATGGAATGGAAACTGTGAAGATTTTGATCATTCTGGTTCCTAAAGAACAGTCTGGTCTCGGTTTCCACTGTTTGTACAGACCTATGTGCCCAAAAAACTTAGGATCTTTACGGTAGACATTGTTAGTGTCTAATATAACTGTATATACTCCACAGTTAATCGATTTGATGATGAACAATAACTCCGTTTTTTTAAACAAGTAAGAACAGTTATTGCGTATTCGTCCACCTTAAGTTCATCGCAGATATATTTCTATCTTTTATTTGACCATAAAGTTGCGTACGGGGCTACAGCTGAAGCAGAAAACATTTATACGCAGTTTTCTACTATAAGTGGAACAGCGTCGACGACGTCATAACGCCGCCTACGTCGAATCAGATGTAGAGAATAATCATGGTTTATTTTGACGTCACTAAACGGCATGTAACGTCGCGTGACCCGATGTAGTTATTGAAATATAAACAAAATTATGTTCTGTAGACGATCTTACTTGAGTGCTCATGTGTTATTGAATTTATTAGCGAGTTGGGGAAAAAGATAAGATGCGAGGCTATGCCGAGCATCTTATCGGTTTTCCCCAACGAGTTTAATAAATTTAATAAATTCAATAATACAGGAGCACGAATGCAAGATTCTATTTATCATATGACACTAAAATCGCATTTTATTAGCAAAATTTGTACTAAAACGTCACGATTTCGCCATTAGAAAACGTGACGTTTTAATGGACGTCAACGTATAACGTTACGACGTAATTTGCATATTTAATCCACTAGTGGATTATCGTTTTTAATGCATGGCTTTATTGCACTCTCAGATGCGACGTCATATGATAAAATGGTTTACCACAGGGATTTTCGATAAGTTTTTTTTTATTGATTGATTTGTTGCTTTACGTCCACAGTAAACAGCTATGGTCATGTCGGGACGGTCAGTTAACCTAACCACACTATTTCTGGGCAGGCTTAGACGTCCTAAGCAGTTAAGCAGTACTAAGTGCACATACTTTCGCCAGTAATTGACAACTGCCCTTCTTGAATCAGCGGAAGGAGAAACGAAAGTATGTGGCTAGACCGGGTATCGAACCCAGGACCTCTGACTAATGAGTCAGGTGCCCTACCGATTGCGCTACGTGGCCCGGCTTTTTCGATAAGTGCACTGAGAATGTAAATCTAAGATAATCAGTGTATGTTCATACTAAATGATCAGGTTACTGAACAAAATTCAAATCTCGTTGACTTTGTCCCAGATCAAGGGGGTGTGTTTCGACCCCTGTGATAAGTTATAAAAAGTAGTGTTAGATCAGCATTCAGTATTTTATTTTCTTTTTAAAGCTATTAGTCAAAACATGCGTAGAAAAAGTGCGCACAGTCTGCCTTAGACTGCTGCAGTCACATTCTTTATAGTGTTTCATTTCATTTTATTGGTTCAAATTTATATTTAATCTGTATCAGCTATCAGTTTCATTAATCACATATCGCACGGTACCACTCAAATGCGTCGTTAAAATTTGATAACCATGCAATCATCATGAGATGAGACACAGACAAGCGGACGTATAAAGTATCTTTCGTAACATTGAAAATTTGGTATCCGTTTTTATGAATATATGTAAACACACATATGTTTCATTGGATTTAAATTCTTTTTTGTGCACTGTTCTGGAAACCACTCGTTATTAGCTTCCAAAACACCTTCACGGTAGAAATGTGTAAATATGAATTTGAGGTCAGTTTGAACCTAGGGCGTTTTTCTTCTTTATTTGGAGCAAACTTATTCCTAAAAGACAAACATTCTTGTTTATTAGGTGTAATAATGCTATCAAGCAACAGTTCAGCGAAAGTTATTGGTTCATTACAGAAAACACACCGTCCTAAATACTGGTATTGACATAACAGGGCCAAAACAGCAGGGAACACTGTATGCGTTCTATGCAGTAGAGAACAAATGTCTTTAAAGAGCGATCTTTTAGAAAAGACAACTGTCTATAAGGAAGGGACTTGTCTACAAGAAAATTTTAAAAGGAAAATGTTCAAGTAGTCTTCAGTGTAAAACTGGCTAAAACGTGTATCTTTAAAATAACAGAGTCGTCTTAATCAATAGTTTGTTGGTTATTATCATGCACCCTGTCACTACGTATAATTAAGACCCTTAAAATGTGACCCTTAATAGAGAGTGGCTAAGTTTCTGAAAGAGCTCTTTGGCTGGGTTTCTTTAAGGAATGAATGTTATTTTTTTAACGTTTACTGAAGTATAAACTACATCGGGTCACGAGCAAAGTAAGTGAACCCCGAAGGGGTTTACTTAAACTTTGCTCGTGACCCGATGTAGTTTATACTTCAGTAAACGTTAAAAAAATAACATTCATTCCTTATATTTATATTATTTTTCTAGTGTCCGCCGTTATCAATTTTGAGAAAAAAGGTCAACATACAGCAAAAAATATCTTTAAAAGCTATCTTGCCGGTAGATATAAACAACTGATGAAACAGCTGTTAACCCCGCCTCGACTGAAAGACCCGCCTACTAAGAAATAGCTCCGAACGTCAAATTAAGTTTTATATCTAATTAAGGAATATATTTTCAACAATTTGATTTTAATACACATTTTATCAGTTTCTATGTGAATTAAACAAAACAAAAAGAGAAAAAAAAGATTTCAGGTATTTCACTACACTCCGGAACATCAGCGGATGTATAGTAGTAATTGGGTCTGTCAAGTGCATATGGCCGTCAACGATAACACGTTTCGATGAACCGTGATTCGATTTGGATTCTATCAAGCTGAATTTGGATTAACATTGAAAATTGAGATTAAAGTTACAGTTATGAAAAGTGGAATCCGACAGTATTCCAGAACTAGCCAGAAGTTGATTCAGGCTAAGGACATTTGATGTTTTGGCTGGAGCTGTGACGTGGGACTGGGCGGGTGGGGTAAAATCAGTTAATGCCAAGGGCCCAGCAGAAGTAGATGGAGCAACAGCTTGATCTATTTCGCCATTAGGTTTTCGTGTTTCGGTCGCTACTTCATCAGCTGGATAGGGGTTGGAGCTTAAAGTTGCCAGGGCCTTGCTGATGTCGGCTTTTTGCTTAGATGAAACGGTTCTGTTGTATGATCTAATAGAACCCTCATTCCTGTGACCTGACATAAACATGATATGCCTGGCTTCGAATCCAGCATCATTCATTGCTGTTATTGCCGTGGCTCGGAGACAATGTGCCGTGTAGATCATACTACATTTGCTAGATTTGCATATGTCTGCCATGAAGTTTGTGAAGGTCCGTGGTTTCAACGGCTTATCATCATACCACCAGCCAAAACTTGAGGGTACCCTAACCGCATCACTGAAACAAGCATAGAATAATGCTGTGGCTTTCGGATGTGTTTTTTTCAGCAGAAGTCTTAGCATGGCTAGAGGACAATTTGGCTGTCCAGTCGCATACATTCGTTTGTCTGCTGCGGCTTCTTCTGAACAAAGACCGCCCTAAAAGTTCTTCTGCTTGGTCTCATGGTTTAGAGTGACATACTCCCTTCCATTTTCATCTGTTAGAAAATCAAATGATGTTTTGGTGAGCTGATGATGAAATTCTAAGCCACGGCTTACAAAGTGCACACCGATCTGATACCATACACATTGCCTCAGAACTATTGGGTTGTTCGGGGCCTCGTTTAGGTACATATGGATTTTCTCCAGGTCAGTGTTGGCAATGATGGGTTTGTGCTTGGTCGGGCGAGAGACACCTTCCCTTGTCATGCATTTTAGCATTCCGTCCAAAGTGCGATTGGCATCTTTGAATTTGCAATCTTTGACAATGTCAATGTTTCTCCCCAAATCCTGTAAGTGTCTGTTCAGTCCAGCTCGAAGGTTCTTGAGAGAGTTTTTGTGATAGAACTCTTCCTTTGAGGACTTCTGAGGCCTTGCCTCACAGTAAAATTTTGAAAGTTTTTCTTGGAGGCTTTCAGCTGATACCGCTGTCATGTCAAGTGGCTCTGTGTATACACTTGTGTGCCAGTCTGAAATGACAAGCGGTAAACACTGCTTAAGACCAGCACTCCAGATAAAGTTGGGTTTGGAGAATAATTCAGGGATATTTTTTCTTATTTCTTCATGAAAACATATGTTGTGACCCCTCAACGGTCATGGTGAGACAGTTGTGTTGATGGGTCACATAATGTTTTAAGGAGAAATAAGGGATTGTCCTGTTAACCCTTCTCATCTGGAGCACTGAAGCCTGAGGAAAATTTTACCAGCTCAAAGGCATATCAATAGTACCAACCAAGCAACAGCATGGAATTGTGGAAAAGCAATGTTGAAAAAAGAAACTGTTGCCTGTTTACCCACCGAGACAACATTTCACCCCTAAGGCCAATTAAAAAAGGTGTTTAGGGTAACCCGGCGCTGCCTAAATTCACTAGTGAAGCTAAGGATTTTTGAGGTTTTCTGAGAATATATGAGCCGCGACACGAGAAAACCAACGGTGTGGTCGTCCGCCCAGCGCAGACTCAGATCAGCCTTGGCATTCACCCAGTCTGATCAGACTCTTTGCTAAGCGCTTAAAGGGTAGCTCAGGGACTAAGCTACCTTCATGCGGAAAGCGAACACTCTGATCAGACTGGGCGGATTCCCAGGCTGATTTGAGTCTGCGCTGGACGCACGACCACATTGTTGGTTTTGTCACGTCGCGGCTCATATATATATATATTTAAGGAATGAATGTTATTTTTTTAACGTTTACTGAAGTATAAACTACATCGGGTCACGAGCAAAGTAAGTGAACCCCCCGAAGGGGTTCACTTACTTTGCTCGTGACCCGATGTAGTTTATACTTCAGTAAACGTTAAAAAAATTCGGGGGTTCACTTACTTTGCTCGTGACCCGATGTAGTTTATACTTCAGTAAACGTTAAAAAAATAATTCGGGGGTTCACTTACTTTGCTCGTGACCCGATGTAGTTTATACTTCAGTAAACGTTAAAAAAATAACATTCATTCCTTATATTTATATTATTTTTCTAGTGTCCGCCGTTATCAATTTTGAGAAAAAAGGTCAACATACAGCAAAAAATATCTTTAAAAGCTATCTTGCCGGTAGATATAAACAACTGATGAAACAGCTGTTAACCCCGCCTCGACTGAAAGACCCGCCTACTAAGAAATAGCTCCGAACGTCAAATTAAGTTTTATATTTAATTAAGGAATATTTTTTCAACAATTTGATTTTAATACACATTTTATCAGTTTCTATGTGAATTAAACAAAACAAAAAGAGAAAAAAAAGATTTCAGGTATTTCACTACACTCCGGAACATCAGCGGATGTATAGTAGTAATTGGGTCTGTCAAGTGCATATGGCCGTCAACGATAACACGTTTCGATGAACCGTGATTCGATTTGGATTCTATCAAGCTGAATTTGGATTAACATTGAAAATTGAGATTAAAGTTACAGTTATGAAAAGTGGAATCCGACAGTATTCCAGAACTAGCCAGAAGTTGATTCAGGCTAAAGGACATTTGATGTTTTGGCTGGAGCTGTGACGTGGGACTGGGCGGGTGGGGTAAAATCAGTTAATGCCAAGGGCCCAGCAGAAGTAGATGGAGCAACAGCTTGATCTATTTCGCCATTAGGTTTTCGTGTTTCGGTCGCTACTTCATCAGCTGGATAGGGGTTGGAGCTTAAAGTTGCCAGGGCCTTGCTGATGTCGGCTTTTTGCTTAGATGAAACGGTTCTGTTGTATGATCTAATAGAACCCTCATTCCTGTGACCTGACATAAACATGATATGCCTGGCTTCGAATCCAGCATCATTCATTGCTGTTATTGCCGTGGCTCGGAGACAATGTGCCGTGTAGATCATACTACATTTGCTAGATTTGCATATGTCTGCCATGAAGTTTGTGAAGGTCCGTGGTTTCAACGGCTTATCATCATACCACCAGCCAAAAATTGAGGGTACCCTAACCGCATCACTGAAACAAGCATTGAATAATGCTGTGGCTTTCGGATGTGTCTTTTTCAGCAGAAGTCTTAGCATGGCTAGAGGACAATTTGGCTGTCCAGTCGCATACATTCGTTTGTCTGCTGCGGCTTCTTCTGAACAAAGACCGCCCTGAAAGTTCTTCTGCTTGGTCTCATGGTTTAGAGTGACATACTCCCTTCCATTTTCATCTGTTAGAAAATCAAATGATGTTTTGGTGAGCTGATGATGAAATTCTCAGCCACGGCTTACAAAGTGCACACCGATCTGATACCATACACATTGCCTCAGAACTATTGGGTTGTTCGGGGCCTCGCTTAGGTACATATGGATTTTCTCCAGGTCAGTGTTGGCAATGATGGGTTTGTGCTTGGTCGGGCGAGAGACACCTTCCCTTGGTTTAAACTTGTTTATTTGCATAATATGTCTAACAGTTCAAGAGCAAGACACTACATGTATACAAATGGGATTCGAAAAAAGCCAAGTGGCTTATATGAATTCGTCTCCCTTTAACAGTCATTGTGGAGAATAAACGTCTTGTGATCAAGACATAATACATAATAGTAATTAGCTCTACCAATATATGCAAACTCCAGCAAGTAATACCTATAAAATGCATCTGAAATAATTTATATAGGATCCGGCTAAGCTGGAAAAGAAAGATGAAAAAAGAATAAGATAAGAAAAATATTAGCAATAGAGAGATAAGTAGAATAAGAGAAAGAGCTCTCACAAGTTGGTATCCTTAGGGGGGCCCTCGGTGAGCAGAGCAACATCAATCGTTTTAACCCAAGTTGCTATTTCAATCATCATACTAACCTTAGCTGATTTACAGTCAATTGCATTTCGTATTCGGTTGAAAGACTTCCTAATATGTTTACTCCGTATGTTTATTCCGTATGCTCAAAACGTTTACTTCTAGAAATAAATTTATGTACTGACTTGAAAATAGACCCATTTGCCTCGTCGCTTAGTGCCAGATTTCCAAACAAGAGTGAATTTAATGTAGGTGTGCAAAACTGTGAGACTTCGTTCAGTAAGTCCACTCTAATATCATTATATCGGTTACACTCTAGCAAAAAGTGATTGTTTGTTTCAAGACTGCCGCAGTCGCAGTTGGGGTTATCAATAATATTTTTATGGTAGAGGTAATATCTTAAAGAACTACAATTTGTGCGTAATCTGGCTTGATGAATCTGTCCAAACCTATCACCACAGAAATAATATGACGGTTTTCGATGTATGTGGGTATTCAACGAACGTTTAAAGGATTCTACTGAGGGTAAGGTTCGAATACTTGTTGGTAGAGAGTTCCAATCTCTTATAACAGAAGGAAGAAAGGAATTGTAGTACAGTTGTGTTGCGGCATGTATAGTCTGTAGATTTCTTGCGTTTCGTAAATTGTACGACGATGCCTGACCAACCGGATTCGGTACTAATTGAGTCAAATAAGCAGGACAAAGTCCATTCTGCATTTTGTAAAATAAAATCAATTTGTATTTACGTCTTCGAGAACTGAGTTGCTCCCAACCAAGCTCCTCGTGTAGTAGGGCTAATGATACGAGTTTTGTAGTACCGGAGACGATTCTTGCGGCCTCTAGTTGGATTTTCTCAATGCCATTTAATTCGTATTGTGTACAATTGTCAAATATTACACATGCATATTCGAGAATCGGTCTTATGAACGAAAAATAAATAATCTCAAGTGCTCGTCTATCAAGTTTGTGTTTAAGCTTACGCATTATGTTAATTCTTGTCCATGCTTTCGCAGTAATATTAGTAATGTGTTCATGCCATGTTCCATCGTTTGAAAAGGTAAGGCCTAAGTGTTTATGAGAGTCGACTTCCTGTATTACATCAGTATCCATGCGTAGGTCTGGATGGTAAATATTAGAACGTTTCCGTGAAATGAGAAGGGCTTCAGATTTAGAAGGATTGAAAGTTACTAGCCATTTCGAGGCCCAAGCTTTTATCTTCGACAGATCATTGTTAAGTTTAAGGGCGGCAGACTGCGGAGTTTCTACTATAATATAAAGACTGGTATCATCTGCAAATAGCCGTATATTAGTTTCAATATCCAAAACTATGTCATTTATAAAGATTAAAAACAAAAGGGGTCGAAGAATAGACCCTTGTGGTACCCCAGCTTTCGTAAAGGTCCAATCAGAACAATCACCGGGTAAAACGACACGTTGTCTTCTGTTTGTTAAGTAATCGGAGAACCAGAGAAGTAGAGACCCCTTAATGCCAACAGACTTTAATTTTAAAAGTAAACCCTTATGCCACACCCTATCAAAGGCTTTGCTTATGTCGAGAAAAACAGCACGAACCTCTTTTCCATCATCTAATGCATTACAGAATGTATTATATATACTAACCAATTGGTTAACCGTCGAGTCACCTTTAACCGTCGAGTCACCAGACTGCAGGCAAGAAATAGTATTGTTCAAAACAAAGAAGTTATAGACATGTTTATTCACTAGTTTTTCAAAAACTTTCCCAATAGTATTCAGAAGAGATATAGGTCTATAGTTAGTAATATCTGACTTATCATCTTTTTTATGAATAGGCGTCACATTTGCTTCTTTCCAGGAGGCAGGAACGACGCTATGCGATAAGGAAAAGTTAAACAATGTACAAAGTGGGTCAGCGATTTGTGAAGACAATTCTTTTAGCACTCTATTATTTATACCATCAGGACCTGATGATTTTCCCAGTTTCAGACTTAGCAAAACATCCTTTACTTCATGGGAATAGAGAATAATATTGTCTAGAACTGGTGCGTCATCGTCCATTATGATGTTAGGTAACTCAACGTTGTCATCGTGTAAGTCAGACTGACTTGCGAAGTAATTATTTAGAAGATTTGCCTTATCTTTTTTACACGAGTAAACGTCACCATTGTGGGTAAGAGGAGGGATAGTACTATCGTCAGGTGATTTAATAAAAGATTTTAGGGTTTTCCACCAGTCTCTGCTACTTAGGCTGTTGGTTTTTAAGTTATCTGATAATTTATCAAAGTAGGACTGTTTAGCATTACGGATAGTGCTCGTAACTTCATTCCTGTATCGCCGAAAAGTATTCATATCATCGAGAAGTTTTGTATGTTTAGCTTTATTATAAAGACGTCTCCGTTTGCGTATCATTTTGCGGATATTACTGTTAAGCCAAGGAGGATCTGACGAACGAATCGTTATAAATTTGTTTGGAATGTATTTGTCAGAGAGAGCAGCTATGTGATTTGAAATATTTGAGGAATATATATTTATATCTTCGGATTTTAATTTGTTCCAATCTGTCATACCTATTTCCTCCCGCAATGAATCATAGTCCCCTCGGTCATACAAATAAATTTTCCTTTTAACATTTATTAAACGATCCTTTCTTAATTTATAAAAGCAATAGATAGGACAATGATATCGGATATTTTGAGATAGAAAAGGTTCGCCAACGCCACTTAGTACAATATTTCTATTGTTATTTACCTTAATAATATCGATAAGTGACGACGAATGTTCCGTGAAATGTGTCGGTTCGTCTATTATTTGTGTCAAGGTGTACTGGTTACAAATGTCTTTAATTTTTTTACGTGCGTTTTCTTTGAGACAATCCAAGTTAAAATCTCCCGTTATAATAATGTCTTTAATGCCAGTGTCAGCTGCTAAATCGATAGAAGTCTCAATATCCGAAAGGACAGAGACATCTGCGTTTGGTGGCCTATAAAAGGTACCGATTAAAACAGTTTTGTGTTGTACGCGAGTTTCGATCCACACACACTCAATGTTTCGTATTTCAAGATCATAACGCCGTTTTGTATAAATATTTTCGTTTACATACACCGCTACCCCGCCATGATTGTCATTTGGTCTGTCATAACGGTATGGTACTTTGTAAGCACGTATAGAGATGTCATTGTCAGACACGTTTTGATTTAGCCATGTTTCCGTCACGGAAATAACGTCAAACTTATTCAATTCTAATTCTACTGCATCTAACTTAGGTAACAGGCTTTGTACATTGTAATGGACAATTGAAAAATATTCACGGAACAGGGACGACGATGTATCAAGGTCGAAACTATCAGAGGAGCTATCATTCAAATTTCTGTTTGGACCGGGATTACGTTCTATGTCACCTGATCTGTACAAGAACATGCTAATAAATAGCAGTACCTCAAACTCTGAAAAATACTTAATGCCCTTGAGTTTCCGAGCAGAAGAATAATGCATTCCGATTCGCGACCTGTATGTGACGATGTCCACAGACATCAGGTAACAGCCTCCTCAAATGCCGTACGTCCAATACAGCTCGCAAATCGGTCACCTCTGCTCACCAAAAAAGGATCCCCTGTGAGAGAATTAACAGATAAAGAGTGTATAATACTATAATAAACCATAACAGAAACTAACAGATCCATTTCAGACTATAACAATTTAAGAGTGGATATGACTAGTCAACATTGTACTCACTAATTTCATGGAGTCCAAATCTTTCAAACATATTAAAGAAATGTACAACAGCAAAAAAATCTGCTATATAGAACATGCCAAGACAAGCTACTGTGCAGAATTGTAGGTATTAAAGAATATGATAAGATATGATAGCGGTAATACTTCTACCCGGGTCTCCACCGCACCATCAACGTGACTCCACCGAATGTAAAACCAGTGCTCCACATAAGAAAGGCTACAGGAACAGTTTAGGAGTAGTTCATTGTGTTTCCCATGAAACACAACTTGTAATCCCTCACTAGAATCGTCTCAACGAGACGGCTCCAATGAGGGGTCACAACAAATGTTCCCACTGGGAATCAAGAAAACCATCTGCGAAATATCCTCATAAATCCGCCGTATCTGGAGCTCTGCAAGACCGTGGCAGGAAGTATTACCGCTAAGAATAACCAGCCGCCCGTTTAAATCATCGTGTTATTATTATTATTTTCTGATTCCTTTTTTTTTCTAATTTGAGGCAGTGTAAGGAGATGACATTTCAGATACTCCAAAACCAAACGTCTATGACTTCACTATACTTGCTATCAGTCTGTGGGAATGATACTAACCCACTAAATAATATCACTGTTTGTAAAAAAAAAAATAATAAAGAAATACAGGCGTAAATAATATAACCACTGCATTTAAGTGGTTCCAACAGTACGTTACTATTAAAGCATTCGATGATTACCACGAGACAGTCCCTCTCTACTGCGGACACATGCCGCAGTCCCTCACCAAAGTTTCAACACCGTGGCAGCCACGGTGAGGAGTCACAAGCCTTACCCCCCCTCCCCTATTTAGTACACGCACTCCACAGAGCAGGAGTATAACGCCGACCCATCATCGAACGCTTCCCTGCTGTAGCTAGCTGTTGCCTATTACCTGTATTATAATGTTTATTCAACAAAGATGTATATTCTATACGACCTGACGACGTACTACCACCCAGCAGGCACATGAGGTCGCAACGACGTCAGTAAGACGTCGATGCGACGCAATAGCGTCGCATCGACGTCAAAATGACGCCACCCAGACGCCATGTGCTCGCTGGGAACAAGAATACAGACAACTCAAAGTGGGATTTCCTATCCTACATATAACCGAGTCCCAAACAATACATTTATGTAAATAAGTGGACTAACCGAGACAAACCGAAAAGAAATAACTCTTTGCTTCCACATGGTTAAATTCGAGCTACAGTGTTTCCCACAAGAAATGCTCAGGAGAGGAGTGTAAACACAAATCAGACTACTCCAAAGAGCAGCCTGATCACGTTTTACACTCCTAACGTTCTTAGACACCTTCCCTTGTCATGCATTTTAGCATTCCGTCCAAAGTGCGATTGGCATCTTTGAATTTGCAATCTTTGACAATGTCAATGTTTCTCCCCAAATCCTGTAAGTGTCTGTTCAGTCCAGCTCGAAGGTTCTTGAGAGAGTTTTTGTGATAGAACTCTTCCTTTGAGGACTTCTGAGGCCTTGCCTCACAGTAAAATTTTGAAAGTTTTTCTTGGAGGCTTTCAGCTGATACCGCTGTCATGTCAAGTGGCTCTGTGTATACACTTGTGTGCCAGTCTGAAATGACAAGCGGTAAACACTGCTTAAGACCAGCACTCCAGATAAAGTTGGGTTTGGAGAATAATTCAGGGATATTTTTTCTTATTTCTTCATGAAAACATATGTTGTGACCCCTCAACGGTCATGGTGAGACAGTTGTGTTGATGGGTCACATAATGTTTTAAGGAGAAATAAGGGATTGTCCTGTTAACCCTTCTCATCTGGAGCACTGAAGCCTGAGGAAAATTTTACCAGCTCAAAGGCATATCAATAGTACCAACCAAGCAACAGCATGGAATTGTGGAAAAGCAATGTTGAAAAAAGAAACTGTTGCCTGTTTACCCACCGAGACAACATTTCACCCCTAAGGCCAATTAAAAAAGGTGTTTAGGGTAACCCGGCGCTGCCTAAATTCACTAGTGAAGCTAAGGATTTTTGAGGTTTTCTGAGAATATATGAGCCGCGACACGAGAAAACCAACGGTGTGGTCGTCCGCCCAGCGCAGACTCAGATCAGCCTTGGCATTCACCCAGTCTGATCAGACTCTTTGCTAAGCGCTTAAAGGGTAGCTCAGGGACTAAGCTACCTTCATGCGGAAAGCGAAGACTCTGATCAGACAGGGCGGATTCCAAGGCTGATTTGAGTCTGCGCTGGACGCACGACCACATTGTTGGTTTTGTCACGTCGCGGCTCATATACATATATATATATATATTTATTTGCATTCTTGGTGTACTTACTAAAATTGGCTACAGTAAACCATTGGAACGTGATGCAGTTTACGTTCCAATAATGGAGCTATGTGATATGACGTCAAAAAATCAATGACTCTCTATAATCTGACTGGAATTTGGACGTCAACGACGCCATGACGTCACTGATAATGTTCCGCTGTTAGCAGAAATGTTGAATGTAAATGTTTTACTGCGTCAGTTTTAGAGCTAATATAAGAATTTTCATCAAGGTTTCATTGAAAAGAATGTAAATATAAGCAACGAACTTAATTCTTCTGATGTTTGTCCAACTGTAAACTACACTGGGTCACTAGCAAAGTTTACATGACACACAAGGGTTTCATTCACTTTGCACGTATCCCAATGTAGTTCATACTTCGTTAAACCGCAGAAAAATGAAATTCATTCCTTAATTGAAAAGAAATAATTATACAATTTTCCCTGGTGAATAGGGGTTAATTTTTAAAGAAAAGAATTTGCTCCTGCAGAAGCATATTCTTTCCTTGAAGTGTCAACTCCATTTGGAAGAGCCACACCCTCCGGAGAAGCAAGCAGATATTCAATTATTTTCCGTCAGTTTTACAAAGCGGAAACAACATGTTGTTTCCCCTTTGTAAAACTGATGGAAAAGACAGAGGTTGGAAAATCAGTAGAATGTATTTTTTGACAAGAGACAGGGGTGTTTATTTTAGAGCAGGGGTGTTTATTAGGTTTAATACAGTATGTCAGCAGTAATCCAGTCATATAATAGCAATGGACTGATGATTATCAAAAGCTCTGTGCTGTGGGCATCTTTAAGGTAAAGAAAAATGAGCTGCGACACAAGGAAACCAACAATGTGGATGCACGCCCAGCATAGACTTTGATCAGACTGGGCATCTGTCCAGTCTGATCAGAGACTGCGCTAAGCGCTTAAAGGGTAGCTAAGGACCTTAGCTACCCCCATGTGGACAGCGAAGGCTCTGATCAGACTTGGTGGATGCCCAGGCTGATCTGAGTCTGCACTGGGGGCACCAGCACATTGTTGGTTTTCTTATGTCGCGGCTCAAATATGTTTTACTGTGTCCTTTTGAAAATAGAGTAATGTATACAGCAAGAAAGAAAACAGGGATTGTGTAGGCGTTATGCACCTTGAAACAGTTTAACAGCCCATTTGGTGTTCTTTTTGGCTTGCGGCCCAAAGGCCGCAAGCCTTATAGATTGAAAAGCTCGTTCCGGTTTGAGACTGGATTATTTCATGTTTTCCTTCACTTATACGAGCGTTTCATCGCAATAATCAGAGAACTCGTCCGATTTTGTCTATTTATATCCATATCAGGTTTACCGCATCTGCTAAAAATAATGATGGAATTTTATTCTATTTTTGGTCGCATTGTCGCCAACAGTCGGCACTTTCCGTATCCACGACTCTCAGCATACAAGTATACGCTTTTCCCAAAAAGCTTGCTATCTTTATTTTGCAGCGGCGTTGGGCAAAAAAGGGCCTTAGAGTATTGTGTAATGTATTTACTTATAGCAGTCACTACACTCGAGCTAAAGTATCTGTGCAGACTGACCAGGGTCTTTCTTTTTCGGCAGATCCAAAAATATATCATGCTAACTGAGGATAGATTGATCAGATTGTGCTAAAGCGTGGGCCGATTTATATATCTGTAAATCTGTCAAGGCAGAAAAATCAAAGTCAAAATTTATTGTTTAAATTCAGCAAGCAGGCGCTACTGATTTTTTTCCTCATCACTCAACACATCTTACCAAATAAAGTATACGATCTATCTGTGTGTGTGTGGCTAACGTGCACAACTGACCGTGTTTATACATGTACAATTGTTAAGCCGGTGTATAAATGACGCATATTCATTGTAAAGGTCATGTCGTTCGCAAGCAGCGGTGCAATGTGCACAATTCAACATCTAAATAAAATACAGTACCTTTCGACCATCCATGAATAGTCTGTCCTAGAAACTTCTTATAGGGATACGGATAACGAGAAGAGTGGAAAAATTCAGAACCGTTGGGATTTAATCTCTTTGAGGCTAGTTCTGAAGGATTCGTGACAGCTTTGAGACAATGGATGAGCCGTTGGTCTATCTCTCTCAGCCAGAACAGAACCAGCACTCGAAACAATGGAAACATACCAGAATATGCCGCCATGTCTCAAAGAAGGCAGTGGCTATGCCTTCAGCTGGCAAGGTAATCGTTTCAGTCATTCTGGATTCATATAGCGGTTACATGTTAACCACCTGTTTAGGGACAGGGGATGCTAGGTCAATTAATGAAGCAGCTGAGACAGAAAATCAAGATTCATCGCCGAGGAAAGCTATGAAAGCTACGGTGGCTTTGCCTGTGCTGCATTTCTGTTGATCACTTCAACCTTTTTCAAGAATTGGCTGGGAAGCAGTTTGCCAGTGATAATACGTCATTTTGGTTGTACAGGAATTTCTTGTCATGCAAGAACCTTTGTATGCAACTGGAATCCAATCCGTCTCCAAAAATTCTCCTCACCTCGATATAGTCACGCACGGAACTGAAAATTCAGTTTTTGGATGTAGGGTAGTATTAAGTTTGTAAAGAATGACCGCACAAATATTTCTTTGTTTTTGTTACAAAATGTATCAAAAGATTTGTAAGATAGTGTAGAATACTAGGATAACACAACTTTTTTTTTTTACTTTAGATCCGTGCTTTAAGAAAAACGTAGAAAACTGAGTAACTTTTTGTTCATTTTCTTTATTTTCCCTATATACTGTTAGGAAATGATGGCCATATTACTCAGAGCAAAAAGGACCGCATTAAATGTAAATTTAAAAGTTTGAAAAAAATATCTATGTGCAGCTAAAAAAGTGCACTATATTGACCTAACACAACAGTTTTCATTTTTTATTCAAGGAAGACAAAAACAGAGAAAAACTGTCAATGTCCTATATGATTTAATGCTATTTAAGCTCACGCGATATCATCTTTACAGGTAGATTATACGGGTCTGAGGAAAAAAGTTGCCCATGCACTGCAGCATCGCTGGCCTGAAAGGGGATTTAGTTAAGAAATAAATTATAACGAGAAATGAACAACAACAACTTCATAATTAGGCTGAATTCATTTCCTTCAGTCCTCAAACGCTAGTTCTTATAATACTCATTCTGTTAGTATTAACATACTGCAATGTAAACAAAATGTAAAAACTCGGCAAGCCTTTCCTTTTTAAAAGGAAACTTTATTAGTTGATAAAGAATGGCGAGCATTCTGGAAAGCTTTCTGCTGGTCTTCATTGACTGAGGCAAATCTTGATTCCGAGACATCCTTTGGTTCTTCCAGCTGTCTCTGCATCTTAACGGTCCCACATGGCGTTAATGTAGACGACGCTAAGAGGTCAGAAAAATTGATAGTCGACAGATATTCGTCGTCGTCGTCCCACTCGTATGCAAAACCTTCAGCCATTGTTTACTGTAGCAGCCGACCCAATTCGCGGTTAAAAATAGAATTGGAAATCCGGTCAGCTCCGCATTTAGAAACAGGCCAAAATAGTTCCTGTATACATACGCGGTGATGCGACAGGAATTTTTTCACGTGACACGATGTATTTATTGATTTGTAAACGACATTGATTCCGCATACTTTAACATTGGTTTACAGAGAGCTTTTCATCGAAAATGTAAATATTAGAAAATAATTCTTTCTACTGCAGTGGTTTACTACCATACGGACGCACGAACGGGCAGGACAGACTAAGTGCTGGTGCACCTACTTACCTGTAAAGGGTACCTATAGCATTCCCATGGCTGAATACGAATGCTGATGTAATGACGATTATGACGATCATGATGTTGTTTTCTCTACTTGATATGTTTAGGAAAAAGGTCATATATCGGCGCCAGTTATTAATGGCGAATATATATCCGATATAGGTCCAGGTAAATGTATGCATAATGTTTCTTCGTCAGGCAGCTTCAACCATTACGCATATATCCATGACGAATACTTGCCTTTTGATAGAATTCATTAAGCGCATGAAATCATAAATCCCGTTATTTAAGCACAGTCTGAGCGATGCTAGGTCTGTTTTTTTTTTCTGTTTTTTTTTTTTGCAGTGCTTAGTGGAAAGCGTTTGTACAAATTGGACCATTTTACAACTTTAAGAAATGAAAAATATGATACTTACCTTTCAAGGGCACGGGAGCGTTGCATTTTTAGAAATGCTAGCGAGCCTTTTAGGAGCGGAATGGTTAAAAATCATCCACAGCTCAAAAGCTTCAAGAAATAAAATTTTCAGGTATAGTAGACTCACAAGACACATTAAAATGTTTTCTGTGCAGTTAAAGTACAGCCAAGCCTGTCTTAAGGGGTCGCCCAAGGGAATGGCAACACTTGGCTGCTTAAGACAGGTGACTCCTTAATACAGGTTAATTTGCACTTTATTTGGGTTCAAGGGACCTGGAAAATGTGACTGCTTAGGACAGGTGATCCCTTAATAGAGGTGACCACATAAGCAGGTTTGACTGTACATGAAGATAATAATTAAAACATTATAAAGCCTCAAATTATAATTCTTTATTGAATAAATTCATTTTGGATGCACATGTTAATATATACATGCACTCTGTATACTGACAGATAAAAAGTTCATCTTTCAATCTCTTTCGTTTTCTGTTATTCCAGTTTCCGATGTTTGCTAATACTTTATCCATCATCGTAATTTCCATCGTTTTCATTGGTTGACTAACTGTATCATTTTCTTCATCGTTAGTCATCCACTTATGACAAGGACCATTCCGGGTAAAAACCTGCAAAATTAAAATTATTGAGTATTGTAGTACAGGTAGTAGCCTGTAAGTATACAATCAAAATTCGAATTCTAGGCAAGGGTTGTGATCACGCAGAATCGATTTAAGCCCCATTTCCCACCCGGGAAGTGCCTGCAAATTTAAAATAACTGAATTGCACAGTGCACATGTACATCGTGGTCTGCAATTACAAAATGATTGAATTTCATAGTCTGAAAATTTCGTAGTCTGGGTAGTAACTACACTTACAAAGTAAATGAATTTCGTTGTCTTGATAATTCCGTGCGAATATAGGATAATTTAGCTGTATTGAATACTTTTAATTTGATAACACATAATTACTGAATATTGCAGCGGATACTATAAATAGGTCTACATGACATAAGCATAATTATTTCTATAACTGCAATGCACTCGAATTGTGATCAGCTTAACGAGGACAGACAGGTGGCATTGCATCTGAAAAGTAGGTGATAAGAATAAATCGGGAAGCGACACAGTCGATTTCCAAACACCGATAATAAAGAGAAAGAAAAACACACGTTCAATAATTGTATGTAAAATTCTTTAAAAAAAAAACTGATAATTACGTGCGACAAGTTATAGGATATATGCTCTACAAATATTTCTATATTATGCATACCTCACGCCAAACCAGGAATGCAATTAATAATACAAGGACTTTGCTTTAGTTGTATACGCATGCAAATTTTCATAAACCATACCCCATTCTAGCTTCAGCTGAAACACTTTACTGTCAAAAAGCCTTAAACCAACCAATGGACCTAACCAAGGAACATTGCTTATGTTTGCAGAAGAGTTTGCTGCATAGAATATTATGAATAAAAGGCCGTCGGCCAAGTGTCACCCGACGTTTGAAATATGACACAAACTGCAGCCCTTTATTCAGTTTCAGAGTAACTGTATGGCCAAAAACAGAAAATATGTGTATTACAGAACCTGGTAAGCAAATAATAACTGAAGCATAAGCAAAGACATATACCCAATTACTAGGCCTCTATGGAATTATAAAATACTTAAGTTTAGAAAAGGGCATATATGTGTAAAATCAGGTTACTGAAACTTTAGGCCCTTACAGAATGCCCAAAACATCAAGACTGTATACCCAATAAAAAATAACAAGGGCTATAATCTTGCTAATATGAATCTGATGAAAAATGAACAATGCATTTATGAAAATTCAGCCCATTAATATGAATAGTTCTGGAGTTTTACCTTTAAGTGAATGTCTATTATCTATGGAAGGGGAATAACTCTGTCACTAATCAATTTAGCACATCCTATCAATAATTAGTATAATCAATTTACCAAATAATAATAGCATACCAAATTTCAGCTCTGTCAGTCAAACGGTTCAAAAGTTGGAAAAAGCTGAAAATAACAAAGGGCCATAGCTTTGTAAAAAATAAGGCACTAGAAATTTCAAAATCACATGCTCTTTTTCAGATCATGACGAAACTTTCTGCACAATTTCAGGTCAATCTAATATAAGATGTGGCAGGAGTTGCGGGGACAAGGTCCAAATCAGCACGGGCCGTAACTCTATCAAAAATGGCCGAAACAAAAATCGAAAACCACATGCACATCTTCATATCATAAGAATATAATCTGTAAAATTTCAAATCAATCCGATGAAAGACGTATGAGGAGTTGCGGGGACAAGATTTCAAGCGGAGTCAGCAAGGGCCGTAACTCCACCAAAAATGGCCGAAACAAAAATCGAAAACCACATACACTTCTTCGTATCATAAGAATACAATATGTAAAATTTCAAATCAATCCGATGAAAGACGTAGGAGGAGTTGCGGGGACAAGATTTCGGATGGAGTCAGCACGGGCCGTAACTCCAACATGAACGGCCGAAACAAATATCGAAAACCACATGCACATCTTCATATCATAAGAATACAATCTGTAAAATTTCAAATCAATCCGATGATAGACGTAGGAGGAGTTGCGTGGACAAGATTTCGGACGGACGGACGGACAGACTGACACACGGGCGGACCAGGGTCATTTCTATAGTCCCCCTCCGCCCACGTCGGATGACAACAAGCGTTTTTGCGACCTATCAAATTAACCTCAAATTGGATGACAAGCGCTTCCACTTAGTTCAAGCCGTTCCCTGGTGTACAGGAATGCAGTAATGAAAACCCGAGATTGGTATTTTAATATGTTTTAGGCAGCAGTTTATATTTAAAGATCGGATAAATTAACTTTATGAAAGATAATATTTGTCATTTAAAAGAGGAAGTAGAGTATTCTTTGGAACAAATTAGTGTAGGTCTTGTTAGAGAAATGGCTAGCCTTAATTTAAACATTAAAGAAATAAATTTCACTATCATCTCATATGCGAACTGTTGCAAGAATACATTTAATGCCATTTTGCTTGCAGGTTAGGCACTGACATTTATAAAAAAAAGGATAGAAGGAAGGGTTGGGGTAATTTGGCTTCGCTTATTATAACAGCGTTTTTCTTTCGATTTGTTTATGGGCCTTTTCCACCTCCAGTATAGCAAGGACATAAACATTGTAAAGATGGTTTTAGCATTCACCGCAAAAACATGTGTTCAGTGGTTGCTAGAAAGTATGCTGCGTGGAAACATTTGTAGACTTTCATGTTAGGTTGCAAGCATTTAAAAACATCATTTTGGGCAGATCCGACTGGCATAACTCTGCGTTACGCTACTATACGTTATGCTATTAAAACAACGCTAAAACAGAGATTATATTCCTCTGAAAACCTTGAAAAAAGAATTATACGTCGGTTTCTTTCCCCAAGTGCTGAATACATCTTTTATACTTCATATGCCTGATATATGAGATTCTACACGGGAGTCCATAAATAAAAGATACTATGCATGCTTGATTTGCTAAAAATTAAAAACGATGGACAGGAAAAAGACGTAAACTAGAAAATTGTGTCTGTAAGACACTAATGATGCCCCCGTGCAGCGCCTGTAACAGGACATGTGAACATCCCTAAAGCATCTTTTAAGCGGGAACGACATATACAATGAATCCTCTGAAAACTTTACACAAACTTCATACCCTATAGTGCAAAAATGTAGCCCAAAATGACTAAGTTTAGAAGGCCATAATTTCATCAAAATTATTGTTTTTTATTCAAAAAATCAAGATGCATCTCTTCATCATGTCCACAACAAATATACAATGTTTGAAAAACAGCCACTGTGGGAGGAATTGACCAAACAAAATACTTACCTTACAATACAAACATATGCTTAAAATGACTAAGTCTGTCAAAATTAAAGCTAACTCCAACAAAAACCCATATGCACATTTTCAATATGTTCACGGGGGCAGTCCAAAATTCTGTCAAAATTGAAGCTAACTCCAACAAAAACCCATATGCACATCTTCAATATGTTCATAGCATGTATGCAAGGTTTGAAAAGGATCCACTGAAAACTGAGGGAGGAACTTATTACACAAATTCCATACCCTACAATGCAAAACATTGCCTAAAATGTCTAAGTTCAAATAGCTATATTTCTGTCAAAATTAATTCTAGTTCCAACAAAAATCCATATGCACATCTTCAATATGTGCACAGCATGTATGCAGGTTTGAAAAAGATCCATTGAAAACTGTGGGAGTAGTTGATTACACAAACTCCATACCCTACAATGCAAAAATTTGCCCAAAATGACTAAGTTCAATTGGCCTTAATTATATCAAAAATAATTCTAGCTCCATCAAAAATCCACATGCACATCTTCAATTTGTACACAACATGTATGCAATGTTTGAAAATGATCCATTAAAAACTGTGGGAGAAGTTGATTACACAAACTCTATACCATAAAGCGTGACGAATGGACAGACAGACGGACGGACGGACAGACAGACAGGGGCAAATCTTAATGTCCCCTGGCTATCCTCACGGGGGGGGGGGGGCATAAAAATAATAAAAGTTTGTTGTTGTTGTTTTTTCGTTTTTTTGGGGGGGGGGTTTTTGTTTTGTTTTTTTCAAATTAGGACAAGGCATTTCAAATAAAAAAAGATATTTCATGGTCACATTTCAGATCAAATGTACTAACTATATGGTTGAAACTAATTTCAGGCTATTAACAAGGTGAATATGAATTTTTAGAATATGGATTTCCGCTTTTGATTTCAACATTGATTTTCCTTACGAGAAAAGCATGGGCAGTCTTACAGTGTTTTTGACTTGTGAAATCTTTAAAGGGAACTTTGGTGCGTAACGACGCAGCAAAATGGCTCTAAGTGTTAATATTATGTACTATTCCAACCTTTCAAGACACAAACGTAAACGTTATACTATTTTCAAAAGCAGGTTATGCATTTAACCCTTACACTGCTAGAAAAATAATTCACCTGGCCCTAAACTGGGGGTAGGGCTATCTCAGAAGCCATAACTCCACAAACTCTGATCGATTTACTGAAATTTTCACTCAATAACACCGATGTGTGAACTGCCAATTTACTGAAGTTACCAAGGTCACATGACATGACATATTTGGATGTCACATGATACACCGGAAACCGACGTAGACACTTAAAAAAAAGAATACAAGATATTAGCGCCAATTATATGCTTTGTATGACAAAAGTGATTGCTTGTCTGAGGCCCGGTGTTATTGCTGAATATTTATCAAGAGAGAAAGTTTGGAAGGATGAAGTCTAGGTTTCAGAAAATCGAGATCAACTAAGTAGGTGTAGCCATCTGAAATGCTGATATTGAAAATATATATTTTTGACGTTTTCTCCGAGTTTAAAAGCCAACAAATCAGTTAGGTGGGTAAACCTTGCTCTAAGAGAAAGCAGATTCCCTCCTGCATAGGACAACCGCAATTGATGGGGTAACCTTGATGTCTAGTGGGCCTGAAAGCCTCTCAAAGTTACCTACCCCTCTTAGGCGACTATAGTCGCCTCTAGCAGGGTAAAGGTTAAGTGAATGTTATTACATGTGAATCATATCATTTGCATAAAAATCCATCTGTAAGAATTCCAAATATTTTGTGACGATGAATAACATCTCTGGTACTTGCTGGTCTAAATGTGGACATTCTAAGGTTTCCAAAACTATTCGGTCATGCAAGTGTTAAGATAATCAAGTTCGAATTTTAAGTGTTGTGCATAAATTTACATAAATTATGTTAATTGCTCAAGTTCAAAACTTCAAAAGCACCGCTCATAATTGACTGAATATTCAACAATAAAGTATTTCTGGAAAACTAGGAGTATTCAACTTTTCAAGCGTACAAATCAGAATGCAGTTACTATGCCAACAAAACATTTTGGAAATCTGCACATGCAGAATATGTATTATACAAATTATTAGTGCGAGTACTTATTCCATTACCATCCGTTCAAACAAAATGATATCAGCCTCATCACGATATCTTTCTTAACCTTAAAGCGCCAAGGAAGCAGACGACAAACTGTGCGTCTGCAAAATTTAAAAAAAAGATCGTCTGAGTTATGTCATATTGAGAATTCAAAGCAGAAACGGTAAACAGCGTAAAATCAGATAAGGTGGCTCATCATGAGCCGCTTCATCTGGTTCTACGCTGATTGCAAATTCAACTATTTTAGTTTTTAGCGCTTTAAGGTTTGTCAAACATGCGGTACACCTGGCCATTTTACTGCGTTGCGCTTTCGTTAGTCTTCGACGTACCTTCAGGCGGATCTTCTTGCGCAAGTATCTCAGAAGCTGCCACAAACCATATCACAAACATAAGTAACATCTCCAAATTCTCAACAAGTCCCATTTTCGTGCCAAACTTTACACCATCCGTTCAAGATGTTAATGTGGCTTAAAATATAGCGCCTGTGATTTATACTTCAGGAAATAGGACCTGTTTTTAAAACCCCTGTATTTTATACACTTATCTCGGAAGTTGTAAAAAGTGTGCGTGACCTTATTCCTTATTCATTGTGGAACAGAAGTTTGTAGTGCTTGTTTTGGAAGCTTTATTGTTTCGGACTAGATGTTATATAGGGTCTATTTGTACATTTAATGACATGACATGAATTCCGGGCGTCGTGTGAAAAGTTACCTGGCGATGAGTGCGAACAGAGAAGACTCATATCAGCCTATGCATTCGTGCAGGCTGATCAGAGCTTTTTCTTTTTGCATATACAATCCATGAATCCTGAGGAATCTAAAAAGTGAAAAATTCTAAAAGACTTTGAACATACTCATCTGAGTAATTACTGTTTGCACATGAGTTAAGGGCTCTTTCTACACGACGTCAAACGAAGTTTTATATTCATGGCCCATTCCTTTCATCTTAACATGGGCATTCTCTTGTTTGTACAACACACGAGGTGATAAATGTTTCTGCATCCTAAATGAGGTCGGCGTTTGGTGTTGCTACCTGTTCTTTGTTTTCAAACTTCTTTTGTTTGGAGTGGTGGTCGGGTCGGACGATGCTGCTGCTGTGTAACTTTCTGTGCTGGAGCGTCCTACTTATTTGGATAATTGTAGGGCATGGCCTGGCTGTGCTAGCCGCAGGTGCGGAATGGAGTTATTTGTTCTATCCTATCTATTACTTTACTTTCTCCCTCTCTCTGTGAAATGGCTCGATATAGGCAGAAATAATGTCTCAAAGAGCCGTTTAACCCAGAACATGTAGCCAACAAACTACACACACGTTTGCAAGGCTCCTACATACATGTACCGAAATCTTTTATTGCACAATGATCAAGAACTTGTATTTAATACCATCCCATCCCCAGTAAAAGTTAATGTAAGTTTTGGTAACTGTAGCATTACAGTTCAACAACGTTTTAGGCAAACCTTGTAGAACATTTTTTCATTCTCATTTATTGATTATCTTTGTCTATTTTTACTTCAACTTTCTGTTGTATAATATTTTGTCGTTTTTGTTTTCATACCTGGCTTGGAGATAGGTAATTGTCGAAATATTCAACACTTAAAAAAGCAACATACCCCTGGAGTACGTTGAAGCGCAAATGTTGCGGGCAATTATTTTTTATTGCATTTTGTAAGATGAAAGAAAATGATCTGAAATAATATCAGTTTATTTTGAAAGTGAGTTATCATTAATTCATACTAGTATACAAGGACGGATACTGATCTACAGATTGGCACACTAGCATACGCTTCCGTCTAGTCCTTTCTGAACAATTGTATGTTAAATTGGAGAGATGTCGTCTGAATTTTCTTTTGCAAACGGTTGCTAAGGCAATTCAAGTTTCCATGTAATTTCACAGAAAAAAAAACCTTCATATGTATTAGTTTAATCATATTTATTTCAGTCAGTCAAATATACATCTATAATAACAAATTACAAGCAAGAAGTTAAAGGATTTGAACGAAAGGCTTTTGAAAGCTTATATTGTTCATATCCTTAAAAGAGCTATAAATTATATTAGGCGGTTTAACTTCTACATATAAACGCCAATGTGTTAGAAGGAAATCGTTTTCAGTACTCATGTCAGAAAAACCTCCTTGTATTAGAAATTTTACGTCATTTCCCCAAATTTATCCCAACCCACTCAGAAACTGTTTAAATCCGATTAGAATGCCTTTTTGCTTTACATCAGAAGTTTTACCAATGCTTCCTACAAAATATCAGCCAAATTGCTTTAGTGGTTCTGTAAAAGTCGTTTGAACGTTTTTGCCAAATGTGGGCCTTATGGTCAACTTGAATTTTGGACCGCGGCGATTTAGCAAATTTTCGGCCCCACTATCTATAGATGTTTCGTATGATATTTGATTACAGTCGACCCAGCATTTGCAGACAGATGACTTAGACGACGAACGACGAAAAGCGGAGTTTGATTATCCCATAAGCTCACTTAAAGCCTTTGGTTGAGGAGGCCAAAACAAAAAAAAGTCAAGAAAAAGTCAAGAAAGTTAAATTTTATCTGAATTTATGAAACTTTAAATACAAGCACTAAAATGTATAAGCGAACTATGAAATACGTCACATCTTTCTTGGTGGTAGGTTTCAAGAAGGCTTTATGCAGGTTGTCTACAATGGCGAGTCCATCTTTTGTCTCATACTCTTATGACCAGTAGTAGTTGTAGTTTGGGTAATAGTAATCTGAAAATGAAAGTTGGATTTAAACCAGTATTAGAGATAAGATCAATCTAGTAGCCTGCTGATTAGTCAAAGTTCACTTATTTTAACTATTACTGACCAGCGTGCCTACCCCTTTAGCAATTTGACTTTGTTCATATCTTGTAAATATCGGTACTAGAGAAATCTTTAGTCCGATAGTCAACCCTCTGAAACTGGCATCGCATAAATGTGTATAATGAGCGAAGGGTACTAGTAAATTTTTAATTGTACTAGTAAAAAAAAGATCAGGAATTAATTCAATCAAATCCCACATCCGACCCTCAAAACCAGAAGGGAAAGAAGCACACAAACAAATTGACCAAGTTCAAGGCCGTGCTCGATTGGGCTGTGCGCACTGTGCCAGAACGGCTATTAATATTCCGAAATCGAGCATACTAAACGAGCAGGAAAGCAGCGAATGCACGGTTATTGAACAATCATGATATGATGGCGTTTAGATAAACACATATTCTCTTCTGTTTGACGCCGTTTTTGGTGATGCAATCTGAATTGTAAGGGAAAACAATTCAAATTTTATCAAACAAGCTTAGAGCTATATCTTCTTTATATATTTTCCTGTTTCGTCTGCTTGTCCGCCATTTTGTTTTGACTATTTGTTCTGTCCACTTCATCTTCTCGTTTGGAACAGTGCACACCGTGTCAGGACACAGTTCCAGAGCACTCGATTGATATTCCAAAACTCCGGACTGTGAGCACAGCCCTACCGAGCACGGCCCAGGAGAGACACGCATGGGAACCGAATGAACAGCTCTTTCCTGAACTGGTGCTCATTCAAGGTACCTACCCATGACCGCTGCAGATAAAAAAAATCTCTTTCAACAGATACTGACGTGAATTTGAAAGAAACACTAAAACTTTCTACTACAATCGAGCCGCGACACGAGAAAACCAACAATGTGGTTGTGCGCCCTGCGCAGACTTAGATCAGCCTGGGCATCCGCCAAATTTTATCAGACCCTTTGTTACGTGCTAAAAGGATAGCTAAGGGTCTAAGCTACCTCCATGCGGACAGCGAGGGCTCTGATCAGCCTGGGCGGATGCCCAGGCTGATCTGAGTCTGCGCTGGGCGCACAACCACATTGTTGGTTTTGTCATGTCGTGGCTCAATTAATTGTTTCCATAGAGTAGAAGAAAATGACCCCGGATAGTGAAATATCAGCTCACCAACATTTTATTTGGCGGGCTTTTTAAAGATAGCAGTTGCTTTAAGCTTTTGAGACAAAATGATGTCTGACGACGATACTGTGCAGAAAACAGAGATTGAATTTTGTACAGAGATCAGGATAACACAAGTAGAGACATAAAGAAAACGAAACGGCTGAAAGGAATAAAAATGCTTCGAGATTGTTGGTGTATAAGCGTCCAGGACGTTCTTTTTTTTTTTTTTTGAAGTAATTTGTCACAAGTTTTAAAGAGATGGCAGCCCAAGAGAGGCAATGATAACGCTGTGCCTAGCGTGCAAAATGCGGTTAACTTGGACAGGAGACTGATGATTTGACGACGTCTGGGACTTAATGAATGCAACATGTAGGAGGATGGTTTAGCCTTGTGCTAAGCTGTTCAAAACGTAATTGTCTTTGTGAATATCATGTGAAAGGGTAAACCGAAGCTGGCGTGATAAAGATGGCTTTATGACTTGTCGCTGCTACGTGATGCATTAAAATGTGTGATCCTACTGATAGTTACAAAGGATTTATCAAATGTTCCAGAGTGATTCAAGAACTTTGGTCATTTAATTCTCAAGTTACACAATGTGTCACGATTGTCTGGGACAATCCTTGTATGTCGCATGTAGAAAGTATTGAGAGAAGAAATCTGTTTGGAAGTCACTTCACATACAGAGAATAGATTAATTCATAGAACATCATTTTCTCAGGGCGTTTTAAGTCCAGGTAAAGAAACTCATGCTTTATGCTTGTAATTCAGTCTGTACGGAACTTAAATCGCCTCCGGGAATTATTTCCCGTTCTTTTAAAGCAAGACTAAAATTGATTTAATGGATTCGACGCCACAGGGAGAGAATCAAAAGGTTTACCACGGGCTTGATGCAGTTTAACATGGTCTTGCATAAAGTTTCTTCTTTGTTACAGCCTTTGTGTGAAGAAACATTCTTCTTCTTTCCAAAAATGACAGGAATTCAAGAACATACGGGCCCATTGTCACAGGCATCTAACTTATCGAGAGTTTTATTAATTTTATTCTTATGTTAAAGCAGGAGCTCACTAGTCTCATATGCTGCTTGGTAAAAGTTAAATGAAATTAACAAGTGTTTTATGAATTTTATTCTTTATGAGTGTGCTTGTTAAATTTTTAAACCACTTAAAAAGCGATTAAAATGGTATACTTACTTGGTTCAGAAGGGTCGTCCCCGTTCTGTGCAAATATTCCAGAAGTCAACATCACCCAGACCACTAGCATCAGAAGGGTTTCCATATTCTCTTGCAATCCCATGATCTTT
Organism: Ctena decussata; assembly: GCA_963989385.1. Lineage (NCBI taxonomy): Eukaryota > Metazoa > Mollusca > Bivalvia > Lucinida > Lucinidae > Ctena > Ctena decussata. Next base: position 45,282,632 of record OZ022510.1, read on the forward strand.
TTTTATTTTGTTTTAATGGCGCTAAATTCTTGCGCGCATTCGACCTTTAATAGTCCAGGCTAGGCTAAAGTGTGACACGTTTTCGCTAGGTACGTATTTTTATACCTCGAAAGTTGTTCAGCATGCTCGCGCCTTTGTAGTTCGATCCCAAATGGTCTGTTATTTGCCATAAAAATATAGACTAACACACTGTTTTGCGTGAGGCGTGGTGGGGCAGGCGACATGAGTCTCCTTGTTTATACGTTTGCCATCATGACCTGGCCCTTTCATCTCGACCTAAGCATATGTTTTTACATGTTGCATTTCCTTAATCAAAACTTTTGGTAGGAATGTTGCTTCTAAATCAGAAGGCTCATGCCCTTGTTTCTTACACTGTTTGTTGTTGTGCGTGAATTAACATATGAGCCGCTCCATCTGAAAGACATTCAGGCGCGTAGCTAGAGGCCGTTTCGCGCCACGCATACTCATTTTTCATACTCCTCGTGGGAGAGGGTAGTGTAGAGATATAGCCACTAAAATATATTAGATTGTGATGTCTACTTGCTATTGGTGTTGATATGGTGTCTGTTTAATTAAAAAAGTCAGCACGTAATTATGCAGATTGTCAGTTTCACAACTTTCAGTACGCGTAAATAGAGGATCTTACATGAGTGTTCATGTATTACTGAATTTATTAAACGAGTTGGGGAAAAGGATAAGATGCGAGGCTATGCCGAGCATCTTATCGTTTACCCCAACGAGTTTAATAAATTCAATAATACATGAGCACGAATGCAAGATTCTATTTTATCATATGACACTAAAATTGCATTTTATTAGCAAATGTTGCACTAAAACGTCACGATTTCACCATTAGAAAACGCGACGTTTTTATGGACGTCAACGCGTAACGTTATGACGTAATTTGTATATTTAATCCACTACTTGATTATCGTTATTAATGCATGGCTTTATTACACTCTCAGATGCGACGTCATGTGATAAAGTCAGGTGTGCCCTTGATGCTTTAAGGCATAACTAAGCCGCGACAAAACAAAACCAACAAAGTGGCATGTGCGCCCAGCGAAGACTCAGATAGGCCTGGGCATCTACCCAGTCAGACCAGAGTCTTCGCTGTTCGCTTGAAAGGATAAGTAAGGAGCCTAAGGTCTAAGCTTCTATCCTGCGGACAGCGAAGACTCTGATCAGACTGGGCGATCTAAGATCTTTTGATATCTATGCACAGGTTGGTTAGAGGCGGAGTTGTCAGCATAAGCCCAAAGACAAAGTTTCTAGTGGTGGGATGTTATTTTAAGGGTTTTAGGCTTGCGGTAATACACACGTACACATAAAAGAAAGCAGTGTACAGCTATATCTAAAAGGCATTATGGGAAAACAGGTCTTCAGATAGATTTCAACTCCGTATGTCCAGAACAGTATACAGTCTGGTCAGAGTATATGTAAATCTCTCATACCTGATCTTGTAGATTAAGAAAATGCATGTGGCATGAGATGACAAGAGTTGTTCAAATAATTCACGGTTTCTAACGCGGAGTTAAATTTGTTTCTCTTGTTACTACTCTGGCATGTATGACAATGTCATTTTCAATTGCTTACATTCTAATGCTATGACGCGAGTAGACCTGTTGCGTTTCATTTCTCAAAAAAATCAAGGCGGAGACGAAGTACCTACTTCCAGTTTGTCAAGCAATAAATGTTATGATATAATCTATGAATAACACTTATTTTAGTTAGCTCGGAGGCTGATCACAAAAAGGCAGATATTATTTCGTGTCCCTCGGTTTGTGACGTACTGTTTTAATGTTGCATTTTTGGTAAAGTTACATCACAATGACGCAGGGTCTGTGAAGTACCGTCGACTGAAATTCGATGTCAGTTTTGTTTGTTTCCGGTGATGATTCATTGATGAGTTAGGAAACCTTCATGCGGACCAAACAGCTAACATAATGTTTCAAACCACTGCAGAAGCAGAGGGCGAGGTTAGGGCCCAGTAAAACATGTTTAAGCCCCCCCCCCCCCCCCCCCCCCAGTGATCTTTTGCTGACCGTTCCAAGGCGGTACTCCTGTTGCGGTTCCTTGACGTTATATTGTGCTGTGTCCGCTTGTCTATGTCTCTGGCGGTTTGGTCGCCTGTATTGCTGCCCAATCTGCCTTCTGTATTGTTTTGTTTTGTAATTAAAATAAAAAAATAAGTAAAAAAAAATAGATGTTGATGCTGTTATTGGGGTAGCTGAATGACCATCTGTTTGGGAAAGAGCTGCTCATTCGTTTTACTGTGTGTGTCTTTCGTAAACTTGTGTCAATTTCTTTGTGTATGTGCTTCTTTCCCTATTGGTTTTGAATGCGGAATGTGGGATTTGATTGTATTAATTCCTGATCATTGCCTATCTTTTTACGTTACTGAAATGACAGTTCCTTCCATTGTTCTTTTTTTCCATTTAATTAAACAATTGATGACTTTTACTGAGATGAACATGATGTGTTATTGAACAGTAAACAATTTATATTGGCCTCCCTCTGGGTGCGCTGTTTATCATCAGCTTGGTCATAACAGCACTGATCTCGATCTTATACATCATGCAGGTCTTGTCGAGACGTTCACCTAGTGTTTCTAGAGCTCTTGTTGGTGTGCCGTGTGGTAGCCCTTAAAGTGTCCCCGTACATCCATTGAATGCTTTTGTTATTCCAATCCTTAGGAATTGTCTGCAATCACTTTTCAGTATTTCTGCCCCTTGATTCCTTACCAGTTTGGCACTGTATTGAAGGTTATTAGTCAACTGACATTCGTTTCCCGTTGTGTAACTGATACTTACTTTTCGTTCTGTGGATTTGATAGATTTGAATTGTTAGATCATGTTACACCGCTCCTTTTATCAAATGGAACTTGCATAACATTATATGATTGACTGTATGCTTGTTTCTATAACCGATATGAATGTCGCTTCTCTCTTGACGGTATCACCTCTTCAACTATGAGTATCGCAAACAGCCCGAATATTGCTTTAAACCCTGTAAAGTTACATTCTGCGTCTTCTGTGCGGATTCCACACTCTATTAATTATTTCCGAAACTTAAACCTTCGGTAAAATTGCAACGTTAGAATCTAAGTTCGACGTCGCCTATCAATCTTCATGGTTAAATTCATACTAATATTTTTCACCTAAAATCGCATATTCTACGCGAGTACTCTAATCCGTTCAAAAGACATTGAATGTATCCTAGTATTTCGAAGAGCAATGCCAAGTGGTATAACTGTTGTAAGCATGTATGCATTAAATCCACGGCCACTTCATCTGTGACTGCTGGGAAAATTCCAGACGTAAATAATTTAGAGTTGGAATGAAAATCCATAAATGAGCCGCGACACAAGAAAACCAACCATGTGGTCTAGCGCCCAGCGCAGACTCAGATCAGCCTGGGCATCCGCCCAGTCTGATCAGAGTCTTCGCTGTCCGCATGAAGGTAGCTTGGACCCTTAGCTACCCTTTAAGCGCTTAGCGAAGAGTCTGATCAGACTGGGCGGATGTCCAGACTGATCTGAGTCTGCGCTGGGCGCACAACCACATTGTTGGTTTTCTCGTGTCGCGGCTCAGATCTTATATATGTTTTGACCCGATAAACAAACAACTTTTACATGCAATATGCTGGGCAAACTTGTCGTACTCTTAAAAACGTTTTGGCGAGCACTATCGTAGAATGAAAAAAAAACATAATAAACAGTTTGATAATTCGAAGAGAGTAACCTACGACAAATGCGCTCCGTAAAAGCGTTACTTCACATAAGGATTTGAGCTGCGACACGACAAAACCAACAATGTGGTTGTGCGCCCAGTGCAGACTCAGATCAGCCAGGGCATCCGCCCAGTCTGATCAGAGTCTTCCCTGTCCGCATGAAGGTAGCTTAGACCCTCTGCTACCCTTTGAGCGCTTAACGAAGAGTCTAGTCAAACTAGGCGGATGCCCAGGCTGATCTGAGTCTGCGCTGGGCGCACGACCATATTGTTGGTTTTGTCGTGTCGCGGCTCATTTGTCGAAAGATGTAGAGGAAAATGGTAGAAACTCAATACTGTCACTTTTAAATACTCCACCTAAATGTTTGGAACCACCGCAAAGCAGCGGGTGAGGTTCGGACCCCTTACTTTGCTCGTGACCCGATGTAGTGAAATGAACGTTACTTTTTTAATGTTTACTGACATTTAATGAACGTTACTTTGTTAATGTTTACTGACATAAAATGAACGTTACTTTTTTAATGTTTACTGACATAAATGTCAGTAAACATTAAAAAAGTAACGTTCATTTCTTAATTAAAAAAAAATATCTGTTGAATTCACAACTTTTTATTCAGGCCATAACTATTTACTTAAAAATAAATTTTCTATGAATACTTCTGCCCAGATAATTTCATCTTGTGAACTGATAAGCTGAGCCATCTGTGTTCACATATGCTTTAAACTCCCTTTCATATGACCCTTTCAGGCTGGTTCATTAATGAGCCCCGACACGACAAAACCAACAAAGTGGCATGAGCGCACAGTAAATACTCAGATTAACCTGGACTTCCACCCAGACTGATCAGAGTCTTTACTGTCCACCTAAAGGGTAGTATGGGGACGAAGCAACCTCCATGCCGACGGCAAAGACTCCGATCAGACAGGGCGTATGCCCAGTCTGATCTGAGTCTTCGCTGGGCGCACATGCAACTTTGTTGGTTTCGTCGTGTTGCGGCTCAATTCGAGATTGGATCATTTATCAAGTTTCAAGGCTTCGTCCGGAGGGTCATACTTGGTAAGACCAAGTTTTTCTCTCTTTTTCTGTATTGCAATCATTCTTCTTTTAATGTCACGTAGGCGCATTCGATTAGCACTTATCAAAAATTTGGCTTGCTTGTTTTCGGCGTGAAGAATCGTATCCCATCTGAAATATGAAGAAACACAGAAGAGTAACAACCTATCTTTATTATGATTACACACCTGAAAGAATGGCTTTTCGAATCCAGGAAAGCATTTTCAGATGTTTCCTTAAATAAACATTACTAGATCTACCAAAAAGTACGATATATGACGTCCAGTTGAAGAAAGGCATTATAGATTTTATGCTCCTGAATACAACTGCTGTCTTTTAGCTTCGATTTAAATCTAATCCACTGTCTGGAATTATTAGCTGTTGATATCAAACTCGTGTTTTAAAGAATTGCGTTAATATCAGCTATTGCTAGCAGCGGTTACTTTTAAGGTTTTATGATAAGACAAGTATCCAAGCTATAACTAATCACTGAACCTGTTCTGTTTGGTGGAGTATTTCTCGGCTTATTGAGGGTTTTATTTTTCACCATTATCAGTCTATAAAAATGGTTCAAGGCTGAGAAAAAACAAATTCCTTTGGCCAGGACATTATCAAGACTGATTCCAAAACTCGTAATCTTTGGAAATATAATTCATCCGGTGCAATCAGTTTCATTCGAATACGTTCTTTGAATTTTTTACATGAGTATTCTTATAGTCGTTATCGTGATTTGTTTTGCCCAACCTCATAATAAGCTTTTTTGGCTGGGAAATTCAGTTTTTGGTATAGCGTTTTCAATTCCCTTGAGTGTACTTACTCCTCTTCGTCTTCTTGATCAGCCCTATCCTTCCACTTATCAGCATACGTGTCTGCTAAAGCTTTAGCTTTCCTTACGATATCTGCTGACGTCATGGTTACCAGTACACCCGTCTTCTGCAATCACAATGCGACAAATTCTATTAAAATCAAGTAGATGTGAAATTATTTGTCGTACAATGAAGGCCAGTTTTTCTCTTTATTCAGCAATACCTATCAGATTAAATGATCAGTGCACACATTAAATTCATTATTGTACATATTTCTGGACACACAAATTAAAAAATTAACAAAGCATACAACCCATAGTTTTCTTTCACTGAATTCTCCTGATGACGTCGTGTATGTGGTTGTAGAAAAATTGTTTCATTGAAGGAATTATTAAAGAAATAAAGAAACGATTCCATTGTTAAAAAATCTATTGTAGAAAAAAGTCGGCATACTTAGTTAACCCCATGTCGAGTGGATGTCCCAGATCACAGAAGCACGCTAGACGCTTGCGACGAGAGTGGTACAGAGATCTGGGCACATCCACGAGATGTGAAAATGAGGGTAATACCAGATTACTCTAGCAATGATTTGTTTATCTCTGTGCTTGTTTATTCGATTTCTTTATTTGTTTGTTCTGACGTTACCTAATAGTGCGAGAGCCTTAGTTTGTTTGCAGGCGTTACCTCATAATGCTCATTCAACAGGTTTCCGCACCTTAAATACACATTATTCAGCAAAGAAGGCATAGACCTTCGTTTTGACATATAGTGATGCGAACTCAGAAAATACCAGTACGTTGATCCACCTTTCTGTATCAGTTGGACAAAAACAGACAGCTTAAAGGGTGTATCAAATAAATAACCATTACCATGAACGTCTCCTTGTCTTGCAAGTCTTCCATTTTGAAGGCGTGCTGTAGATGAGAACCAATATCAGAGTTCTCTTCCAGAAGTTTCGCCATTGCTTCTTTGGAATCCATAGCCTACAAGAACAATATTATATTACCGTATTTTTGCTCAGTTTTACGACGGGGTTTTCCTTCCACAACAATCCTAAAAATCTCTTATAAGACGGATCTAGATTTTTGGGATAGTTATACGAGAGAAAAAAAATTAAGATTGATTTAAATATTGGTGTCATTCTAGAGATGTAAAACGCTGTTTTACAACCGAGTAAATACGGAAGCATGATAACAAACATACGCCAGGTACATGTACACCTACAATTCCATAGTCACTTTGAAGTTAAAAAACTGAATCTTGGTGATATTGTTATTCAACTCGTATGTTGATAAAGCATATTGAAGTCCAATTTTGGCTACAAAACTCCCGAAAGAGGCCAACCGAAATTTCTCACTTTTGGGAGTTTTGTGAAACTGCCAGTTTATCCTTTACAAAGCTGCAATTTTGTTCCACGAGTCAAATAGAAATGATATCGTTCGAAAATCTACCGTATACGCGGTAATTTTCGCGGGTTCGAATTTTGTTGGTTAAGGGTCAAAAACATAAACATGAATTTTTAATTTTTGCGGTTAGCAACATCAGCGAATAACAAACCTACTTCTTTTTCACTTGAGTCAGTTCGTTCATGAACCTGCGGCGTGGTCGCCGCAGGTTAATGAATGAAAAGTACCAGCAATTAACGAAGCAAATAGAAACAAAATATATGGACACTGTGTCTACAGAAGATACTTTGTAAGCAACAGGAAATTATTTCGCGATTTTAATATTGGCGGTTTCTAAGTTACCGCGAATTGCCGCGAAAAACGGAACACCGCGAAAATTATCTTGTGTACGGTATTTGCAGAAGCTTGAAATTTTAATCTCCCGGCGGAAATGGAAATGCGTTAACCAGGGTGTGAAACTGTAGACACAGTTTATATTGCTGGTAGGAGCTGCCTGACTGTTACCTTTTATATTTCATCAATAATTATCCCAACCTAAACATTATACTCTATGCAGCCTACGTTTTAATGGAGGCATCCTAGACATTAATAATATTTCTACACTTTCTGATGTAAACAGATCCGACCGCTTCTAATTCTGATTCGACTGTAGGCAAATCAGTCTATTTTATTTCTTACGATCATTCACAAAAACAAGGCCTGCTCTGAATCACAAAAAGTATCGACAGGACCACTGTTTATTGGACAATTTTGTAGACAATGATGCAGATTTCCTTCTAGATTTAAAGATTTTCATAAAATCCGTTTCAAATGCTTCTTCCGTCAAAACCGCTCGCTTATATGCAAACTGTATATTTCTTTTGCGTGTGCTTTACACAACTTACACCGAGGGAAAAACTCTGCTGGTTACTAATTTCAAATAACTATACATGACTACAAACACTTGGTTGCTTCCTCGGTAGAAAATTGATAACAGTTATCAATGAAATGTAACGCTTAAAGAAAGATGGAAGAACAACTGAGTTTTCCTACGAACCAAGGTAATCCGCATGTTCGAACAGTCAAAACTCTGGTTAGCCTGCGTATCCGCCAACTTATAATTCGTCCCTCTTATTTCACGTGACCGAATTATGATCATATGTACACAATATAGTCTACTCGAATGTACCACAGGAGCTGAAGCTCTGACTGTTCGCACATGATGCGTGTCATAGATAATGTAAAACAGAAAAGAGAAGACAGAAACAAAAAATATGCAAACTGAAAGCGACACCATTCACCTAACATATGTGTGAAGCTCTTGAAAGTGTCCTTCATAAATGCATTATCTTCACCTGGTGCTCAACGACTAAATAACATTATTTATTTATTTCCGAAAATTGTTCTTTTCAAAATGGACGGACTCGGTGTCAGGAGGTGAAGTCATCGATTCGTTCAGCTGAGCCTGTTAGAGACCATCAATAACGAGAATTGGGTCACCTACGTTTATCTTAAAGATGCTTTTGTTAAAAGAACATAAATAGCTAGCTGAGATATAGGAAGGCAGTATTTAGCGGATCCAGAGGCACTACTCAGGATTAGCCTTTAGAAACTTGACCTCAACCTATGAATTTTCCCAATTTATTCCTTTGCGTTTGTATTTGAACAAAGTATTTTATTATTTTATGGGCGTTTAACAACTTGGATACATATAAATAAGTTTTCTATCTCAGTATCACTCCATGAACATTGTCAGTAGCAGTATGCAAAAACTGTATATTCTCAATATGAGTTGAACATAAATTTCTCAGGGTGAAGATTTTGATCTTCAATTTAAGATTGTTCTTAAATTTATATATGATTGTGAACTTGGGCCAAATTAAAGACTGTCCTTATAAATGACTGCGAACCTGGGCCCTGGCCTGCTTCTACACGGTTTGAAAACACGTGTGGACAAAATTATTGCTTCCAGAATTAAAGACAAATATTCTCTACCCTTAGTCTTCATTGGTTTTATGACCCTGTTATGTCAAACCTATGTGAGAAAGAGTATTTCCTTTGTAGAAATAGCAGTGTCACTGGACTGTTGCATAACAGGATTATGATACCCAATTAACAGGAATATTTGTCTTTAAGAATCACTAAAATTGTGTCAATGTAGATTCAACGTGCATGCCTGCAGGGAAAACAGGCATAGGTATTGTCCTGAAAATCGTGTATGGTTCAATTACTATACTAGAACCAACTTCTAACCGACCACTTAAGTATATATCTTTTTACGCAAGACAAAGTGGACTTTCGAATATATATTTCCATCTTAAATTAGACCGATATATTGGTAAAATAAATCCGGTAACACTTAAATAAAAATCTCATCTGTTTACCGTTAAATTAGTGCAGAATACAGGTACCCCTGTTTCCAAAAATCGCAATATTTAAGCCGTTTGTCATGATTCGGACAGAACCACATTTCGGAATCTAATCAGCATATGCTTATCACTTGTGCGAACATTTAGAAAATGATTAAACTGAATTTGAGAATGCATCATAAAGCATCCTTATAAAAACAGAATTCGAAAATTCAGTCAAAATTTTAAAATCTTCCCAACCACAGTCCTAAACCATGCAAAGTTTGAAACTGGGGGTACATGTAAAGCTCTGCTGCCAAGAAAAAGGAAATGATGACATTGATCTCAAATTTTTTAAACCTTTCCATGACTTATTGGATGTACTGAATATAAGAAAATTATATCCAGATACCATCTACTAATAACACTGTTCAAGACAAAGCAAGTGGTCGGTTAGAAGTTGTGCTTAGTATAGGCACGATTATTAAAACCACAACCTAAGCACACATATAAGCAAATATCAAGCCACACAATGCTTACACTAAACAATGCTATGGAAAAAATCACCATGAAAAAAACACACAGTTATATAAAGCAAGATAATCAAAATCACCAACATACCAAAGTACTGAATACAAGTAAAAAAAAACAACAAAAAGTATGCTTAAAATTTTATTCATTACGAAAAAAAATCAAAATACACTCAGTAAAGTGATACCTTATAAAATACCTTTGCCAGGCGATTTCTTCGTTTTGGCTGAAATCATATAGCCTAATTCAATTTCATGTCTTGTATTTCAGTCTGTTATGTCTACTTTTACCGCTGTGCTTTACAAACAAGAGTAATGACATCATAAAACATATATTTGAAATTATTAGCTGTTAAAAGTTATCTTTCAGCATAATAACATCGTTGCAATATGACTCAAATTATTTTTTTATCATCAGTTTAATCCAAATATTTGAATAAAGGTCTGAATTTTAGTTTTAAATAATTTTAGTTTCTTTCTAAACAAAGCCGAAACTGTGATCTTATAAAACAGATAAATAATTTGCATTATAGATAAGAACTATTTCAATCGTTTAAAATTCTAACGTAAAACCCGTTTACTGACCAGAACGTCACAGAAAGGGGTATGAAATGTTTCACTAGGAAATATTCTTGAGTGTTTTATTCCTGTATATGAATAAGTTTTCAAGCAAAATAGTTTTCAAGCAAATTAAGTTTTAGTATAGTATTCTCTATAATGGTGAATTGAATTGAGTGTCACTGTGTGACGGAAAAAAATACACGATATCTTTCAGAGTGATACGAATTGAAATAATAGTCACTGGCCGACTGTTCATTCATTGGTAAATAGCAAATTTAAAGAGTAACTACACTTCAGGAACTGACTGAATCAGATCCCAAACCCTATCCCCAACATCAAAGGGAAAGATTGACAAAGACATCCCAACAAACAATAAATTACAAGTGATAATCCGAGTCAGCAGCTCTTTCCCAAATAGATGGCAACTCAGCTATCTTTATTGAACATTTTTAGTTTATTTTCATTCATTTTTTTTATTTATCGCAGACAAGTAAAACAGCTTACACGACAAGATTACGCATAGACAGCATAAATATATACATTTTCTATCATTTCTTCTTCAGACCATTATGACTGTGTGTGACATTATGGTCAGTAAGGGAACAGTTTAAATAACTATTTCTTCCACCTACATTTGTACTATAAAGCTACTCCAGAGAGGAAGCAGCGTTAAATCATCATCATATCAATAGCTTTTCACTCAGCGGGCATAAAACGTCAAAATGAGTGCGTTTCAATATTGATCTGTCGTCATGACTGCGCACCGACATCAATACGACGTCATTCGGACGTAGTATGGTCTTTTATTGTTTTGAGGTAAATGCGACGTCATGACATCACATCTACATTTATATTCCGTTTTGACGTTGTGTGACTGCTGGGCTACCTCATAACGTTACAAAGACATTGATAGGACGTTGATTTAGACGCCCGTTTTATTCTCGAACTGTTTACCACAATCACATATATATGCAGCACACGAAAAGCACACGTCTGTTTAAGTATGAACACACTTTTATTGTGATTATCTACCTTGTAAATACTATTTACTATGCTAGACTGTCTCTTTGGCTGTAAACAAATATATATAAATTTAGATTGCAAAATGCGAACAGTGAAACCTCAGCCTGTACAAATGCAAATCATTCTGGGGATCCTTGCAAATTTAAAGGTTAGGGACGTTTAATTTATTATTAGGTGGGGACCGGGCCCCCCGCCTGATAATAAATAACTCGTTCCTTAAGATCTTGAACAAAGTACAGTTAAGGCACCTTTCCCGCTAGTCCCTTATATAACAGGTACAGAAGCTTGATAACACAACATTCACAACACCTCAGTGAAGTTTCTTAAATTTTAATATCGATTGATACAAATCACTCACGCAGACTACGTGCATGTGCCACAAAATGAAGTCGTTTCTCAACGCTGAATAATTTTTAAGATTTAAAGCGCTTAACACTGTCTTATAACTGTGATCCAGATCAGGTGAGTATTTGATGATAAAATTCTTGGATTTTTTTCTTATTTCTGCATAAAAACCTATGTTGTGAACTCTTATAAAAATCTCGACAAGACGGTCCAAAAAAAATCACAACGTGTTTTATGGCTAATTAACAGAAACTATTTTGAATGGTTTAAAATTTTCACCCACTCATCCTTTTTCTTGGTACAAGTATACGAAACTATTGTGTAATGTAAGTACACTGTAATATTCTCTTTATTTTTACTCTTAAATGGTTTGTTGGATCTGGTGTTGACAGTTAACACATGTATACAAGTAATTTACTTATTAATTTAAATGCATACCGTTTTAACAACAGTCAAAGCCATGCATATATCATTAGACTGAAAATAGTTAAATGCTATATTTCTTGGAAAAAAATTGACAGTTGGAAACATAAAAAAGGTTTCTCCTACCTTAGCTATCTTTTTCTCCAGTTCTTTAGCTTTAGCAGCTGTCAAAAGCGAGCTCGGTTTATGTTCAAGTGTGCTTTTCGGACCATCTGAAAAACAGGGAAAAAAAACAATAAAAATCGTTGAGCAAATTTGACGAACTTCGTTTGACGAACTTCGATTTGCATAACATTTACTCTCATAACATTACGAGTTCTTATTAAAGTGATGTCTCTCCCTCTCTCCCTTTCTCTCCCCCGCACATTTTTATCTGACGTTAGCACTTTAGTATCCATATTTCCCATTCTTTTATATTTTGATGCAAGAGTTAAGTTGAACAAACTGTCTTTTCTGATACAACTTGACTATTTTTTCTTTTTAATTTTTAGCATGACCCAATCATTAAACAGAGAAAAATGGTATATTTAAGTAACGAACGATATTTAGTCATTGTGAGTAAGAGACTGAGTAAAATGTGTTTTAATTACCACCAACACGAATGGCATACAAAGATATGAGACGAAGCTGATGTTAAAACATGCGGTCCCTGTAAAATATATTTTAGTTCTAAACTGCTTTGGAAAAAAACCTACGACCGCTTATTAAAGTATACTGAATAGATACGTGTTAAAGGTGAATTGATCGATATAATCTGCCATTTTCATGCATACCTCCCTCCCTTGTAATTGGCTAAAGCTTTTAAATGACAATGACCTTGTATACAGAAAAATAATCATTTTAAATATTGTACAAGAAAAAAGGATCATACTTGTAATTTATCCTATTTTCATTATTTTTTCTATCAAATAACCAATCAAAACAAGGAAATCTATAGCCATTTGCGTATTCCAATGTGTCAAAGAAACTGCTGAGCTAAAGAATGGTTAAAAATTATTTCTCATTTATAATGCAGGAGGGGATAAATGCAGGATATTAGCGCGACAAATCCCAAAACAGCATAGTTAATCTATATAAAATAACAGGAATATGAAGCCCAAGCAATTCCTATTCTTCAAAAGTATCCAGTTTACCTTTATAACTCTGGGGAAGTTTCTCCCCAAAACTTTGATAGCACATAAAATTTCTTGTATTGTGTAAATACCTGTTCACTTAAACATGTTCAGGAGAAACGATCGTGTATAGGGGCCCTTAAGTTTTTGTAAGAAATAATTGCTCTAAACTTGTAAATAAAACATACCTTTGTCTTCTTCTTTTGTTGGAATGTAAGCTATCGTGGAATCTCGTTTGGCGAAGGCAGTTTGTGGTCGGGTGGGTACTTTGTGGGTTGTCTTCCTAATAGTCGCTGACTTGACTCTCACCGGCTCGAAACTACTTCCCTTCATGACAAACCTGCGCATGTTTTCAATATGACGTTCTCTGAAATGATGATACTGTTATATAAAAACAGCGTGTTTAATAACAACTTACGGAATAATGTTTTTTTTTTGTTTTTTTTCATGTTTCTTGAACCATTGTAACTGGTTCTGGTCTCAACGTGCAAGTTATGGGACAAATTCCTTCGGTACATCTGAATTAGAAAATGCATTTTTCATATTTTAGTGCCATAAATATACGCGCCTTTACTTCACTGACAAACAGACCCGCTGGCAAATATGCTACCCATCGATCCAGTCCAGGTCCTAGGCCGATCCACTTCAACTCCAAATAAAGCCAGGCCCGGATGAGATCCGGTCCATTCCATGCATTCCTAAATAAGGTCTTGAACTTATGCTTAGAGGTATATATATATATTTATATAGCTAAAATCGATAAAGACTTCACATGCTATTTTTTTTGTTTAATCGTCACAAAAACAAATGCATTTCGTACCAAGACTCTGTCAACCCAGCAATAAATGGGTACCTTTTTCGAATCAGGAAAGGATAATATTGTGAAAGGAGAGGGATGGGCTCCTCCTTTCATCTGCTTTGTCCAAGATAGTGAGCCTCTGATCCCCACTACCCCTACGGCTATTAGGCTATGGGAAACCTTAACCTTTTATAAAGGAAGCATTTAATGATATTTCAAAGTCAATCTTTCAGTTGCTTTTGAAAAGTAGGAGAGTGCCATCAAACACACTTCTTTTTTAGTCATACTTAATATTTCTCCAATATTTCTTTTTTTCCAAATGTGAAACTGATTGCTGATATATATATATATATATATATATATATATATATATAACACAAACTGGTCAAAACAATACTTTTTCTTTGTCATTATCCATTACTCAAAAAGAAGTATGAACACTTGTTGTCAATATGAAAGACTACAAGTGCTACCTACTCGTCTCCCAGAGGTCTGTCCAGCACTGGCTCACAATGACTTTTGTTCAAGTATCTCAGCTTTCCCGCCTCTTTTAAAGAATCTTTTATTTTCTCATGTTTGAACTTGTTCCAAACAGAATCCTTGTATCCTTTGTCCATCAGCTCTTCAGGACTCAAAAACTCATGCCGCTCGGCTTCTATAAACTTTGCTAGTCTGTCTCTGTGTACGATTTGCAAAGCTGATCTGAAACGTGAAAGAAAGGATTCCAGTTGACGGCTATGGATGGATGATTTGCAATTTTATGGCCCTTTAGACAATAATTCAGTCACTATCAGGCCGGTAGGACGGTGATAAGGCTATATGCAATGGAGCTCCATGGGTTTAGCTATGGCCTGCTGGTCTAGCGGTCCCAGTTCGAATCCGGCAGGAGGCGGAACTTATTCAACCGTACACGGGGTTTCATTTGCATACAACATTTTATTTTCAGTTTCCCATTGTCCTGATTTGACTGAAATGTTTTAAAAAGGATGAAAAATCGCGAGTCATCCAGCGCTTTAGGGTAAAAATTTGACTTTACGCAGTTAAACAGACTTTACAAAAGACAGAAATGTAAATGCAGACTGATATGAGTTTTCGCTATTCACACTTGTTAGAAAGCAGCTTTGTTTTCATGGGTTGGTTCCATATTTTGGTCAATTGAAGAACTCTTAGAAATCCAGACGACTGCAAACTGGAAGTGATTGATAGAACTATAATTTCAGCTTATATCGATATCTTTGGGAATACAAATTAGGTTCTTCTGAAGAAAAGATGAACAAACAATTTATTACTGACTGTTGAATAAATGGTATTAACAGAACCAAAAGTTACCAAATATACTAACTTGTGTAGTCTGAGGCAAGTGATGGCGGTTGCTGTAACAACAGTGCAGTAGCTAGGATCCTGATCTAGCAAACACTCCTCTCCAAAGAAGTCATCTGAATAGATAAAGAAAATTCAGAGCATCTTGAAATTAAAAACATTTGAGTCGGTACATGACAAAACCAACGAAGTGGCATGTGTGCCCAGCGAAGACTCAGATTAGCCGGGGTAGCTGCCGGTCTGATCAGAGTCTTTGTTGTGTGCTTACCGGGTAGCTAAGGGACTAAGCTAACTCTATGCGAAAGAGATGACTCTGATCAGACTGGGTCCAGGCCAAGGCTGGTCTGAGTCTTCACTGGGCGCACATGTCAATTTGTTCGTTCTGTCGTGTCGCGGCTCATTTTTAAGGAAAGGTATTCGAGTGAGTTGAAATTCGATAGCGCAGTCAGTTAAGCTTGTGGTACTTTGCTAGCAGTTCCGCGTCCGAATCCCGTCGAGGCGGGAGTCTGAACACCATAAACGGGGTTCCACTGCACACATAATTTCAATATCAAACTGCCCCGTTGAAATTGAAAGGGAATGTATGCATTGTTTAAAGAGAATTAGATCAGCTCGTAGGTGATTAGTATTGTATTTTGTATTTATTGATATAAAAGATGCTTAAACGGAAAGGTCGTATAGCTGACATACCTTGATCTCTGCTGGTGAGGTAGAAGAGAACATCTTTACCAGCTTCAGGGATAAATACTTCTCTATATGTCTGGCAGCGACCTGAAATTAATTTGTATTATTTGCATGTTGTTGTTTATGCTGTTGGTAACGCATTTCTGTCACTTCTTAAAATATTGTCTTGTCAAGCAACACATCAAGAGCGAGACGTGTTGATTAAGGGTTAACTATTTGGATCCGTAGAACAGAGGTCATGGATTCGAACCTGGCCCAGCTCGGCTTCTTCCGATATTTCGTGTAACTCATTTCTCCGTTTACCCGAAATAACTAAAATACTGTTGACACGGCCAAAATTTCTGTTTATCCAAATAGTTTGGCAGAACGACGTTGGTACTTACTCAGCTGCTTTTTAATTGCATAATTGATAGTATAGCATTGCCAGTGTCGTGACACGGAAAACGAACAAACTGACATGTGCGTCTAGATCCGCTGGCCATCTTCCCAGTCTGATCAGTCTTCGCTGTCGGCATGGAGGAAGCTTTGACCCTAAGCTACACTTTAAGCGCAAAGCAAAGAGTCTGATCTGACTGGGCGGATACCCAGGACGATATGAGTCTTCGCTGGGCTAACATGCCACTTTATTTGTTTTGTCCTGTTGCGGATCATTATGAAATTGTTCAATCACACAATATTTTGACAATTGATCTTCAAATTTCATACTTTGAAGAGCTCAGGGGTGCATAATCCGACGGACAAAGCAATGATAGCTAAATTCTCTATTCAATTTTCATATTACATTTTTAACAATAATTCAATAAAAACTATTTATTCTATCTTTTTCCAAACATACGGCTTGTCCTGCTGCCTTTACACGGAGCTGGAAGTTCTGTAAAGGCCGCCCCACCCCTATTTCATAATCTCGCATTCATGTATATTGCTCTTGCAGTCGTGTTTTGCAAAATAATACCTTTCATGAGTATGAACAAGTAGTCAGTCATCTCCCCTTGTGCCAACAACACACGGTTAGCTGGATATTCCTGAAATTAAAGTTAAATGGTACACTGTCAGGGAAAGCAACTCAGGTAAACCCATACGCCTTAAAATGACACCAAGGTTTCCTTTTCATTAATACCAAGTATTACATGGCATACGAACGCACAATATAGATTAGTGTATAAGATCATAATTTATGTTTTTGAAGTGTCTTCTCTCATATTTAAAACTTTCCAATTTAAACTTATTTTGATAAGTACTTGGTTGAAAGAAAAATTTAAAATCCATATAGGCCTATAAGTATATATCTATGTTGGAAGTTTTTACATATTTAATCGTTTTAGTATTTTCAAAAAAAAATCTTTGCTAGATCGCGTCTATGTTCATACTGCTGTGGCTGTAAACAAACCTTCATAGACGTCGACTTGGTCAAATGAAGTCTTGGACTTCATATAGAACATTAAAACTTTAAAAAGATGATAAACTTACAGGTTATACATACATTTGAAAACGTCAAAGTGTTTGAACAAAAATTCTCTGAATACACGAGCTGTGACAGATAAAAATGGGCTTGCAGAATATGTAACACCAAAGAACCATTTGCTATTCGCACACATGCTATACAATGTACAATTTATTTTCTAGACATAAATTACGTTCCTCTTAAAAGCGAGACAAAAGTTTAGCCTCACTTCTGAAACAAGTGGTAAGCATAACTTTCCCGACAAAACTTTCGAATCAATTTATCCCTTCGCAGATAAACATTGAGTACTATTTCCCAGGTACAAATTCAGTATCATTTTCCAGATAAAGAAATAGGTACAACGTCTCCACGCTGATCCAATGTTGCGTCAACCTTGTGTCCAAGCTGGTTGCTACCAGATTAAGTTTGAATATCACTGCTCACTGGGTATACAATAATTACTCAACTCAGAAACAACGTTGATTTAAGGTGGAATATGACAAAACCAAAATTTTCATTATTGTGTAAAACGAACAATGATCATGAAAGTCAATATTTTCTAAATCACGAAATGATTTTCTTTTAAGTGTGAAACAAATACTTCTTTTCTATGACGTCATGAAGATGTGAGGGATTGACGTTTTTTATTCAAAATAAATAGCGCTCGTATATATGTAATTTTTGCGTTTGTTTTGCTCTCCGTAAAGATATTGTAATAAACTTCATACCATAATGTAAGCCATTAAGAGACCTTAAAAGATGTGTAATTACTTCTTTAAAATATTTCCGCATATTGTGTTGATTTAGGCAAATATGACCTTTCATTAGCTTTTGAATATTACTTAATTTATCATAAAAGCTTTGATCAAAAAATAATATCTCCGAAAAATATATCTGAAATTTTTATATGTTTTAATGAAATATGTGTGCAAGTAATTTTTTAAATAATTTTAAGTTTTTACCGTGTAAATTTTTCAAAAAATAGATTTGTTTAACTATACCCCCTGTCCAGATGATGTCTTTGCTTTCAACGTCAAACGGAGATTATTCTCAATAATGTTTGTCAGTAATTTTCTATTTTCTGGTAAAACATTTATGGTCTCTTTTAGAAACTATATCTGCACGAAAAACGAAAAACACTGAACTGATATCTTATTCCGTTTTCCAGGGAGGAAGGTGTTAACACGCCAGGGGTGTATTTTTGCCATGACATTAATTTTGCGTATCGTGACGTCTCGTTTATTGAACGCTTAAACTAGCCTCGTATTTTGCGACGTCAGTTACTTCCGAAAAGGTTTAACCGGGAAAATGAGCCCCTGGGCTGTTTGAACTTTTTTGTCTAGAAAACGGAATGAGATATTTCTTCGATTGTTTCATTTTTCATTTATATAGATGCTCTAAAATAACTCGACATTGTTTTATCGGAATTAAAAGATATATTCGAAACCGCTCACAGCGTCCCAATTTAGTTTTACGCTAACAAAAATCGACGTTATCCGAACAGGGGGTATAGTTTAAAAATCTACTTTGAGAACCATTTACTCGGTAAACTCTTAATATTATTTCATCAATATTCCAACTTAACATTTCATTACAACATATCGAAATTTGAGATGTATTTTTCGGAGACGTTTTTTCTCCATTTCAATTTTTAAGTGAAAAAATGCAAATTTCAACAGCTAATGAAAATGAAAATGTTTGCATCAATACACTCAAAATGCGGAAAGATTGGACAGAAAGTATAGCCCAGCTTTATGGGCCTCTTGATGGCACGTACTTTGGTATGAAATTTATTTCAATACCTCAACGGACTGCAGAGCAATACCGATTAATGCGGATATCTGAAGGTTATAAATTTTGCACAAAAACGTCAAACCATCACATTGCCACGAAGTCATTGAAATAGGAATTGTTTGTGTCATGCTCAAAAGAGAGTCATTTAGTGAGTCACAATTGCCTGAAGTTTTTGATTGTATAGTTTTTGAGCAGAAAACTGAAAATTTTGTTTTTTTCCTATTCCACCTTAACGTCATGAGGTTGAATCAACGTTTAATCAATGGTGATTCAACGTTGTGTGCCAGCTGGTTTCAGTTTATAGCTCAATAGCATACGAACCTGTATTGAAAGTTTATGAAGTATTTTCTCTCTAACATCCGAAGGCACTTTAGCAAGGAAACTGTGATTCGAAATATATGACTTCTTTCTTTCATTTATAACGTCTTTTGCAGTTTTCATGATTTTATGAAATCTTGTCCGATCAACTCTTATAAACTGTGTTAGCTCTTTAGTGTATATTGTAGCGGGTGGCGCAAGGTCTTCTGATGGATTCTCCGGACTGACAAGTCCGACATATTCTCCAGTTCCATGACTGTATATTATATTTGCCTGGTAAACGTTTCTGGACTCCCTTGCCCTCATATCATACGTCACTTCCACAGCACCATTTAGAATATAATAGCACGATAACGCATCCTCCCACGGCTTTTTGGGGACGTACTGATAAGCGTCATATATTTCATATGTCACCACTCTACTTAAAACGTCTTTCACAAAATCCTGACCTTTGTGAATTAATTTCAGCCCATCTGTTACACAACGTAAACAGTGGGTGTCACCTTTGCTAATCGGCGTGTCGACGTCTCCTTCGGCGTTGAACTTAGCATTGTTGAACATCAAACGTCTTGCCTCTTGCGTCATTATCACGGTACCTGAATAGAAAATAACGAAAGTAAACATTTTACGTTTTAAACAAGGAAGCTTTTCGCTTCCCGAAGAGTTCGAGTACTTGCAAGTATTTTTCTTTTAAAATTAACCCATTCCATTCGGGATACTCCTTATCTGGGCAAACAGTTTGGATCCAGATCAGGCCCCACAAACGTGGGGCCTGATCTGAGATCGAAACTGTTTGCTGCCTAGACATCATTTCTACAAGAGTTAGTTAGACCAATATTGTCAAAATATTCTAGATTTTTGATGCAGACGACAATTTCAGCAGACGACAAAAACACCCAGAATGCATGTGGGTTAATACATACTAGTGAAATGACCAGCTGCCTAACGTGAAGATTTTTTTTGCAGTCCTGCTGATTCCAAACATTGTTCCAAGAATAATATTTTTTTTAGTTAAATTCTCGAGGCCGTTTGGTGTCTTTTTCTTTCTGTTCTGAGTCGCTTGTGTACGTGTATGTACTATTTTATGTGTGCATTGAGTTCTAACTGAACATACGCGTTCTTTTATTTAAAAAAATATAATGAACCATGACCCATGGAATGAAAAACGTGGCGATTTATTCCCTGGAAATTCACGGAATGGCAGTTCATGATATTTTACCTTGTGAGGCGAATAACCGTTTATTAAAGACCGGTGTATCCTTGTCCTCATCGTGGCTTGGTCCTTGTAGTGACTTCTCAAGGTTATGGAACAAAGTTCGATCCTCTTCGAAGTTCTTCGCCTCCTTTGCAAGCTGCAACACTCCGAACATGTCTCTGAAAGAAATCGGCCTTAAGATGTATGGATTCATCGCCATGTTTTCCGCCAAATTTTTCAATAGGAAACAATTTTGTGACTTCTTGCTTCTCTGGACGGACGAAATTCTTTCCAAATGAATTTAAATGAAAGAAATTGCTCTCTCTAGAGTGAATTCTTTATTTTGAAAGTAGAACCCCATTGTAAACCCCTAATGAGAAGAATGACCGGGGGTCGTTATTTTATGGGAGTCACTTTACTTCGTTTCGTCGGCGCTACAGGGCGCATAGTAAGTAAGTAAGTAAGTAAGTAGGTATATTTTTATTTAAAGATGGTTACTCATTTGGGTTGCCCCAATCCTCCATGAGGCCCTCAAAACAAATACAAACACAATATACATAAAACACATAGTAACTAGTCAATGAATTACTTGGAAAATCAATAAAATAAAATTATATATGCTACTTTGAATCGACTGTCCAATTAAAATTAAGAAATTCCAGTATGCTTGTCTCTGGTTTCGTCATCAGATAGTGTCAGGGTCACTGATGAGCCTTTATTAGCAGAAACTACGTAGTCTGACCCATATTCCTTCTTCTGAATGTATTCTCTGATGTTGAAAGCACTTTATAAGATTTTAACTTTACCTCACTGCAGCTGGTGTTGTGCCGTCTGGCGGCCGTAAAACGTCTCCCCGTACATCATCTATAGTGCAGATTTTATCTTATTTTCGTCCTTTGAGATCAGCGGATATATTCTGAGAGATTGGTTTAGACTCTTATTCTAGATCGTCGTCTTTTATATTATTTGGATCCTTTTTGATACTGGTCAGTCTTTGAATCGACTGCCCAATTAAGATTAAGAAATTTCAGTATGCTTGTCTCAGGTTTCGTCACCAAATTGTGTCAGCGTCACTGATGAGGCTTTATTAGCCGAAACTACGTAGTCTGGCCCATGTTCCTTCTTCTGTATGTATTCTCTGCTCTTGAAGGAACTTTTTAAGATATGTATATGCGGTGGCCAATGTCACTTATTAGGCTTTATTAGCCGAAACTACATAGTCTGGCCCATGTTCCTTCTTCTGAATGTAGTCTCTGCTCTTGAAGGAAGTCTTTAAGATTATAATTTGCAGTGGCCAATGCTGTCATACAAAACTCGCAATAAAACTGAGACTACAGATTTCGTTCTTATGTGTGTTTTTGTTTCCAAAGGCAGACTTTATAGATTGTATTCATTTTTGTCTTTGAACAATCATTTAGACACGGAAAAGGCACTTTTTTCAATACAATAGTGTACATGCGCATATAACATTAGACAAGAAACTGCTACTTACACGCAATAAACCTGATATAAAACAACGATCCTACAACACTTAACTCGAGTGGCAAAAGACATTAAATTCCCAAACAGTAAATATCGAATATGTACATCTGAGCCGCCAAACGACAAAACCAACAAAATGGCATGTGCGCCCAGTGGAAACTCAGATCAGCCTGGGCATCCGCCCAGTCTGATCAAGAGTCTTCGCTGCGCGATTTACCTTTTACGGGTAGCTAAGGTTCTAAGCTAGCTCCATGTGGACAGTGAAGACTCTGATCACACTAGGCGGATACCTAGGTTGATCTAAGTCTTCGCAGGGCGTACATGCCACATTGTTTTTGTCGTGTCGCGGCTCAACTATGTACAGGTTGCAAGTCAATTTGAGCCGCGACGTGAGAAAACCAACAATGTGGTTGTGCGCCCAGCGCAGACTCAGATGAGCCTGAGCATCCGACCAGTTGGCTCTCACTCTTTGCTTGTCGCTCAGAGGGTAGCAAAGGGTCCAAGCTACCTCAACGCGGACAGCGAAGACTCTGATCAGACTGGGCGGATGCCCAGGCTGATCTGAGTCTGCGCTGGGCGCACAACCACATTGTTGGTTTTGTCGTGTCGCGGCTCATTTATGAGCTGTATAGAACGTTTACAAGTTAATTTCATTACATCAAAGTGTATGTAAATAGGTTTTACAGTTCTCAAACATGGTAATAAACATAAGAAAGAGTGAAAGGATGGGATTTGATATTAATGTATACTTCAATAGAGTGTGCGAAAATTTACACCCTCTGATTTATTTCAATTAAAACTTCAGCAAAATTTAAATTAAATTACCGATGGGCCGTTCAAATAAATCTTTAAAGTACATTAGGCAAGTCAAAAGTATTTAAATATATGAGCCGAGCCATACAATGTAGCAACAGCCTATATTTTTGACATCAGATCGTATAAATTTTCGGAACTTAATATACAATCCTCTCTTCATGTGTCTGGCGACTAAGCATGCCCAGGTGCTCGATTAGGTCTGAAAATGACTGGTTTATTTTAAATTGCTTAAAACATTATTATTGCACATATTTATGTCATTATTACAGCAATATAAGACGTTATTTTGCCAATTAAAGTCTCCATAGTCCTATCAGCGGTAAAAACGCCTAAACTCAAATCATTGTAAAAAGCGGTTCAACCTTCACGTTTGGTAATTAAATCTGGGTTGGTGTGCATATATTGAGTCATATAACTGGCAAAAAGTAGTGAAAACAAGTTTTTGAAAAATAACAAATCGTTCCACAAAATACAATTTCCTGTTCTGGTTTCCCGTCTAACAATGCTATATAAACATAGGCGGGATAGTGATTGGGACTCCACGCCTGTACATTGTATTTGTACCATTTTATGAAATCGAAAGTAGGTCATTTTAGTTGCCAACTAAAATGACCCAAATAAGTTTTCAAACCCTTTTTATCTGAAACTCAAAGATGTTTTGTTTGTTTAAAGCTGGCTAATTACGGTCATTTACAATGACGAAACTAATGCGAGAAGCTTGCAGTGATACCTCATGACGAAATTTTTCTTGCTGATAGAGCTATAGGGCCTTTAATGTATAAATAAGTCATTTGTCCAATGGGAAATGCTTATAAATCAAGCTGTAGGTGGGCTATGTAGATATATATTTTTATAGATCCATTTTTTCTCCAACAGAGAATCTATGTGGCTTCGATGTAAACCGATACCTTTCAGATATATAATGCATTTATTCTAGTATTTTTCACTACAAGTAACAGGTCGTTTCTTTATCTTGAGTTCTAAGCATATTAAAATATTATCTCGAGGAAAATCTATTATATATTGATGAAACAAGATCATGTTGACGTTTTATGAATGCAAAAGATAACTGAAATCTATCTGACTGCATATATATGACAGTGTCTGATGCTTTGAGCCTTATGGAGCCGAAAATCGGAAAATTGGTTTTTAACACTTTCATATTTATTATTCTTTCCAGAATAGATTTCGAGAAGCACAAAGAAATAGCGCTAAGGATTACTGTAGAAGCAAACACAATTCACACCAACCGATTTTTTTGTTTTCATTTCACTGATTGAATGCAATTTACATACTAGCTGGATGAACTTTTAATACTCTGGTTCGTGGCATCGCTTTTCAAAGATCTAAAAAATGGACATTCTTAAAAGAGAGTAGATGAAGAAAATTAAGGACGCCGTTAGAAATGTTGAATCACTCTTTTCAGGTGACGCTTTAAAATTTATTAGATCTAGTCAGTGCGCGGAAATCCAATTAACTTTACATGCAAATTTTATGACGTCACTTTCATTTCACGTTTTGTGACGTCAACGTCGCACCTCCACAAGGCTTAAAATGTCAGACACTGTCACATATATGCAGTCTGTATGTGAATTGACTACAAACAAAAATATATCTTCTAATTATTTAGCTTATTGACTACAAACAAAAAATATATCTTCTAATTATTTAGCTTAGACAAAATAATTAAATAAATACAAATAAACACAAAATGAAAATAATAATAATAAAAGAGCACAAGTAAAGAGAATGCCGAATTTTAAATCATTTAGAATTTCTCAATGCAAAACGTTGTTAATCATTATGAAGTCGTATCTGAGAGTATAATAAAGCCATCCATTCAAGTGGATTAAATATGCAAATTACGTCTTGACGTTATGCGTTGATGTCCATAGAAAACGTCGTGTTTTCTAATGGCGAAATCTTGACGTTTTAGTGCTAAATGCTAATAAAATGCAATTTCAGTGTCACATGATAAAGAAAATCTTGCATTCGTGCTTCTGTAATATTGAATTTATTAAACTCGTTGGGGAAAACCGATAAGATGCACGGCAAAGCCGCGCATCTTATCTTATTCCTCAACTCGTTTAATAAATTCAGTAATACATAAGCACTCATGTAAGATCTTCTATTTCAATCCTCGTTACTGTCAAAGCGTTGCATTGACGTTGATACGACGTTGTTTCAGCGCTAAACGATCACTGGAAAATAGTAGTGATGGTATGTTTTTAAATGATCAAACTGTTGCATTCTTTTTATATTGCTCTTTATTCATTTTTACTAGGTAAAGTTCTTCTCGAGAAATTATAGCATGCAAAATAACAAGCAATACCGAGACAAAAAAGAGTGCTCACGCAGTAAAATTCGATCTATAAGAGTTCCTTCAGGAGCAGAAAACATAATTGAGCCGCGACATGACAAAACCAACAATGTGGTTGTGCGCCCAGCGCAGACTCAGATCAGCCTGGGTATGCGCCCGGTCTGAGCAGACTCTTTTCTATGCACTGAAAGGGTAGCTAAGCGTCTAAGCTACCTTCATGCGGACAGTGAAGACTCTGATCAGACTGGGCGGATGCCCAGGCTGATCTGAGTCTGCGCTGGCCGCACAACCACATTGTTGGTTTTGCCGTGTCGCGGCTCATATTCAAAAGAAGCAACAAGGGCCAGACTTCGAAGTTTCGGCTATTCAAGCCTCATCAGTGACCCTGACATGATCTGCGCGAAAGCCAGAGAAAAACTTACTGTAATTTCTTAATTTTGATAAAGCAGTCGATTCAAAGACTGATAAGCATCAAAAGAGATCAAAAATGAACTAGACCAAGTGAGCAGGGGCTCACGTATACCCCGGACCAGCGCCACCGCCTAAAGAAACCACCGCCTTAAAAACTACTGCCTAATGAAACCAATCTTATACATGGTTTGAACCTAGAAGTAAACTTAGTCACATATTAAATGATTCCATCAAAGTATATTACAAAAATCAGCAAAGAGTACCAACTTAACACAAAACTTTAATGTAAACATATAAGTCTGTGCCGATGACCTTGGTCAGCAGCAGTATCCAGATGATGTCAACTAATCTGTATGAACATAGAAGTAAACTTAGTCATTTATCAAAAAGGATTCATCAAAGGATGTTAGAAATATAAACAAAGAATAAAAATTTAATGCAAAACTTTAACGCAAATACACAAGTCTGTGACCTTGACCTTTGGTAAGCAGCAGCATCCAGATGATGTTAACTCCTCTGTATGAACCTAAAAGTAACCCTAGTCAAATATCGAAAGGTTCTATCAAAGAATGTAAGAAATATAAAAGAAGACTATAAACTTAACGCAAAACTTTAACGCAAATGTTTAAGTCTGTGACCTTGACCTCAGGTCAGCAGCAGCGTCCAGATGATGATAAGTATTCTGCTTGAACCTGTAAGTAAATCGAGGCACATACCAACATGCTTCATCAAAGAATATTGGAAACATAAGCAAAATTAAAAACTTAACACAAAACTTTAACGCAAATGTTTAAGTCTGTGGCCTTGACCTTAGGTCAGTAGCAACATCCAAATGATAATATGTATTCTGCTTGAACCTGTAAGAAAATCTAGGCACATACGAACAGCCTTCAGCAAAGGATATTGTAAACATAAGCAAACATTAAAAACTTAACGCAAAACTTTAACGCAAATGTTAACGGACGGACGCACACACGCACGCACACACGGACGAACGGACGGATGGACAGACGGACAAACGGACGAACGGACGGAAAGACGAAAACTATATACCTCTCGACATACTTCGTATGTCGGGCGTATAATAAAAGCGATGGTCTAGTATATGAGTCTAAACCACTCAAAATTTCTGATTTCTCAGAATATATCCTCTGATCCCAAAGGGCAAAAACAAAATATAATCTAAGTAAAAGGAATTAAGCAACACGAATGAATGAATGAATGAATGAATACTTACATTATATAAAGTTTGTCACTCTAAACCATCAGGTTCAGTATTTCATTTCTTCTACAGTTTTACTTATTTATTTATTCGTATAGTTTTTCAAACAGGTTCGACCATCAGGTTCAATATTTCATTTCTTCTACACTTTTTCGTTTAGTTTTTCAAAAAGTTTATATAAATTTCCAAAAGAATTCACTCTAGACTTCTTGACTGATTGATAAGGATCTACTTATATGCTTTGATTATCTATATAAAAGGTTTTGCCCTTCACCGAATACCGCAGATACCCTAAGTACACGATCAGAATGTCTTGGCACACTGTGTACACCTAGTCCAGATTGAAGAGCAGTCTTATCAGGAGGTACAATGTTTTCAAACAATATTATAAACAATCCCTGGCAGGAAAAATGGGCGGATAAAATTAATAACTCATTCATGCCCTGTGGACTCTTCTGGCCTCATAAATAAGCTGAGTCCATTCATCATACTAGGGGTGTCTGGTTAACATATTTTATCATTTATGTAGAAATTGCTGCAATCTTTATACAAACAGTGCGGGTCCTAATCAGACGCCGCGTTCTGTGGCGTCTGATCTAGGTCCGCACTTTTTGCCTGCGTTCTTTTAATGGGAGGCTAGGCATTAGCGGATTTATTTATCATTTTTTTTATATATTATTTTTTTTATCTATTTGTATTTTTTAGAAACTATTGATTTATCTGAATACTTTGGCTAAGTATGGTATGCTTAGATCAACCTTAATATGATACATAAAAATATGAAATTGGTAGTCCTTTTCACCAAAACATTTATGGTAATGATATTGTTGTCTAACTTTGCATGAAGTTAATTTGAATATTTTCAATTTAACACGTAAATCGAAGTAAACTTCTTGTTAATGTAGTAGTAGAGAACACGAATTTTAGTAGTACAAATAAGCATAATTATTAATATTTGCACTCATGCACTTTGATAAAATCATTTTCTAAAGTAATCAACGCCAAAAACAAAAAAAATCTTTGAGCGGGGGCCATGTAAGTCAAGTTATTTGGTTATATAACTAAAATGACATACGCCGAAAGTTCACTAAAATGTAAAGTTTGCAAGTTTTTGCCCTTAAAAAATATAGTCAAACGTATTTGGGATTTGCATTACACACACACACACACACACACACACACACACACACACACACACACATTCTCTCTCTCTCTCTCCTAGGGGATGGTCGGGTGGCGGATGGAGCTGTGTTTAACTTCCAGTGCCGGGGCGTCCATTGTAGGGCAAGGGCCTACTGTGCTTGCAGTAGGTGCAGGTGGGGGTTCTTTGGACATTTTTTCTCTCATCTATCATTTCTTCTCTTTCTCCCTCTCTCTGGGAGACGGCCCGATATATCGACTAAAATACTGTCTCAAAGGGCCGTTAAACCCAGAAAAATCAATCAATCACTCGCTCTTTCTCTCTCTCTGTTAAAGGAATAAACACAACGCTACGAATTAATAGTATAATACGAAGGTCTATGCAAGGCACAGGTGCCTCTAGCTTCCATACGTTCTCATTATTATATTACTGCATTACAGACGACGATAAGGCTGGTACAAGTCCTTGTTAACCGATTTTGGTCTCTATGGCCCTCAGAGATAGCACTGCAGTCCTAACTGAGCTGTCTTTCAGAGAGAGGGAGAACGAATGTGGAAGACAGATTGAGAGAGCGTTAATTAAAGGTACAATGTACGCGCCTACTGCAAGCACAGTAGGCTCTTGCTTTTCTTCAGCCCATACTAGTAGGGCGCGCCAATGCCGACGGTTAAACGGTATCTGCGTCCCCCCTACCATCCCCGTTAGTAAAGATGAGCCGCGACATGAAAAAAACAACAAAGTGTTTGTGCGCAAAGCGCACTTAGATCAGCCTGGGCACGCGCCCAGTCTGATCAGACTCTTTTCTAAGCGCTAAAAGGGTGGCTAAGGGTCTAAGCTACCTCCATGCAGCCAGCAAAGACTCTGATCAGACTGGGTGGATGCCCAGGGTGATTTGAGTCTGCGCTGGGCTCACAACCACTTTGTTGGTTTTCTCGTGTCGGGGTTCAAATGTCGTTCGAGGCAGTAAATCAGCTTCTGTCTATCGGTCTCCCAGAAAGATGGACAGACAACCGCATGCTTTACCTACGGCAAGCAAAGCCGGCCTTTGCCTTGTGCTTTGAGCCAGAATGTTTTTCCTTTATAGTGAATTTCAACACGAAGTTATATACTTATCTATAGGCAAGCCACGATATATCGGAAGACAACCCGACAACAGATATTAGGATCGGGTAACTTCGGGCAGCGAATAAATTCAGACATACCATTGCAAACTGTGAAAATCCAGATGAGACGGCTCTCATCAGGATTTTCACTGTTTGTCCGGTTATGTATGTTTAAAATCCAAACAACTGAAATATAAAGGAAACAATTTCACTGAGCGAATTTACCTGCTGTCCGAATTTACCTGACCTAACCCCAATACTTTCAAGACTGGAAACCGGACCTATGCAAACGGTGAAGCCCGTGTTCAGCGTCTGATACTGGAATTCCTGTGCAAGATATAATAAAAATGAAAGCATTCACCAGAAACCCATAAAACTAGAAACAGACCCATCCAAGTGATAAGAATGGGAGAAGTCCACTTGTCCAAACCTGAAGGGTTTAACAACGCATGGAACGCGAGAAACCAAAATATTCGAGTTTAGCACTGTGGATTTTTCCGAGACCAAGCGACATAATCCAGTTTTCGCTGCTGACTGCTATTCGCCAGGAGTTACCTTAGTTTTCTTGTTTCTGCCGTTTAGCATCGCGTGAAAAGAGACTTAAAGTCATCTGCTTAACGAGAATATATCTGTCTGCGCTTTTGCGAAAACCAAGCAGTCTTCAATTTCCGTTTATAGAATCTCTAGGATTCATAGATTAAATATGCGAAAAGGGACTAACTTATCAAACTGCGTCGGTTACTTCTCACACATGCAGTATCTAAATAGAAATAAAGTTCTTAACATCGGGAGGTTTGCGTTTGAATAGAATTAACAGAGTGAAATATGCGTCGATGTGTTATATAGTGGTTGTGCGCCCAGCGCAGACTCAGATCAGCCTGAGTCTTCGCTGTATTTACAACCACTTCGTTGGTTTTCTCGTGTCGCGGCTCATTTATCGAAATAATTAGCACTGCACATCGGGAGATATGCATGGAAATAGTTGAAATGTTTAAACAAAAAAAGTACGGAAACCTATTTAACTCACTTTTCATCTGACTGATCTTTCTGCTCATCGGATCGAGTCCCATATCGCCCTTTCGCCGACTTCAGCGCACGCCTTCTCTTTCTCCTTTCCTCTGTGACTGGCGCAGAAAGTGGGCGTATGCTGGTCCTCACTTGCTCTTTCCTTGACAATTCTTCCATTCCGAGCTTGCTTAATCCCAATTGTTTATGTAGCAATGGTTCTTCTCGTGCATGAACGCCTAATTTGGGGCGCTGACTATGTGTAACGTTGTTTTGCGTCTGTTCCTCATGTTTCGCATGCGTGTTAACTCTAGCTGTTCTTGACATACCTTGTCGAATATTTGCAATGGCTGATCTTGGTCTACTTCTGGTTGCTTCGCTTATCAAGTCAGATTTGACAACTGCAGGAGTTTTGTCAATAAGATTCGAGGTCCGTTTAGTTTTGCCGTTCGCTGGCTCCTGAAAATGGGCATGCCTAATATTTTGTCCCCTTTTCATGTATTCGACTGGCATTTTGTAGGCAATCGACATTTTGCTATGATTTTAAAGATACGAGAGAGCGAGGCGGGCCTCTGAGTCTGTACGTTTAGATAACTTTGATAAGAAATACAGTATGACGTCACAGGTGAGCTGCCTTTCTCCTTTGTTTCGGTATTTCTGTATTTTCCGCTGAAAAGCAATTATTACACATTTGTAATACATAGTCTGATACATATAATATTGGAACACGTGAGATAAATGGTTGCATTTCATTTTTTCCTCCGTTTTTACATAGACGGGCAACTTTCGCGACATTCTATTTGCTTCCCTGGAGGGCAAAGCCATTCAAAAATGTTGTGTTTTTTTTTCCCGTAAAATCATTTGAAACGCGACACGACAAAACCAACAAAGTGAAATATGCATCCAACGAAGATTCAGCCTGGACATCTGCCCAATCTGATCCGGGTCTTAGCTATACGATTAAAGGGTAGCTAAAGGTAGCTGTGCGGACAACGAAGGCCCTGATCAGACTGGGCGGATGCCACTTTGTTGTTTTCTGTCGTGTCGCGGCTCGTGTCATATAATATTATTAAACTGTGCTATGTTTTTCTTTTCCTTTTTCGTTTATGAACAGCACGTATTGAAACCAACATTTCCTTTAGGCCTACCCCATCTAATTTTCCCGTTATTTAGACCCTTCACTTTATTTTTTCCTCGTCCGCATTTTTTTCTAGGGCTTTTATTGAATTAACTCTTAAGGAAAATCCACTGGCAGCAAGAGAAAGAATCAGGCACCTCGGTTTAACAGAGTCTGGTAGTGTGCACAATCGGAACACCGCTCGGCCAATTCCGTATCACGGAATTGGTCGAGCGGTGTTCCGATTGGTCGTGTGCTGCAACACTGCCCAGCCACCCCTAGCACGGCATGTACTCAAGACTGTTTACTAAATGACAGACAGTACAGACCAGACCAGGATCAGATTTTATCTGCAATGGTTGGCCAGGGATGCTCGTCTCAATACCCAGGAATTTCAGAGTATTGTTTCATTATAACTTTCAATTATTATGACAGACAAAGTCAAAGTTGAGAACCATTGATAAATGTTAGACACCACTTAAAAAGCCTTTAATAACTTTTCTATATACCCCATAATGATAGCACTGAAGTTCATGTCATATGTATGATCCCTGCCGTTAGAAAACCTAACTAAAGCATTACACAAATTTTGCATGCCCAGCCCAGTCTTGTCAGGACATGCGCATTATACAATTCTGAATTATTGTCTGCGTACTGTGCCTGCACTGACCAAACTGCAAATATTCGCAGTCTGGTCATAACAATACGAACATTCGCAGTCTGGTCATAGCACTGGCAGTTCTCACATTCTCTTAGGCAGTTTTTCTCTCGAATCGATCATACATGTAAATATAAATCATGTCGTAAAATTAAATATTTGCTCGCGTTTGCTTCCGAAAGATTCCTGTTATAGCCTTTAATCTAGTACTTTTTGATTCATTATTATTAGGTATTGATTGACCTAATGGCTCTAGTTATTGCATTTCAACAAAGAGTCGCCCTTTTTCATGGCACATATGCGTATGAATAGGCCATGTCATTAAAAAGGTGTCTTATAGCCATGGGTGTTGGGTGGAATAAAAGGTTTTCATAAAAGGCTCATTGACTTTAATTAGTAAAATGAACGCAGTACCAAATTTAAACATTAAAAGAATCCCATTCTGCACCAGATTACGTAATGAAAAGAGGTATTTCCTGAAAAAAATTGTGATATCAAACTGAAAATTGAACGGTAGCATTCACCTGAAGGTCACAATGCCATATTAATATTAAACCGTTACTTAAATCAACTCCTTTAGTGTCATAAGGACACGACACTGATGAATCTTCCCCATAGATCAGATGCCAGATTAAAGCAATGAGGGAGTCTTCCCTAAGGAGATCATGGTGCAATATTATAATGAACAGAATCGTCCTAAGAAAGATATTAATACCAATTAAACAAAGCACTTTCATCCCTCAGAAAAATAGCATTATAAGATTAAATTTTAAAATGAAAAAAAAAAAAAAAAAAAAAAAAAAAAAAAACAGCTGAGAAAGATAACAGTGCCATATTAGATAATGAAAAAAATGCATCCCACGATAAACGACAGTGTCAGATTAGATACATGTAATGAAAAGTATAATCCCAGAAAATGTGAAAGATTGAATAATGAAAAGAGTCATCCTGGGAATGTCGACAGTGCCAAATTAAATAATGAAAAGAATCACTCCAAGATAGACGTCAATGTCTGACTAAATACTATAAAGAATCATCCGAGAAAAGGCGACGGTGTCAGATAAATTAATGAAAAGAATCATCTCGCTAAAGATGACAGTATACCATTTAATAATGAAAAGAATAACCCGAAGAAAGCCGATAGTACCAGCTGA
The DNA here is from genome assembly GCA_963989385.1 of Ctena decussata. NCBI lineage: Eukaryota > Metazoa > Mollusca > Bivalvia > Lucinida > Lucinidae > Ctena > Ctena decussata. The sequence continues at coordinate 45,315,930 of OZ022510.1, forward strand.
AAAAAAACGAAAAGAATCATATCAAGAAAGACGATAGTACCTGATGAGCTAAATGAAAAGAAACATATAAAACAGACGATAGTATCAGATGAAATAATTCAAAGAACAACAAGAAGAAAAACAACACTGTCAGATTAAATAGTGAAGGGCAACATACTCAGATTAGATAATGAAACGTATCACCCCAGGAAAGGCGACAGTGTCAGATAAGATAATAAAAAGGTTTTCCTAGCAAAGCCGGAAGTGCCAAAATATATTATGTAAGAAATCATTCAAAGAAAGATGACACTGTAAAATTAAATAATGAAACGAATCATCGCAGGAAAAGCGATGGTATCAGATTGAATAATGAAAAAAATAACCTCATGAAAGTCAACGATTGAGATAAAATAACGAAAAGAATCATCTTACAATAGATGACAGTAACCAAGATTAAAGTAATGAAAAGAATCATCCCAAAAAAACGATAGTACCAGATAAGATTATGAAAATAACCATATCAAGAAAGACGATAGTACTAGATGAGATTAATAAAAAGAATCTATCATGAAAGACGATAGTATCAGATGAAATAATAATAGTATCATAGTCCAGTCAAATTGTGGGGGAACCTAAAACAAATTGCAACAAAAGGTTTCTTTGCAGTAATAAGCACCTAAGACCTACATTTTTAACATACTAAAAGTAGGACAAAATCGGAGAATGCGAAACTTGATTTTTTTCATATGTCTTGTTTTCGAATGATTTAAACCACTGCACAGCTACTTTTGGTCGGAAACCCACTTCTAAACACCATTTCTAGACAAGTCAAATCCATAGAAGTCGTTGATAAAGCAGTTATATACTGTTCTTTAGCTTTTGTTTACCATTAAATTTGCTGATTATGCATAACCGGTCAATCATATAGTATATTACTATTGGTTTACCCCACCCACCAGTGCAAATTTTGCTTTTACCATAACCTCTATTCAGATGGACAATATGGATAGTAACGAAGATAGTAAACAGAATCAATGTTTTTAAATAAAGACTGTGACAGAACAATAGAAGAAAACAGCTTGATGTAACTCCTATTTATCAAATGATGGGACATCTGAGAGAGTTGTTTTGTTGCTTCACATCCACGGTAACGGCCATGGTCATGTCGGGACGGTCAGTTAACCTTACGACACTATTCTTAGGCCGGCTTAGACCTCCTATGCGGTTAAGCAGTACTAAGTGCACATACTTTAGCCAGTAACTGACAACTGTCCTTCTTGAATCAGTGGAAGGAGAAACGGAAGTAAGTAGCCGGACCGCGTATCGAACACAGGACCTCTGGTTAGACACACTACCAACTGTACTATGTGGCTCGGCTAAATACTTCATGTGTTGAAAGGATAATCCACTAGAGGGTTAAATATGCAGATAACTTGGACATGCTTTGGGATATTAGGTGATGACCTCCATGACATTTTTGCATTAATAAATTGTAAAATGTTTACTTTTCTGGTTCAGAATTTACAAATTATACCTCCTTCCCGCCTAACAGCCTCCTCCCCACTCCTCTGGAAAGAAATCATTATTTTAGCTCGCCTGAATGACCTTCAGGAAGAGCTATTGTTATCACCCTGGTGTCGGCCTCCGCGTTTGCACCCGCGTCCATGTCCACCTTTTAGGTGTTACAGGTTATATTAAAACACCCATATCTCTTTAACCCATTGATAGACAAAGTTGATACTTTCACTAATGCTAGATAATGATCTTACATTTTACACCACTGCCCCCTCAGTGACCTTGAGTTCAAGGTCATGGAATTGGAAATTTCATGTTAAAATATCGGATGTTCTTTAAGGTTTCATCTCATCTGTCAAGGTGAGCTTATAGTATAGCCTTGGTCCGCAGTCCGCTGTCGTCTTCCACACTTTAAAAAATACCTCCTAAACCATCTGCCCAATCTTGATAAAATTCTATGTGTAACATTGTTGGGGTGAGGGATTGACAGCATAAGGTTAAAGGGCAGATCAGATTGGAACTCTGGTTGCCATGGCAACATAAAGCTCCCATAGACTTATAATGGAAAAACTTAAAAAAATCTTTTTCTCTGAAACCATGATGCCCAGAGCTTATATTTAGCAATGTTTTGTGGTCCCCTACATCACTCCTGCCAATCCATCCCCAGGGGTCCAAACTGGCCCAACCCTAGGGGCCCACTGCTTTATATAGGGCTATATAGCTAAAGAACCTTCAAAAATTTCCACTATGAAACCATGAGGGCCAGAGCTTACATATTGAGTATGTAGCAATGGTTGGTGGTCACGTACATCAATCCTGCCAACCATGCCTCTGGGATCCAAATTTGCCAGCCCAAGGGGTCATTAGCTCCCACAAAGTTTTGACGAGAAAAATCTTCTTTTTTGAAACCATGAGGCCCAGAGCTGATATATTTAGCATGTAGCAGTGTTTAGTGGTCCCCTACATAAATCCTGCCAACCATGCCCCTGGGGTTCAAACTGGCCCCATCCCAGGGTGGTTATTTGTTTATAGAGGGCGATATAGCTAAAGGACCTTCAAATATTTTCCTCTCTGAAACCATCAGGCCCAGAGATTACATATTATTTAGTATGTAGCAATGGTTAGGGGTCACCTACATAAATGCTGCCAGCCATGCCCATAGGGTCCCAGTTGGCCACGCCCCAGGGGCATAAGCTCGCATAGTCTTATGAAGTGAAAAAACTTAATAAAAATCTCTGAAACCATGAGGCCCAGAGCTTTAACATTAAGTATGTAGCAATGTTTAGTGCCCCCCTGCATAAATCCTGTCAACCATGCCCATGTGGTGCAAATTGGCCCCACCCCAGGGGTCATTTGTTAATATAGGGTTATATAGCTGAGAACCTTCAAAAATCTTTTCTCTGAAACCATAAGGCCCAAAGCTTACATATTATTTATTATGTAGCAATGGTTAGCAATGGTTAGTGATCACTTACATAAATCCTGCCAACCATGCCCCTGGGATCCAAATTGCCCCCACCCCCTGGATCAATCTTTGGCTCCCATAGACTTATAATGGGAAACATTTAAAAAATCTTCTTCTCTGAAACTATGAAGCCCAGAGCTTATATATTTATTTAGTATGTAGCAATGTATGGTGTCCAATAACTCCTGCCCCTGGGGTCCAAACTGGTTCCACCCCAGGGCGTCATTTGTTTATATAGAGCTATATCGCTAAAGAACCTTAAAAAATCTTCTTCTCTGATACCATGAGGCCCAAGGCTTACATATTTAATATTTAGAAATGTTTTGTTGTCACGTACATAAATCCTGCCAACCATGCCTTGGGTACAAATTGACCACGCCCCGGGGGTCATTAGCTCCCATAGACTTATAATGGGGAAAAAATTCTTAAAAAAATCATCTTCCCTGAAACCATGAGGCCCAGACCTTACATATTTAGTACGTAGCAATGTTTAGTGGTCCCCTTCATGAATCCTGCCGAGGAGATTTACAAAGACTATTCATAAGTATGTTTCACTGTTTGTGTTATTATGAATGTAGTATTCTGCTCTTTGTGCCTTTGTTTCGGGCTTCTCATGCCTTCAGAGATCAGTATTCTAAATTGAAGCATGTTTATGCTAAGCTCAGTCATCAGTATGACCTACTTCTTGTTGCAGTTCGGTTACTGACCTTCAAAAATTCACTTCAGATTTTAAGGCAGAATAAAGTGGGTGGGGTAGTTTATACCATTTTCAGACCTAGATGGCTTTACATTCAGCGACAAAATGTGCAAAAACCAATCTTAAGCTTCTAGATTTAATTCTGGCAGAGACAGAATAGGTTCTTAGAAATAAAACTCACAGCAATAATGTTATGTCATATAAAACATTACAAATAATTGATATATTTATGACGCAAATAGGCGCATGTAAAAATGCAGAAAAAATATATTTTGCATTATCCGATTTTATCCTACTAATGCTATGTCATATGTGAATGTTAGTCCTCAACAAAAATGCAAAAAAAGCTTTTGTTGCAATTTGTTTTGGGTTTAGGGAAAAATTCGCCAGTTTGCCTGGACTATCAGATGAAATAATAAAATAATCAAATGAAGAGAGTTGGTTGGTTGGTTGATTTGATGCTCAACGTCCACGGTAAACAACTAGGGTCATGTCGGGACGGTCAGTTAACCTAACCACACTATTCCTGGGCAGGCTTAGACCTCCTAAACGGTTAACCAGTACTAAGTGCACATACTTTCGCCAGTAACTGACAACTGCCCTTCTTGAATCAGCGGAAGGAGAAACGAAAGTATGTGGCCAGACCGGGATTCGAACCCAGGACCTCTGACTTCCGAGTCAGGTGCCCTACTGATTGCGCTACCCGGCCGGGGAAAATGAAGAGAGATTACAGTATACCGGGCTATATAATGAAAAGAATCAAATAAAAAAAAAGGTTACAGTTAACCAGACTAAATAATGAAGACAACAGGATCAGATGAAATCGTGAAACGGATCATCTCAAACAAGATGACCGTGTACAAGATTAGATCATTCGGAGAAAGACGACAATGTCAGACTGTCAGATTAATGAGAGAAAAAATAATCCCAAGAAAGATGACAGTACCAGATAGATTTAATAATGAAAAGAATCACATCAAGAAAGATTACATTATACCAGACTGAACAATGAAATGAATCATACCAAGAAAGACGATAGTACCAAATTAAATAATAAAAAGTAAAATCCCAAGAAAGATGATTGTGCCAGATTAAATAATGAAGAAAGACGATGGCATCTGATGAAATAATGAAACGAATCATAACAAAAGACGTAAGTAGCAGATAAAATAATGAAAACAAGAGGGCCATGGTGGCCCTGAATCGCTCACCTGAGCATTAATCAGTTCACTGGCTCCGGTGAAGATTTATAAGAGTTTTTACAATACTAACATTTGACCTAGTTTTTGACCGAACATGACCCAGTTTCAAACTTGGCCTGGATATTGTAAGAATAAACATTCTGACACAGTTTCATTGAGATTGGCTCAAAACTGTGCCCTCTGGAGCGTATACAAGGTCGTCCTTATATTTGACCTAGAGACCAAGTTTTTGACCCGACACGACCCAGTTTCAAACTTTACCTAGATTTCATTAAGATAAACATTCTGACAGAGTTTCATGAAGATTGGATCAAAACTGTGCCCTCTAGGGTGTACACAAAGTTTTTCTAAGATTTGACCTTGAGCCGACGTGACTCAGTTTCATAGGGGGCTTAGATATATGGACAATAAACATTTTGACATAGTTTCATGAGGATTGGATCAAAACTATGCCTTCTAGTGCTTACACAACGTTTTACTAAGATTTGACCTAGTGACCTAGTTTTTTACCCGACATGACCTACTTTCAAACTTGGCCGAGAGTTTATGAAGATAAACATTCTGACAGAGTTTCATGAAGATTGGATCAAAACTGTGCCCTCTAGGGTGTACACAAAGTTTTTCTAAGATTTGACCTTGAGCGGACGTTACTCAGTTACATAGGGGGCTTAGATATATGGACAATAAACATTTTGACACAGTTTCATGAAGATTGGATCAAAACTATGCCTTCTAGTGCTTACACAACGTTTTTCTAAGATTTGACCTAGTGACCTAGTTTTTTCCCGACATGACCTACTTTCAAACTTGGCCGAGAGTTTATGAAGATAAACATTCTGACAAAGTTTCATAAAGATTAGATCAAAACTGTGTCCTCTAGAGCGTACACAAGGTTTTTCTATGATTTGACCTAGTGACCTAGTTTTTGACCCGACGTGACACAGTTTCAAACTTGTCCTACATATTATGAGGATAAATATTCTGACAAAGTTTCATGAACTTTGGATGAAAACTGTGCCTTCTAGAGCGTACACAAGGTTTTTCTAAGATTTAACCTAGTGACCAAGTTTTTGACCCGACATGACCCAGTTTCAAATTTATCCTACATATTATGAGGATAAACATTCTGACAAAGTTTCATGAACTTTGGATCACAGCTGTGCCTTCTAGAGCTTACACAAGGTTTTTCTAAGATTTGACCTAGTGACCTAGTTTTTGACCCGACATGACCTAGTTTCAAACTTGGCCGAGAGTTTATGGAGATAAACATTCTGACAATGTTTCATAAAGATTAGATCAAAACTGTGTCCTCTAGAGCGTACACAAGGTTTTTCTACGATTTGACCTAGTGACCTAGTTTTTGACCCGACATGACCCAGTTTCAAATTTGTCCTACATATAATGAGGATAAACATTCTGACAAAGTTTCATGAACTTTGGATCAAAACTGTGCCTTCTAGAGCGTACACAAGGTTTTTCTAAGATTTGACCTAGTGACCTAGTTCTTGACCCAACATGACCCAGTTTCAAACCTGGCCTAGAGTTTATGGAGATAAACATTCTGACAATGTTTCATAAAGATTGGATCAAAACTGTGTCCTCTAGAGCATACACAAGGTTTTTTCTATGATTTGACCTAGTGACCTAGTTTTTGACCCGACATGACCCAGTTCCAAACGTATTTTAGATATTATAAGGATAAACTTTCTGATTATGTTTCACGAACTTTGGATCAAAACTGTGCCTTCTAGAGCGTACACAAGGTTTTTCTAAGATTTGACCTAGTGACCTAGTTTTTGACCTGACATGACCCAGTTTCCAACTTGGCCTAGAGTTTATGAAGATAAACATTCTGACAAAGTTTCATAAAGATTGGATCAAAACTGTGTCCTCTAGAGCGTACACAATGTTTTTCTAAGATTTGACCTAGTGACCTAGTTTTAGACCCGACGTGACCCAGTTTCGAACTTGTCCTAGATATTATGAGTATAAACATTCTGAAAAAGTTTCATGAACTTTGGATGAAAACTGTGCCCTCTAGAGCGTACACAAGGTTTTTCTAAGATTTGACCTAGTGACCTAGTTTTTGACCCGACATGACCCAATTTCGAACCTGGCCTAGATTTTATAAAGACTAACATTCTGACAAAGTTTCATAAAGATTGGATCGAAACTGTGCCCGCTAGAGTGTACACAAGCAAAAGTTGACGGACGGACGTCCGGACGGACGTACGACGGACGACGGACATCAGGGTATCCCAAAAGCTCACCCTGAGCACTTCGTGCTCAGGTGAGCTAAAAATGTATATCAAGAAAGACGATAGTACCAGACGAAATAATGAAAACAACTCTAATATAGACAGACGCTAGTTCCAGAAGAAATAATGGAAAGAATCATGTAAAAAACGATAGTGTCAGAAGAAGTAATGAAAAGAATCATGTCAAGAAACACGATAGTGCCAGAAGAAATAATGAAAAGAATCATATCAAGAAAAACATATCAAGAAAAACGATAGTGTCAGAAAAAATAATGAAAAGAATATAATCATGTCAAGAAAAACGATAGTGTCAGAAGAAATAATGGAAAGAATCGTATCAAAAATAAAACGATAGTGCCAGAAGAAATAATGAAAAGAATCGTATCAAATATAAAACGATAGTGCCAGAAGAAATAATGAAAAGAATCATGTCAAGAACGATGACAGTATGCCAGACTAAATAATGAAAAGACTGATCCTAAGAAAGACGACGGTATCAGACGAAATAACGAAGTGAATCATCTCAAGAATGGTGATAAAACTGCAGATTAGATAATGAAAAGAATCATCCTATGATTGGCATGAAAGACAACAGCACCTGGGCCCGAGGTTATAAAACTTTTTTCATGCTCAGCTGAGTTGAGCATGAAATTTTACCTACTACATGTAATAAATAACTAATTACTGATAAGTACGGTAGTTTTCTTGCTCAGTGTGGCTGAGTATGAATTTTCTCTGCTTATGAATATGAAAATACCAACATTAGTTGGCATTTTCATATTTATCAGCAGAGAAAATTTCATGTAATGTTGGCATTTTCATATTTATCAGCAGAGAAAATTTCATGCTCAGCTGAGTTGAGCACGAAAAAAGTTTTATAACCTCGGGGCCAGATTAAATAATGAAAAGGGGAGTTCCAAGAAAAATGGCAGTACCAGATAAAATAATAGAAAAAAATAGTCCCAAGAAAGACGACAGTACCAGATTGAATAATAAAAAGAATAATCTAGAGAAAAATAACACTTCTAAATTAAACAATAAAAAGAAATTATTCCAAGAACGCTTTACTATTTCATGCAATCAAAATATTACCCTGTAAGATCATTGTGCCATATAAAATGTTATAATGATAATAAATCTTCCACGGTAGATCACAGCATCAGATAAAATAATAAAAAAAGATGAAATAAAGACAGATTTTCTCACGATTCGGCTAGTTTACAGTATTTCATGTATCCCTCCACTAACGATTTAATTCCCTACAAACTTCGTAATAAATACTATAATAATGTTAAGATAACATATGGATAACAAGTATTTTCATCTAAATTGACGCTAGACGACAAACCCTTAACACCTAGCTATCAAGAATTTTCCAATACTCAATTTATCATAATGGTATCGCTATGAAAAGGACTTACTGGATTTTAATGCCGGGGATATTGTTAGTTAAGAACAGTTGAAAAGTCATGTAAGAAATAGATAACACAATATAGATGGATAGTAACAATGAAAATATAGCTCAATATAAAACACATTAAAACGAGATAAGGTCGCGTCCTAACAGTCATGTTCGTGTGAGATCAGTGTGTATGAGATGGGTAAATCAGAACTGCAAAAAAATCTGCTGATTCCTGACGACTGCCCACAAGGGCGTAGCTACCTATACGCAAATACGCAGGTGCGTATTGAAATTTTGTCAAATTGACAAAATTTCAGCACACACCTGCGTATTTTCACGCTAAAATGTTGTTAATTTGGCATAATTTTAATACTAACTGCCAACAGACACGAACATTTGAAATATCTTAGCGGCTTAACCCCCTATTATTGCGCTTAATGAAATTAGCTACGCCCCTGGCCCATGCCGTTGGGCAATTTTTCCATCTTTATGGTGCAAATTAACATGCGATTACTTTGAAAAACGGCAACTCTTTGTATTTCCGATTTCCCACATGCAACAGTGACGAAATCGTTAAACAATTTGACAATTGTGAACTTTCTTAGATATGTAAAATTACAGATCATTAAATACATAATGGCAAAGGTATTTGTGTATGCGAGTGTCTGATTTTTGGAATGACGTTAACTATATATACATGTATTTATGGACTTATTGCTTGGTTAGTTGTTTTTTGTTTGTTTTTTTTGGTTGGTTGGTTGGGATTTAACGGCTCTTTTGAGACAGTATTTCAGTCTTTATCGAGCGGTCTCCTAGAGGGAGGAAGAAAGAAAAGAAACATGATAGGCGAGAGAAAAAAAGTCCAACCAATCCACACCCACTGCGCGCACAGTAGGCCATTGCCCTACTATAATCCAAATTAGTAGGACGCCGGCACTAAAGGTAACCCAGGATCATCGCCCGACCGCAACCACTCCGGGCTTGCTGCATTAGTCAAAATGTTATAATCAATTAACAAAACATGTCCTCAGTCTCAGCGTGTCAACGCCTTACCATAGAAGTCCTTCACTCGTAGGCCCATAGAAAAATGACTCGGAAACTTGGGACCAATATAATACATTATTTTGCTATGAGCCTCGCCACGTGAATATGTATCTGGCATGTGTATACATTGAATCTCAGATCAGCAAACTAGTGAAGGCATCAGTATTTACGATTAGAATCCATCGGTTGATGAAACGGAATTGGCAGACTCATATCAGACCAGACTCGACAGGCAGACTTGAGTTCACAAAGTTCCCAAAAGCGGCAAGACGCGGGCTCTTATTTAATCATACGGTAGAAACAAAAATGAAATAAAGCGAACAGTTGGTTCGCTTTATTTCATTTTTTTTCTACCATATGACCCTCGAATTGAAGAGGACATGGACAGACTACCTGCCAACAGTTGCGAGTTATGGATTCCTTCCCTTGAGCATGGGGAATCGTAATGGAAAATGGAAAAAATAAATTGAAATTAAAATAAAATAGATTAACAAAGAAAGCGGATTACCTGAAATTCCGTAAAACATGTTTGGCGCGACTTTCCCTTTGACATGTGTACTACTGTATAAAATGGTATCTTCAATTCCAAACAGAAACTGTTTAACGTTACAGAAAAGTAAAAAGTATGCAAAGACAGCGATTTCAATAAAATGTCATACATGAAAATGTCATCAAAACATAATCTTTCAATATGCGACAGATAATCAACGGGCACTTAAGTTCGTCATTGGATTTTACAAAAGGAATTAAGAATGATAAAACCTTGAAAAAATAATAATAATGGGCGCCTATACATCTAGTATAAAAGAAATAAAAATCAACATTACAGTCTAAACTATTTCACCACAATACCGTGATAATTGAAAAGTGGCTAGAAAATATTTTCTATTTTGAACCGTTTTTGTGTGAAGGAGAATATGTTTGGTCTGCACAGCAAGAAAAGGTACTTAAGGCACGTGCGAAAAGCGAAAATTCAGATCAGCCTGCGCATCCGCGCAGTATTATCAGAGTTTTCGATTCTTGCCAAGAGATTCCGCAGGTGCTATTTAAGCCTGTACTTGATCAGCCTTCACAGCTGCGCAGTCTGGTCTTGGACCTTCAAACTTTGAATGACTGAGTAGGCTTGCGCAGGCCCTTGATCAAACTGCGCATAAGCACTATTGACTGGACATGCGTAGATCGTAAATGCCCGAAAGAAGATTTTCAGGCTGACAAAATAATGGATTAATGGGATTTTCGAAGATCTTTTTTAATCAGATAAAGAATAGAAACGACACGGCAAATCACGTAATGATTTAAATGAAAAAAAAATTATAACGCGTTGCGGGAAAATATATCTAACGGCTTGTGCGAACAGATAAGACCCTGATCAACCTGTACATCCACGCGTACCTAGCGAATCTGAGTGAAGGACGAAGGCTGATGCACGAGCTGATTTTAGTATTCCTTATATGCATATGGCGATAGGCCCCTTTTCACTTGACAATATTGTTGCCGTATTTGAGCAAAAAATGAAGACAAAGCTCAGGGGCCGTATTCATAAAACGACTTAAGTGGTTGCTATGCTGTTGCTATGGCTAAATTTCTTTGAAGGAGATTCCCTACAACTATGAAATTTGCTCTGGAGGAACAGTCTTACAAAGACTGTTCCTCCAGACCAAATTTCATAGTTGTAGGGAATCTCCTTTATAGATATTTAGCCATAGCAACCGCATAGCAACGACTTAAGTGGCTTTATGAATACCGCCCAGAGTTCTTCCCTGGGAGCAAATTTATCTGGGCCTGACTTACCAATTTCTGCATGTTTTTTTTTTTCTTATTTAATCTACATTCATTTATTGCATTTTGCTGAGCTTTAAAACCCACTTTTTATTAATTCAAATAATTAAAGTAACTTAGCCGCGACACGACAAAATAAACAAAGTGTCATGTGCGCCCAGCAAAGACTCAAATCAGCTTCGACTTCCGCCAAGTCTGATCAGAGTCTTAGCTGTACGCCTAAAGAGTAGATAAGGGTCTAAGTTACCTCTATGCCGACAGCGTAGACTCTGATCAGACTGGGCGGATGCGCACATGCCACCTCGTTAGTTTTGTCGTGTCCCGACTCAAAATTTTACTGTTTCAGGTTTCCCAATGCATAGGGCATATATGGTAAATATTCCAGATTTCTTCTTGCTCACACAAACGTCACTTTCCTCAGTCTCCGGGGAGGGTCGTGGTCCGGCGATGGTGCTGGGTAGTTTTCAGTGTCGGGGCGTCCTACTTATTTGGATAAAAGTAGGGTAAAGGCCCTCTGTGCTTGCAGTAGGTGCGGGTGGGGTTATATGCCCTATCAGATCACTTTTCTTTCTTCCCGGTCTCTCTGGGAGACTGAAATACTGTCTCAGAGCCGTTAAACCCAAAACAACTAACCAACCAAATCAGTGTTGTGGCGTCCTAATAATTTAGATAATAGTACGGCAAAGGCATACTGTGCTTGCAGTAGGTGCGGATGAGGTTGTTTCGATATTTTTCTCTCCCCTTTCAGATCTCTTTTCTTTTTCCCTCTCTCTCTCTGGGGAGATGGGCTCGATATAGACTGATATGCTGTCTCAAAGAGGCGTTAAACCCCTCCCCACGAATAATAATAATAATGAAAAAAAAAATCACACTGAACAACCAGACTTGTTCTCTCCCTCCTTCCGCTCAGTTGAAGTTGAAGGTCAAGATAAAAACCAGACTAAAGAAACATTTCCAGCGCCTTGGTTGTTTGCAGATGCGCACATATGCTCGAAGGAGTAATTAATGAGGCGCGGCACGACAAAACCAACAAAGTGATAAGTGCGCCGAGCGAAGACTCAGATCAGCCTGGGTCTCCACCCAGTCTGATCAGTCTTCGCTGTCCGCATGCTAGCTCCATGCGGACAGCGAAGACTCTGATCAGACTGGGCGGATGCCCAGGATGAGCTGAATTTTCGCTGGGAGCACACACTACTTTCTTGGTTTTGTCGTGTCGCGGCCCCCCTCTTTTTTTTATTTCAGTTGTATTGGTACACTTTCAGGGGCAGCAACTCTGCCATTTACAGAGTTTGCAGCCCTTCTCAATGGTGGTCAACTTAAAAAGCAAAGAATTTGCTCCGATGGGAGGAAATTGTTTCCTTGAAGGTGACTTGAAACTTGAGGCATAGGGTTGTCTTAAAGTTGGACAAGGACCTGCTGTGCTTTCAGTATATGCGGGATATGGTTGAGTTGATCGTTAATTACATTCGTCTAGCATATCTTCTTTCTCAATCTAAGGGACGGCTCGATATAGACTAAAATACTGTCTCAAAGTGCTATTAAATCTACAAATAACGTTGTTGTTGTTTTTTGTTAACTAATACATCTTTCAGGATCTATTCCTCTCTATTTCTTTTAAGTATTTTTCCTTATTATTTCGGCGCAGATAGATTGTATTCGATGAATGACTGAATGAATGAATGAATGAATGAATGAACACTGCTCCTTTCTGGTTATGAAAATTTCTAGCACTGAGGTCCAAGCATTAGCATAATATCTAAAAGCGGCTTCTTGGAATTTGAAAATGTGCGACAGTGGAGTTATTCGATTAATGCCAAGAGCGACCACTGTGCGCAAACATTGCAGATGAAGGCCAAAATTCAGGCAACACAGCGCCGAAGTTGGATCCACGCTGATTATATTATAAAAATACAAAATTGCACGAAATATAGATGATGAAGAGCAAATAGATTTTATTAGCTAAGTCCAATTTAAGAAAGTACGAAATGCCGAAAGAACGTAAGTAGCGGATGACTTATTAATAACGAGCCGCGAAACGCGAAAACAAACAAAGTTGCATGTGCAACCTGCGCAGACTCAGATCAGCCTGTGCATCCGCCCAGTCTAATCAGAGTCTTTGCTGTTGACATGACGGTAGCTTCAGCCCTTAGCTGCCCTTAAAGCGTCCAGTGACGACTCTGGTCTGACTGGGCGGATGCCCAGACTGATCTGAGTCTTCGCTGGGTGCACATGCCATTTTGTTGGTTTTGTGATGTCGCGGCTCGATTGTACAGCTGCAATACGATTAATTAATCGTTCGCTACATAATTTTTTCAAGAAATTCAGATTCTAACTGCTTATCTCCATAATCACAACAGTTAAGAAGCACTTAACTAAAACAGTCAATGTATATATGTTTTACGAAATGGCATTATGATTCAACCCCATTTACGTAATTATAAGTATACAAAATTTAAAATCTTAAATCAATCTTTGCATAGTTTTAGCCACTTTTCAGAATTTACGTTAACGTTGTTATTGTGTGAATCAACCTTCAAAAATCGTGTTTTGGTCAAAATACGGTTTGTTACCTTAACGGCACTGAAAGTAAATCTAATCGTTTTATCAGAATGAATTATTTGCCTCGGTTTTGGAAAATATAAACAGATTCATGAATGTTTGCATTTTTTGTTTTTGCTTGTTTGTTTGTTTATTTTAGTTGTGACCGTGAAGATCAGCAGTTGCTCATACTGGGTGGAGTAAAAGCAACGGATATGACTATACCGCATTGGATAGGCTAATTCGCTCATACGCTGGTTGCTTAACTCTTTAAGCCCCAGTGACGCATTTAGCAAAATTTGCAAACAGCATAGATCCTGATGAGGCGGCTCATAATGAGCCGCCTCATCTTGATCTACACTGTTTGCCTTCTATTCTTTGAATTCTCAATATGAAATGTATTGAACAATGTATTTTTTAGATTTTTGCAGACGTAACTTTTGTCGTCTGCTTTTAGAGTTAAAGTAAAGAGTATACCATCATGTTTTCGTCGCCCTTTTTAAAGGGGAACACTGTCATGACTTTTTCTTTGCTTTCGGAAGAAGGAGCACTTCCAAAACAGAATCCACTCTTAAAAGGAAAGAATTTGCTCCTGAAGAAGCAAATGCTTTCCTTAAAGAGTTGACCCCTATTAAAAAGCAGGCAAAATATGAAAATGGTACAGTTGCACCCCCACCCCCACCCCACCTATCACTCCCACCCCGAAAGTGTACCCTTACACCTTAATTAGCGTTTTAACGTTTATACCATATTGAAAAGTGGTCCTTATGCATGAGCCCGGTTCACTTTTCAACGTCATTAGCTTCACTTACCCTATGCCATGTGATCGTTTCCGTCTCATCCACATTTCTACTTCTCTCTTCCTGTCTTCTAATGACGGCTCCATTAGCATTTCTCTTATAGCAATTTTTCTTGCCCGCATAGCTTCTTCTTCCTTACTTCTTATAAATGAAGATTTCATTTTTTTTTTTTTTTTTTTGCTTTTTGCCCGCGTCACTGTGCAGGGTTATGGGACAGACAAGACCAGACGAAGCAGTGGATTTTCAGTGTCTTTGTCCATACTTTAACTCCTCACTAATCACAACACAGTGCATTCAGCATTGACGTCTCGAGGATTTTACTTATAACTCATTAAGCAATAAGATTTGATATCTTTTCCCACAACTGTCGAAGCAATGAACTTCTAAGCTCTTTCTCCACAACTCCCTATGCAATGAAGTTTAGGGTCTTCTTCCACCACTCATTATGCTGTGAAATTTCAAGGTCCTTTCCTATAACTCACTAATCAATAAAGCTGAAGCATTTAAGACTTTTAGACAATTTGCAATGAGGTTTCCAAGGTCTTTATCCACAACTCATCAAGCATTGGAGTGTCAATGACTTTATCCACAACCCATCATGCAATGGAGTGTCAATGACTTTATCCACAACTCATCAAGCATTGGAGTGTCAATGACTTTATCCACAACTCATCAAGCATTGGAGTGCCAATGACTTTATATACGACTCACTTTAGCATTGGAGTTCCAATGACTTTATCAACGACTCACTTTAGCATTGGAGTGTCAATAACTTTTTCCACAATTCACTTTAGCATTGGAGTGTCAATGATTTTATCCACAACTCACTTTAGCATTGGAGTGTCAATGACTCTATCCACAATTCACTTTAAAATTGGAGTGTCAATGACTTTATCCACAACTCACTTAAGCATTGGAGTTTCAAGGTCATTATTCACATCTTTCTAGGCATTGAAATTTCTAGTCTTCTCCAACAACTCACTTAGCACTGAGGTTTCAAAGACTTTATCTTCAACGCACTAAGCACTGAAGTTTCAAGGTCTATATCCACTATTTTCTTATATTTTGAAGCAATGAAGTTTCTATGACTTTCCAGAATGTACTAGACAGTTGGAATTCAAGAACTTCTTAAATAGAAGACAGAGAATCGATGTTTCCAAGATCCATATAACATTTTTGCAAGAAAGAGGCTGGAAAACTCATATTATGAATTTTTTTTTATTTTGCGGTCACAAACAAGACTTTTTCTACTTAATATCTTAAAACTTCAAAAATCAACAACGTAACTTGTATAATGGACTCAGCCCAACTGAAAAAAAGAGCCTTGCACCATGTACGAACCGGACAGACACATATCAGTCTGCGCAGGCTGATATGAGTATTCCTGTTCGCATCACCGAGGAATCTATATACTGACTCAGGAAGACTCATATCAGACTGCGTGTACGCACATGTGATGTGATTGTTCGCCGATCGCACATACTCAAAAGCCTCTTTTCGAGTGACACGGCTCAAGATTGGCTTCTGGTCCATAAATTTCACTGAAGAGGCTGTAATCTACATTTTATGTCAAAACTGAAATTTACTGTGGACTTCTGTCCTCTCGATGTGAACAAATTTTGAGGCGTCTTGAAAAGAGGGGTCTTATCGTGTTTGTAAACAGCAAAGACTACGATTAGACTGTGCATTCGCACAGTCTGAACAGAGTCTTTGCAGTTCACTATTTAGATCCTTCAGGACACATAGACTGGTCATGCGAAGAGAAAAGGTTTTGATCTGATTGCGTTGATGTGCAGGCTGATTTTAATTTGTCTTTTAGAACAAAATATACATCACAGTTTCCTGTGAGGCAGTCAAAATTAACACCGTAAATTAAACGTCATATTTTACATTAGCCTGATAACTGGGTACAAAATTTGGATTAACCAAATATTGGCATACATGCAAGTTCAGGGACCTTAAAAACTCGAAGAAGTTTTGATTATCAACACCTGTTAGTCCATGTGAATGATCGAACCTCGTTTTTCATGTTTCTTACCCTGAAAGAAGAGTATCACGTGTAGCGCTGCATAGCTGCAAGTCATTCTCGGTGAAATTAATTTGCTCCCATCCACATTCATTGCTTGCATCGTAGCCGCAGAAGACACCAAATGCGGGCTCTATTTAACCATCCTTGTGTCATCGAGGTTTGAAAATATGGAAATTTCAGATTGAGCTCCCACGATACTCAATTGGACCCTCAGGTAGTTCAGTGGGTTGAGCGCTGGCTTGCTGATCTAGCGGTCCCGAGTTCGATTCCCGGAGACGGAAATTTTTTCAACCATATACGGGATTACACGGCACACAGCCTTGCATTGTCACTCTACCGTCGCTCTGATATGACTGAAATACTGTTGAAAAGGACGTAAAATCGCAAGTCATCCATGCTTCCCACGATACTCTGGTTGTTTCCACAGTCGGACTACCGGAAAAAAATTCTAAGTGTTGGGACAGATAGGTCTGAGCAAACATTGCAGACCCCGATCAGACTGCTCCTAAACAAGCAGTCTGATCAGGGCCTTTATTGTTTGCTGTTCTATGTGCTTATTTCAGATGCATTACAGCAATTCCATGTTTAGAGGAAAAAAACTGTAATAATTTCAGGCAATTTAATAGCAATTTTACGGTACACTAACCACTGGCTACCTGAACCTGTTCTTTAAGAGAATGTTCTTTGTCGTATGTTCGAACACCGCTGCTACAGATCAGTTTGCACAGTAAGAAAATCGTCGATGTTGGCATTACCATAAAAATTCTAAGTATTTGGACAGGATGATCCGAGATTACAGCTATGGCGGCTCCTGCAAGAGCAGTCTGATTAGGGCCTACACTGTTTACCATCTGCGATTTTGAAACATTACTACATCGTACAAACAAATATTCCGTTTTAGGAAAATTACGGTCATTATTTTCGATACCACCGTTAAAGAATCGATACTACCTTTAAATTCAAGAATCGATACTATCGTTAAAATACAAGAATCGATATTATCGTCAAAATTCTAAAAGTCGGGACGCCCGACTTTTAGAATTTTGACGATAATATCGATTCTTGTATTTTAACGATAGTATCGATTACGCCCGACTTTTAGAATTTGGACGATAATATCGATTCTTGTATTTTAACGATAGTATCGATTCTTCAAATTCATAAATTGATCCCATCTAGTCATTTGATTAGGATCAGGATCCATACACTGCTGATATGCCGGTACAAGTACCTATGGTATGCATGTACAAACAGCCAATACTTTGATTAGCCTGCGCAGCGCTGTCTGATTAGTATTTGCCGTTCATATTATGCATAAGAAACAATAACTCGAGTGATATACTTTCAAAAAACCATAGCGGTATTGTCTCCCTTACCATTTAGATCCGCGAAAACAGCACGATGTCCGCACGCAGACTTTATCTGCAGACTGTAGCTCTGACAAAGCTGAAGCCAATATGGAGAGATTACAACATTTGAATCAAAGGTGAAACTGAAGCAGTCATATCCATATTTCTGTGTGCCTATGTGACTTGGGCATGGACACAAGGGTTAAAGAAAAAAAAAACGCAGGCCTTTGAGATGAGATGCTATCGAAGGTTACTGAACATCTCGTACAAAGACCATGCCACAAATGAGGAAGTTCGCAGAAAGATCCAAGCAGCCATTGGAGAATATATCGTACTTCTGACCTTGGTAAAGGAACGAAAACTCATCTGGTTAGGCCACGTCTCCAGGCCTTCTGGCTTAGCAAAGACAATTCTGCAGGGCAGAGTGAAAGGAAAAAGAAGAAGAGGTAGACAGAAGAACAGGTGGAAAGACAATATTAAGAAGTGGACAGGGATGGACTTTGCTAGCTCAACTAGAGCAGCTGAAGATAGGACTAGGTGGTAAAGTCAGCTGTGGTACCCCAACGACCTCCCAAGATAATGGGATAGACTACACTATTAACTGTCATTATTATCATTGTATCATTACTATTTTGTTCAGTCAGGACAGTTTTATGGTGGCTGGTTTGTGCCATTTCGTCTTTTCGTCTTTTCGCCGCGAAAAGACGCCACGCGAAAAGACGAAAAGACGCCATGCGAAAAGACGAAAAGACGAAAAAACGCCAGGCGAAAAGACGAAAAGACGAAATAACGCCAGGCGAAAAGACGAAAAGACGAAACCCGCCACGCGAAAAGACGAAATTGCAGCGCGAAAAGACGAAAAAACGCCATGCGAAAAGACGCCATTTGAAATTCTTAAATTGTCGTTTTTTCGCGTGGCGTCTTTTCGTCTTTTCGCCTGGCGTCTTTTCGCATGGCGTTATTTCGTCTTTTTGCATGGCGTTATTTCGTCTTTTCGCGTGGCGTTATTTCGTCTTTTCGTCTTTTCGCGTGGCGTTATTTCGTCTTTTCGTCTTTTCGCATGGCGTCTTTTCGTCTTTTCGCGCCGAAAAGACGAAAAGACGCCATGCGAAAAGACGAAATAACGCCACGCGAAAAGACGAAATAACGCCATGCGAAAAGACGAAAAGACGCCAGGCGAAAAGACGAAAAGACGAAATAACGACACACAAATACCCTTTCATTGATAACTGTATTGATTCCCTAATACTAAGACAGATTTGTCTGAGTAAACAATATAGACTCATATCAGACTACTGCAAACGCAGCTACAGAAGCAGTCTGATCACAGAATTTGCCACTGAAATGCTTTTTTATATATCTTTTTGACAGCTAAAAATTGTAAGGATAGACTATAAAATTAACGTGGGGTCGGCAACATTTTGGGTCACTATGGTACCGTTTAGATTGAATAACAAATTTGTGCCTTGTTGACTGAGATCAAACACAGATTTAATCAAGATAATCAGTATCTAGCAGCAGTCTTATGAAAATTAGGATGGATTTATTTTATCCGACAGAAAAATAAAAGTTGTTAAAAGTGAAAAGGATAGCTAAAAGTATTAGTATGGGGTCGGCAATAATTACAGTTATTGATTAAAATAATCTGGGCCATGTTGACTTAAAAATTAGCAGACGCAAATTTACTCATTCAGGAGCGTAGGCAGACCTATTACGTTGTTGTAGCAAGCATTTTTGAGAAATACAGTCAAACCTGTCTTAAGTGGTCACCCAAGGGAAGGACAAAAAGTGGCTACTTAAGACAGATGACCCCATAATACATTTCATTTACACTGTATTTTGGTTCAAAGGACCAAGGTGGCTGCTCAAGACAGGTGATCCCTTAATAGAGGTGACCACATAAGCAGGTTTGACTGTATAGCTGAATGTGTACACCTCCAAGAAAGATCTCTCTAATACTGAACATTCTGTCCCCTTCTGTCATATTTACAAAGGGGGTCAACTTTTGTGACATTCTATTTGCTTTCCAAGATAGGGAAGTGAAGCAAACAGAAAAAATAGATTCTTAAATTGGTCTACTTTTAAAGGAAAGAATTTGCTTCTAGAGGACCAAATTCTACTTTCAAGAGCTGACCCTCCTTAAGAAAGGATGCAAAAATGCAAAATTGCTTCCCCTGAGAGTGGTCCCGTTCACCTTAAGCACAGATGCAAATATGTTGAAACCTGTGTCTCCATGCATCCTACGTAAAAATAACCGTCTTTTTTTTTTATTATTAAGTTTGAACAAGTAGATTTTCATATCTCGAGCTGTATCATAACATACGCAGAATGGTTACTGCCAGAGAGTGGTTTTTCCCCCTTTCCCCCCGGAAAAATGGCTATAGGAAGGACGGCTATATAGTGGATTGTCCGGACCTCATAGAGCCGCTTTTCCCCCATAGTCCGTTTTCCCCCACCGGGAAATTGGCAATTAGTGAATTTGGAATGGCTATTGGTATTTTGCGGAACGGAACGAAGTAGAACGGAGTGGAACAGAGACATTTTACGGAATTAATCGCATAAGAAATGTATCAGTACTTCAAGGGACATAATAAACGTGATTATTCAAAAAAATCAATATGCAAATTTAGCAACCATATTTTTATAATAATCAGTAATTATTTATTTAAGGAACGAGCAGAGTGCGATTTCTGTCCATCGCAGATATTTATATACGTATACATACGCATGCAAGCTTACAGGAAGATGTACGAACGGGTGCTTTGTCTAGTCATGTTTGATTTAGAAGGGAGTTTATTACACTGAAAATCATAATCGGACGTGTGTCTCATTGACAGTCGAGCACACAACTCCTGCATGAAAGGCAAACACTAGTCCAGGCACTCCGCTGCGCCCATGCACAGATGAACGCTTGTATAAACACAAACTTATACGAGTTTATGCACACAACCACGTATACTAATATCCGTTTGTGGCTAACATGGAAAAGCATAATCATGCCTACCTGTTTTCCCCAAAAACAAAAACAGACAGATGGATACAAGCATGCGGTTCTAACATCTGCTATCCATCGATATTTTACGGACGGACACTCATATTTCTGTTTCAGTTATGAGCCTCACTATAATAATTAGAGAAAGAGCAAAGTCCACTATGTAGCGTGTTTTCCTGCAATCATATTACAAGGGGGAAAATCCACTATGGAGGGGAAAAACGGCTATGCAAAAACACGTATAGTAGATTTTCCCCGGGGAAAATTGGCTATATAGTCATATTTCCGGGGGGAAATTCTACTATATAGCCATTTTACCGGTGGGAAATTCTACTATGGAAAAATCATAGTCATTTTTCCGGGGGGGGGAAAACTACTAGGGGGGAAAAGCTACTCTCTGACAGTTACCAATGCTGAGCCTGACCAGACCACTCTTTTCCCAGGACACATATGTCCTAGGATTTAGGATCATAATGGTAACATGGTCCAAATTTATTACTTAATGCTAGCACCTAATCTACTATTTGCTTGTAATGTATTTTTTTTAGTAAACTGTGTTACAGTATTATTGTTCAAACTGAGAGATCGAGAGAATTGGGCAAAACGTCCCACCAATGCTAAGGTCATATGAAGACAGGACCTCGCGGTTTAGAGTCACATCTGAAGGACCACTGAGGCGAGGGTGTGTGTGTGTGTGTGGAGGGGTGGGGGGGGGGCGGTCGAACTGACTGCAACCGCTGGTCTAGTCTAGCCTATCCCATAATCTTGTGCGGTCGTTGGGGCACCACAGATGACTCTAAAACACCCCTTTTCCACCTAGTCCTGTCTTCAGCTGCCCTATTTGAGCTAGCAAAATCCATCCCTGCCGTTTAAAGAAGACTTGAAGAGGAAGTAACAGTAGTTGTGCCCCTTTGTAAAAAAGGCGGAAGGAGGCACATTTTCAATTTAAAATGGATCTCTCACAGAGGCGCATTCAGATTAAAAATACTTCCTATAAGAAAGTGTTATAGCTTGAGCTGCAGCTAAATGATACCATAATATTCTTAAATATTGGGACACATAAGCCAAAGAGAAGTCTAATCAGGCTCTGCTCTGTCTGCGATTGGCACGTCTTTAGAAAACTATAAACTTGTCCAAATTTTGGGTTAGCTGCAGTTAAATGTATGTCAAATTAGGGAAAATACCGTATCATTATTTTTTTCATACAGCGAAGTACAACAATGTTTCAATGTTTGTATTCCATAGTTTGAGAGAGATTACATGGTCAACAAGTGGTTAATCTTTTAGGCAGTTTAAGATCAAAATTAAGATAGGATGAAATTTGTTTGGAGTGTTTTACTCCAAAACATTAGGACGGCTCATTTTCTTTTCTGTCCGTTCAGTAGAAATACCATAATGACTTCTTTCCTCATATTTTTGGTAATGTTTCTAAAAGAACAGTTTAGCGGCAAAAGCTGCAAACCGTGATCAGTACACTTCTTCACAGATTGCATTTTGATCAGGGTCTACACAGTTTAAAAAAGAAACACCTGTCTAAGTATTCAGAGTATTAACTGCATTTAGAATAGGATATATTGATATATCTTAATGCAAAACACGTGATGCGAAAAGACGAAAAGACGCCATGCGAAAAGACGAAAAGACGAAATAACGCCACGCGAAAAGACGAAAAGACGAAATAACGCCATGCAAAAAGACGAAATAACGCCATGCGAAAAGACGAAAAGACGAAAAGACGCCAGGCGAAAAGACGAAAAGACGCCACGCGAAAAAACCGACAATTTAAGAATTTCAAATGGCGTCTTTTCGCATGGCGTTTTTTCGTCTTTTCGCGCTGCAATTTCGTCTTTTCGCGTGGCGGGTTTCGTCTTTTCGTCTTTTCGCCTGGCGTTATTTCGTCTTTTCGTCTTTTCGCCTGGCGTTTTTTCGTCTTTTCGTCTTTTCGCATGGCGTCTTTTCGTCTTTTCGTCTTTTCGCGTGGCGTCTTTTCGCGGCGAAAAGACGAAAAGACGAAATGGCACAAACCAGCCACCATACAGTTTCGTAATGACAAAAATCTTCCTCCATTGAGAAACAAAAGCGGGAAAAAACGAACAAAAGCACAGAATCAGTGGTGCTCCTGATAAGTTGGATTTCTGTGGTACTTCTCCATAGATAATAACAACAGACAGAAGAAGCCCCGATGAAATGGCAACATATGTAGTCTCGTCTATCCCATAACCTTGCGAGGGTGTTTGGTTACCACACATGACTTTACAATAATCCCTTTCCACCTAGTCTTGCCGGGCCGCGTAGCGCAATCGGTAGGGCACCTGACTCATAAGTCAGAGGTCCTGGGTTCGAAACCCGGTCTGGCCACATACTTTCGTTTCTCCTTCCGCTGATTCAAGAAGGGCAGTTGTCAGTTACTGGCGAAAGTGTGTGCACTTAGTACTGGTTAACCGCTTAGGGGGTCTAAGCCTGCCCAGGAATAGTGTGGTTAGGTTAACTGACCGTCCCGACATGACCTTAGCTGTTTACCGTGGACGTTAAGCATCAAATCAACCAACCAACCAACCACCTAGTCTTGTCTTCAGCTGCCCTAGCTGAACTTCTTTTTCGCTAAGCCAGATGACCTTGACGTGATCAAACCACTTCAACCAAGGTCAGGAGTTCGTAATATTCTCCAATGGCCGCTTGGATCTTTCGGCGAGCATCCTCATTAATGACATGGCCGTTGTAGGGGACGATAAGTAACCTTCGGTAGCATCTCATCTCAAAGGCCAGCTTTCTTTCCTGTAGGCCCAAGATCTAACGCAATGGTACGCCCTGAACCTACCCAGCGGGCACATGACGTCAAAGTGACGTCGTACCAACGTCGATGCGACGTCATAACGTCGCATCGACGTCGGTATGACGTCATTTCAACGTCATGTGCCTGCTGGGTATGGATTATAGTCAGTCTGAACGATTTCAGAGCTGTGAAGTAAATATTATTTGTTAAAACATATTTTCGCAGTTTAGCAAGGAAGTTAATAAACTTAAAACGTCGATAGAGGACAATGAGAGGGTTTTAGAGTGCACGAACCATAACCTTATCACAAGTAATGATTGAGTTATTTCCCTTCCTAAATGGTTTCCCCAGATAAATAGTATCGAGCTGAATAAAAAAAGACACACACCCACTGAGCGAGGGGAGTCAGAAGAAGTGCAGAATACCAGAACAGTAACCTATCACATAGGCTATAATAACGGAGCACATTTCATAAAGTGTTGAAAAGAGTTAAATGCTAGTGTACATTGACAGAGAAATATGAAAAAGGTGCAGGGCGCAAGACCCATAACGCTATCACAAGTAACTGCTGAATTATTTCTCTTTCTAATTTTTGCAATCAGGAATATTTTTGGGCTAAAGTAAATGAAGTTAAAGTTTCTTTTGGAGTTATTTCTTATCAAAGTAGTTATTAAAAAGCAAATTCGGTGAGTTTATATATCCCGCCGAAGTGGCCCTGATTCGTTTATGGTTTATTTTAAGTTTCATAACATTTCATTCGTTGGTTACTTAGTTAAGGCTGAACTTGTGGATTGTAAATAATATCAAGGGCAATAACTCTGGGATAAGTGGGGCATAAGCTGAAGCTTTTCTTATTAAGCACTTGCCTCGGCATCACTGCACTTTGATGATACATTTTTAATTAAGTTACAAGATTTTTTTTCACTGCTACCTTAGTTATGGTTAATTTGTAGATTTTAAACTAATTCAAGGGCATAATTTCATGCACTACTGAAGTGTTTAGGACAAAACAAAATGTGCGTTGCTGTGTCATGACAATACATACATGGAATTGTTTTAAGTTTCATGAAATTCCATTTATTTGTTACTTAGTTTTGACTCAATTCGTTGATGTTAAACCAATTCAAGGGCAATAACTCATTGCTTAGTGAGGCTATTTGGACAAAACGTAGGATGAACCAATGTGTTATGGTAATACATATTTAGTTTAAGTTTCAAAGAATTCTATTCATTGATAACTTAGTTATGGCTTAATTTGGCAATCTTGAATTGATTCAAGGGCAATAACTCCTGCACTACTGATTCCACTGATGATTCTGATGAAATTTTATGTGCATATCTAGGTTATGGTGATACATATTCAGTTTAAGTTTCATGAAGTTTTGATAATTGGTTACTTGGTTATGGTTCATTTTATTGATTTTATGTTAATAAAAGGACAATAACTCATGCACTACTGAATCCAGTCTGAAGAAACCTCATGTGCATCAGCGCGTTATAGTGATATATATTTTTTTTTTTAGTTTCATGAAATTCTGTACAGTGGTTACTTAGTAATGAATCCGGACAGACGAACGGAAGAACGGACGGACATGGAGAAAAACTGTATCCCTCCGCCTTCGACGGGGGGGGGGATAATAAAACCCTTCCACGACAACGTGATCAGCTCCTCTAGCAAATATGAGTATCATTCACTATTACAAGCAACAGCAGTGTCAATAAAGTTAATGGTTGCTCCCGAAACAAGTACTTGTCAGCATAACTACTTTGTATAAATGAGCCGCAACACGACAAAACCAACAATGTGGTTGTGCGCCCAGCGCAGACTTAGATCAGCCTGGGCATCCGCCCAGTCTGATCAGAGTCTTCGCTATCCGCATTGAGGTAGCTTAGACACTTAGCTACCCTTTGACCTCTTAACAAAGAGTCTGATCAAACTGGGCGGATGCCCAGGCTGATTTGAGTCTACACTTGGCGCACAACCACATTGTTGGTTTTGTCGTGTCGCGGCTCAAATTTATTCTCTTATGCATTACATTTCCTTCACTTGTGCTTTATCGCTATACGAAGCTTTATTAAGTTCCAGAAAAAGACTGCATTTTATCAAGATAGACCTATGATTCTTGTGCACTGCATGTCGACTCATCGTCTAATGCCGTCATTCAACAACCTTACAATTCATCAGCATTGCAAAACTGTATGTATCGGATGGAGAGACAATAACATTTATAAAATAGGCCAATATACAATCTTTTGATAAATATGACAACAGTGTTTAACTTATTATCATCATTTTGTGTCACAGCTTAAATCTGCACGAGTTTTCTGGTCTTCCAGAATACAAGTTGATACTTCTGGGGCCATATTCATAAAGCTACTTAAGTCGTTGCTTTGCTATTGCTAAGGCTGAATATCTATAAAGGAGATTCCCTACAACTATGAAATTTGCTCTGGAGGAACAGTCTTTGTACAACTATGAAATTTGCTCTGGAGGAACAGTCTTTGTAAGACTGTTCCTCCAGAGCAAATTTCATAGTTGTAGGGAATCTCCTTCAAAGAAATTTAGCCTTAGCAACAGCATAGCAACCACTTAAGTCGTTTTATGAATACGGCCCCTGCTCTTTTACGCGAATTACTTAGGTTCTCTTTATTCGTCTGGAAAATTCTCAGACGTCCTGACTCAGTAATTATCTATACTACGAAAGGTACGAAAAAAAAAAAAAGAAAAAAACATGACAGTAAGCATTATGTAAATTATCAATATGAGTAAACTATATTCTTGGAGCAACTTTCTAAGTATTGTAGGAGTGCTTCATGGCGAAACTTTATCCCTGCATCTAAAATTTAGTGTAGAGTTTAACGGTATAGACGACCAGCCCCGGGTCCAAGGGGTGGGCTTTTGGGCTGAAGCCACACCACCAGGGGTTCTGTGTCCAATATAATGCAGGAACGTAGGTTATGAGGAGCACCTGATGATAATCAGAGATGATATTCCATCAGGTTAGATTGAAATATATGTTGTGACATCTCATGGAATCGCCTCGCCTCCAATCGCCTATCCGTGGCGATTCCAATTAAATGCCATAACATATAGTTAAATATTATCTTGATTTTTCTTCGAAGACTCTTTTTTACCTGGAACCCTGATGAAAGCCTCTTTCTGTGAACCCTAAGCCCCACCAGTTGTCCAGAGATCACCCCACCAGCTAGTTGTGGTCGAGATCTCGGCCTGGACGCCTGTTATAGTTATTGTAGCAAGCAAAAGGTTTAACCTATTAATGGCGAATGGAGTCTTCTACCCTTATGAAATAGATAATTCCATTCATCATATTAGGGGTGTCTAGTAAATTATCACTTAAATTTTCACTTGATTTTACAGAAATGCTTAAATTTTAAACAAACATTGGAGACCCTAATCAGACGCCGCATTATGCGGCGTCTGGTCTGGGTCTGCACTGTTTGCCTGTGTCCCATTTACGGGACGCTAGGCATGGAAGGTTTAAGGCACTGAGGCGCATGGAAAAATACTATATGATTTTATTACTTCGATAACACATTTTTTTTGTTGTTCGAAGTTTAAATGAATGAAAATCTACCTGTTTAATCCAAATGTAGCAACCTGGGCCTATGATGCGTGTCATGTTAGTTTTAAATCCCGAAACAAAGTATTGAAGAATTCCAACTTTCTGGTCCAAAGGAAGCAACGTAAGGGGTTGGGTAATATCCATACCATTTTAAGCAACACATTTCACAGAATCTAAGACGTGAATTACAAACAAATTTTGACCAAGTCTTGCAAGATAATATGGGGACAGTGTGAAAAAAATCAAGTGGAAAGTACAAGGAGTATTTGTATACCGGACTATTTTCCTACAGAACTGGACGTGCTTGATTGGAAATACATTTGTAGGCAACTAAATTAAGGCCTGTTTCTACAAGCGTTGTCCTGTAGTAGGCAGATGACAAGATTATTCTAGTAAATCTCGGTCACCAAACAAATGCAAACTGCTCTAGTTCGATAGAAATACACAAGGAATCTATTTGAATCCTACATAATAACCAAGACGTATGTTAAACAGCTGTCACAAAAAACCATGCACATACGCAAAATAAAGGAAATAGAAATGTGTATGTTTCTACTCCAACTGTTTTGTGTCTTGCTTATCTCCCTTTTGTTTTGCTTAACTTACTGTTTTGTGTCTTACTTATCTTCCTTTTGTCTTTCTAAACTCACGTTGACTCAACTAAACAAATTACGCAAAATAGCTGAATTGGAAAAATACGCATAATATACAAAAGAATACGCATAGTATGTGTTTCTTTCCGCTCCAGCTGTTTAGCGTCTTTAAAACTCTCTTTTATCCTTCTTATGCCTCAATCAATTATACAAAACAGCCGAAGTAAAAGAACAAAAAAGAAAAACAACTTATAGATGCGTATTTTTCTTCTCCAGCAGTTAGAATCTTGATTATCCCCCTTCTGATTTTCTTACCCACACTAACTCAGCCTTTAGTCTACTCAGTTTATCACGCAAAACAGTAAAAGTATAAAAAATACGCATAATATGCGTATTTTTACACTCCAACTGTTTAGCGACTTGATTATCTCCCTTCTGCCTTTCTTACTTACGCTTACTCACCCTCAATAACGCAAGACATTGAAATAGAATAATACGTATAACAGTAAAAGTATAGAAATACGCATGATATGCGTATTTTTCTACTCCACTGTTTAGCGTCTTGCTTATCTTTCTGTCTTTCTTACTTACGCTTGCGCACCCTCAATAAATAACGCTAGGCACTGAAGTAGAAAAATACGCGACTAATTGGCATCTTGTATATATATTACGACTGCCTTTCATACATACGGTAAAAAAAAACTAAGTAAATTACGGAAAAACAGTTGAAGCAAAAAAGGACGCGCAAAATGCGTTCATTTCTACTCCAAGGTTTTTTTGTATCGATTATCTCCCCTCTGTCTTTTTCTTACCTACAGTAACCCAGCCTCAATAAATTACATATGTTAAGTCTTATGTCGCTTAATTAATCTAGTAATTATATTAAATATTTTGCACTAGTTCGCCCAGGTATGGCAATAAAAACCTTTTAAACATGGCGTCTTTACATGCTTATAAGAGCCGCGACGTGACAAAACCAACAATGTGGTCGTGCGTCCAGCGCAGACTCAGATCAGCCTGGGCATCCGCCCAGTCTGATCAGAGTCTTAGCTTTCCGCATGAAGGTAGCTTAGTCCCTCAGCTACCCTTTAAGCGCTTAGCAAAGAGTCTGATCAGACTGGGTGAATGCCCAGGCTGATCTGAGTCTGCGCTGGGCGGACGACAACATTGTTGGTTTTCTCGCGTCGCGGCTCATAACATTTTGATCCTTGTAACTGTCACAGAAAACTGTCACATATTGCAATGTACCGTCTGTCGGGCATTGTCGGGTGAGCCGGGCACAGAAGAAGGCATTTTAGACCACTTTCGACCAGAATGGCCCATCTACCTCCATGTCGTCTTGTCAAAATGCTCAGTTTTCTCTAATGTACGATCCAGCTGTTCCAGATATCATGATTATAAAATAACGTAGATTATGATCAGATAGTTACGATTTGCAGGTTCGTCTAAGTTTTTGCATTAAATAGGTTTTCGAGATATTAATTTATGTTTGGACTGCAACGGGAATATTGTGTTTTATATCATACACGTATCAGCATGCACATTAACGCGGTCTGCTCATAGTACTCCCAGGCGACCAGAACGGAGTTTTTATAAAGTGATAAACGAAGACTCAGGTCATGTCAGGACGCTCATCATGACTGACCTGAGTCTTTGCAGTTAGTATATTCCGTTAAGCTTTTTTTTCTCTTGACATGGTTAATTGTCAATTTCATGGTGGGCCAAAGTGGGTGACAGTGGCACGAAACAGTGTGTGTTATTGTTGTCATGAAAACTACAGTCATATGCGCTATTTTGGCATTGTTTGTGTTACAGTGAAGGAGCGGCGATAATGTAGTTGATAGCGCGCTAGGCTACCAGTCCAGGGATGGCAAGATCGATCCCACGCTTCTCCGGTCTTTCGGATGAGACTTTAAACCGAGGTCCAGTCTCCGTATGACC
Source organism: Ctena decussata (assembly GCA_963989385.1). Lineage (NCBI taxonomy): Eukaryota > Metazoa > Mollusca > Bivalvia > Lucinida > Lucinidae > Ctena > Ctena decussata. Next base: position 45,345,870 of record OZ022510.1, read on the forward strand.
TAGTTGTTGGTGGGACTTTAAACCCGAGTTCACTCACTACCTTCAGTGAAGTTCATGAAGGTTAAAAATTAAGAAATTACGGTTATGTTTTTTTTTCTGGCTTTTGTAACCAGATCATTTCAGGGTAACTGAGGAGGCTTGAATAGCCGAAACTTCTATGTATGGCCCATGATCCTTCTTTCGAATGTGTTCTCTACTCTTGAAGGAACTCTTTTAGATTTTAATTTAAGGTTGCACTACAGTAAAAAAATGCTCATTACGCAAGCCCCGCCTCTTTTGGGGAGAGCTTTCAGGAGTATAATGAATATTTGCCGGCCCCTGATTGATTTTATTATGAAAGTTGAATATTTTTCTGAATGTTATGCTTATTTATTATTATAAAAAATGGAGCTTATTTACAAAGCTGTTTTGCTACAGTTTGGTTGGGGTTGAAAAATACACAGGGGGTGTCAGTGAAAGTTTCGAAATTTATTCACTGTGAACTACACCCTGTCAGCACTAAAAATAGAATAAGTAAAAAATATGCCGCACAACCCCCAACTTTTTTAGCTGTTACTGGTAGGTAAAGTTGTTGTCTATTCAATTCCATGCCTCAATTTGGAACATTTAGACCAGGAGAAAATTGGCAGTGCATTGAATTTGACCCATTTTGCACAGTGAGCTATGGGATTTTTTTAGTGTAGTGCCACCTTAACGCTTAAAGCGCTAAAATGACAAAAGCTAAATTTGCAAACAGCGTAGATCCAGGTGAGGCGGCTCATAATGAGCCGCCTCATCTGGAACTACACTGTTTACCATCTGGTATTTGAATTTTTAATATGATATTGCTTGGACTTTACATTGTTTTGAGGGGGTGATTGCGGTCAGGCAATGGTGCTGGGTAACTTTCAGTGCCAGGCCGTCCTAAGAACATGGATAAAAGTATGGCAAGGACCTACTGTGCTTGCAGTAGGTGCGGGATGGAATTGTTTTGCCATTCTTTCTCTCGCCCGTCATTTCTATTTTTTTTCTCCCTCTCTCTGGGAGACGGCTCGAGACTGAAATACTGTCTCAAAGAGCCATTAACCCCAAAACAACCAACCAACCGGATACATTGTTTTGAAATTTTGCAGATTTGAAAGTTAATATCAGCACTTTTACTGTTTTATTCGTTTAACTCCGATTTTGTCCCTAGTTCTTTCCCAACAATAATAGTCCTCGACACTATCACTCAGGTGATATAGGTTTGGAAAGTGTGGTACAAAACTGATGCAAATAACCGTAAAATTATAAATATTAGGACACCTAAAAAGGTCAGAACAGATCTTCATCTCCCGGTATCAATAAATGAAAAGTTCCTTCAATTCAGCAAAATCTATAGAGTATCAGCCTTCAAAAAATGTAAACTTTATTCACGCGAACGTATTTAGATACTCTCGATGACACGGATGTTTGTGCGTTGTGGTCCTATACTGGTGAAGGAAACCGGAGTACCCGGAGAAAAACACCGACCTCGGACGGCGACCACTACCCTTCCACATGACGACGCCGGGAATCGAACCCGGGCCGCAGAGGTGGAAAGCGAATGCTCTATCCACTACGCTATCCGGGCCCCTTTAAAAATTGATGGGGTATGGGACCGGATTTGCTGGCCTCCATGCGGATGTACAATATTAATACCAATCTAATTCGTGCCACTGAGCAGTACTACGACAAGCAACAGATGAAATTCAGAATAATGGTACAGTAGCACATGAGAATTGTTCAAATCAACAGTTGGGGTTAGGCAAGGATGCCATCTCTCACCCAAACTCTTCCTCGAAAGGATTATGTCTGATGCTCTTTTAGAATTCAGCTGATGTCGCAGAACCATCACCAATCTGCGTTTTGCTAATGATCTGATAAAAATTGGCGGAGCATGGTTTACACTGTATCCATGAAACGATACATATGACGTCATAGATCGTTGACTATAGCAACTAAGAGTTCATATTGCTGTCAAAGCGACGTCATCGAGGCGTCATAATGCCAAGGTATTAAGCACAAAAGTTGGGAATTCCATAGTTGCTATGGTAACAGATCTATGATGTAATTGGTATCGGATCATGGCATACAGTGCATGTCATACTTCCTACAAATTATAAGTCAGATGCCACCTGAAATTCAAATTCTCTGTTGTATGTGAGCCGCGACACGAGAAAACCAACAATGTGGTTGTGCGCCCAGCGCAGACTCAGATCAGCCTGGGCATCCGCCCAGTCTGATCAAACTCTTCCCTAAGCGCTTAAAGGGTAGCTTATGGTCTAAGCTACCTCCATGCGGACAGCGAAGACTCTGATCAGACTGAGCGGATGCCCAGGCTGATCTGAGTCTACGCTGTGCGCACTACCACTTTGTTGGTTTTCTCGTGTCGCGGCTCATGTGTGTTTGTGCATGCTTTCATCTGCACGTTAATGCATCTTTCCATGTGTGTGTGTGTGTGTGTGTGTGTGTGTGTGTGTGTCTGTGTGTGTGTGTGTTGTAAGAGTATAAAAATCCCATCGGAAATGTTATTTTTGTAGTGCGAGGTACGAGTCAAGCGCACATTTTCGTGTGTCTGTCTGTATGCATTTCCGTCTGTCCGTCTGAAAAACAAAAAGGTTAAGGTTTCCCACAGCTTAGCAGCCGTAAGGGCAGTGAGGGTTAAATGCCCACTTCATCTTGGGCACAGCAGAGCCCATCCCTCTCCTTTCACTGCCTTAGCCTTACCTGATTCGACATAGGTACACATTTAGTGCTGGGTTGACAGAGACAGTTTTCCGGTCGTATGATGACTGGGCCAGGTTCGAACTCACGACCTTCCGGCAACTTTCTGCACCATAACCGAGTCGCTCTAACCACTCGACCTGGTGCCTCTGGAGAAATGATCAAACGTGATTTCAGGCTATTAAATGATTTTTCTGCTTACTGTGATAAATGGAAGCTAACTATAAATGCCGATAAAACTAAGATCATGGTTTTTGGAGATAGAATTAATCGAAACAGTAATATAAGTATAAATGGTAAAGCATTAGAAATAGTCGATACCTTCAAATACCTGGGTATATTGTTTTCGAAAACAAGAAGTTTTTTCAAAACAAAACGGCACGTAGTAGATCAGGCTAGAAAAGCGATGTTTGCTCTATTTAGAAAAATTCGTAATTTGAATCTCCCTCTAGACTGCCAGTTAAAACTCTTCGACAATATGATACTGCCTATATTAACTTACGGATGTGAAATTTGGGGTTTCGGGGATTTATCTTGTATTGAAAAGGTCCAAACTGACTTCCTTAAACATATATTACACGTTATATTACACGTTAGAAAAAGCACACCTCATATCATGCTATATGGCGAACTTGGCCGGTTTCCGTTGTCCGTCACCATTAAAAAGCGAATAGTAAACTTTTGGTGTAAACTTGTAAATGGGCATATAAATAAATTATCATCTTCTATGTATCGCATTCTGTTACATGATGTTTCTAATGGTAGATTCGAATACGACTGGTTCTCATTTGTTAAATCTGTTTTTGACAGCGTCGGCTTAAGCTACATTTGGCTTGAACAAAGGACTGAAAATCCGCTTTGGTTATCCAAAACCGTTCAAATTATTCTTGAATCACAATTCAAACAAGAGTGGCAGACAAGTATCGACGTCTCTTCCAAATGCATCAATTACAAGTTATTTAAGACGGAACATAAATTTGAAAACTATCTTTTAAACCTGCCACCTAAAATGATACAAACGTTTATAAAATTCAGGCTTTGTAACAAGTTACCGATAGAAACAGGTCGCTGGAGGGGAATAGATAGGAATCATAGAAAATGTACGCTATGCAATTTAAATGTTATTGGCGACGAGCTCCATTACGTGATGCAATGCCCGTTTTTCGATAATGAAAGGAAATTATTTTGTCCCAATATTACACACAGAAACCTTAACTGTATAACGTTTTCAAACATATTTAACGAAACAAATTCCGCAAAGTTAATAAAACTATGTATATTCTTGGGCAAGATTATGGCAGCTTTCATGTGACTCAAGGCTTAAATTTACATGCTAACAGTCCAGTTTAGATTATATTTAGTTATTACATGTAATAAATTCCCAGCAGGCGCACGACGTCTGTGCAGCGTCGCATCGCCCTCTGACGTTCTGACGTTCTGACGTTGCATCGACGTTGATGCGCTGCTGTTTTGCGTCGTGTGCCTGCTGGGTTAACTTGATACCTTATCTCTATATTAATGATAGAAAAAAAGAAAAATAACAAACATCCATTGAACATATTTGTGCTTAATAATCATGTAGTTCAATATGTTGTACAGGTATAGAATCTCTCTCTCTCTCTCTCTCTCTCTCTCTCTCTCTCTCTCTCTCTCTCTCTCTCTGTAAGTGTGTGTGTGTGTGTGTGTTTGAGTGTGCATGTGAACCATACAGCCTGTGTTCCACAAAACTTATTTTGTATATCACTTTATTGACTCATATTACATGTATTTACCATGTACTGAGTTATTAATAAACTTGGAAACTTGGAACTTGGCTCTATTTCTACACCTTTCCTCAGTTTTCTATTTCTTCGACTTTCCTCAGTTTTCTATTTCTTCACCTTTCCTCTGTTTAGATTTAATTAACCCACGCAAAACTGTGAACAGTGATTTAGATCTCCGTTTGATTCTCAGAATCCTCAGTTTTCTTCGCGAGGGTTGAAGGTTAAGCTGTAGGAAACTGTGAATAAGTAATTTTCATCCTGACTTCTTTTTAGACTTGTTATGTACTCAGTTTGTTCTGTTCCTAGCCGGAACACTAGAAAACGAACAAGGTAGCATGTGCGCCCAGCAAAGACTTAGATCAGCCTGGGCATCTACCCAGTCTGATCAGAGTTTTCGCTGTCCTCATGGAGGTAGCTAAGACCTTTAGCGCCCCTTTGCTGTCAGCTTGGAGCTAGTTTAGACCTTTAGCGACCCTTTAACGCACAGCAAATACTCTGATCAGACTGGGCGGATGCCCAGGCTGATTGGAGTCTTTGCGTGGCGCACATGTTACTTCGTTGGTTTTGTCATGTTATGGCTCAGTTACATGTTCTTCAGAACAAAAATGTCAGTTTTGTATGAAGCAAAAAGGGACTTACAGTGACTTACAGCTTGGCAGATGACAAACGCATGGCCTCCACGGGACGCTATGTCGCACCTGCTTTGTGCCCTCACATAAAAAAAATGAACGCATCCGTTTGATACATATTGGTCAAAACCCAGTTGGTACTTCATGAGATATTTCCGTTTCATACATTTCACTATTTTTAGTCATGGCAAATGGCAGCCATTTGGATGGTCAATTTGCAAAGAAATGAAATAGCGAGGATCATTCTGACACAAATTTGGTCCAAATTCATTCAGAGGTTCATGAAAATTGTCATTTTCATGCTTTCGCTAATTTGATTTTAGAAACAGCAGCCGACGGCCATCTTTGATTGCCGAGTCACATAACTTTGAAAGAACTCCATTTGTGTATCACTCTGATTGAACTGGACTAACTAAACTTTGTTCAACGTTTCGAGAGATATTGGCATTTTAGCAAAACTGGACTCATAAACAGAAAGTAGGTCATTGTGACCTAATTTCGCTACCGTTCTTTTGTCATTTTGACAATTCTGAAAACCAAGATCCCAAAGTGATTTTTCTATATATAAGTGGTGCCCATAAAAAGCACCAGTCCCAATTCAAAATAGTATCTTTTTTCCCAACTGCAAATTGAAAAATTCCCAACTGCAGGAAGAACTTATCTAGGGACCATTCTACAAGCATAAATTTACTTGCTTGCTTAGAGAACTGGCAGATGTATAGCTATAATTGAATTTAAATGTTATATATTCAGTATCACGTCCCCTATCCCACCACTTGAGCCAATAAAGGTGTTTCTGAATTTCCTCACATGCACAAAGAAGAAATAATAAAGTTTTCGATGGCATGGGTGTGCGCATTGGAGAAAGTCCCGGCTCTCTGTAAATTATGTTTTATGTTGATGCAAGTTTTCGGTAGAACCAATATAGTGTATTGTGCTTTGACGATGAATATTTTAGCATCTCAAGCAATTTTGGCCCTCAATTTTGTTGAGAAAGCCTGCTTAATACTAGTTAGCAAAACATTTTTATGTGTTTAATCATTTTAATATAGCCAATACCTCTAAATACATTTGAGAATAATGGGAAATTTCGTCAAGAACCATGTTCGCCATTTTTAGGGCCTATTTTTTATGTGGAAGGATCCACCGTTGTAAATACAATCACCGCTTTTAGAGGGTTTGCGTTCCAACTGATCGACAGTGTTCAGACACGTCACTTTTGACGCCACGCTCGATAGCGCTGACTGTTTGACGAATTTTATTTGTAAACATCCTATCCCAACACCAGAAACTAAAGATTTCATCATCATATTTCAATTCTCATATCGACGTTACCCCCGCACCTCAGCGGAACGAATCCATAGCCGCAGTAACGGGGCGCCGAGCGTCCGTCCAAAGATTTGTCAAATTGTCTGTTACATATATAAACCAAATATTAAATGAACACAATGTGCCATATGTCCAAACTGGTGCGTTTTCATTGACGCTGAGTATATCTTGTCAGTATATCTTGGATGAATAAAATATTGTTTAAACCAATTACTAATAGTAATACACTGCAAAAGGTTGCTTGGTTGGTTCGTTGTTTTGGGTTTAACGGCCCTTTGAGACAGAGTATTTCGGTCTACTAGTATATCGGGTCGTCTCCCAGAGAGAGGGAGAAAGAAGAGAGAATTGATAGACGAGAGAAAAAAATGTCCAAACAACCCAACCCGCACCTACTGCAAGTACAGTAGGCCCTTGCCCCACTATTATATCCAAATCAGTAGGACGCCCCGGCACTGGCAGCTATACGCAGCACCATCGCGCCACCCGACCACCCCCTGCAAAAGGTTGGATGCCGACGCTAGCGCATACATGTACACGGACGCTGGAATGACTGTAAAGCCCTTCCTGCACATTGTAAAACATTTCCGTAGATTTTATGGCAGAATACCTGGCAACCAGCTGCCAGTCCATTTCCCATTATTTTTACGGGCGTCTGTCTGCCTGTAGAACATCATGATATCGCAGAGTTGTGTTAACTGACCGCACTCGAAAATACCTAATAATGTTGAAGGGCTATATGACCATAACAGTACCTGTTTTTTTTTTTTTTCTATCCTACTATGCATGATGATTCCTGCTTATTTACCAGGGCGCCCGTAAACATAACGGGAAATGGAAATGGACTGGCAGCTGGTTGCCAGGTATTCTGTCGTAAATTTACGGATTTTTTTTTCAGTGTTAATTTGATCTAATCGACAAAAATTACATGTTTTAATTATTTTTCTCCAATGTTTCTATATATAATCGACTACCTATGTCCGAATTTACCTGACTTGACCCTTATTTATTTATTTATTATTTATTTATTCATTTTTTATTTATTTATTTTAGGCTGTCTGTCGAAGTTTGCGGGTGAATTCCGTGCAAATAGCCCCAGCATCAGATAAAAGACTGACATACATGAGACACTGCTTAAAATTAGATGGGTGGTTGATTTTATCAGCATACTGATTTTTCATATTAAAAGCCGTAACACCGAAAAACACGGATTCGTCCGTTGAACTAAATTAGAACCAAGGGACTTAACTGGAGAGTCAGACTCACAGAGTTTCGGACCGTTTATATATTTTCATGTTTGTTTTGACATTTATACTTCTGCCTTATCTGTGATATTGTTTTCTTGGCATACTAATTATTACAACTATTAACATGACACTTTAATAGTTACCTGTCAGCCGCGATTTTCCACCGACTGACATTTTGATTTATTCCCCCTGTTCCCGCACGGAGGCGTTGGTTAGTCAGGGCAAAAAATAAAGTCCGGAGTGATTATGTGTCTTGTTGAAAACGGGGACAAAAACTCGTGAAAACAATGAAAATAACAAGATTTTTTTTCTTCTTTTCTTTTTCTCTTTTAATTAAATAATGTATCCTGTGAGTTTGTTTACTTTTTTTTTTTTTTTGCAATGTGAGTTTGTCTCCTGAATCCATGTGATAAGTGATAGACTAGAGGATAAAATGTCATCATTTTGACCGCAAGAAAGCGGACCACCTTGTTGTTTAACAAGGACACCATTTTCTAACATGGAGACCATTGACAATGGTCTGGAATTATTTGACATTGTGTGAGAAGATTTTTTTTTATCCAGCACGACTACATCTTAATATTTTTTCCGCCTTTTTAACGTGTACTAACACATTAATGAGCCGCGACACGACAAACCCAACAAAGTGGCATGTGCTCCCAGCTAAGACCCAAAACAGCCTGGGCATCAGCCTAGTCTGGTTAGAGTCCACTATCCGCATGCAGGTATCTCAGAGCCTTAGCTACCTTTTAAGCCCACAGCGAAGACTCTGATCAGACTGGGCGGATGCCTAAGCTGATCTGAGTCTTCGCTGGGCGCACATGCCTCTTTGTTTGTTTGTCATGCCGTGGCTCATTTGTGATTTTCTGTTTGCTTCCCTGGAAGGAGTCCTTCTTAAATAGGGTCTTCTCTTGATGGAAAGCTGCTCCCTGTAGATCAACTCAGTCTGATCAGAGTCTTCACCTTTTTACTTTTTTAGATATCCTAAAGTTTATAGATTACACGTCAAGGTACAATGATTTTGATGCACCAAATGCAGCAACGAGTTTCCGAGTTAAAAAAAGGGATTGTTTGCAAAGTTTTGTCAAGTTTTGAATTCGCGATTCTGTTCATGCTTCATCGGAGTGACAAAGTCCATACACATGTCGCGATATATATATATATACTGAACGTCAAAAGAAACGCATACAATGTATACGCCTAATTTATTTGAAGGTATAGGTATATACTCTTATTTAGACATTTTGAGTTTCTTTGTTTATGATATTCCGACAGAATGAGCACCTTAACGCATCGATATTCCATAAACTTTATAGACCAGAACGCTTGCTTTTGTGATGGGGTTAAACTTAAAGTCACCATACTTTCAGAAGCTGAATTTTAATTTCCTTATAATGCTCAGCTGATTATTTTCTCCAGACATAATGTCCGCGGCAAGGGTAAGAAACAGCGAAAAAATCAAAGCAGTCAAGCCTTGCGTTTTAGAGAAACAACCAGGTGAATGTTGGCAGTAGAAACAGTAAAACTGGCTTACCATTGGATTTCCATAGACTTTTTAACACCCTGTATTTCTTGAATAGAACAGAAACCATTTAAACGAAGAGGTTAAATGAATTAACAAGAGTAAAATAAAAAGGTTTGCAAAGAAATTTTTCGCAGCACTGAAGAACTTTTGGTGTTATTGGACTTCCCATTTTGCTATTTGTTTAATTGCAAGGGAGATAATTTGACGAGTGTTCAACTTCAAACTACTGTCATGTCCCTAAGAAGAATACCATGGTAATAAAACCGACGTTTTATTCATAACCACACATAAGAGTCGTGTTTTGGAAACAATTTGTTATGCCGCCAAAGGAAAGACAACTCTTTCAACAACTTTGAATGTTTCATGATAAATTGAGATAACTCTTTAATTCAAGTTTAATTTTGCAAGAAGATAAGTTTATATTGTTGGCAGACGTCAGTAGTGTTTTCTGCTATATATGATTTAAAACCATAAATCGGTTGACAGAAGAAAACTGAACCTAAACTTGTATGCGTTTCTTTTGGCGTTCAGTATATATATATTTTTCGATAGATATTTTTTTTTCCTTTTCTTGCGGAATTTTACATTTGTGAAATTTCGCTACTATTGAATTCTAGCGACTATTTGTATCTCCTGATTTATAGCACTTTTGGCATAGTTTAAAACATGGAATGGAACGGTGGAATGGAATGGAATGGACGGCCAAGAAACTGACCTCCACATGTTTTCATGGATTTGGGATGACACTCTTACAGGAAAGAATTTGCTCCCTCTAAGGGGGGGCTAATTCTTTCATGTAAGAGTACCAGCCCAGGCTCTGGGAACAAAATGTAACCAGCAGAATGTAGCCTTTCTATTCCAGGTCTTAAACTATGCCACTACTTTAACGTAACAGCGACGTGCAATCGCATGTTCACACCAGGCTGCGAGCAGTGAGGCTCAGTATGCATCGCAGTCTAGTAAACTCCCTCACATTGCATGGATAGGACACTACAAAATCGGAGCCAGTGGCTCTGTTCAGCAAATGTTATATCGGCGTTCATACGATCGTGCGGCTCTGATAAAATCGACTGAAGAGGTCAATGGCTTTCCTGACCGTGATACAAGAACAGTTGCTCTGACTTGTCTGCACGGATATGTGTAGGGTGATCTGGGCATTGCTGTTCTGATTGCAGAGCTAGAAAAAAAGAACGCAGGTTTTTTAGTTAAGATGCTACCGAAGGTTAATGAACATCTCGTACAAGGATCAAGTTACTGATGATGATGTTCGAAGACACATCCAATCAGCTATTGCAGAATATGACGAACTCCTGACCTTAGTAAAAAAACGGAGGTGGTTTTGCCACATCTCAAGGATTTCTGGCTTAGCAAAAACAGATTTGCAGGGCACACTGAAAGGAAAAAAGAAGAAAAGGTAGACAGACAGACAGTATTTAGGAGTGACAGGGATGGACATTGCAAGCTCAACTTTAGCAGCTGAAGACAGGACAAGACGGTAAGAGATTGTTGTAAAGTCATCTTGGTGCCCCAGCGACTTCGAAGTTTGTGCAATAGACTAGACTAAACTAGACTACTAATTTATTTCATCAGTCACTCTCATTTCGAATTTTCGGCCACTTGGCCTTTTTCAAGAAACAAATTCATTTTATACAGACACTACATGACTAAACCACCATTTTTGAAAAAGAGTGACTGATGAAATAAATTAGCAGAATTTAATTCCCTGTGGAATATTTTATTCAAGAGTAAACTAGACTAGGCCGGTTTGGACTTGCATTTAGCAGTTGTTGTTTTTTTTTTTTTTTTTTTTTTTTTTTGCCTGTTTGCTTCTCCCGATTCTAATCTCAGAAAAAGAACTGGAAATAAATAATTTGTTAGTCATTTTCTTTCTTTTTCTGTATCTTTAGTATGTACAAATGAACATATTACTCATGTATTGTTGACAACAGTTATTTCTTGTGTTGTAATTGACAATTATCGAGATATCAATGGATCGGGCCGATACCGTTATTACCAAGAAAATCGGACAGACAGGCCCTAAGCAAGCGGAGTAGTCTGATCTGGATCTGCACTGTTTGCCATATAGACAAGCAGTCTGATATTTGTCTACACTGTTTGTACTGTTTGTCATTCTGCCCTTCAGTTCAGTTCAGTTCAATTCTCCTATCGACGTTCCCCAAGTGGCTCAACGGTACGTAACCATAGTTGCACACACTTGGCGCCGTGTCATTCTGCTTTCAGTTCAGTTCAGTTCAATTCTCTTATCGACGTTACCCAAGTGGCTCAACGCTACGTAACCATAGTTGCACACACTTGGCGCCGTGTGTCCGTCCAAGTGTCATTCTGCCACTGACCTTTAAGAATACATCTTAGGATTGTAAAACAAATTTAAAGTGTCCAAGTTTTTCTGCCGTTTTTACAAAGGGAAATAACTTTTGTGACTTCCCGTTTGCTTTTTTGTAAAACAAATCTCTTCCAAATGTAGAATCTACTCTTAAAGGAAAGAATTTGCTCCTCTAGGAGCAAATTCTTTCCTACAAGAGTTGATTCCATAGGAGCAATTTCTTTCCTTTAAGAGTTGATCCCCATTGAAAGAGGAGGCAAAACTGAAAGGGATAGAGTTACTTCCCTTATAAGTGTACCTATTTACCTTATTTTGTAGGAAAACTACAGTAATTAGTTATGGTACCCCAATTTTTGGAGCATTTATAGCACTGAAGATGTGTCTTCCTTATCATTGCTTTATTCTTATCAATGTTTTATTCGCCCATTTATTGTTACTAACAAAATTCTTGCTTAATTGAACTCCTTGTTTGCAAGTTTGTATTATCATATATTTTTTATACTCCCAACTTATGCAGAACAGATCATGACGATGTGTCGCATACATGAATGACAACTCTCGCTTTCCTACTTTCTGAGTTATTTCCCCTTGAAAGTTTGATCTGAAATTCCGTGTCCGCTCCATAATTTTATAACCCTTTGGAATATTGTCACAATAGTCTGCACTTATATCGAGTAGGTAATGACGATGTGTCGAATACAGGAATAGCAGCTCTCACGTTCGTTTTTCTTGAGTTATTGCCCCTTGGTGTTTTTTTATTGTAATTTTATTTCCACTCCATAACATGAATATTAAATGGAATATCTCCATGATATTTAATAGTTAAATGGAAAAATAGAACATATGAGCCGCGACACGAGAAATCCAACAAAGTAGTATTGCGCACAGCGCAGACTAAGATCAGCCTGGGCATCCGCCCAGTCTGATTAGAGTCTTCGCTGTCCGCATGGAGGTGGCTTAGACCCTTAACTACCTTTAAAAGCGCTTAATGAAGAGTCTGATCAAACTTGTCGGATGGCAAGGCTGATCGCAGTCTGTGCAGGGCGCACAGCCACATTGCTTGTTTACTCGTGTCGCGGTTCATAATATGTCACAGCTCTGGGTTTCATGCTGTATTATATATAGGTTATTTCCCCTTGATGGTTTTTTATCCTATTTCATGTTCGCCCTTTGGAGTTTCATGTTTGCTCCATAACTTGAATAATATGAGCCGCGACACGAGAAAACCAACAATGTGGTGATGCGCCCAGCGCAGACTCAGATCAGTCTGGAGATCCGCCCAGTCTGATCAGACTCTTCGTTAAGTGCTCAAATGGTAGCTAAGGGCCTAAGCTACCTTCATGCGGACAGCGAAGACTCTGATCAGACTGGGCGGATGCCTAGGCTGATCTGAGTCTGCGCTGGGCGCACAACCACATTGTTGGTTTTGTCGTGTCGCGGCTCATATTGTTTTGAATATGTTCATGATACTTCACAGTAATATGGATCAGAGCTGGGTTACCTGGGTTACATATCTGGGATATGTCACAAACAAGAACAATAATTTTCGCTATTGTGATGGTTGAGTTATTGCCCCTTTATATTTCTTGGCGTTTTATGCCCACTGTTTGCATTTTTTGCGGCGACTAGCTTTATACCTTTTAGAATAATGATGATAATGCTATGATATCCTCTCAGTACCTATGACCTTCTGTGCCCCCACCAAGCTGTCTGACCCCCAGCACCCACTAAAAGCAAGCTAAACTGAAAGTCATGAAAGTCAGCTGAGACGGGTACAAACTGAGGGAGAAAAAAATCAAACATGTTAAAAGTTCAAATCACAATAGATGGTTAGAAGTGTAAACTCTCATATGCCATTAACAGAGGAGAGAAAAATACTATTTTGAAAATTAAAAGAGAAAGATCGGTGCCAAGTATGGCCCAAATCATATCAGACACTTTAATAAGTGGTGTATATCGTTCCTTAAAAGGATAAGCTGTATTTATCAATGAATACGGTTCATCAGTTTTGATAATGGTTATACCACATTCATTAAAGTGTATATGTCTGTCCAACATTTTTACAAAGGGAAACAACTTCAATTACTTCCTATTTGCTTTCCAGGACGACGTACATTTTCTAAACTGGGATCAACTCTTAGATGAAAGAATTTGCTCCTGCAGGAGCAAATTCTTTCCTCTAAGAGTTGACTTCAACGGAAAAGGAAGGCAAAATGAAATTGGTAACAATATTGTTGTACTAGTAGAGTTTACTGTGCGGGACATCACTGGTGGCACTGCTTTGGTTGTGCGAAATGTCAGAAAATCGGCCCGGTTGTGGCCGGACTCCCAGGTCCATTTGTGGCATCGGCCTAGTTGTGTGAATCGGCCGAGTTGCGGGACTCCTCGTACCTCTGAGTTCGCACATGAGCCGCGACACGACAAAAACAATAAATTGGCACATGCGCCCAGCGAAGACTCAGATCAGCCTGGGCATCTGCCCAGTCTGATCAGAGTCTTCGCTGTGCGCTTAAAGGGTAACCAAGGGTCTAAGCTGTCTCCTTGCCGACAGCGAAGACTCTGCTCAGACTGGACGAACGCTCAGAGTGATTTGAGTCTTTGCTGGGAGCACATGCCACTTCGTTGCTTTTATCGTGTCGCGGCTCAGTTTTCCTACTCTTCCTGATCATTCTTATGTTTTCTTTGTTTCATGAGTAGTCTTATTTACGGGCATTCTTTTTATATTATCACAATTAGCAGACTCTTCAAGACCTTGATTTTTCAAAAAAAAAATCTAGAAAAATATAATGAATCATTTCGAAGGAATTCTATTTCTTATTTGCTGACAAGGCAAATTGCTCTGAGGTGTGGAACTGAATATTCCAGCTGACCGGTGTTTTTTTGTGTTTTTTTTTTTTTATTACTACTATTATTTTATTTTTTTATTTATTTATCAATTTTTAATTGCCGTTGCTGGCCTTCCCAAGGGTTTCGGAAAAATTGAGAGGAAGGTCATTTAATTTCAGGGAGCTGGGCAGCTCGAGCAATTGGTTTAAGGAGCTAGAGAGCTCTAAAGTTTGGCGAGCAGTGAACATTGACAAAAATAGTGTTTCCTGATTTTTTGCTCCACCTTTACCATCAATATTACCAACTTTAACACCCACTTGTTCAAACCACAACATTGCCTTGCTTCCGAGGCTTTATAAACCGGGCACGCTCATGTTCACTTACGGATGAATTTCATTTTGCTGAGATTGATCTGTATTAAACAAGCACCTGTCTTAAGCAAGCGGTTTTTGCACTTCCCTTAGATACTTGCATAAGACAGGTTTGACTATACAGCGATAATTTCTCTTGCCTTCGGAGAAGAACTTTCTCAAAGTTTGAAGCCCATAAATATATAGATACATGTATATGATATTTCACCAGCATAAAAAGTCTATCCCGCGGCAAGATGTCTAGCAGAAGAAAAAGAAAAAGAAAAAAATCGGGAAAAGTAACACAAGAGATAGAATTCGTTCCAGCCCCGGATCCAGGGGGTGGGCTTTGGGGCTTCAGCCCCGCCACTTGGGTCTGGTTAGATTAAAATTTATGTTGTGACATCTCATTAGAATCGCCTCGGCGAGGCGATTCTTATGTGATATCACAACATATGTTTCAAGGCTAAAAAGACTTTATCAAAAAATCTCATCAAATTTATCCTTTATTATGTCATTTTCAACCCCTCCCCCCTCCACCCCTCCCTTCCCAAATACATATCGACACCCCCCAGCCCCACCAGTATGTGGTGGTCTGAATCCGGGCCTGCGTTTTACACGAAAACAGAGGAAACAAAGGAAAGTATAGTATAACGAAATGAATTATCGCGAAAGGCTAAAAGCTATCGTGCAGGGATACAGTATGGTTTATATTTGCAGCTTCCGATAGAATTTGTACAACAAACCCAATTCATATCGTGTTCATAAATGCAAATAGATCCGTCCTATATTGAACAAGAAAAATCTTTAAAAAAAAAAAGAAAACGATAATTGGCGCAGTTTAAATGGAAGTGTGTTTTGTTATATGTCTCTTGTTGAAGACTATGAATAAGTAAGCTATGTCGGTAGGCACCCACCACCGTAATTTTGAACTGGGTAGCGACAACGACCTATCTCAAGATTGAGCTGTCCAATTTGGAATTCAAAAATGGACCGCGGTCAATCTTGAAATTGGCCTGATTTTAAAATAGTTATCAACATGTTGCACTGTTTGTTTGTGTGTATTAAACCGAAAGTAGAAATCAAAAGTAGATCCAGCTAGGACGCAAAAAAGAAAGTTTTGAATATCTGCGTCTGTTTTCGATAACATTCCTCGAAAAAGCAAATGGATAAGCAAAAAGGTGAATAGATTCTCATTAATGTCGCCTTACAACATGTTTAAAGGATCGGACCGATTTTCATTTGTTTCCATAGCATGCTTGGTTTTGTTTCACTACTTTCGGTATAAGACAGTCGAATCCTGCGGTAAACATTCTCATAAGGCAGAAAAACTAAATTCTTGACATATTGACGTTACGTTTTGTTCCCCAATTCCGTAGCAAGTTATACAATTTGCATGTTATCCAGTTTTGAATTCTCGTTCTTGTGTGTGTGTGTTTACTAAAAACAAACCACAACATTTTAGTTTCATTTACATGATGCCAAGGCTCTCGGTGACAGACAGAAATCGGGTCACCGAGCTGTTACATGCTGACCTTTTTAACTCTTTAAGCACCAAAAAGCAGACGACAAAATTTACGTCTGCAAAAATTTAAAAAAAATGACTTATCCAAGACATTTCACATTGAGAATTCAAGGACTAGAGGGCAAACAGGGTAGATCTAGATGAGGCGGCTCATTATCATCAGGAACTACACTGTTTGCAAATTTTGCTGATTTCGTCACTGGGGCTTAAAGAGTTAAGCGTCTGACAGAGAATTAAATCATTTGAGACTAAATTATAGGTTTGAGAAAATCACACTTTTTCATTGTACGAATTTCAGGTAGCAGCTCACTTATAATTCGAGAGGAGCATTGCATAAACTGTACTGTATGCCATGCAAGTTTCGAATTATAATTGAGATGACGCCATAGACCTTGTGCTTAATACCTTAGCAGAATGACGTCTCGATGATGTCACTTAGACATCAGTATGACTTCTCAGTTGCTATGGTAACAGATTTATGACGTCATTGGTTCCGGAGCATGGCAAACAGTGTATGCCATGCTCCTCCAATTTTTCAATGACAATACAAACTGAATTTCTTTCAACAGAAACTAAGATTTCCTCAAACAAATAATTATTCTCAAGCCATTTAATTCCGTGTTTACACTATTTACAGTCACTCTGATTGGCTATAAAAGTGTGTGCGTACGTACGTTCTTTTGTCTCATAGTAAAAATTGAAACAAAACAAAAAGCTTCCTCAGTCAATGTCCCAGAAACAATTATCGGGCAATAAAATGCTCTGCTGTGAATTTTTTTGTTGTTGTTGTTGAATTCCTGCTACTGCTGTGGTCTTTTTCGCTAAATTTATGGTTAATGCTTTACAGCTCTGATTGAAAAAAAAACGTTGAAAAAGAATAGGGAGCATGTCTTAATATCTTCGGGGACCTGGAGAGCAGCTGCATTGTTTCAGGAAGTTGAGGAACAGGAGGAAAATAATTATGGGAAAATAATTTCAGGGAGTAGGGGAGATTTTGGCATTATTTTAAGGCAGATGGAAGCAATGGCCCCCGCTGAAAGAGCCTCAATACAATTAACATGTAGGAAAGATTTTAGAATATGCCTGCCACTTAACTTACTCCCAACCCTACACCTAACTACCCAGCCATAAACCAATCCCCCTAGCATACAATCAAAACCTAATCCAGACTAAACTAACCTTAATTCCAACTCTTTCCTCGGATTTTCGGTGGCTGACAGATTCAAAAATCTACCTGCGCTGCCATGTCAACAGATGGCCCTTGACACTGAATAAATACGTGATGGTGGTACCATTCTTATCTATTGTAGTCGGAGGCAACAACTGGTATCACCTAGTTGCCATTATCCAAATGCACTTACGAATATAACCCGACATCTGATTGGATAAATTGCGACAGTACATTCATGCCTATACTGACAGAAACTCGATGCCATCACTTCTCATTGGCTAATGTCTAGTTTTACGTTGCTGAAAACGCTTGCTTTGGATGACAAGTAGTACACTGTTGAAAGCTGAAAATGTACTGTAAAGATTAGAATGGAGAAATGCCATGCTCTCGAGCATAGTTATCCCCTAATTGAATCAATCTTGGTCCACCTTACGTCTGGACAAGTGGTCGATATGTGGTACCAAACGTAGCATCGACCGATAGCAATGCAATGTATTGCGTTGTTTCCGCATTAAAGTTCCGCCTGTTAACCTTCACAGTCAATGGCGTAACTGTTTATACGCAAATACGCAGGTGCATATTGAAATTTTGTCAAATGACAAAATTTCAACACGCACCTACATATTAAATGATGCTGATTTTTTTGTAAATTGGACATGATTTCAATAGTACGTGCAAACGCACATGCCTACACGAAATATCGTTGGGGCCCGTATCCTTGCCCTCAAGGGGCATAAAATATAATTATGCGTAACATGTAATTACCCCTAGTTACGCCTCTGACAGTACCAGCACAGTACCTACGCACACCCAGAAAATTATATATTTAGCAAAGAAAATGGATATTCTTATCTGTTGCACAATTTTAAGCTAGCGAAACAAGTGTTTGATAGAATATAACATATGAGGTAATTTATCATTCCGATATGAGCGTCTTCGAATTGTCGATTAAACTGAAGGCGATGGCCAAGAAAAGCTACCGTACAACATATTCGACCAGCAAAGGCTCAGATCGGCCTTCGTATTTCTTCATTCCGGCTGCAGTACCCTCAGTTCAAAGAGCTGCAAATCTATGAGAAACTTTGTTGAGAAGACGATGATTGCGCATTGTGCGTTGGCAAGGTGAGCTGGGTCTTCGATGCTCGGACATGACGGAAGTTCTTTACTGAGGGCCGCGGACCGACTTTCAGGAAGAGATCAGTGGGTGCCGTAATACTTGTCAGTCTACGAAATGCCAGCGTGTCACGGTGTAGATCAGCATGTCACGGTGTAGATCGACTGATTTTACTGTGATTTCTCCTGATAGACCAATCACTCTGAATGGTTTGTACATAAACTTCGTCGAGAGAAAATCTGCCTAAGGGTGTGTAGCAGTAGAAGAAAAACCTGTAACGAAAATTTCGTCGAGCGCCCCGTCGGGAATCGAACCAGCTGCGACCACAAGATTATAAACTGAGCACAAAAAGTTCTACTATAGGTGTATACTGGCCGTATTCGACTTCACGATTCTAAGTGTGGAGCACTTTTCTATACGATAAATATTGTGAAACACGAAACGCCCAGTCGAATACGGCCATCAATTGTTGTATTTGACTGGGCGTCACGTGCTTGGCCGTATTCGACCAGGCGTTTCGAAGTACGAAACCCTTGAGTCGAATACGGCCTACAATGGCCGTATTCGACTTGGCGTCACGTGCTTGTCTGTATTCATGCTTCACGATTTCAAGGCCGATCACTCTGAAGTGGAAGTATTTGCCTTCCTGAGAGCGCATTCCTTTTGAAACACAGCTCTCTTCGAGAACGGAGTCGTCCATTACAAAGGCAAATTCTAGGAGAGTATAAGTATCTTTCTTGGGTAGGATCTGCGGATATAAAATTTGTCACGAGTGTCTCTGTTCGGCATCACGAGTCCTGCGGAATGTTGCCGAATGGTGATCCCGAGGACCGAATTTTCTATCTACACCATACAACACCCCTGATATATGATGTTACTGGCTTGCATTTCGTTTTACAACTTATAACTTTAGATGTAGTTGTTCTTAAAATATAGTACGATAAATTTGGCGTTTTAGAGAATTAAGACGAACTAACGGCAAAATTTGTAAACATACCAAAGGCAGGTAACTCAAAGAGAGTGAAAAGTCGTCATTGCCATCTTTAAATAAAACGTATAATATTACCATTTGATATCCATGGTCCCCTGAAGCTCAGTGTGCCACAGTGGAGAGAGCATACACCGTATGCAGAGGGTCGTTTGTGCTCAATATTAGGCATCTTCGCAAGCCGAGGGTATTAAAGCCCATTTTTTTCTTTGGGTACCCTTGCTGACGGCTTATTCGCATATCAGATTTCTCGCAGCGCCGTCCGTCTTTTGGCTGCAGCGGGTTGTTTTTCTTGGCGCGTGTTATGTTTTGACCATTCAGAAGATCCGTTGCAAGACACAATTGTCCCACAACTTCGCATGATTGTTCAAAACACTGATGAATTGATTATTGATCGTCTACTCATTATTATCATCATTATTGTTGGTCATGGTAAACACGTTTTTTTCTATCGACAAGGGCGCCTGTTATGCAGTGAAATGTATTGTTACGGATAATTTAATTGGATGAGATGGAAGTTGCTCGCATCCATTGAAATGGTATGAATAGGCCGTCGGCCAAGTGTACGTAAGGAACAAAATGGACTTAGTACCCTTGGCTTGCGAAGATGAATATTTGGTTGACCTCAAAGAAAAGGATCCAACTTCTCTGTCCGCGGTATAAACTTTCTCTGTCATAAGGTTTATTGCACAATTATTATAATGGCATGTTATTAGTTATGAATACATGATGATAATAATAATCAATTTATTCCCAATTAATATGTCACCTGATGACAAAATTGTCATGGTACGTCAGCGCAGCTCGTCTTAATGGTTGACATTAAGATGGACAGGGACAGTTACATGTATTACCCATATTTTGTCAAAAATTGCCTTACTACGAAAGCCCAACAAGCCTGCGCTCATGTACAGTCTAAATAGGGCATGTGCAGATCCTTTATTAATTTCTAATGCTCATTTATTATCTGGGAGAAATCCGCACCCTCTAACCAGTTCTGCACAAACGCAACATCTGGTCTGGAATGGCGAGTTTCCTACATGCTGCAAAGCAGGTTTTGACGCCACTCGGAACTTAAATCCAGGCAAGGGTTATAATGAAAACAAACATTCTTGGCGAAAGTTCATCTCGGGTCATTATAAACTCCTACTAGGCTAAGAGAAACCCGTTTACTTTTATCATAAAATCCTACTGGATTCTATGGTAAAGGTATAGGTTTCCCTTAGCCTAGTGACCCCATTGTATCTTGGGCACAGCATATGACAGGCGGAGCTCATCCTTCTCCTGTTTGGTGCCTTATCCTTCCCTGATTCGATAAAGGTACCCATTACCGCATGCTGGTTTGACAGACAGCTTTCTAGTCCCCGGATGGCCTTATTCGGGTATGAACCCGCTACCTTTCGGCGACCTTCTTTTCTATCCCATAACATTATGAGGTTGTTGTGGCACCACAGATGACTTCGAAACGATCTCTTTCCACCTTGTCCTGTTTTCAGCTGCCCTAGTTGAGCTGGCAAAGTCCATTCCTGTCCACTCTTTAATATTGTCTTCCCACATCTTCTTCTGTCTACCTCATCTTCTTTTACCTTTCACTGTGCCATGTAGAATCGTCTTTGCTAAACCAGAAGACCTTAAGACTTGGTCAAACCACCTTAGTTTCATTTTCTTGACCAGTGCCTAGAGTCCATCATATTCTCCAATGGATGCTTGGATCTTTCTGCGAACTTCCTCATTGGTTATATGGTTTATATTCACTCTAGCATAAGGTTGTCAGGTATTTATTTCAAAAGGAAAGAAGTATTTTAAGAGGGTTATAAGACATCGCGAAGCTGCAAGGTGTAGACTGAGTTTGTTTTTTGCAAGCCTTTTACAAGTTTGATTTCCAATTCAGAACTTAGTAAGTGTAGGCAAAGTGAAAAGACAAATGCGGCAAGCTGAATGTAGTTCATTTATCTTCGGAAGCTGCCATGAAAAGTGCAATCTGATGATGAAGTATATATAGGGATTTCTGAAGCTTGTTTAGCATCTGACAGG
The DNA here is from genome assembly GCA_963989385.1 of Ctena decussata. Taxonomy (NCBI): domain Eukaryota; kingdom Metazoa; phylum Mollusca; class Bivalvia; order Lucinida; family Lucinidae; genus Ctena; species Ctena decussata. The sequence continues at coordinate 45,367,436 of OZ022510.1, forward strand.
ATCTAACAATTCAGAACTTATTTATTGTCATAAAGCTGAGTCTACAATGCTGTTTCAGTGCCGCCATCTTACAACATGCAAGGCTTGTACAGCTTATCAATGCCATCCCAAAAGAAAAGCAAATCAAAATCTCTTCCACACAAGCTGGCTCATAGCGAGGTTCCACAAATTAAAATGGATCTAAAAAAATAACAATGCTATTTCACCTAAATATGTATGTAAAGAATATTAGAACAAAATTTCTGCTTGGTAAAATTGATATATAGAAGGCCCGGATTTAGAGGGGGGCACTCGGGCCCGTAAGAGAGGCACGGTAGTCGAGTGGTTAGAGTGGCTCGGCTATTGTGCAGAAAGTCACCGTAAGGTCGTGAGTTCGCGGCTCACTGTCGCCATACGATGACTGGAAAACTCTCTCTGTCAACCCAGCAGTAAATGGGTACCTTTTTCGAATCAGGGAAGGATAAGGCAGCGAAAGGAGAGGGATGGGCTCCGCCTTTCATCAGCTGTGCCCAAGATACAGTGGGTCTCTAACCCCCACTGCCCCTACGGCTATTAGGCTATGGGAAACCTTTACCTTTTTTTTTTACTCGGGCCCGTGCCCCCCCCCCCCCCCCCCCCCCCCAGCTAGCCTGCAAGTCGCTATTTTTTCCAGCATTGACCTTTCGCGGGCCCCAAAATTAAGAAGTTGCATCTTAGTGTCTGCCTGCTGTTATGTGCCCCCCAGCAGTGACAACTTTAATCTTTTAACACCTACCGCGCTAATTGCTCAATTTTGTAGATAAGAGTCGCGTATCGATGAAGCACTCCACTGCGCTCAATGGAAGTTTCAAGGATTTATTTGATTGGACGAGTAAATGCCCATTTGACCAATCGAAAGATTGAAAAGAAAGGAACATGGTTCGCCCTTGTCGGCACGTTTGATGTTTGGCCAAACTATGAAAAGGATTAATAACAAGATGCCATAAACTGATAATGTATCTGGAAATTACTTGTCATTCGCTCAAAATGAAGCGTGGTGCTGTGATCACGTCCGAATCGAATTTGGTTTGTTTTTTTGTCTTTTTTTTTTCTTTCTTTTCATTCCTGTAAGATGGGTCACAGGATGGGATAGGCGCCCTGTTTTAGAGGTTGTTCAGAAGTGGTGGGGGAGAGGGGCGGGGGCACACAATATTATGTGTGTGTGCCCTGTTTTAGAGGTTGTTCAGAAGTGTGTGTGTGTGTGGGGGGGGGGGGGGCACACAACAGTATTGTGTATTGTGGGGAGGAGTGGGGGCGGGCACACTATATTACCTAAGATTTTTTCAAGACACAGAAAAGCAAAGAAGGGCCAAGTGGGAGTTAGGGGGGTTGGGGTGGCACAATGACTTTATGTTTCAACCCTTAATAGAGAGAAGCTACTTCTTCATATACATGTACTAAGGGCCAAAATTGATCAGTGGACTTGTATACCCTGGTACCAAGTGTTACAATATTGATGTTTATGACAAATATAGGTGCAATAACAGAATATAAATTTCACAAAATAATGTTCATCAGAGCCCTCCAAAGACATCTACAAACACTGAAAATCATTTTCCGGCGGGGGCTTTGCCCCCCTGCACCCCCTACCAGGGCTTTGCCCTGGACCCACAGGGGGCCTGGGCGGCCCCCTTGATCCCTCGCCTAATCTGTGCCCCCCCCCCCCCCCCCCCGACACCTCTGGGTCTGGATCCGGCTCTGTATAGGGAGTTTGAATCATGCTTATTTGCTGCAACATTAGAGGGTATTGATAAACAAAGCATTAAAACAAAAATATGATGCTAACAAATAAAACATAAACAATAGTGAAAAAATAAGATGGGCGCATCATGCTCAGTAGTCGCATGTTTGCCGACCTTTGAGGTTTATTTTGTTTTTCTTTTTTTGCTGTTATGTCTTCCTGCCTTTACGTGTCTTTAACCCATTTTGCCTCATGGGCTTTTCTACAACATAGTTTAAACAAGTCCGTTTCTAATATTAGGGTTGCATATTTAAATTTCAATTATCGCTTTATCTAAGAGAAATTCTTGTATTTTAATGCAGACAGTGTATGCCCGAATCACACACCATGTTCTGGAGCATCTGATCTGGGTCTACACTGTTTGCACAGATACCCTCTTCCCTGAAGCCCCGGTTGCTCAGTGGTGGATCCAGAGGGGGTTCGGGGGGTTCAAACGAACGAACTCCCTCTTCAGCCTTAATTATTTCATTTTTATGAGGAATTTCGGGAAAAGTTGGTCAAACTGTACAAATCGAACCCCCCTCAGCTAATTTGAACCCCCTATCCCAAATTCCTGGATCCGCCCCTGTTGCTGAGTGGGTTCAGCACCGGCCTGCTGATCTAGCGGTTCTTGTTTACTCTGCTGCAGATGGAAATCTGGGGTTCCATTGCATGCAGTCTTTCATCATCCTGACTGAAATGCTATTGAAAAGAACGTAAAATCACAAGTTATCTATCTGTCTTTACTTCACGGGCCGCGTAGCGCAATCGGTAGGGCACCTGACTCATAAGTCAGGGGTCCTGGGTTCGAAACCCGGTCTGGCCACATACTTTCGTTTCTCCTTCCGCTGATTCAAGAAGGGCAGTTGTCAGTTACTGGCGAAAGTATGAGCACTTAGTACTGGTTAACCGCTTATGAGGTCTAAGCCTGCCCAGGAATAGTGTGGTTAGGTTAACTGACCGTCCCGACATGACCATAGCTGTTTACCGTGGACGTTAAGCATCAAAACAAAAACTTCTATGGGACACCGTGTTTTTGAAATGGTTAATATCAAAAATAATACAATCGAACTGTATACAAGGTGGTTGTCTCTCTCGTGAATGGTTCTCCGCTGATGGCGGTTTATTTTTTTGGTAAACAATATCGTCCTTTTCGCTTCATTATTCATCGATTCGGCTAGTTCTCATAAGAGATGACATTTTGGCGCGAACAAATGTCACATCTCCGGCTGCGGATGTGATATGTTATAATGTATGCTGGTTCAAGAACACGTGAGCAAATGTGTAGACACAGGTTGGACTGCTATTTAAGATTTCACCCTGGGGTTATGAACACGTAAAACTCCGATATGCCGTCGTCGCAGGTGTGTATAAACTGGTAAACGCGAATGCTTTGTTCAGAGCTCCAGATATTGAGATAAGAAGGGGTAAGGGGGATATAAATTCCAGGGCTCTCACACCCCTTTTTGGGAATGGGGCCGGGGCCTTTAGAATTGGGAAAAATAGTGTCGTTTTGTCTAAAATTGGGAAAATTTTCATTGTTTATGTGTGAAGTTTTCATTGTCAGACCAACACAACTTACATATGGTATTGTTATATTTTCAGAGGAATCCAGTCAATAAGCAGACATAGATCTAGCAGATAGTGAATCATAATAAGCTTTATCAAATAGTTGGGATATGAGATAATAACAAAACTATTTGTGTGTGTTGAGTTTTTCTTTCTTTCCTTTGAACCGGCAACTTCCCTATCTTGCCACTCTCAAATTGCGGAAAAGACTGGGACCTAGAAAAAAAGTGTTTCAATATAACAACAGTATAACACTCTAGGCTTGAAGTATCTGTGAACTGAGCATAATGTGAAGTTGAGAGAAAGTGGACTGTCACACAGCAGAACATGACAAAACTTTCAGTCCTGCAACTACAAAACATCCACGGTATGACACTATCACTATACTAACTCTTGGATGTCCCGGTAATCCTGTTAATGATTTTGGATATGGCCGAAAATGTCTGTGAAAATCGATTCAGGTACGAAACTCAAAAACAGCAGAATCATCCACCATAGGTGAAAACTCCGATCAAATTTTAGCATTGGAAGGTTTTAAATTAAAGAATAAGTCAAAATATTGTTCACCACAACAATATTGTCCCTTGAAGCAAAGAAAATATTAACATATTGCAGCGAACATCGCTAGGCTATTCTCCCTCAAATGAAAAGGAAGTAACTCTAACAGTACATGATAAAACCTGGTACCACTTTCCAGTAACAAAACATGACGATCGTGATTGAAAATGTAATCGTTTCCCGATTTTTAAAGTTATAAATTATGTTAACATTTTAAGTTTCAGGTGGTTTTTAATACGTTTTGCATTGATGCAACTGCAGTATTCTTGGACCAAACAGGCTTAGTCAGATTGGGAATTTTTCATCTGGAATTGGGAAAAAAACATACTTTTTGGCATTGGGAATGGGGCCGAATTTCGGCCCCAAATTTCGGTGATCGAGAGCCCTGAATTCAGAGATTATTTCTCTTATTTGTCAGCAAAAACATATGCCGCCACTCCCGGTTTTCGACGATCAAATAATGTCCGTTGTGATTTCAAAGTACACTGAATATCCAGAACCCAACTTATCATTCTAAATGACCATTCAGTCTTTTCTTTTTCGACACCAGAGCATTCTTTTCTGTCGACACTTGTGGCGAGTTGACAGAGGAGGCCATATTTGATCACATGACCTGTCAGTTTTTGTTAACCACACCTCCCAGTTTTCGACGATATAAAATCGGTATTGTAATATTCATCATGAAATGAAAAGGATCGGTTAAAGAATGTGGTTATGTTATTGCACAGTGTTTCTGATTTTAACAGATGGGTTTATACTTTTCTTGCTCCTCCGAAAATATGCAGTGCATTGAGTTTACGTGACCTACCCCTAAAAACATTTCGTTCATTGCGAAAAGGAGCCATTGCACAAGTGGGCGGGGCCTAAGTTTATTATTCTATTTGTATTGGTCGAATGCACGTAGTGACGATTTTGATTTTAGATGGTTTACATTTTGGTAGCATTATGCCATAGCAACTCCTGAGCTTATCTCGAAATTGCTCACATCGTCGAAAACTGAGTGTGGTCGAATTCGGGGTGCTTGGCCATACATTGTGACCTCTCATTAGAACCGTCTCAGTGAGACGGTTCTAATGAGGGGTCACAATGCATGTTTTAATACAGAAATAATGAAAATTATCCCTAAATTATACCTGCTATCCTTCTTATCTGGAGCTCTGTATTAAATTGTTGTTGTTGTGTTATTGTTTTTACAGCTATGGTCATGTCGGGACGGTCAGTTGCTTAACCACACTATTCCTGGGCAGGCTAAGACCTCCTAAGTGGTTAACCAGTACTAAGTGCACTTACTTTAAACAGTAACTGACAACTGCCTTTCTTGATCAAATCAGTGGAAATGAAAGTAAGTGGCTGGACCAGGTATCCAACCCAGGACCTCGATCTGGCTTACAAGTCAGGCACTCTACTGACTGCCCAAGCTGCCTGGGAAGCATGAATGCGCAATGTTCAAAATAACAATAACAAAAAATACTGAGAGATCTAGACCTTCCATTAACATATTAACTTGGCTGTCTCATAAGAGCACTGTAGAGGCTTGAAAACACTGAGATGAGGGACCTGGTCAGCACTTTTCTGTCATATCACAGAGGCCTGTAGGAAATTTTATAGATTAGTTTATCTTGTCACAAAGAGCAATGACAGCCCTTTATACTCTCTTGGCTTCTCGGCAAAACATTATGTCCGGGCTATAAGTCCTGAATGAACCCTTGAGGATATATTAATAACTGCACAGATAGAGTCTTCCTGGTAGCAAAGTCTGTTAAGAGCTGGTTTACTGTGCTAAGTGTACAGGGTTTTAATCCACCTGGGCCCCTTTTGCACACAGCCTTGCATTGTCATCCTGCTGTTGTCTTGATGTGATGAAAATACTGTTGAATTTTCCTGTCATGCATCAGAGCCTTAGATAAGAGAGAGTATTTGGTGATAATTAGGGATAAGTTTTGTTAATTCTGGAGAAAAAACATAATTGTGACCCCTCATCTGAACCTTCTTGATGAGACGGTTCAGATGAGGGGTCACAACACATGGTTTCAGTGAGAAATAAAATTATCCCTCAATTTACCTTCAAATATTCCTCCTATCTAGAGCTCCACCTGCATGTAACTCAAGAACCATATAGAACATAATGTATGTATGAAACTGCATTTGGTGAGCTATTATCTCATCGAGACAGTGTGATGCAAACATGAAACACCACTCTTTTTGCTTTCTTTGTGAATGAGTTGTCAGCCCTTGGCAAAAAAAATCATGCCAAGCCATAAACTCTTAAATAAACCCTATACATTTTATGATTCTTCCCCGATGGGTTTATATTTTACAGTGTGGGATGTGGTGGACCATAACTGTTTAACTTTGTTAGATACTGAAGATTTTGTTTTCAAGACGATGTGCCTTGATCAAGAAAATAGAAGTATGGGACAAGAACAATTATTGCTTTATGAGTTATCTCCCATTGGCTTCACATAATGGTATATTTGACTACACTGGAAGAGGTAAGCATATTAAGCATCATTTGCTGTGTAAACAGAGCTCTAGATAAGAGGGAGTATTTGGTGATAATTAGGGATAATTTTTGTTAATTCTGCATAAAAACATATGTTGTGACCCCTCATCTGAACCGTCTCGTCGAGACGGTTCAGATCAGGGGTCACAACATATGGTTTCGATGAGAAATAAAAAAAATTATCCTCAGTTATCATCAAATACTCCCTCTTATCTAGAGCTCTGGTAAATATGAGCCTAAACAAGACAAAACCAACAAAGTGGCATGTGTGCTATGTGCCCTCTGATGGGAAGTCTTGAAAATGGTCAAAAGTCAAGGAAAAGTCAGGGAATTTTGTAATGAAAATTGAGTGAACCCTGCTTGACGTTTTTTATGGCAAGGTCAAATTAGCTTTCTGGTGCTTTTATATATATATGGGAAAATGCTAGAACATAAGATTTCTTGGAAACTGTTAAAGATTTTGACCTGAAAATTAGATTTTGACCTGAAAATTGGTATATGCAGTCATCTTAATGAGTACATGAAAATTTATGCGTACAAGAGGTCAAGGTCATTCTTTGCAGGGCTCTCGATCACCGAAATTTGGGGCCGAAATTCGGCCCCATTCCCAATGCCAAAAAGTATGTTTTTTTCCCAATTCCAGATGAAAAATTCCCAATCTGACTAAGTCTGTTTGGGAATTTTTCATCTGGAATCTAAACTCTGTTTGGTCCAAGAAAACTGCAGTTGTGTCAATGCAAAATGTATTAAAAACCACCTTAAACTGAAAGTGTTAACATAATTTATAACTTTAAAACTTCAGGAAGCAATTACATTTTCAATCACGATCGTCATCGTATGTTACTGGAAACTGGTACCGGGTTTTATCATGTACTGTTAGAGTTATCATGTACTGTTAGAGTTACTTCCCTTTTGACAGATGGCGAATAGCCTAGCGATTTTGGCTGCAATATGTTAATATTTTCTTTCCTTTAAGGGCCAATATTGTTGTGGTGAACAATATTTTGACTTATTCTTTAAACTAAAGCCTTACTATGCTAAATTTTGATCGGAGCTTCACCAGTGGAGGATGATTCGGCTGTTTTTGCATTTCGTACCGGAATCGATTTTCACAGACATTTTCGGCCATATCCAAAATCATAAACAGGATTAGCGTGACATCCAAGAGTTATTACAGTGATAATGACATACCGTGGGCATTTTGTACTTGCAGGACTGAAAGTTTTGTCATGTTTTGCTGTGTGAAAGTCCACTTTCTCTCAACTTCACATAACTATGGTATGGTACTTTGTTCTACATAGCCAGTCATGGCAGTAGAAAAGTTTCCTATTCCACAGTAACAGCAACCTAACCAGGGCTTCTGAGATGTCTGAGAGTATATTTTTTTTACCTCTGATATATTGTTTTCAGGGATATTGGGAATTTAATCTGAGGAAACAGGGATATTTTTCTAAGTACATCTGCCATATTTTACAACAAAGTTTAAAATATTGAACAAAAATTAAACATCTAAATTGTTCTTGAAAGTGCATAAAATGATCAGTGAATGATGATATGCATACTTACCACAGCTTACAAGTTTTAAGTCTGAATGAATTATGCTTACTTAGCTCATATATACTTCAAACCTAGAGTGTTATATACTGTTGTCATATTGTAACACTTTTTTTGGGGTCCCAGTCCCTGTCTTCAGTTTGACAGTGGCAAGATAGGGAAGTTGCCAGTTCAAAGGAAAGAAAGAACTCAACACACACAGATAGTTTTGCTAATATCCCAACTATCTGATAAAATTTATTATGATTCACTATCTGCTATGTCTGGTTATTGACTGATATAACAATACCATATGTAAGTTGTGTTGGTCTGACAATGAAAACTTCACACATTAAACAATGTAAATTTTCCCAATTTAAGACAAAATGTCGCTATTTTTCCCAATTCCAAAGGCCCCGGCCCCATTCCCAAAAAGGGGTGTGAGAGCCCTGCTTTGACCTTTGACCCTGGTCTCATATTTTGACAATTTCACACATCTCCTCAAAAGCCATTGGGCCAATTGTAACCAAATTTCATATAGAGCCTATAGGGGTTGGGGGAATGAAAATTTGTTCAAATGATCCTAGTCAGATGTCCAGCATGGCCGCCATGCCCATAATATATGGTAAAAACCTTTAGAAATCTTCTTCTCCAGAACCAATAGGCCAATGGCCTTGAAACTTGGTATGTAGCATCGGGTATGGGAGTACTACCAAGATTGTTCAAATTATGACCTTGGGTTGATCTTGACCTTTCTTAAGGCAAGGTCAAGTATGGGCAAATGCTAGAACATAAGATTTTATGGCAAGTTTAGAAGATTTTGGCCTAAAAATCTGTATATACAGTCACCTTGGATAGTACATGGTAGATTTGCGGGTACAAGAGGTCAAGGTCATTATTTGACCTTTGACCCATGTCTCTCATATTTTGACAATTTAAGACATCTTCTCAAAAGCCACTGGGCTAATTGTAACCAAATTTCATACACGGCCTCCTGGGGGCTGAGGGAAGGAAAATTTATTCAAGCGGTCTAGGTCACATGACCTACATGGCCACCATACTCAGGTGAGTGATTCAGGGCCTCATGGCCCTCTTGTTCTTCTTCTGCTACACCTTATGACTTAACTGTACAGTGGAACTGGGTTAAAAGGGAAATGTGGAAAGTGACTGCTGTTGACACATGTGAGTCTTTAATACAGAGCTACAGGTACAGGTAACCAGGACTAACAGGCTTAATTTAGAGATAATTGACCATGTTTCTCCATAAAAACATGTGGGTACTTATTAGAATTGCCTCAGTGAGATGAATGTAATGATTGAGTATCCACAATATAAGTTTTTGTAATAAATTGAAGATAATATTCTTATCTGTTCTACTGTTAATACAGGTTCATTTGCTTTCCATTTAAATCAGTGATCCTGAGAATTGAAGAAGGGGCTTTAGAGACAGGTGACCTAAAAGAGGTGAGTATTTAAGTAGGTTAGAGTGTAGATCTAATTCTCAGAGAGCTCTTTAATGTCTCAGAAATATATCGTATATGCGGTAATTTTCACGGGTTCAAATTTTTGCTGTTTATGTCAAAAACATACATTAATTTTCCTGATTTTTAATTTTCGCGGTTATCAACATGCGCAAAAAGTAAAATTGTTTCTTTTTCACAATAGCCAGTTCTTTCATCAACCTGCAGCTGGGGCGAAAAGTACCAGAATTTACCAAAGCAGACAGAAACAAAATATATAGACACTGTGTCAATTGAAGATATTTTGTAAGAAACATGAAATTATTTCCCCAATTTTAATATTCACGGTTTCTAAGTTACTGGGAAATGCCGTGAAAAATGGAACACCACAAAAATGACCAATACAATATCCAATTAAATCCCTTAGATATCACAGTATCAGTTTGATATCACATCTTGTCATATGCAAATGAAGACAGTTGCTCCAAATAGATTCATTTAAGGAAAGTTGATGGCAAACATAAAAATAAGTATTACAAATAATTGTGGTGAAATCATACTGTGAAAACCATGTTCCCCAAATGTCCTCAGAAGCATTTCTCTGACAGCGGAAACATAATATTTGTAATACAGCAAGCATGAGAATGCTGCATAGCTCAGGGATACAGACTAGCGGTCGCCCACTCGCCCACTGCGAGTAAAAAATCGGGTGGGCGCCTAACATTAAAATGATAGTCGCCCAGTTTGCGATCGTCAGCTGTCCGGCTTGGAGTAAAATCCGCCACCTCTACGGGTATTGCTAACTTCCGCGCCGATATCGGCTATGAATATTCGGTGTTCCATCATACTTGTGTGTTGGATTTTACTCACTATCGAGAAACAACATGGCCGCCTCCTCGTAATGGAAGATATTTAGATAGACCGATTTGTCAGCTAAAAATCTTAACCATTTACAAATTTTTCGTGTGTAATATGGCGATACATCGCTGGTATTTTACACCCGATTGCTAAAAGGAAACAAAACAATGAAGAAAGGAGGGTTTAGATCTGAGTCAGCCCATGGAAACGGCGCAATTCTCGCGCAGAGTCTGAATAAAAGATTTCCATGTTTTAAATGTTGGCCCCTAAATTTCTGGCTGGGCGACTAAGTTTCAGTTTTTAGGGGCCCAGCTTGCTCCTATGAAAAATGAGTTAGTCTGTATCCCTGTAGCTGCTATATGTATCTTATGATTCATGAATAAAATCGAATCATTTAGACTAATGTATGAGTTTCATGATTTAAATGGTGTAAAATAAACCAATTAGAGTTATTTCACTTGGCATGCAGCACAACCTAGCTGTGCAAGATGTCCCAAATGACTTACCATTTGGTACTCTTTGGGTTTAAGATGTCTTCTAATTGGTTAATTAGTTTTCTTCTTCTCTCAGCCCTGTCAGTAATCAAACTAATTTTAAGAAATTGTCAAGGATAAATGCCATGAGGAGTTGAGTGTTACTGATTCTGCATGATGTTGTAATGATGCATTTTCATTTTGGCACCTTGTTTACTTGTTGCAAAGCTCCAGATAAGAGGCGGTACTGAGGATAATTCAAAGATAATTTTTCTTATTTCTCAATGAAAACATATGTTGTGACCCCTCATTAGAACCGTCTCGCTGAGACGGTTCTAATGAGGGGTCACAACGTATGTTTCTTTGGAAAAATAAGGGAAATTATCCCTAAATTATCCCTGTTACCCCTTCTTATCAGGAGCTCTGTTGTTGATGTATTGTCACAGTGTTCCACAGAATGTGATGCATTTTCGTTTGGTGATGGGATCATGCTCTTGGGTGAACTTTGGACGTCATAATGTTTGCTAAATTAGATAATGTCATATTTTTGCTAAATTAGATAATTATAATCATACAGATTCTTTGTTTAAGCTTGCATGTACAAAAGTACAGGGAGCTGTTGTTGTCACCTTGACATCGGGTTTGGTCTGGGCAGCACACTTTAAAGTTTTATGACAAAGTTTTTTTATGTGGTGGGCAAGGCGCTGTTAAGCAAGCTATCCTGTTCGCAGACAAGTCTTGTTAAAAGAGCAATATTGTAAAAAAGTTGAAATAATATGAAAGTTTAAAATGGATAGAAGTTTCGTTGTACTTGTACAATGCAAAATGTATTTTGTCTCTTGTGTTATCAGCCCCTGCTCTAGGGCAGTATACCTGTATGAAACTTGAATTAACTAGCATTTGTTGACAGCTTTTTCTAATCAAACTTGGCTTGTGCATAGGTATTGGGGATTGTTAATTGGCAGATTTGATAATTAATTTATGGCAGAGTTATGGCAGTTGTCGATGCTCAGAAAGTGGTATTTGGCCTGTAGCTCCTTTACTCTGTTGAATATCATGGTGAAACTTCACAGAAGTGATCAAAGTAGCAAAAGCTTTCTGTTATACAGTCATAATTTTGTCCAAAGGGGTTATAAGCCCCTGCTTTGGGTCTCATACCTATATTAAAATCTAAAAAATCTTCTCTGAAACCATGAGGCCCAGAGTTTATATATTTAGTATGTAGCAATGTCTAGTGGCCTGCTACATAAATCCTGCCAACCATGCCTCTGGGGTCTAAATTGGCCAAGCCCCAGGGGTCACTAGCCCCCAAAGACTTTAAAATGGAAAAATCTTCAAAAATTTTCTTCTCTGAAACCATGAGGCCCAGAGCTTAAATATTTAGAATATAGCAATGTTCAGTTGTATCCTACATAAATCCTGCCAACCATGTCCCTTAGGTCAAAATTGGCCATGCCCTGGGGGTCATTAGCTCCCATATATAAAATGGGAAAATCTTAAAAAAATTTCTCTGAAACCAAGGGGACCAGAGCTTATATATTTAGTATGAAGCAATGTCTTGTGGTCTCCTACATATACCCTGCCAGCCATGCCCCTGTGGTCCAAATTGGCCATACCCGAGGGGTCATTAGCTCCCATAGACTTACAATGGGAAAATCTTAAAAAAACTTCTTCTCTGAAACCATCAGGCCCAGAGCTTATATATTTAGAATATAGCATTTTTGTGTGACCTGTTTCATAAATCCTGCCAACCATGCCCCTGGGGTCCAAATTGGCCATTAGCTCCTAGACTTATAATGGGAAAAACTTTAAAGATTTTCTTCTCTGGAACCATGGGGCCCAGAGCTTATATATTTAGCATGTAGCAATGTTCAGAAGTCCTCTTCGTCAATCCTGACAGCCAAGCCCCTTGGGTCCCAACTGGCCTCACCCCATGGGGTCATTTGATTATATAGAGCTATGTAGCTAAATATAAAGAACCTTCAAAAATCTTCTATGAAATCATGAAGCCCAGAGCTTATATAATGTAGTATGTTGCAATGTTTAGTAATCCCCTACAAAAATCCTTCTAATCAAGCCCCTGGGGTCAAAACTGGCCTCACTTCATGAGGGTCATTTTTTATATAGAGCTATATAGCTAAAAAAAAAACTTCAAAAATCTTCTTTTCTGAAACTAGGAAACCCAGAGCTTAGATATTTGAGCGGCAACACAAGAAAAGCAACAATGTGGTTGTGCGCCCAGTGCAAACTCAGATCAGCCTGGGCATCCGCCCAGTCTAATCAGATGCTTCACTGTCCGCATGGCGGTAGCTTAAATCCTTAGCTACTCTTTAAGTGCTTAGCAAAGAGTCTGACCAGACTGGGCGGCTGCCCAGGCTGATCTGGGTCTGCACTGGGCCACAACCACTTTGTTGGTTTTTTTTAGTCACTGCTCATTTAGTATGTAGCAGTATTTAGTGATACCGTACAAAAATTCTGCTAATCAGGCCTCTGTGCTCCAAACCGGCCATGCCCCGGGGTCATTTATTGATATTGCTCTTTCAAGCTAAAATGTAAACTTCTTCTCTGGAATCACTGCCAACCATGCCCCTGGGGTCAAAACATATGGGGGTGGGTGGGGGGTTGGGTGTTTGGCTCACATTGGTACTCAGGTGAGCAATCATTGCCCTTTTGGGCTACTTGTTACAAATGCCAACAACTTTTGCTTCCCTGGATGAAACAGCCCTTCCAGAGTGGTGTCTTCATTCTGGATACCCCTTTAGGGGTATCTGGGCAAACAGTTTGTATCCAGATCCAATCTGTTTACTGCCTAGACATCATTTCTACAGAAGTTAAACCAATATTGTCAAAATATTCTTGATATTTGATGCAGACGACAATTTCAGCAGACGACAAAAAATACCCAGAATGCAGTGGGTTAAAAACTTTTCTCCTGGAGTAGCAACTTTCTCGAAGGGTTGAGAAGGGAGGCAAAAATGGAAATGGCAGAGTTGCTTCCCCTGAAAGTGTACACATCTACCATAAAATTTTAAATGTCCAATTATCATTGTGGCAAACTACACATGCTCTAATCCAGTTTGACAAAACCACAAAGAATCTGATGAGACTGCTTAGAAGTTGACACTGAGCCAATTCTATCCCTATACTGTATTCAGTTGTTTCACGCCTGGTAAACTATTAGGGATGTAACGATAGTCCATAAATGACTATTGCGATAGTATTGACATTGCAAGAAGTACCATTGCGATACTATTACTATTGCGGGTTGCTATTGCAATACATTGCGATAACTATTGGGGACAAATTTTTATCCAGAAACTGAGCTTTTCTGTATAAAAATCTGATATGTTAACAAATTAACAGCTGAAAAGCATTGTTTAATGACTGTTGTTTCACAACATGCACACCTTGGCTACAAAATACAAGAAAATATTATTTTTCATTCTTTGGAATCCACATGCATTTTTATTATTCTTTAGCTAAAGACTTCTTTCAAGAAATAGATGCATGTCTAGAAACTATTGAAACTATTGCGATATTGGAAACACTATTGCCAATAGTATTGACATTGCAGCTTTCCCTATCGATAGTGACTATTGCTAATGTTACTATTGCGATATATCGATAGTCCGATGTATTGTTACACCCCTATAAACTATCACAGGTACCTCCGGCGGAGGTACCGATAAAAAGTTGTGACAGGCACCTGGAGCTGCCTGTGACTGTCCAAAAAATGACAACAAACTGTAGGTTTTCCTCTTTTTCGACAAAATATAAAATAACCAGGGAGTTAATTAAAAATCAAAAAGTGCTATTCGACCCTTATAGACATAAAGTTTTGTCACACATTATATCCCCCTGAACTTTCCATATTAACCAAAGATACGACTTTTGAAGTGGCTTTGATGTCAGCCCACAGTACTCAAAACATAAAGAATTCGGCCGTTTTTTGGTCTTAAATGCAGTGATCTTGCATACGAATCTGTTTTTCTCGGCACACTGGTGTTAAGGTAACCTCCTTGCTCAAATGTAAATGTCGATTGACTACAAATAAGGCTTGATTTTTTCAAAACAACAGCTGGATGTGCCTGCAATGGTCTGGAGGTGCCTGTGATGTAAGCAAATAAAGTGAAAATCTGAATAGTTATTGCAGCTGCAAATATTGACATCTTCTCTAAACAACTGTCTGGAAAGAATCATTCATTCAACGTCCCATTAAGCTATCATAATGCGTATATCATGAAATTCCATGTTAAATTTTCTAAAACACCATCTCAATGAGTTATTGCCCAATTTGTTTCCGCTTCTGTTAGTCAAACATGGACGAATTTCACATAGTTGCTGAAAATTAACTGCCTAATACAGTGTTAGAATCGTTATGAAATGTGCGCTTAAATAAAAGTCAACATTTTGTGACTGGTGATGACTGTGATCGGGATGTGCTGGCTATGAGTCGTTCCAACTTGTCAGAAATGGTCGAGGTCACACGTCATGCCAGCTACACGTATGGTGTGTCAAATTGTCGAAATTGCCGATACCCGTCAACAGGCATACACGTACAGGTATCTGTATAGTGTTGATCCTTTTGGTACCTCACATGTGTCGCTCGCATGTGTCGTATGACGCTCGCTGTATGTGTTAACTTTGTGGTAACTGGAGTGATAGGTGCTACAAGTGATTCAGTCTGGGTAGTTTTGAATTGTTGGCGCTAGAATCCAAATACATCCGTAAGGCCTACAGATTACATCATCGGCAGGTGACATGTTCTCAATATTACACCGTTTAGTGTATTGATACAGTAAATAACGTGTAATTCAAAGTCTCCGAACAGCCACTGCATCAAATTTGGTAACAAAAGAGCACCTTTACTACATAAAAGTCTCTTCTGAAACGTTGTTTTTGCAAACGTTTCGAGTAGCTAGCATGGCGTGTGACCTCGACAATTTCTAACGATTTGGAATGACTAACAGACAGTCATCACCATTCACAAAAACGCTGCCTCTTATTTAAGCGCATTTCATAACTATTCTAACACTGAATTAGGCAGTAACTTTTCAACAGCTACGTACAACTCGTCAATATTTGACTAACAGATACGGAAACTAAACGGACAATAACTCTTTGAGATGATCTGCTTTGAATTTTGGATTTCTGTTGTGAAGCATCAATGTTACGTGTTCTTATGTCCGCTTGTCTGTAGTCTTCTGGCAGTAAGGTCCTGTACAGCTGCCCACTTTGCTTTCTGGTTACTTTTGTAATTTAAAATATAAAATAGGTAAAACAGAAGTTAGCGTTGTTTTCATTTGGGGTAGGTGAATTTCCACCTGTCTGGGAAAGAGCTCTTTATTCGGTTTACCATGCGTGTCTTTTATGAACTATTGTCAACATATACTTACTTACATCTTGGTTTTGAGAGCAGGATGTAGAATCTGATTGTATAAGTTCATGATCATTGTCTGTCGTTTTAACAAAAATATGCTTGATATTCGCATTATGATAGATTAAATTGTGACGTTGAATGAACGATTCTTTCAAGGCAGTGGTCTAGAGATGAAGAATATCAATATTTGCAACCGCTTTAAATCTTCAGATTTTCGCTATATTTTCTTATATCACAGGCACCTCCATTCCGTCACAGGCACCTCCAGTTGTTTTTTTACCGACCCAGCCTTATTTGGAGTTTATCGGCATTTATATTCGGGCAAGGAGGTTTACTTTACTTCAGTGTATCCAGATCAACAGATTCTTATGCAAGAAAATTGCATTTAGGACCTAAAACAACCGATTTGTTCTTGTTTTGAGTACTTTCGGCTGACCTTAAAGCCACTTCAAAAGTCATATCTTCTGTATATATGTAAAGTTTCCGGGGATATACTGTGTGACAAAACTTAATGTATATAAGGGTCGAATAGCATTCTTTGATTTTCAATAACCCCCCTGGTTATAATGTATTTTATCAAAAAAGACGAATACCTACCGTTTTTTGTTTATTTTTGGTCCGTCACAGGTAGCTCCGGATGCCTGTCACAACATTTTATCGGTACCTCCTCGGAGGTACCTGTGATAGTTTACCAGGCGTGTGTTTGAAGGGAGTTTATTCTGCCAAAGTGACTGCAAATTATCCCAAATGTGTTAATCAATCTTAATAGTTCAGCTATAAAATAGGTTTTTTTCTTTCAAAACAATCCCAAAGATCTAGATCCATCTTATAAGATGGATCTAGATCTTTGGGATTCTTTTGGAAAAGGAAAATCCCAATCTTACAACCGAAAAATAGGATAAGTGGGGCCTTTACCATACTTCCATTGCAGGAATCAAAGAGCTGCTAAGGTGTATTCGCTGCAGAAATTTGGCATGTCAGATGTTTGTGGAAGTGAATGCAGACATATGGACCCAAAACTTCTGCATCATGGTGAGTTTAAAATTTGATTTTGGTCAGCACTCTTTTAATTAGTTCTTTCCTTTAATAGAGATGAGAGGCAAAAATGAAAATAAAAAATAGAAGAGTTGCTTCCCATGAAAGTGTACCCATTCTGTTTAACAAAAAAACCCATGCATACAGTGATTTTTTTACAAATCTCCTTCTTTGAGTCCCAGGACTCACAAGACCTAAAATCTTTGCATCCCAAGCTCAAGGGTTTGCATCTTTACTGGGATGCAAAAGCAATATTTTCTCTGCATCCCAAACTTAAAGGGCTTCAAAGGACAAGCCCTATAAGTAAAAAATAACCAACGTCAAGCTCCTGTGGTCACAGGAATAAAATAAATCACCTGTTGTCTCATTGTCAGAGAGCGTATTGGATTTGGAGACATCCGTTGTCATTTCGGATTCGAAGTTTGATCGGTCGCATCATGATCTGCAACATCTGGCCTTGCGTATTTGTCTTGCCCAAGAGGACCAAATAATGTTTGCTGCTTTGAATCAAGTTTGATCTTTTTCTTGTTTTTCGGAGGCATGATTACTTATTGATCCGGTGTATTAATAAAAGTTTGCACTTAGGTAAAAGACATCACCGTGGTCGATAATACTATGTTCCTCCGGTACTGGACAACCACTATTGATTATTGGTATTACAGGTAGACTTCGGTATTTAGCGGGAGTAGGAAAGACTATGGTACTGTTTTTTACCAGTAATATAACAATCTGCTAATGCACCGTTGCTATATTCTTAAAACGAAAGTAGCTTTGTAAACGAAGCCGAAATCGGAAGTTGGACTACCGATTGGCTATTTTTATGCGTCCCGGAACGCAGCCAAGGAAATATTTTGCGTCCTCTGGGAAAATTATGCGTCTAAGACGCAGGACGCAGGGGTAAAAAAATCACTGTGCATACATCCATAGACCATTCCAAAAAAGCCCACAATGGTTTAACACTTCAGGTGTCATAGTCAAAAATAGCTGAATTTGCAAACAGCATAGATCCTGATGAGGCAGCTCATTCTGAGCCACCTCATCAGGATCTACACTGTTTGGCCTCTAGTCTTTGAATTCTTTGTCTGATGTAGTTGGGACAAAACATATTTTGAAATTTTGCAGACATAATTTTTGTTGTCTGCTTTTTGGTTCTTAAAGGGTTAAAACTCTTAAGGAGGAGTTGTACCTAACAGGTATAAGCATTTGGCTATGCAGTACATATATGTGAGCTCCTGGGGGCTCACCTGCTTACTGCTCGCTCTGGTATTACCATAATGTGCATATATATTGGGACACCTAAAATAATGAATTTTCCATTTGGGACAAATGGAAAATTTATTATTTTAGGTGTCCCAATACTTAAGCAAATTAGGGTACTGTCTTTTATGGCTTTTATTAAATGTCAAATACATTGAATAAAAAAAAGCAAAATTAGTGAGCAAAAACACCTACATGCAAAAAATAGTTAATACACCTACATTTGTCTCTTAAACCCTGTCCTCTCCCAAACAACCCTCCTCCCCACCACCATAATCCTCACATACAAACATAACCACTCACACTTCCCTTACACTCACATGCACACATACCACCCAACTTAGCTCACACAACAATAATTCTTAAAGATTTACACCCTCAATATTTCTATTAACTTTTGAATTTCTCACAAAACATTATATCCTAGGCATGATAATGATTGCCATCAAAAGTACATTAATCTGCCAAATTTATGATTTGTGATGGTCACTGAAAATAGGAGAATTTAAGAAAATACACAAAAAGAGCGGCAATAGCGGGTCGCCATTCCCGCCAAAAATGAAGACTGGACACGCCCAGCAATCATTGTTAATCAGGTTAAAGTTATATCATGAATAATTTTAAGCCCTTTCTTAAATCACTTCAGACAATTATTGGTTGAAAAGAATTCACGTGCACAGATTAGAGATTAATGCTATTGTAAAGTTATTTACTCCACCAATCATAAAATTCAAAACATGCTTGCAGAAACGCCTGTGGGAGTCTATCAATTTATGACGACAAAGTATTCGTGAATATTAAAGAAGGATACGCATTGATATATCGTCTCTGCCTACGTAACAAAGATGTTTTCGCTAAAGATTTTTTGTACAAATCTTAATTATGTTGCATACAATTAACCAGTTTCATAATTTTGTGATTATTTCGTAATGAAATATGAGGGAGTATACCTTTAACACTTAATAAAATAAAAATGAAAATTTAATGTTTACTACTTTTCATGTCAAAAACAAATAAAATTAAATACCAGAAATTCATTTTATTATCTTACAGAAAGAAATTTACTTACCATATCAAATGCAGAAATATACACCTTTCAGTGGAAAAAAAATGCATGAAAAAGCACCTTATGAATTTGTGAACACCAAAGACTTGGATCAGCCAGCCCATTCACACAGTTTGATCCAAATATGGCATATTCTCAAAAAAAATAATTTATATATCCTGGAGAGTGAAAACAGTTGAGAAGCAAGGAATCTTACAAGTTTACAAAGATGGAAGGCCGATTTGAGTATTTGCTGTGCATACATACAGCCTATGGGCCCTTTTCTGGCAAACCCCAATTATATTTATATGAATGCAGTCTTGTAAAATAGTACTTAGGTATTTATAGTAAGCCTAAATAGGGGTGACTCAGATTATCCTATGAGGATGCACAGACTGATCTAAGTACCATACTTATTCATTTAGAAGACAAAATAAGAAAATAAGGAGAGTTAGGGTGGGGGCAGAGGGAGGGGGGGGGGGGGCGGGGAGGATACACAGGCTGATCTTAGTACCATACTTATTCATTTAGAAGACAAAATAAGGTGAGTTTGTGGCGGAAGGGGGGGGTGGGGGGGGGGAGCTGGGATGGCTTCCAAATAAATCCCCAAAATCTAGATCCATCTTGCAACGTGGAAATAGATTATTGGAATAATTCATCTTATAGCAGATTTATACAAGACTGGCTTTGGAGGTGGACCTCATCTTATAGCTGAATAGTCAGTTATTTGCTGTAAACAAATGTCATTCCCAGCAGGCGCACAAGGTTGATTCAACCTTGAATCAACATTGATTCAACATGATGTTGAATCAAAGTTGAGTCAATATTGTTTAAACCTTTTATCAACCTTGAATCAACAATGATTCAACATGATGTTGAATCAAAGTTGAATCAAGATTGTTTCAACCTTGTGTGCCCAGATTGAATCAACCTTGATTCAACATTGTGACATTGAATCAAGATTTATTCAACCTTGTGTGCCGAGTTGGATTCTTGCTATATGCAAGTTTTTGTGAAACGGTCTCTTTTCACAGTACACAGCTTGTATATGTATTGCTTGTCTTTAGTAATATGAATGCAGTGATAAATGGCTTATTGTAGACCAGTATATACAACTGTTTTTGAGTGATAGGTGATAATATATACTACAAGGAATTAGATCTTTTACTTATAGTTAAGATGCAAAATACAACACATATGCTGCAGCGGTGGTAGGAAGTTAGAAAAAAATCTCGTTGTGGGTTTTTCACGACTCTCAAGGATGCTTGTGTGATTCAAGTTCTTATTCCGGGATTTTTTTATTTTTTTATAAACAATTGATCCATGGCTGAATTTGATATGATCAGCAGGGAATGTGATTATAATTTTTATTTTGATTAATATCAGGAGAGCAGCTCTTACTGTTGTAACTACGGAGCTCCAGTTAAGGTGATTATTTGGTGATAAGTCAGGGGAGGGGTAATAGTTCTTGTTCTGCCATAAAAATGATATTTTATGACCCCTTCATTAGGACTGCCATAACATCTAATGAAGGGTCTTAGCAAATGTATTTTTATGAAGAATGAATCCATTAAGTGGTGTAAAAGCAGACAAAAAATGTCATTTCTGATTTCTAAATTTAAAAAAAAAAAATGTTTTGTCCAATCTGAACCATAATTGAAAATTCAAAGATTAAGAGGCAAACAGCATAGATCCAGATGAGGCAGCTCATAGTGAGCTGCCTCATCTGGATCTATACTGTTTGCAAATTGACTATTTTTCATCTTGAAATTATCAAGAAATACTCACCTTACCTTAAAGCTCTAGACTGGGTACAAAATACCTTTCTCAGTATATGTGACCGCTTCAGTGTCTTTTTTACCTGTACAGTGAATGGATTGGAATACAATTGGAGGCTGGAAAACAATTGGAGACCAGTCTAAGAGAATGTCTTCTGCTGCTTCATTGGAATTAAATATTTGAATATTCATGAGATTGTTTTAAAATGAACCATACATAATGGAGTCACAAAGTTTTAATTTAAGTGAGAAATATTGAATAGTTGTATAAAAGAGAAAAGGATGTATCATTATGTGATGGTTGGCCGTGGTCGCGCTTCCTTATATTGTGAATAAAAAAAAATTAACACCTGCCTATTAAGTTTCCTATACTTTTTACTTCTCAGACGCACAAAAAAATGTCAGTAATTTGATTACGAAAAACACGCTGCTGTAAAGATGTATTTTTCCGCAATAAAACATAAATAAAAATGCAAAACCAAAAACAAAAAAGGTTATAAAAAAAAGAGAAAGAAAAACAAAAAAAAACAGTGTAAAGAAAAAGTTCTTGTTTTTTGGACAGAAACAATTGGAGAAAAAACAGTTAATTGTTTAGCGGGATTTTTTGTTCGGCCCTAAAAATTTTGGCTAATGACGATGTATAATGAAGCGTATCATGGATCATGGACGGGAAATCAGCCGCGATGGTTCAGGTAGGTTTATCATTGCTGTTTTTTTATTATCTTTCTTTATAAATCAGAATATTTTATTGTATATTGGGTTTTTAACCCTGAAAGTGCCAAAAAATGCAGAAGACAAAATTTCTAAAAAATGTGTAGTCTAAGCTAGGTAATATTGAGAATTCAAAGACTAGAGGGCAAATAGTGTAGATTCAGATGAGGTGGCTCATTATGAGCCACTTCATCTGGATCCACTCTGTTTGCAAATTTGATAATCATTTGTTTTTTTGTACTTCAGTTTTTGATATTTTTGGAATACTTTTCCTTGAAGAAGAGTGTTATTTAGCAAAATTCCATAAATTATCATATTGGGGGAACCTAACCAATAAGTGTAATTATTGTAAGATTCAAAAAAGTTTTTTTTTTCCCTTGCGTGACACAGTGCATTAAGAAGTTACTGAAGGAATAGAAAATAATGTATACACTCATCAGATGGATAGCTTTCACTTACATCACTGAAAAATGAAAATATTGAAATTTGCAAACAGGATAGATTCGGATGAGGTGGTTTATGATAGGGTGCCTCTTCTGGATCTACACTGTTTTCCCTCTAGCCTATGAATGGTTTGGTAGTTTCAGCTTGTATGAATTATTTTTCAAATTTTGCAGATGTAAATTTTGTTGTCTGCTTTTTTGGTGCTTTAAGGATTAAAATGATTATGAGCATAATGCTGCAAAGCAGTGTAACAGTTTTTTTTTTTTTTTTTTCTTTTTATTTGCTTTCGTTTTCTTTTGAAGAAATAGGAAGCAGAAATTCAAAACAGATAAAAACTAAATAAGCACTGTTAAGAGAAAAACTTTGTTACACCATCAGAAATCAATGGACATTGATTAGCATGTGCATAAGATGAGTGTGACCTTGATCTGTTTAATCTACAAGATAAGGAAACAAAACATAATTAGCACTTAAAGTGCAAAAATATATATAGTTGAATTTGCAAACAGTGCAGATCCTTATGAGAAAGGTCCTGATGACCACCCTCATCTGGATCTACACTGTTTTCCCTTTATCTTGAAAATTCTGAATATGATATAGCTTGGAGAAAACCATATTTTGAAATTTTGCAGATGTAAATTTTATTGTCTGCTTTTTAGCACTTGAAGGATTAAGATGATTTTGAGCATACTGCTGCATTATGAGAAGTGTTACGTATTTTCTGTGCTTTTTTCCTTTTTGTTTTGTTTTGAAGAAATAGGAAGCAAAGCAGTAAAAGCTGATAAAAACTAAATAGCACTGTTGAGAGTAAACCTTTATTATGCCTTCAGAAATCAGAGGAGATTGATTAGCATGTGCATATGATCAGTGTGATCTTGATGCTATATAATCTACGAGATTATGGAGACACAACATCTTTAGCCTATTTCTGCATAGGAGTATTTCTTTTCTTTCTTTTTGTTTTGAAGAAATAGGAAGCAGAACTGTAAAACAGATAAAAACTAAAAAGCACTGTTGAGGGAAAAACTTAATTATACTATGTAAAATCGGAAGTCAGTAAAAATTGATTAGCTTGTGCTTGTGATCAGTATGAGGTTGAATTTTTGCTTTTTGTGCTGTATTATACAATTTAGACTGTTTATATATTATAGCAAATAATATGAGCATAAAAGAGCCGCGACACGACAATACCAACAATGTGGTTGTGCGCCCAGAGCAGACTCAGATCAGCCGGGGCATCTGCCCAGTCTGATCAGAGTCTTCGCTGTCCGCATGGAGGTAGCTAATAGACCCTAAGCTACCTTTTGAGCACTTAACATGGAGTCTTATGAAACTGGGCGAATGCCCAAGTTGATCTGAGTCTGCGCTGGGCGCACAACCACATTGTTGGTTTTGTCATGTCGCGGCTCAAATTTATGTTAATTCTGTTTTAAACTACTCCGAGTTTCTCCTTATCTCCAGATAAGGAGAAACTCGGAACAGTTTTAAAACAGAAATAGCACAAAAAGCCTCAAAAAAAAAGAATAATAATAGTTAATTGGCAACAGCGTACATCCAGTTGTTGTGGCTGATAACAAGCCAGCTCATCTGGTTCTACACTATGAGTTTCTGGATTTTGAATCCTCAGTATGATCTACAGTGCTCCAGATAAGAAGGGGTAACAGAAATAATGTAAGGATAATCATCAATATTTCTCCATAAAAACATAATTTGTAACCCATCATTAGAACCATCTCATCGAGACAGTTCTAATGAGGGGTCACAACATAATGTTTTCTTTGAGAAATAAGAAAAAATATCTTTGAATTATCGTCAGCTCCCCCCCCCCCCCCCCCCCCCCCCCCCCCTCCCGCACTTGAAGTTTTGCAGACATATATTTTATCAGTTGTATTATGGTGTTTTAAGAATTATAGTATCAGAAAAATATTTATTTATTTAAAAAAAATCAGTTTTGAAAATACAGACTTCATGTTACCATGTTACTGTCAAATTTGGCTTTATTTTGTATGCCCTTACAAACTTGTATCAGAAGAATATTTATTTTTTAAAAAAAATTCTGTTTTGAAAATACAGACCTCATATTACTATGTTACTGTCAAATCTGGCTATATGTTGGATGCCCTAGCTTGCAGACCAGGGCCCAGTTGTTCGATTTAGTTGGCCTAGAGATATATTTTCAAACATTACGTTCAAATACTGCCATTTTTTTTTGCTGAAAACAATGTGAGGAGCTTTTCCACAAAAATTATTACCACCTTTGATTTCATAATTGTTCTAGCTAGAATACTGTACAAATCCTTGACTAACAACTTTATTAACTCTTTAAGCACCAAAAAGCAGACGACAAAATTTACATCTGCAAAAATTAAAAAAATGCCTTGTCCAAGACATTTCATATTGAGAATTCAAAGACTAGAGGGCCAACAGTGTAGATCTTGATGAGGCGGCCGCCTCATCAGGATCTACGCTGTTTGCAAATTTTGCTAATTTCGTCACTGGGGCTGAAAGGGTTAAGCATATGATGCTTTGAACAACTGTGCCCAGAATTTATAGGTATACCCATGAAGATTGAAATTGATAGTTAATGCTTAAAGTACCAAAAACAGAAAATAACAGACAAAAAAATTTACAGTTGCAAATTTACAAAAATAAATGTTTCATGTAATTCATATCATATAGAGAATTAAAAGAATAGAGAGCATACAGTGTTAGTCAAGATGAGGCAGTTTATCTATACTGTTTTCAAATCCAACAATTTTCATTTTAGGCATTAGATGGTCTTAGATGGTCATAATTTTATTACCACAGCATTTAGGGTTTTGGCATTAGCTGTTAAAGTTGCAGTATAAACCTTCTAGTTCTTATTGAATACCATAATGACCCTAAAATTTCAGAAGCCCGAAAGTTGGACAGCTGTTGTTCATAAATTCTTAGAAAGTGGATTTTACAAATGTTAATGCATCCAAATGATGCTTAATGAATGGCAAACGTTGTAGACCCTGAGTAAACTGCTCCTTCAGGTTGATCTGAGTCTATAATGTTTGCTCAGACCTCTCTGTCTGAATAATTAAGGTCATTACGGTAAATATAGTCATCAACAAAATCTGAATGGGCATACATTATGCATGCTGCCTGGACAGGGCATGCCGAAAATACAGTGTATGCCCTTATTGGATGCCCTATCAGACCAACATTAATAATGAAATGGTGACTTGAAAAGTGTCCTTGTATGTCTGAAACTAACATTTTCTCAAACACATAATTTTTCTTGAATAATTTAATTCAGTGTTCCAATGCCAATTTTAGGAAAGTTTCTAGTATTCCAGTACAGTAGAACTTCAGTGGCTCAGGCCCTGTTGGCCCATTAATCCTGCCTGGCTAGAACTCCTTCCTTGGTCCCTAGAGGTCACTTTGTATGGAAACTAACCCTGGATTGAACTAATTTTCATGGTCCCAAGCCTGTTCAAGCCAGTGAAGTTCCTACTGTATTTTGGTTGTACATTGTCATAGAGCACAGGGTATAATTGATTCTGCCAATTTTCGCTTCCTGCAGAGACTGTACTTCATATTTGGCTTCCGCCGAGACTGTCCGCGAACTCTTGCTTCCTGCAGAGACTACTGTCCTCGAGGAATGGCTTCCTGCCGAGACTGTCCGCGTGACTCTGCTTCCTGCCGAGAGTCTCGGCAGGAAGCAGAAACACGCGGACAGTCTCGGCAGGAAGTCATTTATCTTGTACAGAAGTCTCGGCAGGAAGCAAGAGATCGCGGACAGTCTCGGCGGAAGCCAAATATGATGTACAGTCTCTGCAGGAAGCGAAAATTGGCGGAATCGATTATACCCTGTGTAGAGGGCCTCATTACCAACTGTTTATTCCTCTTTAAATAAAGACATTATTATTATTATTAATACATGCATATTGTGGCTCCTCAACAGAACTGCTTTGCTAAGGTGGTTTTAAGGAGGGGCCACGACATATTATGATGCAAAATTAAGAAACTCTCGCAGAAATACCAAATATTACCCATACATACATGAAGCTAAAAAAAAAGACATCACGCTAAATAAGAAAACTCTATACAAACTTCATCTGATGTGCTCTCTATACAAACGTCATCATATGTGTATGCTGATATCACACATTTTGTAAGATACATAATAAAATAGTAATGATAATAGACTTTTATTAACAACAATATTTGTTCCCAATGATTTTTCTATAAAACTGAATTCAGTTTTACAGATTCAGTTTTCAGAACAAAAAAAGTACTGTCAAATTGATGTTAAAGAATTTTGCATTTATATTGACTGTTATTATATAAAGCATTGACTGTATTTTTTCATGTGCTTAATTAGTATTGCCATCTAAAATTCTGAAATATTGTGATAGATGGGTCTGAGTAAACGTTGCAGACCCTGGTCAGACTGCTCTTGGAGCAGCCTGATCAGGGTCTACACTGTTTTCCATTCATCTGCATCTTTTAGTTTGAACAATATTTTATTTCTTTCCACGCAACATAAACAATGAATTCATTGGGATTAGCTTGTAAGCCCCTTTTTTGAAAAAAAGCCCTGTAAGCTCAGGAGCTTAAGTGCTGGCCTGCTGATCTAGCGGTCCTGGGTTCCTGGGAGGAGGCTGCATTAGGAAGCTTTTCAATTGTAAATGGGGATTCATTGCACACAGCCTTTCATTATCACCCACCCATTGTCCTGATATGACTGAAATACTGTTGAAAAGGACATAGAATTGCAAGTCATCCATCCAGCTTTTGGATGAATTACTGCATTGAAATATCAAATTGTTCAATTTTAGGACATTTTAGGTGTCCAAATTTTTTACAATTTTTACAGTATTATAACTTCACTTGAGAAGTAGTTCTTTTGTTGAAATAATATCATATTTACTACATGTCTTAGATAATCTTTGAGGAAATGTGGGTAAAAACTTGAGACTGGAGAACCCTCTCTTCCTAGTTTATTACTGAAAACAGAGAAATTTCAAATGCTTTAAATTTTATCCAGTGATAAAATTGAGATGAGATTTATTGACTTCCTAGTATAAGCTTTATTTTGGCAAGTTCCTCATTTTGTTTGACTTCTCTCAGAATTATTAGTGTGGTCTTGAAATGATATAAGTATTGATGAGATTTTGATTTGGTTGCAAATATCAGTGAAAACAATGCAATACAATAATACAAATTCTTTATTTTGCAATAAACATATTCCAACGCTTTTCGCCAAAACAGGTCATAGCATTTGGGTACAAACACAACCAATAAACATGTTTACAAGAAGCATAAAAGGTATAGAGAAGTAGTATAGTAGTAGTAATAATATTAATGTAATGATAGTGATAATAATCATAAAACAGTGATACCGCTACTACCTCTACCTCAAACAAGGAAAATAATAATAATTAAGTAATACCACTACACCTACTACTACCACCAGTTATAGTAATAGTAATAATAATAATGTAATAATTGTAAACTAATGATTATGATAATTACAAAACTGCTACTGCCACTAGCAACAATAATAATAATAATTAATACTACACCTACTGCTACCACTAGTAATAATGATATTGAAAATAATAATAGTAATGTAGTAGTAGTAATAATAATAATGAGTATAATCATTAGAACAGTGATAGTGCTACTACCACTACCACTAACGAGCATAATAATAATAATAATAATGATAATACACCTACTACTACCACCATTTATAATAATAATTATTGTAACTATCATTATAGTAGCGGTAGTGGTATTAATTAATATTATAAGAAGTCAGAGAGGTAGTTGAGGTAGTAGAGGAGAAATTATCATTATTATTATTATCTTTATTATCACAATAATTACTGTATTCACTTATCACATTATTAGTAATGGTAATGGTGGTTGTGGTGCCTCTGCTACTACTATTGGTTCTGCTATTAATAATGATGATTATGAAGGTCTATTACAAAAAACACTACTGAAACTGATTGCTATCATTGCAGAATCAGAGTTCTGTGTGAAACTTCCTTCATTTACAGCAAGGGTTGCAAAAAAAAATTAAGAAATAAGTTTTCCTTACCCGTGAATTATCGCTGATTAACAGGTTGTTGGAGGGCAGATCACGATATATTAACTCACGATGGGGAAGCCGAATTGAATTAATATTCATATTCCAACAACACGTGTTAATCAGCGATAATTCACAGGTAAGGAAAAATTATTTTGATTCTAACATTATACAAAATGAAAGTGCAAGTATATTACATTTTCTAAAGGACTTATTTTGAGGGGAATGTGGACAGAAGCAAATGTTTACATTTGACGTCATTAAAGCACCAAATTGGCATGTTTCGACTTTAGCTACGTGAATAATCACAATTATTTACATGACACCGCTTCTTATGCATTCAACAGAGAAATCATCAACGTCATGTTAGAAGAGTGCATTAAATATACTGACTCAAAAAAGTTACGATACCAATTTCTGACTAAGTTTTTGAGTCACTTGGTGATTATTGAACATAAACAAGGCTATTGGCGCATCAAACAGACATTCAGCTACAAAGGGCGCAAAAATCGTTAAACCACGCCCATCCGTTCAAGAGTTGTCTTGCAATATTCTTGTAGAGTGATTTGGAATGTAAGCTGCCATTGCGCATGCGCACATGTAAAACTGACCCTGAAAATTAAAGATCATTATGCGTGGACCTCGAAAATGATCTTAAATCTACTTTGTCCTGTCATCAGATACTACAAAAGATGTTTGATTTAGTGAAATTATCAGATTATCTCCCTTTGAATTAAAAATATAGAAATTTTCGAACTGCTTTTTTAGTCTATGCCTGTCAAGTTTTTAGTGTGATTCCTTCAAAATCGCTTTATAATCTTAATCTCCGTTTGGCATCATGGTAAATATTGAAGGAAAGCAACGAACCTTAAAATTTTCATTATTTCAATTTCCTACGGAGTTTCTATGGGAAGTTACAATAAAGACAATTTCTGTGAAATGAAGGACCTTATATGATTGTTTTAATTCTTGTTCATACAGCGGTCGAAATTTTCCAAATTGTTTTGCGGTTCGACTTTCAAAGTGTCAAATTCAAAGTAGCACAGGGCGATGTGGGAAAATTAGTCGTTGCAGAGAATCTATAACGCATTTAAGTCTAGCAAAGTTTAAAAATTTTATTCTGCAAAAACGATAAACGACCCCTTGGATGTTTCTGGCATTTTTGTACCATGCTGAGTTTAAGAAAAGCAAATCGAATTGGACTGTTGCACAAACAAATGAATGCTCTTTCTTTCTAAAATAAAATTCTGGGCGTTTTACTTCTATGATAACCACGGAAACAAATACTATATCATGTACAGGAACTTTTTTGAGTCAGTATATAATAGGCTTACATTATTTGATTACCGAAAACCAAGTACTTAAAACAGTCTATTATCTTTTTACAGAAATTATTTTTTTTTACCGCAAAAATACCTTGTTTTATAGATGACTAAAACTAAGTCCCATATGAAGCTTTGGTTATTATGTTGGAACAAAACCTAGTCCTGGCATAGGTTAATTGTTGGAACAAACAGTGTTAAGACCTCTTAAGGAGCAGTATTATTTGGGTCTATTCTGCTTACTTAACCCATTAATACTCAGTGGACTCTTCTTTCTGTATATATTGGATGAGTCCATTTCTCATTTAAGGGGTGTCTGGTTCAGTTTTTATTTTATTTTTAAGTAAAGATAGTGTAGACCCTAATCAGATGCCACAATTTGCGGCATCTGATCTGGGTCTGCATTATTTGTCTATGTCCCATTTTTTGGATACTAGGCATGAATGGGTTAAGTATTTTACAAAATTTAGTGTTTCAATTTTTAGAGAAAAATATAGCATGTGACAAACTGTGAAAAAATAATATGGTTCCAAGGGAGCAGTTCGCAGTATGTTAATTACCAATGCTGGATCCTGACTCAGAGACTTTGTGTCCTAGAATCAGACAAGGTTCTTTGGGTGCAGAATAGTTGATGGGTTAGTATTTGAAAACAAAAAGGTATTTGAAAGGCAAAAACAAGTTTTTTATAAATTTTGGTTTCAGCAGTATTTCCTGACTTGTATATAAAGTCATATTTCATTTCGTATATTTTCATTCTCGATTCTGCTGTACTCTACCCAAGCAGTTTTATAACATCACATGATTTCAGAAACATGAAAAACTGATTTAAACATTTCTCAAGTAATGTATATATAGTATTAAATGATTTGTGAATAAATTGTCGCTGTTTGAGAAATTGTGCTATTTTTATTATCCGAACTCAAGTTGAGAAACTGTGCTATTTTGATTATCTCATTTCTAATAAGCACCTTCCGATCATGCTGAAAATAGCTTTCTTGGGTAGAAATCCCGGCAACAAAAAGTGCATTGTTTTTTAAATCCTGGAGTTATAGTTTTTGCCAGTTTTAACAGAAAATAGTAAAGTGGGTGTTTATTAGAGAGTGGGCATTTGTCAGAAGTAATATGGTATGTGATTGTGGGTGAGTGTCACCCTCCTTTGATAAAGTCTTTACGTACTTACTTACTTACTTACTTACCAGCCATAAGTATATGCTATTTCAATAGCAGTGATAAGCATGGCATATCCACAGAGCTCTAGGTAAGAGGGGTATTTGACGATAATTGAGGGATAATTTTTTTTGTCGCATCTGCTTTAGCAAGGTGCAATATAGGCGTCCGGTTTTCTGTCCGTCCGTCCGTTCGTTTGTCAACCCGTTCGTCTGTCCGTCCATTGACATTTACGTCGACCCTAAATTTTAAGTCCATTCAAATGACTTTTTCTCTGAAACCACTGCACCCAGGTTTCTCAAATTTCACATGCTGCATGACCAGACTGCAGAGCTTCTGAACGACAAAATTCAGCATGGTCCAGAATCCAAGATGGCAGCTGTTACGAAAAATAGCAAAAACAATAAAACCAGGTTTTTCTCCAGAACCACTTGGTATATTTGGCTGAAATTTTACATGGAGCATTAATGGGACCTTGGTTTTAAAAATTATCAAAATGAAAAACATCTGTAGTGGAAATAGGTCACAGTGACCTACTTTCTTTTTACGAGTTTGCAAAAACGCCAATATCTCAAAAAAAACTTGAACAGATTTAGGTCAAATTTAGTCAGAATGGTCCTTAAATGGAGTTCTTTGAAATTTAAGTGAACGGAGACCATCCAAGATGGCCGCCAGCCACCGTTACTAAAAAAAGAAAAATATGAAAAAGACAATGTCTCAAGTCCCTGAATGGAATTGGACTTAATGTGTATCAAAATGATCCTTGCATGAAGCTGTTTCATGATTTTTTCAAATTGACCGTCCAATCATCTACCATTACTAAAAACAGCGAAAACATGAAAACAATAATATCCCATAAACTACTGAATGAATTTCGACCAAATATGTTTCAAAATGACTTTTATAAAGTTCTTAAAGTGAAGGTGCAAAGCAGGTGCGACATAGCTTTCCGCGGAATTCTTGTTATTTCTATAATTGAAACCATATGATGTGACCCATCATCTGAACCGTCTCGAGACGGTTCAGATGAAGGGTCACAACATATGGTTTCATGCAGAATTTACAAAAAATTATCCCTAATTATCACTAAATACTCCCTCTTATCTTGAGCTCTGATCCATGAAGACATCATGGTGATGTCATCGTTTATTCACCTGGATGATGCAACATTAGGACTGTCTGAAAATTTATCATGGAAGTGTATGCCAATCTAGGGGTGTACGTGATAGTGATTGCCTTGATAGTGCTATTGTGATAGTGATTTCAACTATCAATAACTATCGCCAATAGTGCTTTCAGCTATTGATAGTGCCGATAGTTTTTGTTCATGTTGATTTTCTCCTTGTGGACTGCATTTTGAAGCTTGTCATCCAAATATCATTTAAAAACATGAAGTCGTCTGCTAAAAATGCATAAAAACCTTGTACGAAGATAGTGGTAAAGCTTACATTCAATGAAGGCATATGAAAATGGTGGTAAAGATTACATTCAACGAAGGCAGCACTGGTATGCTGGTATGGTGTTAAGAGATGAGGGACTTACTTAAATCATCTAAATTCTATAAAAAAAATCTGCAAGATTTAGAGACCGTGACAGTATTGTGATCAAGACCCTCGACAATAATAGTATTGTGATAGTTGAAATTTGGCATGATAGTTTATGCTATATACCACTGCGTGTTGAATTTTATGTCTTATCTTGCTTGCGACTATCAAATGTGAGACAAATATATTAATTTTCTGGTATCATCATTGTCAGCATCAGTGACATAAACTTTTGTCAAGTTTTCAGGTTTCATTCTGTTTTCTGACCTTGTTGTAGTTATCTCCCCTCGTTGGAAGAGCTTATGTTGTCCATAATTCGTGCACTGTGAAACAGTGGTCATTGTCTTCAGACCACCAAACTTGATCATTTTATTGCCTAAATTTTTATTGCAAGAATGAATTACCATATTTATTTGGTTATAAGGTGGATGTTTTACCCTTCTGAAACAATCCCAAAAATCTAGATCCATCTTGTAAGATGGATCTAGATACAATGTATTTGGGATTGTTTTGAAAGAGAAAAACCTCTCCAAAAGCCAGTTTACACAAGGCCGATTTAGATAATTTGGGTAACTTTTGGAGACCCCCCCCCCCCCCCTGTCTTAAAGCTGAATATATACAGTATGGAATTTGTGAATTACAGCACCAACTCGGCATTTATTAGAAAAAACATGATATGGTAACTTAGGGTGCGTTTACACGACCAAAGTTTCTATGACAAAGTAGGTTTGTCACAGAAAAATTTGCTCGTGTAAATGCCAAAATATGACAATGTTTCTTTGACAGATATATATGGTAAAGTATCTTCGATAAATTAAATTTGTCCGTTTAAACGGAGAACTTTGCTAAAGATTATGTAATAAAGAACATTGCTACAAGCGTGGAAAATGTGACAAAGATTTTGTTTCATCGCTGCAGGTATCTTTGACGAATAATATTTGGTCGTATGAATACTGCAGCAAATATTTCATTGCCAAAGTTTATATAACAAAGATTCTATTGCACATTTTCTTTAACAAATAATTTGCTCCGTGTAAACGCAAAATGTTTGTCATACTTTCTTTGTTAAAGTTTCTGTGACATAGAAACTTTGCTCGTGTAAACGCGCCCTTACCTGTGCTCACTAGGTACAGTTATTTACCAGTGCCAGTATGGTAATTTACCAATGCTGGTAAACAGAATACTCATTATTAATTTTAAAGGTGACGATACCCTACAAAACAAATATTAAACACTTTTCTGCTGTTTATTAAACTTTAGAAGAAATGTATGGGGCTGTACATTGGAAAAAGGGGGAAAAAGTGACACAAATTAAAACAAAAACCAACTCTTTAGCAATATAGACAAGTACCTTTTATGAAAGTGATTTTTTTTATTTGTTGTATTTAAATTTAACGAGCTTTTAGGTGTAATATCAGGTGTAGATCTTGTATAATTGTTGTAGTTTTAATTTCTGTATAATATACCAACGTTGGTATTCGAATTTCGAATGTAGGCAGGTGAAATTATATATTAGATGTGTAGCTAGCATCGGATTTCTTGAAGCATTATGGCACAAAAACTTGCCGTAATTTGAATATAGAAATAATAGCAGGCAGAAAGCACAAACATTTGTCGCTAATTGTCACAGGAGGGAATCACAATTTTGATAAAGACAGAATTGAGATAATAAGTAATGTCTAAGAGAAAGTATTTGAAATGAAGAAAAAAGATTTCATTAGTCTGATGTCGGTTTTCAAACAAAAGAAAAAAAATTATATACCAAGGTGTTATCACATTTCTTTACAGCAATTTTGTTGATAATAAAAAAGGGTAACCAAAAGAAAAGGACCCACAATGCATCTGTGAGAAGAATTGACTCGTATTGCCTACATATTATCTGTGCAGTCTTATGGTTTTCTAATTTGCTAACATCCTTTGGACTCTTTATAATGGAAGGCAATGTTGATTGGCCAGCTGTTTAGATGTGCAGCCTGATCAAAATCTTGCTTTTTGTACATTGCATGAGCTACCTGTTCTTGTGGGTTAGTTAGAATTTGAAATTTAGCCTGATTAAAGTCAAGAGGCACTTTATTCAAATCCCATGTTTAAAAACAAAAGACAAATAGGTTGTATTGTTGAAAAGTTTTTATATTTATTTTGTAAGGAATATTGAAAAGGAATTGAAAAAAAGAAAAGAAAAAAAGGAAAAGAAAAAAAAAGGAAAGGAAATGCATACAAAAAAGTTTAAAAGTACATGTACATGCTTAGTGACTTGAAAAAGTATGCAGTAATAGTAAAATCATACCACACAAATTGGCTTTAACCCTTATAGTGCAAAAAGCAAACAACAAAATTTATGACTGCAAAATTTCAAAAAATGTTTCGTCCAAGCTATATCATATCTATTCTATTCCATCCCATAACCTCATATCATATTGAGAGCAAACAGTTTAGATCTAGATGAGGTGGCTCATGATGAGCCACTCATCAGGATCTACATTGGTTGAAAATTCATGTATTTTCGCTGGCGCTTAAAGTGACAATTTAATTTTTTTACCTGGCACTATCGAAGCTTAAATCATAACAAATCAAAGTACTGATCTATTGAAAGACAGAAGAGTTCAGATTTGTCAAAAGTATAGTTACCTAGTTTTTCTGCATGGTGGCAGGATTCATATAAAGCATGCAAAGATAAAGATTCAAGTCTCTGAAAATATCCATATATTAGCATGTACCTACCATATTGAACCTAATAAATGCCCCTGCTTTAATAAACGGCCCCTGCTTCTTTTCCAAAAATAATGTTATATTAATTTGTATGAATTCCTGCTTGCTTCTTTGGATGAAATTGGGCCTACTCTTTCAGGAAAGTATTTGCTCCTAGAGGAGCAAATTCTTTCCTTTAAGAGTTGACCCCCACCCCTCTAGTAGAAAGGGAGGCAAAAATGGTAGAGTACCTTACTAATTCACCTTTACACTGTTTATTAGAAGTATTTTGGCAGTGGCTGAATTACTACAAATTATACTCTAATTTATGCCCCCCTTTAGTAAAATGCAACACCCCCGGGATGTTTAATAGGATTAATATGGTATGAACAGACAGAAAGACTTACATACGGTCAAGGGGCAAAAGTTATTCCAAAATGTGATTTTACCAAAGTCTTATGTATTTTTTCATGTTAACTGGAAAGTAAATTTTTTGCACTTCTGTCAAACATGACACAATTATTTGGTCCTGGTAAAAAGCAAAATGAATAATGCAGGCAATATATTTATTTCAGTTTATTTGTTCATTCTATACTTGAGTTACATGACTTCAAGTTTTATGCCCAGTTTTAATGATGCCACCATTAATGTCAGTGGAAACTTGTTGCTTTCAAATTTTATTCTTAGTTAGACAAGCTGTAAGTTGACAGAGAGGTCAATGGAAACTTGTTGCTTTCAAATTTTATTCTTAGTTAGACAAGCTGTAAGTTGACAGTGAAGTCAGTGGAAACTTGTTGCTTTCAAATTTCATTCTTAGTTAGACAAGCTGTAAGTTGACAGTGAAGTCAGTGGAAACTTGTTGCTTTCAAATTTTATTCTTAGTTAGACAAGCTGTAAGTTGACAGAGCAGTCAGTGGAAACTTGTTGCTTTCAAATTTTGTTCTTAGTTAGACAAGCTGTAAGTTGACAGTGAAGCCAGCGGAAACTTGTTTTTTCAAATTTTATTCTTAGTTAGACAAGCTGTAAGTTGACAGAGCAGTCAGTGGAAACTTGTTGCTTTCAAAATTTATTGCTAGTCAGACTGTAAGTTGACATTGAGATCAGTGGAAACTAAGCTGTTAGTTAATTGACAGTGAGGCTAGTGGGCTAGTGGAAACTAGTTGCTTTTAAAATTTATTCTTAGTGGAAACTTGTTGCTTTCAAAATTTATCCACAGACCAGCTGTCATTTGACAGTGAGGTCATTTCAAACTTGTTGCTTTCATAGGTTATTCTTAGTAAACAAGCTGTAAGTAGACAGTGAGGTCAGTGTAAATGCAGGGCGTTCAAAATTTATTTTTTGTGGAAACTTGTTGCTTTCAAAAATTTATTCACATTTAGACAGCTGTCATTTGCTTTCAAAGTTTATTCTAAGACAAGCTGTAAGTTGACAGTGTGCTGCTTTCAAAATGTATTCTTAGTTAGACCAGCTGTTAGTTGACAGTGAGTAGACAAAATCGGTTTCCTTAGATTTATCCCAGCAGGCACACAACGTTGAATCAACATTGAATCAACCTTGATTCAACATCATGATGTTGAATCAAGGTTGAACCAATGTTGATTCAACATTATGTGCCCAATTCCTGGAGAACTGCCAGAATTAATTTTCTTGTGAAAATATTTATGAAATTACCTATTTCCTTGAGTTTAAATTCTGAACAAGAACTTTCACAATAACCACAAAATTGATACAGTATTATAAGCTTACAAAAATAATGTGGTAAATTGGTGCTTTTTCAGGGGGAGCAACTCTATCATATTCATTTTTGCCTCCCTTATCACTGGGGATCAAATCTTAAATGAAAGAACTCTCCTCTGGAGGACTTCATAGCCTATTATCTAGAGGCAGTGGGTGTTGAAGGCTCACCTTATCTGAAAGAAGGAGCCCATTCTCAATTATCTTCCTACGTCACAACCGCTTCTGTGTCAGTGAGGCGCTTTACGCATCGAAAATAACACAGGTCATTCGCTATATGGCCTTTGCATTTTTAAATGGCAATAACTTGTATGTTTATGTGAATTTTGTGGTAAAATTTCCAATATCAGTTGAAACCATGATTTTCTCCTAATAAATGAAATTTTGTTCGCAAAATCAAAAATATTACCGAGATATGATGGGTTAAAATAAACCGATTTAAAATGCTTTTTAATAAGCGTCTGGCTTTGTTTTCACCTAGTAACTCTGTGGAGCTCTTTGATTGGAGATTTGTTTAGTGCAAAATACCTGGATGACAAGAATCGAGAATACCACCCCTTTCAGTGCCTTCAGCCCTTCCTGATTTGAAAAGGGTACCCATTAACTGCTGGGTTGACAAGGAGAGTTTTCAAGTCACTGGCTGACCCATTGAGGTTTCAGACCAATAATCTTCAGCACCATTGTCCAGCACTCTAACCAGTTGACTATGGGCCACATTGAGAAAGGAGGAAAAATGTAAATGGCAGAGTTGCTTCCCCTGAAAGTGTATCCATTCACCTAAAAAGTCTAAGAATTATGTAAGAAGTTATATCTGTGTAATTCACTGCAGCCTAAAAGTGGTGTTAATATCTCCTAATGAATTTTCCAGTCCGAGCGCTAGATGACTACGATAATGATAATTTTGATGGGTCTGACATATGTTGTGTCATTTAATAAGAAATTAACAAATTTTTCTGCAGATCAAAAGCCTATATTAATACTAAATAAACAGGCTGCAACTTCTGCGCAGGGTTTGGGTATTAAGTAACAGTTAATATGTTACAAGTAGCACTATTTATATGTAATTAAAAGAATATTGAAAAGGAAATCTCGAAACATATTCTCTTACATTTAATGGGTTCTAGAACAGAAATTGGAATGAAAGGAAGCTATTTTCCATCTGAAGACTGTTATTATTCTTATATGTCTGATACGTAGTATAATTACTGAACATTTTGGGCCATGTTATAGACTACATGTTACTGATTTTAGCAACAGATTTTCCTGTTTTTAAACTTGATCATGTCAAATTGTCGCGACAGCAGATACCAGTTACATGTATATATTTGTTGGCTAAATGGCCGACAATGCAGATCATGATCAGACTGCTCCTTTGGGAGCAGTCTGATCTGGGTCTGCAGTGTAAGCACTGGTATTTCTGTCTGGATGCTTCGGGTTATTACAGCAAGCTAACTAATTTATGAAGAAATGAGACATATTCTAGAAAAAAATCTGACCATAGACACATTAAATGATATAGAGGATCTTACACGAGTGGTCATTTCATGTTAAATTTATGAAACAAGCCTTCGGCGAGTTTCATAAATTTCATATGAAATTACCACAAGTGTAAGATTCTGTTTATCATATGACCCTTTAAATTAGGGTTCTCACGCCCTCAAACTGGACATTATTTCTACAAGAAAATGCATTGATGACATGGACGTTGTCAATGACGTTACATGTACGTGCCAAAGTGTTATTACATGTGTGGTCATACGATTTTTATGACATGACGTTATTCACTGAATAACAGTGACATCATATGATAAATGATTATCTCAGCTTCCTTTAGTATCATTAGCTTATAAAACTTAAAGAAACTTAAGGTAATTTAGGACATATGGTGCCTTTTAGACTTCAAAAAAAAAAAATAAAAAAGGTTTCTTTGCGGTTTTGGCATTTTGCAGTTCAGGTTGACCAAAGAGTGGTTTTGGGCAGTCTGTAAGAAGAAGACGGTGTGTAAGCATTATGCAAAAAGTAAATCAACTTACCAACTTTTGCTAAAACCTCATTGAATTGAATGTATTTTTAGACTTGCAAGGAAATAAATTGCATTGTGTCTGCTTAATGAATTTATTGACTATATACCAATGAAAAAATATTTAAGGCAATTTTTATTGGCGAAATAGCCCATATTACTACAGAAGCATTTTTAAGGTGGCAGGCTCTGAAATTTTGGAAAGTTTTTTGACAGTGCATCAATGGGAAATTTAGGCGATATACAGAACTGCCCCAAAAGTGAGTCAACTTTTCTAAAATCCCATTGACTTACATGTATTTGACAGTATGCAAGAAAATTAATTATGTTGCTTTTGCTCAACAGATCGCAATAAAATATATACTGTTAGAAAGGAAGAAAGCTATGGCAAAATGCAAAAAAATACTCATTATAGAGTAGAGTCCTTATTTTGTGAAAGCGAACAGTCTATGCAAGTTTGCTTTCAGGTTAGAAAAGTAAGTTTTCCATTTACATTGGTGACGTCTTAGAAAAGAAAGTTTTCCATTGACATTGGTGACGTCTTAGAAGAAAGATTTCCATTGACATTGGTGACGTCGCTGAAAAGCTGACAAAAATCAGAGCCAACCACATTCAGCCTGCCAAATATGTGTCAATGAAAAGTTACGAAAAAATGTTTTTATTACTATAATAATCATTTAAGGTTTTTAACAGTATAATTTTCTTTATTTTAATCGTGGAAGCAGATGCAATGCAGTTTATTTTCTCGCATGTCCAAAAATACATGCAAGTAAATGGGATTTTAGGAAAAACTTGGTATAGTTGTTTAGTATGCCATAATAAAATAGTATCAGGCACTTTTGAAGACACTGTAAATACTCAATCTGTCTGAGCAAGTGAGGTTCACTTAAGTCGGACTGCTCACTGCTGTAAAAGCAGTCTGACCAGGGTCTGGACTGTATGCTAGTCTGCCAGTGATTTTATAAAAAAAAATTGAGAGAGAGAGAAAAAAGAAAGACATAATTAATAAATAAGCTTGTTAAAGTTTTTGGTTAATTACAGTAACTGGCGAAGGTGTCCAAATATTCCTGGAAATTACCGTAAAACTGTAAAAAATTGTGACGCCTAAAATAATCACATAATAATCCGGAAAAATGAACAGTTTTAGTTTTACATTGTAGAAATGCCTCCAAAAGATGCAGATTGAATGGCAAACACTGTAGACCCTGATCAGACTGCTCCTTCAGGAGCAGTCTGATCTGAGTCTGCACTGTTTGCACAGACAACGTCCCAATTCTTAGGTTTTTACGTTAGTTGATCATGATGAAGAGTAACATTGGTAGCATAGTTACTAGAAAAAGCTGTTACAATGTAGTCTAAGAATTTTCTAGGTTTCAGAAAAATATTTTTGACTGATTTACTGCTTGTTTTACAGGAAGTAATAAGCTTCTCAGTGATAAAGATCAGTGTACCATTTGCACCAGTCTGCTTTGTTTTTACAACCATCATTTCTGACTTCTTGTAAATAGAAAGCACATACATGTACAGTATCAGTAATAGAATATATTGGATCACTATATGTACTGTAATGGACATTTTTGACTGGTTCAAAGTGTGTCCAACCATGCCAACAGTATGAACACATGGATAGCATGAGCTGTTTGCAGATGTGCTAGTATTAAGTTTTGCACAAAATTGTGCACAACTTGGTGGCTGTACATCCATAGGGCGCACCCAGTCTTGCTTGTTACTTATACTATTT
Source organism: Ctena decussata (assembly GCA_963989385.1). Lineage (NCBI taxonomy): Eukaryota > Metazoa > Mollusca > Bivalvia > Lucinida > Lucinidae > Ctena > Ctena decussata. The sequence continues at coordinate 45,408,064 of OZ022510.1, forward strand.
TTTTTTGTTGCTGTTATACATAATAGTCTGATGGAAAAAGAGCCTTTAAAATATTATTAGTTGGGCCACATTAGCCTTTATTCTTTTACACTTTTCAAATTGCTTGTAGAGCCTGGCATGGTAGTTTTATGGGAAAGAATTTTCTTCCTGAGTGGGAGCGAGTTCTCATTGAAGAATGTTTTAGACAATGAACACTCAGGGTTAAAGTTGCTGAAAATACAAACATTGACCAATAGTGAAGACACTAATCATAAATTAAATGTCAGCTGTCTGCACGTAATACAGTCATTACAAGAAATAGGGTAGATCATGTCTGTCATGGTATGCACATTGTTAGCATGTATCAGGTGTTAACTCTTTAAGCCCCAGTGACGCAATTAGCAAAAATTGCAAACAGCATAGATCCTGATGAGGCGGCTCATAATGAGCCGCCTCATCTAGATCTACACTGTTTGCCCTCTAGTCTTTGAATTCTCACTATAAAAAGTCTTGGACAAGGCATTTTTTTAATTTTTGCAGACGTAAATTTTGTCGTCTGCTTTTTGGTACTGAAAGAGTTAAGCCACTAGTTATCCACACTGCCAGACATACCAAGTAGGATTTTTTTTTTACATTTCAACTGTATTGGTTACAATGTGCAAGAAAAAACTAAGTGTTTCCTTTATATACTGCTCACAAAAAGTAGGGGATATTATGACATCGAAGAGAGTACAAAGATTAATAATAATGGCTGGTTTAGTTTATTGTAGTATATTGACAGAACACTATTCAACTAAAACAGAAACAGTCAAGGCAGGTCATGTGACCTAGAATAGTACATAAAGGACAATGGGGTCTACACCTCAATTTCACATCGGTGAAAAAAATTCTTTTGGACCCTCCAAGATTCTGTAAATAATAAAATTCTTCATAATTTTCCAAACTGAAAACACCCACTTTGGTAGGCTTTATTGCATTATTTAAGGTGTAGGGCTGTTACAAATGTTACCATATGTGAGACAATTCACCAAACAATGGTATCTTTTACGCCTATCATTTTCTCCTGTGACAAAATCGCAAGAAAAAAGTATCTCTATCATGTTAACTGAGGCATTAGGCCTCTGTCTTAATAAAGTTTGCATAAAAATCATTAGTCATTGCTGGGCTGGATTCGTGTGAAATTTGGGTGTCGACCCCTTGTCTACTTCCCATTTACTCTATGGTCACGTGACAATCTTAATCCTTTTGATATTCATATTGAGAGTCTCTATGAATATTTGTTTTATGAATTATAACAGTTTAATATTCATCTACTTATTTTCCTTACTTCTGCTGCCTTAAATGTCTTAATATCCCTTACTTATTTTGAGCAGTATAGTTAGATTTTCTATGAAAATATAAACAATGATATAATCCTTGTGCCACTCACTCACTGTGCTCAAGATTATATGTTCATCTTTATTTGGAATTCTAGACAGCTGCCTATATGTACAGCCCCTGATCATTCTGGTGATTCAAATACTGTGTAAATGACTTGTTTTTCAATACTTCAATGATTTTTGTGAAACTTTCAAGTACTGTAAACCAATTTGTTTGTATATATAGATGCATAATAGATATATATTTCCACGAGCATGAAAATTTCATAAAAACAGATCATCATGAAATTTGAATTCTGCAGTCTGACCAGTTGAGATGACAGAATCTAAATGAAAAATTTCACCAGGAAGTTGAATGCTGTTAGAATTAAAATCTCATCATTGGAAGTAGGTCACATTTCATCATGGTTATGATCGCATGCTTTCTTCTAGAATTATGTCCTTGATCTCTCCATTAACATTTAACATGCTAAGCTGCCCCTGCATCAAATTTCAACAGTACTTTACAAAACTTATCAGAAACTGAATTTAGCAAGCTGATCAAGACGCTTTGTGTCAGAGTTTTGGCTTTTGAGTGTTTCTGAATCTTGCAGCAGTGACTCCTTTCAAAGTCATATTTCTCAGAGTCTGACATGCCTATAAATGGAGGGGATGTTTGGCCTTTAATTGGAGTTAAAATGGTTACAAACGCACACACACACACAAAAACGTCTTTGGAGCAGTCTCATCTCGGTCTATATGTGACAATTATAAGTTGATTCAGTTGAACTTGGGTGATTGTGTGTTCCATATACCATTTGCATAAACCTTATAGTCTTTCACTTATTGTCATTACTTAAGCCTGGCCTTATTTCCATCTTTAATAATGGTGGTAAAGTGATTTAAATTTCATGATTTTAACCTAATGAAAAGTAGATGATGGGCTATCAATGGATGGAGACCATTATTAGATAAAATAAAGTATATCATATTCTTATGGCATTATTTGACACCCATGCAGCTGTAGCTGTGCATTTCAACAATGTTCATTTTCTGAATACATGAGCCACCTCACATGAAAAATAGCTTGAAATGTCCGCAAACAGTGGAGACTCGAACAAGTCTGTAAGTCTGTGCAATCTAGCTTTGAGCCTTTGTTTTTTGTGTGTAGATTCCTCAGGGTCTATGCTGAGTCATGGTGAGTGGGAACAACAAAGGTGCTGATCAGACTGTGCAGAAGTGCAGGCTTGCCTGAGCCTTCGCTGTTTGCGTATGCCATATGTACCCTTTTTGCATATTTTGGCTCATGATTTTCATTTCAATTGCATTACTGTAAAAATTTCTAAAAGTTGGGACACTTAAAAATAATTTCCGTAATTTGTCCATAAACGGAACTGTCTGGTTATACAGTGGAGTTATACCTCAAAGATGCAGATGGAATGGCAAACAGTGTAGACCCTGATCAGACTGCTTCTTTAGAAGCAGTCTGATCTGGGTCTGCTCTGTTTGCTCAAACCTGACCGTCCCATTTCTTGGAATTTTTGCGGTATATAATAGATAAGATTTCAGCAGATGGGGCCTGGGTATGTTCTTAGGGTAAAACAATACTGCTTTGAATAATAGGATAATAGAATTAACATGGCTATTTAGACATACAAGTGTAAGACTAAAAAACACCTGCATTAATTCAGCATAAATACCCATGGTTTAACACACTTTCTGCACAGGAAAGAAATAACATGACAATAAGCATCTCCATAATTTCATATTGTCAGCTGTTTGAGCAGAACAGAATAGAACAGAACTAGAGCTGGACAGACAAGAGAAAGAAAGGAAATAAAGAGAAAAAAATCAGGGGGGGGGGGGGGGGGTCACATGGTCTTTAAATGGGTACAGATGTGCCGCTGGAACTCCGATAACCCACCCTATTCATGTATAACACAAATGCCAAAATATAAACCTATTCATGTATTTTGTATCAAACTTGGACCCTATTCCTGTATACTGCAGTAAAGTTACTTAGATTAGCTCATGAATCTGCCATTAAGCCTTAATGAAAATTCAAGAAATTAGTATGCTGAGAACATTTGTTGTTTTTATGCCCCCAACTTCGGAGAAGTTTAGGGGGCATATTGGTTTGGGCCTGTCCGTCCGTCTGTCTGTCTGTCCGTCTGTCCCTCTGTCCGTCTGTCCATCCATCCGTAACTCTTTTGACAGCTGGGAAACTCAAGAACCGCATATGCTAGGATCTTGAAATTTTATATGTGGTATGTATGTGAAAAATAAGCGAACACATATTTTTTCTTTTTTCCGCCAGTCACGTATTTCCAGAGTTATGCCCCATTTTCGACTTAGTCAATGGAACCTTGTGAACAAAATATCTCAAGAACCCCTGATGCTAGGATCATGATTTTTTGCAGGATGACATTGCTCATGGTGTAGATGACCTGGAAAAAAAAAAAAGTGAATTTTTGACCGAGTTATGCCCCTTTTTCGACTTAGTGCATTGTAAGCATATGGAACCTTGTGAACAAAATATCTCAAGAATTCCTGATGCTAGGATTGTGATTTTCTGCAGGAAGACATTGCCAAAGGTGTAGATGATCTGATTAACTTTTGAAAGTCATTGGTGAATTTTTGACCGAGTAATGCCCCTTTTCGACTTAGTGGATTGTAAGCCTATGGAACCTTGTGAACAAAAAATCCCAAGTGCCCCTGATTCTAGGATTGTGATTTTCTGCAGGAAGACATTGCCCAAGGTGTAGATGACCTGATTAACTTTTGAAAATCATTGGTGAATTTTTGACCGAGTTATGCCCCTTTTTCGACTTAGTGCATTATAAGCCTATGGAACCTTGTGAACTAAATATCTCGAGAATCCCTGATGCTAGGATCCTGATTTTTTGCAGGAAGACATTGCCAGAGATGTAGATGAGCTGGTTAACTTTTGAAAATCATTGGTGAATATTTGACTGAGTTATGCCCCTTTTTCGGAAATAGGCATTTTGTATAGGAACAAGCTTGTGAACAAAATATCTGAGGAACTGCATACATAAGCTAGGATGCTTATATTGGGTATGCAGGTTTGAACTAAGGTGTAGATGGCTTGATTAACTTTTGAGCATATTTCATAAATTTTTGGTAGTATTTTTCCCATTATCGGACATAGGCATTTTGAATACAAAGAAGCTATATGAATAATTTTGTGAGCAAAATATCTGAAGAACCTCTAAGCTATGTTCCTTATATTTGTCATACAGTTAGATGAAATGATTAAAACTCCTTTCTGGCTTTAACATTATGGGATAAACCTTCTTTAGAGGCAAGCATACGGTTGGGGGCATATAGTGTTTCATAAACACATTTTCTAAATCAGATATACGCTGGCTTTTATATACAGAGTTTGGAGAAATAAGACCTACTTTGTGTATATTAGTCTGAAAAATCATACCTATTGATGTATCTGGCAGATAAAAAAAGTAGGGCTATTCCAGTGGCACATATATACCCTGCTTTAGAATGGAAGTGACCCCCCCCCCTCCCCCCCCCCCCCCCCCCTGTGAAAAAAATCAGCTGTTTGAACAGAACAGAGTAAAACAAAATATATGCCCTCACACTAGAGCTAGGCAGGCAAGAGAAAAAAATGGAAGTAAAGATGAAGAAAAAGCTGCGGAAAGTGGTTTAAATCATTTTGGAAAAAAATGCATTAGGCATGAAATTTGATGTAGACCTTACTGACAACTTTTGAGTAAATTGGTAAATATTATCTAGATATTACTTACCAATTATATAGGTAATTGCATAGCTAGTACTGGCAACTTTTAGAGAAAAAGTGTAGTATTGGCAACATTTAGAATGAAAGGGTATATTTTTATCTAATGAGTATACTGGCAACATCAAGTTTATCTGTACACAGTACTGGCAGCATTTAAGCTTTGCTCACACGAGCAGTTTCTTTGACAAAAGGATTTGGTACAGAAATATAAATGTTCATGTAAACAAAAAATTTTGCCTATTTTCTATGCCAAATTCATATGGTAAACTTTATTTGACTAACAAAATTTGTTGGTGTGAACGGAAGGGTTGCCATAGAATATGTAACAAAGAAACTAGCTATGAAGATACATGTATGAACACAGAAAAAATAAGTTTAATTTTGAACAAAGTATTAGAAAATGTGGCATGGTTGGCCATTCACACAGGTAAAGTCTATTTGTCCAGGTTGAATTGAAAAAAATGAAGTGTTTTTAGTGCCATTAGCGTCAGATCAGCGAATCCGGTGTAACGGTCAGTTTTTTCCCCCGGCCCAGTCTTTCCCCGGGGAAGAACTGGGCCGGCCCATTTCTTCCCCGGGGAAAAAACTGACTAGTCAGTTCTTTCCCCCGGGGAAGAAACTGACCAGTCAGTTTTTTCCCCACCCAGTCAGTTTTTTCCCCACCATAAATTTTTAGCTCACCTGAGCCAGCGGCTCCGGGGGAGCTTATAGGATGGTAAGGCTCCGTCGTCCGTCGTCGTCCGTCGTCCGTCCGTCAACAATTTCAAACGACTTCTCCTCTGAAACCGCTGGGCCAATTGTAACCAAATTTCATATATGGCCTCCAGAGGAAGGGGGAACGAAAAATTGTTCAAACCGTCCTGGTCACATGACCAACATGGCCGCCACGCCCATATATGGTAAAAACCTAAAAAAATCTTCTTCTCCAGAACCAATAGGCCGATGGCCTTGAAACTTGGTATGTAGCATCGGGTACATGAGTACTACCAAGATTGTTCAAATTATGACCTTGGGTTGACCTTGACCTTTTTTACGGCAAGGTCAAATTTGCTTCCTTGTGCTTTTATATGGGAAAATGCTAGAACATAAGATATCTTGAAAACCGTTGAAGATTTTGGGCTAAAAATCGATATCTACAGTCATCTACATGAGTACATGAAGATTTATGAGTACAAGAGGTCAAGGTCATTCTTTGACCTTTGACCCAGAACTCTCATATTTTGACAATTTCAAACAATCTTCTCAACAGCCACTGGGCCAATTGAAACCAAATTTCATATAGAGCCTCTAGGGGATGAGGGAATGAAAATTTGTTCAAATGGTTCAGGTCACATGACCAACATGGCCGCCAGTGCCCATATATGGTAAAAAACTTGAAAAATCTTCTTCTCCTGAACCAATTGACCGATGGCCTTGAAACTCGGTATGTAGCATTGGGTACTCGAGTACTATCAAGATTGTTCAAATTATGACCTTGGGTTGACCTTGACCTTTTTACGGCAAGGTCAAATATGGGAAAATTCTAGAACTTAAGATATCAGGGAAAGTTTTGAAGATTAAGGTCTAAAAGTTGGTATATGCAGTCATCTTTAATGAGTACAATGAAGATTTGTGAGTACAAGAGGTCAATGTCATTCTTTGACCTTTGACCCTGAGCTCTCATATTTTGTCAATTTCAAGCAATCTTCTCAAAAACCACTCGGCCTATTGTAACCAAATTTCATATAGAGCCTCCAGGGTATGGGGGAATGAAAATTTGTTCAAATGGTTCAGGTCACATGACCAACATGGCCGCCATGCCCATATATGCTAAAACCTAAAAAAATCTTCTTCTCCAGAACCAATTGACTGATGGCCTTGAAACTTGGTATGTAGCATTGGGTACTCCAGTACTATCAAGAGTGTTCAAAATGATGACCTTGGGGTGACCTTGGCCATTTTACAGCAAGGTCAAATATGGGAAAATGCTAGAACATAAGATTTCATGGAAAGTTTTGAAGATTTAGGCCTAAAAATTGGTAAATACAGTCATCTTAATGTGTACATTAAGATTCATGACTACAAGAGGTCAAGGTCGTTCTTTGACCTTTGACCCTGAATTCTCAGAATAGTTTGACAATTTCAAACTTCTCCTTAAAAGCCAATGCGCAATTGTAACCAAATATTATATAGAGCCTTCAGGGGTCGAGGAAATGAAAATTTCTTCAAATGGTCTGGGTTACATGACCAACATGGCCACCATGACCATATATGGTAAAAACCTTTCAAAATCTTTTTCTCCAGAACCAATTGATCAGTGGCCTTGAAACTTGGTATGTAGCATTGGGTACTCCAGTACTATCAAGATTGTTTAAATTATGACCTTGGTTGACCTTGACCTTTTTACAGCAAGGTCAAATATGGGAAAATGCTAGAACATAAGATTTCATGGGAAGTTTTTGGCCTAAAAATTGGTATATACAGTCGTCTTAATGAGGTCATGAAGAATTATGAGTACAAGAGGTCAAGGTCATTCTTTGACCTTTGACCCAGATCTCTCATATTTTGACATTTTCAAACATTTTCTCAAAAGGCAAAGGGCCAATTGTAATCACATTTCATATAGAGCCTCCAGGGGTTGATTGAACGAAAAATTTGTTCAAACGGTCCAGGTCACATGACCAACATGGCCACCATACCCATTTATGGTATAAACCTTAAATATTTTTTCTTCTCCAGAACCAATACACCAATGGCCTTGAAACTTGGTAAGTAGCATGGAGTACTAGAGTACTACCAAGACTGTTCAAATGATGACCTCGGTTTTTCCTTAACTTTTTTTTGCGGCATGGTCAAATATGGGAAAATGCTAGAACATAAGAATTCATGGAAAGTTTTGCCTAAAAAATGGTATATATGGTTGCCTTAATGAGTACATGAAGATTTATGAGTACAATAGGTCATGGTCATTCTTTGACTTTTTACCCAAGACTCATATTTTGACAATTTCAAAACATAAGAAAAAGCCACTTTGCCAATTGTTCAGGTGAGCGATTCAGGGCCTCATGGCCCTCTTGTTCTGATAGCATATTGATTTATCATTTTTAGTGGGGAAACACTTTGAAAGCTTTTTTTAAATCCCAGGAAGACATTTTATCGCTAAAATTTCCATCCTAGAAAGTGTAGAATAAAAGTGGTCTGCCAACTCTTTCCCAGCACTAAAAGAGTGATAATGTAGGTTATTTAGAATGCAATAATAACCCTTTTTATGAATACAAGTGAAATTTGTTATATGCAAGTATTTAGGAACGTTGGTACTGAGAAGCAATACATTGAGCTCTTACAAATGGGGGTGGGGAAAGACTGGGCCCGCCCAGTCTTTCCCCAACCTGATTACAAAGAACTCCCGTTTTGAAATAATATGATTTTAAAGCAACTGGTATTTGTAAAAAAATGGCTAATTTCATTACAGAACTGATCTGGTAATAAAATCTTGTTTCCCTATGTAGCAAAAGGTTGGGAAATACTTCACTGGGGAGGGGTGGGGAAAGACCGGGCCGGCCCATTCTTTCCCAACCCTGATAACAAAGAACTCATTATTTGAAGTAAAATGATTTGAGAACAACTGCTGTGTAGAGAAATCAGCTAATTTATATCAGAGAGACAAGCTAGTGAGAAAATCTTGCTTCACTGTTTACCAAAGGGGTTGGATATTCTGCACTGAGGGTGGGGAAAAACTGGGCCGGCCCATTCTTTCCCCACCCTGAAGAAAGTGATATGGTGGAAATACATACTTGGATTTAGAAACGGGGTTTATTCCTGTTTTTATACATAGTAGTAAAATTAAATATGTTCCAGCACTTGTGAACTCTGGTAATAATATGTTATAATTTTAGCTCTATTTTATGGGGGTGGGGAAAAACTGGGACGGCCCAGTCTTTCCCCTGCCTGAAATCAAAGAACTCATTATTTGTAGTAATATGATTTGAAAACAACTGGTATGTGGAGAAATTGGCTACTTAATATCACAGAAACAAGCAGGCAAGAAAATCTTGTTTCACTATTTACCATAGGGGTTGGTTATTCTGCACTGGAGGTGGGGAAAAACTGGGCCGGCCCATTCTTTCCCCACACTGAAAAAAGTGATAGTGGTTGAAATACATAGTTGGATTTAGAAATGGATATGGCTGAGTTTATGCACTATAATGAAATTTAATATGTTCCAGCATGACTGTATGAACTCCGGTGTGACCATCTTATACCTTTAGCACTTTCTTTTGGGGGTGGGGAAAAACTAGGCCGGCCCATTCTCTCCCCACCCTGAAGAAAGTGATAATGGTGGAAATACATAGTTGGATTTAGAAATGGGATTTTTGGCTGTGTTTATGCGTTATAATGAAATTTGATATGTTCCAGCATGAATGTTCCATGGTATGACTGTCTTATTCTTTAAACTCTTTCTTTTGGGGGTGGGGAAAAACCAGGCTGGCCCATTCTTTCCCCATCCTGAAAACAAAGAACTCTTTTTTGGAAGTTATATGATTTCAGAACAACTTGTATGTGGAGAAATGGGCTACCTAATATCACAGAAACAAGCAGGCAAGAAAATCTTGTTTCACTGTTTACCATAGGGGTTGGTTATTCTGCACTGGGGGTGGGGAAAAACTAGGCCGCCCCATTCTTTCCCCACCCTGAAAAAAGTGATAATGGTGGAAATACATAGTTGGATTTAGAAATGGAGTTTTTGGCTGAGTTTATGCATTATACTGAAATTTAATATGTTCCAGCATGTATGAACTCTGGTGTGACCATTTTATTCTTTAAGCACTTTGTTTTGGTGGTGGGGAAAAACTGGGCCAGCCCATTCTTTCCCTACCCTGAAAACAAAGAACTCATTTTTGGAATCAATATGTTTTGATAACAACTGGTATGTGGAGAAATTGGCTAAAAATTATCATAGAAACAAACAGGCAAGAAAATCTTGTTTCACTGTTTACCATAGGGGTTGGTTATTCTGCACTGGGGGTGAGGAAAAACTAGGCCGGCCCATTCTTTCCCCACCCTGAAAAAAGTGATAGTGGTTGAAATACATAGTTGGATTTAGAAATGGATATGGCTGAGTTTATGCATTATACTGAAATTTAATATGTTCCAGCATGTATGAACTCTGGTGTGACCATCTTATTCTTTACGCTCTTTGTTTTGGTGGTGGGGAAAAACTGGGCCGGCCCATTCTTTCCCCACCCTGAAAACAAAGAACTCATTTTTGAAAGTAATATGTTTTGAGAACAACTGGTATGTGGAGAAATTGGCTAAAAAATATCATTGAAACAAACAGGCAAGAAAATCTTGTTTCACTGTTTACCATAGGGGTTGGTTATTCTGCTCTGGGGGTGGGGAAAAACTAGGCCGGTCCATTCTTTCCCAACCCTGAAAAAAGTGATAATGGTGGAAATACTAGTTGGATTTAGAAATTGGATTTTTGGCTGTGTTTATGCGTTATAATGAAATTTGATATGTTCCAGCATGAATGTACCATGGTATGACTGTCTTATTCTTTAAGCTCTTTCTTTTGGGGGTGGGGAAAAACTGGGCCAGCCCATTCTTTCCCCACCCTGAAAACAAAGAACTCTTTTTTCAAAGTAATATGATTTCAGAACAACTTGAATGTGGAGATATAAGCTACCTAATATCACAGAAACAAGCAGGCAAGAAAATCTTGTTCCACTGTTTACCATAGGGGTTGGTTATTCTGCACTGGGGGTGGGGAAAAACTAGGCCGGCCCATTCTTTCCCCACCCTGAAAACAAAGAACTCTTTTTTGGAAGTTATATGATTTCAGAACAACTTGAATGTGGAGAAATGGGCTACCTAATATCACTAGTAAATATCACAGAAACAAGCAGGCAAGAAAATCTTGTTTCACTGTTTACCATAGGGGTTGGTTATTCTGCTCTGGGGGTGGGGAAAAACTAGGCCGGCCCATTCTTTCCCCACCCTGAAAAGCCAGGCCGGGTAGCGCAATCGGTAGGGCACCTGACTCGTAAGTCAGAGGTCCTGGGTTCGAATCCCGGTATGGCCACATACTTTCGTTTCTCCTTCCGCTGATTCAAGAAGGGCAGTTGTCAGTTACTGGCGAAAGTATGTGCACTTAGTACTGGTTAACCGCTTAGGAGGTCTAAGCCTGCCCAGGAATAGTGTGGTTAGGTTAACTGACAGTCCCGACATGACCTTAGTTGTTTACCGTGGACGTTAAGCATCAAATCAACCAACCCACCCTGAAAAAAGTGATAATGGTGGAAATACTAGTTGGATTTAGAAATGGGATTTTTGGCTGTGTTTATGCGTTATAATGAAATTTGATATGTTGCAGCATGAATGTACCATGGTATGACTGTCTTATTCTTTAAGCTCTTTCTTTTGGGGGTGGGGAAAAACTGGGCCAGCCCATTCTTTCCCCACCCTGAAAACAAGAACTCTGTTTTTTAAAGTAATATGATTTCAGAACAACTTGAATGTGGAGAAATGGGCTACCTAATGTCACAGAAACAAGCAGGCAAGAAAATCTTGTTTCACTGTTTACCATAGGGGTTGGTTATTCTGCACTGTGGGTGGGGAAAAACTGGGCCGGCCCATTCTTTCCCCACCCTGAAAACAAAGAACTCTTTTTTGGAAGTTATATGATTTCAGAACAACTTGAATGTGGAGAAATGGGCTACCTAATATCACAGAAACAAGCAGGCAAGAAAATCTTGTTTCACTGTTTACCATAGGGGTTGGTTATTCTGCTCTGGGGGTGGGGAAAAACTAGGCCGGCCCATTCTTTCCACACCCTGAAAAAAGTGATAATGGTGGAAATACTAGTTGGATTTAGAAATTGGATTTTTGGCTGTGTTTATGCGTTGTAATGAAATTTGATATGTTCCAGCATGAATGTGCCATGGTATGACTGTCTTATTCTTTAAGCTCTTTCTTTTGGGGGTGGGGAAAAACTGGGCCAGCCCATTCTTTCCCCACCCTGAAAACAAAGAACTCTGTTTTGAAAGTAATATGATTTCAGAACAACTTGAATGTGGAGAAATGGGCTACCTAATATCACAGAAACAAGCAGACAAGAAAATCTTGTTTCACTGTTTACCATAGGGGTTGGTTATTCTGCTCTGGGGGTGGGGGAAAACTAGGTCGGCCTATTCTTTTCCCACCCTGAAAAAAGTGATTATGGTGGAAATACTAGTTCCCACCCTGAAAAAAAGTGATAATGGTGGAAATACTAGTTGGATTTAGAAATGGGATTTTTGGCTGTGTTTATGCCTTATAATGAAATTTGATATGTTCCAGCATTAATGTACCATGGTATGACTGTCTTTTTCTTTAAGCTCTTTCTTTTGGGGGTGGGGAAAAACTGGGTCAGCCCATTCTTTCCCCACCCTGAAAACAAAGAACTCTTTTTTGAAAGTAATATGGTTTCAGAACAACTTGAATGTGGAGAAATGGGCTACCTAATATCACAGAAACAAGCAGGCAAGAAAATCTTGTTTCACTGTTTACCATAGGGGTTGGTTATTCTGCACTGGGTGTGGGGAAAAACTAGGCCGGCCCATTCTTTCCCCACCCTGAAAAAAGTGATAATGGTGGAAATACATAGTTGGATTTAGAAATTGGATTTTTGGCTGTGTTTATGCGTTATAATGAAATTTGATATGTTCCAGCATTCATGTACTATGGTATGACTGTCTTATTCTTAAAGCTCTTTCTTTTGGGGGTGGGGAAAAACTGGGCCGGCCCATTCTTTCCCCACCCTGAAAACAAAGAACTCTTTTTTGGAAGTTATATGATTTCAGAACAACTTGAATGTGGAGAAATGGGCTACCTAATATCACAGAAACAAGCAGGCAAGAAAATCTTGTTTCACTGTTTACCATAGGGGTTGGTTATTCTGCTCTGGGGGTGGGGAAAAACTAGGCCGGCCCATTCTTTCCCCACCCTGAAAAAAGTGATAATGGTGGAAATACTAGTTGGATTTAGAAATGGGATTTTTGGCTGTGTTTATGCGTTATAATGAAATTTGATATGTTGCAGCATGAATGTACCATGGTATGACTGTCTTATTCTTTAAGCTTTTTCTTTTGGGGGTGGGGAAAAACTGGGCCGGCCCATTCTTTCCCCACCCTGAAAACAAAGAACTCTTTTTTGAAAGTAATATGGTTTCAGAACAACTTGAATGTGGAGAAATGGGCTACCTAATATCACAGAAACAAGCAGGCAAGAAAATCGTGATTCACTGTCTACCATAGGGGTTGGTTATTCTGCACTGGGGGTGGGGAAAAACTGGGCCGGCCCATTCCTTCCCCACCCTGAAAACAAAGGACTCTTTTTTGGAAGTAATATGATTTCAGAACAACTTGTATGTGGAGAAATGGGCTACCTAATATCACAGAAACAAGCAGGCAAGAAAATCTTGTTTCACTGTTTACCATAGGGGTTGGTTATTCTGCTCTGGGGGTGGGGAAAAACTAGGCCGGCCCATTCTTTCCACACCCTGAAAAAAGTGATAATGGTGGAAATACATAGTTGGATTTAGAAATGCGATTTTTGGCTGTGTTTATGCATTATAATGAAATTTGATATGTTCCAGCATGAATGTACCATGGTATGACTGTCTTTTTCTTTAGGCTCTTTCTTTTTGGGGTTGGGAAAAACTGGGCCGGCCCAGTCTTTCCCCGCCCTGAAAACAAAGAACTCTTTTTTGAAAGTAATATGATTTCAGAACAACTTAAATAGGGAGAAATGGGCTACCTAATATCACAGAAACAAGCAGGCAAGAAAATCTTGTTTCACTGTTTACCATAGGGGTTGGTTATTCTGCACTGGGGGTGGGGGAAAACTGAAAAAACTGAAAAAAGTTTTTCCCCACCCCCCAAGCAGTTTCTTCAACTCAGTAATTAACTGTATGGGATATGTTTTAACTTATAGTAGTTATTAGGATTGACTTGGGGGGCTTTTCCATACCCTTAATTGAATGTGTTTCTCTTATAAGAATTAGTGCGATAATTTTATAAGGGTGGGGAAAGAATGGGCCGGCCCAGTTTTTCCCCACCCCTATGGCAGTTCTTCCATAACTCAATTTAGTAAATAGTGATACGTTCTTCTTTACTTAATTCCAGTTGGGGGAGATGGTGATCACCCAGTATTTCCATTGAATATTCATTAGTCTTGCATACAGACAGTATTTTTTTCAGGGTGGGGAAAGAACGGGCTGGCCCAGTTTTTCCCCACCCCGCAAGCAGTTTTCTTCAACTCAGTAATTTACTGTATAAGTTCAGCTTTGACTTATACTAGTTTATAGGATTGACTTGGGGAGCTTTTCCATACCCTTCATTAAATATGTTTCCCTTATAAGAATTAGTGCTATAATTTTATAAGGGTTGGGAAAGAATGGGCCAGCCCAGTTTTTCCCCACCCCTCTGGCAGTTCTTCTATAACTCCATTTAGTAAATAGTGAAACATTCTTTTCTTTACTTATTCCAGTTGGGGGAGATGGTAATCACCCAGTATTTCCATTGAATATTCATTAGTCTTGCATACAGTCAGTATATTTTTTTCAGGGTGGGGAAAGAACGGGCCGGCCCAGTTTTTCCCCACCCCAAGCAGTTTTCTTCAACTCAGTAATAAACTGTTTAAGATAAGTTTTACTTATACTAGATGTTAGGATTGACTTGGCTTAATCACCCAGTATTTCCTTTGAATATTCATTAGTCTTGCATGTAGTCAGTATATTTTTTCAGGGTGGGGAAAGAATGGGCCGGCCCAGTTTTTCCCCACCCCCCAAGCAGTTTTCGAAAACTCAGTAATTAACTGTATAAGATAAGTTAGTACTTATGCTAGTTATTAGGATTGACTTGGGGAGCGTTTCCGTAACCTTCATTAAATGTGTTTCACTAATTAGAAGTAGAGGTATAATTTTTTCAGGGTGGGGAAAGAATGGGCCGGCCCAATTTTTCCCCACCCCTCTGGCAGTTCTTCCATAACTCCATGTAGTAAATAGTGAAACATTCTTCTTTAGTTAATTCAAGTTTGGGGAGATGGTAATCACCCAGTAATTCAAATTGAATATTCGTTATTCTTGCATACAGCCAGTATATTTTTTTCAGGGTGGGGAAAGAATGGGCCAGCCCAGTTTTTCCCCACCTCCCAAGCAGTTTTCTTCAACACAGTAATTAACTGTATGGGATAAGTTATAACTTATACTAGTTGTTAGGATTGACTTGGGGAGCTTTTCTGTACCCTTCATTGAATGTGTTTCGCTTATTAGAATATGTAGTATAATTTTTTCAGGGTGGGGAAAGAATGCGCCGGCCCAGTTTTCCCCCACCCCCGAGCAGTTTTCCAAAACTCAGTAATTAACTGTATAAGATAAGTTATTACTTATACTAGTTGTTAGGATTGACTTGGGGAGCGTTTCCATACCCTTAATTAAATGTGTTTCCCTTATAAGAATTAGTGCTATATTTTTATAAGGGTGAGGAAAGAATGGGCCGGCCCAGTTTTTCCCCACCCTCCAAGCAGTTTTCTTCAACTCAATAATTAACTGTATAAGATAAGTTATTACTTATATAAGTTGTTAGGATTGACTTGGAGAGCCTTTCCATACCCTTAATTAAATGTGTTTCCCTTATAAGAATTAGTGCTATAATTTTATGAGGGTGGGGAAAGAATGGGCCGGCCCAGTTTTCCCCCACCCCTCTGGCAGTTCTTCCATAACTCAATTTAGTAAATAGTGAAACATTCTTCTTTACTTAATTCCAGTTGGAGGAGATTGTAATCACCCAGTATTTCCATCGAATATTCATTAGTCTTGCGTACAGCCAGTATTTTTTTTCAAGGTGGGGAAAGAACGGGCCGGCCCAGTTTTCCCCCACCCCAAAGCAGTTTTCTTCAACTCAGTAATTTACTGTATAAGTTCAGCTTTGACTTATACTAATTTTTAGGATTGACTTTGGGAGCTTTTCCGTACCCTTCATTAAATGTGTTTCACTAATTAGAAGTAGTGGTATAATTTTTTCAGGGTGGGGAAAGAATGGGCCGGCCCATTTTTTCCTCACCCCTCTGGCAGTTCTTCCATAACGCCAGTTAGTAACAAATGAAACATTCTTCTTTGGATAATTCCAGTTGGGGGAGATGGTAACCACCCAGTATTTCCATTGAATATTCATTAGTCTTGCATACAGTCAGTATATTTTATTTTCAGGGTGGGGAAAGAACGGGCCGGCCCAGTTTTTCCCAACCCTCCAAGCAGTTTTCTTCAACTCAATAATTAACTGTATAAGATAAGTGTTTACTTATACTAGTTGTTAGGATTGACTTGGGGAGCTTTTCTGTACCCTTCATTGTATGTGTTTCGCTTATTAGAATTAGTGGTATTATTTTGTCAGGGTGGGGAAAGAATGGGCCGGCCCAGTTTTTCCCCACCTCCATCAGGAGACGAATTTCATGTTAACATAAGTCTTTTGCGATAAAAATAATATGACCAGGTTTTCCCAAACCCCCAACACTGATAAATAAAAATTTATAAAAAAAATCAAGGTGGGGAAAAAACTGACTGGGTGGGGAAAAAACTGACTAGTCAGTTTCTTCCCCGGGGAAGAACTGGGCCGGCCCCTTTCTTCCCCGGGGAAAAAACTGACTGGGGGGAAAAACCGGCCTGTTACATCATCAGCTTAAGACATGAGGAGATGATTAAGTCACTGTTGTGATGGCTGAATGTGGTTAGTGTTCCGGACTGTAACCTTTGACATGAGAAATCTTTGTTCATGTGGACACGGCTGTAAATATTTCGTTGCCAAAGTTTATTTGACAAAGGTTCTTTGTTACATTTTACTGTGACAGTTTGCTGCATGTGAATGCAAACTGTTTGACAAGCTTTCTGTGCTATATTTTCTTTTTCAAAGAAACTTTGCTCGTGTGAACGCAGCTTTAGACAGAAAAAGTTTAATGTTTTGAGTATGGCAATTAACTTTTAGAAAGTAAAGCTTCGTTCACTCAAGCCAAGTTTGCCAACATTTTGTTTTCACACGGAGCAAACTGTCACAGAATCTTTGGCAAATAAACTTTGGCAACAAAATATTTGCAGCAGTGTTCACATGAAAAAAGATAAAAATGTTGATATGGTAGCAAACAGTGTATACCAAGATCAGACTGCTGTTTGCCGAGGCATCTTTGTCCCAAAAAATTATTATTTTATTTATTTTATTTTTTTTATTTTTTCAATTTATTTGTTTTTTTGAATGCATTTTAGTATGATTGCATGCATGTCTTTAAAGGCCAAATGTCTTGTTTGTTGTTTTGTTTTGCTATAAACTGACATTAAATTCTTTTTATACATGCAAGTTGTATCGTATGAAAAAGCACTATATGGTATGTGCAAGCAGGGATATCTCCGATGAGTCTGGAGATGTGCAGTCTGATCGGAATATATCCAAACATTTTGTGAGTCCTGGGAATCTAAAAGGTGGATCACTAAGACAAAGGCACAGGCAGATCTGGGCCTTTCCTTCTTGTGCAATCTGTAAAGTCTCTTTTTCCGGCAGTGCAAGTCATATTTTTGTTGACAGATTGGGCGTTCTTACCTCACCTGAAAATATTCTGACTAATCTGAAAGCTTTTCTTCCATTTGCCATATTGAATATGACATATTGACTCTATATATTGCAGCAGAAGTGTTTGGTTACTGTTAAAGTTCTAAGTATTGGGTCAGATTGGTACACAGGAGCAGTCTGATAAGGGTTTATGCTGTTTGCTAGTCCATCTTCATCTTTTGCGCACATTTCTGCATTGTAAAACCAAATTGCCCCATTTTTAGGACAGTTATGATTCAAAATTGTTTTTAGTGTACTAAGTTTTCGAATTTTTATGGTATTGTCTTGTTGTAGAGCCAGATCAGACTGATCTGAAAGGAGCAGTGTGATCAGGGTCTGCATTTTGCTTGCTGCCTACCAGAGCATTTGTCAGTTACAGTCAAACCTGCTTACGTGGTCACCTTATTAAGGGGTCACCTGGCTTTAGCAGCCATCTTTTCCGGGTCCCTTGGACCAAAATATAGTGCAAATGAACCTTATTCAGGGGTCACCTGTCTTAAGCAGCCAATTTTCGGTCTTCCCTTGGGTGACCCCTTAAGACAGGTTCGACTGTATATTAAGCAACTGGATACAGTATCAGGGGCAGCATACTACCATGCCATTTTCTTTTTTTTTCCTCTCTTCTCAAAAAGTCTACTCGTAGAGGTCGTGGGCTCAATGCCCGCTTCTCTGGTCTTTCAGATGAGACTTTAAACCTAGGTCCTGTCTCGATATGACCTTTGTGTTGGTGGGACATTAACCCATTCCATTCGGGATACCCCAGCAAACAGTTTGGATCCAGATCAGGCCACACAAATGTGTGGCCTGATCTGAGATCCAAACTATTTACTGCCTAGACATCATTTCTACAAGAGGTAGTTAAACCAATATTGTCAAAATATTCTTGATTTTTGATGCAGACGACAATTTCAGCTGACAACAAAAAGTACCCAGAATTCAATGAGTTACACTCAAGTTCAATTATTCACTCTCCTCAACAAGGGTCAGCTATGAAAGGAAAGAGTTTGCCTCAGTGCTGGAGCAAGTTCTTTTTTTTTTCTCCAAAAGTAGACCCCATCTGGAAGGACTTAACCCATTGCATTCTGGGTAATTTTGCCGTCTGCTGAAATTGTCGTCTGCATCAAAAGTCAAGAATATTTTGACAATATTGGTCTAACTAACTCTTGTAGAAATGATGTCTAGGCAGCAAACAGTTTGGATCTCAAATCAGGCCCCACATTTGTGGGGCCTGATCTGGATCCAAACTCTTTGCCCATATACCCCTAAAGGGGTATTCTGAATGAAATGGAATAATCAGCCAGGGAAGCAGACAGACAGAAAGACAGACAGAAAGACACAAGTCTTGTTTCCTTGTTTAAAAGAGTGGAAAACATGGTGACATATATATTCATACACCTGGTTATAAATTAATGGGTCAAAAGAAGTTAAAATTTTCCCAAGTTACACCCCTTTATAATAATACCAAAGTATAATTTCAAAAAAAAAACAAAAACAAAAAAAACAGCAGACATGGATACAGCTACTGACTGATCTATGACTGATCTATAAAAGTGCATATGAGATCATTATGACCCAAAGATGGCTTTGCTTGTGCTGCCAAAGGTTACCCCACTCTGAGTGTCAAGAACAATTAGCAGAAAACTGCTTCAAATCAGATCAAAAACACCAGAGACAAACAGGTAATGGTTGATAGTAACAGTTTTTTTAGCAGCATGGCAATAAATCTCAGTGTGATTATTACTAGTGAATTTAATGAGCAAGTTTGCACTAGGTGACGGCTGGAAACACAAGTTGACATGGACATTAATGACATACTGCTGAACTGAAACATCCCTAAGCTTCATCCCTTTGGAGTTGTTGAACAAAAGCAAAAACTTAAATGTTACAGACAAAACAAGAATTTCCCAGCAAAGACTCAGATAAGCATGGGTTGCCACCCAGTCTGGCCAGAGTTTTCGCTTGTGCTTGAAGAGTATCTAAGGGTCTAAGCTATACCCATGCAGACAGCTAAGACTGATCAGACTGGACAAATGCTCGGGCTGATCTGAGAGTTGCCTTAGCGTACGTGTCGCTTTGTTGGTTTTCTCATGTCATGGCTCATTTCTTATTTTTTGGGATATCTCCATATGCCAAGTCTCACTATGTGAGAATTTTACCCTTCAGGGAAATAGTTTCCGTAAGATTTTCAAATCTCACTTATTTCTTTTAGACTGGAATTTTGTCTACAAACACTTAAAGGCAAATATTAAAAGGTCAAAATTGTGTAAGTTGCTTAATATCGCAAAAGTGATGAAAGTTCCTTTTTAGAAAAGTCTCCATGTAGAAAGTTTTAGATAAGAACAATTACTTACTGAATAATTAAGATACCTGAATAGACTATAGATACCTGAATAGACCTATCGCCAGGCCACAAAGCGCAATTGATAGGGCACCTGACTCATAAGTCAGAGGTCCTGGGTTCGAAACCCGGTCTGGCCACATACTTTCGTTTCTCCTTCCGCTGATTCAAGAAGGGCAGTCGTCAGTTACTGGCAAAAGTATGTGCACTTAGTACTGGTTAATCGCTTAGGAGGTCTAAGCCTGCCCAGGAATAGTGTTTTTAGGTTAACTGACCGTCTCGACATGACCATAGTTGTTTACCGTGGACGTTAAGCAATAAATCAAATGAATAGACCTATCTTTGATTTTCAGTAGTAGAAAGCAACTAAAAATTTTCAAGGAAGTATTTCTCAACGACTGTAAACCTCTGCGTGAGTGAAATGTTCTGAAGATAGCTGACAATAGATGATAGACATCGATCCCACAGCATTTTGAATGGAAGCTTATCGTGTTACTACATATTCACGAAATTTGCTCTGATAAAAAAAAATTCGAGCAAAAAATATAATTGTTCACTTTCTTCCCACCAGGCACACAATGTTGAATCAACATTGAATCAATGTGTGATGTTGAATCAACATTGATTAAATGTTGATTCAAGTTGTGTGTCCAGAGGGTTGCTCATAAGTGAGTTCTTGATTCAGTTTTTTTTATCATACATATTTGTTTCTTAATGTACCAAGAAAAAGGTTTTAAAAAGTGTTAGATTTTTCGAAAAGAAATTTTTGTTAGAGTCTGACGTAAATTTATCAAACATCACTCAAAAGCTGATCAAATACCACACATTGCAGTACAGAGCAAATATGGTAAGCCACGACATGACAAAACCAACAAAGTGGCTGTGCACCCAGCACAGACTCTGATCAACCTGGGCTTCCGCACAGTCTGATCAGAGTCTTCGCTGTCCACATGGAGGTAGCTTAGACCGTTAGCTACTCTTTAAGTGCAAAGCGAAGACTCTGATCAGACTTGGCAGATGCCAAGGCTGATCTGAGTCTGCACTGGGTGCACAGCCACTCTGTTGGTTTTCTCATGTCGCGGCTCATGTATACATCTTACTCCAGGGTGCCTGAGATATTTCAGATTGTTCTGCCTCTGTGCATTGGGTATTGAAAATCTTGTCTACTGGTGCCCAGCTGGTACCTGTGCCCAGTGTCATTATCAGAGAAAGTACTCCTAGCAGAGCAAATTCTTTCCTTGAAGAGCTGGCCCCTTTTAAACAAGGAGGTAAAAAGGGAAGATTATAAAAGTACTTCATGTGAAAGTATATCCATTCACCTTATTACCGTTTATTACTGTAACAAGTGTTTTGTATTTTGACTGTGGCTGATCTCCTAGTCTTTAAATAACCCCCTCCCCCTCTTCCCCCTTTCGTAAAATGCAACACCCTAGGGGCATTAAATAGGATTAAAGAATACGGTACTTTATCATATGACGTCGCATCTGAGAGTGTAATAAAGCCATGCATTAAAAACGATAATCCACTAGTGGATAGAATATGCAAATTACGCCTTAACGTTATAAGTTGACGTCCATTAAAACGTCACATTTTCTAATGGCGAAATCGTGACGTTTTAGTGCAAATTTTGCTACTAAAATGTGATTTTAGTGTCATATGATAAATAGAATCTTGCTTTTGTGCTCCTGTATTATTGAATTTATTAAACTCGTTGGGGAAAATCGATAAGATGCTCGGCAAAGCCTCGCATCTTATCTTTTACCCCAACTCGTTTAATAAATTCAATAATAAGCCGAGCATCTTATCGATTTTCCCCAACGAGTTTAATAAATTCAATAATACATGAGCACTCGTGTAAGATCCTCTATTTAAATTTGATGGAAGAGCCCATTATCAGAATGAAGGGGTGTCTGAAAATTCTTAATGAAAATTTGTGGTAAGTGCTCCAGCTATATCCTTCTGCCCCTATCACTCTTATAAATGGCAGTAAATCCCAGTGTTCTTGTCAGTTATTACTTAGTGGTGTATCAAAATGCTCTGTGATGGAAAATGTATGACAAAAACTGTCGTCAGTCTGGCTGGGTGTGTGCATTTAGCAACACTCGTGTTAAGGTCCTGCGTGCTAAGAGTGCTGGTCGAGAGCGTTAAAATAATAGCCTCTTCCTTAACTTGTCAAGTCGGAACATTAAATATGTAATTTTCGAATTTAAATCTGGACTCATCATCCATCACAGGGGTCTGGTCAGAGTGTCAAAATGGAAGTTGGTGATAATTACAATTACATTAATTGCATAATTACATGCTTAATTACACCCTAGTGTACGCCCTCACCCCTAAGGTCTTATATTTCTGAATTAAGATTGATTGATTGTTTCGGGTTTAATGGCCCTTTGAGACAGTATTTCAGTCTATATCAGGCCATCTCCTAGAGAGGGAGAAAGAGGAGAAATGATAGACAAGAGAAAAAATGTCCAAACAACCCCCGCCTGCACCTACTGCAAGCACAGTAGGCCCTTGCCCTACAATGTTCCAAATCAATATAGATCTTCTACGAATTTTAAAAACTGTTTACACTTTCTAGTTCAGTGGTGGTAAGGTTTATTCTCTGAATAAGGGATGTCTTACCTGTATGATTTAGCATACTATGCATGTGCAATCAGTGTCCTGTTCAAAATCTTTCACCTGGCTAGCTGTGCGTAAATACTTGCTTAGAAGTCATATCTATGGCTCCCAAAAATTAAAGCTTGGAAAAGGCCAAATTTTGGACTTCCTGATTCGAATGCTAAGACTCTGCTTTGAAATATTTGAACTGGTTTTTTTAGCTAAAACTAGATATTTGTGGAAACTGGACCTATAAACAGCTATTTAGAAGGCCTTGAATAAACGGCATATAGGCAATACAAGGTCTTAAGCAACAGTTTTCAAACTATAAGAACTTGTTGACTGGCTTTCACCAAGGCAGTTTAGGCTTTCCAGAAACTGAAGCTAGTTAATATATCTCTTTGCATAGACATAATTGGATTCTGATAGCTTCTTTGTCTTATTCATTTTATGGTATAGCCTGTACATAAAATTGAAAAACTTGGATTTTCACTCTGACATATATAAACACAGGTGCGAATTTGGTCTTACAAGCTAATAAATGGTCCAAAATGATCTGTCAAAGGTGACCACCTCACTAAATATTGGGACAGGAATGTCTGAGCAAACCTTGTAGACCAAGGTCAGACTGTTCAGGGAGTGCAGTAGTATTTCCCATTCTGCCAGCACTTTTGTGTCAAATTGATGATATTCAAATCTGTGACAGTCGAATCAGCTTATTTTTGGTTTTCAGTCGCTAGTGCTGCAGAGATAGCTTATGTCAATATTAAAGCTATCATGGTAAGGTATTATGTCAGTAAGCATTCAGCTGTAGCAGAAAAGGTTCAAATTAAGCTGAAATGGGCAGTCAACCTTAGCAAAAAGTGGACTTGACGGTTACGCATCAGACCAGTTCTTAAAATTTGTATAAGAGCTGTAGGACGCCCCGGCACTGGAAGTTACACACAGCACCATCCCACCACCCAACTACCCCTTCTGAATTAAGTATTGAAGGGTTAATACAGGAAGCTTTTTTCTGAATTCATGAATCATATGGCGTGTATTGTGTCAGTCTTAGCTCATTTGTTCAAAACTAAGGTCATCCTTAGTTTATGAGACTGTATATATATTGAAATGTACACAAAAACACTGACACTTTTTGCCCCCAAAAATGTGAGGGGCTTTTGCAGTATAAAAGCTCCTCACATTTATCTTCAAAAATATTAGCACACTTCACTTTATGTATACTAGAAGCCTTTATGAATCCTTGAGGACACACTTCCTTAACCCATTAATGCCTGGCGCACCAAATTTGGGATATAGGCAAACAGTGAAGACCCAGATCAGACACTGCAAATGCGGCATCTGATCAGGTTCTTCACTTTTTGCATACGACAAATGGGTATTTTTCCTCAAAATAAGACAAAAAATCGAAAAATATACTAAACCTGACACCCCTTAAGTGACAGATGGACTCGTCCAATATATACAGATAGAAGAGTTCACTAGGCATTAATGGTATAAGCTAACAGAATCCTTGACTAACAATTTCATGCTTTGAACAACTGGGCCCATATTAAACAAAAATATGCACGGACAAATTCTCAGGGAAAAACCACCTGACCTTCCACAAGTAGAACAAGTGATAGACACAGGGTATAATTGATTCCGCTAATTTTTCGCTTCCTGCAGAGACTGTACATCATATTTGGCTTCCGCCAAGACTGTCTGCAAACTCTTGCTTCCTGCAGGGACTACTGTCCTTGAAAATTGGCTTCCTGCAGAGACTGTCTGTGTGACTCTGCTTACTGCCGAGAGCCTCGGCAGGAAGCAGAATCACTTGGACAGTCTCTGCAGGAAGCCATTTATCATGTACAGAAGTCTCGGCAGGAAGCAAGAGATCGCAGACAGTCTCGGCGGAAGCCAAATATGATGCACAGTCTCTGCAGGAAGCGAAAATTAGCGGAATCGATTATACCCTGTGATAGAGGGAGGGTTGAACCATAGTGAAGAAAGCGTTAAGTGCCCCTTTCACCTTAACCCTTTATAGTTATTTCCGAAAATTAAGAAACCTTCTGTTGGAGCATAGTGATGAAATTTACAACACTACAATAAATTTCCTTCCTGCTTTAATACAGTAAAACCTGTCTTAGTGGCCACCTCTATTAAGCAAGCAACCTGTATTTAGCAAGCCTGTATTCAGTTCCCAAAACAGGCAGATACAATGAAATGTACCTGTATTAAGCAAGCACCTGTCTTAAGCAAGCAGATTTTAATTATCCCTTAGGTGCTTGCTTAATACAGGTTGGACTGTATGTGAAAGCTTTAGCCTTGGCAGGTCAGATGATTTTTTTTTTTTGGAAAGTTTTAATTTATCATGGAATTGCCGTTTGCAAAATATTCCTATGGAATCATCTTATACTGACAAATGCAGTTTTTTCTGCATTTGTCAGTATAATATGATTTCATAGGGATATTTGGAATCAAAACAACTCCATGGCAAATTCTAGCTAATGAAGTTGTCACATAATTGCCCTGTACTTGTAGATGGAAACATAGAAAAACGTGAACATTTCATAATGGTCCAGTGGTAATTTTAGGACAAAAAATCTAGTGGCGGTGTCTTATACTGATAAATATAAGGGTTCCTTGCAGTTTTTCTTTTAAATGAAAACAAAACTCATGGAATTATTTTGTACTGGTAAATGCAGAAAAATAACCTCTGAACTTTCTTATTCTGTTATATTGGTAAATATAAAAAATTACCATAATTCTATTCAGTTTCTTTTTCTGGTAAGTGAAAATAATTCCATAGACTTTCTACAGCAGTAAATGCAGAAAATTACCATGGAGTTGTTGTATACTGCTGTATACTGGTAAATGCCAAAAATAGCATAACTGGATGGACGAGGTATTCATATACAAAATAAATGAAAATAAATCCTGTGGAGTTATTTTACAGTTAAATTCAGAAAATTACCATGGATTTGTCTTATATATTCCCATGGAGTTATACTGGTATTTGTCGTATATATTCCCATGGAGTTATACTGGTAATTTCAGACTTAACAGTTCTTGTGGAGTAAGTTGTCTTCTCCCTAAGTCTTGTGTGCCAAAACAGCAGATGACAAATTTACATATGCAAAAATTTGAAAATGTTTCATCGAAGCTGGAATTCAAAGACTAGAGATGCAGTTAAGGGAGTTCTTTATGAGCCACCTCATTCTGGCTCTATTCTGTTTGCAAGCTTGGTTATTTTCATTTTTGGCGCTTTATGAGAAGAACTAAATAAGCATTTATGCTTTCGTTCTGATCCAATTGTTTGTATCATGTTTATATTGTAATCATGTACAGTTTATGATACAATAAATATGTTTAAACTAAGCAGCTTTTCTCTGATGCTTTAAACATTAAATTCAATTCTTTGGATTGTGGGCTTATTAAGAAGAAAGTCCACTGCAAGTAAATTTTAATGCCATTATGTAAATGTTAAGTGCACAGTGCACTAAAAGGGTTAAATATGGTAGCTGGGACTGCTAGATGTACGTGTAAATTTTCTGCTTAGTAAATGCAGAACAAAAAAGACAACCAAATGTCCTCTGATGGTGAACATAAAAAAGACATTCTACAGAGTTATCTGTACATAAAGAAATTTTGTGGAGTAGTAAAAAATATCCATGAAGTTGTGTCTTACAGGTGAATGTAAAAAAAAAAAAAATGGCGTCTCTTTTACCTGTGATTGTAAAAACAAGAATTCTATAGGGGTTGTCTTTATTTGTCATTGTAAAAACAAGAATTCCATGGAGTTTTCTTTATTTGTAAATGTAAAAATGAGAATTCCATGGAGTTGTCTTTATTTGTTAATGTAAAAACAAGAATCCTTTGGTGTAGTCTCTACTTGTCAATAAAAAAACAAGAATTCCATGGAGATAATTGATTTTTACTTGTAATTGTAAAAAGAATTTCATGGGCTTCGTTGTCTTTTACTGGTAAATTTTAACATAATGTGGTAAATTTACTGGTAAATTATAACATGAACTGGTAATTCACAATGTCATGAACTTGTCTAATACAGGTAAAATACTAGTAAATATAAGCATGTTGAAGCAACAACATATACATGATGCATTGTCTTACGTTTTCTTCATGGGGAAGCTAATTATTGTGTAGTCAATATGACAAGTATATTATAGGGTAAATAAATGAATTCATTAGCCAAATGCCAAGAAATATGTAAGAATACTAGTATAGCAACTTTATTATTAGGAGCTCTTGAGGTACACGTCATTATCCTCTTGAGAGCTACTCATTTATCAAGGACTCGTAAATGTTGGAAAAACCCATCTCACATATGGGACCCATGCATGCTCATACCAGCATGTGTACTGAACAGTATAGTCAGTGCACCAAGATAAAAAATATTTATTTGGCTATAAGATGTTTTTTTATCCCCTCCAAAACAACCCCCAAAAATTTAAATCTGTCTTATAAGATGGATCTAGATTTTAGTGATTGTTTTCTTAGGGAAAACAGCTCAAAGCAGCTTTTGTATAGTTTATGTATGACTGATTTACATACCATATTAATTCTATTAAGCACCCCTGCTCTAATAAGCGCCCTGCTTCTTTTCTGAAAATCATGCCTGTATGGTAGCTCGTTGAAATGGGGTCTACTCTTATTTTAGGAAAGCTGAGATGGGAGGCAAAAATAGTAGATTTGCTTCCTTTGATTGATTGATTTGTTGCTTTACGTCCACGGTAAACGCTATGGTCATGTCGGGACGGTCAGTCAACCTAACCACAATGTTCCTGGGCAGGCTTAGACCTCGTAAGTGCACATACTTTCGCCAGTAGCTGACAACTGCCCTTGAATCAGCGGAAGGAGAAACAAACGTATGTGGCCAGACCGGGTATCGAATCCGGGACCTCTGACTTATGAGGTAGGTGCCCTACCGACTGTGCTATGAGGCCCGCCGCCTCCTTTGAAGAATTACCCATCAATCACCTTTATATTGCGTATTAGGGGTATTATGGCAATGACTGATTTACCACACTTAAGGCTTTAGATAACCCCCTTTCCTAAAATGCAACGCCCCTAGGGCATTTAATAGGATTAATACTGTATTGAGGGCTATTTTGGAGGGTGAAAACATCTTGGGGCCGTATTCATAAAACAACTTAAGTGGTTGCTATGCTGTTGCTAAGGCTAAATTTCTTTGAAGGAGATTCCTACAACTATGAAATTTGCTCTGGAGGAACAGTCTTACAAAGACTGTTCCTCCAGATCAAATTTCATAGTTGTAGGGAATCTCCTTTATAGATATTTAGCCTTAGCAACAGCCTAGCAATGACTTAAGTGACTTTATGAATACGGCCCCTGTTTTATATCCAACTAAGTATGGTGATATTTTTGACCAATGAAATATGGATGAAAAACAGGTGAAGTACATGACATTGTGCTATGATAAGACGGCATAATTATGAGCCATGACAGGACAAAACCAAAACAGTGACATGTGCACTCAGCAAAGACTCAGATCAGCCTGGGCCTCTGCCCATTCTGATCAGTCTTCACTATATATTGACATAGAGGTAGCTTAGACCCTTAGTTACCGTTTAAGCTGCACAGCAAAGCATCTGATCAGACTTGGCCCAAGATGATTCGAGTCTTCACTGGGCACACATGCCACTTTGTTGGTTTTGTCATGTCACGGGTCATGTGCCCAGGCTAATATGTGCACCATTATAATTTCTATGGAATTTGGCTCCTCCCAATTTTGTATGTCTTTTAGAAGATGGGTTTTTTCCTTGCAAAACAAAAGTAAAATGTTAGATGCATCCAGATTCTTCAGGGGTTGTTTTACAGGGAAAAAAGTCCTAAAAATATAGACCTATCTAGATTTTTTGGGGAAAGACCCCTTCGTTAACCAAAATTATATAGTATGCAGCTTCCTCATGCAGGAAGGCAGATTATGTAACAACAGGAGTATGATAAATGGGTATTTTCTGATCACTCAGTTGATGCTTGTGTCCTAATGTGTTTTCTGTCATGCCACATGCATAATATGGCCTGAGACTAATAAAGCATAATAAAGTTCTGGGGCCATTTGTTCAAAACTTATGACATTGTTAATTAACGTTTCGTTAAAATTTCAAATGTTAACATCTCAAATATGCCAACATTTTTTGTTGAAAAAATGTGAGAAGCTTTTGCAGTGCATAAGTTTCTCACATTTTTTGCAAAAGAAATCTCAGTGTATTTGGTAATAAAGTCATAAAACACTGAGTGAGTTGACCTCTTAATGAGCTTGTTAGGCTAACCATGCTTTGAACAACTGGTCCTAGTTCTGCTCTGTTCCATAATTGAAAAGATAAAATGTAAATAAAAGAAAACGGAAAATAAAAAAAAAAATACAGAATAAAGCTTAAGGCATGTCTGACATGTTTTGAGCGTTTGATACTTTAAAGCCTCACACCTGGTTAACTATGTTTTCAAGGATGTTGCGCAACGAAAGAGAGCTGTTAAGAAATGAAAAAGAGTCATAGTTACCAAATGACCTGGTAATCAGGTCATTTGGTAACTATGACTCTTTTTTGTTTTGTAATAGCTCTTTTTCATTTTGTAACAGCCCTTGTTGTCGCACCTGCTTTAGCAAGGTGCGATATAGGAGTTCACTCTTCCGTCAGTCCATCCATCCGTCCATCCGTCCACAATTGTGTCGATCCTAGCGTTCGTGTCCATTATTCTCAATCTATGATACCTACATTCATCAAACGTGGTATAAAGTTTCTACTTAGAATGGTCTCGAGGAACCTTGAACTTATTTTGACCTTTGACCTATTTTTCATGCTCTAATGACTTCGTAAAATTCTGTGCCGTCCGTCCATCCGCAATTACGTCGACCCTAGCGTTCGCGTCCATTATTCTCAATCTATGATACCTACGTTCATCAAACCTGGTATAAAAATGGTTTTTAGAATGGTCTGAAGGAACCTTGCACTTATTTTAACCTTTGAGCTATTTTTCATGCTCTGATGACTTCATAAATTCTATGCCAAAAATTACATTAACCCTAGTTTTTAAGTCCATTTCTCTCCATCTATGATACCTGCAATCTTCAAACCTGGTATAAAGTTTTTCTTAGAATGGTCTAGAGGAGTGTTGCCTTTATTTTGACCTTTGACCTATATTTTAGGCTCTGCTGCTGACTAAGTAAAATTTTACATAAAAAATTACTCAACCCTAGCTTACTGGTCAATTTCTCTCAATCTATGATACCTACAGTCATCAAACCTGGTATTAAGTTTCTATTTAGGTTGATCTGGAGGATTGTAAAATGCACTTATTTTGACCCATATTTCATGCTCTGCTGACTTCGTAAAATTTTACTTACAAAATTGAATTGACCATATCATTGAAGTCCATTTCTCTCTGACAATCTATGAGAGCTAGAATCATCAAACCTGGTATAAAGTTTCATCTTAGAATGAACTCGTATATACATAGCCATAAATTGTTTGGACAGAATGATATGCTGGTGAAGACTCAAATCATGTGATGTATGTTTCCAAGTATATCTTGTTTAGAAATAGCCTGTTTGGGATCTGCACTGTTTGCTATTCCACAGAATAGGAAAATGTACTTGTAGAAACAGTAAATGATTATGTTAGCCGTGACACGACAAAACCAACAAAGTGGCATGTGCACCCAACGAAGACTCAGATGAGCCTGTCTGAACAGAGTCTTTGCTTTGTGTGCTTTAAGCCTATTTAGGGTCTACCCTAGCTTCACATGGACAGGGAAGACTGATCGGACTGGGCTGATGCCAAGGCTTCGCCGGGTGCATATGCACTTTATTGGTTTAGTCATATCATGGCTCATGTCTCAATAAGAGGACAATTACAGTATCACAGGGATACAGACTAGCGGTCGCCCACTCGCCCACTGCGAGTAAAAAATCGGGTGGGCGCCTAAAATTAAAATGACAGTCACCCAGCTTGCTATTGTCAGCCGTCAGCAAGTGTCTGGCGTGTTTTCGCCTTGATACTTGTGTGTTGGATTTTATTCACTATCGAAAAACAACATGGCCGCCTCCTCCGTTAAAAAGCAAAAAGTCTTGACCATTTGTAAATTTTTCGCACATAATGTGGCGATACATCACTGGTGTTTCACACCCAGTAGCTAAAAGGAAGCAAAGGAGGGTTTACTACGGAAATGGTGCAAATCTTGCGCAGATTCTGAATAAAAAATTCTTATGTTTCTGACGTTTTAAATGTGGGCCCCTAAATTTCTGGCTGGGTGACTAATTTTCAGTTTTTAGGGGCCCAGCTTGCTCCTATGAAAAATGAGTTAGTCTGTATCCCTGTATCACTTAATTCAAGGTAGATGGGTTTACTTTCAGGGGAAGCAACTCTGCCAGTTTCATATTGCTTCTCTTCTCAATAGGGGGTCAACTCTTTAAGGAGAAAATTTGCTCCTCTCTAACAGCAAATTCTTCACTTTAAGAATAGACCCCATTTTGGAAGGATTTCATTACCCAGAGAAGCAAACACACAGTTACAAAATTGTTTCGTATTGAAAAAATGATGATAAAGCATGACAGTATGCTTGTACACTTTTACATTTAAATTGAATTAATTCAACATCTTTTACAATAAGTTAGGTGTATATTATTTACATGTGTCTTGTACATGATAATTAGTTGATGCTTTTATAGTATCCCATGACATGAGAATGGCATGTGGTTGGTTTTCAGTAAGTAGAAATGATTACTGACCATATTTCAGTCAGTTGTCCATGTGACCACTGCACATTTTTTTTTGGATATCTTTGATACCATAATCTTTCTATGCATTCTTGTGTGGGCTGTGCATTGTAAATGTAAAAAGTTGTGTCCCCAGCTTTAGCAAAGGGCATTGTAGGGATAGCATTGTAGGTATATGTTTTTCCAGTTTTCTGCATCCTTAAGTTAGTCTGTCTGCAATTGCACATAATGATTCTGGCTGTCAGTTCATCCATCTGCAGTGTACAAAATGATTCTGTCAGCTCACAATGGAAGTTGTGTACAGAATGATCTTGTCTGTCAACTCATCCATATGCACTTGCACAGAATGATATGAATCTGTAAGTTCATCCATCTGCACTTGCACAAAAAGATCTTTTCAGTCATTTCACATCTGTAGTTGCACAATCCTTTCTGTCCAACTTGAGAAAGTGATTCTACCTCTCAGTTAACCCATTTGTAGTCGCACAGAAAAATTCTTTCTGTCCAATTCATCCATCTGCACTTGAGATAATGATTCTGTCTCTCAGTTTACCCATTTGAAGGTGCACAGAATGATTCTGTTTGTCATTGTCAGCTCAGCCATCTGCACTTCCTTAGAATGATTCTGTCAGCCCATCCATCTGCTCTTACACAGAATGAGTTTGTCAGTTCACCAATCTGCAGTTTCACAGAATGGTTCTGTCTGCCAGTTCGTTCACCAGCACTGGCACAATAATTCTGGCTTTCACCCCAGCCAACTGCACTAGCACAGAATGATTCTGTCTTTCCATTCATCTATATGCTCTTGCACGGAATATTTCTGTCAGTTTTCCCATTCGCAGTTGCTCAGAATGATTCATTCTTTCAGTTTATTCATTTGCAGTTGCACAGAATGGTCAGTTCATCCATCTGCAATTGCACAGAATGATTCAGCCTGTCAGTTCACATTTGTTGTTTCACAAAATGATGCTGTATGCCCAATGCATCCATCTGCACTTGCACAGAATGATTCTATCAGTTCATCCATCTGCAGCTGCACAGAATGATTCTGGCATCAGTTCATACATCTGCAGCTGCACAGAATGATTCTTACTGTCAGTACATCCATCTGCAGTTGCATAGAATGTTTCTGTTTGCAAATTCATCCATCTGCAGTTGCACAGAATGATTCTGTCAGCTCATCCATCTGAAGTTGCACAGAATGATTGTCAGTTCACCCATGTGCAGTTTCACAGAATGGTTCTGTTTGCCAGTTTGTTCATCAGCACTGGCACAGAATGATTCTGGCTTTCAGCTCAGCCATCTGCACAAGCAAAGAATGACTCTGTCTTTCCATTCTTCTATCTGCTTTTGCACAGAATAATTCTGTCAGTTTACCCATTTGCAGGTGCTCAGAATGATTCAGTTTTTCAGTTTATCCATTTGCAGATGCACAGAATGGTCAGTTCATCCATCTGCATTTTCACAAAATGATTCATCCTGTCAGTTCACATTTGTTGTTTCATAAAATGATGCTGTATGCCCAATGCATCTATCTGCACTCGCGCAGAATGATTCTGTAAGTTCATCCATCTGTTGTTGAACAGAATGATTCTGGCATCAGTTCATCCATCTGCAGCTGCACAGAATGATTCTGGCATCAGTTCATACATCTGCAGCTGCACAGAATGATTCTTACTGTCAGTACATCCATCTGCAGTTGCATAGACTGTTTCTGTTTGCAAATTCATCCATCTGCAGTGCACAGAATGATTCTGTCAGCTCATCCATCTGAAGTTGCACAGAATGATTCTGTCTGTTCACCCATCTGCAGTTTCACAGAATGGTTCTGTTTGCCAGTTTGTTCATCAGCACTGGCACAGAATGATTCTGGCTTTCAGCTCAGCCATCTGCACAAGCACAGAAGGATTCTATATTTCCATCTGCTCTTGCACAGAATAATTCTGTCTGTTAGTTCATCCATATGCAGTTGCATAGATTGTTTCTGTCTGTAAATTCATCCATCTGCAGTTGCACAGAACGATTCAGTCAGTTCATCCATCTGCACTTGCACAGAATGATTCAGTCTGTCAGTTCATCAATCTGAAATTGCACAGAATGATTCTGGCTGTCAGTGCAGCCATTTGCATTTGCACAGAATGATGCTGTCTGCCTAGGTCATCCATCTGCACTTGCACAGAATGATTCTGTCTGTCAGTTCATCCATCTGCACTTGCATAGAATGTTTCTGTCTGCAAATTCATCCATCTGCACTGGCATAGAATGTTTCTGTCTGCAAATTCATCCATCTGCAGTTACACAGAATGATTCTGTCTGTTCATCCATCTGGAGTTGCACAGAATGATTCTGTCAGTTCATCCGTCTAAAGTTGCACAGAATGATTTTGTCTGTCAGTTCATCCATCTGTAGTTGCACAGAATGATTCAGTCTGTCAGCTCATCAATCTGAAGTTGCATAGAATGATCCAGTCTGTCAGTTCAGCCATTTGCTCTTGTACAGAATGATTCTGGCTATCAGTTCAGCCATTTGCACTTGCATAGAATGATTCTGGCTGTCAGTTCATCAATCTGCAGTTGCACAGAATGATTCAGTTTGTCAGTTCATCCATCTGAAGTTGCACATAATGATTCTGTCTGTCATTTCATACATCTGTAGTTGCATAGAATGGTTATGGCTGTCTGTCCATCTGAAGTTGCTCAGAATGATTCTGTTTGTCAGTTCATCCATCTGCAGTGCACATAGTGTGTCTTAAATCTCCCTGAAACTATTATTGCCATTTGTTTTCCGTTTCTTTTTTGTCTATGACTTATTGTGAATTTGAGTAGGCCATGGCCATCTGGTGAGAAAGAGCTGACTTGTTCGGCTTTATGTGCTGTCTTAAATTGTCCCTCTTTTTCCATTTGGTGTTTAGGGCAGCATGTGGTTAGTGACTGATTGAGTTCCTGGTTGTTGCCTCCTCTTCTAAATAGTTAAAAAAATTAAGATGACTCTATACCCAATCCCCTGCCCCACACACAACACACACCCCCCATCCCTCTTCTGCCCTTTTCATCTTTTCCTTAAAAAAAAGTGACCAGATGCGACACAAAGACTCTCTCAATACTAACAAAATTATTTTGACCCAAGATTGTCATTATATATCAGCCTGTGAGTAGAAATGACAGCCTGTGAAGTGAAACGCTGGTTGAGTGTTTATAAAGGATTAAGATGTTCTATTTTGAATTGGAGAATGAGAAATCTGAAGCAGGGAGTTTGTCTCTTTGATACTTTTTGGAGAAATAAAACAAAATATGCATAGTATAAGTATTATATGATTATTTGATATAATTGCTATGCTAGTTATTACATTTGCTTCAGGGTTATACAGGCCATAAACCTGTCATAAATGTAATGATAATATCTCCCTAAAAATGATGGAAAACCACATGGTGCACTCTTCACCTTAGTTGACTTTTGGAAAGAAGGTTTCAGTGATTCCAACTTTTGAGTTGGAGTGATTAACAGTCAGTTGCTGTAAATGACTGATAATCAGTCACAGAATTTAGATATTTCAGTTTTTAGTAAGGTGATTAATGAGTAATGCCAATAATTATTGTAACCTACCGTATTCGACCTAATTATTGCACATGCCCCTATAAGCTCACATTATGGTAATTTTTTGGCATTTGACTCTAAGCGCACAGATTTTTTTGTTAGTTTATCCCTTTGTTTGCTAGTTTACAAGAGTTGAAAAATTCTACAAAATCTTTCATTGTTCATTTGTGAAGCTTTGCTATCCTTCTATGACCATAAACAGAGTTTCTCCTATGCTTAACATAAATTTGTTTCCTGGCATATATAACAAATCGTTGAAATGTGTGCTTATTAGAAAGAAAACTTAGGACTAGTATTTGCCACCATTTTGAAAATGTTAAGCGCACAGGGCGCTGAAAGGGTCGATTATGGTTCCCTCTCAGTCTGAGATGTTATACATTTGCATCTTCTCTGTTTGCACAACCCCACTCCAACTTCTGCGTTGTTCGAGCTGCCAGCAGTTTCCAACTTCTGTGTTTGAGCAGAGCTCTAGATAAGAGGGAGTATTTGATGATAATTAAGGATAATTTTTGTTATTTCTGCATAAAAACATATATTATGACCCCTCATCTGAACCGTCTTGACAAGAAGGTTCAAATGAGGGGTCACAACATATGGTTTCAATGAGAAATAAAAACAATTATCCCTCAATTATCATCAAATACCCCTCTTATCTACAGCTCTGTTTGAGTTGTCAGTAGTTCGAGCTTCTGTGTTGTTTGAAATGTTGGCAGTTCGAACTTCTGTATTGTTTGAGTTGCCAGCATTTCCAGCTATTTTATTGAAGAGACTTGCAGTTCCATCATTGATGTTTAAGTGCATGGCTGGCAGTTCGGGTTTGGAGCATGTGTGATGGATTTTGTTTGTGCTAATGCCATGATGATAGATATTGGTCAAGGGTTTATTTTTCATGGTCACCCCTGTGAGTCAAGTTCATGGACTTGGATGGATGGATGACTTGTGGTTTTACACCCTGTCAACAATAGTTAAGTCATACCAAGCCATGGAAGGTTGACAATGAAAGGCTGTGTGCAGTGGAACCTTGTTTATGATTGGAAAGAATTTCACCTATAGTGAGATTTGAAACTGATGTGCTAGTTTAGCAGCAGTTATTTGATTAAGCACTTTCTCCCCTGAAGTACCAGTTCTCCTGAATAGGTAAAGGTCTAGAAATCTCATGCTAAAGGTTGGATTTTAAGAACCCTTTGATAGATTTTGTTTCTGTTTGTCATGATAACAGCTGTTGATGTAAGGATCTCTGTTGTGAGTGTCATTCACAGAACAAGGTCACTGATTTACAAGTTTAATATTTAAAAGTTTTTATTACTTTACAGTTTTTTTTCCTAACTTTGTTGTTAATGATTCTGTTTCTGTTTGGCATATTGATGGAATGTTGGTTGAAATTTTTTACTTAGTTACAGTACCACCCCCAGCCCTGTTTTATTGTCTTGTCTGCGACCAGCAGAAGTTACTTTCCCTGCGACAGTATAAACATATATGTCATAATTTCTGCTTTAGCTCTGTCTTGTGACAATTAGTTTCTACAAATATAAATTTCCATCAGCCATTGTGTGCTGAGGAAAAGAACCATTAACTAGTTTTGAACATAATTTAACTCCGGCCTTTGTGTATTTATTTCTAAACTTGATTTCATATATTGTCCACTCCCTAATTTTCTTTGAAATTATAAAAATACAAGGCACTATGAGACTGTGTAGAGAAAAGAACCATAACCCACCTGCAGTCTTGACAGAATTATTACCCTTTGTATAACTTTCTTGATGATTTGGTATCTGCCTCCTTACCTCTGTACTTCTGATTTCAGTTGATGTCAAATCCAGTCATTTATTAGCTCACCTGAGCCGTAGGCTCACAAGGTGAGCTTATAGTATAGGGAGGCTCTGTCGTCCGTCGTCCGTCGTCGTCCGTTCACATTTTCAAACAAGAATATCTCCATAACCTCATGGCCAATCATGGTCAAATTTTATGTGTAGCATTGTTGGGGTGGGGGATTGCCTGCATAAGGTTTAAGGGCAGATTGGGTTGGAACTCTGGTTGCCATGGCAACATATAGCTCCCATAGATTTATAATGGGAAAAACTTAAAAAATCTTCTCCTCTGAAACCATGAGGCCCAAAGCTTATATATTTAGTATGTAGCAATGGTTAGTGGTCCCCCACATAAATCCTGCCAATCAAGTCCCTGGGGTCCAAACTGGCCACGCCCCGGGGGTCATTAGCTCCCATAGACTTACAATGGGAAAATCTTAAAAAAACTTCTTCTCTGAAACCATGAGGCCCAGAGCTTATGTATTTAGTATGTAGCAATGGTTAGTGGTCCCCAACATAAATCCTGCCAATCAAGCCCCTGGGGTCAAAACTGGCCACACCCCAGGGGGTCTTTTGTTTATATAGAGCTATATAGCTAAATGACCTACAAAAATCTTCTTCTTTGAAACCATGAGGCTGAGAGCAAAGACATTTAATATGTAGCGATGTTTAGTAGTCCTCTACATAAATCCTGCCAACCATGCCCCTGGGGTCCAAACTGGCCACGCCCCGGGGGTCATTAGCTCCCATAGACTTACAATGGAAAAATCTAAAAAAAAACCTTCTTCTCTGAAACCACGAGGCCCAGAGCTTATGTATTTAGTATGTAGCAATGGTTAGTGGTCCCCAACATAAATCCTGCCAACAAGCCCCATGGGTCAAAACTGGCCACACCCCAGGGGGTCTTTTGTTTATATAGAGCTATATAGCTAAATAACCTTCAAAAATCATATTCTTTGAAACCATGAGGCTGAGAGCAAAGACATTTAATATGTAGCGATGTTTAGTAGTCCTCTACATAAATCCTGCCAACCATGCCCCTGGGATCCAAACTGGTCGCGCCCCGGGGGTCAGTAGCTCCCATAGACTTACAATGGGAAAATCTTAAAAAATCTTCTTCTCTGAAAGCATGATGCCCAGAGCTTATGTATTTGGTATGTAGCAATGGTTATGGTCCCCAATATAAATCCTGCCAATCAAGCCCCTGGGGTCCAAACTGGCCACACCTCAGGGGGTCTTTTGTTTATATAGAGCTATATAGCTAAAGAACATTCAAAAATCTTCTTCTCTGAAACCATGAGGCAGAGAGCAAAGACATTTAGTATGTAGCAATGTTTAGTAGTCCTCTACATAAATCCTGCCAACCATGCCCCTGGGGTCCAAACTGGCCACGCCCTGGGGTCATTATCTCCCATAGACTTACAATGAGAAAATCTTAAAAAATCTTCTTTTTTGAAACCATGAGGCCCAGAGCTTTTATATTTAGTATGTAGCAATGGTTAGTGGTCCCCCACAAAAATCCTGCCAATCAAGCCCCTGGGGTCCAAACTGGCCACGCCTCAGGGGTCCTTAGCTCCCATAGACTTACAATGGGAAAATCTTAAAAAATCTTCTTCTCTGAAAGCATGAGGCCAAGAGCTTTTATATTTTGTATGTAGCAATGGTTAGTGGTCCCCAATATAAATCCTGCCAATCAAGCCCCTGGGGTCCAAAAGGCCACACCTCAGGGGGTCTTTTGTTTATATAGAGCTATATAGCTAAAGAACATTCAAAAATCTTCTTCTCTGAAACCATGAGGCAGAGAGCAAAGACATATAGTATGTAGCAATGTTTAGTAGTTCTCTACATAAATCCTGCCAACCATGCCCCTGGGGTCCAAACTGGCCACGTCCCGGGGTCATTATCTCCCATAGACTTACAATGAGAAAATCTTGAAAAAATCTTTTTTAAAACCATGAGGCCCAGAGCTTATATATTTAGTATGTAGCAATGGTTAGTGGTCCCCCACATAAATCCTGCCAATCAAACCCTTGGGGTCCAAACTGGCCACACCCCAGGTTGTCTTTTGTTTAAATAGAGCTATATAGCTAAAGAACCTTCAAAATCTTCTTCTCTGAAACCATGAGGCAGAGAGCAAAGACATTTAGTATGTAGCAATGTTTAGTAGTCCTCTACATAAATCCTGCCAACCATGCTCCTGGGGTCCAAACTGGCCACGCCTTGGGGGCATTTGCTCCCATAGACTTACAATGGGAAAAACTTAAAAAATCTTCTTCTCTGAAAGCATGAGGCCCAGAGCTTATATTTTTAGTATGTAGAAACATTTAGTGGCCCCCCATATAAATCCTGCCAATCAAGCCCCTGGGGTCCAAACTGGCCACACCCTAGGGCGTCATAGAGCCTGTATAGCTAATTTAAGAACCTTCAAAAACCTTCTCCTCTGAAACCATTAGGCAGAGAGCTAAGATATATAGTATGTAGCAATGTTTAGTGGTCCTCTACATAAATCCTGCCAACCATGCCCCTGGGATCCAAATTGGCCACACCCCATGGGGTCATTAGCTTTCATAGACTTATAATGGGAAAAAACTTAAAAAAATCTTCTTCTCTGAAACCATAAGACCCAGAGCTTATATATTATAATAAAGCAAAGTTTAGTGGTCCCCTACATAAATCCTGCCAACCAAGTCCCTTGGGTCAAAACTTAACATACCAAGAGGGGGTCGGGGGTTGGGTCAGATTGTTACTCAGGTGAGCGATTCAGGGCCTCATGGCCCTCTTGTTGTTTTCTGTCATCTATTACCTCAAGCAGCAAAGCAGCATACCGTATCAATTATTATAAATGCCCCTGCTCTATACCCCCCCCCCCACCTCTTTTCCAAAAATAATGTCATATTATGTTGCATAAATTCCAGTTTGCTTCTCTGGATAAGGTATAGCTCTTTGAAATGGGATCTACTCTTATAGGATAGAATTTGCTCCTCTAGGAGCAAATTCTTTCCTTTAAGAGTTGACCCCTACTAAAAAGGGAGGCAAAAAATAGTAGAATTTCATTGTTTGAAGTGACACATCACCTTTATGTTGCTTATTAGAGGTATGTGGCTGATTTACCTCACTTTTGGCTCTAAATAATGCCCATGCCCCAGCCCCCTTTCGCAAAATGCAACATCTCCTGTGTGTTTATTAGGATTAATACATTAATATGGTATATTGCCCTGTTTTGTGTTCTTGTATCTTTCTTATGGAAGTACATTAAATCAAACAGAGTTCAGAACTTAGAATCTTCTGACCGTAAATTTTTTGTAAAGTCGCTATTGTATTTCTGATCTGATGATGAAAGATGGAATGCATGTTGCGTGCATTCGTATTCACGAAACAAATGTAAGTAATAATTATATAACAAATCGCGAGTCCATTAATAACTTAATGGGGGCAATTATGCTTAATATGTTGGAAAATATTGGAAATTATTGGCGTCTTCCTTTCACAGAAGACAGTCTATGATTAAAATTCAGAAATTTTGAGAGTATAATTCCGGAAGGTGTTATGGGCGTTGTTGGTCATAATAAGTTGATAGGTAATGATTAGAACCAAAGTCATGAGCTTAAATAAGGCAATTATGGATGGTTTGTCTGAAAATAGCTAAAAAGTTGTGAAAATGTTGAATTAAACTTTGTTGAACCAAAGGATGGTTTTTAATAGCCATTCTGAAGATTAATTCACTCAGGATATGATTACAGTGCCCATTTACACACCGGGTAGGCGACAGTCGAAAACGCTCGTAACAATTGATTAATGTTGATCAAAAACTGTTAGAAACAGTGTTTTTGATTGCAAATTGTCGCCAATTTGCAATAGAAAACACTGTTTCTAACATTTTTGATCCGCATTCGTCGATTGCACGAGCGTTTTCAATTGCGGCCTATCGGGTGTGATTTAGTGATGGGACAGGATAGTGTTGCAGTCATACCTGTATGGGGGCCATTCTAAAAATAGAGTAATGATGATAGCCAGGGGCCAGCCTAGAGGGAGAAGTGAGAGAAATTGTCTCCCTAAGCCATCCCTAAGCTGACTGACTTCTCCCTATTTTTAGGTGAGGGAGAAGTCAAAATGTATAAACATATAGAAAAACCAAACTTTGGGATAAAACTTCTCCCTGAAATTCAGAAAATGTTACAAAAAGTCCTCCCTGTCTGTGAACCCTTGGCTGACCCCTGAATAGCGCTAGAATTTGGTACACACTCTGTTTACAGACTTCAAATTTAGTTTATCCCCTCAAAGTATTCGCCTTTGACTTCTATACACTTCCGCAGTCTAGAAATCCAAGAGGTGAATGCTGCAGAGTAGTCTGTCCTTGGTATGGTTTTTAGTAACTAAAAAAATACCACTCCCAATAGCTTTATTCCATACATGATAAATATTTGTGCCCTGGAGCTAGCATCTTTTTCAGCCTTAGAAAAAGTCTCACTGGGACAAGTTATTATTCTCACAGAGACACAAGAGTTTGTTAGACCTCTAAGTGAAACCAATTTTTGGAACAAATTCTGTCTGATATTAACAGAGTACAAAAATTATCTTCCCCAGTTTGTTGCCATGGCGGGTATAGCCCGAAAACTGTTTTAAGCATTTCATGGATATGCATACCGTATATGCGGTAATTTTCGTGGGTTCAAAATTTCGCTGCTAAGGGTCAAAATCATAAATATTTATTTTCGCCATTTTTATCCCCCGACCGAAAGGTTCGGGGAATATAGCGATGAGCCTGGCGTCTGTCCGTCCGTCCATCCGTCTGTCCGTCCGTCCGTCTGTCCGTAAACACTTTCTTGTCCACTCTATATCTTGAATACCCTTCGGAATATTTTCATGATACTTCACAGTTATGTAGAACAGGTCATGACGATGTGTCGCGTACAAGAATGGTAACTCTTGCTATTGTACTTTTTGAATTATCTCCCCTTTGGTGATTTTTTTGGCAGATTCATGTCCGCTCTGTAACTTGAATACCCTTTGGAATATTTTCATGATACTTCACAGAAATGTAGAACAGGTCATGATGATGTGTCCCGAACAAGAATGACAACTCTTGCTTTCTTACTTTTTGAGTTATTTCCCCTTGATAGTTTTAGGTGTGATTTTTTGGCAGATTCGTGTCCGCTCTATAACTAGAATACCCTTTGGAATATTCTCATGATACTTCACAGATATGTAGAACAGGTCATGACGGTGTGTCGCGAAAAAGAATGATAACTCTTGCTTTCTTACTTTTTGAGTTATTTCCCCTTGATCATTTTAGGTATGATTTCGTGTCCGCTCTATAACTTGAATACCTTTTGGAATATTTTCATGATACTTCACAGATATGTAGAACAGGTCATGACGATGTGTCGCGAGCAAAAATGACAACTCCTGCTTTCTTACTTTTTGAGTTATTTCCCCTTGATGGTTTTAGGTCTGATTTCGTGTCTGCTCTTTAACTTGAATACCTTTTGGAATATTTTCATGATACTTCACAGATATGTAGAACAGGTCATGATGATGTGTGGCGAATAAGAATGACAACTCTTGCTTTCTTACTTTTGGAGTTATTTCACCTTGATGATTTTAGGTGTCCGCTCCATAGCTTGAATACCTTTTGAAATATTTTCATGATACTTCACAGATATGCAGAACAGGTCATGACAATTTGTCTCATACATGAATGATAACTCTTTCTTTTAGACTCAGTGAATTATTTCCCTTTGGTAGTTTGAGCTGCTGTTTGAGTCTCTGCTCCATAACTGTATAACCCTGGCCAGCTCCAGAATCTGAATAACCGTGTACCTTTTAGAATATTGATGATCATGCTGTGATATCTTATCAGTGTTCCTAACTCTCTCTTACCCCTCCACATTCCTGTGACCCCTCCCCCCCCCCCCCCCCAAAAAAAAAAAAAAAAAAAAAAAATCCCAGATTTGGATTCTTTGTCCAAATTCACTTACTAGAGGGCTCAAAATTAGATTTGTAGGGCTTTTACTTTAGAAGTTATTCACACATTTTGAACGTTGAAAGTATCGTATGCTATACATTTGTGTATATGGTGGCTGTTTGAGATATTACCTCTATTTAGCAGTCAAGCATACTGTTTTAGTCTGAGTGTTAGATAATCATGCATCTGTTAACAGTTAATGTCTATCAGAAGCATAAAAGAACGACAATATATTACTAATATGTGTTTTGAAGTGCACCCTTTTTACCAAGGCCCATGGGGGTCTTCGGTCGGGGGATTTGCCATCTCCTCTGATGGCTATTTTTAATTTTCGCGGTTAGCAACATGCAGGGCCGCCGCAGGTTAATGAAAGAACTGGGTCAAGTGAAAAGTACCAGCAACTATGGAAGCAAACACAAACAAAATATATTAACACTGTGTTTACAGAAGACACTTTGTAAGACACAGGTATTTTAATATTCGCGGATGTTAATATTCACGGTTTGGAAGTGACCGCGAAATATGGAACACCGTGAAAATTATCATGTACACGGTACCATTGCTGTAATCCTTTTGCTTCCAGTTTGAAGAACCCAGAGAAGGATGGTCCATGAGAATATGCTTCTGAAACAAAATCACCCTTATGGGAGAAAAAAGCAATTTTCATGTTATTATGCCTCCAACTTCGGAGAAGTTGAGGGGGCATATTAGTTTGGGCCTGTCCG
This sequence comes from Ctena decussata, assembly GCA_963989385.1. NCBI lineage: Eukaryota > Metazoa > Mollusca > Bivalvia > Lucinida > Lucinidae > Ctena > Ctena decussata. The sequence continues at coordinate 45,451,564 of OZ022510.1, forward strand.
TCCGTCCGTCCGTCTGTCCGTCCATAGCGCTTTTGGGCAGCTGGTCAACCCAAGAACCGCTTATGCTAGGATCTTGAGATTTTATATGTGGCATGTACATGAAAAATAAGCGGACCCGTATTTTTAGCTCACCTGAGCACGAAGTGCTCAAGGTGAGGTATTGTGATCGGTCTTTGTCCGTCGTCCGGCGTCAACTTTTGCTTTAAACGACTTCTTCTCCAAAACTGCTGGACGGATTTCAAAATAATTTCACAGAAATGTTCCTTGGGGGACTCCCTACCAAAATTGCTCAAATGGTTCCGCTCCACTGAACAATATGGCCGCCAGAGCTAAAAATAGAAAAACCTTTAAACGACTTCTCCAAAACTGCTGGGCCGATTTTGAAATAATTTCACAGAAATGTTTCTTAGAAGACCCTCTACCAAAATTGCTCAAACGGTTCCGCTCCGCTGAACAATATGGCCGCCAGAGCTAAAAATAGAAAAACCTTTAAACAACTTCTCCTCCAAAACTGCTGGGCCGATTTCGAAATAATTTCACTGAAATGTTCCTTAGGAGACCCTCTACCAAAATTGCTCAAACGGTTCCGCTCTGCTGAACAATATGGCCGCCAGAGCTAAAAATAGAAAAACCTTCAAACAACTTCTCTTCCAAAACTCTCCTTCAGCTGATTCAAGAAGGGCAGTTGTCAGTTACTGGCGAAAGTATGTGCACTTAGTACTGGTTAACCGCTTAGGAGGTCTAAGCCTGCCCAGGAATAGTGTGGTTAGGTTAACTGACCATCCCGACATGACCTTAGTTGTTTACCGTGGACGTTAAGCATCAAATCAACCAACCAACCAAATCCTCCAAAACTGCTGGGTCAATTTTGAAATAATTTCACAGAAATGTTCCTTAGGAGACCCTCTACCAAAATTGCTCAAACCGTTCTGCTCCGCGGAACAATATGGCCACCAGAGCTAAAAATAGAAAAAAAGCTTTAAACATCATCGTCTTTGAAGCCAATGGCTCGATTTCAAAAAAAATCACAGAAATGGTTTACTCATTGCCCTGAACAAAAATTGCTAAAACGGTTCCACTCCGCTGAACAAAATGTCCGCCAGAGCTAAAAATAGAAATAAATCTTAGAATGACACACTTTAGAGGGCACAGTTATGATCCAATCATCATGAAACTTTGTCAGAATGTTTATCTAAATGAAATCTAGACCATCTTTGAAACCGGGTCATATGGGGTCAAAAACTAGGTCACTAGTCAAATCTTAGAAAAACCTTCTGCACACTCTAGAGGGCACAGTTATGATCCAATCTTCATGAAACTATGTCAGAATGTTTATTTATATAAAATCTAGGCCAAATTTGAATCTGAGTCTTGTGGGGTCAAAAACTAGGTCACTAGGTCAAATCTTAGAAAAACCTTGTGTACACTCTAGAGGGCACAGTTATGATCCAATCTACGTGAAACCTTGTCAGAATGTTTATTTTCATGAAATCTATACCTGGTTTGAAACTGGGCCATGTCTGGTCAAAAACTAGGTCACTAGATCAGTTCTTAGAAAAACAGTGTGAACCTTTAGAGGACACAGTTTTGTTCTAATCTTCATAGGGCTTTGTCAGAATGTTTGTTCCTCAACAAATCTGGACCAAGGGTGCAACTTGGTCATGTTGGGTCAAAAAGTAGGTCACTAGGTTAAACCTCAGAAAAGCATTGTGTATACTCTAGAGGGCACAGTTTTGATAACTTTGTCAGAATGTTCATATCCAAGAAATCTAGACCAGGTTTGAAACTGGGTCATGTGGGGTCAAAATCTCGGTCATTAGGTAAAATCTTAAAAAAAACCTTAGGTACACAATAAAGGGTTCATTTTCCATTTAATCTTTGTGAAACTCTGTCTATCGGTCATATGGATGTCTCTGAGGTTAGGTTCACAGGATACTCAGGTGAGCGATCCAGGGCCATCATGGCCCTCTTGTTTCTTTTTTCCGCGGGTCACGTATTTCCAGAGTTATGCCCCTCTTTCGACTTAGTCTTTGGAACCTTGTGAACAAAATATCTCAAGAAAACCTGATACTAGGATCATGACTTCCTACAGGATGACATTGCCCAAGGTGTAGATGACCTGATTAAATTTTGAAAAAAATTCATGAATTTTTTAGCGAGTTATGCCCCTTTTTCGACTTAGTGCATAGTGCCTATGGAGCCTTGTGAACAAAATATCTTAAGAATCCCTGATACTAGGAATGTGTTTTTGCAGGAAGACATTGCCCAAGGTGTAGATGACCTGATTAGCTTTTGAAAAAAGATTGTGAATTTTTGACGGGAGTTATGCCCCTTTTTCGACTTAGTGCATTATAAGCCTATGGAACCTTGTGAACAAAATATCTCAAGAACCCCTGATACTAGGATCCTGATTTCTTGCAGGATGACATTGTCCAAGGTGTAGATGACCTGATTAACTTTTGAAAAAAATTCTTGAATTTTTGAGCCTGTTATGCCCTTTTTTTGACTTAGTGCACTGTAAGCCTATGGAGCCTTGTGAACAAAATATCTTGAGAATCCCTGATGCTAGGATTGTGTTTTTTTGCAGGAAGACATTGCTCAAGGTGTAGATGACCTGGTTAACTTTTGAAAAAAAATCCTGAATTTTTGATGGAGTTATGCCCCTTTTTAGACTTAGTGTATTATAAGCCTATGGAACCTTGTGAACAAAATATCTTGAGAACCCCTGATGCTAGGATTATGATTTTTTGCAGGAAGACATTGCCCAAGGTATAGATGACCTGATTAAGTTTTCAAAAAAATTGTGAATTTTTGACAGAGTTATGCCCCATTTTTGGACATAGGCACTTTGTATAGGGATAAGCCTGTGAACAAAGTATCTGAAGAACGGCATAAGCTAGGATCTTTATATTTGGCTTGCAGGTTTGGACCAAGGTGTAGATGATCTGATTTACTGTTGAGCCTATTTCATAAATTTTTGGTGGAATTTTTCCCATTTTCGGACATAGGCATTTTGAATATGAAGGAGCTATATGAATAACTTTGTGAACAAAATATCTAAAGAACCACTAAGCTATGTTCTTTATATTTGGCATACAGTTACAGGCTAAGATGTAGATAAACTGATTAAACTCCATTCTGACTTAAACATTATGGGATAAAGCGTCTTTAGAGGTAAGCATATGGTTGGGGGCATAGTGTTTCATAAACACATTTTCTAGTTTCATTCTATGTTGCCCATTATAAATGCCAGACCAGTGTGAATATGATTATTATTTATTATTAGTTATAAACAAAATTTTGAAAAGTCTTGTAGCTTGCCCATAGGGTCAGTTGGGTAACTTCGGACAGAGGGTAAATTCGGACATACCATTGCAAACACTGAAAATCCAGTTCAGATCTCATTAGGATTTTCACTGTTTGCCCAGTTGATTTTGTTTTAATTCCAAACAACGGACATATAAAGGTAACAAAGTCGCTGTCCAAATTTACCCAACTTTCCTTTATTTGATGGCAGGACACCAGATTACAAGTCATGTTCAGGCACTATGACCTCATATGATTTGAACATATGCTCAAAGATATTTAAACGTGTACTCACAAAGCTGTATAATGCTCCACCCCTGTAAAAAAGTCCGGAACTGTTCTATAAAATTTCTAGAATTGTACTGGAACAAAATGACTAGAAGTGTTTTGGAAACATCTTGAAAATGTTCTAGAATGATTGAGGAACCGTTCTACAATGTTAAATTAAACAAATTTCTAGAACAACTGTGCTAAACAGTTCTAAAGGTTAGTTCAAGAACAACTCAGAACAATTGTTCTAGAACTAGTCCAGAATTGTTCTTGAACAAATTTTTGGAACTTTTTTAGAACAAGTGTTCTAGAAGTTTGTCTCATTTAACGTTCTAGAACTGTTCCTTAATAGTTCTATAACATCAGGATTTGGCCATGGAGGGTGACATTTAGGGACAATTAAGGACTTCTTAATTTACATGACCACACTGTACTTAATTGGTGGATGGATCAATGTCCAGATATGACTAAAATACTGTTGAAAAGGAACTAAAACCACCAAGTTTTCTGTTTCATGTTTGGATGGATAAATATGAGATTTTAGAAAGGTACCCTTTTAATCCTAATAAACGCCCCTGCTCTAATAAACACCCCCTGCCTCTTTTCGGAAAATAAAATGTATATAGTCCATAAATTATTGTTTGCTTTGCTGGATAAGGTATTTGCTCTTTCAAATGGGGTCTGCTCTTAAAGGATAGAATTTGCTCCTCTAGGAGCAAATTCTTTCCTTTAAGAGTGACCCCTACTATAAAGGGAGGCAAAAGAATGTAAAATAGTTTCCTTTGAAGTGACCCATCACCATTATAGTGCTTATTAGAGGTATTCTGGTAGTGGCTGATTTACTACAAGTTGGGCTCGAAATAACCCTCCCTTTTCCCAAAAATGCAATGCCCCCGGGGCGTTTAATATGATTAATATGGTAGATGCTAGGCACACAGTGCATCTTGAAACTAAATGCGCTAGACCATCAGAAAATGTCAACTTTGATATGAGAAAAGGGACTTTATCGCATGTGCAGACATGGAAGACTCTGATCAGACTGCACAGATATCTGCTTATATAGTCTTGATCAGAGTCTTTTCCCGTTTAAGTCGACATTCTGCAAATAGTTGCAGAAGAATTTTTGAGCAAATTTTGAGAACCGATTAAAAAAATTGCATTGATGCACTGGCCGAGCTGAGTCTTTCATGTTTGCAAGTCACATTAAATGCAGTTGATCTCATGGTTGACAGGGTATAATCGATTCCGCTAATTTCGCTTCCTGCAGAGACTGTACATCATATTTGGCTTCCGCCGAGACTGTCCGCAATCTCTTGCTTCCTGCCGAGACTTCTGTACATGATAAATGGCTTCCTGCAGAGACTGTCCTCGTGATTCTGCTTCCTGCCGAGGCTCTCGGCAGGAAGCAGAGTCTCGCGGACAGTCTCGGCAGGAAGCCATTTTTCGAGGACAGTAGTCTCTGCAGGAAGCAAGAGTTTGTGGACAGTCTTGGCAGAAGCTAAATATGACGGACAGTCTCTGCAGGAAGCGAAGATTGGCGGAATCGATTATACCCTGTGTGGTTGGGCTCAGATGATAATGTTACAGCCTTATTGTTTTCTCTCTGATTTATGTATGAATTAAGGTGTACAAAGTACTTCTGCAGGTGAATCTGTCAGCTTTTCATATTCAGAATGTTAAAATTTCAATAATTCTGAAATGCAGTTAAACCACTGTCTAGCAAGTAAAAAAAGAAACTATAAAAATAATTAGGGGGTAACTTTACTCAAAATTGTCATTTGGGGAGGTAAATCCTCGGTTTTATGGTTGGAAATTTCGTTTTACGGTTACGCATTAGCGGAGCCGTAAAAAGCAATTTGCGACCATAAAACCGATGATTTACCTCCCCTAATGACAATTTTGAGTTATCCCCATTCTAATGCTTTTCATCATATTTTGCCTTTCAAAGTTTTCGACTTTACACCTACAGCGAGTGCTTTCAACAGGGTAAAACTGTATGTCAGCCAATGAGAAGCGACGTTTCTTAATGACGTCGGGTTTGCGACTGTATATCATAGAATATGCTGTCGCAAATTTTTGACGTTGTGTTATTAGAATGGTTGTTGACTTGAATTTCTTAAGCTTTGAAGGGAGCTGGGCTAAATGTCCTGTATCTAAATTTACTAGGAGCCCTGGTAGTCTGCTGATCAAGTGGTCTTGAGTTCAATTCCCGCTGGGGGCAGAAATCTTTTCAAACATAAATGGGGTTCACCATTGCACACAGCCTTTCATTATATAAACCCTCCCATTGTCCTGATATGACCGAAGTACTGTTGAAAATGACATGAAATCACAAGTCATCCATCCATCTATTATACTCAGTCAATGTACAAGGTGGGGTGGGGGAGAGGTGGGGGGGTGGGGGGGTTTGAGTGGGAGATGATGAGCATTTTTCACATATACAGTGTTATTATTTCATCAGTTTTACAGCTGTAATTAATGTGGTGTTCCCAAGCGGAAGGCAGAGGGATATAGTTTTGGTCATGTCCATCTGTCCCGTCTGGAGCCAAAATAATATACCATTTCATGAAACTTAAAATGAATACATATCACCATTATTATGAAAGCAGTGATGCACATAAAGTTTTGTCAGAATGGCTTAAGTGGTGCATGAGTTTAAATGCCCTTGAGTTGATTTAAAATCAACAAGCAAGTTCAATAAATTTATGTCCCCTGCCTTTGGTAAAAAGAAGGGAGGATGCACAATCCCAAAATGTACAATGTCCAAAACAATATGAGGACATACACACATGAAGTACCATTGTAAAATGCAATTTGATCTGGAGAGATTCTACAAAAATCTCAGACCATGTTAAAAAACACCTGCACAGTTTCAAAATGATTGGTTCAAAATCCCACGAGGAGCTGCTCGCACAAGGTATCCACTGTCTATACATTTTGTTAGTATTTGGGCCTAAGTTTGAAACATGAAAAAAGTGACAAAAATTATCAGACTGTACTCTTAAAGTCACATGCACATCTAAAGACAATGAAGAAGAAGCCTGCAAAGTTTCAAAATGCTTTAAGCAAAACTGTAGAGGAATTAGTGCACACAAGGTATATGTATACATGTACTGTCAATAAGTCATCTGATGTGGCAAAATGACGAAGTTCATAAAGTAAAAATTGTGGCAATAATTAACCGACCATAACCCCTGAGGCACATGCACATCTACAGACCATGAGGAAGATGCCTGCAAAGTTTCAGAATGATTCATGAAAAACTGCTGGAGGAGTTGCGCACACAAGGTATGTATGCAAAAGGTCTACTGATACTGGAAAAGGACTAAGTTTGCAAAGAGAGAAATAGGTAAAAAATCATTTGACGATAACGGCTAAGGCACATGCACATCTACAGACAATGAGAAAGAAGCCTGCAAAGATTCAGAATGGTTCACAAAAAATGTAGGAGGAGTTAAGCACACAAGGTAATAACTCTAAAGGTCTTCTGATGCTGAAAAATGACTGTTCGCAAAGCAAAAAAATAGTAAAAAAGTATTTGATGATAACCCCTAAAGCATATGCACACTACAGACCATGAAAAAGATGCCTGCAAAGTTTCAGAATGATTCATGAAAAACTGTAGGAGGAGTTGCCCACACAAAGAATGTACTCTAAAGGTTTTCTAATGCTGAAAAATGACTGTTCGCAAAGCGAAAAAGTAGTAAAAATAATTTGACGATAACCCCTGAGGCACATGCCCTTCTACAGACCATAGAAAAGAAGCGTTCAAAGTTTCAGAACGATTCATAAAAACTGTAGGAGGAGTTGCGCATACAAAGTACCTACTGTTAAGGGGGGATGGAGCCTCGGAAACACGGAAAGCCGAGTAACCATGTCCGCTTGCTTTTCTTCGAAAAGGCGGAGGACAACAATTGTGTCTGGAGCCATAATATAAATGTAACCAATACCAAATTTAGTGTGACAGACATGCATTTATGTATTTAACTTCTTCATTGTCCCAAAACCCCAAAAGATGAAAGAAGAGGTGATGTGACCCTACTGAAAAGGGAGTCAAAAGTAGTAGAGATGGTTCCTATTCACCTTTGTTTAGTTCAGTAGGGGTATTTGGTCGTGGTTGATGTACCCCATCTTAGGCTCAAAATAATGCCCCCTTCCGTCAATTGCAATGCCCACAAGGCATTTAATAGAATTAATATGAGCAGCAACACGACAAAACCAACAATGTGGCTGTGCGCCCAGCGCAGACTCAGATTAGCCTGGGCATCCGCCCAGTCTGATCAGAGTCTTCACTGTCCGCATGGAGATAGCTTAGACCCTTAGCTACCTTTTGAGCACTTAACGAAGAGTCTGGTCAAACTGGGCAGATGCCCAGGCTGATCCGAGTCTGCGCTGGGTGCACAACCACATTGTTGGTATTGTCGTGTCATGGCTCATATGGTATTTAAAGGCCCCATTGCTCTATCAGCGTGAAAAACAATTATCATGAGCTATCGCTTCAAGCTTCTCACTGTAGTTTCGTCAGTGTAAATGACCGTGATGCTTTAAACAAATAAAACACCCTTGAGTTTCACATGAAAAGGGTTTTAAAAATTTATTTTGGTCATTTTAGTTGGCAACTTAAATGACCTACTTTCGATTTCATTAAGTGGTAAAAATACAATGTACATGCGTGGAGTCCCAATCACTATCCCGCCTATGTTTATATAGCATTGCTAGACTGAAAAAACCAGAACAGGAAATTTTAATTTGTGGAGCGATTTTTTAGTTTTCAAAAACTTGTTTTCTCTACTTTCTGCCAGTTATATGACTCAATATATGCACATCAACCCATATTTTATTACCAAACGTGAAGGTTGAACTGCCTTTTACAGTAATTTGAGTTCAGGCGCTTTTACCGCTGATAGGACTATGGAGACTTTAAGATGTCCAAATTTTTAGAAGTTTTATGGTATATCAGGGACCTCCATAGCAAAAATACTGACTCTTGATCAGCCCCAGCCACCTGGGACTCTGTGTCCATAATGCAGGAATGTAGATAATAAGGAGCACATGATGATAATTTGAGATGGTATTCTATGAGGTTAATTTGAAATATATATATGTCGTTACATCTCACTGGAATCGCCTCGCCCAGGTCATAACATATATTCAAAAGAAAGCATGATATTACCTTGGTTTTTCATTGAATTCTCTATTTATCTGGAACCCTGATTAGGGCTTCTTTAATCTTTGTGCCCTAAGCCCCACCAGTTGTCCAGAGACAGCCCCGCCAGCTAGTTGTGGTCTAGATCTGGGCCTCCTTGATGATTGCTTGGGGTCTGAACCACATTTGGAGCAAAAGTGAGACATCCACATTCCACTTGTGGAAGGTTTGGTGTTTTCATTGAGACTTTGTTTTTGTCCATATTTGATTAGTAACTCAATATGAGAAATTAATATTCCTGAAAGGGCTTAAAAACCCTACCAAATAAAAACATTTTATAGACAACAATCAGATAAAATTTGTGCAAATGCTATGTTATCGATCTTATCAATTTTGTCAGTGAAAAAAATAAAAATAAATGCAAATTAACTAAAGGGGCAAAACATGAAAAAAAATAAATGAATAAAAAACTACAGCAGCGAAACAAAACAAAAAAAGAAAGAAAAAAAGCACAGAAAAGAAAAAAAAAAAACAAAAAAAAAACAGACAAACAAAAAGTCAAGTTTTCGTCTGGTTGTGAACACTTGTTATGTGTCATTGGGTAAGGCCTTTGTTTGCACCAACTGTCATGTGGAGAACAAAATTTCTGGATGTAGAAATGTCGACTGTCAACTAAAGGTGTTATGATAAAATAATTGTCATATTCTTGTAGCCAATAAGGCTGCTAGGCTCTTGTTGTACGACAGTGCATGCCATCTTTTGTCAGTGTTTTTAGTGCATCGCTAAGGGCGATGCTGTTTATGGACTGTGATTGGACGATAGGACAGTGAGAGAAAGCGGTAGACCGGTCGTAAAAATCAGAAGTTGAGACTCAAACTTGCGGTTGAGTTGAGTTATAAATGACATATTGTGACAACGATGGTAGGCATTTGAAAAGGTTAATAATCTTATACCTTAATGCATTTAATAAACGGGGATAGACAGTTGAACTTTGAATACTGAAAATTACATAAATCTTGCTTTTAATAAATTTAACGAAGGGTGGTAATCATCGTGAAACAGAAAATGGGAAAGGTTGAAATAAGATGCAAAAAATTTTGACAGAGATAAGCTATTATATTTTTTTTTGAGTCAACCTGGAAAAAAGTAAATTAAGAAATTGAAAAAGAAAAAAAAAGGAAACGATGTAAAAAAAAAAATGCCATAAAACATCTGAAACGAATCTTTTGTTGCATTTTCAAACAGATACAAATTTTCAAAATTATGCTTAAGGCCATTATTTTTTAATTTTCTGATTTACGAGAAATTTTTCAAATTTTTTGAGTCGGGGGGGTCGAAATAAAAATAAAATTAAAATCTCAAAAACAGAGCAGTCGAAAAAAAAAGAAAAAAAAAAAAGATTCATAATCTTTTTTTTTTTTTTTTTTTTTTTTTTTTGAGTACCATTACCAAAGGTAACCTAAGTGTATTTAAACTGAAGGAAAATCATTAATTACAATTAGAAAGTAAACCAACGAAATTCTGGAACATGTTTCTATGTTTAAAATCACATTATAAGTTACACAAAAGATGTGAGCTGTGTGTTTTGTCCCATCGACTGGAACAGTGACTTATCTGGCAACCTTGCGTTTGTATGGTAAATAGGTCAACTGCTATACCTATTTTTACACCACATTTTTAAATCGATACTCTTTTTTTAGTTTAATCTGCCCTTTTGTTTGAAATAAATAAAAATATATTTCACACAGTTTGACAAAACTCAAATGGTAAAAGGTATAGATATCCCATAGGCTAGTAGCCATAGGGGCAGTGGGGGATAGAGGTCGACTGTATTTTGGGCACAGCATATAAAATGTGGAGCCAGACCCCATCCTTTCGCTGCCTTATCCTTTCCTGATTTGAAAAAGGTACCCATTCATTGCTGGGTTGACAGAGTGTTCCAGTCATCAGATGGCCAGGCCAAGGTTTAAACTCATGACCTTCTGATGACTTTCTTCACCTTAACCAAGCATCTCTAACCACTGCACCACATGCAGTTCCTCTCTGAAATGATACACCGTTAAAAAAAAATGAACAGGGCTTGATTCAGACAGGTGCTGAAATAGGGGAGCCTGGGCCTAGCAAATTTTGGGGAACTGTTTTGTCTCTGCTATAGGTACTGGTCAGGTGGCTTATATGGCTTTAGACAGGCTTGACTCAGACTGTAGTAATGACACGGATAGAATTGTAAGAATTGTTTTATTTATTTATCTTTTTTTTCTATGTGTGCCTAGAAGAAGGGTATTGCATGGTCAGGGTGGGTGGGGGTAAAGCCGTTTTTACCTCAACCAGAACATGGCAACCTATATTGGGCAAACTCAAAAACGAGAAAGAAAAAAAAAATGATAACAAAGGTTGGTTAGCTTTACAATCAAATTAATTATTGGTAATTAGTGTGGTAGTAAAGCGTGGAGATTGTCAGTTTACGAAAGAGACATCATTTTCTTTGATGACGTTTTGCAGGCTTAATCAAGTTTTTCCACCTCTGATGTCCAAACAAACAATCGACAGTCCAGTCGATCCACTTTCTGCAATTATTGTTGCGTTTGATGTTGCCGAAAATAAGTGACCTGAACTCGCTGGTTTTCCGAACAGAATAGATGCAGTACCGATCGTTCGTGCGAGCATGGCATCGGTTTTGTTTTCGAAGCTGGTTTCCGCGTGCTATAGCATAATCAATTGCGACTCAGAAACCATTAGATTGTTTGATTAGCGCATACACTGCTGTATTCTGTTGTTTGAACCGTAGTGTGGTTAAACGGGTCCTACTAAAGACAGAAAAGGACTTTTGCCACCGAAAAGAACTTTCGGGCACCGAAAAAGACTTTTTAATGCCATTCTATTCTATAAAACGTTTGAAATATATAAAGGGTAAAATATTTTATTTCTGAACATAATTTTCTAGAACATCAAGTGAAAAATGCCCTTTTCGGTGCCGAAATTCGGCATTAGCGATGTCCTTTTCGGTACATGGCGTGTCTTCACTGACCAGAAGTGGAGTCCTTTTCGGTGCTGTAATTTTTTTTGTAGAATTTTAGGATGAAGATGCTACAATTCACAAACTTATTATTCAAGCGCTGATTACTATCATGATGATATTAAAATTTTTAAAACATGTTTTATATGATATTTAACGGCAAATAAAAGCCCTTTTCGGTGCCCGAAAGTTCTTTTTGGTCCTTTTCGGTGGGGTAAGTCCTTTTCTGTCTTACCCCACCGAAAAGGACCGAGAAGGTCATAAGTTTCAGTGCCGTTCAGAACATGGTTTAACCGCGGTCCTACTTAAGTCCTTTTCTGTCTTTAGTAGGACCGCGGTTAAAGCATGTTCTGAACGTCACTGAAACTTATGACCGATGTACTGTTCGAAAGATATATCAAAAGCGACCACAACAACACATCAATTTGGCCGCTTTTATCGCTGGTTTCGCGTATTGGAGAGGATAAAACTGTTTAATTGAACACTTTTTTTTCGATTGCTATTGAAACCTTGGAGTCGGCGAAGAAAAAAAGAATAAAAGAGCATTATTGCTGTTTTATTTTTATTTTGATTTCGCAAAAAATACGGTCGGCGGGTTTGTAAATCAGAAAATTAAAAAATGATGGCCTAATTAATGACAACGGATCATCTAAGTTACTGAAAAAGTCTGGTAAATTAGAATGATAAGTGTGATCAGATTTATCTCAAATAAGTGGCAATGATACCCTTAGCAGCATGCAAAAAAAATTTGCTCTTAATCCATTGCATTCTGGGTATTTTATGTTGTCTGCTGAAATTGTCATCTGCATCAAAAATTAAGAATATTTTGACAATATTGGTCTAACTCTTTTAGAAATGATGTCTAGGCAGCAAGAAGTTTGGATCTCAGATCAGGCCCCACGTTTGTGGGCCTGATCTGGATCCAAACTGTTTGTCCAGATACACCTAAAGGGGTGGATTAAGGTACACTTTCAGGGGAAGCAACTCTGCCATTTTCTTCTTCAGCTCCTTTCTCAGTTGGGGCCAACCCTAAAAGGAAAGAATTTTCTCCTCTGAAACTTAGCAGTCTGATATGGGTTTGCACAAGATGTTTTCTCCAATGTTTCTGTCCTAAGTTTAGAACCATTACAATATATTTAGGGGATAACTGTAGTCAAAATTGTCATTTGAGGAGGTAAATTAATTTTCAGTTTTATGGTCAGAAATTATGTTTTACGGCGACACATCAGCGGAGTTGTAAGATTTGTGACCATTAAATTTACCTCCCCAAATGACAATTTTCAATATTAAGTTATCCCCATTTTTTAGCACATTTTTCAATAATTTACAGTTATTACCATTCTAATGCACTTTTTCACATTTTCACCTTTGAAAGTGTACTGTTTTTGCACCCATTGCAAGCACTTTCAGCAGCGTAAAACCAAACATCAGCCAATGAGAAGTGAGGTTTTATAATGACATCCGGTTTGGGACAGTATATCGCAGAATATACTGTCGCAAATTTTTGACGTTATCCGATCAGACTCTGCGTATTATTTGTAAGTGCATTAGAACTGTCTTTTATAGGTAAGATGTTGTATTGAAGGGTTGTGTTAAAGATCTCAGTTCCAGAAGAGCAGGTTAAAGCATGAAATACTTCTTATCTTCCGTAATATCAACTGCCACACTTTTCTGTAGTTAAGAAAATTCTTAAAATGAATCTTTCTATTCACCCATTGCAAGTTCAAGATAATAGAATGATATAAGAATCTGTAGAAACAAAACATGCAGGTTTTCCGGACAATATGAGCAGGGACATGACAAAACCAACGGAGTGGCATTTCACCCAGCTAAGACTCAGATCAGCCTGGGTATCCATCCAGTCTGATTAGAGTCTTTGCTGTGCACTTAAAGGGTGTCTAAGGGTCTAAGCTACCTCCATGCTGACAGCAGAGACTGATAAGACTGGGCGGATGTCCAGGCTGATCTGGGTCTTTGCTTGGCATACATGCTACTTTGTTGGTTTTGTTTCACAACTCATATAGCATGTTGACCCCAGGATGCAGAATAAGCAGATGTGTAAAGTTTCAAAAGCAGAAAATAATGAGAAGTGAAAAAATTAATGAAATTAAATTTTTGTTATAAATAAAGAATTTTCACAGAAAATTTTTCTCAATACTATACTGATTCTAAAGCATGATTGACTTTAAAAGTTAAGACTTGAGGGAGTCTGACTTAATTTAGTAAGCCTTAACATGGCAAGTTAAGATAGAGAGCATTGGATCACAACTTTTTAGCTCGCCTGAACGAAAGTTCAGGAAGAGCTATTGTTGTCACCCTGGCGTCGGCGTCGTCCGCGTCCGCGTCAGCGTCGGCGTCGGCGTCCGAAATGGATGTTTTGGTTAAAGTTTTTTTATGTGATGGGCAATGCGCTGCAGGCGAGCTATCCTGTACGCGGACAGGTCTTGTTGGACTATGTAGTAGCCATTTGCAACCTGGCTACCCAGGGCTGGAGAATAACAGGGACTTCAGCTTTTCTCTGTGCAAGGCTGTCAGCCATTGGGGTAGCTGTTATTGTCCCAGCTTGTATTTTGGTAGGGAATCAAAAGCCATGGTACATCTGGACAAGGAAGGTAAAAGCACAGTACCTTTAACTCTTTCACTACCAAAAAGCAGACGACAAAATTTACGTCTGCAAAAATTAACAAAATGCCTTGTCCAAGACTTTTTAGCTCACCTGAGCCAGCGGCTCCGGGGGAGCTTATAGGATGGTAAGGCTCCGGCGTCCGGCGTCCGTCGTCCGTCCCTCCACAATTTCAAACGACTTCTCCTCTGAAACCGCTGGGCCAATTGTAACCAAATTTCATATAGAGCCTCCTGGGACCTTAGGAACGAAAAGTTGTTCAAACGGTCCTGGTCACATGACCAACATGGCCGCCACGCCCATATATGGTAAAAACCTTTAAAAATCTTCTTCTCCAGAACCAATAGGCCGATGGCCTTGAAACTTGGTATGTAGCATCGGGTACGCGAGTACTACTAAGATTGTTCAAATTATGACCTTGGGTTGACCTTGACCTTTTTTACGGCAAGGTCAAATTTGCTTCTTTGTGCTTTTATATGGCAAAATGCTAGAACATAAGATATCTTGGAAATCGTTGCAGATTTTGGGCTAAAAACCAGTATCTACAGTCATCTTAATGAGTACGTGAAGATTTATGACTTTAAGAGGTCAAGGTCATTCTTTGACCTTTGACCCAGAATTCTCATATTTTGACAATTTCGTACAATCTCCTCAACAGCCACTGAGCCAATTGAAACCAAATTTCATATAGAGCCTCCAGGGGTTGAGGGAACAAAAATTTATTCATACTGTCCAGGTCACATGACCAACATGGCGGCCACGCCCATATATGGTAGAAACCTTTAAAAATCTTCTTCTCCAGAACCAATGGAACGATGGCCTTGAAACTTGGTATGTAGCATTGGGTACTCGAGTACTACCAAGATTGTTCTAATTATGACCTTGGGTTGACCTTGACCATTTTACTGCAAGGTCAAATATGGGAAAATGCTAGAACATATGATTTCATGGAAAGTTTTGAAGAGTAAGGCCTAAAATTGGTAAATGCAGTTGAGTACATGAAGATTTATGAGTGTAAGAGGTCAAGGTCATTCTTTGACCTTTGACCCAGAACTGTCATATTTTGACATTTTCAAACAATCTTCTCCAGAGCCACTGGGCCAATTGTAACCAAATTTCATATAGAGCCTCCAGGGGTTGAGGGAATGAAATTTTGTTCAAAAGGTTCAGGTCACATGACCGACATGGCCGCCATGCCCATATATGATAAAAACTTTTAAAAATCTTCTTCTCCAGAACTAGTTGACCAATGGCCTTGAAACTTGGTATGAAGCATTGGGTATTCCATTCCTATCAAGAGTGTTCAAAATGATAACCTTGGGTTGACCTTGACCATTTTACGGGAAGGTCAAATAAGGGAAAATGCTAGAACATAAGATTTCATGGAAAGTTTTGAAGATTTAGGCCTAAAAATTGGAAAATGCAGTCATCTTAATGAGTACATCAAGATTCATAAGTACAAGAGGTCAAGGTCATTCTTTGACCTTTGACCCTGAATTCTCATAGTTTGACAATTTCAAACTTCTTTTTAAAAGACAATTGTAACCAAATATCATATAGTGCCTTCAGGGGTTGAGGAAACGAAATTCTTCAAATGGTCTGGGTCATATGACCAACATGGCCGCCATGACCATATATGATAAAAACCTTTAAAAATCTTCTTCTCCAGAACCAGTTGACCGATGGCCTTGAAACTTGGTATGTAGCATTGGGTACTCCAGTATTATCAAGATTGTTCAAATTATGACCTTTGCTTGACCTTGACCTTTTTATGGCAAGGTCAAATATGGCAAAATGCTACAACATAAGCTTTCATGGGAATTTTTGAAGATTTTGGCCTAAAAATTGGTATATACAGTCATCTTAATGAGGTCATGAACAATTATGAGTACAAGAGGTCAAGGTCATTCTTTGACCTTTGACCCAGATCTCTTATATTTTGACATTTTCAAACATTTCCTCAAAAGCCAAAGGGCCAATTGTAGTCACATTTCATAAAGAGCCTCCAGGGGTTGAGGGAACAAAAATGTGTTCAAATGGTCCAGGTCACATGACCAACATGGCCGACATACCCATTTATGGTATAAACATTTGGTATTTTTCTTCTCCAGAACCAATATGCCTATGGCCTTGAAACTTGGTAAGTAGCATGGAGTACTAGAGTACTTCCAAGACTGTTCAAATGATGACCTTGTGTTCACCTTGACCTTTTTTGCAGCATGGTCAAATATGGGAAAATGCTAGAACATAAGATTTCATGGAAAGTTTTGAAGATTTTGTTATAAAAAATGGTATATATAGTTGTCTTAATGCGTATTAGCACATGAAGATTTATGAGTACAAGAGGTCATGGTCAGTCTTTGACTTTTGACCCTAGACTCATATTTTGACAATTTCGACAAAAAGCCACTTTGCCAATTGCTCAGGTGAGCGGATCAGGGCCTCATGGCCCTCTTGTTATATTAAGAATTCAGAGACTAGAGGGCAAACAGTGTAGATCTAGATGAGGCGGCTCATTATGAGCCGCCTCATCAGGATCTACGCTGTTCGCAAATTTTGCTAATTGCGTCACTGGGGCTTAAAGAGTTAAGCCTCACATCCCTGGCAGTTCCTCAGCCCTGGGGGTAGG
This sequence comes from Ctena decussata, assembly GCA_963989385.1. Classification (NCBI taxonomy): domain Eukaryota; kingdom Metazoa; phylum Mollusca; class Bivalvia; order Lucinida; family Lucinidae; genus Ctena; species Ctena decussata. The sequence continues at coordinate 45,468,554 of OZ022510.1, forward strand.
CAAAGTTTCGAATAACTGGTGCATTATTTTTAATTATTTCGGAATTATAAAGACATAAAATCTCATTAGAATCATCTCACCAGTTGCAAGGGACAGTTTATGTCTCACCGTCAGCTAGCAGAAGCAAGATGTGGGATTTACTTTTCAGCTGTAGATATCAGCAGCAGTGGTGGCATTAATTTTGTTGAGCTTTCAGGTTTAGCTTTGTTTTGTGACAATGCTCAGACAGGTGAGACACTGCATTTCACGGAATATTTGAGCCATGACACTACAAAACCAACAAAGTGGCATGTGTGCAGCCGCCCAGTCTGATCAGAGTCTTTGTTGTCTGCAAAAAGCTAGCTTAGACCCTTACATCAAAGACTCTGATCAGACTGGGTGGAGGTCCAGGCTGATCTGAGTCTTCTCTGGGCGCACATTCTACTTTGTAGGTTTTGTCGTGTTGTGGCTCATTTGTTTCTTGTTAAGCATGCCAATTGCTGTCTCTTGTTTAGCACTTAAAGAGCCAAAACTTGCTGAATTCGAAAACAGCATAGATTCAGGTGATGCTGCTCATTTTGAGCTTCCTCATCAGGATCTACATTGTTTTCCTTCTAGTCTTTGAATTCTTAATATAATTGATATAGTGTGGATGAAATGTTGTTTTTGAAACATAAGTTTTGATGTCTGCTTTTTTGTCGCTTTTAAGATTAACACCGAAGCAGAACTACCCCAAATGAACAAATAAAGAAGAATAAAAATAATTTTAAGAAGTGGAAAGAATAAAACCAATAAGAAAAATTCTCAGACCAGTCTGGAAGAACCACAGACTGCAATTGGAATCGTGTGATTGTACAATTAAAATCAATTTAGGTAACAATAAATAAAAGCACTGGCCTGCTGATCTAGCAGTTGCAGGTTCAATTTGAGCCGTGACACGAGAAAACCAACAAAGTGGTTGTGCGCACAGCGCAGACTCAGATCAGCCTTGGCGTTCGCAAACTTAGACCAGACTCTTCGTTAAGGGCTCAAAGGGTAGCTAAGGGTCTAAGCTACCTCCATGCAGACAGCGAAGGCTCTGATCAGACTGGGCGGATGCCCAGGCTGATCTGAGTCTGCGCTGAGCGCACAACCACATTGTTGGTTTTCTTGTGTCACGGCTCATTTGAACTAGAGGTGGAAATCTTTGCAATCATATATGTGGCTCCATTGCACACAGCTTTTCATTATTACCCTCCCATAGTTCTGATCTGATTGGAATACTGTCGAAAAGGGCATAAAATCGCCACCTGTCAGTCAACATATGCATTGACCAACTAAGTAAGATTAAAACATAGGACAAACAGATGCACATATTTTTTTGTGACAATAGTTTCTTTTGTAAACAATATTTGGACAAATTTTAAAGACTTAGTGATAAGCACAGTCGCGTAAGGTCAATTTACCTGGGTATCATCATGTATATAGATTTTCTTATTAGCTCATGATTTGGCTAATTTGCATATATGATTTGAACTTACTTTGTTAATCTACAATTATCCTAAACCAAAACATTTTTAGCTCACCTGAAAGAAGTTCAGGAAGAGCTATTGCACTACCCCCGACGGTGGCGGCGGCGTTAGCAAAATGTTAAAGTTTTACCTTAAAGTTTTTTATGTGATGGGCAAGGCGCTGTCAGGCGAGCTATCCTGTCCCTGTGACAGGTCTGGTTTTATATGAACTTTCACATGATAATATAATGTCAAAGGAAATTTAGTAAAAAGAATCATTTAGAATGACAAGAGTATATCTTTTAAATATTAAATATCTTTGTGTCCTAATGAAAATCAGAGAAAGCAAAAAAAAAAAAAAAAAAAAAAAGAAAGAAAGAAAGACAGATATGAGATATGGACATCTTTTCATTAAGTATCACCACTGTGCAATTCTTTATATTTAAAGGGCAGATTTACTCCCCTTACATTTAAAAGCTGGGATAACACCTTATCGGGCAAAATATGAAATAATCATAAAACTTTAATTACATTTCTGAATTTAATGTCTTAAAAAAGACTAAAACCCTACACTCTATTGTATATGAAACAATTAAAAAAGATAAGACTGCCCTAATAAGAAATGGACCTATCTAAAAAAAGTCCACTGTGGCCTTCTACTGCCAGTTCTGAATGAAAATTGTGGATAAACGCAGGGGGCTCATTAAAGTGAGACAAAAGAGCCCACTGGGGTCATAACATTGAATCAACATTGAATCAATGTTGATTCAGTATTGATTTATTTTGTTTGTGGCAAAGGAATGCTCAGTTGTGGAACTTTTGGTGAATTAGATTATGTAATTAGAGGCATTTATATTAAGCTACTTGATATCTTAGATCCAATAAAAAATGAAATAATAGTAATCAAGCATAAAAAGAACATATATGAGCCACCACATGAGAAATGCATCAAAGTGGCATGTGGGCCATGCGAAGACTCAGTCTTCCCTGTTGGCATGAAGGAAGCTAATAGACCCTTACCTACCCTGTAAGGGCACACCAAAAACTCTGATTAGGCTTGGCAGATGCCTATGCTGATTTGAGTCTTTGCATGGTGCACATACTATTTTGTTTGTTTTGTCGTGTGGCGGCTAAATTATATAAAGTTTCATACTGCCCTTGGTTGACCACCATGTGATAGAAAAAAGGGTACATGTAAGCTCGTAACTGAGTGTCAGTATCAAGTTTTGAAGAGCAAGGTGTCATTTGAACCAAATCATTATTGGTAAAGATTAACTCTTTCAGTACCAAAAAGCAGACGACAAAATTTACGTCTGCAAAAATTAAAAAAATGCCTTGTCCAAGACTTTTTATATTGAGAATTCAAAGACTAGAGGGCAAACAGTGTAGATCTAGATGAGGCGGCTCATTATGAGCCGCCTCATCAGGATCTACGCTGTTTGCAAATTTTGCTAAATGCGTCACTGGGGCTTAAAGAGTTAAAATATGTGAATCTCACCCCACATAATTTTCTATAGTTTAGTATGTGTGCAAACCAAGAAGAATGATATTATAGCCTGTGCAACTAAAAGAATAGAATCTAAGTGGAATGAAATAAACCCATGGAAATAAACAAAAAAACAAAACAAAAAACAAAAAAAAAAAGAAATACATGATAAATGCCATAAACCCAAGAGAAATCAACTAGTCATGCAAGCTCAATATGAGAACAGCAAACCCACATAAAACCAAAAGGAATATAAGGATCTGTCATGGGTGTGAGGTGTGGATAGAAAAATCTGTCACAAGGGTCACTGTTCGGCATCACGAGGCTTGCCGAGTGATGCCGAACAGTGGTCCCGTCAGTGATGGATTTTTCTATCCACACCTCACACCAATGATAGATACTTTTTCTTGCACACCACGTTTTGTTTTAACTTCAGAACGTCTTAAAATGTGCAATTCTAGTGCTTGAGAGGTTTCCGCTTTTAACTACCACCATTTGGCTTTTTACGTCAACGACTGGCGTGCATAAACTGACGTCATTTTACAGTCTTCTTGACGTCATCATCTAAAGTGCCAACGTCACTTGATGACACAGGTACGTGAGCTTCTATACAACCAAAGCATTGACAGTTCTTGATTTTTTTCCGGCCCTGGGTCAGAACACCAGGGTAAGATAAGGTTTTCTATCCCAGGTGAAAAGAATGGCATTTTCTATCCGGTGTGCAAGAATAAAATATATGCATGAAAATTGAAGAAGAACAGAAGTACATGTATATCCATGTAACCAGAGGATAAAATACACTCTCTCAAACCAACAGAAATAGAGTAAATCATGAAAAACAAGGATAGTAAAACAAAGTCTTGTAAACTCAAAGGAATTGGTAAAAAAACTAAAAAAAAAAAATTACAGATTAGATGAATTAATTTAAACTTATTATAGCGTTCTATCGAAAAATTTATCGTTGAAAGAGTCTCCAAGTCTTGTTCTGAGGTTTTTCCTAAAATGAAATTGAATGATCTCATGCAAAGTGAGAGGAATTCTTTAAATGCTTGTAACTGTGAGAAATATACCCATGCAAGTAAGAAGACAATAAAACCCTTGAAAATCAGGAGGAATCAGAATCAAAAGAAAAAAAGAAAAAAAAAAAAAAAGAAATGCATGCTAACTGAGAAGGAGAGAATATGAAATTAATGCAAATGAAATTAAGAATGAAAAAAAAAAGAAGACAAAATAGAAACAAAGGAATAAAACAAAAAATATATCGAGAAATGAACCTTTGCAAACCGAGAGAAAGGTGGCCAGAGTACACTCAGTAAATTATACAGGTAATGAATTGGTGACAGCTTTATACAGAAATAAATCGTGTGAAACAATTCTGTGGTTTTGCTCTTGTTTTCCAGAATCACATAAATTAAAAGAATGTGTACAGAAATAGCAACTCATAAGTTTGGTTCTGTAAATATCATATACACAGTAAGTTTTGAAGTCTTCCAACTGTCAAGGTATTTCAGGATTAATATAAAAGGGCACAAACAGAAAATTATGAGCAAAATATTTTCCAGCTTCTGACAAAGTATCTTTTGTATACAGGGCACCCATTTGCTTTTGTGGAGGGCACCCATTTGCTTTTGTGCCTGTTTGCTTTGGTAGTTTCGGAACTTTTCATTGGATCTCATAGAGACCATAATGCTTCATTAGCGGGTTTTGCTACTGGCTATGCAAATTGTAATTTAGAGATTAATGCTTTAAAAAAATTCTGAAGATGGTTTATCCAAAACTATGAAATGCTAAATATAGTAAGCTTATTGATATGTATCAATCAAATGGAATTATTGCTGATGACACCTTTATCTGTTTCAGTCAAAGCCACATTGTAAAGAAATAAATACCAATACTGTATTCACATTTTATAGCAACTTTGTTTTAAAATTTGTTCATACGATATTGTTTCACTGTTACTTACCAGTTAATGTTTTGACATAATTTTATACTAGCCATTTTAATTTTCACATTCAATTTGCGGACTGAGAAAATTGAAAATCTCAGGAATTTATGCATACATTCTGGATTCAAAACCATGAAACGGAACTGTGAGAAATTACCTGTATTATGTAATTGTATGATTTAGGGTACCTCAGTCTGTACCCTCTTATTGTGAGAAATAACTCTGTATTCTGTAATTATATGATTTAGGGTACCACAGTCTGTACCTCTTATTGTGAGAAATTACCCTGTATACTGTAATTGTATGATTTAGGGGTATGATTTAGGGTACCTCAGTCTGTACCCTCTTGTTGTGAGAAATTACCCTGTATACTGTAATTGTATGATTTAGGGTACCTCAATCTGTACCCTCTAATTGTGAGAAATCACCCTGTATTCTGTAATTGTATGATTTAGGGTATCTCAGTCTGTACCCTCTTATTGTGAGAAATTACCCTGTAAACTGTAATTGTATGATTTAGGGTACTTCAATCTGTATCCTCTTATTGTGAGAAATTACCCTGTATTCTGTAATTGTATGATTTAGGTAACCTCAGTCTGTACCCTCTTATTGTGAGAAATTACCATGTATACTGTAATTGTATGATTCAGGGTACCTCAGTCTGTATCCTCTTATTGTGAGAAATTACCCTGTATTCTGTAATTGTATGATTTAGGTTACCTCAGGCTGTACCCTCTTATTGTGAGAAATTACCATGTATACTGTAATTGTATGATTCAGGGTACCTCAATCTGTATCCTCTTATTGTGAGAAATTACCCTATATTTTGTAATTGTATGATTTAGGTTACCTCAGTCTGTACCCTCTTATTGTGAGAAATTACCCTGTATACTGTAATTGTATGATTTAGGGTACCTCAATCTGTACCCTCTTATTGTGAGAAATTATCCTGTATTCTGTATTTGTATGATTTAGGTTACCTCAGGCTGTACCCTCTTATTGTGAGAAATTGCCCTGTATACTGTAATTGTACGATTTAGGGTACCTCAGTCTGTACCCTCTTATTGTGAGAAATTAGCTTGTATTCTGTAATTGAGAATTACCCTGTATTCTGTTTAATGTATGGTTTAGGGTACCTGTACCCTCTTATTGTGAGAAATTACCCTGTATTCTGTAATTGTATGATTTAGGATACCTCAGTCTTTACCCTCTTATTGTGAGAAATTACCCTGTATTCTGTAATTGTACGATTAAGGGTGCCTCAGGCTGTACCCAGTTATTGATTGTAAATCCATGCCAGTTGGTGCTATGGACTCCGCTGTTGTATGGCCATAAATGGCAGCTCAGATAGAGGTTTGTTGCCTGTTAGTCATCTGTTTAAATGGCTGTTTTTATGCCCCCGTGACGATAGTCAGGGGGCATTAAGAGTTGCTCCTGTCTGTCCGTCTGTCTGTCTGTCCGTCTGTTTGTCACACTTTTGGTATAGAGTTTGTGTAATCAACTCCTCCCACAGTTTTCAATGGATCTTTTTCAAACTTCACATACATGTTGTGGACATATTGAAGATGTGCATGTGGGTTTTTGTTGAAGCTAGAATAAATTTTGACAGAATTACAGCCTTTTGAACTTAGTCATTTTAGGCAAATTTTTGCATTGTAGGATATGCAGTTTGTGTAATCAACTCCTCCCACAGTTTTCAATGGATCTTTTTCAAACCTTTCCTACATGTTGTGGACATATTGAAGATGTGCATGTCGGTTTTTGTTTGAGCTAGAATTAATTTTGACAGAATTAAGGCCTTTTGAACTTAGTCATTTTAGGCAAATTTTTGCATTGTAGGGTATGTAGTTTGTGTAATCAACTTCTCCCACAGTTTTCAATGGATCTTTTTCAAACCTTGCATACATGTTGTGGACATATTGAAGATGTGCATGTGGGTTTTTGTTGGAACTAGAATTGATTTTGACAGAATTACGGCCTTTTGAACTTAGTCATTTTAGGTTAATTTTTACATTTGTAGGGTTAGGAGTTTGTGTAATCAACTCCTCCCTCAGTTTTCAATCGATCTTTTCCAAACTTTGCATACATGTTATGGACATATTGGAGATGTGCATGTGGGTTTTTGTTGGAGCTAGAATTGATTTTGACAGAATTATAGCCTTTTGAACTTAGTCATTTTAGGCATATGTTTGCATTGTAGGGTAAGTACTTTGTGTAATCAACTCCTCCCACAATTTTCATTGGCTGTTTTTCAGACATTGGAGACTTATTGTGGACACAGTGAAGAAGTGCATGTTGGTTATGATAGGAAAAAATAATTCTGAAGGAATTATGGCCTTTAAAACTTAGTCATTTTGGGCTGCATTTTGCACTATAGGGTGTAAAGTTTGTGAAATGTTTTCAGTGGATTCTTTGTAAATAGCATTTGTGCTTGAAAGGTGCTTTAGGGATGTACTCATGTCCTGTGACAGGTGCTGCACGGGGGCATCATTAGTGTCTTACAGACACAATTTCCTAGTTTCTAAAATGCTGGGCCAATGTACACTATCAGATGTCTTCGCAATCCAACTGCTCAGTGGAAAATTTGATTTGAAGATGTATACTCTTCTAAATTTAATTGGTTGAGTATGGGAAATGGCATTTTCACATAAAAAAATGCTACATTTACAGAAAATGTTTCTAAAACCTGTGTTTTGTCTTATTTCTGGACTTTATTCAGTAAATGTTTCGAAATACGGATATTTTTGTCGTTCTTGTGTGGAGCACAAAATGATACCAAGGTATTGCTTCTCATGCGGCAGTGGAGTTTAGCTTTGATTTGTATTGAATAAGTTCCCACACAGCCTGACAGGCGAGAATCGGCTTTTTGTGGAATTCTTGTGAGTACTCATCAACGTTGGGGTGTTTGTATAACTAAAGGCAAACAGTGCAGATCCTGATCAGACTGCTCTGCAGAGCAGTCTGATCTGGGTCTGTGCTGTTTGCTCGTACATTTCTGTCTAAATATATCAGGTTGATACATCAGCTGTCATTTCTTTCCACATGTAAAATGCAACTGATACTTCCATGCTAAATATTCCATATTCTCGTCTTTAATTAGCAGATAAATCACTAATATTTCATGAATTAATTAATAAATCACTTAAGCTTCGTAGTAGAAGTCTAGTAAAGTATCATTTCACATCCCTAAGATTTATTTATCTTAATTTTAATCTCTCATAATGCAATTTCTGCACAACTTGCTAAGCTGAAATACTATTTATTTGTAATTTGAGGTATCTTAAATCTTTTTCATGGTGGTACGCACATCACAAATTGATACAGATGGGAGACCGTGCATTGCAACTGCAGCGCAACATGTTTGAAATTAGTGTTTGATTTTAAATGGAGGACACTTTTCATTTAACGGGGAGGTAATGTGTCAGCGGTTTGGGCGAGCATTGTCCTGTGGATATCCTTATATACTAAGGTAGGACATTTGTAAATTGCAACATTGGCACAGGTCTGTATTTTGGGATAGTGGGAGGAATAAACAGTAAACATCTTTGTTTACAAAACATTTGGTTTTAAACACTATTTTATTCTCTTTGAAAGCATGATACAGCAGAATTAGCAAAAATTACACCAATGTAAACATTCAACTAACAGGATCTGGAAACAAGCAAACTATTTATATCATCTCCTGCTATGGCTTATACAAAAAAAAAATCATCTAACTTAAAATTATCTAACTTATCCATGTCATCTCCAAACTTACACTAATCATCTCCTAATTATGCATACCAATCTTCTGACCTACACAAACCTAACTTATAAACATTATCAGTCAATCCTCTGACTTAAACAAAGCATTTCCTGACTCATACAAATTATTTGCTGACTTATTCAAATCACATGATTCATTATGAGTCATCTCCTGACTCTTACAAATTATCTGCTGCCTTAATATTGGTGATCTGATTCATACAAATCATTTTCTTACACAAATCATCTGACTTATACAAGTCATCACTTGATTTATACAAATTACCTGCTGACACATATAAATCATATCCTGACTCTCATTTCTTGACTCGTACAACTGATGACTGAACAAATCATCTGCTGACACATACAAATTGTCTGCTGACTTACTCCTGACCAACACAAATCATATCATCATGAGACTCTTGTTCACATTACTTCCTGACTTAGACAAATTGCCGCCTTTTATAATACAAATTATTTGCCGCCTTATACAGATCATCTGTTGTATCCCACAAACTTTCTGCTGACTTATGAAAATTATATCCTGACTTATATAAACCTTTCCCAGACTTAAACAAATTATCTGCTGACTTATAAAAATCAAAATCGTTCCCTGACTTGACTTGAGCAAGTCATCTGCTAACTTATACAGATCATTTTTTGTCATAAAAAGGTTATCTTTTGACCTTTACAGATCATCGCCTGACTTTCACAAATCATCAAGTGACTCACGTAATTCTTCTCTCAACTCATAAAAATAATCTTACTTACACAAATCATCTGCTGACTTAACTAAGTCACGATCATGATCATTTTTTGTCATAAAAAGGTTATCTTTTGACCTTTACAGATCATCTCCTGACTTTCACAAATCATCAAGTGACTCACGTAATTCTTCTCTCAACTCATAAAAATAATCTTACTTACACAAATCATCTGCTGACTTAACTAAGTCACGATCATTTACTGACTTATATACATCGTCTTCTGACTTTCACAAATTATCTACTGACTTATACAAATCATTTCAGGACTCAGACAAATTATCTGCTGACTTATGACTTAAACAAGTCATCTGCTGACTTACACAATTAGTCACCTGACTTTGCCAATCTAAAGACTAATACAAATCATCTTACAGCTCATACAAATCATCTCCTGACTTAAACAAGTCATCTGCGGAGTTTCGCAAATTATTTACTTTAATATTATGCAAAATGTCTTGTGACTTATAAAAATATCTGCTGACTTGTTCAAGTCATATCCTGACTCTTGCAAATCATCTGCTGACTTACACAAATCATTATCTGACTGACCTAAATAGTTCATCTGCTGGCTAATACAAATCATCTCTTGGCTTATACAAATCATCTTCTATCTCAGTCATCTGCTGACTTATACAAATCATCTCATATACAAATCATCTGCTGACTCATACAAAATATCCCATGAATTAGACATATCATATACTGACTCTTACAAATTACCTCTTGGCTCCTACAAATCATCTCATGGCTCCTACAAGTCATTGCCTGGATCATACAAATACTTCTCTGACTTATACAAATCATCTATCGACATAAGGAATTAGTCATATCCTGAGTCATGCAAATCTTCTGCTGACATAGTCATATCCTGAGTCATGCAAATCTTCTGCTGACATATACAAATACAAATCATTTTCTGACTGCTACAAATTATCTCCAGCTTTATACAAATTGTCTACTGGCTTAAATAAATCAGCTCTAGACTTAGACTTATAGAAATCATCCACTTACCTAAACAAATCATATCCAGACTTATACAAATTCTTTGCTGAATTAAACAAATCATCTCTAAATTTATAGAAATTATGTCCTGACTTATAAAAATCATCTCCTATTCTCCTGACTTATACAAAATATCTGCTTACTTGTACAAATCATCTACTAACTTGTACAAATCATCTACTGACTCCTGCAAAATTTTAATCATCTTCTGACATGAACAAGTCATCACCTGACTTATGTAAATCATCTACTGACTTATACAAATACAAGTCATCTGCTGACTTCTACAAATACAAGTCATCTAACTGACTTCTACAAATCATCTTCTGACAGAAATAAGACATCTTCTGACTATAAAACAGACTTATACAAATCATCTTATCATCTACTGACTTAACAAATTACCATCCTGACTTACAGAAATTGTGTCCTAAATTATATGTATCATCTCTTAATTTAAAGAAAGCATCTTCAGACTTGACTTTCACAATCATCTGTTAACCTACACAAAATCATCTCTTAGGTAAGTGCTGACTTGTACAAATCATCCCTTAACTCATACGAATCATCTCCTATTTACTGATTTGTAGGAGTCATCTGTTAGCTTATACGTATCATCTCCCGAGTTTTACATATTATCTCCTGACTTACACAAAGCATATCTTGAGTAACACAAATCATGTTCTGGTTTGTACAAATTATATCCAAACAAATCGCACAGCTTTGATAAAAGATTGTTACTGTCTGAAAAAGACTTTGCACAGTTTGGTAGAGCCAATACAGTCAGAAATCATACAGTTTAGAAAAATTTATTTTGTTTGATTAGCACAGCTCAATCTGATAAGGATTTGTGCAGTTTTTGTCGAGCCAGCTTGCGGTGAGTGAGACATAGTTGTTATAACTTCAGTTCGGTGTATGTCCGTGCGTGAGTGTGTGCATCCGTCCGGATTTGTCTGGGCCATAACGTATACATTTACGGATGGATTTCAAAATAATTTGGCACAGTTGTTCTCCTTGATGAGTAGAAGTGCCATTTGAAACATTTGTTCAGGTAGGTCCAAGGTCAAGGTCACACTTGAAGGTCAAATGATAAAATGGCCATAAATTGAGCTTGTCCGAGCCATTACTTCTACATTTGTGGATGGATTTCAAAATAATTTGGCACAATTGTTCTCCTTGATGAGCAGAAGTGCCATTTGGAACATTCATTTAGGTAGGTCCAAGGTCAAAGTCACACTTGAAGGTCAAATGATAAAATGGCCATAATTTGACCTTGTCCGAGCCATAACTTCAACATTTATGAATGGATTTCAAAATAATTTGGCACAATTGTTCTCCTTGATGAGTAGAAGTGCTGTTTAGAATATTTGTTCAAGTAGGTCCAAAGTCAAGGACACACTTGAATGTCAAATGATAAAATGGTTCATAAATTCAGCTTGTCCGAGCCATTACTTCTACATTTATGCATGGATTTCAAAATAATTTGGCACCATTGTTCTTCTTGATGAATGTGTCAAGTGACATACATGTTTGGGTAGGTCCAAGGTCGAGGTCACACCTGAAGGTCAGATATTGTAATTATCATAAATTGAGCTTGTCTGGTTCATCGCTTCTACTCATTTTCCTTTGTGAAAATTTGAAGAAAAAAAAAGAAGTATGCTGGCTAAGCATGATGTTGTTTGGCTTCTTTCTAGAGTGAAGCAGTTACGTAGTCTAGACATACTTATAGGTCACTATGGCAAACAGCGGGCTCGACCAGTTGTCCCTGGACAACCTTCTAGTGTTAATGATTTACACACTGTCTGATTGACTAATTTACAGAGTTCAATTTCATTTTGATGAGGATTTTCTCTGTTTGATAGACTGATTGCAACAGTCATTCCAGTAAGGGTTTCTGTTTTGAGACAGGTTGGAACGGTCCAATAGACTGACTTCAACATGTCAGTCTGATAGGCAATGTCCAGTACGCTGCTACAAAGACTAACAGAGTGTGAAGGCTTTGGGTTGCTTGATAAACTTATTTCCACAGTATGAATTGTACAGTATTGATAAGGATTTTCATGTGCACTTTTGGTATACTTAAGGACATAAGTTCTGCACGGATGTTTATTTTACATCCTTGTAGAACTTTTTAATAAGTATATATATATTTGAAAGACTTGAAAGGTTTGTCATACAAATGAAAGACTGGTTTGTCATACACAGCTTGATACAGATTTGCAGAGTTGGAGATTTGTTCAGCTAAGTCCGTTCAGGTGAGATTGAATATGCACAGGATCACTGAGGGTTTGACTGCAGTTGGGATAAGAACTTGTACACATTATTGAATAGATATGCTTAATTTGCTTTATGCATTTTCTAAGGTTGACTGTTGGTATCCTTTCCATGTTGGAAGCCTTTGATTAGACCCATCAAGCAATTGTGCATTATATGCAGAGAAAATTACCGTAATGCACATAACATTTGGGACATAGCTTCTTGAGCAAACAGTGTAGACCTAGATCAGACTGCTCCTAAGGAGCAGTCTGATCTGGGTCTGCACTGTTTGCCATACGATCAGAAAATGTTTGTACAATGCTGGCTTGTGAAGTCAACTTTGTTCAAATTTTAGGACAATAGTAATTGGTTGAAATGAGTACCAATATATACCATAATTATGGTATACATAAAATCCAAGGAATTTGGAATAATGGGGGAGTTTAAAAGACAGGATTCCATGGTAATCCAGTTTCTTTTTATGTTGATTTAGGAGAAGTGTAGTTTCAATCAGTGAAGGCTGACAAGAGTTTTCTATTTACAATATGAGCTGCGACGTGACAAAACCAATATTGTGGTCGTGCGTCCAGCGCAGACTCAGATCAGCCTGGGCATCCGCCCAGTCTGATCAGAGTCTTCGCTTTCCGCATGAAGGTAGCTTAGTCCCTCAGCTACCCTTTAAGCGCTTAGCAAAGAGTCTGATCAGACTGGGTGAATTCCCAGGCTGATCTTAGTCTGCGCTGGGCGGACGACCACATTGTTGGTTTTGTCGTGTCGCGGCTCATATAATGAACATGCTAGCATCTTGTAATTAGGTTTTCCTTTAATTACTGTGCAGTTTTCTGCAATAAGTTCTGCAGTTTGCCTTTCCATTACCGTATGTTAACGAGTATAGGTAATCTCAACCCTTTGTTTTCACTATAAGAGAATGGTGTAAATTTCTTAGTATTTGTTAAGAGTTATTTTCACTTATAAAAATAATTCAAGAATTCACGGACTGATTTACAAAGTCAAGAATCTCACCAATTTTTGACCAGTGGTGTTCAAAACAGTACATGACATTTTCAAACATTTTGTATGCAATAACACTGGCAGTGTTTTTCGAAAAAATGTGAGGAGCTTTAGCCATTACACTGTAAAAGTTCCTCATGTTTTCAGCAAAAATGTTGGCATACTTGATTTTATGCATACTACAGGCCTTAATGAATCCATGTCTAGCAGGCTCATGATGTCATACTGACGTGGATGCAAGGTGATGACATCGCATCCACATCAGTACGACATATTTCGACGTCATGTGCCCGCTAGGTGACAAACTGACAATTTACTTTGAACAGCAGGGACCAGATTGACAAGAACTTGCTGTAATTCCAAACCCCGAAAAATGAAATAAGGAACGTCCACAAATAAATCCATTTACAATATGTGGTTTTGGGTGGATTAGTGTATGCTATTGTGTGCTGGCATTCAGTGTCAAACTTCTACAACATAATACCAGTATATTTCATATCCTACAAATTCTCATTACTTTCTTGTACCGCATATTACTTTATGAAAGACATTATCCGAAGGGAAGAGGTGTCATGCCCGCCTTTTGCATTTTCATGTCTTTTGTAGATTTCTGACATTTTCTGAAATTGCCTAAGACATGATATTTGCTGTATCATAAGGTAAGGTGCTTAATGGGCCAAGTGGTTCTAAGAAAAAGAGAAGACTCAAATTAGACTGCACAGTCTGGGCAGTCTGATCAGGGTCTACCGGTGCTCTGTTTACATGAAAGTGGATTTTGAAGAATGTGTATATATTATGGAAAGTCAAGACTGAGGCTTTTTTGATGTTATTACATGCCGAAAGGCGTTGTTTCTCGTGATGTGGCTTACGCGCCTTTTCTTTGTGTCTCATTCCCGTGCATTATCGCGCATCACTTTGGAATGCCAAAGCAGCTGCAGCGTGCATTCCTTGGAGACGTCTAATTTATGGATTTTGATGCAGTAAGACATGCAAATGACACACTTAAATTTAAACACTGCATTACCATGGCAACAGATTTCAAAATTTGCACTTCACGACTGCAAAATGGATTACACTCATTTTTGAGGATGGGAAATGTTACTACATGTATTGTGTATGTGTGAAAATGAATACTTTGTCATGGGAAGTTTTTATGTTCCATATTAACCTTTGATTTCTTGTTTTTTGCCCATCATTTACCCAGTTTAGACTTTTGAAAATGTGTCCCTGTTTTGACTTGGCATATTGTTTGTGACCTGGAAATTAAGAACCGAAAAATGGCTGCGTCTCTACAGGGAAGTAAATTTCTGAGTGATATAAAGGCTTTGTTAAGGTATGTAGTAACAGTGCTCCAGATAAGAAGGGGACCAAAAATACATTTTAGAGATAATTATCATTATTTCTCCACAAAAACATATTTTATGACTCATCATTAGAACTGTCTCGTCGAGACGGTTCTAATGAGGGGTCACAATATATGTTTTTGTTGAGAAATAAGAAAAATTATCTTTGAATTATCCTCAATACCCCCTCTTATCTGGAGCTCTGTAGTAACCAGTCAGTTGACAATTTAAAGCACTATGGGTAGTCAGAAGTCACATGGTGATGATGCATAGAGCCTCATAATAACACTGCCCATTATAATGTTATTTCAGATATAATGCTATTGTGTCGTGGCTCCCATGGATACTAAAATACTGTAATGACCCTAAAATTTTGGACACCCAAAAGTTGGACAATTAATGTTAAAAAATTCTTGTGGATTTTACAATGGTTAATGCATCCAAATGACGCTTATTAAATGGCAAAAGTTGTAGACCCTATGTCTACAATGTTTGCTCAGACCTATCTGTCCAAATATTTAGGGTCATTATGGTACAACAGAATATTAAGGCAAATGAGCAGTGAATGCTAAGTTGCTGTAATATTCCTTTGAAGTTTAATTGCTATGGAAGCCGTATGATTAGGGGATAACTGTACTCCAAATTGAAATTGGGGAGGTAAATCGCTGGTTTTATGGTCAGAAATTTCCTTTTATGGCTGCGCGTGAGGGGACCCGTAAAACGCAGTTTGCAACCATAGAACCTAGAATTTACCTCCCAAAATGACAATTTTCAATACAGTTATTCCTATTCTAATGCACTTTTCACATTTTCACCTTTACAAGTGTGCTACTTTGGGCCCATAGCAAATGCTTTCAGCTACGTAAAACCAGACATCAACTAGTGAGAAGAGACGTTACGTAATGATGTTGGATTTCAAACAGTATACTGTTGCAATTTTTTGACGTTATCCAATCAGACGTTGTATTACATGCGTAAGTGCATTAGAATAATGCTTCTGAAGTTCTGATGCACTTACAAATATAACATATATAATGTGACATCTTATTGGATAATGTCAAATATATACATCAGTATATCCTGTGATATCCAGTTGGAAACCTGACGTCATTGCAAAACTTTGCTTCTCACCGGCTGATGTCTGTTTCTCTGGACAATGTCCAGGGTGTCCATGGACAATATCCAGACTGTCCACTGAGTCCATGGATAATGTCCACTGAAACCATGGACAATGTCCACTGAATCCATGGACATTGTCCAGACTGGCTGGTCGCGCTGGACTCACTTGAGTCCATGGTAAATATCCACTGAGTCCATGGTAAATATCCACTGAATCCATGGAAAATATCCAGGGAGTCCACTGTTGCAGTGGACTTTCTAAGACAGGTTTATTAAAGAAAATATAAACATGACATAAATCTGCACAGGGAAATAGCACTTATTTAGAATATTGTGATTGAATCTACATTATTTAGAAAGTTTCCATGCCCATGAACCATATGCATTTTTCTTTACCTTTAAAATATTATTTGACATGTTATTATAATGCATGAAAGATTGATTAAATTAATTTCTTATTTGAGACCCGACAGGCAGAAATGGCACTTTATGTTTAAGTGACCTGCAAAGACTCAGACCAACCTGTGCATCCATGCAGTCTAATTGGAGCCTTGGCTGTTTCAGCATGTGCAGAAATTGTATAGGCTGCTTCTGGAATAACAGACTCTGATCTAGGTCTGCGCAGTTTACTCAGGTACGGTAGTACAAACTGTTAGTGCCCGAGTCAACTGCGATATGATGGATGTTGTTTATTTCTGCAAACTGAATATTAAAAACATTGCATGGGATGATATTAATTGAGCCGCAACATGAGAAAACCAACAAAGTGGTTATGCTAATCCGCCCAGTCTGATCAGAGTCTACGCTATCCGCATGGAGGTAGCGTAGACTCCTAGCTACCCTTTAAGCGTTTAGCGAAAAGTCTGAGCGGATTAGGCAGATGTCCAGGCTGATCTGAGTCGGCGCTGGGCGCACAACCACTTTGTTGGTTTTCTCGTGTCACAGCTCAATAAATGAGTTTCTGTATACAGTAAAAACTGTAAAAATTGGAACACCTAAAACAATTACCATAACTATCCTAAATATGGAACAGTTTGGTTTGACAATGCAGTAATGCTTCCAAAAGCTGCATGAGGAATGGCAAACAGTGTGGACCCTGATCAGACTGCTCCTTTTGGAGCAGTCTGATCTGGGTCTGCACTGTTTGCTCATACCTAACTGTCCCAATACTTAGAGTTTTTACAGTACATACTTTTGACTAAATAAGGTCAGTAACCCCTTTTTGTACGCAAATGATGGCTGTTAGTATGAAAACGCATACCATATATGAGGGTCTTTGAGATGGGGTAAAGGCCGGCAATGCATTCTGTGAAGGAGGCTTTTATGAGCTTAACATGTCAGCTACAAATTCAATAGTTACCATTTGTATTCAGTTATAGGATGAGGGAAGGGTGGGGGTGTGTGGTTCGCTTCTAAAACAGCCCTAAAAATCTTAAGGCGTCTTATAAGATGGATCTACATTTGTTTGGGTGGGAGGATGGGAAAAAGGGGTATTATTTTATCCATTTTTGAGCAGAATTGCCCAAGATTCAGGGTCATTTTAGAGGTTGGTACATCCTGTCTTATAGCAGGGTGGACTTCCGATAATAGTTGTTGGGCAAATTTTATAATTCCTTTCTCAAACCATATGTTGTGACATTACCAAGGTATCTGCCTTATCTAAGCCCACCAACCACTTTAACCCGTGCCAAAGAGCAGACGACAAAATTTACGTCTGCAAAAATTTCAAAATGTTTCATCTAAGCTTTATCATATAAAAATTCAAACACGACAGGGCAGAAGGTGTAGATCTTGATTAGGCAGCTCATTATGAGCTGCTGCCTCATCAGGATCTACGCTGTTTGCAAATTCTGCTGTTTTCGTCACTGATGCTTAAAGTGTTAAAAAAGAAAATACCTAATACATGTATGTATGCAATCAAACAATTGTGCTTAACACCCTGCCTATTATGTAAAAACTGTCTTATCCCAAAGGAGTGTCTAAAATGGCCTGTGTTATGCAAGCCCCCCGTCTGGAGTAAGCAATTTTTGAAATTCCTTTGCAATTGGGTGCAAATTGAGAAAAGTTTGACCAATATTGTATGGAGCTTTAAAAACATATTTTGTTTTCTGTTTCAGCCCAGACTGCTATGCTGGGATTAACATGACAGCAGAACGTCACCAGAGAGAGGATTTCCCAATATGGCCACCTGTTCAAGTAAGTATTAGAGTGCTTAGCACTTCGAAGTCCTAGGTGGACTATAAAAGGTAGAATGAGTTTGCTAATCTCAGTGTTTAAGGATGGACCAATGGCCCCCCATTACTAAGGCCATGGATTGATTCTGCTGAGGTGCGGGGTGAATGTCATTACAAGGATTGTAACACACACACTCACACACAAATAAAATCATTCATGGCATTTCAGAATGTTAACTAGGGGATAACTGTATTGAAATTGTCATTTATATAATTAGGGGATAACTGTACTCAGAATTGTCATTTTACGGATGTAAATTGTCAGTTTTATGGTTGGAAATTTCGTTTTATGGCGATGAGGCAGCGGAGCCGTAAAACACAATTTGCAACCATAAAACCGACCATTTACTTCCCCAAATGTCAATTTTCAATACAGTTATCCCCATTCTAATGCACTTTTACATATTTTCACCTCTCAAAGTATACTAATGTGCATCCAAAGAAAGTACTTTCAGTAATGTTAAACCAGATGCCAGCCAACGTTTTATAATGACGTCGAGTTCGTGACAATATATTGCAGGATATGCTGTCTCAAATTTTTTATTTTATCTGTTATATCAGATGTCCCGTTATATTTGTAAGGGCATTAGAATTGTAAATAAAATCAGTTTAAAACAAGAAAGATAACTCAGACAGGGAAAATTTCATCTACCTTATCAGACCCAATTGGCACACATGCCCTTGTAAGTGCACATCATGGTAATTTCTTAGGCATATTACTCTAAGCCCACATGTTTTATTTGCTTGTGTACAAGAGCTGAAAATAGTATAGAATCTTTCAGTTTTCTCTTGCAAAGCTTCTCAATCTATCCTTCTATACTATATGCAGCTTTTCTTTGATGTTTAACTATTTTGTTTTCTTTAATATATAATAAGTCTTGGAAATGTGTGCTTTTAAGAAAGAAAGTTTATTATAAGTATTTTCACCATTTTGAAAAAGTTGAGCTCACGGGGCACTGGTTAGTGTGATGAAATTAGCAAAATTTGCAAACAGCAATGAGCCACCTCATCTAGATCTACACTGTTAGCCCTCTAGTCTTTGAATTCTCAATATGAAATGTGTTGGACAGGCAAATGTACAGGAAGAGCTATAGCACTACCCCTGGCATGGGTGGCGGCAGCGGCGTGGAGGTTAGCAAAATGTTAAAGTTTTACATTTAAGTTTTTCAGATGATGGGCAAGGCACTGTCAGGCACTAGCTATCCTCTCCCGCTGACAGGTCTTGTTTAATTTTTGCAGACATAAATTTTGTCGTATGCTTTTTGGTGTTTAATGAGTTAAATAAATTGGCACAACATTTGAATGCATAGATGCAGTTTTCAGCATTAAGGTTCTCTCCCATCCTCTGTCACTGCTGTAAAATTTGATAGTTTTGAGCAAGTTCTTCCTAAATTCCCATTAAAAACATTGAACACATTTTAAGATAAGCATTTCTTGGTCTGTGAAATATTCTTGATAGCGATTAAATCTAGGCCGTGCCATAAAAAGGCTCAGGTGTGCTTGTATGAATTATAGTCTTGCTGCAATATTGCACTGTTTCTGATATGAATCTTGATTTGTTTCAAACTTGAAATGATTAAATAACACATAAATAGCATTTGTTTTGTCTTCCACTATAATGTATTAGTTTGTTATTCAAGCCTGTAACTAGTAGAATGAGAGACATTGATATTTTTTGATGGTGTTGGGGGTGGCGTTGGTGGGGTAAACTTAGTTGAGTTTTCTAATAATATTATCTTTATTTAATAAATTTTCAAAACTGCGCAACTTTTTAAAATGGAAACCATAAGGTAAAGCCTGAATTTAAGACCAGTTGAAACAACTGAAATGGGTGGTCACCCTGGCTCACAAACAACAAATGGACAGACTCCCCAGCAGGCACACAAAGCTGAGTTATGCATTATAGTTCCGTCATTGAGCCTCTTGTGAAAGTATGAAAATTAAAAGAACAACATGAACAACAATCTGCATCAAACTCGTTTAATTAATTTTCAAAATTTTGCAACATTTTAAAAGGAAAACCACACAAAAAAAAGCATGAATTTATTGGACAAGCTGAAGTAATTGTGTTTGAAACTGAAAGTAAGAGATACAGTCTAACCTGTCTTAAGCAAGCAGCCAAGGGATAAGGCAAAATTGCTTGCTTAAGACAGGTGCTTGCTTAATACAGGTTCGATTTACTCCGAAACAAACTGTTATGTCCCGACCAAGGGTACTCATCAGGTACTCAACAGTTTTACGACCTGAACTCTCTCTTCTAAAGTCCAAACTTTCCTTTTCTTACTGGTACTGGCCAGGATGAGAAACTTAAAATCAGAAACTTATGGTATTTAAGACACTAATGAAATGGACACTGATTGATTGTTAATACAAAAGGAAGGCTGAACATTGTCTTCGAAAGCTTTTGAAAAGCTTCCACTTGTTTAAACCCTGCCAACAGAATCAAAGTTTAGATCCAGCCCCAGCCTCCCTCACCCACTAAAAAGAAAAACATTTTCATTGGTTTGGTTCAGGAGTTCAGTACATGTACATTGTAAATTAAAATCTGTTAATGACTCTTAATGAATAGGACCGTCAAACAAACATATTGCCTTTCATGACTGCGTTGAATTAATGAGCTTTCGCACCTCACCAGCTACGATCAGCTTCGATCGCCGAAGTATTGTGTGATTGTGTTGTTCTAAATATTTTCTAAAACAGGTTTTTCTCACCTGTACTAGTCTGTAAACATTAATTATCCATTTATTGAGGTGCTAACAGTTCAAACAAATGCCGCCGATAGTTAATTCACCTTTGATCTGACCGAATTCAATTGGTTTTCCAAGATTCTACTGCTTACCGGTATAATTGAATACTTCTTTTGCTACAGTATCAAAATATCGGGAACCAGTAAAGTGCGCTCGATTTGCTGTAAAAAGCGATACCGGTTGCACTAAACACCGAAATCGGTGGAAATACGTGTCCGGCGCTCTGAATCAGTATACCAGCGTAAAGTAGTCGGAAAAATCGATATGGCCAAAAAAAAACATGGCCGCTAAGGCAGGTTTTCAAGCGATTCCGGATAAAATTTTGCGGCCGGTGGCCGCGTTAAACAGGTGCTTGCTGATTACAGGTTCATTTACATGGAAAATCATTTGGGGGGAATGCCAACTGGCCGTTTACGGCAGGTGCACGCTTAATACAGGTGGCCGTAAGTACAGGTTAGACTGTAATTTTCCAGCAGGCAAACAATGTTAAAACAATATTGAATCACTGATTCAGCTTCATGTCATTGAATCAACATTGATCTAATGTCGTTTTAATAATCTGTGCCCATTGACCAGTGCACTGCTTTTAAAATTTATCAGATTGCTGAATTCACTTTGAATTTTTAAATGCCTGTATTTCAAATGCCTTGGTTAACTGTCATACATTGTGGGTTGAAATAGGTATAGGTAGGAGTCTGTGTACAGGTATATAATCTCAGCTTCTGTTTTATTTACGTAATCTTCCTCAGTAACAGGTCTTGTCAGTTAATCTGCCCAACTCATTCTCATTAGACAAACCATGCCTAGGCATAGAAAAGCCTACCAGCAGGCATTTGCTGAGCACGAAGACCAAAATCTGAGCTCAGTTTTATCAAGTTCGTTTGCTCTGTTGGCTTTGTATACCTGTAAAAAAAATTAAGTATTGGGACAGAAAGCTTGAGCAAACAGTGCAGACCCAGATCAGACTGCTCCTAAGGAGCAGTCTGATCAGGTTCTACACTGCTTGCCGGCCATTCCATCAGCGTCTACTGGCTGCATTACTGCATTATAAAATCAAACAGCTCCATATTAAGGACAGTTCCCAGCAGGCACATGACATGGAAATGATGTCGCATTGATGTCGATGCTAAGTTATCATGTCGTATTGACATCAGTATGACGTCATTTCGATGTCAAATGCAAACTGGGTTACTGTAATTATTTTAGGTTTCCAAATTTGAGAATTTTCGCGGTTCTCATGATGTTCCATTCATAGGTAGGCAAAGAATAGAGACTGATAAGACTGGGTGGATTCACAGGTTGATTTGGGCCTTCATTGTTGGTGCAAACCAGTTTGTGGATTTTCATATGCCCAGGCCTAGGTGAGGGGTGAAAAGGGCCCTTGGGCCAGTCACAAACATCAGATACTCAAAAAATCAGCCAGCAGATTAGGACAAACTGATCAGAGTCTTCACTTTTAAGATTCCTGATAGATTCCCTGGGATTCATAGATTATATATTCAATCAGGGAAGCCTCATCTCAGACTGATTAGTCAAGCCTATTTATGTGTAATAAGGTCCCTTCTCATGTAACACCACTCTAAGATTTTTCCGAAAATTGATGAGACCAGTTGTTATGTCTTTCTGAAGGAAAACAGCCATGAATTTCGGAGAATCTAATCGCAAACTTTTCAACAGTGATGCCATAATGAACAGTTGCAATCGCACTGTTGCTGTTATAAATATTATTTGGTAATAAGTAGAAAATTTTGGGAATGGTAAAGGTCATTACATTTCTATGCAAGTGGGAGGTGTAATTTTAGTGGTCTGATATTTCTTCATAATGGCAGTTGATTAATTTGTTACCTGTCAACTCTAAATACCTTTCTCCCCATCCCCCAAACCTTTGCAAAATGTAACAACACCCCCCCCCCCCACTCCCTTACAAAACTACTCCACACCATTGATTTGAATGTAGTGAATTAATGCGCCTATTTTGAAGAAGATCGGGTGCATATAGTGCATTATAAAAACAGCTGTATTATTGTTATATCATTGTGTAAATGATTAAAATAGTATACCATATAAATCCTATTAAATGCGCCGGGGGCATTGCATTTTACGAAAGGGGTGCGCTACGAGACCTTAAGTGTAGTGAATCTGGCACTGCCGAAATATCTATAATTATAACAGTATAAATATTAAGGTGAATGGGTATACCTTCAGAAGAAGCAACTTAACTGTTTTTGCATTCATTCTTAGTAGGAGTCAACTCTTAAAGGAAAGAATTTGCTCCTAAAGGAGCAAATTCTTTCCTTTATGAGTAGACACCATTTCAAGTACCTACCTCATTCAGAGGAGCAAACAGTAATTCATGCAAGTTAAAGTGAAATTATTTTCGGAAAGGAGATAGGGCGTTATTAGAGCAGGGGCATTTATTAGGATTGATACCTACATATTGTGCAATTTCACTTAGACATAAAAATTACGTGTCCCAGGTGCTGTCATTGGGGATCAATTTACCGTAGACATGCTACTAGCTGCATCAGTCCCTGTCTGTCTCGGCTCATATTACAAATTAGCCGTGTTGCACGAAAATCTGGCTGATAGTAAAAAACTCAAGACTAGTCTGAGCAGCTGCACAGACTGCTCCAAACCTTAGTTTTTGTCTCAGCTGCATCTAGTAGAAGCGAGATGTAGGTAGTACTTTTCTGGTGTCGGTGGCGTTGGCTGTTTAAACTTTGTGTCAAGTTTTCTGGTTTAAGCTCTGTTTTGTGACAATGGGCTCTCAGGTGAGGCATAACATGCCAGGGCTTGTTACCATACTGATTCCAAAGGACACAAAGGTCACTGACGTGAGCAGTCAAAGATTGGGAGCAGCCAGCAGAGACACGGTATGGCTGTTGTATGATCAGAGACTAAATATTTCGGAAGTTTCGCATGGCCTCTTTTCTCGTGGTGCAAATCAGTTTGTCAACAATACTTTTGCCCTTTAGGTACTTACCGATACCTTAAGGTGTATGGGCATGCAGCCATATTTGTCTGCCGTTTTCTTAAAGGGAGATAACTTTCGTGACTTCGTATTTTTGGGGGGAGGGGGGCACTGAAACCTTTTCCAAAAAGGAATCTACCCTTAATGGAAAGAATTTGCTCCTAGAGGAACAACTTCTTTTCATTAAGGGTTGACCCCCATTTATACAATGGAGGCTTTGGTTGGTTGGTTGAAGTGATGCTTAACGTCCACGGTAAACAACTAAGGTCATGTCGGGACGGTCAGTTAACCTAACCACACTATTCCTGGGCAGGCTTAGACCTCCTAAGCGGTTAACCAGTACTAAGTGCACATACTTTCGCCAGTAACTGACAACTGCCCTTCTTGAATCAGCGGAAGGAGAAACGAAAGTATGTGGCCAGACCGGGATTCGAACCCAGGACCTCTGACTTACGAGTCAGGTGCCGTACCAATTGCGCTACCCGGCCCGGCTACAATGGAGGCAAAATGAAAATGGCAGAGTTGCTCCCCCTGAGAGTATACCATTGACCTTAATTATCCTAAGCATTCAGACACCATGATCAATTAGATTATCCTAAAAATTTAGGCTAAAGAATGAGTTTTTTCTCAAATATTACTGTCAGTAAGCAGCATAGATCCTGATCAGACAAGGAGCCCTCCTGTCCTAATATTTATTGCCATTTTGGTAACTAGAATATATATTTAATCTGAATTTCCTTTCTTTAAGTTGTAAACACCTTTGTTGTGTCTGCTTTTTAAGACACAATGTGCAGAAAAAGATCGGATTTCTATAAAAGGTCACTGCATAATGCCTTGAAAAAGGTGTTACCAAGGACATCCCATTTTTGTCTCGCCTACGACTGGCAGAAGCTAAAGCCATAGGTATTACCATAATGTGTGTATATATTGGGACACCTTAAAATAATGAATTTTCCATTTGGGGCAAATGGAAAATTTATTATTTTAGGTGTCCTAATACTTAAGCACATTAGTGGTATATAATAGGACACTGAAAAATATATGAATTTTCCATTTGGGGCAAATGGAAAATTTATTATTTTAGGTGTCCTAATACTTAAGCACATTAGTGGTATATAATAGGACACTGAAAAATATATGCATTTTCCATTTGGGACAAATGAAAAAAAATTTTTTTTAGGTGTACCAATACTTAAGCACATTATGGTGCGTTTCTGATGTCATTGTCATATTCAGCATAAACTTTGTCTCAAGTTTTCTGGTTTAGCTCTGTTTTGTGACGGCACCCCGATAGCTCAGTAGGTTAAGCGCTGGCCTGCTGATCAAGCGGTCCTGGGTTCGAGCAGTGCTGTAGGAGACAAGGTTCAGTTGCACACAGCCTTTCATCATCACCCACCCATCGTCCTGAAGTCATCCATCCATCTGTTTTGTGACAGTGCACTGCAGACAGGCGAGATGCCACATTCCACAGAATTATTATTGGTTTATATTACTGAATCATAATACATGTATGTGCAATGTCAGGTGTATTGACTTGTTTCCCACTATTAGTTTGTGAATGGTTAAACAAGCTGTAAAATTGTAGCGTAGCAACCATAATCAAGATCACGAGCATCAACATCTGACATTTGACTAGCTTAGACCACTGTCAAGGTCATTAGCATTAAGCTCATGTGAGTGTAGCTTAGAATGTCTTTAAGTTCACAAGCATCAGGCTGATGAGGCTGTAGCTCCAAACCTCCTTCAAGGTCTCCAACACATACAATTTAAAAAGAACTCTAATGACTATACCTTAGCAACCATAACTGTCACTAACCTCATGACACTGCAACTTAGCAACCACCTTCAAGCTAGGTCACTTAAGCATTAAACTTAAGAGACTGTATCATAGAAACAGTGTCAGGGTCACTTGCACTAACCTCAGAAGATTGCAACTTACAACTTAGCAACCATTGTCAAGGTCATTAGCACAAACCCCATGAGATAGCTCCATTATCATGATCACTCGCATTTAATGCTTGTGTAAAAAAAAAAAATTAAAAAAAAAAACTGGTTTTCTATAAAGCTAGCTTTTAGGATTATTGCATGACTCCACAAAATTCACATGAAATTTTAAAGTACTATGTATTTCTCAAAATCCAATCTTTAGGTTTATTTCTTAATTCACTTGATTGCTGTATCTTTGTGCTTAATATTCATGATCTACATGTAATTGGCTCAAAATGATAGATTATAACATTCGCTAGGCTGTTGCACTATAATGTTAATGCATTCGTAGCATGCACAATTAATTGACATATACATGATGTACTATGTAAAGAAAATACTTTGTAATTTAAATTTCATTTCTTTAAAATGATTGATGGGAAAATGCAGTGCAAGATTTGTTCTCTGTTTACTGATGTGTGCATTATTATCTCGCTTTTTGCCCCTATCTTGTGTAAGTGGGTGAAAAATACCGAAGTGCATAATATTACTGCACCGTAAAAATCTGACACTAAACAGGATGTGATATAGGTCGGTGCATTCCAAAAAATCACGGTAAGATATTTTTTTTATGTTTTTTGTTGTTGTTTTTTTTTGTCTTGTTCAATATGCAGGAAAAATCTGCAGTTTATATTGACACAATGATGAGCCAATCGTTTTATATGAGTATTTCTGACTCATAATGTCTATAATTGTATTGTTTTAATTATGCAGTACAATTTTAAAAACTGTTCCTTGTGATTTAAATGCAAAGGACTTAAAATGAAAATACACTTCCTGATTTGAAAAGAATATTTGTGCATGTTACTGCCATAAATATTTGAGCCACGACAAGAAAACCAACAAAGTGACATGTGCACCCAGCAAAGACTCAGATCAGCCTGGGCATTTGCCCAGTCTGATCAGAGCCTTCACTGTCCGCATGGAGATAGCTTAGACTCTTAGCTACGCTTTGAGCTCTCAGCGAAGAGGCTGATCAAACTGGGCGGATGCCCAGGCTGATCTGAGTCTGTGCTTGGCGCACAACCACTTTGTTGGTTTTCTCATGTTGTGGCTCATTTGTGCATATATTTGATTAGCATCTCATGAAAAGGTATGGCATGTGCAAACAGGAGAGAATCAGATCAGCCTGCACATGTGTGTAATCTGATCAGAGTCTACCCTTTTCGGGTGTGTATGATTCATCATTTCTGGGGAAGTTAAATTTGAGGACTGACCAATCAGGGGAGATGCACAGCCAATTTGAGCAGATGCTGTGTCCATATGACCTAAGGTCCTTTTTCACATAACATTTTTGTAGCATAATTACCCTAAGTATTTGGATAGATATAGCAATTAGTATGACCCAGGCCAAATCAGACTGTTCATTCCATCACTCCTCACTCCATCCCCTCCTCATCCACCAACAAGTACAATTATACAAGACTAATACCCTGTTTAGACTAGAGTTTTAATTCGAATCGAATCCGAATTCCCTTCGAATTAACTGTTAACACTAGCTAATCTAATTCGAATTAAAAACTAATTCGGAGTAAACTTATCCTACAGAGTACCTTGGATCAAATCCAAATAAACTTTTACTTCGGATTAAAAGTCACGTCTGAACAGCAAAGCGAAGCGAATCCGCATTAAAATTTATTTTTGTACTGACTGCTGGCATTTTGGGTCATGTTAACATTTGAGCATGCTGCATTTACCTTACTGCGAAGTAACTTGCACCAAATCGAAAACGGTATGGTCTAAAGAGACAAGTGGGCTCACTTTGGATTACCTTATTGCGGAGCAATCTGTTCCGAATCGATACAGGTATCGTCTAAACAGAGTATTAGTTGTACAGAATTTTTCGATATGCATGGGCATTCAGAGATGAAGGATTCTGTTTCATAAGGGTGATAATACAGCAGCTTGATCTAAGGTATATTGGTACACTGCTATGTTTTTCCACCATTTTTAGCTCACCTGAGCCGAAGGCTCAGAGGTGAGCTTATAGGATGGGAGTCGAGCCGTCGTCCGTCCGTGCGTCCGTCCGTGCGTCCGTGCGTGCGTCAACACTTTCAAACATGAATATCTCAGAAACCAGTGGGCTGATTGCAATCAAATTTTATCTGAAGCATCATTGGGGTGGGGGAAAGGCTGCATTAGGTTTTGGTGCCGATCAGCTCAGAACTCTGGTTTCCATGGCAACAGATAGCCCCCATAGGGTTATAATGGGGAAAATGGCGTCATCACGTTTTCTCGACTGTTTTTGATTAGATCCTTATCATACTTGCAGGTAATGATGACATACACAAGAGCTTGGATGAGTTCGAAATTTGGTCGGATTCGAGCACAGACTACGGAGTTAGCTGCCCTTGAGCGTTTGAAAAAAATCCCATAGTGTTATAATGGAGAAAACAACGTCATCACATATTTTTAGAAAAACTTTGTCATCGCTCTATTGCCTACATTTCTCAATGGATTTTAAAATAACTTCACACAAATGTAGGGCGTGACAATATCTCAAGCAAGTTCGACTTTCAGGATGCTGCGCCCAAGGTCAAGGTCACTGTGGCTATTTTTAGAAAAACTTTGTCAGCGCTCTAGCACCTACATTTCTCAATGGATTTTAAAATAACTTCACACAAATGTAGGGCATGACAATATCTCGAGCAAGTTCGACTTTCAGGGTGCTGTGCCCAAGGTCAAGGTCACCGTGGCAATTTTTAGAAAATCTTTGTCATCGCTCTAGCACCTACATTTCTCAGCAGATTTTAAAATAACTTCACACAAATATTGGGCATGACAATATCTCGAGCAACTTCGACTTTCAGGGTGCTGTGCCCAAGGTCAAGGTCACCGAGGCTATTTTTAGAAAAACTTGGTCATCGCTCTTGGGCCTACATTTCTCAACGGATTTTAAATCAACTTCACACAAATGTAGGGCATGACAATATCTCAAGCAAGTTTGACTTCCAAGTTTGATCGGATACTTTTTAAACTTGCATATATTAAATGAGGGCATACATGTTTTGGATGAGTTTAATTTTCAGCCTGATTGGACCACTGACTGGAGTTAGCTACCCTTGAGCATCTTAAATATCCCTATAGGTTTACAATGTCTCTCAGGTGAGCAATTGTTGCCCTTTGGGCTACTTGTTGATGCTTTAGCAAGGTAGGATATATGGGTCTGGCTTTCTGTCCTTCTCCCAGTCTTTATGGCTGTCTACTATTAATGTCAACCCTAGCATTAAATCTATCTCTGTTCTGAACCCGCCAAACCCACCAAACCTGCATGGATATAATAACCACATTGTTGGTTTTGTCGTGTGGCGGCTCAGTTATATTTGGGGGATAATCCCAAAACTTTATTAGGTTGGTAATCTTTTTCAAAGCAAAAGAGAACGACTTAATGTCAGTTCATCCATACGTTCATCAGTTGCTGGATTTCCATTTAACTTACATGGATATATCATTAGGACAATATTTTGGAAATTATCTTGGAACTCCATTTTTATATGCCCGTTTTGAAAAAACGGACGTATTATGGCATGGCCCTGTCCGTCCGTCCATCTGTGTCTGTCTGTCCATCTGTCCGTCCATCCGTCCGTCAACATTCTTGTGTGCACCATATCTCAGTAACCGTTGGAGATATCTTCATGAAATTTTGTAGGCATCTACATTAGGATGGGGCAAAGTGTCGCATACAGTAATGGTTGCTCCCCCTTTCTTAGTTTCCAAGTTATGCCCCTTTTATTATTTTTTACCCTACTAGTCTTGTGCGCTCCATAACTAGATAACCATTTGGGATATCTTGATGAAACTTCATAGCAATGTGTATGAGGGTCTGACAATGTGTCGCGTATGAGAATAGTTGCTCTCCCTTTCTTTGTTTTGGAGTTGCATCCCTTTGATTAGATTTTGTGGGCTATTTTCGTGTATACTAATCTTGTGCATTCAATAACTTAGTAACCATTTGGAATATCTCGATGAAACTTTATAGCAGTGTGCATGATCACAAGACGGTGTGTCACATATAAGAATGGTTGTTCCCCCTTCCTTAATTTTTGAGTAAGCTCCCTTTGATTTGTTTTTTTAGGCTAGCCCCATTCCCCAAGTCACTCTATAACTCTTTAACCCTTTGAACTATTTTAATGAAACTTTATAGGAATGTGTATAAGAATGAGGCAATGTATCATGGGCATGAACCACAAGTCTGGCTTACTTACTTCTGAATTATCTGCCCTTGCAGCAATTTCCATTTTACTCTGTAACTACTTAACTGTTGGAAATATTTTAACATAACTTTATGGTGATGTGTATATTGCCAAGGGAACGTATTATGACCAAGAATGGTATTCTTGTATACTTAGTTTATGAATTATCTCCCTTGTTTGACTTTGGCATTTCTCAACTTCTGAGCTGCTTCATCCCGGAAGCTGATTTTTGGTATAATAATAGTATTTGATGTTTTAGATGTTTTAATAACATTGCAGTCATTAATTACAGAGTTGTTTCCCCTCTTTGTCTGCCTGTTCATCCTTCTATAACCAATCTTGTTCATTTGTAACTCCTTCATGAGTCACTGAAACAGGTGTATTATGCGCTGCTTGCGGAGCTCTTGTTAAGCTATGGACAGATTTTTTAATTTTCACCAAACTTCCCTAGATATATACATGTAGCAAGGTGTGATATGGGGTCTGATTGTCTGTATGTCTGTCAATAGTACATGTAAATGCTTGCTATCCTGCATATGAAATTATGCACATGAGCCTTCTGGCTTATTGGACTACTGCTATTTATAATAATCCATATTAAGATTCAGTATTTCTGTATTTTACAGGGATCCTCTGCTGTAGACATGGCGAGTCCACTGCCATCTGCTGCTGCTGGTAGGTATCTACCCCTGTGTTTAACTTATTTAACCCTTACAGAGCTATAAAGCATAAGATGACAAAATTCACATCTGCAACATTTGAAAAGCTATATCATATTGAGAAGTCAAAGACTAGAAAGCAAACAGTGTAGATCCTTATGAGGTGGCTCAGAATGAGCTGTCTACAGATCTGGAGCTGTGCTGTTTGCAAATTTGACTGTTCATTCTTGGCTGATGTTAAGTAAGCAAATGTTCTAATGCTACTCTGTTTTGCAGTACTTTTTATATGCCCGTTGTGAAAAAACGGACATATTATGATATGGCATAGTCCGGCTATTTGTCCATCCAAGTGTGTCCTGTATAAGAATGGCTGCTCCCTCTTTCTTTCAGAATTTTTGTTGGTGGGGGATGTGGGGGAGGGTGTCCTTTTCAAGTCAGCTATTCACTGTGCCTCAACCCTAGCATGTGTAACATTTCCATTCTATGGACCCAAACTTAATGTTAGAAAGGGGCTGTATTTTGTACCAAGTTGTTCAGATATACCTGTCTATCCTAGTAAATGCAATTCATGTTGTGCTGTGTGGCGGCTGTAAAATGTCTTCCCATACATCATCATAGTGCAGATTATATTTTATGGTTGTTTGGGAACATTTAGAGTAAGTTAGAGGTAGTTTGAAAATAGAGTGCTGCTTAAGCCATTGCTAGAGGGATAGATGGATGGTTGACTTGCAATTTTACGTCCTAATTATCAATATTTCAGTCACATCAGGACGATGGGTGGGTAAAAATGAAAGGCTGTGTGCAGTGGAACCCGGTTTACCATTGAAAAGATCCACGCCTCCGGTGGGGCTAGAACCCAGGACCACTAGATCAGCAGGCCAGTGCTTAACCAACTGAGTTTCCGGGGCTCCTAAATGGCAGGTGTTGCACATTTCATTACTGATCTTAAATACACTCCATATTAATCCGAGTCTGCTATTTTCATTTCATTGGTGTATTCCTTGCTTCCAAAGAATCTAATTATAACTTCTTCCTGTAAATATACAGTCGAACCTGTGCTTTCGGTCACCTCCGAATAACGGTCTCCTGTAAGCAACGGTCAGTGCGGATTCCTCCAGTCGAATTTCCTGGTTAAATTACCTGGGAATAGCGGTCCATTGCGAACTACGGTCAACGGTCATCCAAATCCATCCCAGGACGCGCTAATTTCTCCGAATAACGGTCAGTCCTTGAGTCAAAACACAGTTTCACTTTCAGACACACGTGTTTGTGTATTGCCTAATCTATTTTTAGCACTAGACTAGTTATTGATATTCGGGTGCAGTATAATTTATGTAACAAAGTTTATTCTACGCATTAATAGCGCATAATGCGTTTGATTCTATCAGTGTTAATTTCTGTAAGGTAATTAAGGTCAGTTTTATTCGGCTAATCATGTCTTATACAGTATGCTCAGTCAACCGATAATTAATCATCTGTAACTGATTTAATCAGTCAAGCGAACATATCGCCGAAAGGTTGTGTGCATCAACCGTGAAAGCAAAAGTCTTTTTACCGATACTTGTATTTTTAAAACAAATTATTACAGAATTTAAACCTATAGCAACAATAATATTTCGGAAATTTATTTTCTGGAGTAGTTCAATGGTACTATGCACTTTGAATATTGATTTCGCGCACATACAAAAACCGCGGGAAATATTAACGCTTGCCTGCAAACAAAAGAGCGCGAAAACAAATCTCTGACGAAGTTTACATTTATCTGTCAGTCGATCAAAATGGTGAAATTATTGAATCTTTGAACAACGGCCACCTGTAAACAACGGCCAATTTTGCTTTTTCCCATGGCTGGCCTTTGTTCACAGGTTCGACTGTAGTACCGTAGGCACATTATTGTAACGCTGGATTTCTTGACTTTACCTAGCATTCTTGATCAAACTTGGAAAAGTGTGGTTTAATTCAGTGTTTTCTTTACATGTGTCGCTCATATAGGCATATCCAAATGATAAAATATTTATGTGCTGTTGAGCTGTTATATGTGGAGCCTCTGTAGCACAGTGGGTTATGCACTGGGTGCTGATCTAACGGTCCTAGGAACAAATCCAACTGGAGGCCGAAATCTTTAAAGTCATCAACGGAATTCAATTGCACACAGCCTTTCATTAATGCCCACCCATTGTCCTGATATGACTGTAATATTGTTCAAAAGGATGTAAAATCGTAAGTCATCCATCCATCTATACCATTTCGAATATATGTACTGTCCTAAGATTAGTCCTTTGAGCATTAGGATAGACAGGGTGTATACTATGCCTGCATTCAGTAGACCTTGACTATATATAGACTATGTTTGTATGAAATTGCAAATTATGTAATACCTGTTTACTGTGATTAGAAATTTTTGCTCTAATTTGCATATACTAAATGATTTATCATTATTACTTAACCACAAGCTGCCGCTCTCGGCTGATACCATATGAGCTGCGACACAAGAAAACCAACAATGTGGTTGTGCGCCCAGTGCAGACTCAGATCAGTCTGGGCATTCGCCCAGTCTGATCAGAGTCTTCACTTTGCACTTGAAGTGTAGCTAAGGGCCTAAGCTACCTCCATGCGGACTGCAAAGACTCTGATCAGACTGGGCGGATGCCCAGTCTGATCTGATTCTGCGCTGGGCGCACAGCCACATTGTTGGTTTTGTCGTGTCACGGCTCATATACTGTACAAATTCTAAGTATTGGGACAGATAGATCTGAGCAAACAGTGTAGACTAAGCTCTGACTGCTTCTAGCAGTCTGATCAGGGTCTGCACTGTTTGTCATTTCATTTGTATCTTTTGGATGCTGCATAACTTTATTGTTAAATCCTGAAACTGATCAATTTTTAAAGACAGTTGGGTTAGTTATTATTTTTAGGTGCCCCAATATTTAGAATTTTTTTTTGTATATTTACTTTAAAGTTTGGACACTGTCCCTCACCTGCAATTGCTACTATTTGTCTTGAAATTTGAACATGATAGTAAATCCATCTGATGATCTGTCAAAAATTGCATGTATAATGACCAAAAGTGCAGACACTGATCAGAGAACAGCCTGATCTGGGTTTACATAGTTAGCTCAGACATTACTGTCCAAGTACTTAGGAGCATTATGGTATACTACAAATAGAAGTTTTATAAATGTTTACTTGTTTTTATTTTGTAAATATTTGCATGTAATTATAAAACTTATTATTCTACAGTCATGTACATATTTGTTGTAACCCTATCTATTCTGATGCTCTGATGCCTTAAGTTCCCTCAACAGACTTTCCATCTGATGTTGAAACATCATTTTGTATCAGTATAGATCAGTATACTGCTAAGAAATTCTTTTGTCCTCCTGTGGAAGTAATTGGTATAATAGGAGGTGTTCTGTTAAATATTATCTGCCCTTTATCCAACCATTAGCTCTTTAACCTCTTGGAATTCTTCCATTATTTTTCAGCAAGATTATTTGGCAATAAAATATGTTTAAACTAAACTGTATTTTTCAAAGAGGCTTTCATCTCGTAAATGAGTAACATGTCCTCTATGAAAAAGACAGCTCACGTTCTCTGAACTGATAATGAGTTATCTGCCCTTTCCAAAAGTTTCATACCCAGGCTGTAGCTCTGTAACCTCTTAGAATATTTCCCTGAATTTTCATGGAGGCTTTCATATAAATGAGATGACATATTGTACATGAGAAAGACGGCTTGCGTTCTTTTAATTGATAATGAGTTATCTGCCCTTGCCAAATACTTCATATCCAGGCTGTAGCTCTTTAACCTATTGGAACATTAATTTTGCATGAATGGAGAAAAAAAAAAAATTAGGAACATATATTCAGGATTAAAGAAAGTGAGAACCAGGTTAAATGAATCCTGATATTTATGGAAAAAATAAGCTAGAGCAATAATGGCTAGCCTGGAGTTAGTCCAGATAAGTAAATCAGTTGGTCAATAGATAGCCAGGGCAGTTGATATTTAGGGAAAAAAACAACTCAAGATTAAACATACACAATCAAGAACAACAACAAATACTGATAAAGATTTTTAGGTCACCTTGTGCATGCATATGCACTGTGCAGCAATGTGCATTATCTATTTATAGCTTCTGCAATATAATCAATGACTCATTAGCCCCTGTGCAGCGAAAAAATGTAGTTTTTCTCAGCAGCTGTTTCCCTGCTTGCAATGATGCAGATTGATTTTTCATCAAGGATAAGAAATAACTGCAGATAGGAAACACCATAAAAAACTTCTGCTGCACAGAAATGTCAACATCCTGTTGTGGACTGGGTCACTAGAATTATGTTATAATATGCAGTTTATGAATGGAGTAAGTAGTACTCTAACAAGATGGACTCCCATGCATCGGAATCTGACGAGCAAGGTGGGTAGATTGTGATCATAGGCTTCTCTCTGGCAAAAGGACACTTTGATATTCTCAGTAAGCACTATTGGTTAACGAATAATGGTATCATTTCGAATGATCTTGATATGGTAAACAATTGTTCCTCTTTCATGTTGTCAAATGGTTCTATACATACCTTCACATTGTACCGTAATTGTGGTAAATTGTGGGCCACTTTAAGGTAAAGTCGGGTATATTTGGACAGTGACATTGTTTCCTCTATATGTCAGTTGTTTGGAATTAAAACAAAGTTAACTGGGCAAACAGTGAAAATCCTGATGAGATGGCTCATTATGAGCCGCCTCATCTGGATTTTCACTGTTTGCAATGGTATGTCCGAATTTACCCGCTGTTCGAAGTTACCGGACTTTTCCCTAATTATCAAAAACTTTGGACAGATATTGCAATGTGTCAGAATAGTATTGATGTAATATACCCTGTCTGTACTGTCCAGACGAGACAGGAAGATTGTGCTTTATATGGTTTAACGATATCTTAGTCAAGATTAAAACATGGTGAAAGTAGAATTATCACCCAGAGTTATTGCCCTTGCTTTAAGTGAAAAAGCTGCTGATCAGCTTGTGAACATTATAGACATTTTATTTTTGGACCAATCTCAACCAAAAGTGCAGAATATGTGTTTATTGCTACAAGATCAGCAAGGGTAAAATTTGTCTGTAGACACCAGTTATTGCCCCTTATTTAATGAAAAAAAGTGTTGGATATCAGCATTTCAACATCACAGAGAGAACAGCAATTTAGGAACAAGCTTAACCAAACTTACAGAATATGTTTATGGCTACCAGATCTTGTTCAGACTTAAAAATGGGTTAGTCAGAAATTTTACGACGGAGTTATTGTCCTTACTCAGGGAAAAGTGCTGTATAGCAGATTGTAAACACTTTAGAAACTACATTTTTGAGCATCCTTGACCAAGCTTGCACTGTATTACTATAGCGACATCTCTGTCAAGTTTGATAATGGGTGGATCATTTAAGAGCAATTTTCAGGGTCACTGAAGAGGCTTTATTAGCCGAAACTACGTAGTCTGGCCCATGTTCCTTCTTCTGAATATATGAGCCGCGACATGAGAAAACCAACAATGTGCTTGTGTGCCCTGTGCAGACTCCGATCAGCATGGACATCCGCCCAGTCTAGCCAGACTCTTCGCTAAGTGCTTAAAGGGTAGCTAAGGGACTGAGCTACCTCCATGCGAACAGCTAAGACTCTGATCAGACTGGGCAGATGCCCAGGCAGATCTGACTGAGTCTGCGCTGGCCGCACAACCACATTGTTGGTTTTCTCGTGTCGTGGCTCATATTCTCTGCTCTTGAAGGATTTCTTTAAGATTTTAATTTGTATTAACAGGCAGGAAACTGAAATAATGTGGTCCATGCATGGAGTTCTTGGTGGTATTAAAAAATAATTCTGCGAATTTGAGCATCCAAACCTGATCCAGTTTAGTCATTTTGTCACATGCTTATGAAATGTAGGTCTTGAGGGGGTGACTGGGTCCTTTCATATAATCTGATATGAAAAAAACATATGTGTCAATAGTTGTCTAATGTTTTATACCTATTTTTTGTAATAATCAGGGTATAACATTTCACTCACTTAAGGTTTTTGGATTGTTTTTATCCTTTTAAACTCAAACGATATGGTATCGATGTATCATTGTACCCTGTGCTACATGCATAAATTCACAGACTGACCATGCAAATATCAGGTCAGTTTTTGCAATATGATAAGATGGCATTGTAATACAAATACTTTTTGCTGATTAAATTACGTTTTATTAGAATGTTGTTATATAATATAAAAATTCAGAGCTCCAGATAAGGTGGGGTTTTGAGGGTAATTATGGGAAGATTTATCATTTCTAATGAAAAAATTATGTTGTGACCCCTCATTAGAACCATCTCACAGAGATGGTTCTAATGAGTGGTCATAACATATAGTTTGATGTAGAAAATAGAAAATTATTCCTGAACTATCCCTGTTACCCCTTCCTATCTGGAACATCCAATATTCTTTAACACTTTAAGGGCCAGAGACGAAATTAGCTGAAATTTGCAAACAGCATAGATCTTGATGAGGTGGCTCCTCATCTAGATCTGCCCTCTAGTCTTTGAATTCTCAATATGAGATAGCTTGGATGAACTATTTTTTCAATTTTTGCAGACGTGAATTTTGTCGTCTGCTTTTTGGCGCATTAAGGGTTAACATGCTCAGGAGCAGGTAAACAGAAACTTTGCCATGTACAAAATGCATGCACTTTGAGCTTACATTTGTGACAGGTGTCAGAATTTTCATCCATCATTCTTCTGTCTGTGTGTCTGTCAGTCCAATTTTCTGTTTGTATTAATTTTGTATTGTCCCTTATCTGTCATATATGAGGGTAAAGCACAAGATGACTTGCACTAGTTCATTCATATCCTTTGAAAAACGCAGCAGCATTATCATTCCTAGTCTGTATTAGTCCAATAAGACGCCCCTGGGGCATTGCATTTTATGAAATGGCCGGATGGGAGTGGGGGGGGGGGAGATGCCCCAGGGGCATTGCATTTTATGAAATGGCAAGGGGGGGGGGGGGATTATACAGAGCAGAAAGTTTGGTGAATCAGCCACTGCCAAAATATCTCTGATAAACAGTACTATGGTAAATGGGTATACTTTTTAAGGAAGAAATGCTACTATTTTTGCCTCCCTTCTCAATAAGGTCAGCTCCGAAAGAATGTGCTCCTCTAGGAGCAAGTTCTGTCCTTTAAGAATAGACCCCATTTTAAAGACCTTCCTCATCCAGAGAAACAAACAGGAATTATGCAAGATATTTACGTTATTTTCGGAGAAGAGGCAGGAGGGGGCATTTATTTCAGTAGGGGCATTTATTAGGATTGATACAGTATTCATATGTTTGGAACATATTTTGTGTGCATTAATTTGTGGTCCACCATTTACAAAAAGTGTCAAGGGTGTTGAAATGCATTAAGAAAATATATTTATATCTTCCCTTGCCTATGGCATGGGAAGATATATTGTGTTCACATTTGCAAAATCTGTCATAAGACGCTTTTTTATCCTCAAAAATCTGAATAACGGCTATACCTACCCATACATTGTGCATATCAGCTTGTCCGTCTTCGCATGGACTAGCTAATGTACGAGGCGATTTTTGATTAATTGAATAATAAATGAGTAATTAACGATTAATTGTTCCGTTTGATTAACACAGAGCCGGGAAATATAAGCCGCGTTAGCTAGCGCTTTAGCTGAAACGAGAGCCAGTACCTGTTTCAGGCAGACGAAAAATCGATAGCAAATGCAGCAGTGTACAAGGCATAGTAAAACCTCCCAAATGACACACTTTGGTGAAGAGCTTGATCAGAAGAGTTGCTCTAACTAGCCACAAAATGTGCAAGTCAACGGGTTCGTCTGGGCCTGGACAAGGGAATATTTGAGCCTACAAATTCTAATTGAATAATTAACGATTTATTGTTCCGTCAATAAACACAGAGCTGGGGTGATACGGCACCGCATTAAACGCTTATACGCGAACCTGGAGCCAGTAAATTGGTTACTCGTATTGCAAACGCCTATAAATAGACGGCTCAGTTGTGAAGCGAAAATGGGCCATATGTTATAATGTATGCGATTAAATAATAACAATTAGCCTGCGATTTAGGCCACACCGATCAAACCTAATTGCTATACGGAATCACTCTGCGGAAACAGGCTGCGAGGATGCACAGACTGGTTTAAGTCTATCATGTTCGCACAAAGCGAAGGATCCTTGATTCAGTCAGTTCCTGAAGTGTAGCCTGGGAACGAGGCAAGTGTATTTTACAAGTGACCGTTATTTATTTCAAATATAGCTGCATACAGAGGAGCGTAAAAAAGGGACCGTAGCGCTTATGCATAGACAAGAATCAAATCAGGTTACTATTTGCTCTAAAACTACGTCCCTTTGCGCATGGTGCAAGGTCCCTCGTCCAAAGACTGCCTATGCGAAAGAGCAGGCTGGAGGCGGAAACTTGACTGAAAATCACGTTCTGAATACACAGCCTAAAATTTTAATATCGCAGGGAATCATGTTATGTTACAGCTGGTACTCTCGTCCTAAACGCATGTAGGCCTATATTACGGTTACGTATTTTTAACGCTGAGCCGCTTGGGGAACGTCGTTACGAGAAGTTAATCAGAACAGAAACGTATGTATACAAAGTGAGTTACTGCAAACATCTTGCACAACGAACTTAAAATATTTTGACAGCCATCTGATACGAAAAGTGTGGGTTAAGGGAAACTATACCTTTATTATTCAAACGAGTAAGGGAAGATATCTGTATTCTCTCGAATACCTCCCTCTAGTTATATATTGTATATATCTTGTCATCCACATTAAGAACGTTAAAATATTGTCACAGAAGTCACCTGGGCATACACTCGTAGACCCAGATCAGACTGATCTAATCGCTGTCTGATCAAGGTGTGCATTGTATGCCATTCTGTGAGCAGTTTAATTGCATATGTCACCAGATTTTGAAAATTCCCTTTAAGAGAATTAATGGTTACACCTCCATGTTTTTGTGCCATATTTATGAAGGTTACATTTTTTGTGACTTCTTGATTGTTTCCCTGGATGACAGAAGCCCTTTCAAAATGGGGTCTGCTCTTGAAGGAAAGAATTTGCTCCTAAAGGAGCAAATTCTTTCTTTCAAGAGTTGACACCATTTGAGAAGGGAGGCAGAAATGAAAAATGATATAGTTGATTCCCTTAAAAGTATACCAATTCATTTTACTTGGTATTAAAAGCTCTTATAATATATGTTCGTCTATCATGAAGAGAAATGACTGTCTTCATGTGTGGCCTGTACAAAAAAGATAGTAATATCGGTGCATCTGTCATCTGCAAATTATGACTGTCTAGGAACAGCATGCAGACTTTCACAGTCTGCCCTGGACATTTATGTACCATATTAATTCTGTTCAATGCCCTGGGAGCATTGCATTTACCAAAAGGGGGGGGGGGGTGTTATTTAGAGCTTAAAGTATGGTAAATCAGCACCTGCCTAATGTTGCTAATAAAGAGTATTAAGGTGAATGGGTATAGTTAAAGAGGAAGCAGTTCTACTATTTTTGCCTCCCTTTTTAGTTGGGGTCAACTCTTAAAGGAAAAAATTTGCTTCTGTAGGAGCAAATTCTTTCTTTTAAGACTTGATTCAATGTCAGATAGCTACCTCATCCAGAGATGAAACATGAATTCGTGCAAGTTAATAAAACATTATTTTCAGAAAAGAGGCAGGGGGCATTTATTAGGATTTATACTGTATGTTAGTGCAGAAGAGCTGTAGCTTGAAGATTTTATAAAACCAACTGAATGCTTTCTACCATGCTATGATCAGTATACGGCCAACTTTGCATTCACAAAGACCACATTTGGCTTCAAATGTGGCTCTCACAAATAATGTAAACCCTTCACCTGTTAACATTTTTTGGTACCTTGTTTTTAATATAAACATATCTATTCTGGATGTAGTGCAATAAATGCACATTTCTGTATTTAACATCTTCAGTGTCATATATATGTTTGAAAGAAAAGGTGATGGGCAGATCTCGGTAGGCAATGAGCAGCCCTCTCCGAGCCACATTGACACATTCCTGGAGACACATCAGCTGCAGACATCGCATAAGAGACACTTCCTTATTAATTCCTGAGTGCAGGTTTCCCCCACCAACCTGCCTCAACTCATGTGCGTCTGGAGAAAAGAGACCGACAAGGGCATCAAGCAGGAGAAAAACCTATAAAAATAAAAAAAAAATAAAAAGTGTAGTCTTGTACAGCTGAATTTCAGTTCCGCAGAGCTCCCTTGACATTATACAAATATGTTTGAGGTAGGCTTGGTGGACATGTATCTTTATGACCCTTTAAGTTTGGAAAGCATTCTGGGAGATTTGATGTATTACATGTATTGGATTTCAAGGACTCAGTTCAAAATTCACACCTAATCAAAATTCTAGAAATAAACTGTAAGTCACATTGCAGAACATAAATTATATAAACCAGCTGATAAACAGAAATATTCAAATTCTACTTCCCATTCAGTCATTTTGGTAGTTTAGCTAAAACAGAAATGGATTTCATAAGTCACATTTTTTTAAATACAAAAAGTAATACCCCTTTAATACTTCAAGCACCAAAAATGGAAATAATTGAATTTGCAAACAGCATACATTCAGACAAAGCAGCTTATAATGGGCTGCCTCATCACGATCTAAACTGTTCTTCTTAGTTTTTTCTTTGAAAAAGTGGCCAAATTCCATCAAGATTGGCTTTGGACCATTGAAATCTATTAATTTCCCAAATTTAGTATCAAGAATGCTATAATTCATGACTTGAAAATGGCAATGCCCTCAGGGCATTTTTTGGCGTCTTAGGAGGGGATACAACAGTATGTTATATTTGTTGGGGTGGCAGGAGGTTGGGTGGGGGCAGGGGTGTGTGTGTGTGGGGGGGGAGTTGGGACTTAACAGCTGCAGCAATTTTCTCTATATTTTAATACATCTTTCGAGCTAAAAGTTAAAATTTCTTTTTGCAGATCTCTTCAAGTGGAAACCTAGCAGCCACAATGGACATGATTTTGGTAAGCTCTTTGAAGAAACTTCTGTATATATAGTGACCCCAGGGATTCAGATAAGAAGGGGTAAAAGAGATAATTATGGGTGATTTATGGATAATTTTCCATATTTGTCTATAAAAACATACATGTATGTTGTGACCCCTCAGTAGAACAGTCTCATTGAGATGGTTCTAATGAGGGGTCACAACATACGTTTTCAATGAGAAATAAAAAAAATCTCTGAATTCTTCAATACCCCATCTTCTCTGGAGCTCTGTGCAGCTTCCTCCATCTTGAATCAACAACAGCCAGTTTGAGAAAGCTCTTCAGATTCTGTATCTCTACCCTTTTCAAAGATTTTGATTCCCTTTTCAAAGATTTTAATTTACCCTAAAAATTTTAAAAATTGAGGCAATAATTACTGTACCTGTCCTAAATAGTTTGGTTTTACAATGCAGTAATATGTCTAAAAGATGCAAATAGTATGGCAAACAGTGTAGACCATGATCAGACTGCTCCTGCATTCTAATCTGGGTCTGCATTGTTTGCTCAGACTTGGCTATCCCATTATTTAGACATTTTACGATAGTCTGTCAGGTTCAAAGGGATGAAGAATGCAGTGAAACCCTGTTTCACCTGTCACCCGTATCCCACAGCTGTTGCTTTTTGAAATGGAGAAAACTGTTGATGACGTTATTGTAGTAATGAGTTCCCTTTGAGACTCCCAAGACATGGCGTATCTTAATGAGACATGGAGAGCAGGGCCCTGGAGTCCGCAAAAACTTCTTAATTTGCCTTCTGATGTCAAAGCAGGTCTGTATAGGGCGTGTCAGACTGTTGCAAGATTCTCAGACTTTCTTCATCAGTCTGGATTTATCATATGATTTGGGTTCCTGAATTGCCCAAAATTGGTTTTGCTGTGACATGTCCTGAACTACAGGGGCTGTATTTATAAAACAAGTGGTTGCTATGCTGTTGCTAAGGCTGAATGTCTATGAAGGAGATTCCCTACAATTATGAAATTTGCTCTGGAGGAACAGTCTTTTCAGACTGTTCCTTCAGAGCAAATTTCATAGTTGTAGGGAATCTCTTTCATAGAATGTTAGCCTTAGCAACACCGTAGCAACGACTTAAGTCATTTTATAAATACGGCCCCTGGTTTTTGCAATCACAATTATCTTAAGGTAAATGGGTACACTTTCAGGGGAAGCAAATCTACCATGGTCTTTTTGCCTGCCTTCTCAATGGAGAAAATAAATTTACCATATTCATTGTGGGCTTAATTTTTCAAAATGGTGGCAGCAGAAACAAAATTATAATAATAATAATAATCTTTATTTTCAGAGGGTAACACATTTAGCAATAGCTTATCTTCCATGAGGCCCTCTAATACTAGTTTTCTAACAATTATTGACAACAAAAATAAACATGAGCATTATATAGAGGATCTTACATGAGTGCTCATGTATTATTGAATTTATTAAACGAGTTGGGGAAAATGATAAGATGCGAGGCTTTGCCGAGCATCTTATCGGTTTTCCCCAACGAGTTTAATAAATTCAATAATACAGGAGCACGAATGCAAGATTCTATTTATCATATGACACTAAAATCGCATTTTATTAGCAAAATTTGCACTAAAACGTCACGATTTCGCCATTAAAAGACGCGACGTTTTTATGGACGTCAACGTATAAAGTTACGACGTAATTTGCATATTTAATCCACTAGTGGATTATCGTTTTTAATGCATGGCTTTATTACACTCTCAGGTGCGACGTCATATGATAAACTATCCATTCACACACTCATATGTAAAACAAAAAACATCTGTCTAGTAATATGATTGAAAAAAAGAAGAAGTTATATTTGACATAAAAGTGTACATAAATTACAAACTCATATGAGAATTACAAAAAAAATTTAATGGTCTATAGATAAGTTAGATTTCATCTTCCTAATACATTGTTTATGAAATGGAACATGAAGTAAGCTTCCTTCCTAATAAGAACTAATAAGCACACATTTCAAAGAATGATT
This sequence comes from Ctena decussata, assembly GCA_963989385.1. Lineage (NCBI taxonomy): Eukaryota > Metazoa > Mollusca > Bivalvia > Lucinida > Lucinidae > Ctena > Ctena decussata. Next base: position 45,512,581 of record OZ022510.1, read on the forward strand.
AGGTATGAAAGCAGTCGGAATTTAATGGTGAAACCATCAGATACAGTCACAGAAGGATGAAGAAACTTTGCAAATGAAATTTGAATGTTCTAATCAGCTTTTGCAAACGAAGAGATAAACCAATGAATATATAATTGAGCGGCGACAAAAGAAAACCAACAAAGTGGTTGTGCACCCAGTGCAGACTCAGATCAGCCTGGGCATCTGCCCAGTCTGATCAGGCTTTTCGCTGTCTGCACAGAGCTAGCTAAGACCCTTAGGTACCCTCTGAGTGCTTACGAAGAGTCTTAGCCAGCTGGGTGGATGCCCAGGCTGATCTGAATGCGCTGGGCACATGACCACTGTGTTATATGCCTGTTTTGAAAAAACGGACGTATTATGGCATGGCGCTGTCCGTCCGTTCGTCCGTCCGTCAACATTCTTGTGCGCACCATATCTCAGTAACCGTTTGAGATATCTTCATGAAATTTTGTAGGCATATATATTAGGATGGGACAAAGTGTCACATACAGTAATGGTTGCTCCCCTTACTTAGTTTCCAAGTTATGCCCCTTTGATTATTTTACCCTGCTAGTCTTGTGCGCAGCATAACTGGATAACAGTTTGGGATATCTTGATGAAACTTCTTAGCAATGTGTATGAGGGTCTGACGATGTGTCGCGTATAACAATTGTTGCTTTCCCTTTCTTCATTTTGGAGGTGCGTCCCTTTGATCAGATTTTTTAGGCTATGTTTGTGTATACTAATCTTGTGCATTCAATAACTTAGTAACCATTTGGAATATCTTGATGAAACTTTATAGCAATATGCATGATCACAAGACAGTGTGTCACATATAAGAATGGTTGTTCCCCCTTAATTTTGGAGTAACCTCCCTTTGATTAGTTTTTTTAGGCTAGCCCCATTCACCCCATAACTCCTTAACCCTTTGAATTATTTTAATGAAACTTTGTAGGAATTTAATTGTATAATAATGGGGCAATATATCATGAGCATGAACAATAACTCTGGCATACTTACTTCCTGAATTATCTGCCCTTGCATCAATTTTTGTTTTACTCTGTAACTCCTCAACCGATGGAAATATTTTGACAAAACTTTATTATGATGTGTATAGTGTCAAGGGCATGGATTATGACCAAGAATGGTATTCTAGTTTACTTAGATAATGAATTATTTCCCTTCATTGTTTGACTTTGGCATTTCTCAATTTCTGAGCTTTTACCCTGGAAAGGCCGGGCCGCGTAGTGCAATCGGTAGGGCACCTGACTCATAAGTCAGAGGTCCTGGGTTCAAAACCCGGTCTGGCCACATACTTTCGTTTCTCCTTCCGCTGATTCAAGAAGGGCAGTTGTCAGTTACTGGCGAAAGTATGTGCACTTAGTACTGGTTAACTGCTTAGGAGGTCTAAGCCTGCCCAAGGATAGTGTGGTTAGGTCAACTGACCATCCCGACATGACCATAGTTGTTTACCGTGGACGTTAAGCATCAAATCAAACAAACAAAACAAAAAATCACCCTGGAAGCTGATTTTTGGTATGCTAATAGTATTTGATGTGTTAGATGTTTAAACCAATTTGCAGTCATTAATTATAGAGTTGTTTCCTCTGTTTGTCTGCCTGTAAACCTTCTATAAACATTCTTGTTCTTTCTGTAACTCCTTCATGACACTGAAACGTGCATATTATGCGCCGCTTGCAAAGCTCTTGTTGGTTTTCTCATGTCCTGGCTCATTATTATGTGGTTGTTATCACCTCTCTCAGAAATTATCATAGTGTGCACTTATAAAATGAGCCACGACACGACAAAACCAACAATGCGGTTGTGCGCCCAGCGCAAACTCAGATCAGCCTGGGCATCCACCCAGTTTGATCAGAGTCTTTGTTAAGTGTTCAAAGGGTAGCTAAAGGTCTAAGCTACGTTCATGCGGACAGCGAAGACTCTGATCAGACTGTGCGGATGCCCAGGCTGATCTGAGTCTGCGCTGGGCGCACAACCACATTGTTGGTTTTGTCGTGTCGCGGCTCAAATGCATGTGCGTTAATTAGGTCAAATACAGAACACATCTGCTTAAGGGGAGAGTTTGTACTTTCAGAAATGATAAGTAATTGTCTTTCTTCTCACTGGGGACTACTCTGAAAGGGAGCAAATTCTTTCCTTTATGAGTACTCCCAATTTTCAAGTGATATTTAGCACCGTTTAAGTAAAGAGTATACATGTAATTGACTTCTGGATCAGCTAAAGGGTATGGAAAATTGGTCATTGTTAGGGAAAGCAGGGAGAAGTTAAGGAATTTTGGAGGATATGTGGCATGCAGCCCTAATTTGTTAAGGGATTTTTTTTTTTCTTTTGGGTCATAATTACGGTAATTGTCACTTTTTGATGCATGCAGTTAGTTCTATTAACTGATATTGTGCATACAATGCATTTTACAATGAAAATATATGCCTTTTACAGTTTGAAATGGGATCTTTTTGTAAATATACTGCTAGCTTTTTTCTTTCTTTTTTTCACCATAAATTACAGGTAACGATTTACCTAATGTGGCCTAAATAAAATGCATTTATATGCATTCATTGCACCTTCTCATCCATAAAGAGACTTGTATTACAAAATCTAATTCTGGTGCACAACTTTTTTTTTGTTGATGTGCATCAGATGGCTTAACCGCTTACAACATAACAACAAAAAAATTATAATGGAGAAAAAAAATCTTTGTGTGGAAAAGTAATAGGGGTGTGTGTTTTATAAAATTTTTTTACAAAGTTGTTTTTTGTTCAGTTGTGTTTCTGCACAAGTTTATTTAAGAAGATTGACTGCTTTGTGATAAGTTACAATCAAAATGCACATTTTATCGTGCGTAAGCGGCAAGTTTTTAATTTAAGTTGATGTGCATTTATGTGAATGGGTGACAAAAATATGGTTGCATACAAAGTAATGGGCCGAATTTTGGTAATTTATGGGAATTCGGAACTACGGGATGTTGGATCGGTTTCAGTATACTAAAATGCATTGGATTTTGTGTAAATATTCCTGTTAGGTTTGTTTAAAGTTTGAACCTCGACAACGATGTGACTGCGCATGCTTCGTGCTCTAGTCTCATGGGCAGTTTTCATACGCACACATAAACTCAGATAATCACAAGGCGTTGAATAATGCAGCCCAAGCTGCCATCAGATTTTATCGCGACAAACCCGTGGGTTCTGTACATGATGTCACAAGGTAAGACGATGATAAGATATGCAGACAGGAAATACGAGATTTTGTATTGCGATTATGCAGACGTTAAATTATGCAGCTGTTGTGCGTATTGTGCAGTAGAATGCAATGTTGCACACATAACTTTAATTTGGGCCCATCCTAGAAAATGGTGCAAGACTTCATTTAAGCCAAGTCATGCATAAACAGAAATAAGTACAGATTATGCGAACAGTCTCAGTTTAGACTGCATTGCAGTACACAGGGCTGTCATTTTATGCATGCCCCTTTATGGTGTATGTACAAACAGCCTATATCAGTATACTTTGGAAGGGGACACAGGGATAATTTAGGGATAATTTTTCCATATCCATATTTTTCCATAAAAAGATATGTTGCGACCCCACATTAGAACCGTCTCTGTGTGACGGTTCTAATGAGGGTCATGACACATGTTTTCTTTGGAAAGCAAGAAAATGTCTTGATTCCCGTTTAACAACCGGCACCTGATGTGGAGCTCTGTTTATGGCTGTTGCAGCATATTTTTACACAGTAGAGACCCAGATCTGTCAGAGCGTCCTGTATGACCTCAGTTCCATCACTAGTCTTCTTGCCGTTTTTGCAAGTCTACCATATACCATGTGGATCTTGGTGAAACAAGGGTATAATATTAATAATATGGAAGCCCATGGCCTTTGTTCGTGAAAAGGGTTCGAGTATTTTCTCTTGGTGAGCTGTAATTCTAGGTGTCAGATCTCACAATTCAGTATCTCTTTGGCAATCTGAAGTTTCTGTTACTGTTACCAGAGTTATGGTAAATATTGAGACCCTAATCAAGATTACTAAAACACACCAAATTTTATTATAATAACGTCGAAGGAAAATGTAGGAGCCCCGGTAGCTCAGTGGGTTAAGCCCTGGCCCACTGATCTAGGAGACCAGGTTTGAGCCTTGCTTGAGGCGAGAATCTTTCCTGCTATAAACAGGGTTCCATTCCACACAGCCTTTCAATATCACCCTCATATTGTCTTGATATGACTGAAATACTGTTGAAAACAACTTAAGATCGCAAGTCATCCATCTATCTTAAGGAAAATGGATACACTGCCATTTTTTTCTGCCATTTTTGCAAAAGAGAAAAAGTTTTGTGACAAAATCCTGTGTGCTTCCTCACAGAATAAAGCCTTTTTCAAAGGGGATGTACTCTTAAAAAGACAAAGAGATCAGATGAGAAGCACCAAAATCAAATTACTGTAGAATTAGGAAGCACCAAAATCAAAGTACTGTAGAACTAGGAAGCACCAAAATCAAAGTACTGTAGAACTAGGAAGCACCAAAATCAAAGTACTGTAGAACTAGGAAGCATAAAAATCAAAGTACTGTAGTAAAAAGGAAGCATAAAAATCAAAGTACTGTAGAACTAGGAAGCATCAAAATCAAAGTACTGTAGAACTAGGAAGCATCAAAATCAAAGTACTGTAGAACTAGGAAGCATCAAAATCAAAGTACTGTAGTAAAAAGGAAGCATAAAAATCAAAGTACTGTAGAACTAGGAAGCATCAAAATCAAAGTACTGTAGAACTAGGAAGCATCAAAATCAAAGTACTGTAGAACTAGGAAGCATCAAAATCAAAGTACTGTAGAACTAGGAAGCATCAAAATCAAAGTACTGTAGAACTAGCAAGCATCAAAATCAAAGTACTGTAGAACTAGGAAGCATCAAAATCAAAGTACTGTAGTAAAAAGGAAGCATCAAAATCAAAGTACTGTAGAACTAGGAAGCATCAAAATCAAAGTACTGTAGAACTAGGAAGCATCAAAATCAAAGTACTGTAGAACTAGGAAGCATCAAAATCAAAGTACTGTAGTAAAAAGGAAGCATAAAAATCAAAGTACTGTAGAACTAGGAAGCATCAAAATCAAAGTACTGTAGAACTAGGAAGCATCAAAATCAAAGTACTGTAGAACTAGGAAGCATCAAAATCAAAGTACTGTAGAACTAGGAAGCATCAAAATCAAAGTACTGTAGAACTAGCAAGCATCAAAATCAAAGTACTGTAGAACTAGGAAGCATCAAAATCAAAGTACTGTAGTAAAAAGGAAGCATCAAAATCAAAGTACTGTAGAACTAGGAAGCATCAAAATCAAAGTACTGTAGAACTTAAGGAAATATCAAAATCAAAGTACTCTAGAACTAGCAAGCATCAAAATTAAAGTACTGAAGAACTAGGAAGCATCAAAATCAAAGTACTGAAGAACTAGGAAGCATTAAAATCAAAGTACTGTAGAACTGGGCTTGGGACTCTAAAAACTATAAAAATTGACCTCTAGGGACCCCAAAAAGAGTTCTAGCCAGGCAGGGTAAAGGAGCCATCAGGGTTTGAGCCATTGAAGTTCTACTGTATGCAGACACTCAGTTTTCCATACATTTTCATACGTAAACATATAAAAGTACAAGTTTGAAAGCGTTACGTAGACTTTAATAAAGCCATGAGTATGCCATTGTCTTAAATCCACCAAAGTTTAATACTGCAAAAATTAAGTGGGAAGAAATTTTTTGTTAAAATCTCATTTGTATCAACATGCCAGATATTACAGATTCAAGTCCATGGTTTACGGCATATATGTGGTGCAGACTGTGATTGGTCTTATCAGGGTCTACACTGTTTGCTCAAGTTTTTTTTTTTGGTGCAATTATTACGGCTGGATACTGTACAGTCTCTGTTTTAAGATGAATAGGCACTCTTTCAGGGGAAGCAACTCTTGCCATTTTTTGTCTCCCTTTTCTATGGGGTCCACTCTTAAAGAAAAGAATTTGCTCTTTGCCCTTTTTGCCTCCCTTTTTATGGGATCAGTTCTTAAAAGAATTGGCTCCCTGCCATTTTTTGCCTCCATTTCTATGGGATCAACTAGGAGCAAATTATTTCCTTGAAAAGTTGATCCATAGAGGAGCAATTCTTTTCTTGCCTCCCTTTGCTATGGGATCAACTCTGAATGACTTTGCCCCTTTAGGAGCACATTCTTTCCTTTAAGATTTGCATCCATAGAAAAGGGCTTCTTTGTCCATGGAAGCAAACAAGAGGTCAAAAAAATTGTTCCCCTTTGAAAAAGTGGCAAATAAAATATGGCAGTGTAGCAGTACAATTTAACGGCCTTCAAAATCCTACAAATTCCCAGTTTCTGCAGTAGTAAACAATAGTTCCATATGTACATACATTAGCATTTTAAGAGTTTCATGATAGACAGGATAATTATCATTGTTGCCGTTTAATTACCTACGCTGCTAATTAGAAAATCACCTGTGCGTAGATGCATATCATTGTGAAGTAAAGATACTCCGTAAAAAAAAAATAATGTTGAGAATTTGTAAAATAAAATAGTTTTTGGTTGCATCTCAATTGACAGTTTAATGACTTTAATAATTATGGATGTATATCATAGTACATTATTATGAGCCACGACACGAGAAAACCAACAAAGTGGTTTTGAGCTCAGTGCAGACTCATATCAGCCTGGGCATCTGCCCAGTCTGATCAGACTCTTCCCTAAGCACTTAAAGGATAGCTAACAGTCTAAGCTAGCTTCATGCTGACAGTGAAGACTCTGATCAGACTGGGCGGAAGCCCAGGCTGATCTGAGTCGTAGCTGGGCGCACATGCCGTTTTGTTGGTTTTGTATTGTTGCGGCTTATATGTAAAATGCAAATTAGAGTGCTAACCAATTAAGGGAGATAGATACACTTTCAAGGGAAGTAACTTATTTTCATTTTTGTCTTTCAATGGGATTAAATCTTAAATGAAAAAAATATGTCCCAAAGAGCAAACTCCATGAAGAGTAGAGACCTCATTTTAGTGGGCCTGTTGTACTCAGTGAAGCCAATACTGTTCGTCACGAATTGATAAATTTTAGCATTTGTAGCTGAATCGTATTTATACACTTCGTGAAGTTCTTAACTGAATCGTATATAGTCGTTGCTATTCTTAAGCAATCAGGAATTCGTGGCAAAAGTTTTGAGCTGTTCAAAATTTTGGCCACGAACTCCCGATTAAAAAAATTCTTAGTTAATTTGTAACAGATTCTTAATGCATTCTTAGGCATTGTAACTGAATAGAAATTGATTCTGAGGCGTTCGTAGTGTTCTCAACTCATTCGGGATTCGTGAATTTGTACCTTTGATGCATTTGCGCACAGTGAAGACTCTGGATGCATGCATTTATCTACCCAGCGGGCAAATGACGTTATACTGACGATGATGAGATGTCACTACGTCACACTGACCTTAGTACAATGTCGTTACGACATCATGTGCCTCGTGCATGGATATTTCATTTCGTAGCCATAGATTTCTGATGATTCATACTTAATATGTGCGTACAGCAAAGGATCTGATCAGGCTTGGGGCCTTTTTATACCTATGTTGGGAGAAAATCCCACGAATTTTCAAGAATAGTCACGTATTCATTTTATTCGTACCGGATTCGTACATGTATTTGGCGTATTCTTAACTGATTCGTAACTAATTCTAAACGTTCGGACAGTATTTCCAAAGAGATTCCTGTAAATCGTACTGAATTCTTGACAATATTCGTGCGAGTCCAGCCGAATCCAGTCGAATCCCACGAATATTCGTAACCCCATTGTACTTGTATCGTAACTGAATCGTAGAGCATCAGGAATTGGACCAGAAAATTTACAATCGCCACAAATTCTAATATTTATGAATTCGTGGCGATTCGTGGTCTGTGTGGAATAGGGGCATAAGGTGGATCCATGCGGATCTAGATCGTTGAAACAGTTTTGGAAGGGAAAAAGCCCATTCTATAACCAAAGAAAAATGTTTACTAGTAAGAGAAGAAAAAACAACATTAGAAACACCTCAGTAGATTTGTTCTAATGAGGGCCTGAACATTTGTTTTATGGCAAAATCAGAAAAATCTTCCCCCAAGTTATCATTAAAAATGATCTGGAAGTTTTGTCTCCCTTTTTAAATGGCACTACCTAGCTTAATGAAAGAATTTGCTCCCTAAAGTTTAAGTTGTCTCCCTTTGTAAAATGATTACTTAACCATTGGGCTATATCTGTACACCTCAGTAACCTGTTCAAGACTCGTAGCGCAGTCGGTAGGGCATCTGACATGTAAGCCAGAGGTCCTGGGTTCGATACCCGGTCCAGCCACTTACTTTCATTTCTCCATCCGCTGATTCAAGAAGGGCAGTTGTCAGTTACTGGTGAAAGTAGGTGCATTTAGTACTGGTTAACTGCATAGGAGGTCTAAGCCTGTCCAGGAATAGTGAGGTTAGGTTAACTGACTGTCCCGACATGACCTTAGCTGTTTACTGAGGATCAACGTTAAACAATAACACACAACAAGACTGGAAACCTGTTTTATGGACTATGCAAACAGTGCATACCCATAAAAGGCAATATTTACCTTTTCAGTGCAGAGCTCTCTGTTAACCCAATTAAGTGATGCGGGAGTCAATTTTGGTTACAAGTCAATAATTACATTGTGTCACGAGCTTTCAAGTGACAGCTCATCTCACTAACTAGCACGTGAAATCTACAACATGCCATGTACTTGAATGGCTGGTAAACATTGAGTGACAGCTCGCTACGCCTACTTGCACGTGAAAGCTACAGCAGGAGGTGGAATTTACTGGTAGGCAGTGACAATGCGGCTGTTCCAAACTTTTGCAAAATTCGACCGGCAATGTTTTTAAAACGATTCTTATATATGTATTTCTTATTTTTGTTTACCTTTTTATTGATCAAAAGCATCGTTTAATAATATAAATATAAGGAATGAATGTTATTTTTTAAACGTTTACTGAAGTATAAACTACATCGGGTCACGAGCAAAGTTTATGTAAACCCCTTCGGGGTTCACTTACTTTGCTCGTGACCCGATGTAGTTTATACCTCAGTAAACGATGAAAAAATAACATTTATTCTTTAAACATCTGAAGTCTTATATAGGTTTACACTGTTTGCTGACAGGAATTTCTATGCAAAATACAATAGAAATGAAAACATCCACCCAAAACCCATAAAACTAGAAATGGTAAGGATGAACAAGTCCACTGGTAAAAAAAGGGTTAAATGCTCCTGTATCATGGAGCTCAAAAAATTTGTTGAATAGAATCTTTACAGCTTTTGAGAAACAGGTCTAAATCAGTTCAAAAGCTCATGGGAAATTTGGACATGAAAACACAATACACTTTTACATTTTATTGGAAGAATTGCAAGAGTTATTGCTCCTGACTAATAGTCATTTATTGAGTTGAATTTAAGCTCAAGTTATAGTCCATGATAAAAGTAAGTGCTGCATACCAATTCATGATAAATTTGTTTGTAATTTGACGAAATTAATAATTACATCCTTGACTGTAAATGATATGTTAGATGAGCGTACAGTAAATACAAAATAGCAAGTAAAATGATAAATATAATCAGCCATTTTAAGAAAGACAAGCATGATAAATTTGCTAATTAGTATAAGCATGAATATTTTCCCATTCCTTGGGAAAATCTGATTATGTAACATACTATTCCAGAGCACTAGATTAGAGGGAGTATTTTGGTGATAATTGGGGATAATTTTTGTTAATACTGTATAAAAACATATGTTGTGACCCCTCATCTGAACCGTCTCATTGAGACAGTTCAGATGAGGGGTCACAACATATGGCTTCAATGAAAAGTAAAATAAATTATCCCTCAATTATCATCAAATACCCCTCTTGTCTAGAGCTGTTCTGTTCTCTCAGATTCCACTGTTAATACGTTTCATTCTTGTGCGCTACAGAATCCGTCATAAATCTTAAAGTGAAGTACATATAGACATGGGTTCTAATTAAATAAAACATCAGTGTTAATGAGATAGGTAATCAACTTAATTAGAAAGCATGTTGAGAATTCATTTTATATTCTTTACAATAAATTATATGCTAACATTATGGAAGAACATTTAGAGCTAAAGATATGACAATATATTTTTGGTGAAAAAAAAGAGAATAAAATGTTACAGTTTTCATAAAATTTATCAAAAACAACAGGGGTCATATTTATAAAATGACTTGAGACGTTGCTATGCTGTTGCTAAGGCTAACTTTCTATGAAGGAGATTCCCTACAACTATGAAATGTGCTCTGGAGGAACAGTCTGAAAAAGACTGTTCCTCCAGGGCAAATTTCATAGTCGTAGGTCCATCTCCTCCTTAGAAATTTAGCCTTAGCAACAGCATAGCAACCACTTAAGTCGTTTTATAAATACGGCTCCAGGATTTCTATAGATTCTCATCTTGCCATAATATGACAGGCTTACATCAAGACCACAACTAGCTGGTGGGGCTCTCTCTTAACAACTGGTGGGTGTGGGCGTAGGGCCTAGAGAAGGAGGTCATAACCAGTTAAAATAGAGTATTTGATGAAAAGTCAAGATAACATCATGCTTACCTAACTATATAATATGGCATCTCATTAGAATCACCTCCATTCCTGCATTATATTAGACACAGAGCCCGGAAGGGGGGTGACTTAAGCCCAAAAGCCGACCCCCTGGATATGGGGAGACCCACCACATGTGGTTTGGGGAGAAATACAAATATTTTATCCTCATATTTACTTATTTTGAGCCTGTTAAGTTTCTCTTTTTGTTAAGTATATAACTGTAGTACCATACGGAGATAGTATACAATGGTTACCTTTATCTGTATTCTGGGCATTCTCATAATTAATGCTTCATCATGCAGCATTGTCTTCAACTATTCCTGTATTTTTCAGGAAACATCACTCAAGATGCTATGAACAATAATATCCACAATGCCATGCGGCATGAGAGTACAAGTAGTACCAGCAGTTACCGTAGTAACGGAGCAGGAAGCCTGCACAGTCCCACCACGTCACAGAGTAACACGCCATTGGTTATACCACATCCGGTCAAACCACCACCTTCAAACAACAAAAATAGAACATACCAGTGTAAGATGTGTGACCAGGTAAGGAAACAGTTTTTATGCTGGGTGCCAGTGCTCCGGATAAGAAGGGGGTAAACGGGATAATTTAGGGATAATTTTCCATATTTCTTCATAAACATATTATGTGACCCCTCATCAGGGGTGAGCCTAGAGTTTCAGACAGGGAGAAGTTTTGTGACATTTTCTGAATTTCAGGGTGAAGTTTTATCCAAAATTTTGGATTTTCTATATGTTTTATACATTTTGACTTCTCCCTCAGCTCTAAATAAGAAGAAGTCAGTCAGCTTAGGGAGACTTTTTCTCCCACTTCTCTCTATGGGCTGGTCCCTGGCTCATTGGTGGAAGCATTGCAGTGAGACAGTTCTAATGAGGGGTCAAATATTTTCCATGATAAATAAGAAAAATTATCTCTGAATTATCCTCACTACCCGACTTTATCTGGGGCTCTGGTAGGACCGCTGTTTTAAAAGTTGGAAGAAAATAGCTACGGTAATGACCCAAAATATTTGGACAGACAGGTCTAAGCGAACAATGTAGACCACGATCAAACTGCTTCTCAAGGAGCAGTTTGATTAGGGTCTACAACATTTGCCATGCACTATGCATCATTTGGATGCATTAACATATGTAAAATCCACTTTCTAAGAATTTTTGAACAATAATTGTCCAACTTGCATGTGTCCAAAATTTTAGGGTCTTTAGGTATGTTATATAATGGTAATGTTTGTCCATTGAGCCATCTGTTTTCAGCATTGCATGTTGTGCAGTCTCTTAACCTTTAGACTTGATGTAACCTTTCCAAAAGCAAAAAATGGAGAGTAGGGTGGGGGAGGATGGTAAATTTGAGTACTCACTTCTAGCTGCTATACTGCCCACTGTGAACAAAATAGCCTTTTTGTCTTGCCTGTGTCTAGCAGTTCTCTAGCCTTTTTGTTTTGCCTGTGTCTAGCAGTTCTCAACAGTATTCCCATTGTATCAGGACGATGGGTGGGTGATAATGAAAGGCTGTGTGCAATGGAACCCTGTTTATGCCCCCAACTTTGAAAAAGTTGGTGGGGCATATTGCTTTTGGCTTGACCGTCCGTGTGTGTGTGTGTGTGCGTCACACTTTTCATGATTGCTGTAACTTTGGAACCCTGCAAGCTAGGGTCTTGAAATTTCATATATGGATTCCTCATGGAAAATTAGCTCACACATATTTTTTTTCTATTCGCAGTTATGCCCCTTTTTGGAGTTATGCCCCTTTTAGAAAAATAAGATAACTCTTGTTAGCAAGATATTTCAAAAAGTATTTGAGCTATGGCCTTGATATTTGGTATACTGATTGGGTATGAGGAGTAGATTACCTGATTAACTTTTGGGGCAATTCCATAAAATTTTGACGGAGTTATGGCCCTTGTTTGAATATGGCATTTTTCCAACTTTTGAACCGCTTGAGCTAGGAAGCTCATTTTTGGTATAGTAGTAGTTCTTGATGTGTTAAATACTTTAGTACAGGTTAGGTAACTCTGTATTCATTAATTACTGAGATACTTCCCCTGATGTTCAGTATTTACGCAGCTACTGAGTTCAAGAACCACTAGGCATAGGGTTTTGAAATTTCAGATATGGATTCCTCATGGAAAAATAGCTGACACGTATTTCTTTCTTTTCCCAGTTATGCCTCTTTTTTGGAGTTGAGCCCCTTTTAGAAAAATGAGATAACTATCTTGTTAGCAAGATATCTCAAAAAGCATTTGAGCTATGGCCTTGATATTTGGTATACTGATTGAGTATGAGGAGTAGATTACCTGATTAACTTTTGGGACAATTCCATAAAATTTTGACGGAGTTATGGCCCTTGGTTGAATTTGGCATTTTTTCCAACCTTTGAACTGCTTGAGCTAGGAAGCTCATTTTTAGCTCACCTGAGCACGAAGTGCTCAAGGTGAGGTATTGTGATCGGTCTTTGTCCGTCGTCCGTCGTCCGGTCGTGCGTCCGGCGTCAACTTTTGCTTTAAACAACTTCTTCTCCAAAACTGCTAGCCGGATTTCAAAATAATTTCACAGAAATGTTCCTTGGGGGACTCTCTACCAAAATTGCTCAAATGGTTCCGCTCCGCTGAACAATATGGCCGCCAGAGCTAAAAATAGAAAAACCTTTAAACGACTTCTCCTCCAAAACTGCTGGGCCGATTTTGAAATAATTTCACAGAAATGTTCCTTAGGAGACCCTCTACCAAAATTGTTCAAACGGTTCTGCTCCGCTGAACAATATGGCCAAAAGAGCTAAAAATAGAAAAAACCTTTAAACAACTTCTCCTCCAAAACTGCTGGGCAGATTTTGAAATGATTTCACAGAAATGTTCCTTAGGAGACCCTCTACCAAAATTGCTCAAACGGTTCCGCTCCGCTGAACAATATGGCCGCCAGAGCTAAAAATAGAAAAACCTTTGAATGACTTCTCCTCCAAAACTGTTGGGCCGATTTTAAAATAATTTCACAGAAATGTTCTTTAGGACACCCTCTACCAAAATTGCTCAAAGGGTTCTGCTCCGCTGAACAATATGGCCGCCAGAGCTAAAAATAGAAAAACCTTTAAACGACTTCTCCTCCAAAACTGCTGGGCCTATTTTGAAACAATTTCACAGAAATGTTCCTTAGGAGACCCTCTACAAAAATTGCTCAAACGGTTCTGCCCCGCTGAACAATATGGCCACCAGAGCTAAAAATAGAAAAAAGCTTTTAACATCATCGTTTCTAAAGCCAATGGCTCGATTTCAAAAAAAATTCACAGATATGTTTTACTCATGGCTCTGACCAAAAATTGCTCAGACGGTTCTGCTCCGCTGAACAAAATGGCCGCCAGAGCTAAAAATAGAAATAAATCTTAGAATGGCACAGAGGGCACAGTTATGATCCAATCATCATGAAACTTTGTCAGAATGTTTATCTTAATGAAATCTAGACCATCTTCGAAACTGGGTCATGTGGGGTCAAAAACTAGGTCACTGGGTCAAATCTTAGAAAAACCTTGTGCACACTCTAGAGGGCACAGTTATGATTCAATCTTCATGAAACTTTGTCAGAATGTTTATTTATATAAAATCTAGGCCAAATTTGAATCTGAGTCTTGTGGGGTCAAAAACTAGGTCATTAGGTCAAATATTAGAAAAACCTCATGTACACTCTAGAGGGCACAGTTATGATCCTATCTACGTGAAACATTGTCAGAATGTTTACTTTCATGAAATTTATACCAGATTTGAAACTGGGCCATGTCAGATCAAAAGCTAGGTCACTAGGTCAGTTCTTAGAAAAACAGTGTGAACGCTTTTGAGGACACAGTTTTGTTCTAATCTTCATGAGACTTTGTCAGAATGTTTGTCTCCAACGAATCTGGACCAAGTGTGCAACTTGGTCATGTTGGGTCAAAAAGTAGGTCACTAGGTTAAACCTTAGAAAAACATTGTGTACACTCTAGAAGGCACAGTTTTGATAACTTTGCCAGAATGTTCATATCCAAGAAATCTAGACCAGGTTTGGAACTGGGTCATGTAGGGTCAAAATCTAGGTCATTAGGTTAAATCTTATAAAAACCTTAGGTACACAATAAAGGGTTCATTTTCCATTTAATCTTTGTGAAACTCTGTCAGTCATATGGATGTCTCTGAGGTTAAGTTCACAGGATATTCAGGTGAGCGATCCAGGGCCATCATGGCCCTCTTGTTTGTATAGTGGTAGTTCTTTATGAGTTTAATACTTTAGGACAGGTTAGGTCACTCTGCATTCATTAATTACCAAGTTTCTTCCCCTGATGTTCAATACTTATGCAGTTACTGACTTCAAGAACCACTTGGCATAGGGTTTTGAAATTTCATATATGGATTCCTCATGGAAAATTAGCTCACACATATTTTTTTCTTTTCCCAGTTATGCCTCTTTTTTGGAGTTATGCCCCTTTTAGAAAATGAGATAACTATCTTGTTAGCAAGATATCTCAAAAAGTATTTTAGCTATGGCCTTGATATTTGGTGTACTGAGTGGATATGAAGAGTAGATTACCTGATTAACTTTTGGGACAATTCGGTACAATTTTGATGGAGTTATGGTCCTTGTTTGAATTTGGCATTTTTTCAACTTTTGAACCACTTGAGCTAGGAAGCTGATTTTTGGTATAGTAGTAGTCTTTATGCCCCCAACTTTGAAAAAGTTGGTGGGGCATATTGCTTTTGGCTTGTCCGTCCGTGTGTGTGTGTGTGTGTGCGTCACACTTTTCATGATTGCTGTAACTTTAGAACCCTGCAAGCTAGGATCTTGAAATTTCATATATGGATTCCTCAGGGAAAAATTAGCTGATACATATTTTTTTTCTATTCGCAGTTATGCCCCTTTTTGGAGTTGTGCCCCTTTTAGAAAAATGAGATAAATATCTTGTTTGCAAGATATCTCAAAAAGTATTTGAGCTATGGCCTTGATATTTGGTATACTGATTGGGTATGAGGAGTAGATTACCTGATTAACTTTTGAGACAATTCTGTAAAATATAGATGGAGTTATGTCCCTTGTTTGAATTTGGCATTTTTCCAACTTTTGAACCGCTTGAGCTAGGAAGTCGCTTTTTGGTATAGTAGTAGTTCTTGATGTGCTAAATACTTTAGTACAAATGAGGTAATTCTGCATTCATTATTTAGCGAGTTACTTCCCCTGATGTTCAGTACTTATGCAGCTACTGAGTTCTAGAACCACTAGGCATAGGGTTTTGAAGTTTCATATATGGATTCCTTGTGGAAAATTAGCTGACACGTATTTTTTCGTTTCCCAGTTATGCCCCCTTTTTGGAGTTATGCCCCTTTAAAAAAATGAGATAACTATCTTGTTAGCAAGATATCTCAAAAAGTATTTTAGGTACGGCCTTGATATTTGGTATACTGATTGGGTATGAGGAGTAGATTACCTGATCAACTTTGGGGAGAATTCCGTAAAGTTTTGATGGAGCTATGGCCCTTGGTTGAATTCGGCATTTTTCCAACTTTTGAATCGCTTGAGCTTGGAAGCTGATTTGTGGAATAGTCAGTAGTCCTTTATGAGTTTGATACTTTAGTACAGGTTAGGTAACTCTGCATTCATTAATTACGGAGGTATTAAAAGTATTTGAGCTATGGCCTTGATATTTGGTATGCTGATTGGGTATGAGGAGTAGATTACCTGATTAACTTTTTGGACAATTCTGTAAATATTTATGGAGTTTTGGCCCTTGTTTGAATTTGGCATTTTTCCAACTTCTGAGTTACTTGATCTAGGAAGCTGATTTTTTGTTTAACAGTAGTTCTTGATGTGTTTAATATTTTAATAAAGATTAGGTAACTCCTTTTCAGACTTAGACATTCTAAAGTTTGACACCTTTAGAAGCAAGCATAGTTGGGGGCATAGTGTTTCACAAACACAATTTCTAGTTATGGTTGAAAAGTTTTCAGTCTCCAGTGGAATTTGGAACCCAGGACGGCCAGTGCATAACAGGGGCTACATAGCTCCCCTAGAAAGAGTGATCAGAATGTGAATGCAGTCTGTGAGAAAATGACATCTTGAACAGATAAAGCACCAAAATAAAAATAATTGAATTTGGTTTAAAAAATATTTTATTCAAAGATTTTTTACATACATATGAATAATAGAGTGAAGCAATACAGGATCTGACAGTAAGCGTAATTGAATTTGCAAACAGAGTAGACCCAGATGAGGCGGCTCATTATGAGCTGCCTCTCTATCTACCCTGTTTGCTCTTGACTACATTTGATAAACTTGAACGTAACTTTTTTTTGAAAATTTTGCAGACATAAATTTTGTGCTTATTTTGGTGCTAAGAATCGTATTATGTTCTTGTTTGTCAGAATCAGCATAATTGAGCCTTGACACAACAAAACCCAAAAAGTGGCATGTGTGCCCAGTAAAGACTCAGTTCAGCCGTTCAGCCATACAGCCACCCAGTCTGATCAGAGTCATTGCTGTGCACTTAAAGGATAGCTTTGGGTCTCAGCTACCTCCATGTGGACAGGAAGGACTCAGATCAGACTGGGTGGATGCCCAGGCTGATCAGAGTCTTCACAGGGTGCGCATGCCACTTTGTTGGTTTTGTCCAGTCATGGCTCATGTATCAAAGTGTAGCAGGAAGAAGTTGTTAATTTAATTAGCATAATTTTATACCCATATTTATCAAAATCAGCATGTTATCAGTATTTACAGTAAATAAAAAGTTGTTAATTTAATTAAGTTACAGACGTCAAACCTCTAGTTTCTGGACGAGCCAAGGTTAACAGAAATTGTAAAACTGTGACAGAGTCTAATACCTGTTTTAAGCTTGGGCTTAAGTCTCCTGTCCTAAAGTTGTGGTTATGGAATAAACTGACATGCCTTATGCAAACCTAAGAGAAAAACTAAGTTTTCCATACAAAAGTTTCAGGGCACATGCATCTCAAACATGGCTTAAAATGATGAAAAGATTCTTAAAAATGTGCAGCAAGGATGGATGGATAGATGATATTGAGTTGAAGGTCCCTTTCAACAGTATTTCAGTCATATCAAGATAATGGTAGGATGATCAATAAAGAAAGGGTATTGGTGAAGAAAAGTCACCCATCAGGCATAGTCGTTGTAAAATGACGTCGTGCTGACGTCGATGCAATGTGATGACATTGCATCAACGTCAGTATGACAAAATTTCGATGTTGTGCCTGCTGGGTAGCCACCAGTGGGATTCTAACTTTGTACCACTAGCACAGTAAGCAATAGCATTTAACTTAATATGCTACAGTGCAGAGCTCTAGATAAGACGGTGTATTTGATGATAATTAAGGATAATTTTTCTTATTTCTCATCGAAACCATATGTTGTGACCCTCATCTGAACCGTCTCGTCGAGACGGTTCAGATGAGGGGTCACAACATATGTTTTAATGCAGAATTAACAAAAATTATCCCTAATTATCACCAAATACGCCCTCTTATCTAGAGCTCTGTACAGTGGCAGCAGATTAAGAAATGAGCCACGACAAGAGAAAACCAACAAAGTGGTTATGCGCCCAGCACAGACTCAGATCAGCCTAGGCATCCGCCCAGTCCAAACAAACTATTTGCTAAGTGCTTAAAGGGTAGCTAAGGATGGAAGCTACCTCCATGCGGACAGTGAAGACTCAGATCAGCCTAGGCATCAGCCCAGTCCAAACAGACGCTTTGCTAAGTGCTTAAAGGGTAGCTAAGGATCTAAGCTACCGCCATGCGGACAGTGAACTGGGGGCACAACCACTCTGTTGGTTTCCTGGCATGCGGCTCAAATAATTTTTCCTTACCGGATAATTATCACTGATTACCACATGATATTTGAGGGGAGGTCACTAAATATCAATTCATGACGGAGGAGCCAAAAGGAATAATTTTCAAATCTGCAGAAGGACACATATTAAACGGTGATAATTTACTAGTAAAGATAAGATTATTTCCATTAGAGTAAAAGTGCAAGACAATTTCCACATCTTTTGAAGGACAATTTTGATGTGGATATTGACAGAAGTAAATATATTTGCATCAGATGTCATCAGGATGAAAATTTGCACACCTCAACAATAGCAGTGTGATTTTCACAAATTTGCACCTAGCGCGGCTTCCTAAATATGCTCAATGGGCTAATTGTAAACTTCATGTTAGAATGTGCAGTGATTACCACCACCCAATACATCTTAAATCATACAATCAATCTATGCTATAAGATGTTTGATCTACTCTCTTGTTGAGGCACTCCAGCAAGTGGTTTTTTGAAGTTTATACTTAAAGGATAAAGAAACAGCAAATTCCACTTACGTGGTTCAGTTTACTACCATTTCTCGTAGTCAGATTTGTCCAGTAGAGTTTTTGAAATTCATTGGCATGCTGTCAAGCTTGGAAAGTAATCTCTTGCAATGTATTTTTTTCTGTTTCATAATGGCGGCCTCAAGTTAAACCATTATTGCTGTAGGGGTGGCATGTTTCAAGCACATTCTTGAAAATTACCATTTCATATCAAATTAATGTGAAATCAGTTCAGAAGAATTTATGCTTATATCTTATAGCAGTTATTTTCATAAGTAATATCTTTTTGGAAAACAAAAAGATGCATAAGTGTATCTGACACTGCAAACAACCCTTTGCTGAAATGGTCATATTCCAAAACAGATCAGGTGATTAGTGATGACATCATTTCTGTTGTGATGTCACAATGGGTGGTTCCCAGCTTTATCAAAATTAAAATGAACCTCATCAAAGGCTGGAAACCAGAAGGAATATTTTTACTATTGGAAAACCCACCTCAAAACAAAAAATGATAAAAATAGACAAAAGAGGTCATGCAATATGCTGCAAGTCAGTATTTAGCTACGAGAAATGGTTTTGGGTATGTTAAACCTAAAATTTTGATATTTAAGCATCTTTAAAGAAAAAAGTTCCACTAAAAACCACTTGCTGGAGTGCCTCAACAAGAGAGTAGAAGTATTTTAAGAGTGCCAAAAGTCACTATATAATGACATACTTTGAAATACATCATTGCTAATACTCTCATAATCAGAAGTGCGTTAATTTTAGCAAATCATTAGATGAAAGAACATTAGTAGTATGTGAAAAGAGCATGCAATATAGAATGCAGTATTTGCATTCAATATTTGGATAGATGGATGACTTGAGATTTTATGTCCTTTTCAACAGTATAATTTCAGTCATAGCCAAGGTGAAAATGGATTCTAATGCACTTACAAATAAAACGCGACGTCTGATTGGATAACGTCAAAAATTTGCGACAGTATATTCTGCGATATACTCTCGCAAACCTGAAGTCATTATAAAATGTCGCTTCTCAATGGCTAACATTTGGTTTTACGCTGCTGCAAGCGCTTGCAATGGATGCAACAAAGTACACTTTGTAAGGTGAAAATGTGAAAAGGTGCATTAGAATGGGGATAACTGTATTGAAAATTGTCATTTGGGGAGGTAAATCGTCGGTTTTATCGTCGCAAATTGCGTTTTAAGGCTACGCTGTAAAAACAAAATTTACGACCATAAAACCGACGATTTACCTCCCCAAATGACAATTTTGAATACAGTTATCCCCTAATTAGACGGCAACGATCAGGAACCAATACAATTGCTTAACACATCATGCCCTAAAAACGTTTGGGCAAGTGAAAATAAAAATGGCATACAAAGCAAAACAAGACAAGCTACCGTATTGCCCCTAAAATTTTGGACACGTGGAAGTTGGACAATTATTGGTCCAAAATTCTTAGAAAGTGGATGTATGTTAATGCATCCGAATGGCAAATATTGTAGACCCTGATCAAACTGCTCCTCAGACCTGTCCGTCAAAATATTTGGGGTCATTACGGTAATGCATTAAATATTTGGATAGATTATGACTTGTGATTTTACACAATCGCTTACCACATCATGTCCTAAACACCAACTGGGCAAGGAAGAAACAAATGAGCCGCGACGTGAGAAAACCAACAAAGTGGTTGTGCGGACAGCGAAGACTCTGATCAGACTGGGCGGATGCCCAGTCTGATCAGAGTCTTCGCTGCCCGCATGGAGGTAACTTAGACCCTCAGCTACCCATTAAGCGCTTAGCGAAGAGTCCGCTCGGACTGGGCGGATCCCCAGGCTGATCTGAGTCTGCGATGGGCGCACAACCACATTGTTGGTTTTGTCGTGTCGCGGCTCAAATATAGCACACAAAGCAAAACAAGACAAAAAAGGCAAGAGGTCAGCTATTTTCTTAATATTCCAAATAATGATCAGAAAGTCAAAGACTGATAGAAAGCAGACAGTGACAACATTTACTCTCTAAGCACCAAAAAGCAGATGACAAAAATTTACGTCTGCAAAAATTAAAAAATTCCTTGTCCAATACATTTTAAATTAAGAATATAAAGACTAGAAGGCAAACAGTGTAGATCTAGGTGAGGCGGCTCATTATGAGCCCCCTCATCAGGATCTGTGCTGTTTGCAATTTATGCAATTTTCATCACTGGGGCTTAAAGTGTTTTAATAAACCACCACAGACACACCATCTCATAATGGGTGTTTGCAGTACTGCGAGCACATTACAGTTAAGCCTGAATTCTGTATTTAGGTACAAATATAATATGAGTGGGGGATTAACAGAAGAAAATAGTGGTAAACTATTTGCATGATCGGAATACTTCATTATTTAAAAAAAAAAAACTGCCTGCTCAAAGGAAAGGTAATTGTTCAAGGGCAAGAACTTCATTAATTGTTTTCAGTAATGTTTAGCTTACCTCCCTTGTCTGCACAAACTTCTGATTGTTATTATTTTGCATCTGGGTGTAATATTATGTGAGTAGAAAAATATTGCATTGAAAAGAAGCGTAGCACTCACTATTACATACAGAGGTTATTGATACACTGAAAAAAACTGTTTATAGAAAGTAACATAAAATTCTACACAGGCATAAGCCAGAAGCATATGCCCATCAGGCACACAGAATCAAAATGATGTGGTATCAATATCACTTTGACATTGGTGCAACATCATTTTGATGTAATCTGTGAAAATAACATCTTGGTGCTACTCAGCTAGCTCAGTTACTGAAGTCTGGTGTCCTTTTTAGGGCACATTTGGTGTTGGTTTATGAGAGTCAGATGATCAGGTGATTTTAGAGTTGTTTGGCGATAGTGTAGAAGGTCATGGATTCAAATCCCCGTTGGTAGAACCTATAGTTGAAAAACTTTCAGTAGTAAATGAGTACAAGAAGAACAAAGGCAGGGAAAGGAGAGGGATGGACTCTGCCTCATATGCTGATAGAGCATAAGATACGGTGGGTTGCTAACATCCACTGTCCCTATGGGCACTGGGCTAGGGGAAACCTTTCACATTGATATTATTTGACATGGGAAGAGTAAAATAGGGTATTTGCTTTGTATTTGAGCCGCGACACGAGAAAACCAACAATGTGGTTGTGCGCCCAGCGCAGACTCAGATCAGCCTGGGCATCCGCCTAGTCTGATCAGACACTTCACTAAGCGCTTAAAGGGTAGCTAAGGGTCTAAGCTACCTCCATGCGGACAGCGAAAACTCTGATCAGACTGGGCGGATGCCCAGGCTGATCTGAGTCTGCGCTGGGCGCACAACCACAGAGTTGGTTTTGTCGTGTCGCGGCTCATTTAATATGGAATATAGTATTGTTTTAATAGTCTTTTGCTGAAAAAGTGCAACGTTTTGTACTATCCTTAGAATTCATAAAATATTTTAAATTTTTCCTGCAAATACCATCTTTTAGACTGCTAGAGTTTCACACATTCTTAGATCTGATATCTCCAATTTCAAAATGCAAAAAGTTATTTTAATATTATCAATAATTCTGCATAAAACTATCGGAGACAGGAATATGCACAAAGTATCATAAATCATGATCGAGTCAGATAATCTTTCAATCAGTAGATAATCTTTAAATCGACAGTAATCGATTTATCAAATTTAAACCACCCAGTTTGATGTTTGATGCATTACAGAATTATCCACCCGCTGTTTATCCCAGTGGTTAAACCGATTGTTTAAGCGCTTGATACTGTGTGAAAATAAGAACAAAGAAAAAAATATCTACTTTTTATAAATGCAAATACTCTTCTTTTTGATGCTTAATATTTACTGCTATAGGGACCGTGTAAATTTTTTGGCAGAAATGCCTCTGCAAACAGTGCATACCCAGATCAGAGCAGACCAGTCTGATCTGGGTCTGCCCTGTTTTCCATGTCACCGGCAGTATTGTAGAGATTGCTGTACTTGTCTAAATTTTAGACAATTTTTAGACATACCTCTTACAGTAGAAAATCTGCAGTTTAACCCTCATAGCTACAAAAAATGTAGACGACAAAATTTACATCTGCAAAATTAGAAATGGAAGTTTCAGCCAAGCTATATCAGATTGAGAATGCAATTTAAAGACTAGAGGGCAAACAGTGGTAATCCATGGTGAGCCGCCTCATCTTGATCTACGGTGTTTGCAAATTCAGTCAAACCTGTGTTGAGGGGTCACCCAAGGGAAGCCCAAAAATTGGCTGCCTGAGACAGGTGACCCCTAAATACAGGTTCATTTGCACTAACAGTACAGTCAACCCTCTTTATAATGGCACTCATTATAACAGCAAAATTCTTTACAATGCCATTTTGACATGCACGAAATGGCTTTATTGTTCAAAGATGTATTCTTTATAACAGCGAATTCAGGTTAACATCAAAATGTTTGGGAACAAATCGTTGTAAAGAGGGTCCACTGTATTTTGGTTAAAGGAACCCAGAAAAGGTGGCTGCTTAAAATAGGGGATCCATTAATAGAGGTGACCACATAAGCAGTTGCAACTGTATTTTCATTTTTGTCACTTTAAGGGTTGAATTTAAAAGGTGAAATCTTATAAACTAGCCTGTCCCCTTCTGACTTACTAACCCCACCCATGCACATATCATGTGAAAAAAAAAAAGTAAGCAAACAAAACAGAAAAATAAATACCTTGATTATTTTTGTCTGGAAAGTTTATCTGAAATAAATACCATTAAGTAACTGCTGAAGACGTAATGCTAGGTGGTTTAGCTAATATTAATGAATATAATGATTCGATCAGACGTCTATATCATCGAAACATACCAATCTTCCAATATTACAGAACTACCGTTGATACTGAAATCAACAGATTGACAGGAAATTCCGATAAAGTATTTTAATTTGAAAGCCACGCCACTCAAGATTATTTTCAATAAACATGCACATCAGAGATTTCGTAAACCACATTAAAAATCCCTGCAGCCTGCAAATGTGAGCTAATACGAGGTAATTTTGACACCGATGTTGATAACATGTTGATAGCATCGAGAGATAAACTACAGGATTCTGTTGCAAAGCAGTCATAATACTCAAAACATTTAAGAAATTCTGCACTTAAAAATCAGGTACTACTGTGAAACTATTGTAACTACCTCAAATATTAAAACATCATAACCAGTTACCATATTAATCCTGATAAATGTCCCTGGTCTTTTAAATGCACTCTGCCTCTTCCAAAATTAATGTTATATTACCTTGCATGAATTCCTGTTTGCTTCTCTGGAAGTGGTAGCTCTTTGAAATGGGGTCTACTCTTGATGGAAAGAATTTGCTCCTCTAGGAGCAAATTATTTGCTTTAAGAAATGACCCCTACTGAGAAGGGAGGCAAGAAAAATGAAGTCACCATTAGATTAATTCTGCTTATCAGAGGTATTTTGGCAGTGGCTGATTTGCTACTCTTAAAGCTCTAAATAACGCCCCCTTTTAGTAAGGGGTCTTTAATAAGATTAATGCAGTAGTATAATTTTCCTTAAATTTTATTTAAGATTTTTGCAAAGGGAGACAACTTTTATGACTTCCTGTTTGCTTCCCCAGATTATTTATTAGTCCTTCAAAAATGGTCTACTCTAGTCCTTCAAAAATGGTCTACTCTAGTCCTTCAGAAATGGTCTACTCTAGTCCTTCAGAAATGGTCTAGTCCTTCAAAAATGGTCTACTCTAGTCCTTCAGAAATGGTCTAGTCCTTCAAAAATGGTCTACTCTAGTCCTTCAGAAATGGTCTACTCTAGTCCTTCAGAAATGGTCTACTCTAGTCCTTCAGAAATGGTCTACTCTAGTCCTTCAGAAATGGTCTACTCTTAAAAGAAAGAATTTGCTCCAAAGAGTTAACCCTCCTAAAAGAAGGAAGGCAAAATAAAAATTGCAGAGTTCTTTCCCCTGAACATGTATCCATACACCTTAACAATTGTACATATTTTGAAAAAAGTATTTGGTGATAAAATGGCAATTATTGCAATTAAACCTTGATCAGAATGCTGCTTTGGAGTTGTCTGATCTTGTTCTACATAGAGTTCAAACTTTTCAGTTTCAGTATGTACCGGGTAATTGATATTGGAGGATAAGTTGTAAGCCTATGCAAGCTAAAAATGATCGAAGTTACAAACTTAGGCATGCTATGTTTAAAGTTATAAGTTTATGCAAATAACGGGGATCAAAGTTGAAAGTTTATGCAAGCTAATAATGGTCAAAATTATAATTTTACCCAAAAGTTGTAAGCTTATGCAAGCAAATAATGGTCATACTTGTAAGCTAATGCAAGCTAAGAATTATCAAAGTTGTAAGCTTATGCAAGCTGAAATTGATGTTTGTTGAAAGCTTATGGCAACTAAAACTGATAAAAGTTGAAAGCTTACACTTCCAATAATGGTCAAAATTTAAATTTTAATCTTATGCAAGGAAACAATGGTCAAATTTATAAGCTGATGCAAGGTAATAATGGTTCAAGTTATAAGCTGCATATGCAAGCCTCTGCAAGCTAATAATGGTCCAAGTTGTACACTATGCAAGTAAACAATGGTCCAAGATGTAGGCTATGCCATCTAATAAATGTCCAAGTTGTATGAACTTATGCCCAGTTGTCATCACTAGTGTCTCCATGCAGTTAGGCATAATTTCAAACATGGAATGGATTGGGAGTAGAATGGAATGGACTGGCAGTGTAACAAAGTAAGCATCTCAAAGGTACACAGTCCTACTTTATCACAGGCAGGGATAACCTCCTCCACTTATTCCCATTGATTTTGGATGGTACTCTTACAGGAAAGAATTTGCTCCCTCAGAGGGAGCAAATTCTTTCCTGTTAGAGTACCACCCTGTAAGAGTTCCATCCCAGGCTCCTATTCCATTCCATTTCAGTCCATTCCAGGTTTTAAACTATGTCATCAAAAAAGTTGATTTTCCCTCAGATTGCTTCAGTAAACAGAGTTTTGCCTGTGCGATATTCTGCATTCATGAAGATTCTGTCAGTGATAAAACTTGATATCAAAAAGACACAACCAAGCTTTTCTAGTTATCAAACTTCATCCATCATTTTAAATTGAGAGTGACAGAGGAGCATTGAGAAGTTCCAAAAACAGTACCCACACTCAATGGCATTGTGTCTGGATGAAAAACCAAAACAAAAAAAATGGATGTATGAGAGTGATGGATTTTATACCCTATTGTAATTGTAATGTAGTTCCTAGCTGACCTAAAATGACAGGAAGTAATTCTTGATCACATGACCAACATGGCAGCCACACCGTAGTGAGAAAGCCATTGGAATACCATTGGCATTCCCTTGGAATTAGTGTTTCCACTGGAACACCAATGAAATTATCCAGTGGTGCTGGAATATAGATTATTTTATTCTACAATCACTGGAATCCCAGTGGAATACCACTGCAATTCCAGTGTCACAGAAATTTCAGTGGAATACCACTGAAATTCCAGTGTCACTGGAATTCAGATTGATGAAACTGTAAAAATGATTATTAAATAAAAGATCATCAAAAGTCTGAGAGTCCACTGAATGAATATTCTAGAACTGACACATATTTAGTGAAACAGAATTATCATTATCAATATCATCATCAATTTCAACACCATAATTAAATGATGTTTACATTATTGTCATTATTATCATTTTAACTTTTATCTGTTGTTGATTTTGATACTAGTTGTTGTCCCTGTTTTCTGGTGTCACTTTGTCAAGATGGATGGTTAATCTAAAACGCTACTTCTTGTGAAAATTTATAACCAGTGTATTAAAAGTATTTACAATAATTTACCATAACTCCAGCACATTCAAATAAGTACGATGATGATGATAATAGTAAATAGTAATAATAAACATTTATAAGCATGGAAGAGGATTAGGATCTTATACAATTTGCATCAAAGATAATGTATTAGAATCTAATTGTAGTGAAATATAAATTCCACTGGAGTTTGAATTCCACTGGAATTCCAGTGGAAACAGGAAGTATGATGAGAAAGACCTCCCTTCAAAAACAAAGAACCGACTCATTTGGCAGCAAAATTTTCTGATGGTAGGAAATCAAATTTTCTAGTGTTGTTTGCTTATTTAAAATATATTAACTTTTTCTGAAGCTTTCTTTATGAAGGTCACTATTTGAAATGTTTTAGGTAAGTAAATTCAAGAAAAAAAAAAAAAAAGAAAAAAAAATAAAAATGCAGGCAATGATGATCTTCAATCCCCACCGATTTGTGTATCATTACATGTTTTCTTTTCAACTTTTTTTTTCACCCTCTAAGACAATTTGCTTTGAAAATGTAAGAAAGTCTCATATGACACTGTTTTAACAAAATAACATGAAGAGCAAAACAGAAAAAATATGATTTTTTTATTTCTTAAAATGTTACTATAATAAGATGATTCCAGTTTTATGCAATTGGATTCGACTGGAACATACAATGGGATTTCCAGTGGAATATGCTAGTGGATTCCACTGGTATTCCAGTGGTATTACATTGAAATACCATTAGAAAACCACTGGAATATGCCAGAATTTTCAATGCAGTATTTTAGCAGAACCCAATGGTATTCCACTGGACTTGGTTTGGAATTCCAGTGGAATAGGCATGAAATTCCAGTGGAAAATTCATATGACATTCCTCTGGAATACCACTAGAATACCAGATGAAATTTCAGTGGTATTCAAGTGGTATTCCAGAGGAATGCCTTAGAAATTTTCCCGTTGACTTTAATTGGAATATTACTCAGTTTACCAGTGGAATTCCACTGGTATGATTCCAGTTTCCCATTTCAACTAGCATCCATATTCAATGGAAATCTTAAAAAAAAAAAAAACTGTTTGTCTATATAACAAAAAACTGATGCCATTAAACTTGGTATACAACATTGGGTACTCAAGTAATAACAAGTATATTTAAATGAACACCATTTGTTCAAATGATGACCCTTGGGTTGACCTTGACCTCTTTTATGTCATGGTCAAATGCCTTCTGGTGCTTTTATATGAGAAAAAGTAAAAAATGATATTTCTTGGAAATTGTAGAAGAATTTGGTATAGATATTAGTATGTGCATTCAACTAAATGATTACATAAAGTTTTTGAGTACCAGAAGTCAAGGTCATTCTTTGATCTTGGACCAATATCACTCTTATTGCAAATATTTCGGCAGATTGAAACCTAATTTTATATGGAGCTTCAGGGGTTTGGGGAAAGAAAGTCATTTCTAACATTCCTGGTCAAACATTCCTACTTCCAAATTACATGGCAGCCGCAAAACTTTTAATCAACACTGAATCATTGTTGATTCAACATCTCGATGTTGAATCAACATTGATTCATTGTTGATTCATCACTGTGTTCCCAGTGAGTCATTGTCTCCTTCTGAGATGTTGCTGTTCACCTTAATATCTGAAAAAGCACTGATTTACTCTAATTCACCTTTCCGCATTAATTTGTGTTATGTAACAGCCAAAGAATCATTTTCACTAATTCGGAAACTCATACATCATCAACATATCCCACAATGCAGTTTGATGCTGATATCGAAGCCATCTGGGGGTCGTTAGCGCAGCGTGATCGACAGGAGCATATGTTTTTTCTGGCATAAAATAGTCCATTAAACTACTAAGATAAAACTGCGTCTGCTTCCCCCCACACAACTGACAGGATTATGTAATGCCGCCTTCTGTCAATCAAATTACAGGTTAAAATTCTCTGCGGAGTCTACCTGCAGCAGTTGAATATTCTAATTATTTTTTATCTTCCACCTTGATCCTGGCAATTTTTTGCATATTGGGACTATTTTTTCTTCGCGGAATCTGCCACTAGTTTTATGTCGGAAGGGAAAACTAGACTAGTTCCTTCCCTTTGACATGTTTTGCAGTTAGAAAGTTACTTGTAAGTAGCCCTGTAGTGGTGAAAAGTTCAAAGGGAAGGAACTACATGTAGTCTGCAGGTAGCAATCTAGTGGCAAAAAGTGTTAAAGGGAAGGAATTAGTTTACCAGAACCCAAATTCTTTTCTGCTAGAGTGATTTCGCTTTTAAAGGGGAGATAAAAATACTCTTAAGAGTTCTGTCCCTTTCTGGTGTTTTGTCAGTCACATTGGTTGACCATGTACCTTAAAATTTACCTAAAAATGGGACATGCATCTGGTTAAATGGTCCTTAAACTTGACCAGTTTGGTTGTAAAATGCAGTATTGCAACCAAAAGATGTAGATGGAATGACAAACAGTGCAAGCCCTTACCAGACTCTCCTTCAGAAGCAGCCAGGCCCCGAGGTTATAAAACTTTTTCATGCTCAACTCAGCTGAGCATGAAATTTTACCTGCTAATAAATAGCAAATTACTGATAAGTACAGCTGGTTTCTTGCTCCGTTTAGCAGAGTATAAAATTTTCTCTGCTTATGAATATGAAAACGCCAACATCAGTTGGCGTTTTCATATTCATCAGCAGAGAAAATTCCATGCTCAGCTGAGTTGAGCATGAAAAATTTTTATAGTCTCGGGGGCCTGATCTGGGTCTGCACCGTTTGCTCTGACCTGTCTGTCCTATTGCTAAAATTTTTTACAGTAAGAGACTGTCATTATTAAAGTGGTTACTTAAGGTGTACAGGGACACCTCAGAATGGTGCCACTTTAAAGCTCATCTGAGCCAGCAGCTCCGGGGCAGCTGAATTATAGGGTAGGCAGGCTCCATCATCTGTCATCCATCAACACTTTCAAACAACTTCTCCTCTGAAACCACTGGGCTAATTGTAACCAAATTTTGTTTGTAGCCTCCTTAATTTGGGAGAATGAAACGTTCAAACAGTTCAGGTGGGCGAAAACTGGAGCCATAGGGGAACAGCCACCCGTGACCTTCCTAGTGGCTTGCTCACTTCAGTTGGGGATAAAAAGGTGTTTATAAAATGTAAGATTTTTCACAGTTTAAGCATAGTGTTAATCTTTTAAATATGCATTTTCTTAGCACTGTCAGACCTGTTAATTCATAGGTTGGTAAAGTTTGTTAACGTATAATACATGAAAAAGTATGTGCTAATAATTAAATTCAATATTTGTTTGCAGTTAATAAAAAATACATTATACAGTAGAACCTCAATGGCTCGAACAGGCTTTGGCCATGAAAATTAGTTCCAGCAAAGGTAGTTCCAGCCATCCGGGGCTAGTTTCTATACAAACAGACCTCTACGGACCCAACAACGCGTTCTAGACAAACATGGTAAATGAGACATTGAAATGATCTACTGTATTTCCATGCAACACAAATCTTTTTTGCTGTGCATTTAACTCCATATGATTAGTACAAAATATACATACATACATACAGCACTCCGTTCTGATGTAGAAAGCAAGTTTTTATAATAATTGAGTGTATGCAAAAACAGAAAAAGTTTTATATAGATACCCCACACACACCCACCCCTTCCCACCCCCATTGTAGCTAGAATGCTCATATTTGCAGATCACTCACCCCCCACCCCCTCCCCTCTCTCCCCTCATTGGAGCTAGGATGCTCATATTGAGCTTGACAGAGCCTTAATTTCTACATTTATGCATTGATTTCAAAATACTGTGGCACATAAGCAGAAGTGCCATTTGAAACATTTGTTCAGGTAGGTTTAAGGTCAAGGTCACTCTTGAAAGGTCAGATGATAAAATTATCATAATTTGAGCTTGTCCAGGCCATTACTTCTACATTTTTTGCATGGATTTCCAAAAAATATAGTACAATAAATTATTCTCCTTCAAAAGCAGAAGTGTCATGAGAAGCATTTGTTCAGGTAGGTCCAAGGTCAAGGTCACACTTGGTCACATAATGAAATTGTCATTAGTGGAGCTTGTCACAGCCATTTCTTGTACATTTATTCATGGATTTTAAAATGATTAGGTGCAATTGCTCTCCTTGATGAGAGGAAGTGTCGTGAAATTATTGTGCAGGTAGGTCCAAGGTCAAGGTCACACTTGAAGGTCAAGTGATAAAATTGTCATAAAATGAGCTTGTTTAGGCCATTACTTCTAAATTTAAAAGAAGAAATATGCTGTCTGAACATGATGTTGTTTGGCTTCTTCCTAACAAGTGAGCAAAGCAGTAAGTCTTAGCATACTTACAAGTCACTAAAAGTAAACAGGAGGCTCGACAAATTGGCCCTGGACAACCATCTAGTCTTGCATACAATAATGATTACTAAGTTGAAGTGTGCCCTGGTAACTCCAGATTTACATTTCTGAAAGCATATAATAATTGAGCCTTAACACGAGAAAACCAACAAAGTGGCCTGTGCACCCAGCGAAGACTCAGATCAGCCTGATCATAATCCTCATTTGATCAGAGGCTTCGCTGTCAGCATGGAGCTAGCTTAAACCCTTAGCTACCCTTTAAGTGCAAAGCGAAGACTCTGATCTGACTGGGCGGATGCCCAGGCTGACCTGAGTATGCAGTTTGCACACAACCACTTTGTTGGTTTTCTTGTGTCGTGGCCCATTCGTCTAAGATTCCAGTATGATTGTACCTAGTAGGAACTTGGAAGTCAGTAACACTCAACACCTTCATTAAACTGGCTTTTCCGGAATGTTCTAGACATAAGGTCATTATCTCATATGCAGACATGCTAATATGTAGCCGTTCAGGTAAATAAGAGGATGGAGCCTGGTAGCTCAGTGGTTAGCGCACTTGCCTCTGATGCTAAAGGTCCCGAGTTCGAACCCGGGTAACGGCGTTTGAATTTCGGTGTCCGAACACGCTTCCTTAATGTCATTTGCAGGGATGACATTAAAAAAGTGTGCCGTCCTTGGAATCGGGACGTTAACTGGAGGCCCCCTGTGCAGGGAGAGACATCCCCTGTGCAGGTTAAAGATCCCTTCTGTAGTTACATGGCTACAAGGAGGTTCATCCTGCAAAACTGGAGTGTACATCGTACACCTGCTCATAATCCTCGAGAGAGGGTGTAGCAGTATACGAAGAAAAAAAAAGAAGCCTGATGTGTCGCAGCTCATTCGTCTAAGATTCCAGTATGATTGTACCTAGTAGGAACTTGGAAGTCAGTCACATTCAACACCTTCATTAAATTGGCTTTTCCGGAATGTTCTAGACATAAGGTCATATGCAGACATGCTAATTTACAACCATTCAGGTAAATAAGAGGATGGAATGGAGCCTGGCCCCGAGGTTATAAAACCTTTTTCGTGCTCAACTCAGCTGAGGATGAAATTTCTTCCGCTGATGAATATGAAAATGCCAACTAATGTTGGCATTTTCATATTCATAAGCAGAAAAAATTTTCATACTCAGCTATACTGAGCAAGAAACCAACTGAACTTATCAATATCAATAATTCGCTATTTATTAGCCGGTAAAATTTCATGCTCAGCTGAGTTGAGCATGAAAAAAGTTTTATAACCTCGGGGCCTGATTTGGTATCATGCTCAAGATAAGGGAGGCTTGTTGTGATATTAAAAATAGTTTGTAGTTCAAGGTCACTGAGATTCTGCCTCCATCAATATTTTCAAACATCTTCTCCAAAACCCCTGGGCGATTTCATATTGAGACTCGATTGAATAGACTACAAAAGTTTATTATTATAACCATTGCGTTATAACCATTTCACTGAGATTTTTCCTTATATGAACACAAAATAAAATTGTTTATATCTGGTAAGGCGAGTTTGGAAGAGATTTTTTATGAGGGAAAAATAATTATGTCATAATCTCACTTAAAAATTAATCAGATCTCACAGATTGCAATCCAGGACCCAGTTGTTCAAAACTAACGACGTCGTTAGTTAACGTGACGCTAAAATTTCAAACGTTAATATCGCAAATATGCCAATATTTTTTGTTGTAAAAATGTGAGAAGCTTTTGCAATGCAAAAGTTTCTCATATATTTTCAACAAAAAATATTAGTGTATTTGGCTATAAAGTCACAAAACACTTAACGAGTTGACCTCTTAACGAGCTCATTAGGCTAACGATGCTTTGAACAACTGGACCCTGATCGATGCTTTGAACAACTGGACCCTGATCAAGTTAATAGCATGCATGGTTTTATATCCCACCACACATTGATGTTATTCTTCCTAAACACTATAAAAAGATGCTTTCACCTCACATTAGAAGCAGTTCAGGAAGGATAAGATGCACATTTACTGATCAACTTTTGTCTGTATTCCATAAAACTATATATGATTGACTTATGCCACTTTTACATTCTGGCATATTTATTTGAGGCTAAGTTTGGAAACTTAGCTTTGGTATGCAATTAGTATCTGGTATGTAAATATTTGGGTAAGATAAAGGTAATTCTGCATTCATTAGCTACAGAGTAAAGTGCTCCTAGTTGGCTATGAAGCTCAAAAGGGCATACTATGTGCAGCTTGAGAAGCTCTCATTTTCCTTTACAAGTCTGTCTTTCATATCTTTGAAATCACATGGTCATGGCATACATTGTCCACCAATATTGTACGTACTCAGCAGGATAGTTGAGTGGAGCAAAGCATTCTACTAATACTGTAGTTGTTCCAATGTTCACAGTTTTGGCAGTCATCATATATGCATATAGGGATCAAACATGGTTTTTCATGCATTAACGTTTGCCAGGTCCCGAGGGAGATGTTGACAACGGAGGCCGAAGGCCGAGGTTTTTAACATCTCACGAGGGACCTGACAAATGTTAATGCATTGGAAACAAATGTTTGATTGCTGTTATTGCATAAATTCAACGAGTAAGGGCGCGTTTACACGAGCAAAATTTCTATGTCACAGAAACTTTAACAAAGAAAGTATGACAAACATTTTGCGTTTACACGGAGCAAATTATTTGTTAAAGAAAATGTGCCATAGAATCTTTGTCACATAAACTTTGGCAATGAAATATTTGCTGCAGTGTTCACACGACCAAATATTATTCGTCAAAGTTACCTACATCTCAAACTCAAGATGTTCTGAGAGTGTAGATAACTTTTGAAATTAGTGTTATATTCTCCTATTCCCCTGGAGCCAAGGATGTGTGCGAAATGGAAATGTTTTCTTTTGAAATACGTATTGCATAATAGCAAAACCATAAGATTATTCATGTTTGTATTAACAACTTTGTCTATTGTAATTTCAAATCACTTTTTATATAAGCATTACTTTTATTGCAAGATTGGGATACAGATTTGAAAAAAGTCAATTGACTTTCTTCTGAATCCCATTTGTATAAAAATATTGTGTTTAGAAATGTGTTTAAATGTATTTTGTATTTATGTTTATACAAATAAAATAAAGTTTAAACTAAAGTTACCTGCAGTGATGAAACAAAATCTTTGTCACATTTTCGACGCTTGTAGCAATGTTCTTAGTTACATAATCTTTAGCAAAGTTCTCCGTTTACACGGTCAAATTTAATTTATCAGAGTAACTTTACCATATAAATTATATTTGTCAAAGAAACATTGTCATATTTTGGCATTTACACAAGCAAATTTTTCTGTGACAAACCTACTTTGTCATAGAAACTTTGGTCGTGTAAACGTGCCCTTATTCTTTAAAGTTTTAGAAAAACTTGGCACTATATTTTGTCACTGTTTGACAGCCAAGGCGCTGATGCATCTTTTTATCCCCTGACCGAAAGGTTCGGGGGATATTGCGATGAGCCTGGCGTCCGTCCGTCCGTCCGTCCGTCCGTAAACACTTTCTTGTCCGCTCTATATCTTGAATACCCTTTGGAATATTTTCATGATACTTCACAGTTATGTAGAACAGGTCATGACGATGTGTCGCGAACAAGAATGGTAACTCTTGCTATTGTACTTTTTGAATTATCTCCCCTTTGGTGATTTTTTGGCAGATTCGTGTCCGCTCTGTAACTTGAATACCCTTTGGAATATTTTCATGATACTTCACAGAAATGTAGAACAGGTCATGACGATGTGTATTGAACAAGAATGACAACTCTTGCTTTCTTACTTTTTGAGTTATTTCCCCTTGATAGTTTTAGGTGCGATTTTTTGGCAGATTCGTGTCCGCTCTATAACTAGAATACCCTTTGGAATATTTTCATGATACTTCACAGATATGTAGAACAGGTCATGATGGTGTGTCGCGAAAAAGAATGACAACTCTTGCTTTCTTACTTTTTGAGTTATTTCCCCTTGATCATTTTAGGTATGATTTTGTGTCCGCTCTATAACTTGAATACCTTTTGGAATATTTTCATGATACTTCACAGATATGTAGAACAGGTCATGACGATGTGTCTTTCTGTCTCCCTGTCAGCGAGGGATGACTGTATAGCCCAGAATACTGTCTCTAAGGCCTGTTAAAGGCTTTTAAAAAATGCCAAATATGAAAATACCATATTAATCTCAATAAATGCCCCTGCACTAAATAAATGCCCCCTGCCTTTTTTCCGAAAATAATGTTATATTAACTTGCATGAATACCTGTATGCTTCCCTGGATGAGGTAGTCCTTTTACATGGGGTTAACTTTAAAGGAAAGAAGGAGCAAATTCTTACTTTTAAGATATGACCTCTACTGAAGAGTGAGGCAAAAACAGTAAGTTCTTTCTCTTCAAGTATACTCATTCATTTTAACTCTTTAAGCACCAAAAAGCAGACAACAAAATTTACGTCTGCAAAAATTAAAAAAATGCCTTGTCCAAGAATTTTTATATTGAGAATTCAAAAACTAGAGTGCAAACAGTGTAGATCTAGATGAGGCGGCTCATTATGAGCCACCTCATCAGGATCTACGCTGTTTGCAAATTTTGCTAATTGCATCACTGGGACTTAAAGAGTTAATACTGTTTATTAGAGGTATTTGGCAGTGTTTGATTTAGGCTCTAGATAATGCCCTCCTTTCATACAATGCAACACCTCTTGGGCATCTAATAGGATTAGTATGGTAGTTGAATTTGCAAATAGTGTAGGTTCAGTTGAGGTGGCTCCGAATGAGCCGCCTCATCTGGATCTACACTTTGCCCTCTATTCCGTAAATTCTTAATGATATAGTTTGGACAAAGCATTTTTTGCAATTTTTGCAGACTTTAATTTGTATCTGCATTTTTAGTGCTTTAAAGGTTAGCATAAAACAATCAATCAACTTTCTATTTCTATTTCAGATTTTCTCAACAAAGTCGGACATGCTAATACACAGCCAACAAGTTCACAAACAAGAGCCCAAGCCATATCGCTGTCCGCAGTGTCAGAAATGCTTTGCCAACTCCTCATATCTGTCACAGCACAATCGTATACATGCTGGGATCAAGCCGTACAAATGTGAGATTTGTGAGCGGAAATTTACGCAGCTTTCACACTTACAGCAGCACATCAGAACACATACAGGTGGGTCATGTGATAGACTGAGCCACGTCATGTGACTTCCAACAATTTGGCATTGGTGACAAGCAAAGGCTCTGGTCAGACTGCACTTCAGTGCAGTCTGATCAGAGCCTTCGCTTGTCAAATAAGCCATCTGTGGAATCTGCCTTAGCCATACAGCCAACAGTGAAGCCTCTTTAGATCCTATGTAAAATATAGGGATTATCTGATAATCTCATGACAAAACTGCCACATTGTTGAAAGTCACATGATGTGGCTTAATCATATGTTATTTAAGCAGCATTATGTAAAATGGTGAAGAGTCTGTGAATTTATGTATTTTCCTGCGGGTTCCTGAGGTTCCTTATACAGTGTGTTCCAACAGCAAAGTATCTGATCAGACTGTTTCTCTGGAATTTTTTTAGGAGAAATCTGGTGCCTTCATGAGCAGAAGAATGTTTATGAAAATTTTCACCACATTTCCAATTATTTCTATAATTGAACTCCTGTTGTCTTAAACAACTGATATGTCAAAGTCATTCTAGATAGTGAAAAGCCCATTTTAAGCCAAATAAATATGGTAGCTAGCAAGCCCGAATTCAGACCACTACGTACTGGTGGGGCTATGGATAACTGGTGGGGCTTGAAGGTGCCAAGATATATTTTTGTGGGGGGGGGGGGGGGGGGGGGGGGAGCAGGATAGGGACAGGAAGGCTTAAAAAATATATGACGATATGACATAATTATGGATTTATTTTATGAGAATTTGGGTAATTTCCTTTTTTGCCTTGAAATATATTTTGTGATATCTCATTAGAGTCGCTTCACCAGGCGATTTTGATGAGATGTCACAACATATATTTTAATCTAGCCACATGGATAAATTATCTCAAACTGTCATCAGATATTATCGTAAGGGCTACATATTATACATAATCAGAGGCCCAGTTGGCAGGGCTAAAGCCCCAAGACCCATCCCCTGGATCCAGGGCTGGCTAGGTTTCTGGTCTAGCTCTGTTTTGTGACAATGCACAGAAAGGTGAAAGGTGAAACACTTTCTGGTTTAGGATAGGTATTATAGGAATGAATTTTATTTTTGTGGATTTTATCGATGTGTCAACGCCGGCGAATCACTCGCAAACTGAATAAAGCCCAAAGGGCTTTATGTTAAGTTTGTGAGCGATTCACCGGCGTTTACACATCCATAAAATCCACAAAAATAAAATTTATTTCTTATAATTCCAACTCCGCTATCATTTTCTCAAAATCGTCAGGTATTATAGTATCTTGGAAATCGTCGCCAAGAAAATAGTTCCAAGTAGTTCCAGATTTCTGGCTCAGGGAGTTTATCGAAGGATAAACGCCGGTTCATGTTCCCTTTTGACCAATCAAATTGCACTAAATTAGTATTAGGAAGTTGAGTTGGAATTAGAGTGTGTTATCACAACAAAAGGATGGTAAAATCGTGATAAACATATTTTTACTTTTTCAGGTGAGAAGCCATATAAATGTATTCACGGGAGTTGTGGAAAAGCTTTCTCTCAACTTTCCAATCTCCAGTCACACTCACGAAGTCACATGACGGACAAGCCATATAGGTGCAATTCATGCTACAAATGTTACGCCGATGAGGCAGGACTACGTGAACACATACCCAAACATTCAGAAACGAAACACATAAAAACACAAATTTGTAAAATATGTGGAAAAGCATATACCCAAGAGACATATCTTGCACGCCATATGACGAAACATTCGCAAGATGGTTTGCCAAAGAGCTCCATCCAGCCAATCAAACAAGAGCCCAAAGATCATTCCATAGAAGCTGTAGATTTCACGCGAATCTTAGACCGGCCAAATGAAATTCAAGGTCATTCAACACCAGCGCCATACCCGACGGGAAAGCCACCACTTTCATCAGCATTTATGCCGATTCCACAGTTCGGTACCACAAGCTCAAGTTCATCATACCCATATGGGTCGGGGCTAAGTTCCGGACTTTCATCAAATAATTTAAGTTCTTCACTGCCACATATATCGTCGATGTCTACTCCTAGATATTTTCCATATGATCCCATTGGTTTAAGAAAAACAGCTGAGACTCCTGATCGGAATGTGTTAGAAAGAAATGCTCTTGAGAGGAACGTTTTAGAAAGGAATGTGCTGGAAAGGAACGTTATAGAGAGGAATGTTTTGGAGAGAAATGTGCTAGAGCGAAATGTGATGGAGAGAAATGCTTTAGAGAGAAATGTAATTGAACGAAATATGAATGCCCCAATTACAACGAGAACTGATAATTTGTTGGCCAATAGCTTTCTGAGTTTGCAACATATCAAAAATTACGCATCACAGCAGATGCCCCCATCTTTCACGCCATGTTCTAGTGCCACGCCTCGCTTAACTTAATTGAGAATTTGTTGTTAGTTTTAAACATGTTTTGTATACCTGTATATTAGAAATTTAAACTTCATTAACTATAACATTTTACAAGTTATCTCCTGAGCTCATATTATTCCGAATGTTCAAGAATTCAAGTTATTTTTCCGACGTTAGTAACTTTTTGTTCATGGTGTCACATAGGAGTTGATGTTGCCATCGGCATCCAGGGCCCAGTTATTCAAAGCTAACAAGTGTGTTAGGGCCCAGTTATTCAAAGCTAACAAGTGTGTTAGTAAGAGTAACATTAAATTTTTAACAAGTAATATTTAATATTACTTGTTAAAAATTTAATGTTACTCTTAATAACACACTTGTTTTTTCAGCGAAAAATTTAATTGTATTTGTAATAATATTAATACAATTAATTTTTTCGCTGAAAAAATGTTAGTAAGTTTCTGAATGTCTGATGTTAATTTGATAATCTGTTGTTTAGGTAACAATGCTTTGTATGCTGATTGTTAAATTTATTTTGACATGTTGAGTTAAAACGATGCTATTCTCTGACATTACTTGTTTTGCATTCCTCAGTGCAACTGTATAGCAGGTTATTTTGTTTTCTTTACATAAAAATTCACATTTCAGTGACTAATTTAAGTTAGTAATAAGATATAAACTCGGGTAAATCCCCTTATTTGTCCATAAATTCCCCCTACTTGAGAGCAAACTCCCTGGTAAATTCATTTCAGTCCCCGTTATATGGATGACAGCAATTAAACATACAGTAAAAAGGGAAGATAGGACAAATACAGGTCCACACATAATGATAGCTTGTTAGAATATTCTGCACTTCTTAATGCTGGGCTTCACATAGTACAAGCACAAGTTGTACTCTTTGTCAGCAACAGAATATACTACAGCCAAGAATGGAATATTTACACACATGATCTACAGTGACCATGAGACAGGCTACTTGGTTTAGTTCACAGTTAGCAGTAAGATATCAGGGGCTGTATTTATAATATGACTTAAGTGGTTGCTATGCTGTTGCTAAGGCTAAATTTCTATAAAGGAGATTCCCTACAACTATAAAATTTGCTCTGGAGGAACAGTCTTTTTCAGACTGTTCCTCCAGAGCAAATTTCATAGTTGTAGGGAATCTTTTTCAGACTGTTCCTCCAGAGCAAATTTCATAGTTGTAGGGAATCTCCTTCAAAGAAATTTAGCCTTAGCAACAGCATAGCAACGACTTAAGTGGTTTTATAAATACGGTCCCAGGTTATTTTTGTTATAAAATGTTTTACGGTAAACCCGTATCCAATGTTTTAACTGCCATATTTGATACTTTATCTTATGAAGCATAATCAAAGGTATTTACTGATTTTTATCTCTTTACCCAGATTTCTAGATGAGCAAGTTCAATATATTTTCAATATATTTATTTAATGAAGCTCATTTTAATATTGTTTATCCAACATTTGTGGCTTTGCATTATAACAGTAATCATAATTGACCAAATCTGGGAAAGCACCAAGCATCTCTTGCATCTGGAATCAATTCTCTTAAGATGGGATCAACAGCAAAATTCTTTTTTTTTTGTATGTTCAAAATCAGAAAAGTGTCTATATATCACCTTAGGTTTCTTGACATAGCACCATTCTATTTCTGAATTTAACACTAAACATTATACTTCCATTCTGTTGCAATAATCAAGTGAAAGAAATGAGTGTTTGTTGTTTAGTATGGACCATAACTACTTTAGCAGATATATCAAATGATCACAGACCTGCACAAATTTTCGATATTAAACTTTAAGTGAAATACAGAAACATGCAGAATCTCTATACTGTTTTGAGGAATTTGGGCTTGTTTACAGTTGTCAACTTTAGTAGTCCTTTTATAAAAATGCAGAGCTTATATAAAACACCAAAGATATTTACAAAGTTATTTTCAACAAACAGTTCAGAAAAGGCATATAATTTCCAAGTTGGCACATGTATTTGGTGTGCATATTTTGTAGCATATTTAATGTTCTTGGCCGTAGCATTTTCTGTTGCTGACACGATGGGCAACTTGTGCTTGAACTTTGAAGTGGGCTTTTAATACAACCACTAAAATTAGAAGCGCACAGTGATTTCCTCCATAAGGGTAATACCTTTTATTTATTTTAAAAGAAACAGCTTCTAAAAATAGATCATTAGATAACATTTCTTGCTTCTCCATTAAACATATTTTGTTAATATGAATCAAGAATCAACATAATTTGTTGTGGTTGTAATTATATTTTCACTGCCAGTATACTGTTATCCAGAAATTTATTATATAATTCCATACAGAAAGCAATATTATTGTCATATTCCATAAATCCTGATACAGTTTTGCTTAATATGAGAAATAGTTAGAAAAACACACACCCACAGAATGATATTCCAGATTTATATGGTAGAAATCTTACAGTTTCTGACTGAAAAATTAAAATTGTTGATTTTTTTTGTCTGAAATCTACAATATTTTATCATATTTAAACACCCTGCAGTTTTTGCGTGTAGGCAGTTTATTTTACCATGAACCTGGATACTTTTGAAATTTTGCATTCAGGTGGGGAAGTAACCTCTTCAGTGTTTAGTATGACCCTTACGCGAGGTTCTGCTTGTCTGAATACCTACAGTTGGGTTGCGGGCCTAGTGGGGAAGATATCCTTTCTATAATACTACAATAAAAATGTGTTGTTGAGAATAAATGGCATGATAAACTTGCAGTCACAATAAAATTTCATGACACTACAGATTAAATAAATCTTGTTTTTGCTCATTAGAAAGTATACATTATCCAAGCTATATGAAAAGATTAACATTGTCCTTTGATTCCACAAGGGGTGTCCAGTGCGATATATTTACCAGTTTGTTTTTCAAACTCAAAACATTCAAAACTATAGAAAAACTGAAGTGTAATTTTATTGTGACTTGCAAAAAAGTAATTGTTACTATCTAGTCGATATGACCATGCTGTGAGAAAACCGGAGGCTTATATAAACTGGGCATGCCAAGGACAGCTCTGAAACACAGGGTATAATCGATTCCGCCAATTTTCGCTTCCTGCAGAGACTGTCCGTCATATTTGGCTTCCGCCGAGACTGTCCGTGAACTCTTGCTTCCTGCAGAGACTACTGTCCTCGAGAAATGGCTTCCTGCCGAGACTGTCCGCGTGATTCTGCTTCCTGCCGAGAGCCTCGGCAGGAAGCAGAATCACACGGACAGTCTCTGCAGGAAGCCATTTATCATGTACAGAAGTCTCGGCAGGAAGCAAGTGTTCGCGGACAGTCTCGGCGGAAGCCAAATATGATGTACAGTCTCTGCAGGAAGCGAAAATTAGCGGAATCGATTATACCCTGTGTTTCAGAGCTGTCCTTGGCATTATACCCTGTGTGAAAGCATACCTATTACCCTAGTACTGTTTATTATAGGTACTTTGGCAGTGGCTTATTTTTTATTACATTTTAGGCCCTAAATACCCCCCTCCTCCTCCCCCCCCCCATCCCCTTTGTGAAATGCAATGCACCTGAGGCATTTAAAAGGTATTTGGCCCAAAGCAGGTTTTCTCACAAAACGGTGCTTATATATGTTACATTTGGTTGTTTTAGCATAGCTGAACAAATCTTGTTTTGTAAATATTATTGCTGTACAAATATTTTTAAATGTTATGTAATATTTCATTTATCATATTTCTTTATAGTTTTAAGTCATTTACAACATCACCCTTACTTTGGGGTCTAAAGTTTGTATAGTGCTGTGGTATTTTATATAGTCTTAACGAAATTTAGTTATATCGCAAATACATAGCTTATTTCATATGTACCATAACATTAGTTAGTCATTTAAGTTCCTATGAGGTTTAGCGATATTGGAGTCGTGCCATTGAAATGTGTCATGGCATGTTTGAATGGTAAAGACTTGATCAGCCTGCAATCATTGCCTGGTGATTCAAAGCAACATTAGTTTAATGAAGTTGGTAGTCAAGGATTTTAGGGCTAGTACAGATACAGTCAAGTATGCTAATAGTTTTTTCGGAAAAAATATGAGGAGTTTTTGCAGTACAAAAGCTAAAATGGGCGTAATGTGTAATTGAAAATATGAGCCGCGACGTGAGAAAACCAACAATGTGGTCGTGCGTCCAGCGCAGACTCAGATCAGCCTGGGCATCCGCCCAGTCTGATCAGAGTCTTCGCTTTCCGCATGAAGGTAGCTTAGTCCCTCAGCTACCCTTTAAGCGCTTAGCAAAGAGTCTGATCAGACTGGGTGAATGTCCAGGCTGATCTGAGTCTGCGCTGGGCGGACGACCACATTGTTGGTTTTCTCGTGTCGCGGCTCATATAATGTCTCATTAGCTAACAGCATTGTTAGTTTTGATCAACTGGCAAATGGGCCGTGGGGGTGAGGTGTTCAAAACTAACGATGTTATTAGTGTGCAAGGCAACACATTCAAATGCATTGTAGGCAAAAAGAAATAACACTGCAATTTTGTTTTTCCTGAAAATACTAGGAGTTTAAATTGAACTGCATAAGCTACTCATATTTTTGAGCAGAATAATAACAGTACGTGTGGACCTATGTGTACTTCAGGATTTATGGAATGAAGAGCCCAATTAACAAAAAAACATGTATAAGAAGAGCTATTGTTGTCAGCCTGGCCCCGAGGTTATAGAAGATTTTTTCGCGCTCAACTCAGCTGAGCATAAAAAATTTTCTGCTGATAAAAATGAAAATGCCAACTAATGTTAACATTTTCATATGCATAAGCAGAGAAAATTTCACACTCAGCTAAACTGAGCAGGAAAAGAACTGTACTTATCAGTAATTTGCTATTTATTAGCAGGTGAAATTTCATGCTCAGCCGAGTTGAGCATGAAAAAAGTTATATTACCTTGGAGCCCGGCCCCGAGGTTATAAAACTTTTTTCATGCTCAACTCAACTGAGCATGAAATTTAAAATGCCTATTAATATAAAAATACCAAGAAATTCAGCATTTTTCAGGCTCAGATAAGCCAAGAAGGCTATTTTTTCTACTCA
This sequence comes from Ctena decussata, assembly GCA_963989385.1. NCBI lineage: Eukaryota > Metazoa > Mollusca > Bivalvia > Lucinida > Lucinidae > Ctena > Ctena decussata. The sequence continues at coordinate 45,556,372 of OZ022510.1, forward strand.
TAAATTTTAAAATGCCAACAATTGTTGGCATTTTAAAATTTATGAGCAGAAAAAATTTCATGCTCAGCTGAGTTGAGCATGAAAAAAGTTATATTACCTTGGAGCCTGGTGTCTGTGTTGGCATCAGCATCTGTATTCAAAATGGATGTTTTGGTTATAAGTTTTCGTGTGATGGGCAAGGAGCTATCAGATGAGCTGTTCTTTACAAAGACAGGTCTTTTTCTGGTTTCATTGCAAGTTTATGGTTAAATGGGTCAGATGAGATTGGGCAATATGTGTCATGGAGAAATAGAGCTAGTGGTTGGGAGATAAATTGGTGTTAATTTTGGTACAATTTTTGTTAATTTCTCACCAAAACATATGTTCTTTTCCCTCATTAGAACCATCTCATTGAGACTGTCTTGATGAGAGGACTTAACACATGAGCCACGACACGACAAAACCAACAATGTAGTTGTGCCCCCAGCGGTGACTCAGATCAACCTGGGCAGCCGCGCAGTTTGATCAGACTCTTCCTTAAGTGCTCAAATGGTAGCTAAGGGTCAAAGCTACTTCCGTGCGGACAGCAAAGACTCTGATCAGACTGGGCGGATGCCCGGGCTGATCTGAGTCTGCGCTGGGCGCACAACCACATTGTTGGTTTTGTCGTGTCGAGGCTCACATGTTTCTGTGGAGCAATCACAATAAAGAAAAATTATCTCAGCATTATTGACAGATATTCTGATGCTGTTGCAAATGTAACGCGACTTCTTAGCTTGGATAACATAAAAACAAACTTGCAACAATATATTCTGCAGTTTACTGTCTGAAACCGTGATATCATTAAAAAAACATCGCTTTTCATTTTTATGTGACTGAGAGCGCTTACTTTGGGAGATAAAAAATTCACTTTGAAAGCTGAAAATGTGAAAAAAGTGCATTACAATAGTGTATTGAAAATAGTCATTTTGGGCGGTAAATTGTCAGTTTTATGGGCGCAATTTGCATTTTAAGGGCTCGTAAGGGCTGTAAAATGAACTTTGTGACCATATGTGCAAAATTTGCAACCATAAAACCAATGATTTACCTCCCAGCTGACAATTTTCAGCGCAGTTATCCCCTAAATCTCCTTAACTCTAGCTCTGATAATTAATGCCAGTAACACTGTTCAAAACTTCTGTTTTATAACATTTTCTTTAAGAATTTCAAAACCATTGTTTGGAATTTTAAATGAACTCTGATTTTGTCAAATGACTAACCTAAGACATTATACATCTTATTCTAGAACTTACAGTTACATTAAATGTGCTATTTTAAACTCTGTTTTTCAAACTTTTTAGACAGTTCCAGAATTAATTGTGGAATAGTGGGGATGGCATCCAGTAGTCATAAAATTTATTCTGTACAGCTCCAGATTGCATAAAATTTTATTTAATACAATCATGTTTTGTAACCCAAATTGTACAGATATCCTGTTTGAGCAAACAATTTAGACCTAGATCAGGCTGCTACTCGGGCTTTCTCAACGCTTTCAAGAAGCAGTCTGATCAGGGTCTATGCTGTTTCCCTGAAACTGTTTTCAAACAGCTTCTGATAACACATATCAGTTGATATTAACGTTTCACAAGAGATGGCTTTTATATAACCATTTCATTTACCATCAGTTTCAGTGCTATATTATGGTATATATTGTACTGTTATGTAGCTATGTAGTTTGCATTGAATAAAATGCAGTCAACCCTCTGTATAACGGCACTCATTGCAACAGCAAAATTCTTATTAACATCATTTTGATATACATGGAATGGCTTTATTGGTCTATTTAAGTATTCTTTACAACAGCAACTTCAGTTGAACATCAAAATGTTTCGGAACAAATTCAGTCATTGTAAAGAGGGTCCACTGTAGGTGTCATCCACCCCTACCACACGTTTAATTCTGGAGTAGAAGTAATGGCGATTATATGTTAAGAGTAGCATAAGATTCTCACAACACTAAGCATAAAATGCATCATGATGAAATACATACAATCAACTCTTGATATCTCGAACACAGATATCTCAATGTACCCGCTTATATCACAGGATATAGTTAAGACGCATTTCCTATTTTTAATTAATTTCAACTCCTTTTATCTGAAACGAATCTCGAAGTAAATTTTCTGGAACCAGAAAATTTACTTTGAGATATTATTAGCTTGGGAGGAACTCTGACTGAGATATAGAGAGTTGACTGTAATTACATGTACATCCAGACTGGCATTTAGCTCCATAGATTTTATAGACAGAAGCTGAGCTGAGCTGTCTCTGTTTACATATTAATTGAAAGTCATTCTGAGGAATGGATATACTGTTTCATGATGTTGAATCGCAGTCAAAACGTGTACAAAAACATGGGTTGAAACTGCAATAAGGTAAGAATAAAAATAAATGAGCCGCGACGCGAGAAAACCAACAATGTGGTTGCACGCCCTGTGCAGACTCAGATCAGCCTAGGCCTCGGCCAAGTCTGAGCACAGTATTTCCTAAGTGCTTAAAGGGTAGCTAAGGGTCTAAGCTACCTTCATGCGGGCAGTGGAGACTCTGATCAGACTGGGCGGATGCCCAGGCTGATCTGAGTCTGCGCTGGGCGCACAACCACTTTGTTGGTTTTCTCGCGTCGCGGCTCAAATGTGAAATAAGTGCAATACCCTGGTGTAAGTCTTATCAGAAAGCCAGTGATTCGGCCTGATATTGAGTATAAACGTGTAAATTATTTGTGCAAAATATTTTGTCCCATAAACTTCCAGGGCCAAGTTGTTGAAAAAAACAAAACAATGTTGTTAGTAGGGCTGGGACGGGTAGAGATTTTGTACCTGGGTACCCGAATCCCTAAAACCAGCAGGTACCCATTACCATAGTATTTTGAGGATGTTCACATTTAGAAAATGTACATTTAGATCAAATAATATGTAAGGTATCTTTTATTTGCATATGTGTGCATGGGAAGGCTACAAAAATGTAGAAATTTCCCTGTTGTAACATGCAAAGATGATATGCAAATATATGATTGCAATTTATAAAACAGTCACCCTAAACTTGGCTCTAATTGACAGGTAGTAAACATGTACCCAAGTAACTGGTCTACCCCACCGGAACTTGGGTACCCGGAACTTGGTTACCCGGGCACTTGTCCCAGCCCTAGGTGTTAGTTAACTTGCCATTATATGTTAAAACATTCTTTACACAAAATTACTGCCATTTTTTGTCCCCAAAAAATAATAAGAAGGGTTTGCATTTCCACAAAAACCATATCAGCCCACTTTATTTTATATGTGCTAGATTTCAGGAGCCCTTGACTAGTGACTCCTTTAAGCTAAAGATGCTTTAAACAGCTGGGCCCTGGATCTGCAGGGGCAAACTTATAATGAAGGCATAAATTGTATGCCTTATGCCTGTATGCCCTATGTTAAATGCCATAGGCCTATAATCACAGCAACTACTGGATTCACACTTTAAAGTGATAGTGAATCACTGTTCAATCACTTCGAGTCAGTGTTGTTTCAAAATTCTGTACCCACTGGCTTCCCACTGGGCACACAAAGTTGAATCAATATTGAGTCAGCATTGATTCAGTGTCATGACATTGATTCAATGTTGATTCAATACAGTGTGCCTGCTGGGTTGGTGTTTATATGGATGTTAGAACAGCCAACCTGATCCTCATAGATGCTATGATAGTATTTATTCGGTTATAAGACTGTGCATTCCCCTCCAAAATGCCCCTAAATATGTAAATTGCAAGACAGAATGATTTAAATTTTTGGGATAGTTTTTGATGGGAAAAAATCCTAGATCAGAATTAATATGACTATGGTCATATTGATTCTGCTATAAGGTTTTTCCATCAAAAACAAGGTATATTCTGCTACAAGGTTTTTCCATCCAAAATTGTCAAATTAATTCTGCTATAAGATTTTTCCCATCGAAAGCAATCCCAAAATAATATTAATTTTGCTATAAGATTTTTCCCATCAAAAACAATCCCAAAATTGTAATTATTTCTGCTATAAGATTTTTCCATCAAAAACAAGTTATATTCTGCAATAAGGTTTTTCCATCCAAAATGGTCACATTAATTCTGCTATAAGACTTTTTCCATCAAAAACACTCTTAAAAAATCTACATCTGTCTTGCAAGATTATCTTGGTATCTTGATTGTTGGGATGGCTTGAATAAGGGCAGGTTGGGGAGGGAAATCTTATAACCAGATAAATGGTACCATTTCTGGTCTGAAAGGGCATACAGTGTATAACACTGACATTAAATTTGTAAATCCACAACTAAAATTTTCCAAGACAAATTATTTTCAGAGTATGAGTACACTTCCATGTTTACCTGCCATTTTACAAAGGGAAACAACTTCAGTGTCATCAGTTTTGTTTCCCTGATAACAAATTCTTTCCCAAGTGAAATCTTCTCTGAAAGGAAAAGAACTTACTCATAGGGGAGTAAAGTCTCTCTTTTTAGAGTTGACAGCAACTGAGGAAAGTGAAAAAAGCAGCCCAGCAGGCACATGACATTGAAATAACTTCCATACTCGAATCATCACGTCAACATTGATGTCAGTACGTCATTCCCATGATATGTGACTGCTGGAAGAGTTGCTTTGTCTGAAAGAGGACCCATTCACCCTTATTCAGTGTTAAAAATGCTCATCCTAATTAAGTTTGGCAGCAGGATATATGAGCCACAACAAAATTAACAAAGTGGCATGTGCACCTAGCAAAGACTCAGATCAGCCTGGGAATATGCTCAGTCTGATCAGAGTATTTGCTGTGGGCTTAAAGGGTAGCTAAGGGTCTAAGCTAGCTCCATGTGGAAAGCAAAGACTCTGATCAGACTGGGGGAATGCCCAGGCTGATCTAAGTGTTCACTGGGCACACATGCCATTTTGTTGGTTTTGTCATGTCATGGCTCTTATGTGTAGAAAGTGTAGAAACAATGGCAAAGGAAAAACAGTGATGAGACCGTCTGTATGGCCTCTGTTAGAAATAGTATGGTAATATTGTATTTCATTTTCAGTTTAGTTGTATCATAGAGCAACTCTAAATATGTCTTTGATAATGTTGTAATGCTGAAATCTTTACATGAGCCACGACACGTGAAAACCAACAATGTGGTTGTGCGCCCAGCACAGACTCAGATCAGCCTGGGCATCCACCAAGTCGAATCAGAATCTTCGATAAGTGCTTAAAGGGTACCTAAGGGTCTAAGCTAGCCTCTATGCGGACAGCGAAGACTCAGATCAGACTGGGCGGATGCCCAGGCTGATCTGAGTCTGTGCTGGGCGCACAACCATATTGTTGGTTTTGTCGTGTCGCGGCTCACATATATGTGTAGAAGCGGCTGTAGTGTACTGAATAACACTCCCGACTACCAATCCAGGGATCGCAAGATCAAACCCCCGCTTCTCCGGTCTTTCGGATGAGACTTTAAACTGAGGTCCCGTCTCCATATGACCTCGATGTTGATGGGACGTTAAACCCTAGTTCACTCACTCACATGTATGTGTTCTATTAAAAAGTTTGTTATGATAAATACAGGTTTAAATTGACATGACAATATGAAAAATATATAATTTAGACATGTTCTGTAGCAATGTGGTTCATTGTTGACAAAATTATACTGGGATTCACCGTCTGTCAAAACAGTAAGTATGACGTCATAGACATGGTGCGCTGGGTCAGGAAAAGCTATTTTCGGAATACCACGGAAATGTAAGTACCACGAAAATATATGTCGGACCGATACAATGAAAATGAGTATTAAAGCAGACGACAATATTTACATCTGCAGAAATTTCAAAAAATGTTTTGTCCAGGTTATATCATTTTGAGAATTTAAAGTCTATAAGGCATTTTCAGCTATTTTCATTTTAGGCACTTTAAATTTTAATGTTTTTTCTGTCCTAGTTCTTAAAATAGAAAATGCAGCATACAGTTAAGTTCTTTGGCCTTCTTGTTCTGCCAGCATCTTTTGGTTGGTTCTCAGAATGCCAAGGGGTTGATGTTTCAGGATTTATGGCCCATTTTAAAGTTATTTCTGCCATTTTTGTCTGAGAGGGGAATTAGAGAGCTATTGGTATACCATATTTTTCTTTGGTTATAAGAAAGGGTTTTTTCCTTTCCAAAACAACCCAAAAGTCTAGATCCATCTTGCAAGACAGATCTAAATTTTTGGGATATATTGTTTTGGAGGGAAAAACTATCTTCTAGCAGAATCACACAAAACTGATTTTCTAAGCAAATCTGGGTCCGAGGTTATAAAACTTGAGTATAATCTCAAACTCAAAATAAAGCACACTGATTGGCTGCTTCCGAGCATGTGCTCGGAAGCAGCCAATCAGTGTGCTTTATTTTGAGTTTGAGAATGTACTCAAGTTTTATAACCTCCGGGCCAGTCTGGATGGGGAGAGGCTCAGTCTTATAACCAGTGCTCCAGATAAGAAGGGGTTATGGGGATAATTTAGGGATAATTTTCCTTATTTCTTCATAAAAACATATGATGTAACCCCTCATTAGAACCGTCTCGGCGAGACAGTTCTAACGAGAGGTCACATCATAGAGACGGTTCTAACAAGAGGTCACATCATAGACGGTTCTAACGAGGGGTCACATCATAGAGACTGTTCTAACTAGGGGTCACATCATAATGTTTTTGTTGAGAAATAAGGAAAATTATCTCAGAATTATTCCTGTTACTCCTTATTATCCGGAACACTGTATAACCAAATAAATACGGTAAGAATGGAATAATCTAGAAGCTGAGAAGAATCATACCTTAGCAATTGACCCATAGCCTCTGCTATATGCTTTCAAGTCCACATTTTAACCTCATGGCCTGGCCTTTACAGAGCCCTAGATAAGGGGGAGTATTTGGTGATAATTAGGGATAATTTTTGTTAATTCTGGATAAAAACATATGTTGTGACCCCTCATCTGAACCGTCGCAATGAGACGGTTCAAATGAGGGGTCACAACATATGGTTTTAATGAGAAATAAAGAAAATTATCCCTCAATTATCATCAGATACCCCTCTTATCTAGAGCTGTGACTTTACATGCAGGAGAGGCATATATTAGCACCTGCTGGCTATAAAGAACCTATGTGTGCGTCATTGCATGGCACACTCGTTTCCATGTAGACTGGCTTCAGTCTAATAAATTATATTGTCATAAAATAATGCGAAATATATAAAGCTACAGAAATGGATTTTCTGATAGCTGAATTTATTAGACTCCAGTGATGCCTGAAGATTTTACTGATTGGAGTCTGGGGCCAGTCTAGTTTCCATGATAAGTTCACTAGTTTTTAACCTCCTGTTGTTGAAACCATTGTTAGGAGCTGTGGTAAGACCTAGCAGTCCCAGCTTTTGCCCTATAAAACAACCTCAAAGTTATAGATCCCCCTTATAAGACAGATCTATATTTTTGGGGAAAACCCCATCTTATAATCAAGAAATATGGTACCCCACATATTTCTCCATAGTGTCTTTAACAGAGATGAGTCAGAAAAGAAATGAAAATTCTGAGCCCAGTGTGTTGGCAAACAGTGCTGATCCTGATCAGACGGAGCGGCTGTAGCGTAGTGGATAACACTCCAGACTACCAATCCAGGGGTCACAAGTTCGATCCTCCGCTTCTCCGGTCTTTCGGATGAGACTTTAAACCAGGTCCCGTCTCCATATGACCTCGTTGTTGATGGGACGTTAAACCCGAGTTCACTCACTCACTCCTGATCAGACAACTGTTTTTGATTCACATGAGTGTGGTCTACACTGTTTGCACTTTTATTCAAGTCCAAATAAAATACTTGACATGCAAATAAAGCTGTTGGCACAGGTCATAAGTAATGTTGTAATAATTCTCATTAATATGGTGGTAAAAAAGGCTTCATTGCTGAACCTTGGTGATGAACCTTATCAGAGACAAAAAAAAATGCAAATTGAATACTGTAACAGAAAGAAAATTTCCCAAGTAATTGAATACTGCAACAGAAGGAAAATTTCCCAAGTAAAAGCCATTTTAACATTCAAAAGCCATTTTAACATTCAGTTTCTTTACACATGTACAAGTTTTTCATTGGCAACATTTTACCATATATACAGCAAAAATAATCTTTTTAAATATTGTAAGAAACCTCTCCTTTTGTGAGTCATATTTTTCCATCAAATAGCCAATCAAAATAAAGCATCCTCGTAAGCTGTGTTTTACATGAAATATTGAGCTACAATGCCAAGAAAATTTTAAGACTTTATTTTATAAATTATTCAATATCAGTTAAAATACTGTGAGATGTTAGCTGGACAGGTTCCATGATAGCATAGCTTATTTTATTGACCCTTGAAATAAAGTTCCCAACCTAATGTCTAAAGTGTGGTTAAAGGTGACAGAATTTACATCTACAAAATCAAATAAATAAAAAATGTTTGTCCAAGCTGTATTATCGTATTGAGATTTCAAAGATCAGAGTGCAAACAGTGTGAATCCAGATGAGGAGGCTCACAGAGTATCACATGCATTGAAGTGTGCTCTGTGTCACAGGTTGTGCATAAATATAGGTAAACGACCGTACCCTCTCTCTAACTTATTGGGGTAAGGGATATAACTAGTTAATAACTAAGTCAGAAAAACCATGATGAGTACTGCAAGAAACTGTTTCTATGGAGCAGATTTGAGCATGATATCATCAAGTAAATTCGTATATTTAGATAGGTCAGTTTTGAAATTGAACCCTTTAAGCCTCAAAACAGCAGGCTTTACAAACATCTACAGTCGTGTCTTTGAATTTGCAGAGGTAATTTTGTCATGCTTTGCCTCTTCTGGATCAAGGTTGTATGCAACTTCAGTTAGGTTTTTTTTTTTTCATTTTTGATGCTTGAGTATTAAAAAACATTTCAACAAAGAAAAAAATAAAGATAATACCATTTTTATTCCATGATAAAATAGTGGTTTTTCCTCCTTTAAAACAGTCACAAAAATCAAAATCCAGCATATGGCTCTAGATTTTTTAGACTGTTTCCCCTACAGAACAATTGCAAAAATCAAGATCCATCTAATACGGTGGATCTAGATTCTTGGGATTGTATTGGGGGAGAAAAACCCTCACCTTCTTTCTGAAATGGATAAATCTTGACTTGTGTCAAATTATTATACATGTAGTAGAATTGACACATTAAAGGCAAACAGTACAGAATCAGACCAGTCTCCACATCAACATAATTCATTAGGAGCCTTTGATATTTGGAGACACCAATTCAGAGCTCAAGATAAGTGGGAGTATTTGATGATAATTGAGGGAAATTTTTTCTTATTTCTTATTGAAACCATACATTGTGACCCCTCATCTGAACCGTCTCGATGAGACAGTTCAGATGAGGGGTCACAATGTATGTTTTTATTCAGAATTTTCAAGAATTATCCCTAATTATCACCAAATACTCCCTCTTATCTAGAGCTCTGACTTTGTTATAGTTGTGAAGGCTGTGACTAGACTGCAATGATAAATAGGCTGGTTTGAGTCTTTTCTATTGTTTATATTATAGTTTAAATGTAAATGTTAAAATGGTTGTTTTAAAGGTTTCAGCATTAGACAGAGCTAAAAGCTGGGTAAGCCAAACTTTAAGGGATTGAACTTCATTGTTATTTCTTCATATCCCCTCTAGGCTTATGGGTAACTCTTCTGTTTTTCTTAGGGGCCATGACAGGGGTGTGTCAGGTCTATGTAACTAAATAGGGATTGGTTGGTTGGTTATTTGGGGTTTAGCGGCCCTTTGAGACAGTATTTCAGTCTATATCGAGCCATCTTCCAAAAAACAAGGGAGAAAGAAAATAGAAATGATAGCTAAGAGAAAAAATTTCCAAACAAACCCAGCTCACACCTACTGCAAGCACAGTAGGCCCTTGCCCTACTTTTATCCAAATAAGTAGGACGCCCTGGCACTGGATCTTATGACCAGCACCATCGCCTAACCACCACCATCACATCAGAATAATTGCCTAGAACTGCCTTTTATGATGGAGTTCCATATTGTATCCTATAGCAGAGTTCATCCCGCAAATTTTGACATACCTAGGCTGAAGCTCAGATTAAACTTTATAAAGTTTATTGTATTATTTGGTTACACTGTAGTATAGTGGTGTCAGTGCCCGCAATGCTGAATTGACATTATGGCTTTGTTATGAAATAAAATATTTCAACCAAGTTGAAAAACCTATTGTTTGTTTTACTTATTTAAATCCTTATGCAATTATTCCTGTCTTGAGGAAGCTCAAATACTGCTTGCTACAGGTTTGAATTCTAAGGCATGTAAGCTCAGTTTGACTGATTTTGCTCTTGACCTGTAATATAATTATTTTGCAACACTGGGCATGCCCTCTAGCACTGGCTTAAGAAGATCTCAAACACTGGCTTAAGCAGAACTCAGTTTAAAAAATTATGATGGGTAATACAGGACATCCAGTACTATGTTTGACTGAAACACAAAACATATATTGCAAGACATGCCAGAACATTAACTGTTTGACTGAAACACAAAAAATATATATCAAGACATGCCAGAACATTAACTGTTTGACTGAAACACAAAACATATATTGCAGGACATTAACTGTCTCACTGAAACACAAGAAACATATTCCAAGGCATGTCAGGACAATAACTGTTTGGCTGAAGGACAAGAAATGCATTGCAGGACATTAACTGTTTGACTGAAACACCAAAGAAATTTGGCAGAAGATACAAGAACGTTAACCAGCTGACTGAAACACAACATTCAAGGCCATTAACTGTTTGACTGAAATACAAGAATATATTACAGGACATTAAATGATTGACTGAAACACAAGAAATATGCTACAGGATACGCAAGGACATTAGCTGTTTAACTCAAACAAGAATATTCCAGAACACGCCAGAGCATTGACTGTTTGACGAAACACAAGAAATATATGGCAGGACATTATCTGTTTGACTGAAACACAAGAAATATATTGCAGGACAAGCCAGGACATTAATTACCCTCTAAACCACCAGAAAAATTTACAGTACATTAGCTGTTTGATTGATACACCAGGAAAGTATTACAGATTTTCAGATTTTCATTTTTACAGAGCACGCCTGTACATTCTCTAGATGACTGAAACATGAGAAATATGTTGTACAAAACGTCAGGACATTAACTGTTTGACAAGCAAACAAGAATATATGACAGGGCAAGCTTTAACATTAACTGCAAATCAAACATCAGAAATATATTGCAGAACACGCCAAAACACCAACTGTTTGACTGAAACACAGGAAAACATACTGAACAAAAAAAGAAATGTTACATGTACTTGCAATGCACGTTTTTATGCCCCCGCCACGAAGTGTAGAGGGGCATATAGTTTTACCCTTGCCCGTCCGTACGTCCGTCCATCACACTTTGTAGTACTGTTCTTGTCTCCACAACATCTACAATATTTGATGCAGGGAGTTGAAACTTGCAACACAGTTCAGACACGCATCGAACATGTGCATAAAGGAAACAGAACTTTCATTCAGGTCTTTGTTGCAGAATTATGTCCCCTTGAATAACATACAGATTTTGACCATATTTCACACTGGTAGTACTGTTTGTGTCTCCGCAACTCCTTCTACAGTATTTGATGCAGGGAGTTGAAACTTGCAACACAGTTCAGACATGCATTGAACATGTGCATAAAGGAAACAGAACTTTGATTTAGGCCTTTTTTGCAGAATTATGTCCCCTTGAATGACATACATATTTTGACCATATTTCAGTGGCTTATATACAAGCTCACCTTTTGTTGTGGCTCTAGCTGCCTCATTTTTGAACTGATTTTGATATACGGTCACAGCTATATTGAGTATGACAATACCTCAAACAAGTTTGCGTTTCAGGTTGGAAGAATCAAGGTCAAGGTCACAGTTACTATTTTCCGAAAAACTTGGGCATCGCTCTAGCGCTTTTATTTATTGTTCGATTTTGATATAACTTCACACAAATGTTACGTATGACAATATCTTGAATAACTTACAATTTCAGCACTGCAGGTTTAAGGTCAAGGTCACAGTCGCTATTTTTAGGAAAATCTTTATCATCCCTCTAGCCCCTTTATTCATTGACGGATTTCGATGTAACGTCACCCAAATGTTTAGTGTGACAATATCTTGGAAAATTTCGCAATCCAGAATTTTAGAGTCAAGGTCAAGTCCTAGTTGCTATTTTTAGAAAATATGTTGTCATCCCTCTGGAATGATTTTGACATAACTTTACACAAATATTTAGCATGACAATATCTGGGACAAATTTACATTTCAGCATTGTCGGTCCAAGGTCAAGGTCACGTATGCTATTCTAGGTACATGTAAATCTTTGTCAAGGTTCTAGTACCTTTATTTGTTGACTGATTTTGATATAACTTCACACAAATATTAAGTATGACAATATCATAGACAAGTTCACCTTGCAGGATTGTAGAGCCAATGTCAAGGTCACAGATGCTCCCAAGGCGGTACTTTTGTTGCGGTTGCATTTGTTTTTTGTTCGGTGCTGTTTAATTTATTGTGTTCTCAGTTTAATCCTTCTATCATAAAAATAGAAAATAGGTAAAAATAATTGTTAAATGTTTTTCATATAATTTGCTTAGTACGTTGTAACCCGTCTGTTGGTCTAAATTGTTTAGTTCAATAAAGATAGCTGAGTTGCCATCTATTTGGGAAAGAGCTGCTGACTCGGCTTATCACTTGTAATTTATTGTTTGTTGGGATGTCTTTGTCAATCTTTCCCTTTGATGTTGGGGATAGGGTTTGGGATCTGATTCAGTCAGTTCCTGAAGTGTAGTTACTCTTTAAATTTTTTTAAGAAAAACATTTGTCATCCCTCGAGCACCTTTATTATTGACAGATTTTGATAAAATTTCACACAAATACCTCTTAATACATTACTCATCTAGTGAGGCATATGGCGGGGGCATTCATCACCTTTAGTGATTGTCTAGTCTTTAAACTGATTTAAGATTCTGCCAATTTTATTTTATGTCTAACTGAGAAAAGGTTTTCAAAATTCAGAAAATGAATATCACAACAAAAACTGCGAGACTAATGTCTCCAGATTAGTTTGATTCAAAGAGGGATCAAAATTTGGAAGTGCATTTTCGAGGTGCTTTTTGAAGACCCGTATTTCATTCAAGTTGTCAGCCCATGTGAGCACGTCACTTCTGAGACGTTAATCAGGCATTAGTTGTTACGAAAACGGTCCAATCCCCGCTTCCAAAGGGTTGATCAGTGAAGCGCAAGACTCGGAATATCGCTTTTCAGGACACTTGACTCTGACTTTCATGCTGTACACTGAAAATCCTATAGACAAACCACGGACTATTAGCCAGTTTTATTCAAAGTTTTTCATCATGAACCACTGTCTGGAGAAGCTGGAATAGGATCCATGAATCAAACTTGAAATTGTTATTGAAACGTACTGGTTATTCGGAGTGTTTGATTTGCTATACATTTAACTACAAGGGAGACAATTTCAAAGACACAGAATCTTTAATATCTTATTTCTTTGTACTTCTGGTTAAATGTCATAAGATTCATAGGGTTTCTTATTGATGGTTACAAGGCAAATCCAAAATGGTAGAAAAATTAAGCACTTGCGCATGCGCATTAAGCGTTTCCCATTGTCTGTGGCGTATTTAGTCAAAGTGGAATAATTCTATAACAACTGATGCAAATCGAAAACCGATTACTTTATAAGATTGTCTAACATCTGGCATGTGAGAGAATAACGTAACGACATTTGGAATTATTGCTCTCTAGCTTAATACTCATAAATAATCTATGTAACGTTTCTTTTTTCTGTTCAGTATATATTGAAGGACACGCCAGAAAATATTACAGAGCATGCCATAAGGTTAACAAATTGACTGGATGTTAACTGTTTGACTAAAACAGAAAAATATTACAGGACAAGCCAAGACATTAATTGTTTGACTACATTGCAGGACATGCTTGGACATAAGCTATTTGATTAAAAATCAGATAAATTTTAAAGAACACGCCGGAATGTTAACTTATTGACTGAAACACAAGACAGTATATTGCAGGACGCACCAGGACATCAGCCATCAACTGACAGAAAATATGTATTTTACTAAAACATGCCAGGACGTTAACATGTTTGACGTAAAGATGAGAAATATTATACAGGACACGTCGGGACATTAGCTGTTTGACTGAAACACAAGAAAATACATTTCCGGACACACCAGGACATTCATTGTTTGACTGAACACAAGCAATTTAATTGCAGGACACGCCAAGACATAGGCTGATTAACTGAAACACAAGAAAAATATTGCAGGATATGCTGGGACTTTAGCGGTCGACTGATACACAGGACAAATGTTGCCGGACATGCTAGGACATTTACTGTTTGACTGAAACACAAGAATTTTATTGCAGGACAATAGCTGTTTAATTGAGATGCAAGAAATATATTGCCGGACATGCTGGAACATATTGCAGATATACCAGGACTTTAGTTTGAATATTGCAGGTGAAGTCAGGACTTTAAATGTTTAATGAAAAACAAAAACAGGAACAACCTGCTCGAATGAAACCCAAGACACATATTATAGGACGAGCCAGGACATGCTGACTGACTGTAACACATGAAAATATTGCAGGACATTTACAGATCGAAACACATAAAACTGCAAGACATTGAGTGATACACAAGAATACTTTGCAGAACATGCCAGGACATTAAATGTTTGACTGAAAGACAAGAAACATATTGCAGAGCCCGCCAGGACATAAGCTATTTCACTGAAACACAAAATAAAATATTGCAGGATGCGCAAGGACATCAGCTGTTTGACAGAAGCGAGAATATATAGCAGAACACGCCAGGACATTAGCCGTTTGACTGAAATACAGGAAAAATATTGCAAGACAGCCAGGACATTAACTGTTTGACGTAAACACACAAGAAATGTACTGCAAGACAGTAACAGTATGACTGGAACATAAGAAATAAATCGGAGAACCCGCCAGGACATCAACTGTTCGACTGAAATACAATAAATATATTACAGGACATAAGTTGTTTGACTGAAACTCAAGAAACATTTTGCAGGACACGCTAGGACATTACCTGTTGGACTAAAATACCAAACAAATATTGCCAGACATGCTAGGACATTAAACTTTTGACTGAAACACAAGAATGTATTGCAAAAAGGTATTAGTCCATTCCCCCCCATGAGGGACATTACAGTTGACCCAAATGGGGTCACTAAATTGTTGAACAGCCTTAACATACATAAGGCATCTTGGCCTGATGGCCTGAGTGCTAGGGTGTTAAAGGAATGTAGTACTAAAAGTTTTGCTCCTGCCCTGGCCTTGATCTACAATGGGTCGCTTGCTCAGGGCGCTGTACAAATGATTGGCGACAAGCAAATGTAGCTCCGGTTTTTAAGAAAGGAGAAAAATATAATGATGCTAATTATCGACCGGTGTCGCTTACATGCATCTGTTGCAAAACCCTCGAGCATATAATAGTAAGTAACACCAACAAGCATCTAGCCTTTGAGAGCATTCTTGCTGACTGTCAGCATGGTTTTCGAAGTCAGAGGTCTTGCGAAACCCAACTTGTTCAGTTCTACCACGATTTGGTAAGCAACCTGGATGGTGCCCCAAATCGCGGTCACAAGCAGACTGATGTGATTATTATGGATTTCGCAAAGGCCTTTGACTAGGTACCACACAGGAGGCTATTGTACAAATTAAATTATTATGGGATTAGACGATCTACTTATAAGTGGATCACTTCATGGCTCTCTGGGCGCTTTCAAAAAGTGGTTTTAGATGGCCAAGCCTCAGATCCAGTCCCGGTTCTATCTGGTGTCCCTCAAGGATCGGTCTTAGGACCGGTCCTGTTTCTTATTTTCATTAATGATCCTCCAGACAACATCAGGTCATCTGTTCGTCTTTTTGCTGATGATTGTGTTTTGTATAGGAATATCTTCTCCCCCATTGATTGCCAGATCTTGCAAGATGATCTGAACAGCCTCGCACAATGGGAGACCGATTGGCAAATGAAATTAAATGTTGCCAAATGTAATTCTATAAGGGTGACTCGGCACCTCCCTAGCAAGCAAATACACTTTAATTACTCTCTCCATCAGCAAGGATTGGAACAGGTTGAGTCCGCCAAGTATCTTGGAATAACGATAACAGACAATTTGGATTGGGGTCAACATATTTCAGAAATATCAAGTAAGATAACTAAGACAATGGGATTTCTTCGGTGCAATTTGGCACTGGCACCTCGGCAAACCAAGGAAGCTGCATACAAAACATTAGTTCGCCCTCAACTAGAGTATGCGGCACCTATTTGCCATCCCTATCCAAAAACTCAGATTCAGCAGGTTGAGAAGGTGCAGGGAACAGCTGCCAGGTGGACCTGCAGGCGATGCCGGAACACAAGTAGTGTTGGTGATATGCTGGACGAGCTTGAGTGGCCACCCCTGGAGGCCCGCCGGGAGCAGTCCTCCTTAACCTTCTTTTACAAGATTCATTCTGGTACAGTGTCCCTTGAGAAGGATAAGTACTTGACCCCAGTCGAGAAGGACTAGGGCATCCCATGACTCACAATACACTAGATACCTTGCATATAGTGATGTCCTGAAAAATTCATTTCCCCCCAGGAGTATTCCTGTCTGCCAAAACCGCTGAGGAGTTTAAGGCCCTTATTTAGATTATCGGTACAGAGGCATGTGTTTAGCATGCCTCTGATCTGCTTCTTGTAAATAGTTTTAATGGCCCACCCCGAAAGTTTGTTTTTCCTTTGAGCTAAATTCTAAATTTAGCCACCCACCACACCTGAGGTAATGATCAGAAAATGATCGTCTCAGTATCGAGAGATGGGTAGATAAAACATGCCAGGACTTTCAATGTTTATCCAAAACACAAGACATATATTGCAGGATACACCAAGACATTAACTGTTTGACTGAAACACAAGAAAGAAATGTCAAGACATGCCAAAAATTGTTTGACTGAGACGCATAGAAGATATTTAAAGACATGCCAGGACTGTAGCCTTTTGACCAAAGATTTAAAAACATATTGCAGAAAATGCCAGGCATGTAACATTTCAACATAAAACCAAAGATGATGTTGCGGGCATAAAATTGTTATATTATTTTAACTGAATAACATGCCTGTACTAATGTTTTGAATGAAGTACAAGAAAATATTGCAGGACATGCCAGGGCTTTAATTTTCATTTTAAAACACAGAAGACATTACATGCGGCACCTTTTACTGCAATACAAGGTAGGTATTGCAGGATATGGCAGGACTTACTTTTGTACTGAAACACAAGAAAGATATTGCGAAACGTGACACATTTTTACTGCAACACAAGAAAACATGGCAAAATATGCCAAGAATTTTCGTTTTCTGTTTTAAAGAAAGTACATGTACAGTGCATGCTACATCTTTGAATGCAATACGGTACATGTAGGTATTGCAGGATATGGCAGGGCTTATTTTTGTACTTGACCACAAGAAAAATATTGCAGAACATGCCACACGGATATTGCAGAACATGCCACACTTTTGATTGCCACACAAGAAAAACATTGCATAACATGGAAAACAAGAAAAATATTGCAGAATATGTCTGGACTGCAATATTCTGACTCATTGTTTAAGCTCAGGCACAAGACATATACTACAGGACATGCCAGGACTATAATATTCGGACTGGAAAAAAAACCAAGAAAAATATTGCAGAATATGTCTGGACTGCAATATTCTGACTCATTGTCTGAGCTCAGGCACAAAACAGATACTACTAACAGGACATGCCAGAACTTGAATATTTGGATTGGAAAACAAGAAAGATATTCCAGAATTTGCATGGACGCAACAATCTGACTCATTGTCTGGGCTCAGGCACGAGACAGACATTGCAAACAATCCAAGACAATAATATTTGACTGGAACACAAGAAAGATATTGCAAAATATGGTTGGACTGTAATATTTATACTCTTTGTCTTGGCTCAGGCACAAGAAAGACATTGCAGAACATTTTAGGACTATAATTTTTTGACAAAGAACACAAGAAAAACATTGCAGAATGTGCTTGGAATGTGATATTTTGACACATCTTCTTACCTCAGGCACAAGAACTATGGGGTGCTGTTTTACTATTTATTGTTTTACTATTAATGGATATCCATAATTCGAATTATTGATATCTATAATTATTTATGGATATCCATAATTATTTATTGCTATCCATAAATCGATTTATGGATATCCATAAATCGAATTATGGATATCCATAAATCAAGTTGAATTATAGATATCAATAAATCGAATTATGGATATCCATAATTCGAATTATGGATATTCATAATTCAAATTATGGATATCTATAATTCGACATGATTTATGGATGTCCATAATTCGATTTATGGATATAAATTATTCGATTTATAGATATATATAATTCGATTTATGAATATCCAGTATGCACCCTGATTTATGGATATCAATAATTTGAATCATGGATATCCATAATTCGAATAATAGATATCAATAAATAAGGAATAAGTAGTAAAATTATAAGTAGTATAATTCGAATTATGGAATTATTTGAATTATCCCAGCTTGTCAGGCAATATCAATGAATCCAAATATTTGATATAACTTCACTGTCTCGAACAGGCTTTGGGCCGGGCCGGGTAGCGCAATCGGTAGGGCACCTGACTCGTAAGTCAGAGGTCCTGGGTTCGAATCCCGGTCTGGCCACATACTTTCGTTTCTCCTTCCGCTGATTCAAGAAGGGCAGTTGTCAGTTACTGGCGAAAGTATGTGCACTTAGTACTGGTTAACCGCTTAGGAGGTCTAAGCCTGCCCAGGAATAGTGTGGTTAGGTTAACTGACCGTCCCGACATGACCTTAGTTGTTTACCGTGGACGTTAAGCATCAAATCAACCAACCAACCAACCAACAGGCTTTGGACCGTGAAAATAAGTTCCAACCGAGGGTAGTTCTAGCCATCCAGGGTTAGTTTCTATATAGACTGAACACTAGGGACCTAGGATGAGTTCTAGTCTGGCAGGGTTCGAGCCATTAAAGTTCTATTGTAGTTGCTTGGGCTGTAATATTTTGACTCGCCTTCTGGGCTCGGGCATAAGAACGATAATGCAGGACATACCAGGAGGTTCAGGATTATATATTTTGACTGAAACACAAGAAAATTATCGCAGAATATGCCTGTACTGCGATATTTTGACTCATTGTCTTGGCTCAGGCACAAGACAGACATTTAAGAACATGCTAGGACTATAATATATTGACTGGGACACAAGAAAGATATTCCAGAATGTGATTGGATTATAATATTAAGACTCTCTTTCCTATCTCAGGCACAATAATGACGTAGGACAGGCTAGATCTTTAATATTTTGAATGTACAAACGCAAAATAATTAAGGTTGGCTCATGCCCCTATTCCACACAGACCACGAATCCCACGAATCGCCACGAATGGATAAATATTAGGATTCGTGGCGATTGTTAATTTTCTGGTCCAAATCGTGATGCTCTACGATTCAGTTACTATACAGATACGATAGAGTTACGAGTATTCGTCGGATTCGGCTGGATTCGGCTGAAATCGCACGAATGTTGTCAAGAATACAGTACGGTTTACAAGAATCTCTTTGATAATACTGCACAAATGTTTAGAATTAGTTACGAATCAGTTAGGAATACGCCGAATGCACGTACGAATCTGGTACGAATAAAAATGAATTCGTGACTATTCTTGAAAATTCGTGGGATTTTCTCTCAAGACAGGTATAAAAAGGTCCCAAGCCTGATCAGGGCCTTTGCTGTACGCACATGTTAAGTATGAATAATATATCTATGGCCACAAAACGAATTCTCTAACCACCAGGCACATGACGTCGTATCGGCATCGTACTAAGGTCATTGCGACTTAGTGACGTCTCATCGACGTCAGTACGACGTCATTTGTTCGCTTGGTAGATAAATACATGCGTCCAGAGGCTGGTTGGAGTTTTCACTGTGCGCAAATGCATCAAGGTACAAATTCACGAATCCCCGAATGAGTTGAGGACACCTAAAAATGCCCCCGAATCGATTACGATTCAGTTACGATGCCTACGAATGCACTAAGAATTTGTTACGAATTAACTACGATTTTTTGGAACCGGAAATTCGTGGCCAAAATTTGAACAGCTCAAAAGTTTTGCCACGAATTCCCGATTGCTCGAGAATTGCAAGAACTGACTACGAATATATACGATTCAGTTAAGAACTTCACGAATTGATTACGATTCAGCTACGAATCCTAAAATTTATCAATTCGTGGCGATTCGTGGGATTCGTGGCCTGTGTGGAATAGGGGCATAAGACATTGCAAGACATGCTAGGTTTATACATGTAGTATTTTGCCTGAAACACAAGAAAAAAATAATCCAGAATATGCCTGAACTATAATACTTGACACATCCTCTTGGCCTAGGCACAAGAACGAAATTGCAGAACATGCCAGGACTATAAAATTTTGACTGGAACACTAGAAAGATAATGCAGAATATGCCTTGACTATAATATTTTGACTCACCTTTTTAGCTCAAGCACAAGAATGACGTTGTAGGACATGACAGGCCTATAATATTTTGATTTAAACGCAAGAAATATATTGCAGAATATGCCTGAACCGTAATATTTTGACTCATCTTTTTGGCTAAGGCACATGTAAGACATTGCGGAACATGCCACGATGATAATACATTATACTTTGACTGAAACACAAGAAAACTGTAGCAGAATATGCTTGGACTGTAACACATGTAATTTAACTCACATTCTTAACTCAGACACAAGAAAGATATTGCAGAATATACCAGGAGGTCCAATTATATAACATTTTGACTGAAACGCGAGAAGTGTTGCAGAATATGACTGGACTACAATATTTTGACTCATTGTCTTGGATCGGGCAGAAGAAAGACTTTGCAGGACATACCAGGACTATAATATTTGGACTGGAACACAAGAAATATACTGCAGAATGTGCTTGGACTATATTTTGACTCGCCTTCTAAGCTCAGGCGCAAGAACCACGCTGCGGGAAATGCTTGGATATTTTGATTGAAATACAAGAAAGATATTGCAGAATATGCCTAGACTAGTACTTTATATTTTGGCTCATCCTCTTGGCTCAGGCACAAGACATTGCAGAACATGCAAGGGTTATAGCACAAAAAATATTGCAGAATATGCCTGGAGTGACATATTTTTACTCACCTTCTGTGCTCAGACACAATAATGCAAGACATACCAGGAAGTCCAGCACTACATAGTATTTTGACGGAAACACATGACAGATATTGCAGAGTATGCTTGGACTGAAATATTTTGACCCACTGTCTTGACTCAGGCGCATTAAAGGCATCGCAGGACATGCCAGGACTTCAAGCTTCTGACTCAGACACAATACAGATATAGCATGTCATTCCATGACTTAAATATCTTGACTGGAACGCAAGAAAGGTTTTGCAAATCATGTCAGGACGTATTCATTTGGACTAAAGCACACGAAGCATATTACAGGATATACCAGGAAATCATAAGTTTGACTGAAACGTAAGAAATGTATTGCAGAACATGCCAAGACTAAAATTACTTAAACACAAGAAATATAATGCAGAACAAGCCAAGACTTACTTTTGGAATAAGTATTGCATGCCCATTTTTAACTAGGAGCAATGTATGCCTGATTTTTACCATTCTAAGTTAAGTATGACAATTATTCAGCAGGACATGCCAGGATGATTTAAAAGTTGTCTAAACACAAAAATATCGGTAGGACATTCCAGAATTTTAAACAATCGTCTTAAACACCAAAAAGAAAAAAAGTGAAAGTTCTGTAATGTCTAGCGATACCTTTCTGGTGTTTCATTTAAAAGGGTAAAGTAAAAATATAGGCAATGATCAGAAATTAGTACAACCAAATCCCACACCCGCCCTCAAATCCAAAAAGGAAATAAGCACACACACAAATTGACAAAAGTTCACGAAAGACATGTACGGTAAACTGAATGAACAGCTCTCTCCCCAACAGTTGGCCATTCAGCTATCTTAATAGAAAACAGCAGCAACATCTAGCTTTACCTACATGACTTGTATTTTCAATTTTAAATTACTAGACAGGACACAAACAGAAAGCAGAATGGGCAGCTATTTCATGTTACCATATTGATAGAGACCACAGACACGCGGGCATAATGACATGTAACACTGATGGACCACAACAGAAGTGCCGCATTGGAATGGTCAGTAATAGATTAGTGCGAAGCTTAAACTGCAGCATTACAATTATGTTATATCCAGTACGTTTATACAGTATAATAGTTTTTCTGAACTAATCAGAAAAATCAGCCCCACTTATAATATTTTTGAATTTATAGACTAAGTCGTCATAAAATTCTGGTTCCAATAGACCCTTCTGCAAAAGAGCTTTTAATCCGACCTTGAAATTAGAAACCAATCCATAGTGTCGGCGATAAAATTTTGAAAAAAACAAACAAACAAACAACAACTAGGTAATGTGTTTATGAAACACTATGCCCCAATCATATGCTTGCCTCTAAAGAAGGCTCATACCATAATGTTTGTACCTTTCTACCATGTCGAAAAAGGGGCTTAACTCGGTCAAAAATTTACGATTTTTTTTCAAAAGTTAATTACGTCATTTTCACTTTGGGCAATATCTTCCTGCAAAAAATCATGATCCTAGTGTCAGTGGTTCTTGAGATATTTTGTTCACGAGGTTCCATAGGCTTACAATGCACTAAGTTGAGAAAGGGGCATAACTTTGTCAAAAATTCACGATTTTTTTTTCAAAAGTAAATCAGGTCATCTATACCTTGGGCAATAAAGTTTCAAGTCCCTAGCTCTTAAGCTTTTCAAGATATCTTGCTGACAAAATCAAAATGCCAAATTTTTCAAAGGGCCATAACTACTACAAAAATTGACGGAATTTGTTCAAGTTCATCTACTCATCATCTCCAATGAGCTGAAAAAGTTTCAAGCACGTAGCTTAAATACTTTTCAAGATATATTGATGAAAAAGTCAAAATGCGGAAATTTTCAAAGGGCCATAACTCCAACAAAAATTGGCAGAATTTGTTCAAAAGTTATTCATTTCATCTACTCAGCATTCCTAATAAGCTATCAAAGTGTCAGCCCCTAGCTCAAATAGTTTTCAAGATATCTTGCTGACAAAATCAAAACGCCAAAATTTTATAAGGGCCGCAACTCCTTAAACGTTGACGGAATTCGTTTAAAAGTTAATCAATTTATCTACTCATCATCTCCAATAAGCTGACAAAGTTTAAAGTCCCTAGCTTTTATACTTTTCAAAATATCTTGCTGACAAAGTCAAAATGCCATAGTTTCCAAAGGTCCATAACTCCTACAAAAAAAAGGACGGAATTTGTTCAAAAGTTAATGAATTCATCTACTCAGCATTCCTAATAGGCTAGCAGAGTTTCAAGCCCCTAGCTCATATACCTTTCACGATATCTTGCTGACAAAGTCAAAATGCTGCAATTGGCGGAATTCGTTCGAAAGTTAATCAGTTCATCTACTTATCATCTTCAATAAGCTGACAAAGTTTAAAGTCCCTAGCTCTTATACTTTTTAAGATATCTTGTTGACAAAGTCAAAATGCCAACATTTTCAAAGGTCCATACCTCCTACAAAAATTGACGGAATTTGTTCACAAGTTTGTCAGTTCATGTACTCATCGTTTCTAATTAGCTATCAAAGTTTCAAGCCCCTAGCTCTTATACTGTTCAAGATATCTTGCTGCCAAAGTTAGTTAGAATGCGCAAATTTTCAAAGGGCCATAACTCCCTCAAAAAATTGACGGAATTCGTTTAAAACTTACTCAGTTTATCTACTCAGCATCTCCAAAAAGCTGACAAAGTTTAAAGTCCTTAGCTTTTATACTTTTCAAGATATCTTGTTGACAAAGCCAAAATGCCAGTTTTTTCAAAGGTCCATAATTCCTACAAAAATTGACGGAATTTGTTCCAAAGTTAGTCAGTACATTTACTCATCATTGCTAATAAGCTATAAAGGTTTCAAGCTTCTAGCTTAAATGCTTTTTGAGATATCTTGTTGACAAGATTTTATTATGAATTATTTGCCAAGGGGCATAACTCCAAAAAGGGAGACAACTCGGACAAGAAAAAATTAATTATCTGCTAATTTTTCATGACGAATCCATATATGAAATTTCAGAACTCTAGCATGCATGGTTCCTAAGATATGGTATGCGTGACGCACGGACGGACGCAAGGACGGACAACACAGAAGCAATATGCCCCCCTCAACTTCTTCGAAGTTGGGGCATAAAAAGTTTTCGAAGTTTAAAATACCTATGTCCCTGTTGGAGAAGTTTAGCAGTCCTGTCTGTAGGGCGAATACGATGTCTTTTGTAAACTTGGCTTGCATAGACCAGCCCGCAACTAAGATTTTATTATAAAAAATATTTGTTTGTTTTATGCCCCCAACTTCGGAGACTGAGTTGAGGGGGCATATTGGTTTGGGCCTGTCCGTCCATCCGTCTGTCCGTCCGTAATGCTTTTGGGCAGCTGGTCACTTGAACTCAAGAACCGCTTATGCTAGGATCTTGAAATTGTATATGTGGCAAGTACATGAAAAATAAGAGGACCCGTATTTTTTCTTCTTTCCGCCGGTCACGTATTTCCAGAGTTATGCCCCTTTTTCGACTTAGTCTATGGCATCTTGTGAACAAAATATCTCAAGAAACCCTGATAGTGGGATCATGATTTCTTGCAGGATGACATTGCCCAAGATGTAGATGACCTGAGTAACTTTTGAAAAGAATTCGAGAATTTTTGAGCGAGTTATGCCCCTTGTTCGACTTAGTGTATTGTAATCCTATGGAGCCTTGTGAACAAAATACCTCAAGAATCACAGGCGCTAGGATTGTGTCTTTTTTGCAGGAAGACATTGCCCAAGGTGTAAATGACCTGATTAATTTTTGAAAAAAAAAATCTAGAATTTTTGAGCGAGTTATGCCCCTTTTTCAACTTAGTGCATTATAAGCCTATAGAACCTTGTGAACAAAATATCTTGAGAACCCCTGATGCTAGGATTCTGATTTTTTGCAGGAGGACATTGCCCAAGGTGTAAATGGCCTGCTTAAGTTTTTTAGCAATCGTAAATTTTTGACCGAGTTATGCCCCATTTTCGGACATAGGAATTTTGTATAGGGATAAGCTTGTGAACAAAATATCTGAAGAACCGCATAAGCTAGGATCCTTATATTTAGCTTGCAGGTTTGGACCAAGGTGTAGATGACCTGATTTACTGTTGAGACTATTTCATAAATTTTGGTGGAATTTTCCCATTTTTGGACATAGGCATTTTTAATATGATGGAGCTATATGAATAACTTATTGAACAAATATCTGAAGAACCACTAAGCTATGTTCCTCATATTTGGCATACAGTTACAGGCTTAGATGTAGATAAACTGATTAAAACCCCATTCTGACTTAAACATTAGGGGATAAACATTCTTTAGAGGTAAGCATATGGTTGGGGGCATAGTGTTTCATAAACACATTGTTTCTTTCTTGCAATCAGAAGTGATTGCTCTGGTATAAGTGATAAAAGTTGTACTGATATCAGAAGTTAGACCTTTTAGTCCACCTTTTTATACCTGGCATTTTCCCGTCAGAACTGTTTAGCTGCTACTTCTCTTTCTCAACAGATAGACCAATGCTCGGGTGATCCCCCTCGAGGGCCATATACATTTACTTTGAGTTTATAAGAACACAAAACACAGATTTTCGTAAATAAAAATTTTATTTGCCACCATCATAATTTTGAAATTAGCATATACAAATGCAGAACTCAGTAGATCAAATGCAGTGCATGTATGCAGCATAGTTTAGCACCTAATTTGATATGAATATGGATATCCAGATACTTGGAACCTAATAAAACAAGTCCACCTAAAACAGCCAAAATCTTGCGCTGATAAAAATAAAACGTGCTAAACAAAATCAAAGCTTGTGTCAAAGTTTGCGCAGATCATTGGCATACTAATAACTATGATTACAGTAGCACCGTTTATCATCACCACCGGAAGTAGCCTACCACCAAATCGAAAGTGGAAGACACTATGTGTTGAAGCCTTTATTTACAATTTCGGCTTTGTTCGGGCAAAATTAAATTATATAAGATACATCATATACATGTTTTTTTTGTTGTTGTTTAAGGTGTTTACTGCATTCTACACATTGGCAATCTTTTAATGTCACACTTTAATTGGTGTCTAGTACTGCCTGAGCATTGCCGCTTTTTAAATTACATCGATATCATGACATACAAGTTGTGTTACATGTTTTAACTAGCAACTAGCATGACCTCTGTCTTTTGTCTGGTATCGTTAATCATTTTTATTGCCACCATGGTTGATAAAACGTAAACACCTGTTTACAACGAGTAGTTGTTTGTGGGTATTTGTTCCATTTGCTGTACAACATGTTATTTATTGTTCAGGTAATAATTGGCATAACCACTAGATTTCGGTTGAATTTTTTATAAATACATACCATTGTTAGTTTAAGCATATTTTATTGCTATAATTGACAACGGGGTTGGGCCACAAGTTCTCACAACATTAGTTACGGCCCGCCCCCTACATCATACATTAACAGATATACCATTGTTTCCTAAAACATTGTTGCTTACAATAAAAAATCTGCAAACGAAAAATACAAGTGTCCGGGAAGAAAGCAGTGAAATAGCCAGCCATCAGTTTTTCCTTTCATAGCAACTTATCTAAAATATTTACTTACATATAAGATGACTACATCCACTGGAGATGTTCTGTTAATTAATTATGAAACAGAAATGTACATTACCAATCAAATATGTCATTTTTTGACAGGTACCAAATCGCGCAGGTCTTTCACTTTCGATTCGGTAGTAAGCTATTTTCGGTGGTGAGGAGAGACGGTGAGTAAATTCAGAAGGATGATTCAGATTGGCTCTGAATTTAAGTAAATTTGCAAAATTATAAAGTAATATAGTTTAAATCAAGGTACGATCTGGACGAATTATATTTTTGGGGACAAAAAAAAAAAAAGAAAATAAAAATTGACATTTATTAAGTTCTTTATAACACCTATTCTACTATTTATTTAAACACAAAATAAACAAATTACTCATTTTCATATTACCTAAATGCTGATTACCGGATAACGAAATAGTTTAACTACAAGGACAACAAAAGGATGAGAAGCTGATAAAGTGATTTTGCTTCAGACTAGAAAGATACAAAATTAAAGATGTGCATCTGTTGAAAGGTATCTGTGCAGCAGTTTTCCATTTTTATATCTTTGAGGTCAATCCGGCGGTATAACTGGACATTTGGTGCTCGTAAAAACAGAAAATGAGAAAAAATACACCATTACAACTGCTATTTATAAACTTTGTGAGAAAAAGTCATAGGCAAGCATAAAACTAATCCTCAATGAATACTGGCATGCAAATACTGTATGGTACAAACCTACCGTATTAATCCTGTTAAATGCCCGGTTGCATTTTGCAAATGTAAGGCGTTATTTAGATCCTTAATTGTGGTACATCAACCTCTGCCAAATTGCCCCTAATAAGGAATATAAAGGTGATCGGCATACTTTCAAAGGAAACGATTCTACATTTTTGTCTACCTTCTCAGTAGGGGTCTAGTCTTAAAGGAAAGAATTTGCTCCTAGAGCAAATTCTTTCCTTTAAGACTAGACCACATTTCAAAGAGCTACCTTATCCAAAGAAGTAAACAGGAATTCATGCAAGTTGATAATATACTATTTTCGGAAAAGAGACAGAGGGGCGTGTATTTTAACAGGGGCGTTTGTTAAGATTAATACGGTAGTTACTAAGTAAACAAAACTACAAAAGAAACATGTAAAAACAAACAAACATTTCAGTTTACATGTGCGTCGTCCTTAGTTTCATATTAGGTCAGCAGCCTTCATAATTCTCTGTGGAACAAAAGCCTTACGTTTTCTAGCTCTACCTACAGATCCAACAACAGATAAAGTAACTGGTATATCATGACTAGAAACTTCTGAAATATCTTTCGAATTGCTAATACTTGTAGGCGATGCGGATATTTGCTCTGTGCCATTTGGACTAGATCCACCACCAGCAGTAAATTCCTTTGAATTGTACATAGCGAAATCTTTACCACTTTTGTTCTTAGTATTTTCTTCATTTGCAATACGTGTAGATATGCGATCTCTTACAAGAACAGTTTCTTCTAATATAGGTGTTTTCCTCTCATACCTAGCATATTTCAATGAAACCTCAGCTGGTAAAGTAGAAACATGTCCCTGTAGAATCGGACTCTCATTACTTAATTTAGCCACCACGTTGCGTTGTTCTTCATTAGAATTGCAATCAAGCAGACAATCGGTCAAAGCAGTTTCGGTTTGTCGAGATTCCTCACTATTTCTCCCTACTGGATCCAAGGTATAGTTGTACATAAAAGCGGGATCACTTATTGTGACTGTGTTATCATTTGACTCCTCTCCAATGCCCTGTTTAATATCACCAATTTCATCGAAAATTTTCACAGAATCTTGTTCTCCCATCTCCGAATATTTATCTTCAGTTGTCCTCTGAGAGTTAGATGAAGGCACCTGCTGAACAGTTGACGAATTTTGGAGTGATACAACGCTGTTTGCATCAAATGCTTCCAATTCCTTAGATATGGAATTATTTCTGCTATCGTTCAAACGACTTAGTTCCATTTCTCTGTCACCATTTGAAGAAGTTTTATCAAATAAAGATGCAAGAAAGCGTTGCATATGTTCAATCTTGCTCATGTCCTTGTCATACTGACTTAGTGGTATATGATTAGAAAGATCTGTGGGTATATCGTCCGTAAGTTCTATATCTTCAGTGTCTTTTGTATCAGTGTTCAGCGACTGAGATTTCAAAGGATTAGTAGTACTGTTATCTGTTGGTTCTAACTCGTCAATAGCTTTAGTAGCTAAATTCAATGGAGAATCTTTAGATGAATCCTTTGCCATGTCTTCCATTTGTTCTATGTCTTCAATATCTTTTGTAAGCTGAGTCATCAAAGGGTCCTTCTTGTTTGATAAGTGAATCTGAAAAAAAATACACGTCATATGATAGATCTAAATCTGATGGCAGTGATCTCTTGGGTAAGTGCCTTGCGTCTGGTCAAACTATAAGCTAACTGAATAAATGAAAGTCTTGAATCAATTCGGACGTTAAGGCGCGTTAAAACTGAATGTAATATCATTTCCGAATGCTGTCAACAACATGCGTGTGGATACATTCAAAGAACAGTAGCAATGATTCGTTGAAAAAAAAGCGTTAAGATCCACGGATACAGCGCCATGTTTTCCCGCCATTTATGCCAAGTATGAAACAACTTCTGTGACTTTCTTGAATAGCAGAAACTTCGAAGTATGGCCCATGTTCCCTCTTCGAATGTGTGCTCTGCTCTTAAAGGAGCTCTTTAAGATTTTTATTTGACTTCACTACAGCTGGTGTTGTGCCGTGTGGCGGCCGTTAAACGTCTCCCCGTACATCATAAATAGTGCAGATTATATTTTATTTTGTCCTTTGAGATCAGAGGATATATTCTGAGAAATCCGACATTTTTTATTGGTTTAAACTCATATTCTAGATCAGTGCTTTTTAGTCATTTGGACCCCTATTTGTATCATTCAGTCTTTTAATCGACTGTCTAATTGAAATAACACAGTGTGTTTTCTCTAGATTTCGTCACCAGATTATGTTAGGGTCACTGACGAGTTTTCAATAGCCGAAACTTCGAAGTATGTTCCTTCTTCGAATGTGTTATCTGCCCTTGAAGGAACTCTTTAAGATTTTTATTTCTGTTTGCTATCCTATACAACGTAGCTCTTGCAAAATAGGGCCTGCTACTCAGGGATAGAATACGTTCATTGGGAGACATTGGGAGATTACCTTAGAAATGATCACAAATGAGAAAATACGGCAAAAGTTAAATGACCGAGTTGTTTTTCCTGAAAGTCTGCTAATTCACCTTAAAAATTTACCTTCATAACATGATTTCTCAGCACCACCTCACTGCAGTAGGTCCTGTCACAGAAGA
The DNA here is from genome assembly GCA_963989385.1 of Ctena decussata. Lineage (NCBI taxonomy): Eukaryota > Metazoa > Mollusca > Bivalvia > Lucinida > Lucinidae > Ctena > Ctena decussata. The sequence goes on from OZ022510.1 coordinate 45,586,670, forward strand.
TACATACTCTGTCGCTAGGTGGCTCCGGTTTGTCATGGTTACGATAGTGGTGCTGTAGATTTGACAACTGTGGGAATGAACGACCACAACCCTCTATCTCACATTTGTAGGGTTTCTCTCCTGCATGTACAAAGAAAATAGCTATACTACTCAAAAGAAGTTTGGCACCACCATATGAGCCGCGACACGAGAAAGTCAACAAAGTGATTGTGCGCCCAGTGCAGACTCAGATCAGCCTGGGCAAACGCCCAGTCTGATCAGACTCTTCCCTAAACGCTTAAAAGGGTAGCTAAGGGTCTAATCCACCTCCAAGCGAACAGCGAATACTCTGATCAGACTGGGCGAATGCCCAGCCTGATCTGAGTCTGTGCTGGGCGCACAACCACTTTGTTGGTTTTCTTTTGCCACGACTCATATATTATCCCACAGACATAATGCTAAACAGACATAATGCTTCAACTTATTTCAAAGAGGTATACTAGATAGGCATGCCTCTATTTTGCCTTATGATTTCTGTAACTCACAAACGTATGTCTCTGGAAACACCTGACAAAATTGAGGACAGAACTGGTCCCTGTCGGGGTAAAATGTCTCTGACTGACCAGTGGGGTTGGCTCTTAACAAACCATACGGGAAATCACCCTGAATTAGTCTTTTACCTTTTAAAAGCACGGACGAAATCGAAGACCACATTTATAATACCGGAACGTAAGACTGTTAAGCATACAAAATAACCGTGTGTTTCAGTGCTACTCATACGTCGTTTACGCAGGTGAAATATGACTGTTTGACATTAGCTCTATGGAAAAATGTAAGAGGAAGCAAAACTTCTTTAAACATAAATGGTTGACTTTGCAAAAAGCGTGGATCCAAATGAAGCGGCTCATAATGAGCCACCGCATTTTGGTTTACACGGTTTGCTATCAGGTCGTTCGATTCTTTTTGTGCTATATAGCTTGGGAAAACATTTTCAGAAAAACAAAAACAAAAAAACTTGCAGACGTAAATTTGGCTAACTGATTTTTGGCGGTATAAGGGTTAAACTGAACCATGGGAACGGACTATAATGGAACAGATAGGAGGGAAATTCAAAGCATTGCAAATTACCGCGCACAACAAGAATGATAATGCAATTCAAAGTTTCGATGACAGTCGGAAAATATGCATATGAAAAACATTATATTATGTTCGTATGTCCCATCCAAAAGAAATGTGCTATTGGTACCACTGAAATTTAATGAAAATTAAACCATGATTTGGTTATATTTGAGCCGCGACACGACAAAACCGAGAAAGTGGCATGTGCGCCCAGGGAAGATGTAGATCAGTCCAGGCATCCGCCCAGTCTTTACTGTGCGCTGAAAGGCCAAGGGTAGCTAAGGGTCTGAACTAGCTCCATGGGCACAGCGAAGACTATGAACAGACTGGGCGGATGCCCAGGCTGATCTGAGTCTTCGCTGGGCGCACATGCCACTTTGTTGGTTTTGTCGTGTCGCGGCTGAAATTTTCTTGTCTGAAACGAGATGTCTGAAACAGCGTTAGAAACTAACCTGTATGTATTCTGTGATGTTGCTGAAGGTGAGAAAGCTGCTTAAACGTCCTATCACAGTACTGACACTGGTATTTCCTTTGATCTGTGTGCACCAACATATGCTGACGTAAGAGTTGCCCACTTCTGAACAACTTCCCACATAATCTGCATGTGTTTCTCTTCATAACAGCCTGAAATCTGTTCATCGGCGAAGATTTCCCAGTATTAAATGCAGGGTGTAAGCCATTCTTCATTAAGTTTTCATTTGCATTAACAAGATCTTCCGCGACCTCCGATTTGACAGCATCACCAACTGTGTCATTTGGAGCATCGCTTTTGGCTATAACTTCAGCAGTATTTTCCTTAACAGATGGGTTGACTACGGGGCTTTCATCGTTCTCTTGCATCTTTCCTTTGACCTTCCGTTTTCTCTTCCGACTACCTGAAAATAGAAACAAACACGCGATAATATTCTATATATGAGCCGTGACACGATAAAATCAACAAAGTGGCTTGTGTGCCCAGCGAAGACTCAAATCAGCCTGGGCATCCGCCCAGTCTGATAAGAGTCTTTGCTGTGCACTTAAAGGGTAGCTAAGGGTCTAAGCTACACCAATGCTGACACTAAGGAGCCTGATCATACTGAGCGGATGCCCAGGCTGATCTGAATCTTCGCTTAGCGCACATGCCACTTTATTGGTTTTGTCGTATCGCGGCTCATATTATAGATAAAGCTGAGCAAACAGTGCCAAAGACCGGAGGAGTGCAGTCTGACCAAGCCTTCTTCTCTGTTTGCCATTCCATCTGCATTGTTTGGATGCATTGCTGCATTGTAAAAAAGGTTCCATGTTTTGGCACTCAATGCAATTATTTTAGGTATCCAAAGTTTTAGACGGAGCCCCGATAGCGCTGGCCTGCTGATCTAGCTGTCCCTGGTTAGATTCTCGCTGGAAGCGTAAATCTTTTCAACACAACACGGGTTTCCTTTGCTTTTCATTATCACCATCTCATAAACCTGGTATGACTGAAATACTTTTGAAAATGCCGTGAAACCGCAAGTTATCCACCCACCCCAAGTTTAAGAACTTTATGGTATGCAACTTTTTTCCGCGTGCCCCAGTGCGTACAATGCGCAGAGTAAATGACGCACTAGACAGTATACAATGAGTAAATAAAAAAGGGGGAGGGTGGAGGGGGTGGGGGGGGGGTAAAAATTATGCGATCAGCATCTGTGCATGATCTTCGCCCATCGTACTCACCGTACAGAAAGCAGTACCACTACATATAATTCAGGACGTGCGAATGCCCCAAAGAAGAAATGCCATACCTGAATGCATAGAGATGTCTGTACTAGATAAATTTCTCATGGCCGCTGACCCTGCTTGTGACTGGCCCATCATAAATGGCATTATAGCTGGGTTCTGGATAGGAGGATATGACATCATCGGTTGAACTACGAAAGGGCTGTTAAACATCCACATCTGGAGGGCGTGGGCATCCAGCTGAGCTTGGTTCATATTGCTGGCTTCGGGTTTACTCTTCTTGTAATGGAATCGTTTGCTTCATGCCTTGTCTGAAAGTTAAAGGAAACGGCATTTGCTGTCAGCAATAAAATGACAATTAATTCATTAGGAAGTGATAAAATCATTAATCTGTGTGAGTCTACATGTACTCTGAAACAGCACTCATGGCGGGGAAATACGTTGAGCCCTTGGCGCTGGCCATGTTGCTTTGGGATTGGCCGTCTTTAAAAAAAAAAAAATAATAATTAAAACGCTTTTGTGTCTGTAATTAAAACAGTAAAAAAATATATAGGGTCATTTAAGTTGGCAACTAAAATAACCCATGGTAATAATACACGGAACAGAGGGTATAAATAATAGTTATACCATGGTTTGTCCGCCTGTACGAGGAGATAATCCACGAGCTTTAGCTCGTGGGTTATCTCCCGTGCAGGTGGGCAAACCATGGTAAAACTATTTTATACCACCTTTACCAAAGTAGACCTTGCTCATTGCGGAATAGTTCGTGCTAAAGTTGGCGTTTTCTGTTAAGGGTGGTATAAATACAAGGTACAGGCGTTAAATGCATAGTAGAAATACAAGGAAGGCCAAGGGTTGCGTAACTTGAGTTCATTGCTAAACGGGAACCAGAGACTAACGTTCTTCAAAAACCTCGTTCCTTCTTTTTGTCAGTTATATCAGAGAGAGAGAGAGAGAGAGAGAGAGAGAGAGAGAGAGAGAGAGAGAGAGAGAGAGAGAGACACCAACCGACATTTAACCATGAGTTTTGAAGGTTATACCGGTTTTTATAATGATTTGTGCTTCGACAATTTTACCGCTGATCTTTGGGCGGTGAAAAGTACACAGTAGGCTGTATACAGTCGGGTCGGGCCGCGACCATGCTTCTGGCGCATATGCAAAATCGACATTACAAGGAGTGAAATACCGTATCAATCCCATTAAACTCCCCGGGGATCGTTGTATACCTATAATAAACAGTGCATGCATCAAAATGAATGGGTTTTCCTTTACAGGAAGCAACTGTACAATTTTTGCCTCCCTTCTCAGTAGGGGTCAACTCTTGAAGAAGAAAAAAATTGCCAAAGGAGCAAATTCTTTCCTTTAAGGTTAGACCCCATTTCAAGGAGCTACCTCATCCAGAGAAGCAAGCAATTAATATGTGATTATTTTGGGAAAAGAGGCAGGGGGCGTTTATTATGATTAATACAGTATGAGTCCTCTGCTCGTATAAGCCCACTGAAACATATAATATTCTCACATATTGTAACGCCCATAAGTTGTGAGCCGAGTCTCGCAAAAAGGGGTTAAGTGCGAACAGTGACGACTCAAACCAGCTGTGAACCTGTGAAGTCTATCTGTGTCTGTGGATTCATTAGGATCCCTACTTGATGTGTGCGAACAGCAAAGGCTCGGACCAGACTGCGCGGATGCGCAGGGTGGTCTGGGCCTTTGCTGTTCGAATTTGCGATAAGCACCCTTTTTGCGTGTCGGGACTCAATTGTATGATTTGAAATACGATTTTTTGCACAAAGCCTTTTTTATGGCTAAAGCATTTTTTTTTCTTTTAACAACTGCATTGCACAAAAGATTACAGTGCAGTTCAGACAGTCATACATTTTTCTAAAGTTCAAACGAATTTGAATATCAATGCTGTTATGTAAGTCAAAAAAAAAAAAAAAAAAATCGGTCACTTGAGAGGTGCAGGTTTTGTGAACAAGCGAGAATTCTAACGAATCAAATTAATAATAAGATAATTTATAGAAAACCAACAAAAACATAAACAAACAAAACAAAAATAAATAACAGTAATGGGCAATGCAATTTCTGTACAGTTTATTTATTTTTTGTATCATAACAGGATTATTGACTGCCGTAAAAAAGGACTGTAAAGCAAGAAATATTTTGATGTCACGTGCCTGCAGGGCGGTGCCTAGAGGTGTGAAACGTACTGCATATTACACGAATGTCAAGGTACAGACTAAACACAACCGACTCTGCTACTTTCCTTTCTATGATATTACATTTTCAACTCCCTTTCAGTCTTTACTTATTATCGAAAATGTATCAGAAAACTCCGCCAGAAAAACAAAAAGTGCGATCACAATAAGTGGAGTCAGTATAGCCATTCTGGTCTCAAATGATCTCTTGCATATAATAATTTTCACGTTTTAGAACACCTTTATAGTCTGGTTGCCAAATGGAGATTTTGGGTGCAACCCAAAAAAATAGTCCGCACAAAATGTTTTTGCACAAATGTGTTCACCAACATGTCCGTACACTAAAACTGAATGATGCCACCTTGGCATCATTGGGGAAATTAAAATATTCAAGATGGCGTCCAAGATGGCTGCCAAGGGATAAAATCCTCAGTATCTTCTAAAGTATGTGGGCTAGAAACATACTTTTGGTGACAACTTATAGGTTTTCGAGGTCGACGAATCGATTAAGAATGTCAAAAATTATTTCAGACAAATCAGTTACAAAATGGCGGACAAGAAGGCCGCCAAAGCATGAAAATCTCCATATCTTCTTTAGTATACTGGCTAGAAACATGATTTTGGTGTCTGCGGATAGGTTTTCGGGGTCAAGGAATCCATTAAGCATGTTAGAATGTACTTTCAGGCACTAACTTACACAAAATGGCGGACAAAATGGCGGACAAAGCATCGATTTCGGAGCTGAATGTCTTAAGAAATGCACTTTTTGATAGCAGAATTCAGGCTTTAGAAAGTTTTTTAACCCGGAATTTTGAAATTATAAGATCTATGATTTTTAAAAAGAAAACGAATCATAAAGACCTCATTTTGCATCTGATACTATTACTACCAAGCAGACCATGATAATCCGTGAGAGCCCAGTCCAGGTATAGGCAGACAGACCCGTCTAGAGAATTTCAGTCTCAACCGAAAGACATTGACAGCTCGATAATTCATTATTTTAAGAATGTCGTTTTTAAATGCTTTTTTATGTTCATAATTCCATGCATGTACCTTTTGGTAAAGTAAAATGATAGACAGAGATCAAGAACTAATACAATCAGACCCCACATTCCCCCCTCAAAACCAAAATAGAAAAATGACAATTTTTCGCAAAAGACAAGCATAGTAAATCGAATAAACAGCCCTTTCTCAGGCGTTCAGTTACCCCAATTGAAAACAACAGTAACATTTATTTTACCTATTTTATCAGTGTTTCAAATAGGACAAAACAGAAAGCAAACTGGGCAGCTATAAGGTAACCATATTGCTAGAAGACCACAGACAAGCGGACACAAGAACACGTAACATTGAGGAACCAAAAGGGAAGTAACTAGTTTTACTTGGTCCAAACCCATGCCTTCTGCTTCTGCAGTGGTTCAAACCATTTAGTTAGCATTTTGTCTGCATGAAGGGTACCTAACATACCAATGAATCATCACAGACAACAAATCCATCACAGTAAAAACCTGTGATGAATCGAATATGAGGACTCGACAGAAACAACGTATTGCGACACCTGGAGATCCCTCCGAAACTGTAACAACACCCCTGAAATCCTGGAGCAAAAGAAAAGAACCAGTAGAACCCTGATTGGCCAAGCAGTGGGGCAAAATTTTGATCCTGGCACAAAGGTTTTTTTTACTTTGATTGCCTAGCTGAATTTCAGTTTTGTAAGATTTTCTTCCCTGACTTTATAGATTTACTTCTTTTTCTGTATATTAGCCTTTAAGCAGGGGTAAATAACCCAGAAGGATAAAATTCAAGTCGTAACAGGTAAAAATATCTTTACTTTGATCTTTTGACAGGAGCTTAATAAAAATCACTTTCAGGTCTTTGATTTTATGCTGACATTATCTCAGTGTTAAGCTTATAGCATATGGTTAGTTAGCGTATGGGCTAGAGGCAGGAATAAACAACTTTTGGCGACACAGTTTTAATGTGCCAGGAAACCGTATTGCAGTTTTGGAAAATGCCTTTTAGAGATGGTTCTAACTCTACTTGTAGATCTACCTTTACTTTTCCAAATGGAAAGTCATTTATTCAGTTTCTATAAAGTACGTTTGGGTGCATACGTGACCCAACGTTTACATATTTAAAACTTTTGAGGAATGTAAAATATTTTAAATATGCATGTACAATTAATAGTTAACTGTCTATAATCATGGGTAGCAGTCTCCTTTATACTTGAAAGAACTTGGAAAATACAAAAAAAAAAAAAAAAAAAAAATCAAAAGCTGTTTACAAAATTTGTTATTGCTTTGAAGTAAGTATGATCTTTTCTGACTTGTAAATTTTCCATACCGGCCAGATGCTAAAACTCTGGCTGTGGCATGGCACGAACCTGCGACACTCACACCACTAGTGCCGACCATGAGCTATAATTTTGAACGACGCAAGCAACCAACAAATATTTTGTAAATTTTCCATACCGCCCAGATGCTAAAAATCTGGCTGTGGCAAGGGACGAACCTCCGACACTCACACCGCTCATTGATCGCCGACCATGAGTTGTAATTTTAAACGACGCAAGCAACCAACAAATATATCAGAGTTTCTTAACCTGAATTTCAATTGAAAAAAAGTAAAATAGATAACAGAATATAACACATTTCTTGTAACGTTTAGATTGTTACTCGTAATAATACCTTTCTGTAATGACTAAAGCTCAACGGGTTATCTGCCCTTGCCTGCACTAGGTTCTTGTAAACCATCTTGGCCCCCTTGTTAAAACACTGTTAGAATGGGACTTTTATAACTTCGTTTTATATTTAACAATCTTATACATGCAAAATCCGGGCTTCTAATACACAAACCAGAATTCTTCTATCGGAAAGTGCATTTCTCCGACAATTAGTGCCGTGACCGTTGCTTTGTCCGCCACCTTGTCCGCCATTTTGAGCACCCGTTTGCTTTTAAGTCAATTTTAACATGTTAAGCCAATTTCTTGGCCCCAAAAACCCATATGTAGACACCAATATTATGTTTCTAGTCCGTATACTAAAGAAGATATAGGGATTTTTATGTTTTGGCGGCCATCTTGTCCGCCATTTTGTAACTGATTTGTCTGAAATAATTTTTAACGTGTTTAATCGATTCCTCGGGCTCAAAAACCTATAGGTAGCCACCAAAAGTATGTTTCTAGCCCTTATATTTAAGAAGATATTATGAATTTTATCCCTTGGCGGCCATCTTGGACGCCATCTTGAATATTTTAATTTCCCCAAGGATGCCAAGGTGGCATCATTTTGTTTCTGGTTAAGGACATCCTAAATAATAAGAATCTGCATCAAACATTTGTGCGGACTATTTTTCCGGGTTCTCGTCCCGGCACCCAGACTATTACCACTGCTCTTAATCATAAAACCTGTATTAACACTTCTGGACAAGGTTTTAAAAATGACCCTTTTCACTATCAATGCTACTTTAGTGAAAAGGGTCAATTTTAAAACCTTGTCCAGAAGTATTAATTCAAGTTTTATGACTAAGGGTAGTGGTAAAGGTGTTCGAAAACGCAAAATTTACTCGGACCCCAAATGTCTGTGAGTGCGATCGGAACGTCCCGTAGACCTTGCTAAAGCATTTTTGTACCCGTTTTCCTGTACAAGCGTGTGTTATGAATCTCAATTCCTTTGACTTATTATCCATGTTATCGAAACATGCCGAATCATATAAAACTAGCAAATCACGTGACTAGAAATGAAATCCAATAATTAAAAGAAAACACTGATATCGAGTGAACAATATAGAAAAAAATGTGTATTGGCGCTGTCTGTTTATTTATTTACTTATTTTTTTCGTCCACCCACTGAAAAGCAATGGTCCAGTTTGTTTACCAAATAGAACATATTAGATCATAGTCTGCCAAACTACCTGACCTTTCTTTCTCCCTTTCTCTGGGAAACGGTTCGATATACACTGAAATACTGTCTCAAAGAGACGTTAAACCCCCAAAAAACAACCAACTATTTCGCTTGTACGGACTTGAATGGGTATGTGTCCAAGGAAAGCAACTCTTATTTTCATTTGTGCTTCCATTCTCAACCATAAGATACGGAGACCAGCTTTAATTTGATGTGGCATTGTCATATGACATGCGCCCTGACCAATGTCGACTTTAGTGTGGTTTAACTCAACTCCGTCCAGCCAGGGATGTGGCAAACCATGCCACAAAGAATGTGCCATAATTAGTCCACCTACAAACCGTCATCAGAGAAGCTGAACAGTCAGTGTGTCTGCGCAGGCTTGCAATGCCGTCTATGTCCTCTATGTTCGCATATAGTTCCAAGGTCTTTTTGTTGCGGAGCAGTTAAGAAATTGCTTCTAAAATTTTGTAGCTCTGAGGACTTTCGTCAGTTTTCACCAAGTTCAGTTCTAAATTCCCTTGATGTTTAGTGCTTTCCCCGCCCCTCCCCCTTTAAATCTCAGACAGTGCTGCTTACGAAAGATAACGTAAAATTCTAAGTATTGGGACATATAGGTCTTATCAAACAGTGCAGATCAAGATCAGAGTGCTTCTTAATGAACAGTCTTATCAGGGCCTACACCATTTTCAATTCCATCTGCATCATCAGCGTTGTGTACAGCCAACCCCAAAGAGCACAAAAGGTTGAATCAACCTTGATTCAACGTCGTGACGTTGAATCAAGCTTGAATCAAGCTTGATTCAACATTGTGTGCCTGCTGGGTTAACTGTTCTTTTTTAAGACAACTACGGTTATTGTTTTAGGTGTCCGAATTTTTATTTTTATTACGGTAAACATACCACTGGAGCAAAAGTGGAGGCGCCCCGGTAGCTCAGTGGGTAAAAGCGCTGGCCTGTTGATCTAGTCTCCAGAGTTGGGTTCCCCCTGGGGGCGGAAATCCAGTAAAACTATAAACGGGGTTCAACTGCATGCAGCCTTTCATTATCACCTTCCCATCATCGTGATAAGACTGAAGTACTGTAAATCGCAAGTCATCCAGCCATTTACAGCAAAAGTGTCTTACCCAGATCAGAACAGCAATTTGATCGAGGTATGCAGATTGATTAAAGTGTACCAATTCTAGCCCAGCAGGCACACAAGGTTGAATCAATATTGAATCAACCTTGATTCAACGTCATGACGTTGAATCAAGGTTGATTCAATATTGATTCAAACTTTTGTGCCCAGTGGGAAGCCCAGCAGACACATGGCGTCAAATGGTGTCGATGTGACATCAGTATGAAATCATGTCCGCTGGGTAAGGCTTTTGCGGTAGACGTCACAGATGGCAGTCTAACGGACATCTTCGCAAGCCAAGGGCACTCAGTCCACTTTGTTCATTACGTGTATGAGAAACACAAAGTGGACTTAGTATCCTTGGCTTGCAAAAATGTCTACATGTTGCAGTTTCTATAAAACTCGAAAACATTGTATGTAGGTTATGTAAAAAATGCAAAACATATTTCTCCAGTTTCTCCAAAAAAAAAAAAATCGATCAAAGCTGCATTTAGTGCATTCAGCCAAACCCCAAACACAAATAACCGAAATTTGATACAATGAATAAATAAATTACCATTTGATAATGTCTGTAACTAATTCAGTCCCATAAAACTGCACGATAACAAACAACATAACATGCTTTGTTCTAACCCAAATAAGGCGCCTAAACATTACCTCGCCTGACAAAATTCGATTGTTACAGGCACCGAGACACAATATTACCAGATTAAATCATTAATTAGCTTAAAAATTCTTAAAACTATCCCTAAAAGATAAAACTTTTACTCACCCTGTATTTTCTGCATAACCAGTCTGGCTCAGACATCTCTATAACAGTTACTGCTACACAAATTATTTCTCACGACTTCAGCTTGGTCGATAAAAAAAAATCTGTAAAAAAACGCATCACGTGACTAACCTATCAAGCAGACGAAAAAAGAAGAAAAAACTCAAGTTAATTTCCGGTGGTATTTCTATCGTCTGCCAATCCGAGATGAGAAAATTAAACCTTGCGAAGCGAAGCATACGAGAAAAACAAAATCCTTTGAATTAATAAATCTGCAAACTGAACAAAACTTTAGTGGTATTTGTTTATAGTTTTAATGTGAATAACGAGACAAGTAATTCTTTCTTTGTACTTAAGTTTACGTGGGGAATAAAAGAAAAAAAATCCTATTTTTTTTTCTTTCAGCTTGGCAATAAATTAACAAAGGAATGCTAAAGCTTTACCGTGACAAAATTCTAGGTATTGGGACAGATAGTTCTGAGCAAAAGAAAGCAGTCCAAGACCCAGAAGCAGTCTGATCAGGGCTTACATTGTTTGCCGTTCCATCAGCATCTTCTGGACGCTTTACTGCATTGCGAAAACCAAATTGTTCCATTTTAGGATATTATCCTAAAATGGAATATTTTGGTTTTTGCAATGTCCTAATCTTTAGAGTTTTCACGGCTTTGACAGGGGACCACAACGGGTTTAGCACTTGTGAAACACAATAGACTGGCTATCATAATATTTAGTTGGCCTCAGGTCATGTGTAATTGAAATGAATACAACAAAACGCCGGTCACTCGGATTTTTTTTTTCTTTTCAAAGATTGTGTTAGCGGCAGGACAGAGTGAATAATCGAATTTTCACCCCTCCATGACCTGCTTGTTTCAATTAACTGATTGAATGACATAACAGTTACAGTATTGATCGAGCGAGATGAAAAAAAAAAATACATTTCAGTGTGTATATATTTTTTCTGCACATTTTCTGCAGCAAGAAATTGCATAAAATTGAGACAGTTTTTAATTTAAAAAAAAAAAAACACACATAAAAAAACAACAACTGGAGAATCATGATGGTATTATAAAGCTTCCCTGGGACTAGCACAGGGATATACCCCTACCCCACCCTACCTTTCCCTGATTTACAGCGTTAGCTAATGACTCGTTGCCTTCTTGCTGCACTGCTCAAAACATTTTTAAAAAAGGATCAGCTGATTTTTTCCTTAGCTATTACTACAACATATACCCAGTTCAACAGACCATAAATTCGACCGTCAGTGGCCAAGAATTTCTCATTTGTTTGCAGCATTGCCTTCAAGACAACAGGAATTTCAATACACTAATGCCCAGGTCTATGGAAAAATATTAGGTGCTCCTTTCATATTTTAAGCAGTGTATTTACAGACGGACAACCCTCGAAAGACTATCTTATGATCAGAACTGAAATGCCTTCCACTGCAATGATCAACTGTCATTAGTTTCTTAAATCTCACAGCTGTTGGTTTGAGCCTCGTATGGCGCACAAGTGAGAGGTCAGGGAGCTGCGGTTCTTAACAATCGGCTCGACAATATAAGTGAAACTAATGTCACATAAAACAAGAAAATCTTAAAAAACCGATAATAATAATAATTAAATGGAAGTGTGTTTTGTAATATGTCTTTAGTTAAGGATCCTGAATATGACTCACGTCAGCTATGTCGGTAGGCACCCACAACCGTAATACTGACACTGGGTAGCTCAAAATTGGGCTGTCCAAATATACTGCGGTCAATTTTGAAATTGACCTGATTTCAAAATAGTTTCCAACATGGTGCACTGTTTATTTGCGTGTATTAAAGGCCCCATTGCTCTATCAGCATAAACATTTTTTTATCATGAGTTATCATTGTTATAACTTTAAAGTCCCCGTAGTCCTATCAGCGGTAAAGTCCCCGTAGTCCTATCAGCGGTAAAAACGCCTAAACTCAAATCATTGTAAAAAGCTGTTCAACCTTCACGTTTGGTACTAAAATGTGGGTTGGTGTGCATATACGGAGTCATATTGCTGGCAAAAGTAGAGAAAACAAGTTTTTGAAAAATAACAATTCGCTACACAAATTACAGTTTCCTGTTCTGGTTTCCCGTCTAGCAATGCTATATAAACATAGGCGGGATAGTGATTGGGACTCCACATTGTACAATTTATTTTTACCATTTTAGGAAATCGGAAGTAGGTCATTATAGTTGCCAACTAAAATGACCCAAATAAGTTTTCAAATCCCATTTATGTGAAACTGGAGGATGTTTTATTATTTTAAAGCTGGCTAATCCCGGCCATTTACAAGGACGAAACTATAGTGAGAAGCTTGCAGCGATACCTCATGATAATTTTTTTTTATGCTGATAGAGCAATGGGGCCTTTAAACCAAAAGTAGAAATCAAAAGTAGATCTACGTCGAAAAAAAGAAACTTTTGAATATCTGCGTCTGTTTTCTATTGTAAAATTACCAACAAGAGAAACATTTTGAATTAATATATGACAGAGTGCTAGTATTCGCGGTGCATGCGACGGGAAATATTCCTTGACCTTTGATATTATTGGCTAAATTTTGACATTCGTGTTATTTGACCAATGAAATCTCGTGAAATGTGGAACACTATCGAAATCATACGCGTCTGTGACGCGAAAAATCAGAATTGGAAGTTATGAATGTAGCCGAAAATTTACAAAATCGGTGCTATGAACATTCGCATTTAGTCTGGATATAGATTTCAATTGACAATATAAAGAATTTGTCATGAAATAATGTTTATGGATAAACCTCCATACTTTTCTACCAATTTTGCAAAGGGTATCAACTTTTATGACATCCTATTTGGTCCCATGGGCACAAAATGGGATCTACTTTTAAAGGAAAGAAACTAAACCAAAAGCTAGTCCTAGGTGGAGCTCTAGATAAGAGGGGGACCAGGTGATAATTGAAGGATATTTTTTTTTATTTCTCATTGAAACCATATGTTGCGACCCTTCATCTGAACCGTCTTGTCACAACATATGTTTTTATAGAGAAATAACAAGAATTATCCTAAATTATCACCAAATACTCTCTCTTATCTAGGGCTCTGCCTCGGGGAAGGAATTCTTGGCTTTACGTGTCGACCTCGATTGTGTGAAGGGGAGCAAAAAGGACAATAATTGTCAAAGGACAATAAAGCGCGACTTTGCCGGAGCTTGACTTTAAAAAGTGCAAGTTTAATATGGACAATACCGGCCGAGTGAAATGAGATTAACTGCAGTGTCAAAATAAACAGTTCTCCGAAAAATAATTCAATCCTCTAAAATATTGCAATAACAATATTAATGAACAGTAAAATACAGGTCACAGTCATCTGGAAGTAACATGAAGTCAATCACTGTATCTGAGTATACCATTACACCAAGCATAATAAATGTCAATGAAAGTGTTTAAGACATATTGGCTTAAATTACTGAACCATGAAATTTAAGTCACACTGACCTATTATTAGTATGAGGTCACTTACAGTCTCAGCCCAAACCCATAACACAAGTATAATGCAAATCCATGTTCAAGTGTTAGAAATATGATGCAAAATCACTGGGCCATGAAATATAGGGCAAACTGACCTACGATTAGTATGAGGTCACTCACAGTATCAGCCCAAACCATGAACCCAAGTATAATGCAAAACCATGAAAGGATGTTAGAAATATGAGGTATACTCACTGGACCATGAAATAAAGGTCATGCTGACCCTTAGATGATATCATTTATAGTGTCAGCCCAAACCATGTATGGCAGTATGGTGCAAATCCATAAAATATAAATCGTGATAGAAATACAAGGCAAAATCACTGGACCTTGAAATAGGGGCCGAACTGATCTACAATTAGTATGAGGTCACTAATTGTGTTAGCCCAAACCATTAGCCGAAGTTAAAGTTTAATCCATGAAATAGTGTAATAAAATATGAGGCAAAATCTCTTGACCATGAAATATAGGTCACTGTGACCTACTGTTAGTTTGAGGTCAAACTTTTGGTCATATCGAGTCATTATCGCAAGGAATCATGTTCGTTCATCTAATAGTTTTCAAGCAATAAGGCAAAACCACTGAACCATGATATCTAGGTCACTGTGACCTACTGTTTATTTGAGGTCAATCTTTGGGTCATACTGAGTCATTATCAGAAGAATCATGTTTGTACATCAAATAGTCTTCAAGCTATAAGGTAAAGTCATTGGACAATAAAATAAAGGCCACTACTACCTACTGTCTTCAAACTTGCTCCATTGATACGTCTGGGGAAGATCAACTGAAAGAAGCGATGTATATCGGGCCATGACCTATATTTCACGTTTGATTGAAAATAGACAAAACAAAATCACTTGTTGCGTTTAGCTCGGTTTTTAAGTAACTGCAAGGGCTAGAGTCTTCAAACCTGCTCAATAGATACATCTGGAAAAGATCTACAGAAAGCAGTGAAGCATACTGGGCCATGATCTATATTTAACGGTTGACTGCACATATATAAAATACTCACCTGCTGCGATCAACTCAGTTTCCAAGAGACCACAAAGGCTAGAGTCTTCAAACTTGCCCCATAGATACGGCTGGGGAAGATCTACTGAAATGATTGGGCATTTGCGCATATTGGGTCATGACCTGCATTTCACGGTTGATTGAACATATATTAAGATACTCACCTGTTACGGTTAGCTCCGTTTCCAAGTAATCACAAAAGCTAGAGTCTTCAAACTTCCTCCATAGATACATCTGGGTAAGGTCTACCGAAAGCAGCGATTTATATCGTGCCATGACCTATATTTCACGGTTGATTGAACACAGAAAATATTCACCTGCTGCGTTTAGCTCAGTTTCTAAGTAATCACAAGGACTAGAGTCGTCAAAACTTGTACGACACCATAGATACGTCAAGGGAAGATCTACCGAAAGCAGCGATACATATTGGGCATTGAGCTGTAAATGTGGTCCAGTGATTTTGATTTACATCGCCAAGACTATTTGATGTGTGAACCTGTTTGCTTGGGATAATGACTCAGTATGAACCAAAGTTTAACTTCAAACTAACATTAGGTCGCAGTAGCCTATATTTTATGGTCCTGTTAGAGACTGTTTGATGTACGAACATGATTGCTTGGAATAATGACTTAGCATGGACCGATGTTTGACATCAAATTAACAGTAGGTTACAGTGACCTAAGTTTTATGGTCCTGTGATTTTGCCTTATAATTTGAAGACTTTTTGGTGGACGAATATGATTCTTGGGATAATGCCTTAGTATGACCGGATGTTTGACCTCAAGCATACAGTGGGTCACAGTGACCTATATTTCATGGTCGATAGATTTTGCTTTTTAACTTGAAGACTATTTGATGCACAAACACGATTGCTTCTGCTAATGACTCAATATGACCAGATGTTTGACCTCAAACTAACAGTAAATAACAATGACCTATATTTCATGGTCCAGTGATTTTACCATATATCTTAAAGACTGTTTGATATTTGTATATGATAGCTTGAGATAATGACTCGTTATGACCCAAAGTTTGACTTCAAACTGACAGCAGGGCACATTGACCTTTATTTCTTGGTCCGGTGATTTTGCCTTATATCTTGAAGACTTTTTGATAACAAACATGATTGCTTGGGATTATGTCTCGGTATGACCCAAAGTTTGACTTCAAACTAACAGCAGGACACATTGACCTATTTTTCATGGTCCAGTAATTTTCCCTATGATCCAAAGATTGACCTTAGACAAAAAGTAGGTCACAGTGACCTATATTTCATGGTCCAGTGGTTTTGCCTTATTGCTTGAAGACTATTAGATGTACGAGGATGGTTGCCTTCGATAATGACTCATTTTGCCCGGATGTTTGACCTCAAACTAATAATAGGTCACAGTGACCTATGTTTCATGGTCCAGTGATTTTACCTTATATTTTATAAGACTATTACAAGGGTTAAACTTTAACTTCGGTTAATGGTTTGGGCTAACACTATAAGTGACCTCATACTGACTGAAGGTCAGTGTGACCCTAGTGATTTTTGCCTCATAATTCTATTACTATTTTATGGATTTGCATCATACTGTGTTTCAAGGTTTTGGGCTGACACTTTGAATGATATTTTGTTAATTGAAGGTTAGCATGACCTATATTTCATGGTCCTGTGATTATACCTCATATTTCTTACACCATTTCATGGATTTGCATTATACTTGGGTGACCTCATACTAACTGTAGTTAAGTGACCTATATTTCATGGTCCAGTGATTTTGCATCATATTCTAACATTTGGATATGGATTTGCATTATGCTTGGGTTATTAATTTGGACTGACACTGTAAGTGACCTCATCTTAATTGTAGGTCAATGTGACCTATATTTCATGGCCCATTGATTGAAGCCAATATGCCTAAAACAATTTCATTGACTTCTATTATCCCTGGTGCAGCTCTAAGTTCTAAAGTGACATGATATCACATCATGTTATCGTACCCCATATATCAGGTGAATTTTGCAGCAGATGCATGATAAATATTTTATGGTCCAGTGGTTATACCTCATATTTTTTATTTTTTTTTTATCATGGATTTGCATTATACCTGGGTTCATGGTTTGGGCTAACACTGTGAGCTACCTCCTACTAATTGTAGGTCAGTGTGACCTACATTTCATGGTCCAGTAATTTTGCATCATACTTCTTACACTTTAACATGGATTTGTATTATACTTGGGTTATAGGTGTGGGCTAACACAGTGAGTGACCTCATACTAATTGTGGGTCAGTCTGACCTATATTTAATGGTCCAGTGATTTAAGCAAATGTGTCTAAATCAATTTCATTGACTTCTATTATACCTGGTGTAATGGTACATTCAGATACAGCGATTGACTTCAAGTTGCTTATAGGTTACCGTAACCTATATTTTGCTGTTCATTGATATTGTCATATCTCCTGCAATAGTTTAGAGGTTTGATTTGTTCTTAGAAGAAGTGTTTATTTTGACACTGCAGTTGATCTCATTTCACTTGGCCAATATTGTCAATATTAAACTTTCGCTTGTTAAAGATTTACTCCCTTGATAATAATAACAAAAAGACGATTTGATGAAATATTTCATGCAATACCTCCGACATGGCCTTATTATACATTTGAAATAGAGTCAGGATAATAAATATTTGTTAAAAGTGACTTTAAACGCGCTCGCATTATTGGACAAAATAATTTATTCATACGTCACAATCACGTGCACGAATAAGAAAAATACATGTACATGATCACATGACACACGTGGTCAAAATAGAATAGGTAATTTGCATTTTAATTAGAAGATTATTTTTCATACCACATTTATCGAAAAAAACATTTGAAACTTTCGTTACCCGTTGATGTTATATTAATAATCACGAATATTTTAAACTGTTCAATCATTTTTACTGGGATGTGGAGCGCATAAGAAACTCTTCCTACCATATTAGTCATAATTGTATGAAATTAAACATAAGAAGGATACATATAATGCGTAAGCTTAAAGGTTAATTTCTGTTAGGTGAATTTTTGAGACATAATAAAAATCGGGTGACAGAAATGAATGCAACAAACAAGGGCGTAGCTACCTATACGCAAATACGCAGGTGCGTATTGAAATTTTGTCAAACTGACAAAATTTCAGCACACACCTGCGTATTTTCATGCCAAAATGTTGTTTACTGGGCATAATTTTAATACTAACTGCCACCAGACACGAATATTTGAAATATCTTAGCGACTTGAACCCCCATTATTGCCCTTAATGAGTATAAAACATGATTTTGCGTTCTGTGTAATTGCCCCTAGCTACGCCCCTGCAACAAAAGCGTTCTAACAGGGATACAACAAATACAGTATGCACAGACATAATGATTTAATCATCTTCGCACCACGAGTGGTTATGTCTAAAACCTACGTGGCCTTCGGTAACGAAGGTTTATATACAGGAACTTATTCATAATACATGAATGATAGTGTCAGTAAAATATGGGCTTGAGTTCTCAAGTATGCTTTACGATCGTTTGATAAGTCGTGTGTTAAATTTTTGGCACCATGTTCGAAATGGTAACTTATAATATGGTAACTTTTAATACAAACTCCTATCTTACGTGCCATTCAAGGCCTTGCAATAGCTGTAGAGATGCTATTCCTACAGTACAATGAAATTAGGACATATTGACATACAAATATACTTATCTTTTATCTATCTTATTGACATCGTACAAAAGAGTTAAGACATTTCATTGCCTTTTCATGATTCAGATCTTCGTAACGAAAGTTAAGTAACGGAGGTTTAAAACAGACCGTCAATAATACATGTCAACCAATCATTGTTGAAGCAAAGGACTTCTGACAGTTTCAGGGCAAATCTGCCTATTTTTTGGCAAATTGTTGCAGTTTCCTACAAAAGCAAAATTTAATTTTAAACTGTTTAGCATTTAGATAGATTTACGCACTATAAAGAGGTTTTATTAGTGCTTTTGAAAAAAAGCATGTCTACAGACTGGCTGAGTTTCTAAAGAGGGGTAAGTAAAAGTTTCACTCACTCAAGGTATAGCCATTTTTTTTATTTATTGATTCTAACTTTAATAAATATGCTGAAATTAAAATAAACACTACGGTTGCTGGTAGTATGCATTATATTAAGTATAATAGACTGTTGTCTTATTTTTTAAACGGAAGGTCTAATTACTCCGCGGGTAAGTACCCCGCCCACTTTATTCAGTTTCTCAGCTGTAGACCATCCCCACGCCAACCCCACCAACACACACACATGCCTCAGTGTGCCAATCACCTTTAATGATATGATGCACACGCATACATACATGCAAAGTGGCTCGCTGAGACACGCGGCGGAGGGAATCTTAAAATAACTTTTATCATTTCTATTATATCTGGTATTACAATGAGAAGCGGTTAAACCTTCACGTTTGGTGATAAAATGTGGGTTGATGTGCATACACTGTGCCATATAACTGGCAAAAGGTAGGAGGAAAACACGATAAATTGCTTCTTAGTCCATGATCAAACAAAATCAAAATCCCACTCTTGTATTTTTAACATTAAATTTTACTTATTCATTTATTTTTTCAAGTATTACCATATTGAACAGAGGCACCTGGTTTCAAAGGTATGAAATCCATCGTGCAAAATAACACGTTGGATTTCATACGTGCCTATGATACTGAACAACGAGACTGCAGTTGCAGTTATAGGCATTTGAGTCTGCAGTTGCAGTCATACAACGGCAAGAGTTACCGCATACAACATGATGTGTCATTTGCCTCGGCGTACGAGAACGTTGTTTAAATTGAAACTGGTAAATATTCCCACCACTTTTATGATCTTTCTATATGTACAGTTTATATTAATCTATTCAGTATTTAAAGGTACTCTCTTGTTGAGGCACTCCAGCAAGTGGTTTTTAGTGGATCAAAATTTTAGGTTTAACTTAGAGCAAGGGGACTTTTATGACTTTTGCAGCATTGGCTGACAAAGCTTGTAACATAACGCCTGTTTCTTCACTTATCATCCCGGTATGTGTTTCCGCGCGGTATATGTTTCAGAGCCCTAACTATAATAATAAACTGTGCATGGTAGAGCGTCTGCACTGAAGAATTTTTTTAACATCTATATTCTGCAGAGGGTCTTGTTCCTTACCATAATAAAGAATGGCCAAAAATATCAACTAGGAGGAAAGACATTAAAAATTAAAACATGATGTGCTTTGAATAGCCATTTTTCATAATGCACTTTTGTTATGATTGTTGTGACCCCTAAATTTTTTAAACTAGCAAAATTTTGTAAGAGAAACTTGCTGTCTGTTAATAGTATGCTTAATATCTTTAATGTCATGCAATAGTTGAGGTTCACTGAAAATATATTAGTACTTTTCAAAAATGTTTCTGACAAGACGGTCCTTATATTCAAAAGAAGTGTTTAGCAGTACCAGTAAGTAACGGTATGTTGCATTGTTTTGTTTATAATCTAAGTCGTAAAGATCAAAATTATTTTTTTTCTTATGCAGTTATGTCACCATGTCCAGTTGTAACACAATGTGCATGTCAATCTTTAATATTGAAGTTTGGAACTTTATAGAAATTTCCAATTTGGGGCATAGGGGTTGCCAAGTTTGAAAAAAAGGCTGTCATTGCTCCAAGGTTGGCATGCTATCTGAAATTATTACCACCATCTCAAGAAAGATTGGCTAATGATTGATACCTTTTATTAAATGGTGTCAATAGGAATATGCATACTCCTGAAATCAGTATTTTCTCCTCACCAAACCAAATAAAATTTTACTTCAAAATTTTAAAAAGGGCTCTGAAACACATACCGCGCTAGAAGGATAAGTGAAAATAGGTAGTCTCCTCAAATACAAACTCCTGATTTTAATTCTATACAAGATTTCATGAGGACAAGAGTAATGGCTGGCTAAACATTACAGGGGACTTTAAATGTGTTTTCGGGCTAGCCTTGCTGCATATGCATTTAAGAAGTTGATTTTGATCTTAAGGGCTCTGAAACTGATGTCGCTGGGATATAATATACCTTGACTCTTTCTGGAAATTAAGTATGAAAATATTTGGTCTCAGACCCTGACGTCATAAGTAGCCCGTGCGGTAATATATAGTGCAGTTCTACGTGATATTTTGGGTATATTTTGTCCCTCACTTTTATTTACTTATTAAATGACAATTTGTCGTTGAATCCATCACATCTCGACTGTGTAATCTTACAGTGGACTTACGACAAAATAGGATGACAGCTAAAAATAATATGCGGACTTTTCTTATAAAAGTGAGGGACAAAATTCACACCCCGTAGCATGGAAAATCTTTGCTGTCTATATAACCGGCATAGATTCTGATGATTGTGCACTTTGTATTCTGAAGAGAGCAAACGACAATTTCAATGACACTTCAGGAGCCAAATTTCGACAGTGTGCTATCAATAATATTGCCTGTTCTAAAAATGTTAAACTTTCCCGACTTTGCTTTGAAGGTTTAAATATCTTTGGCGCCAAAATGCACGTGGTGCACTGCACGCGAAAGTGATGTCAAAAGCCTTCACTTAAACAACCTTGAAATATTTGCAAAACAAAATGATGTTCAGACAACTGATTACTAACACATACTAAGAAATCCCGTAGGTGTTCGAAGCCATGCCCTGTGCGAAGCCATGTCCCCTTACTCTACCCAAAACCATTTCTCGTAGCTAAATACTGACTTGCAGCATAGTGCATGACCTCTTTTGTCTATTTTTATCATTTTTTGTTTTGAGGTGGGTTTTCCAGTAGTAAAAATATTCCTTCTGGTTTCCAGCCTTTGATGAGGTTCATTTTAATTTTAATAAAGCTGGGAACCACCCATTGTGACATCACAACAGAAATGATGTCATCACTAATCACCTGATCTGTTTTGGAATATGACCATTTCAGCAAAGGGTTGTTTGCAGTGTCAGCTACACTTATGCATCTTTTTGTTTTCCAAAAAGATATTACTTATGAAAATAAGTAAAAAGTATGCAAAGACCAGGAACTGAAACAATCAAAATCCAAATCCAGCCCAAATCAATAACTGCTATAAGATATAAGCATAAATTCTTCTGAAATGATTTCATGTTGATTTTATATGAAATGGTAATTTTCAAGAATGTGCTTGAAACATGCCACCCCTACAGCAATAATGGTTATCTTGAGGCGGCCATTATGAAACTGAAAGAGATTACTTTCCAAACTTGAGAGCATGCCAATGAATTTCAAAAACTCTACAGGACAAATCTGACTACGAGAAATGGTAGTAAACTGAACCATGTAAGTGGAATTTGCTGTTTCTTTATCCTTTAAGTATAAACTTCGAAAAACCACTTGCTGGAGTGCCTCAACAAGAGAGTAGGTTCCTGTACTTTGAAATGCATCATAATTTTGATGAATTTTCATCCAAGTTGTTGGAAAGCACTTATAGAAGGGAATGAATAAGTTTCACTAAAAAGTGTAAATAAAAAAAATATTAGAAAAGTTGTTTTGCAAGGGATTTCCTAACTCTGCTTCGCACACCAGTTAGTGCTATTTTTAGTTCGCGACAAAAATAGATAACGCAGCTGACGTCATGCTGCATTGCATTTTGGGATAGTTTTAACCCATCCGCCATGCCAGGACCTCTAGGAGAGCTCACGGCAAGGGAAAATTGACCTTTGGAGAATGGCATCAGAAATCGCGCACTTATAGACATAATAAACATAGTTATTTTTAGAACTGGAATTCCAACGAAAGAAAATAAACCAAAAGGGAAAACGACTATTTTCTTCAACATCTGACGAGTTTCTCAGTAGCAACTAATTCAGAAAAATAAGAGAATTCAATACTGCTCAGAAAAAGACGAAATTATTTAGTGGACATAATTGACATCACTAGTCCAGGAACCTACCTTTAAATGAAGATAAACACAACTTTCCTATACTGTAAGAGACATATGGAAGAACTCGTAGAGTGGGTGCGGGAGCCTCATACCAACCATTTAAAAATACCGTAAACCGCTCTTAGTACTGGAAAATTTCGTCCCTAGAAATACGTCATTTTCTTTTTTTTATTATTATTAGTATACCTAATTTATATAGCACCTTTAGCATATGTACATACGTTCAAAAATGCTTTACACAAGATCTACATATTAAACATACGCAGACACAAAAACACCTAAAAAGACACTGATCTACAAATGGAACCATAAAACAGTTAAATAATTTACAGCTGTTCGGTTAAAAAGTATTTATATGTTATGTTGCAAACTATCCCAGATCCACGGACTCAACGTCACTGTTGTTTCTGTTGTTGATCAGCCCCACAGGTGGGATTTAACTCTCATGTATTTTACTCACAGGTAAGGTTGATTAACAAGATGTGGATGTCGGATCAAGGTCTGGAAACTGTGCCTGAAGCAGACCCGCAAACCTGCAAGTGCTGTTGATGTAGTGGCCCAGTTCTGTCTGTATTGTGTGGTGCCAACCATCAATTTCTGGGTGGCTGTCAGGTCCAAGTAGTTCCTTCAGGTCTAGGGAGAGAATGCCTAATGACTGATGTAGTGATTTGAGGAGCTATTCTCTCTGACTGTCATATTGAGGACACTGCAGAAGATAATGTTCTGTGGTTTTTAGTAGACCGCAATCACATAAAGGTGATATGAGCCGCGACACGAGAAAACCGACAAAGTGGTTGTGGGCCCAGCTTAGACTCAGATCAGCCTGGGCATCCGCCCAGTCTGATCAGAGTCTTCGCTGTCCACATGGAGGGAGCTGAGGCCCTTAGCTACCCTTTGAGCTCTTAACAAAGAGTCTGATCAAACTTTGCAGATGTCCAGGCTGATCTGAGTCTGCTCTGGGCGCACAACCACTTTGTTGGTTTTCATGTGTCGCGGCTCATATGTTCTGTCCAGTCTTGCTTCGGTGAGCCCTCAGGGTTGAATAGCCTGTCTGGAGTTTCAGGATAAGTTGATACATAGATTTGTCTGGAAAACTACTTATAGTGCATGAAATGAAATCTTAAAATACCTTCCCAGTATATGCAAGTTAAACAGTTTCCATACATTTGTATGAATAAGTGAGTGTTAAGCGACTTTTCTCATAATGGGAAAACTTCAAAATTTCACAGAAGACTTTTGAACTCAAAATAAAACCAAATACAGTTTTCAGATACTTTTCTTGCAGATTTGCAGATTTCTTGATTTTATAGCCATCCGATCATAAGGTTCTATCTTCGATATATTCAAGTTTTCCAGTACTCAGTTTACTTATTTGATCTTTGCTAGGGTAAAAACATGAGTTTATCAATACAATTTTAACGATAAGTCGTGCTTGATTAGCATATGTAGGTAGTCATAATAGACATAGTATCAGAACCATCGTCGGCTCTTACCGACCATAGAAATAATATTGTCAGTTTAAGTAGTTTAAGTAGTTATAGTGGGAAAAGTTACAACAAAATAAAAGCCATCTCGTGGAAATTCCAGCAAAGAGGCATTTCAACTAGCATCTGCACATCTACTTAGATTAGGGTCACCGTTTTTAGCTCGCCTGAGCACAAAGTGCTCAGGGTGAGCTTTTAGGATACCGTGATGTCCGTCGTACGTCCATCCGTCCGTCAACTTTTGCTTGAGTACACTCTAGAGGGCACAGTTTCGATCCAATCTTCATGAAACTTTGTCAGAATGTTAGTCTTTATAAAATCTAGGCCAAGTTTGAAATTGGGTCATGTCGGGTCAAAAACTAGGTCACTAGGTTAAATCTTAGATAAACCTTGTGTACGCTCTAGAGGGCACAGTTTTCATCCAAAGTTCATGAAACTTTGTCAGAATGTTTAGCCTAATAGTATCTAAGACAAGTTCGAAACTGGGTCACGTCGGGTCTAAAACTAGGTCACTAGGTCAAATCATAGAAAAACCTTGTGTACGCTCTAGAGGACACAGTTTTGATCCAATCCTTATGAAACTTTGTCAGAATGTTTATCTCCATAAACTCTAGGCCAAGTTTGAAACTGGGTCATGTCGGGTCAAAAACTAGGTCACTAGTTCAAATCTTAGAAAAACCTTGTGTACGCTCTAGAAGGCACAGTTTTGATCCAACATTCATGAAACTTAATCAGAAAGTTTATCCTTATAATATCTAGGACAAGTTTGAAACTGGGTCATGTCGGGTCAAAAACTAGGTCACTAGGTCAAATCATAGAAAAAACTTTGTGTATGCTCTAGAGGACACAGTTTTGATCCAATCTGTATGAAACATTGTCAGAATGTTTATCTCTATAAACTCTAGGCCAAGTTCGAAACTGGGTCTTGTTGGGTCAAAAACTAGGCCACTAGGTCAAATCTTAGAAAAACCTTGTGTACGCTCTAGAAGGCACAGTTTTGATCCAAAGTTCATGAAACTTTGTCAGAATGTTTATCCTTATAATATGTAGGACAAGTTTGAAACTGGGTCATGTCTTTCAAGTTTGAAAGTAGGTCATGTCGGGTAAAAAACTAGGTCACTAGGTTAAATCTTAGAAAAACGTTGTGTAAGCACTAGAAGGCATAATTTTTATCCAATCTTCATGAAACTATGTCATCTTAATGAAATCTAGGTAAAGTTTGAAACTGGGTCGTGTCGGGTCAAAAACTTGGTCACTAGGTCAAATATAAGAACGAGCTTGTATACGCTCCAGAGGGCACAGTTTTGATCCAATCTCAATGAAACTGTCAGAATGTTTATTCTTACAATATCCAGGCCAAGTTTGAAACTGGGTCATGTCTGGTCAAAAACTAGGTCAAATGTTAGTATGGTAAAAACTCTTATAAATCTTCACCAGAGCCAGTGAACTGATTAATGCTCAGGTGAGCGATTCAGGGCCACAATGGCCCTCTTGTTTTTTTTTGTTTTTTTTTTTTTCGGCTCTTGAACAAGCAGTGTAAATTCAAACTGCTAAATGGACAGTCTCATATGGGTCTACAATGTTTGCAATTTTGCCAGCAATTAGTGATACATCGTCCTATTATCAAATGTTTTGAAGTATTGCAGTTTGCACTGAGAAACACTTGAAATGCAAGTATGCAAGTACGTTGGCCATCTTCTTGGTGGATTTTTTCAGGTCAACATTATATTTGGACTGCCACATTGCTGACCGGCTTTTACTAAATGTGATGCTTGTATCGATATTTACACTATTTAGCCATTTTTGGCTCTAATTCACTACACTGGTAATCTGAGATAGACATACGCACAATTTTTAATGTGAGTGGACACACCTTCAGGTGAGGTATCTCTGCCATTTTCATTTACGCCTCCCTTCTCAATGGGGTTGACTCTTAAAGAACAAATTTGCAAATTATCCTCTTTAAGAGTAGACTCTTTTACAGAGCTCTAGATAAGAGGGAGTATTTGATGATAATTAAGGATAATTTTTCTTATTTCTCATCAAAACCATATGTTGTGACCCCTCATCTGAACCGTCTCGTCGAGGGGTCACAACATATGTTTTTATGGAGAATTAACAAAAATTATCCCTAATTATCACCAAATACTCCCTCTTATCTAGAGCTCTGTTTTAAAACAGCATCGTCATCTTGGAAAACAATCAGGAAATCACAAATATTGTCTTTAGTTTAAAAACATAAAATAGTGGAAAATAGGGTGGTACATTTCTGGTTTCAGTGTTATTTGTCATATTTTTTAAAGAAATCGAGAAATGTTTGGTAAATACCCGCAGTAACTGGTCGTACTTCCTCCCATGGTCGGTATTTCATGCTGACCATTGTGCCATAAAGTAGTCATTACGCTGCTTAAACAATCAAGCACAATGCTATCTGTGATACCAGTCTTTGCTGCACCGCCTTTATATCAGATTTTTCTGGATACCTACTGACTGTTTCTCGGCAGAAGAGCTTGACAGTGGCGGAAGCTGAAATAGTCGGTAATACTCGCACCCGCTCTATATAATCAGAGGTACCGTGCCATTTTACAGAGGACTCAACAAGATCAGATCAAGTTGAATAAAATTACTATTTTATTATATATCTGTCAATGTCAAAATACGAAATTATTCATTTTAGCATAGATTACCTTTCCAAACTAACAGGAGAGTCAACAAAATACAGATCAGGTGTGACAGTATGAGTATTGGATCATGTGATATTATTCGACAGTCAAGTTTCTCCTAGGGGTTCTGCCAAACTTCTTAGCATCAGTAATTTGGCTATATAGACAGTTGGACATATTAAACTCCCAGAGAAAACTTTTACGACCATAAAACAATATTCATCAGCAATGGTTATTGATTTTATAACCATGGCATGTATACAAATGAACAAGCATGTCAATAGTTTTTAGCTCAGTAATCCCCTGCACCCTATAGCATGGAACTTCTCAAATAGTAAAGGTCAAAGTCTGCCTTTGCAAACAATGTAGACCCTGATTGTCTATCCCTATGGGGGTAAACTATTGTAGAGATTGCTTCAGACCATTGACCCTTCATGTGGATTACCTTGTCAATTCGTCAGTGATAGTCTCCCTTACAGTTGATCAGCTCTGCAAGTACCAGAAAAGGATCGACACGAACACTGTCTTGTAGTATAGCTAGGTGCCCAAACATTTCTAAACAAAGGTCAACTGTATTTGATAACCATACCTCTGCCAGCTGATTGAGGACGTCTTGTCTAAGTGCTCATATAAGTCCAAACACCATGACGATCCAGAAAATGAGTGAAATGCTTATCTTATTGACATGGTCCTCAGTAAAATTTGTTGAAGGTGAGGCAGGCTTTTTTCTGAAAGCTTATACTTGTTGTCTTCACAGTTTAGAAGGCTTTTGCAAAGATGTGACTTGACAAAGACGCTGTTTCATAGATGTTGTGAGAGGTCAGAGCTCCAGATAAGAGGGGGTATTGATGATAATTCAAAGATAATTTTTTTTATTTCTTAACGAAAACATATGTTGTGACCCCTCATTAGAACCGTCTCGACGAGACAGTTCTAATGATGGGTCACAAAATATGTTTTTATGGAGAAATATGGATAATTATCCCTGAATTATCTCTGTTACCCCTTCTTATCTGGAGCACTGAGAGGTCATATGCAAAACTGCAGAACTGCATATTAGGTACTGCCAGGTGGAACAATGCAAAAGGAACTGAAATTTTCACTTTATTTTGAACACATTCTATAGCTACCTACTAAAGGTTTTGCCTTAAATACCACAAACCAAATTTCTTACTACTATTTTGTACAAACTCGGAAAATATATCATGGAGTTTAATTGTTGTTGCATTCTACCAACAGCGAAATTGTGCAAAAATTGGCGACCTGAAAATTTCCCATTTTACAGAAAGCTGCTAGGATGCTAAATTGCAAATCAAACTCTCAACATCATGTGCTATTTTTAATTTATCATAGTTTTAATCTGTGATTTTTTGGTTTCCCATGATTTTCATTGATGGGTTTAGAAACCTTCACATGAACTTAACAGCTAAGTAAATGTGAGCCGCAAATCGAGAAAATGAACAATGTGGTTGTGCGCCCAGCGAAGACTCAGATCAGCCTGGGCATCCGCCCAGTCTGATCAGAGACTCTTTGTTAAGAGCTCAAAGGGTAGCTAAGGGCCTAAGCTACCTCCATGCGGACAGCGAAGACTCTGATCAGATCTGGCGGCTGCCCATGCTGATCTGAGTCTGCGCTGGCCGCACAACCACTTTGTTGGTTTTCTCGTGTCGCGGCTCATGTTTTAAACCATTGCAGGAGCCAAGGATGAGGGTTGGGATCCCATAAAACAGGTTCTGGCACTTTCAGTTGACAGTAAAACATGGAAACATCTGTGGAGCAAGCCGAAGACACAATTAAAGAAAACCCTGCCACGAAACTCAAAGTTAAATTTAATGCAGTTAAAGAGAAAACCAGTCCTAAAATAAGATATAATTATGTATTAGAGTACAAAGATGAAGATGATTCAAAGACTGCAACAAGTACTAGTCATACAGGACAAAATGATGAACTCAGTGACAGTGACACAATTGAGGAAGAAGATTTTGCAGAACCAGATTGGGCAACTCAGCAGAGAATAAGTAACGAAAATGAAAAGACAAGTTCTGAAACTAACAGTGTGGTGAAAAATGAAAATGAGGAAAAATCTTTTCCTGCGAATGAGACAGTAGATCAGAAAGGTCGTTTAAAATACTGTTGCGCAATATGTGGCAAGTTCTGTACAAATTCAAGCAAGTTGAAAGACCATGAGAGAATACATACCAATGAGAAACCTCATGCCTGCTCATACTGTTCACAGACTTTCAGATTGAAGGCTTCATTAGTTCGACATGTCAGAATTCATACAGGTAATGAGGGTTATCATAATGATTTAAAATATTTGGACAGATAAAAAAGTCTTAGCAAACAGTGCAGGCCCAGATCAGACTGCTCTTAAGGTAGCAGTCTGATCAGGGTCTACACTGTTTGCCACTCCATCAGCATCTGTTAGACACATTACTGCCTTGTTAAACAAACTGTTCTATTTTTAGGACAATAATGATAATTATGCACCCCCACCCCCCAACTATGAAAAAGTTGGTGGGACTTAATGCTTTTGGCTTGTCCAATGTCCATGCACTAGTCTGTCTTTCCATCTATCCTTCTGTGTGCAGCACTTTCTTTTGGCCTGCTGTAACTTTGAAGCTCACCTGCTAGAGTCTTGAAATTTAATAAATAGCTTTCTCATGAAAAAGTAGCTGACACATATTCTTTTTCTTTTCCAAGTTATGCCCCTTTTTGAAGTTATGTCCTTTTTACAAAAAAAGATGAAATTCTTGTAAGCAAGATATCTCAAAAGGCATATACAACCTTTACAATGTCACAGGCTTTTTGTGGAGTGGGGTATAGTGCAGTGGTTAGCGTACTGACCTTGCAATCCAAGTGTCGAGGGTTTGCTCCTCCACTTCTCCAGTCTTTCGGATGAGACTCACCTTAGCTGTTAGTGGGACATTAAACTCAAATCAGTCACTAAGCAATCATGAGGGGATTTGTATCGCCTGCGATGCCTTGTATATTATACAAGTCTGCCTCTATAAACCTAGTTACCCTACAAGTGTCAGTTTAATCAAGGTGCCATCTTACTCAAGGCACCAGGCGGGGGGCATCCGTGTACTGTGGACACATTTTTAGTTTCATTTTATTTCATTTTACTATTTATGGATATTTCGTTGATCCATTTTTGGATATCCTAAAGTCAATTAATGGATATCCTAAAATACAGCATAATATTGGATATCCATAATTTGATATTATGGATGTCCTTAATTCGATTAATGGATATATCCTTAATTCAATTTATGGATATCCAGTATCTACTGTATTTTTGGATATCCATTGATCAAATTATGGATATCAAAACATTGATTTATGGATATCCATAAATAGGAAAATAATGGTATAACAGCTCCCCATTCCCTGTTTATGGAATAGATATTATGGGTATTCATAAATCAAATTATGGATATCCAAAAATAGGGAATTAATAATAAAAATGGCACCCCATGTTTTTCTTTCTTTCTAGGAGAGAAGCCATATGTCTGCAAGCATTGTGGAAAAGCCTTTTCACAAAGTGGGGGTCTTTCAAAACACTACAGAATCCATACTGATGAAAAGCCCTATGTTTGCAACATCTGTCATAAGTGTTTCCGAGATGGAGGTCACCTGAGGGCACACATTGCAACACATACAAGAGATGTTCGATACAAGTGTGATTTATGTTCGAAAGATTTCGGTCAGAGAGGTAAATGGCTATGAGCTTCAGATCAGTTGAATTTTAGTTTAAACAATATTATTTAAGAAATAGATCAGCTTTAGCTGTGAATTGTTGAGTAATAATTCACTGTTTGGAGGTCAGTTGTAAAGGGGAATATATCATGAGTAATAATTCACTGTTTGGAGGTCAGTTGTAAAGGGGAATATATCATGAGCAAAGAGTGAGAGTGATATCTACTGACAACTGGCTGACAAACAGTGAATTATTACTCAGCAATTCAATGCTTAAGTTGAACTACAATGTGTTTTGATTCTAACACTCATAAACTCTGAAAAAGTATTCTTTTCATTCAAATTCTCCCAACCATCCTGCCAGCGCTTTCATCTTCAGCCATTATTCATAACTGTACCTCAGATAAATGAGCCTTTTTATGGCAATTTTTGGAGAAAAAAAGAGACGTTACACTGTCTAATGTCACAAAAAAGTCAATAGTCGCCAGTTACGTCAGCAGTTAAACTCACACGCTCAAAAACAGTGAATTGTTGCAGAATAAAACACAGAAGCTTTCCATTGCTTCTACATACACACTCAGTTAAAATTCACAATAATGTACATGTACAAGATTAAGCTGGTGCAAGAGGCCATGCCCACTGTTGCTCTTTTGAAGGCACTTGAACAGACTAAGTCAGACTGAATCTGTTATGTTTGCTTCTTTGGTATATTCCTTGCTTTTAAAAGATCTAACCTTTCTGACAGAATTTATATGGTTGTAACATGCAGTGGTCCAGATAACAAGGGGTAACACAGATAATTTAGGGATTATTTTCTAGATTTCTCCATAAAACCATATTTTAATGAGAGATGGTTCTTATGAGGGATCTCAACATATGGTTTGGATAAGAAATTAGAAATATTATCTCTCAGTTATCCTCAATACCCCCTTTTATCTGGAGCTCTGAATATGGTTGCTAATTTAATATACCGTTAATAAGTTGCAGTAAACCAAGAAACTGTTGTCCTATCAGAATACAAATTAAAAAAATGGCAAAATTTCATATGACAATGAACTTTCAAACTTTTTCTTTTTGTTGTATTTGCTCTACGCAAATATAAATGTTTGCATCTCTTGTGACAAAGAATTTTCAAACTTTTTCATTTTGTTGTAACTTTCTGTCTACAGGTGCTCTACGGAAACATAAACGTTTGCATACGGGAGATCTTCCTCATAAATGTAGTTTTTGTGACCGTGGCTACAATGACAGGTCACAGCTGGCAAGTCACATGGTTCGCCATACAAAACAATACCCATTTACATGTGAAATATGTGCACATGGCTTTGTATCCAGAGAAAACCTTGTCTCGCATTCAAGAATCCATACAGGTGTGAAACCATATTCTTGTGAGTTTTGTGAAAAGCGCTTCCGGTTCAAATCAAATTTAAACGGCCATCTTAGACAACACACTGGAGAAATGCCATATTCCTGCTCTTTTTGCTTGAAAAAATTCAAAGACTGGGGACACCATAAGTCTCATATGTTGACCCATACAAAAGAGAGGAAATATTCTTGTTCAATCTGTGGGAAAACATTTGCCAGAAAGGGTGGATTAACTGTTCATGTTCGTATCCATACTGGAGAAAAGCCTTATGGATGTGACCTTTGTCCTGAGCACTTTAGTACAAACAGATTACGTCAGAGTCACATGAGAAAGGTGCACGGTAAGGATTTAGAGACAGATTTGGAAGCTTCAGCTGAGAAGAAATCAGTGTCTCAGTTAAGAGGCTTGAAAAAAGATACTAGTGATGGATTGGAAACATCAGAGCTGGTGAAAATGTACATGGAATTTGAAAATATACAGTCTGTTGAGTCAGCCAAGAAATTTGAAAGTCTACAGTCTTCTGATTCAGCTAAAAAATTAGAAATTATACAGTCCACTGATTCAGCTGAGAAATTCCATGATATATGGTCTGCATATTTTGCTGAGAAAGTTAAAAATATCCAGTCTGCTAATTCAGCTAAGGAATTTCAAAATTTCCAATCTGTTGTTGATTCAGCAAAGAAATGTGAAAATTCACAGTCTTTTTATTCAGCTAAGGAATTTGAAAATATCCAGTCAGTTGATTCTGCTAAGAAATTTGAAAGTGTACAGATTGCTGAATCAGCTAAGAAAGATACATTGTAGGAATTATGTGTGTGTTGTACTTTTGGCTATTTGTTTTGATCTTTATTTTTTTTAAAGGCTTTTTAAGGCATTGCTTATGAAACTGAGGTCACACAGTGTACTTTCAACCTGTACTATTGATAACGAATTGAATTATATTAGAACTGTCTGTCTATCACCTTTCACACCACCCACACATAGCTGGAGCTTTGTTAGCATAAAGGGAAATCTCCCTATACTATCTTCAATTTACTTTTTATTATCCCTCGCCAAAGATGGAGGGATATAGTTCTCTCCATGTCTGTCCATTCTTCCGTCCATCTGTCCATCACACTGTTAGGCTACTTTGCCATTTCCAGTTTTCCTCCCTTCTCAGTGGGGGGCTGACTCTGAAAGGAAAGCATTTTTTCTTTTACAAGCAAATTCTTTTAGAGTAGATACCATTTTGGAATGAAAACAAACAGGAAGTCAAGTTATTTCCCTTGAAAAAATGGCAAAAAAAAATACAGATGTATACCCATTCACCTTAAAATATTGAACTGCAGCAGTATCTCTTCTGTTCAGTACACTCTGAGATTATAAGTATCTTTCATAAGTATGAGGTGTGGATAGAAAAATCTGTCAGGAGGGTCACTGTTCGGCATCATGAGTGATGCCGAACAGTGATCCCGAGTGACGGATTTTTCTGTCGGCACCTCACTCCCATGATAGATACTTTTTCTTGCACACCATGTTTTGTATTATTTTTAAAACTTGTTAAAATGGGTAATTGTAGTGCCTCAGTGGTTTCTATTTGATTTTAAAAGAAGGCACCGCTTTCAACGATCGCCATTCGGCTCTTTCCGTCAACGTCTGGCATGCATAAACTGACGTCATTTTGCCGTTTTCGTTACGTAATCATCTAAAACGCCAACGTCACTTGACGACGCAGATACGTGACCTCCATTACAACCTATGCATTGAATGCTTGTGATATTTACCCGGTCCTGGGTGAGATAACATGGGTGAGATAAGATTTGTAGGTACAGGGGAAGCACGCGGATATCTTTATCCGGTGTGCAAGAAAATTCTTGATAAAAGCATAATTCTCATTATAATGGACTAATAGAATAGTGTACACATCATTCATATGTAATTTCATGCCTAATTGAAAACTATAAGAGCCTGTCATGAACTAACCATTTTCTTCCACTTTTAGCAAACTCAGATTATAAGCTTCAAAACAGGACAATTTTAAAATTGAAACCAGTGATCAAAGTAAATTTTGAGCAACCCAGTGAGTCTTTCGGGTCTGAAAACATGTGTAAACACAGTTTTCAGTTCCTAAATAGTCAGGAAATCTGATTGGTTGACTGTTTTCTCTTGCAAAAGACATTAATGAAAAAAAAAAAAAAGCTAGCCTCACATCTCCCTAGCGTCAGTTTGCTGGGGACACATCATTACAGGTTTAGTAATATCATTGAAAACAGAGAATTGAATCATTTGAGAATGAACTATAGGTTTGAAAAAATCACACTTTTCCATTGTACAAATTTCAGATAGCATCTCGCTTATAATTTGAGGGGAGAATGGCATACAGTGTTTGCCATGCTCCATTACCATTGACATCACAGATCTGTAACCATGGCAACTATGAAATTACCAACTGTTATGCTATGAGCTCAGTACCATGGCAGAATGAGGTCTCGATGACATCTTTTTGACATCCATATGAACTCTTAGTTGCTATGGTAAAAGATCTATGACATCATTGGTACATGTATTGGAGCATGGGGAACAATGTTTGCCATGCTCTGACTGTTTGCCATGCTCTGTCAATTTTTCAATGACATTACAGCCTGAAATTCTTTCAACAGAAACTTCTGAGTTTCTCAAACAAATTGTTTAATAATGGAAAGTCATTTAGTTCCATATTTAAAATTTAGTGATGTCAGAAACATCTGCTGTCAGAAATCATCCTAGTTACTTGCAAGTCCATTTTCTTAACTTAGAATGCAAATATGTCTAAAATTAAAACTACCATGTTGCTTAATAATGCTTATGGAAGAAGGAGCTAAAAGCATAAACGTGGGGATGGATAACTGTACTCAAAATTGTCATTTTTTGAGGTTAATCATTGGTTATATAATTTTGTTTTATGGGGATGGGCCAGCGGAGCCATAAGATGCAATTTGCCACCACAAAACCAACAATTTGCTCCCCAAATGACAATTTTCAATACAGTTATCCCCATTTTAATGCACTTTTCACATTTTCAACTGTAAAGGTGTGCTACTTTATGTTGATAGCAAGCGGCTTCAGCGACATAAAAGCAGACTTCAACCAATGAGAAGCGACATTACATATTGACATAGGATTTCCGACAGTATATATGGGGATAAACTGTCACAAGTTTTTGATGTTATCCAGTGTTGGAAGGACACTTGGCGCCAAGTGCGTGCAACTATGGTTACATACCACTGAGCCACTTGGGGAACGTCATTAGGAGAAATGAACTGAACTGAACTGAAATGTTATCCTGTCAGTTGTAGTATTACATTTGTAAGTGCATTAGATTAGATTGTGAATATGTGAGAGTGGGAGAAATTTGCATCAGCTGTCATGGTCTGTTCACCTTGTCATCACAGGGTTATGGTTCTATTTTATTTGATAAGATATTTGAGCCGCGACACTAGAAAACCAACAAAGTGGTGGTGTGCAAAGCGCAGACTCAGATCAGCCTGGGCATCCGCCCAGTCTGATCAGACTCTTTGCTAAGCGCTTAAAGAGTAGCTAAGGGACTAAGCTACCTTCTTACGAACAGCAAAGACTCTGATCAGACTGGGTGGATGCCCAGGCTGATCTGAGTCTTTGCTGGCCGCACCACCATTTTGTTGGTTTTCTCGTGTCGCGGCTCATTTCTATTTGTACTGTTAAGATTGATGACATTTTATATCAAATTATCGTGAACTCTTATTGATAATGACTGTGATTGAAGAATATGTCATATGAATGAACTTAAATATTGTCAGAAACAGTTTTGACACAATATCAAACTTTTAACTGAATCTCTTTAACAAAGCTTTTTGAATTAGCTTACTTCATCAGGTACTTAGGTTTATTATAGCCTTGCATTGAAATAGGAAGGAAGGAGGGAGAAGGTTGGGTATACTCTAGGGGAGTGTCAAAAGTCTTTCTCCAAAGACAGATTTTCCATAGACTTCCATAGACTTCAATGCATTTTCAAGTGTGCGGGGAATTTGGTGTTACGGTAGCTAAACTGCTTATGGGACGTTATTAAATTTTATATGATTAGAAAGGGCAATAATTTTGGCAACATCTAATTATTTTGATTTGAATTCTAATAATAATTGTTCTTTTAGAAATATGCTTTTAAAGACAACGCTTGTACTTTTTCAGCAAATTTTGATCAATGTCACCATTGACGTCTATAGAAAAATGCATTTCTGAAAATTTTATTGAAGTTCAAAGACTTGTAGTTTAATTGTGAGTAGTTTTATTAAAATTTAAGGCAAACTGAAAATTATTTTATATTGCGGAAATCTTTAAGGTTTTTAGGTTAGCAAAAATTATAATGAATAGTTGAACACAAGTCTCTCAGTAAAATTTCTTGCATACTTACAAATAAACTAAAGTCGTGGAAAAAATGTTCGGGGGAAAGACTTTTGACACTTGACTGTAGTTTACCTCTGCCTATTCCTTCATTTGAGCTGTGACACGAGAAAACCAACAATGTGGTCTTGCCCCTAGTGCAGACTTAGATCAGCCTGGGCAGCCGCCCAGTCAGATCAGACTCTTTGCTAAGCGCTTAAAGGGTAGCTAAGGGACTAAGCTACCTTCTTGCTGACAGCAAAGACTCTGATCAGACTGGGCAGATGCCCAGGCAGATCTGAGTCTGTGCTGGACGCACCACATTTTTTGTTTTCTGGTGTCGCGGCTCATTTTTTCAATACAGTGAAGTTCTCAGTAAGTTAAAAAACCCAAGATTCTTACATTTGAAATACTGTTGAAGTATGACAAGCCATACTATGGGGTACAAAATTGGCATTGACAGCTATATTCCAACCTGTATTTATTAAGTTTTCTTTCAGTGCTAGGCATAATTATATCCCCCCACCAAAGGTGAGGGGGGACATTGTTTTCAGAGCCTTTCCCGGGCGTCGGCTTCACACTCTTGTATGCACAATATCTCTTGAACCAATCGATGGAATTCCACCAAACTTGCATGGATATATCATTGGGACAAGCTTAAGAGCTGCTTATATTTTGGTGACCTTGACCTCATTTTCAAGGTCACAGGATGACTTAAATGGCGTAAAAATTTCTTGTATGCACAATATCTCCTGAACCAATTGGTGGAATTACACCAAACTTGCATGGATATATTATTGGGACAAGCTTAAGAGCTGATTAGATTATGGTGACCTTGACCTCATTTTCAAGGTCACAGGAGGACTTAAATGGCGTGAAATTTCTTGTATGCACAATATCTCTCTTAACCAATGAATGGAATTTCACCAGACTTGACTTGATATATAATTGGGACAAGCTTATTAGATTTTGGTGACCTTGACCTCATTTTCAAGGTCACAGACTTAAACGGCGTGAAAATTTCTTGTATTCACAATATCTCCTGAACCAATGGATGGAATTTCACCAAACTTGCCTGGATATATCATTGGGACAAGCTTAAGAGCTGATTAGATTTTAGTGACCTTGACCTTATTTTCAAGGTCACATACTTAAAGGGCGTGAAAATTTCTTGTATACATAATATCTCTTGAACCAATGGATGGAATTTCACCAGACTTGATATATTATTGGGACAAGCTTAAGAGCTGATTAGTTTTTTGTCACCCGACGTAGGCGGAGGGGGACTATAGAAATGACCCTCGTCCGTCCGTGTGTCAGTCCGTCCGTCCGTCCGTCCTTCCGTCCGTCCTTCCGTCCGTCCGAAATCTTGTCCCCGCAACTCCTCCTACGTCTTTCATCGGATTGATTTGAAATTTTACAGATTGTATTCTTATGATATGAAGATGTGCATGTGGTTTTTGATTTTTGTTTCGGCCATTTTTGATGGAGTTACGGCCCTTGCTGACTCAGACCTTGTGCCCGCAACTTCTGCCACATCATTTATCAGATTGACTTGAAATTTTGCAGAATGTTTCATCATGATCTGAAGATGTGCATGTGATTTTGGAATTTCAATTGCCCTATATTTTACAAAGTTATGGCCCTTTGTTGTTTTTGGCATTTTCTGTCCGTCCGAAATCTTGTCCCCGCAACTCCTCTTACATCTTTCATCGGATTGATTTGAAATTTTACAGATTGTATTCTTATGATATGAAGATGTGCATGTAGTTTTTGATTTTTGTTTCGGCCATTTTTGATGGAGTTACG
This sequence comes from Ctena decussata, assembly GCA_963989385.1. Classification (NCBI taxonomy): domain Eukaryota; kingdom Metazoa; phylum Mollusca; class Bivalvia; order Lucinida; family Lucinidae; genus Ctena; species Ctena decussata. The sequence continues at coordinate 45,625,316 of OZ022510.1, forward strand.
GCCCTTGCTGACTCAGACCTTGTCCCCGCAACTCCTGCCACATCTTTTATCAGATCAATTTGAAATTGTGCAGAATGTTTCATCATGATCTGAAGATGTGCATGTGATTTTGGAATTTCAATTGCCCAATATTTTACAAAGTTATGGCCCTTTGTCGTTTTTGGCAATTTTCCAACTTTTGAACCGTTTGACCGAGAGAGCTGAAATTTAGTATGCTATTAGCATTTGGTAAATTGAGTACTCTGATTATTGTTAGGATATGCTAAATTTATTAGTGACAGAGTTATTCCCCTTTCATAGATAATAGACATTCACTTAAAGGTAAAAGGATAACTCAAGAACTATTCATATTAATGGGCTGAATCTTCATAAATGCAATGTTCATTTTTCATCAGATTCATATTAGGAGGATTATGGCCCTTGTTATTTTGTTATTGGGTATATGGTCTTGATGTTTAGGCATTCTGTAAGGGCCTAAAGTTTCAGTAACCTGATTTTACACACATATGCCCAGTCCTGAACTTATGTATTTTATAACCTCATAGAGGCCCAGTAATTGAGTATATGTCTTTGCTTATGCTTCAATTATTATTTCCTTACCAGATTCTGTTGTACACATATTTTCTGGTTTTGGCCATACAGTTACTCTGAAACGGAATAAAGGGCTGCAGTTTGTGACACATTTCAAACGTCGGGTGACACTTGGCCGATGGCCTTTTATTGTGACCTTGAACTCATATTCAAGCTCTCAGACTTAAATGGCGTGAAAATTTCTTGTATGCACAATATCTCCTGAACCAATGGATGGAATTTTACCAAACGTGCATAGATATATCATTGGGACAAGGATAAGAGTTGATTAGATTTAGGGAACCTTGACCTCATTTTCAAGGTCACAGACTTAAACAGCATGAAAATTTCTTGTATGCACAATATCTCTTGAACCAGTGGATGGAATTTGGCAAGACTTGACTTGATATATCATTGGGACAAGCTTAAAAGCCGATTAGATTTTGGTGACCTTGATCTCATTTTCAAGGTCTCACAGGAGGACTTAAATATGTGAAAATTTCACTAAAATTGATATATTCTTGAGCCTTTGGCTTAATTCCCACCAAACTTGCATAGATATACCTTTGGGACAATCGTAAGAGTCGACTAGGTTATGGTGACCTTGACCCCATTTTTAAGGTAAAAAGCCAACTTACAAATGTTAAATTTTTTCCTTAAAATGTGATATTTCCTCAACCAATGGATGGATAGTCATCAGACTTGCATAGATATATCACTGTGACAGGTTTAAGACATGATTAGTTTTTGGTTACTTGACCCCTTTTTCAAGGTCATAGTATTGTATGTAAGATATCTTTGGAACCAGTGGATGGATTTTTTCCAAACTTGCACAGGCATTTCATTTAGACAAGCTGTATGAGCTTATTAGATTTTGATGACCTGAACCTCATTTTCAAGGTGACAGGAGGACTTAAATATGTGAAAATTTCAGGAAAATTGATATATCCCTTGAATGTTGCCTTCATTCCCAACAAACATAATACTTTTCACTAGGAATATATTGCTTGAACCAGTGGGTGGAATAAAATCAGACTTATATGGATATATGATAATGACAAGCAGAATTAAAAGATTTTGGTCATCTTGACTCATTTTGAAGATCAAAGAAGAATTTTAAATGCTCTTGATTTTATTGATATCTTTAGACCAAACTTGATAGATTATACCAACATAGTAGAGTGTTAGGACAATGAAATGAGCGGGTGGGAACACTTATGGTGGATTAGAGGGGATGGGTAATGAGCTGGTGGGGGGACATCTGTTTTTCTCTGAAAAACATTTCTAGTGAAATTTTCATATCAGATAATCAGTCATGGTAAAAGGTTTTTATTTGGTACACAATTTTGCTGTGACATGTTGAATTATGGGATAATATTTACACTGGCAGCTGACTTCCCTTAGGTTAACCTTTTAGAGCAACTAGCTTCATACCATGATGAACGACATTTGATCATGTGATGTTATCGTCAAGCTATGTCTAAGGTAAACGAAGGTCATTATTGGTCCATGTAGTGTTCGATTTACACCACTTTATGGCCAAACACATCGTTACTAACTTCTCCTTGACCCATATTTTGCATGTTTTACACTAAATTACCACGAAAATGGCACAGCAAGCATCTCAAAATAAAGTGTAAATGTAAGAATTAAAATTTGACTTTTCAACATTCATTGTGTGCAGAAGCCAGTGGTCAACTGGTCATTGCTTCAATTTGACAAGGAGCACTTTGCGCTTAATGGAATTTTAGCTCCTCTCACTGGCTTCATCACACGATGAGTCGATGACGCTGAAAAATTAAATGTTAATCCTTAGTAAAACTGGTATTCTTCTGTATACTCTTTGCAGAATTTCTTCTCTGAAATTTCTTTCTTTCCATGCATTTAATAATGACAGTTTTTATAACACATATATTTACAAAAATTTCAAGGTGTAAGACACATATAGTATTAGCATTTACAATGACATGTTGCAAGAAATGCAATGACTTGTTGCAAGACAATCTTTTTGCTAAAGTTTTCTCATTATTTTAGTTTCCCTTTTTGCATTTAATAGAAATTAATTTTTTTTGCAACAGATTTTTTAGCAACTGTTCAAGACAGAAGATTCATATTTGGTATTAGCCCTTAATGCGCCAAACAGCAGACGACAAAATTTACATCTGCAGAATTTCAAAAAATGTCTCGTTCAAGTGATATCATATTGAGAATTCGAACACTAGAGGGAAAACAGTGTAGATTCAGATGAGGTGGCTCATTATGAGCCACCTCAACTGGATCTACACTGTTTGCCAATTCAACAGTTTTGATTTTTGGCGCTTTAAGGGTTAGATAACAATGACTTGTTTTTTGTTTGAAACAGAAAAACAGCCTTCTTCCAACTGTTAATTGTTCTCTTTTCTTTCTCTTCAAGCATTTAATAATGAAATTTATTTTTTTGTAAATGATTTCTCAACAATTGTTCAAAGTAGAAGGTTTGTATTTGGTATACAAGTTGTCTGATGACACTGACTTGTATCTTGGGATTGAGATTTTTTTTTCCCAGAATTTGTTAACCCATTGCATTCTGGGTATATTTTGTCATCTGCTGAAATTGTCATCTGCATCAAAAATCAAGAAAATTCTGACAATATTGGTCTAACCAACTCTTGCAGAAATGATGCCTAAAGCAACAAACAGTGTGGGGCCTGATCTGGATCCAGAATGTTTGTCCAGATACCCTTAAAGGGGTATCCCGAATGAAATGGGTTAATTTAGAATTATTTTGTTGTATCGGGTATCTCAGCAACTATTCAAGTTTGTGTAGGTTTATGTTTTTAATTACAGGATTTACTGTTTATGAGATAACTTCATTTTTTAGACTGGAAACCCATTTTGGGGACATACGCAAACAGTGCAGACCCAGTTCAGATGCCCCAGAATGCAGTGTCTGCCCGGGGTCAACACTATTTGCTTACAGAAATTTCTTTATAACTTTGCAGAATATTTGTAAATCACAATTTACCTGAGATTATGTATCCCTTTATCAAGAGGAATTTGCTTCAGTTATTTTGTACCTTGGCTCTGTATGACTGCCAAAGCTAGGTATCAAGACAATGTAACAGGCATTATATTTTAACATAGGGATCTCTATTGAACTTTCTAACTCTGATTTGTTCAAACAGAAAAAGGAAAATCTTTGTTTCAGTGTTGATACTATAATGAAATTAAACACCCAAACAATTTGCCAAAGAAACTACAGCATACACCCATGAAATGCGATGTATTGGCCTTCAAAACATTACTATAGTTGTTAATCCAATGACAAAAAAATGAAAATTGACTGGTTTCAAAATGCTGTCATTTGGTAAATCCTCTGTCAGAATAGTAAAAAAAATGGCGGTTCTAACATTTGCCTATTAGAAACCACTTTTGAACACAATATGCTTTATTGGAAAAGGAAAGATAACTGTTGCAAAGGAATTTTAAGTTGTATGAAAAACTGAGATTACTCTTTTACTGAAAATTCAAAGTATGATAGCTTTATTTTGTGCAATATGGCCCCGAGGTTATAAAAACTTGAATACTTGCTCAAACTCAAAATAAAGCACACTGATTGGCTGCTTCTGAGCACATGCTCTTAAGCAGCCAATCAGTGTGCTTTATTTTGAGTTTGAGATTATTCTCAAGTTTTATAACTTCGAACCCTGGTTGAATGAAAATCAGAGGCAGTGCAATGATAGTTTGGACTTGCTTTGTGAAAAAGCCCTGAAAAAAAGAGAAGAGAATATATTTTAAACTGTGGCTGTTTCATTTGGAGAACAGGATACATTTATCAGTAAAAAACTTGGAAACAGTATGCATATGAGAGTCAAAGTATTACTATGTGAGCCGTGACACGAGGAAATCAACAAAGTGGTTGTGCACCCAGTGCAGACCCAAATCAGCCTGTGCATCCACCCAGTCTGATCAGACTCTATGCTAAGGGCTTAAAGTGTAGCTCAGGGTGAAGACTGATCAGACTGCACAGATGCCCAGGCTGATCTGAGTCTTTGCTGGACACACATGCCACTTCGTTGGTTATCTCGTGTCAAGGCTCATATGTAAAAATGTACTGTTTTAACTTTCACTTAACTATTTAACAACAGGTCTATATAGACTTATCTATATAGTATTATAGATTGTGTATTGTAAGTTTGGTGGAAGATTTAATATCATGAATATTTGTAGTAAAGGGTCGGTCAGAAGTAAATTGTGTTGTTGTTTATTCTTTTGCAACCCATGATCAAAGGGAGATGGACTGCCACATAATGTTAAAGAAATGCGCATATACAAGGGCCATGCATCAAATAAATCTTAAAATGTTGCAATAACTATATAAAAATAGAGTTAGGGAAGTTACTTTTATGATAAACTGAATACACGATATATACACCTAGGGAAGTTATTTTTTTATGATAAACTGAATACACTAAATATATATGAGCCGCGACACGAGAAAACCAACAATGCGGTTGTGCGCCCACCACAGACTCGATTCATCCTTCATGTAAGAGAGCACAAAAAACATACCAAGGTAATGGGTGTGTGGTGGGGTTATGTTGACAGGTAACATTTCCTAAGAGCGGAATTGCGGAAGTGGAACTTGGGAAAGACATTTCACCTACAGCAGAATTGCGGAAGCGGAACTTCAGGCACAGATAGTCCCAGAGCGGAGTTGCGGAACTTGGCGAACTTGAGCGGAGTTGCAGAAGCGGAACTTCGCAAACACGTTATCTCTTGAGCGGAGCTGCAGAAGCGGAACTACATGAACATATTACCCCTTGAGAAGAGTTGCGGAAGCGGAACTTTGCGAACACATTACCGCTTGAGCGGAGTTGCGGAAGCGGAACTTCACAAATACATTACCCCTTGAGAGGAGTTGCGGAGGCGGAACTTCGCGAACACGTAACCCCTTGAGTGGAGTTGCGGAAGTGGAACGGTGGAGTTGCGAAGCGGAACTTCGCGGACACATTACCCCTTGAGCGGAGTTGTGGAAGCGGAACTTCGTGAACACATTATCTCTTGAGCGGAGCTGCTGAAGCGGAACTTCGCGAACACATTACCCCTTGAGAAGAGTTGCGGAAGCGGAACTTTGCGAACACATTACCCCTTGAGCGGGGTTGCGGAAGCGGAACTTCGCGAACACATTATCTCTTGAGCGGAGTTGCAGAAGGGGAACTTCATGAACACATTACCCCTTGAGCGGAGTTGCGGAAGCGGAACTTCGCGAACACATTACCCCTTGAGGGGAGTTGCGGAAGCGGGACTTGGCGAACACATTATCCCTTGAGCGGAGTTGCGGAAGCGGAACTTTGCCAGCCTGTAATACAATGGATCCTGGACCAAGTTGGTTCGCAGCTTTTTGATGGCAAACTGCTCAGTCTAAGTAATTTGAAAAAAGAACTGATGATAATTCTAAACTAATGTGGAGCCAGAGGAGACCCAAAGGGCCCCTGAGAGACCAGGGCCACAGGCCCCTGTGACAAAGCTATCTAGGCGGTTGCCCATCTTTGTGGTAGTGCAATGGAGAATGACAAACTGCTCAGGCTAAGACAGGTAACTTAAAAAAGTACTGATGATAATTCTACACTAATGCGGAGCCAGAGGGGGGCCCGAAGGGCCCCGATAGATCAGGGCCACAGGCCCCTGTGACAAAGTTATCTAGGCGGTTGCCTGTTGGTGTAGCCATCTTTGCGGTAGTGCAATAGAGGATTCCGCTTCCGTAACTCCGCTCAGAAGGGACTGTCTTCAAGAAGTTCCGCTTCTGCAACACCGCTCAGAAGGGACCGTCTTCAGGAAGTTCCGCTTCCGAAACTCCGCTCAGAAAGGACTGTCTTCACGAAGTTCCGCTTCCGCAACACCGCTCAGAAGGGACTGTAAGAGACTGTCTTCATGAAGATCCGCTTCCGCAACTCCACTCAGAAAGGACTGTCTTCATAAAAGTTGCGCTTCCGCAACTCCGCTCAGAAGGGACTGTTTCACAAAGTTCCGCTTCCGCAACTCCGCTAAGAAGAGACTGTCTTCACAAAATTCCGCTTCCGCAACTCCGCTCAAAAGGGACTGCCTTCACAAAGTTCCACTTCCGCAACTCCGCTCAGAAGAGAATGTCTTCACGAAGTTCGGCTTCCCCAACTCTGCTCAGAAGTGAGTGTCTTCATGAAGTTCCGCTTCCGCGATTCGGCTAAGAAGGGACTGTCTTCACGAAGTTCCGCTTCCGCAACTCCGCTCAGAAGGCAGTGTCTTCACGAAGTTCCGCTTCCACAACTCCGCTCAGGATGGACTGTCTTCATGAAGTTCCGCTTTCCCAACTCAGCTCCGAAGTGAGTGTCTTCCCGAAGTTCCGCTTCTGCAACTCCACTCAGAAGGGACTGTCTTCACGAAGTTCCGCTTCCGCAATTCTGCTTAGAAGGACCATCTTTGAGAACTTCTGATTCCGCAACTCCTATCAGAAGGAAAGGTCTTCACGAAGTTCTGCTTCCCCAACTCTGCTCAGAAGTGAGTGTCTTCATGAAGTTCCGCTTCCGCGATTTGGCTAAGAAGGGACTGTCTTCACGAAGTTCCGCTTCCGCAACTCCGCTCAGAAGGCAGTGTCTTCACGAAGTTCCGCTTCCACAACTCCGCTCAGGATGGACTGTCTTCATGAAGTTCCGCTTTCCCAACTCAGCTCAGAAGTGAGTGTCTTCCCGAAGTTCCGCTTCTGCAACTCCACTCAGAAGGGACTGTCTTCACGAAGTTCCGCTTCCGCAATTCTGCTTAGAAGGACCATCTTTGAGAACTTCTGATTCCGCAACTCCTATCAGAAGGAAAGGTCTTCACGAAGTTCTGCTTCCGCAACTGTGCTCAGAAGGGAGTGTCTTCACAAAGTTCCGCTTCCACAACTCCAAGGGAATGTCTTCATGAAGTTCCGCTTCCGCAACTCCGCTCATAAGGGTATGTCTGCAGGAAGTTCTGCTTCCGCAACTCCGCTCAGAAGGGAATGTCTTCATGAAGTTCAGCTTCAACAACTGCGCTCATAAGGGTATGTCTGCAGGAAGTTCCGCTTCCACAACTCCGCTCTAGGGGTAATGTGTTTGCGAAGTTCCGCAATTCCACTCTCAGGTTAATGTAATTACAAAGTTCCGCTTCAGCAACTCTGCTAAAAGGGCAATGTGTTTGGAAAGTTCTGCTTCTGTAACTCCACTCAGAAGGGACTGTCTTCACGAAGTTCCGCTTCTGCAATTCTGCTTAGAAGGACCATCTTTGAGAACTTCTGATTCCGCAACTCCTATCAGAAGGAAAGGTCTTCACGAAGTTCCGCTTCCGCAACTCCCCTCAAAAAGGAGTGTCTTCACAAAGTTCTGCTTCCGCAACTCCGCTCAGAAGGGAGTGTCTTCACAAAGTTCCGCTTCCACAACTCCAAGGGAATATCTTCATGAAGTTCCGCTTCCGCAACTCCGCTCATAAGGGTATGTCTGCAGGAAGTTCTGCTTCCGCAACTCCGCTCAGAAAGGAATGTCTTCATGAAGTTCAGCTTCAACAACTCCGCTCATAAGGGTATGTCTGCAGGAAGTTCCGCTTCCACAACTCCGCTCTAGGGGTAATGTGTTTGCGAAGTTCCGCAATTCCACTCTCAGGTTAATGTAATTACAAAGTTCCGCTTCAGCAACTCTGCTAAAAGGGCAATGAGTTACGAAAGTTCCGCTTCTGTAACGCCGCTCTAGGGGTAGTGTGTTTGCGAAGTTCCGCTTCCGCATGCAACTCCGCTCTAGGGGTAAAGTTCCGCTTGCGCAATTCCATCTTAGGGGGAATGTGTTCTTATAGTTCAACCAGTTTGAAGTCATTTTCGTGCTCTCTTACATGAAGGATTAGCTGCAGATTCAGATCAGACTGGGCATCCGCCCTGTCTGATCAGAGTCTTCACTATCCGCATGGAGGTGGCTTAGACCCTTAGCTACCTTTTGAGCTCTTAACAAAGAGTCTGATCAAACTGGGTGGATGCCCAGGCTGATCTGAGTCTGCGCTGGGCGCACAACCACATTGTTGTTTTTTTTCGTGTCGCGGTTTATATGTGTGTGCTAAATATTATACATGTAATATGGCAGTACATGGAGAATCATGTGACTTGACTGTACAAGGGGCATTTGTAGAAGCCAAACCGGCACAAAATCTAAAGTAGACTTACCTCATGAAAAATGCTTTTGCTGTATTTAACTTATTGTTAGATAAATTGCATACTTGTAAAACAAATCAGGATATTGCTTTATGTTCTTTTTTCTTCCTTTATGTCTTAACTTCTGTACAGGACATCAGGCAGGGTTTGGTATGCAAGTGCAAAGGGGGGTAATCAATTCTGCTTTCTCCTATTTTCTGTTCAAACTGACATACAGTCAGGAAAAAGTTCTTTCACATTTTGTGCACGTTAGCAAAAGATTGACTGTTATCTTTACTTCAGTTTCTAAGTAACTAAAAGGAATAGAGTCTTCAAACTTAATACACAGTAACATTCTGGGGAAGATTAACTGAATGCAGTGACACATATTGGGCCATGGCCTATATATACTCGAAAAAAATATTAAAGGGTCAAACTTTTACCCCGCGATTTCTGGAACATTTCAAACATTTGGTAAAATAAATCATTTCCACCTCCCATTTCATTCATTTTACAAGTTTTGTACACATGAAGTTTGAAAATATAGCCTATATCTTGACCAAGTCCAGACTTTAATTCACACTACCTCAAAATCAGAGTTGTTTGAAGTCCATTAAGGGAACAAATTCACCAAAATTTTCGATTTCGCCAATTCATGAATTTTTTGAAAAAATGCTCGATAGTTATCAAGTTTAATCATTTTTAAGGTCAGCAAGCTATAAGAAGTTTAAAACTCATAGCAATTTTAGAAGTTATTCCTGACCAATTAAACTGACAAACTATCAATTCTCTATGGGAATTCAAACAACTTTCATTTTAGGGGTAGTTTGACTTAAAGCTTGACCTTGGTCAAGACAAAGACTATAGGTTCAAGCTTTATGTGTATAAAACTTGTAAAATGAATAAAATGGAAGGCAGAAATGCTTTATTTTACCAAATTTATTGTTTGAAATGTTCCAGAAATCGCAGGGTAAAAGTTTGACCCTTTAATATTTTTTTTTAGTATATTTCATGGATCATTGAAATTAGAAAGTGTTGTTTCACCAGTTGCATTCGGCTCAGTTTCTTAGTAAGTTTGAAGAAGAGAGTCCTCGAAATTGCTAGGCTGGGACATCTGAGAAAGATCAAATGAACACAATGAGGCAATCCCAGGGCCATGACCTACGGTATATATCTTGAATCATTGAATATAGAAAATTTTGGTTTATACCAGCTGCATTAATAGCTCAATTTCTAAGTAACCAAAAAGGAGAGAGTCTTGAAAGATGCTACACAATAACATCTAGGGAAGATCAGCTGAATGCAGTGATGCATTTTTGGCCATGACCTATATTCCATGGATCATTGAACATAGACAGTTTTGGTTGCAATGACCAGACCTTTATTTCATGGTTCACTACACTACGAAAAAAAAGGTTAACTCATTTTCTCAGTAATTACAAGAGTTAGAGCACTAAATTAAACAACTTAATTTTGTAAACCATTTCTGATGCTGACCAGTATGCACAAGTCACTTTCTCAGTAACTGCAAGGGTAGAGTCATAATATTTGGCATACCATTACACCTGGAAAATACCAACTGAATGCAATGAACATAATTGTTGTTGACTTAGATTTCATGGTCCAGTGATTTTGTCTTATATTTCTTACACTGTTTTATGGATTTGCATTATACTGGGGTTAATGGTTTTAGCTGACACTGTGAATGACCTCATACGAATTTAGGTCAGTGTGGCCTTTAATTCATGGTCCATACCTCTTACATTATTTCATAGTGGTGTATCATTACCTGGTGCAATGGTACATTCAGATACAATTGTTGACCTCATACCTTTATAGAGCACTGTGACCTATATTTCACAGTTCATTGATATTGTACGTCATTTCTCTGGCTGTATCTTTATGGATTTGACTAATTTTAAGGATTACTATTTATTCTGACAATGCAGTTGATCTCATTCTAGCCTGTATGGTTCATATTTCTGTTGAGGCCAAGCTCCTATAAGATGTGCTTTATTGTCTTCTGACAATTTAATTCTTGTATAGATAAGCATAATACATCGAGAAATTCATTTGGTCTGACACTGATAAATCTAAATGTAACTCACTGTGCAGGGGCGGATCCAGGAATTTCGGATAGGGGGTTCAAATTAGCTGAGGGGGTAATATTTCCGCAATTTGACCAATTTTTACTGAAATTCCCCAGGAAAATGAAATAATTTAGGCTGTAGAGGGGGTTTGTTTGAACCTCCCGACCCCCCCCCCCCCCCCCCCCCCCCCCCCCCCCCCCCCCCCCCCCCCCCCCCCCCCCCCCCCTGTGTCCGCCACTGCTGTGGGCTATATTCATGGTCTAGTAATTTTGCCTAATATCTTCAACACTATTTCATGGATTTGTATTATAACTGGCATTATGGTACATTCAAACATAGTGATTGACCTCTGATTACTTATAGGTTACTAATAGATTATTTTGCAGACAAGTCTCATAATGGTACAATATATAGTGCAGTATTTTTGAAAGCTGCCTTTTTGAAAAGCAACTACTTTTTTAAGCAAGTTTCATGGCCTTGGTAAACCTCACGCTCAAACGTTACATTTTTTGACCCCCGGAGAAAATGGCCCTGCCAAAGAAGACAGTGGAGTTGTTTTACGATGTCATATCACCTTACACCTGGTTTGCATTTGAGGCAAGTTTCCACAGCCCTACATTTAATATGAACACACATTAAGAAGTGGTTATCTAACCGCGTCACTGCAAAATAACGGCTTAGATCAAGGAGAAAGTGGTTCGTCCCTATTGCGGTTTGTAACCCAACCTGTTCGGCCACACACGAAAGGTGGTAAATCCTTGATTAGAGTTTTATTTTGGTGGATATCTCAGAGAAGTTCTAAGCTCAGTGACAAGAGTTGATATGAGACTCATTACATGCATCTTGTTTCTACTAATGTGAAAAGAGAATAAAATGGCAACAATATACAACTGTTTGGTACAAGAGGTTGCGGGCTCAAGTTTATTCCTTCTAAAATGACGAAAGGAAAACTTGGCTATCTATGGATAGATGCACGCATTAGGGCATTGATTAGGAAAAAAGAAAAATTGTACCACAATGCTCGCAGGGCAGATAACGAGTCCCTGAAGAGTCCAGTTTCTTCCTCCAGACTATTAGAGATTGGAATTCCCTGGAAGATTCACTTATTTCTGCTGCTGAGGGTGCAGAGGATTCAGTTACTAAGTTTACTTCTCTTATAAGGGCTAGGGACTAGCTTCCCTGATTCACAGGTCCTGGTGAATGATTGTCCTTGGACGTATCACCAGTAAACAATTCTGATTCTGATTCTGACTCAGAGCTCATGTCCAAAAAGAAATGTGTGATGCCTATTGGAGGTATGTTTCTGATATCTTCAATCCCTCAGATACAGACACTAATATAGAAGACTGTATCCAAAATGATCGGCTGAAAAAGTTTTGGTCCTTTATGAAAAACTTAAGAAAGGATTCCACGGGTGTGGCCTGTTTAAGGGAAAATGGCATGTTGAAAACTGCTAATAAGGACAAAGCAGACATATTTAACAGACAGTTCGAGTCTGTATACACCCGGGAACAAGTAGGTGACCCCCCATCGAAAGGACCAACCCCCTACCCAGATATTGAAGACTTATACATTGACCCTAATGGGGTCAAAAAACTATTAGACCGTCTTAACCCCCATAAATCTTCAGGTCCAGACGACCTAAGTGCACGTGTGTTAAAAGAATGCAGTGCTGAAATTGCCCCGGTCCTTGCCTGCATTTTCAACCAGTCCTTGGCCCAGTCTAGAGTACCAGATGACTGCCTGCAAGCTAATGTGGCTCCCATTTACAAAAAGGGAGAAAAATATGACCCTCAGGCCTGCCAATTATAGGCCGGTCTCCTTGACTTGTATTTGTTGTAAGTCTCTTGAGCACATTCTCGTGAGCAAAATCATGCAACATCTATCAGACCATAAGATTTTAGTTGAGTCTCAGCATGGCTTCAGAAGTGGTAGGTCATGCGAGACTCAACTGGTCCAGTTCATTCATGATTTGCAGGCAAACCTAGACAGAGCCAATAATAAAGGTCACAAACAAACAGACCTCATAATTATGGACTTTGCCAAGGCTTTTGATAAGGTCCCCCATAGACGATTGATTTATAAACTGGAGTATTATGGTATCCGAAATGATATCCTCCGGTGGATCTCTGCCTGGCTATCTGGACGGACACAAAAAGTTGTTCTGGATGGTGTCTGTTCAGACCCTCTCCCCATGTTGTCTGGTGTCCCCCAGGGTTCTGTTTTAGGGCCCATCCTGTTCTTAATCTTTATTAATGACCTGCCAGACAACATAAGCTCCACAGTCCGCCTTTTTGCTGATGACTGTACTCTATAGAAATATTAGACGGTCCGAAGACCAACAGATACTCCAAGATGATTTAGATAAATTGGCACTGTGGGAAGAGGCATGGCTCATGAAATTTAATGTTGCCAAATGTCACTCTATGAGGGTGACTAGGCACCCCCCTCCAAAGCAAATAATCCATGGTTATACATTGCATAACCAAGTCCTAGAGAATGTATCGTCAGCCAAATATTTAGGAGTTGAAATTACGGATGACCTCGAGTGGGGTCAGCACATCAATGAAATTACCAGTAAGGCTACTAAGACTTTGGGTTTCCTTCGTAGAAACTTGACTTTTGCATCGAAGGAAATCAAGGCTGCTGCATATAAAACTCTGGTCCGGCCCAAATTAGAATATGCAGCGCCAGTTTGGATGCCCCATCACCAAGTTGATATTAACAGAATAGAAAAAGTACAGAGGACTGCTGCCCGTTGGGCCTGTAGGCGCTGGCGCAATCAAAGCCATGTGGGAGAAATGTTAGAACTCCAATGGCCAGACCTGCAGGAAAGACGACAGCAGGCTTCTCTGTCTCTATTCTACAGAATTCATAATAATCTTGCCATTGTAGATAAGAATAAGTACCTATCTGAGGTCGGTGAAGGGAGCAGGAGAACTAGGTCCCACCCATTCCAGTACCACCGTCCAAATGCTTACACGGACGGTTTTAAGAATTCTTTTTTCCCCAGGACAATTGCAACTTGGAATGGCCTTACAACCGAAGCTGTCTCTTTGGAGACAGTTGATGGGTTTAAGGCCAAAATTTAATATCCTAGGGTAGAGCAGGGGTTAGGCATGGAATGCCTGCCCCTGAGGACTTCTTGTAAATAGTTTTAATCTGCTGGTGGCTTTGCACAAATTCATTTATTTATTTTTTTTTTTGTGACAACTTATGCGCCACACCAGAAACCTGTCATCATGGTCAAAGTTGACCGAGGACAGTAAAGATAGAAAGAAAGAAAGTTTTGTCAATTGCCCCATGATGGAGGCACCACGGTCAAGTGGTTGAGTGACTTGGTTTTGGTACAAGAGGTTGCGGGCTCGAATCCCATGTTGGGTCAGCTGGGGACTTGAAAATGCTCTCTGTCAACCCAGCCTGTTTAGGAACCAGGGAAGGGGAGAGGGAGAGGCTCTGCCTTTCATATGTGCCCAAGGTTCAGTTGGCCTCTAAGCCAATGCCCCTATGGCCACTAGGCTATTGAAGCCTTTACCTTTACCTTTAAACCCATGAGCTGAGCATACGTACATAAGCTGTCATTGCAATTGGTGAGATCTGATGAGTTTTAACCCTTAATGCATCAAAAAGCAGACCACAAAATTTACGTCTGCAGATCGAATTTAAAAAAATGTTTCGGCCAAGCAAAATATATTGAGAATTCAAACACTAGAGGCCAAACAGTGTAGATTCAGATGAGGTGGCTCTACACCATTTGCAAATGCAACAATTTTTAATTTTTGGAGCTTTAAGGGTTAAAGTGAGAATTGATAAAAGGCTGTCCATAAAATTTAGTGAGACTCTTAATACTGTACTAATCCTACTAAATGCCCCATTGACGTTGCATTTTATGAAATGGGGGCGTTACTAAGAGCTTAAAAAGTACATGTAGTAAATCATCCTTTGCCAAAATACCTCTAATAAACAGTTTTAAAGTGAAAGTGTATACTTTCATATGAAGCAACATGAAGCAATAATTAGCTCACCTGGCCAGAAGGGCTATAGTGAGCTATCGTCATACCAATGCGTCCAGTGTGTGTCGTGCGTCATCCCGTGGGTCGTCCGTCAACACCTAAAAACAAAATTTCAAACACCTTCTTCTGTAAAACTATTGGTCAAATGGTTCTCAAATTTCACATGAAGCATGACCTGACTCCGAGGTCTCAGAATTGTAAAATTGGGTCAGGTTGAAAATCCAAGATGGCCGCCATTACTAAAAATAGCAAAAACAACAAAATAAACTTCTTCACCAGAACCACTGGGTATATTTGTCTGAATTTTGGCATGGAACATCAGTGAAACCTTTGTGTTCAAAATTATAAAAATGAAAAAAATCTGTATCAGAGTTTTGTCACAGTGACCTACTTTCTGTTTACGAGTGTAATTTTGCTCAAATGCCAATGTCAAAAAATGACTTATTCAAACAACTTCAAACAACTTCTTCTCTAAAACCACTGAACCCATGGGTCTCAAATTTCACATGGAGCATGACCATACTGCAGGGTTTCAAAATTGTAAAATTGGGTCAGGTCAAGAATCTAAGATGGCCGCCATTACTAAAAATAGCAAAAACAACAAAATCAATTTCTTCTCCAGAACCATGTGGTACATTTGGTTGAAAGTTTATGTGGAACATAAATGGGGCCTTAATTGAAAATTGTAAAAATAAAAAAAATCTATAGCGGAAATAGGTCACAGTGACCTACTTAGCATTTACAAGACCGATTATGCTCATATGTCAGTATCTCGAGGAAACGCTATCAATTCTGGTCAGATTTGGTCAGAAATGGTCCTTGAATGGAATTATTTCAATTATTATGCCAGTTGACTATCCAAGATGGCCACCATGGGGCCGTTACTAAAAATAGCACAAACATAACAAGAGGCCCAAATGGGCCTGATATCGCTCACCTGGCTTTTGTATCCGAATGGTCCCCATTCTGATACAAAATTGGTCCAATTCCAGAGATTTTCTCAATTTCACATTTTGCTACTTTTAGTAACAGAGGCCAACTTGTCTGGTCTTTATATATTTACTTTTAAAACACCTCAAGGCAAGAATCATTTTGCCACAAATTTCATCAAAATCCATTCAGGGGTTACTGAGATATTGTCAGTTTCATGTTTTGTGCTATTTTTAGTAACAGCAGATGGCGGCCATCTTAGAATGCCAAAATGCAAAAAATTGAAAACCTTTCATGCAAGGACCATTTTGACACAAAATTGGTCCAGTTCCATTGTAATTTTCTAATTTTCAAATTTTGCTATTTTAAGTAACAGAGGCCAACTTGACGGGTCAATATTTGTTAATTTGTGAAACACATCAAAGCAAGAATCATTTTGCCACAAATTTCGTCTCAATCGCTTCAGCGGTTAATGAGATGTTGTCATTTTCATGTTTTGTGCTATTTTTAGTAACGGCAGATGGCGGCCATCTTGGAATGCCAAAATGCAGAAAATCGAAAAAGCTTATTCACGGCTGGTAATGTCGTAAGGGGCGATCGAAAGTTATGCATATTAAATCCTTACGAGAGTTTCCGGACATGAGCAACGGAAGCGAACAACAAACAACAAACATGTCACGTAGGCGAATTTATCATTTATTATGATGCTCTCAGGTAAATATTCCAAAATCGGACAATGCTATTCCCAACAATTAGCATTTTTGCGCAATCGAAAGAGGTCACAGAGGTTTATAACAAAAGAGTGTGTCTAAAAATCCAGTTATTCTGGATGAGGGGGTTGTTGATTTATCTGTTTTGACCTTGAAAACGCGTGTTTTAGGCGTGTTTTAGTGAGACAAAAATACTAACTACGAATATTTTTATGTCTTAATAGAAAGTCATTAAAATTCGGTTTATAAAGGTTGATATTTTAAAAAATAGGAAAAAATTATGATTTACGAGATCGACTCTCCCTTACGGGTCGGTTACCCCTTACGGGTCAATTTGGTTTATGTTCTGATTATCCAATAACCTACGGAATACTCTTAAAGTCTCTGTTGATGGGTCTTGGTAAAACGCTCGAGCATCATTCAAACTCCAAAGACACTTGAAATCATCCCATTTTACAAGCATTCATGCACTACCTAGTCACTTGTAACCATGGTCCCCCCCCCCCCCCCCTCCCGCATTATGTTATATTGTCATTGCACTGCCATGTTTACCTATATATATATGAAACCTATGGTATTTCCTCTGCACTGCTCTATCCCCCGCCCTGCTCCAGGACAGGTTACAAATGCCTAGCGCATTAGCTCGAAATAACATAATTTTGGGACTATTTAAAACAGAGACAGCATTGTTGCTCGCAACCGGTTCAAAACTGGTACGAGAATCACCCTGTGGCTGTTGAGGTGATATACATCGATAGCTGTATTTCCATGGCTTGGAAATTAGAATCACAGTAAATAGCCAACAACAATTTTTGGAATTTGTGATGGCGAAACTTTTTGATTATTGATTAACGTCCAGGTAAACAATTTTTCAGTTATGTTGGGACGGAGCCACCTCTTCCTTGGTATTACCAGTACTTTTGGGAAGAAATGTCTCTTGTTCAAGGAAACAACACACTCGGGAGAGGATCGAACCCTGACCTCCCGGTCCTGAGCAAAACGGATTTTGACAGAGAATTACAGCTTTTGACTGAGCTATAGTTATAATGAGAATAGTTTTTAGATATCTACTGAGACTGTAAGGCTGTCTATAGCCTCGTTTGACAGTAGTTTTTTTGTTTGTTATTGATTCTGATTGAAATGTCTTACTTGCATGTGTTTGACCTGATTTGTAACACGGGCAACACCCACAAAAAATAAATGTCTCATTTCATATGGTTAATTATAAAAAAATACCCTTATTTTTGCCCCAATGATATTGCAATAATTCGTCTCGTAATGGGCAATCGTCTCGATAGGGGCATCCGATGTCGTAAGGGGTAATAGTTACCAAAAGCTCGTCGCGGTAACAATGTGGCACCAAAAAGTTAACGCTGGTTGATTTTGCTTGAAAGATAGTGGGGAAAGAATACAATAACTTACAACCATAAAGCAGTTTAGACCATTTGTTGTAAAGAATACCTGTGAAAACAACAACGAAAACTGATTACACGGCTACACCATATATGGGAGAACCTAGATTACACGTCAGCTATTGACTGTCAGACGTCTGATTCTTTCGTTTCTTGTGCAGAAATGATTATTGTTGGGAATCACATTCTCCTTTTGCCTATATTGTGTTGCGAAGCAGTAAAAACAGATAAAATATTGGTACTTACGTAGCGGTTGCCATAGTAGCTCGCTCCCGTTGCTCATGTCCAGAAACTCTCGTAAGGATTTAATATGCATAACTTTTGATCGCCCCTTACGACATTACCAGCCGTGTTATTGAAATGATAATTCTGACAGAAAATTAGTCCAATTCCACTGAGATTTTCTTATTTTCACATTTTTCTATTTTTAATAACAAAGGCCATTATGACTTGTCTATATTTAGTTACTTTTGAAACATCTCAATGTCATTTTATGTTTGTGCTATTTTTAGTAACGGCAGATGTCGACCATCTTGGAAGCCAAATTGCAATTAATCGAAACGGCTTCATGCAAGGAACATTCTGACACAAAATTGGTCGAATTCCATTCAAGGGTTCTTGAGAAATTGTCATTTTTATGATTGTGCTATTTTTAGTAATGGCAGATGTCGGCCATCTTGGAAAGCCAAATTGTAATTAATCGAAATGGCTTCATGCAAGGAACATTCTGACACAAAATTGGTTGAATTCCATTCAAGGGTTCTTGAGTAATTGTCATTTTTATGTTTGTGCTATTTTTAGTAACGGCCCCCATGGTGGCCATCTTGGATAGTCAACTGGCACAAAATTGAAATAATTCCTTTTAAGGACCATTGCTGACCAAATCTGACCACAATCGATTGCGTTTTCTTGAGATACTGACATTTGAGCAAAATCGGTCTTGTAAACGCTAAGTAGGTCACTGTGACCTAATTCCGCTATAGATTTTTTTCATTTTTACTATTTTTAATCCCAAGGTCCCATTAATGTTCCACGCAAACTTTCGGCCAAATATACCAAATGGTTCTGGAGAAGAAGTTGATTTTGTTGTTTTTGCTATTTTTAGTAACGTCGGCCATCTTGGATTTTCAACCTGACCCAATTTTACAATTCTGAGACCCTGGAGTCAGGTCATGCTCCATGTGAAATTTGAGAACCATGGGACCAGTAGTTTTACAGAAGAAGATGTTTGAATATTTGTTTTTAGGTGTTGACGGACACATTCTGTGACGCCGCACGCCGGACGCCGGACGCATTGGTATGACAATAGCTCACTATGGCCCTTCGGGCCAGGTGAGCTAAAAATGACAATTACTCAAGAACCCTGGAATGGAATTGGACCAATTTTGTGTCAAAATGTTCCTTGCATGAAGCCGTTTCGATTAATTGCAATTTGGCATTCCAAGATGGCTGTCATCTGCCGTTACTAAAAATAGCACAAACATAAAACTGACAATTACTCAAGAACCCTTGACTGGAATTGGACCAATTTTGTGTCAGAATGTTCCATGCATGAAGCCATTTCATTTAATTGCAATTTGGCATTCCAAGATGGCCGCCATCTGCCGTTACTAAAAATAGCACAAAACATGAAAATGACAATGTCTCAGAAACCGCTGAATGGATTTTGACAAAATTTGTGTCAAAATGATTCTTGCATTGAGATGTTTCAAAAATAACTAACTATAGACCAGTCATATTGGCCTCTGTTACTAAAAGTAGAAAAAATGTGAAAATTATAAAATCTCAATGGAATTGGACTAATTTTGTGTCAAAATGGTCCTTTCATTAAGTTTTTTCGATTTTTTGCATTTTGGCATTCCAAGATGGCGGCCATCTGCCTTTACTAAAAGTAGCACAAAACATGCAAATGACAATATCTCAGTAACCACTGAATAGATTTAGTCGAAATTTTTGGCAAAATGATTCTTGCTTTGAGGTATTTCAAAAATTAACAAATATAGACCTGTCAAGTTGGCCTCTGTTACTTAAAATAGCAAAATATGAAAAATAGAAAATAACAATGGAACTGGACCAATTTTGTGTCAAAATGGTCCTTGCATGAAAGCTTTTGGATTTTTTGCATTTTGACATTCCAAGATGGCAGCCATCCGCCGTTACTAAAAATAGCACAAAACATGAAACTGACAATATCTCAGTAACCCCTGAATGGATTTTGATGAAATTTGTGGCAAAATGATTCTTGCATTGAGATGTTTCAAAAGTAAATATATAAAGACCAGGCAAGTTGGCCTCAGTTACTAAAAGTAGCAAAATGTGAAAATGAGTAAATCTCAGTGGAATTGGACCAATTTTATATCAAAATGGTTCCATTGCACACTAGCCAGGTGAGCGATATCAGGCCCATTTGGGCCTCTTGTTCAGTATACCGTAACATTGTGTAGGGGTGTTTATTAGAGCAGGTGTGTTTAACTGGATTAATACGATATGTAGTACATGGTGTTATATATTTTCATTGCAGGTCTTAAGCCGGTACAAAACCAGATGGAACATCGACTTGAAGCTGAAACCTTTCTTTTTAAGTGGAATCATGGCAGGATCAGGTACCATATCACATTTCATCTATAAAATGTGTTTTTCCCCACTTCAGAATGGTCCTAAATATCTCAAGTATACAAGACACATAAAACTTGATTTCAAGCGGGTTTTCTACATGTTACCAATTTAACATCAGTACTGTTAGGCTATTTTACCCACAAACATAGTTACATATATTAAGACTATACATGTACATGGTTTAAAACAGGTTTAACAAATACATTGTATCACATTAACACTTAATGCGCCAAAAAGCAGACGACAAAATTTACGTCTGCAGAATTTCCAAAAAATGTTCCGTCCAAGTGATATCATATTGAGAATTTGAACACTAGAGGGCAAACAGTGTAGAATCAGATGAGGTGGCTCATTATCCACCTCATCTGGATCTACACTGTTTGCTAATTGAACAATTTTAATTTTAGGCGCTTTAATGGTTAAAAGATCACATCAGAGTTTGTTCAAGTTAGAACAAAACATTATGTATTTTAATGGTTACTTAAAATGTAGCTGAAAACTTTAGAAAAGGTACCTGCTAGTTCACCAATTTAGGAAGGAAAGGCTAAAATGATTGGGTCTGTCCCTGCCTACAAATGCCCATCCCACCTGTAAGACTCTAACAAAACTAAACACAGGATTTTCTACATATGGAATATGACTTTGGATATGGCATTTGAGAATTATATATATGGCTGTTAGCATCCTCAATACTCAGCTTCTGGTTTCAGTATTGAATGGAAACTGCTAGATGTTTGATAGAAAAGAGATCAATCACACATATTCATACCTGTATTAATGAATATTTTCAGAAATTTGGGGTTTTAGGAAGGTATGTACTGCATAGGTTCTATAGAACTTTACGTTAAACCTGTATGATGCACACCTTTCAAAACCCCAGAATTTGTGATACTTTTTGTTTCTTTTTCTAGCTGCTTATCAAACTGAGGGATGGATGTTGCAATGGGAAAGCCATTGTATGCAGTCAGTACTATACAGTCACTTTATTATGCTATGGATCCATAAGGCCAAAAAAAAATCTCTTCTTTCCGGTTACTCTACCGACCCTATGTTTTGGGGGCCTACTCAAACTTTTTTATGGCCTTATTGGAGTTTAATGTCTATTTTTAGGCCTTTTTAAAGGATTTTTATACATTTTGCTTACAAAAAAGTTTTTATAAAAAAAAGTTTGCCTACCTACCGACCCTAAAAGTTTTGGACACGTAGCCGGAAACAAGACATTTTTTTCTTTTGGCCTAAAAAGGCTTAAATTTTTAAGTGAAGTGTTATATTGAGGCAAATGATCATTTAGAGGAAACTACAAACGAATATAAAGCAAATGAGCCTTTAAAGAAAACTACAAACAAATATAAAGCAAATGAGCATTTAAGGTGAGGTGGGAGTAATTGACAAAACACATGATTTTATTCATACTTCCTTATATTGTACATATTCAGTCCCTCTTTCAGAAAATGTAATAAAAAAGGGGGGTCGCCGATGTCGTTTTTAAGATATCTGACCTCGAAAACGTCAATATTTCCACTTTTTCGACCCGACGTTATTATGGCGTTCTATGGAAAATGCACTTTTTTGCTCGTACCTCTTGGATAAAAACCTTCATTCTGAGAAAACAAAACACATTTTTTTCTTCAAAAACTAACACAGTATCACCCAATGATAGAAGTTCACATTAAAGCAATAAAAATAGTAGGTCGCCGACTTAACTTTCGAGTTAAAGTGCATTAAATGCTCGGCCTGCCGTTTCTTTAGACTGAAATGTTGACGTTGCGCATGGTGACGTTTACGTTACTTAACTTTTCGCGCGACATATCAACTATCGCTTTTTGTAGGCTACCGGCAAAATTTGTCTGGAACTTTCATCACTCATGATTGTCATTGTCTGGAAAGTGCAGGATGAAGGCAGATGTAGTACGTTTCTCTAAATCTCTGCATAATCCGTCTTAACTAAGTATTTTTAATTTAAAAAAATCGAAAGCATTGCCATTATGCCCTCCCATACAGCTGGCGGGGGCACCCGAGACAGTTGACGGGCACACGAGTTGGGGCGGGCTTCCACGTGTTATGGCATTTGAACAATTCCCTTGTCCACTTGGCTTTTGTACAGTGTAAGCGAGTCAAGTTTTCCAGTTCCTGACCCGACCCAAGAAAGGGCCTAATGTATTCTGCACGGTAACCTAGCGGTCCAACGACTGGACTTCGTCGACTCTCTCTCTCTCTCTCTCTCTCTCTGTAAAAATGATAGGCAGCTTTGATTCACTTTAGCGTCCAGATGATACTTTGATATACACTTGAAACAGAAATAAGAAATGAAAAACAGAAAAGTGAAAGAAAGGCAAGGAAAAAGAAACGCCACATTGTTTTTAGCTTATTGACAGAACAGATGTTGAATTATCGTATCAACGTCGATAAAAGATTCTGACGACATTGCGCCGGCGTTGATAAGGCTGCCTGGCGGTGTTCAAATGCTAGGGACAGTCTACGAATTTTTGATATAACTGAAATTTGGCATAGCTTTTGCTGATTAGTATTTAAAGTGCGGGTTGTATGATAATGACTGTCTATGGCTGCTACCATGTTAACTGCTAAGTACGTGGTGGAAGTGTAGACAGTGATCTGACTATTCATTGTACGATTCTGGATTCAATTTCACGAGGCTTTGTTATTGCATCTCAACAGCTGCGAACTCCATCTAACAAACTAATGAGGAACTGTCAGAGAACAGCTTTCTCCCCACGGAAAACTAGCTATATTTTTTCAGTTTCTTCTCTACGGCACTTTCTAACTCAATAGCTGCGAGCTCCGTCCCATAAACGGTTAAGAAACTGTCAAATATCCCACAAGTAGTCTTCCGCACGGATAACTAACTATCTTTTTCAGTTTCTCCTCTACGGCACTTTCTACTTCCTTTAAATTTCGCCTAGCTCAGCCTATTTGCATTTTGTGAGCAGACCATGAAGTGATCAGAGAAGCGGCTAACGTTGACGCCATCTTGTTTTTATCAAATGGAACGTACGACGTCATTACGTAGCGTAGTGACGGAAACTGCCGCACGGCGGCGCTGAATTACTCCCACCTCACCTTAATGCTCATTTGTTTTATATTTCTTTGTAGTTTAGTCTCATAATGATGTTATATTCAAAATAGCATTGTAATGAGTAGTGTTATAAAGAGGCTCAAGTGTAATTGTTTTGTCATGGTTTGCGTACATTTCAGATAACAAGCCTCCTGGGTTTGTTCCAAACAAATCAATTTATATGGGCAGAGAACTGAAATTGCTGGCTAAATACTATGATGTCCCTCTAAAATTGCCAAAGGTAAATGATGAGAAAAATTCCTGGTTTGGAGAAAAATGCATTGTTAACAGAGAATTGAATTATTTGAGAATGAATTATAGGTTTCAGAAAAATCACACTTTTCCATTGTATGAATTTCAGGTAGCATCTCACTTATATTTTGAGAGGAGCATGGCATACACTGTATGCCATGCTCCTCTCGATTTATAAGTGAGATGACGCCATATATCTGTTACTACAGCAACTATGGAATTACCAACTGTTGTACTTAGTACCCTTGAAGAATGACATCTTGATGACATCAGTGTGAAGACTTAGTTGCTATGGTAACAGATCTATGATGCCATTGGCATCGGAACATGCCTGGCATGCTCCCTCAATTTTTCAATGACATTACAAACTGAAATTCTTTCAACAGAAACTTCAGATTTTCTCAAATAAATAATTATTCTCAAGTCATTTAATTACGTGTTAGTTATACTTGGGAGAAAAAAGCATAGTCATTCTTGTGCTTTGAATGAAAAAGATAATTTTAATGTGCATGGATACACTGCCATGTTTTTACAAGATTTTTGTTAAGGAAAAGAACTGATGTGAAAAAGAGAAGTTATTGTGCATGGATACACTGCCATGTTTTACAAGATTTTTGTTAAGGAAAAGTACTGATGTGAAAAAGAGAAGTTATTGTGCATGGATACACTGCCGTGTTTTTACAAGATTTTTGTTAAGAAAAAGAACTGATATGTTCCTGTTTGCTTCCCTGGATGATATAACCCATTCAAAAAGGGGTCTACTCTTAAAGGAAAGAATGCTTGGAGACAACTCAGAGCATCAGATTCTTTCCTTTAACTGCTCTTGAAGGCAGCAATTTGCACCTAGATTTCCTTGAAGAGTTTACACCTATTGAGGAGGTGGACAAATTCTGAAAGTAGCAGAGTTGCTTTCCCTGAAAGTGTATCTTTTCATCTTCATCAGAGCTCCAGATAAGAAGGGGTATTGAGGATAATTCAAAGATAATTTTTCTTATTTCTCAACGAAAACTTATAGTGTGACCCCTCATTAGAACCGTCTCGAGGAGACGGTTCTAATGATGGGTCACGAAATATGTTTTTGTGGAGAAATAATGATAATTATCCCTAAATTATCTCTGTTACCCCTTCTTATCTGGAGCACTGTTCATGATAATTCTATGAAACTTTTTTGTTTCTGATTGATATTTAACAAAGGTATTGGACTATCAATAGCCTGATCATTTATGCTCTTCTTGCTACTCAGTTTCTTTCTTATAAAATGTTTCCCTCAGATGGTGAACAGAACAGCTTAATGCAAGAAAGTAGCTGAGTCAGTAGTTTGGGCCAGTGTGTAACCTTATTATAATTTCAGGACCCCGGAGAGGTCATGTTTATTAAAGGCTCCCTCTCAGCACAGAGGTTTATAACTGCTATAGACATGACAGATCAGTCCAAGACAGAAGAAGTGTCACGCCAACTTTGGATGAGAATATGGAGCAGGGTAGGTGTCAGAAATCTCTTATAGTAAACATTTTGTAGATGTTCACAATAAAGTTCAGCATGGGTGACAAGATACACAGAGCTGGAAAATTCTTAAATTGTCACTCGTCCTGCATCACAAGATGTATAGTGAAATGAATAAGTTACTGAGAAATTCTATCGTCCTGTAGCTTAATGCACTTGCCATGGCGAGCGGACGAGTCGATTTTTCCAGCCCTGATACATAATTGAGCCGCGACACAACAAAACCAACAATGTGGTTGTGCACCCAGCGCAGACTCAGATCAGCCTGGGCATCCGCCCAGTCTGATCAGAGTCTTCGCTTTGCGCATGAAGAAAGCTTAGACCCTTAGCTACCCTTTAAGCGCTTAGCAAGGAGTCTGTTCAGACTGAGCTGATGCCCAGGCTGATCTGAGTCTGTGCTGGGCAAACAACCACATTGTTGGTTTTCTCGTGTCGCGGCTCATATAGATTTTTGGATTGTTTTGGAAGAAACATCCCATCTTATATACAAACAACACAAGACTGATTTACATATTTGGGGTAATTTTTAAGGGTAACCCCTGTCTTGTAGCTTAATAAATACAATATGAGTGAAACACATAAGAAATGTCAATTTGGGAAAGATGTAATCTGTTTAGAATTAACATTTGAGCCACAAGAAGACAAAACCAACAAAGTGGCATGTGCACCCAGCAAAAACTCAGATCAGCCTGGGCATCCACCAAGTCTGATCAGAGTCTTTGCTGTCTGCATAGAGGCAGCTTAGACCCTTAGCAACCCTAGCAGATGCCCAGGCTGATCTGAGTCTTCCTGTGTGCCAGTTTTTATACGCCCGTTTTGAAAAAACGGACGTATTATGTCATGGCGCTTTCCGTCCGTCCGTAAACATTCTTGTGCGCTCCATAACTCATTAACCGTTTGGGATATATTCATGATATTTGGTAGGAATATGTATTAGGTTGGGGAAACGTGTCGCGTACAGAAGTGGTTGCTCCCCCTTCCTTAGTTTCCAAGTTATGCCCCTTTGATTAATTTTTTCCCTGCCAGTCTTGTGCGTGCCATAACTAGATAACCGTTTGGGATATCTTCATGAAACTTCATAGCAATGTGTATGAAGTCTCAACGATGTGTCGCGTACAAAAATGGCTGCTCTCCCTTTCTTCATTTTAGAGTTACATCCCTTTCATTAGTTGATTAATTATGGTTATTTTTGTGTATACATATCTTGTGCATAGCTTAACTTTGTAACCGTTTGGAATATCATGATGAAACTTTATAGCAATGTGCATGATCACAAGACGATGCATGGCATACAAGAATGGTTGCTCCCCCTTTCTTCATTTTGGAGTTACTTCCCTTTGATAAGTAATTTTAGGCATTTCTCAGTCACTCCATATCTCCTTAACCTTTTGAAATATTAGAATGGAACTTTGTAGGAATATGTATAATAATGGGGCAATGTATCCCGAGCAAGAACCACAACTCTGGCTTACTGAATTATCTGCCCTTGCATAAATTTCCTGTTTCCTCTGTGATTCCTTAACCCTACATGTGATTTTGTCAGGGGAATGTAGTAGAGCCAAGAATCTAGTATATTTAGTTTATGAATTATCTCCCTTGTTCAACTATGGCATTACTCAACTTTTGAGCCACAATAATTTTGAAGCTGATTTTTGGTATACTCATAGTATTTGATGTGTTAAATATTTGAATAATGTTGCCGTCATAAGTTATAAAGTGGTTGCCCCTGTTTGTCTGCCTATCCATCCTTTTGTAAACAATCTTGTTCATTCCATACTCCTTTATGACATTAAAACGGGCGTATTATGCGCCGCTTGCGAAGCCCTTGTTTTGTTTTGTCATGTCGCGGCTCATTTTAGACTTCAAACATGTACATATACTCACAGTGGCCAACCTGTGTCATGATCACATGGTAAAAATGACGGCTTTTGAAAAGGAAATAATGTTGATATGCAGTAAGACATTTTTTTATATCTCTGGTCTTACAAGGCAGTAAATATGTGCACAAACTCTGTGGCAATGTCCTTTTTTAGCAGAAAATGTCATAGTTTAATGGAAATAAGCCAGTTGCCAGGTTACTTTGAAACAGTTACTTTAGAGACAATTCATTATTTGAACGTGTTCTGGTAACTGGCTTAATTTTCTAAAACAGACTTTTGCTGCAGACAAAGGCTATTACTTCTGGGTAAGAACACTTAAAATTAAAACTGGCCTCCTAAAATCTGAGATAAATAGTATTAACTCTATTAAACGTCCGGGGGGTGCTGCATTTTATGAAAGGGGGTAGGTTGTTATTTAGATCCGAAGTTGTAGTAAATCAGCCACTATTATGGTGAATGGGTATACCGTATCCGCGGTAATTTTCGCAGGTTCAAATTTTCGCAGTTAAGAGTCAAAAACATAAACAAAAATTTTTGCAGTTAGCAACATGCGCGAAAAGTAAAACTATTTCTTTTTCACTTGAGTCAGTTCATTCATTAACCTGCGGCTGGGCCACCCCAGGTTAATGAAAGAACTGGCTCAAGTGAAAAATACAAACAACTACCGAAGCAAACACAAACAAAATATATATGAACACTGTGTCTACAGAAGACACCTTGTAAAAAACAGGAAATTATTCGCGATTTTAATATTCGCGGTTTTTAAATAACCGGGAAATACCGTGAAAAAGGGAACACCACGAAAATATCCATGTATACGGTATTTTTGCCTCCCTTCTCAGTAGGGAACAACTAAGAGTAGACCCCATTTCAAAGAGCTACGGTAACCTTACCCAGAGAAGCAAACAGGAATTCATGCAATAAAGGAATGAATTTCATTTTTCTGAGGTTTATCGAAGTGTAAACTACATTGGGTCACATGCAAAGTAAATGAACCCTGAAGGGGTTCATGTAAACTTTGCTAGTGACCCAGTGTAGTTTACACTTTGATAAACAAATAAACAAAAATAAGTTCATTGCTTATATTTACATTCGTTTCAATCAAATCTTTCATGAAAAATCTTATATAAGCGCTAAGATTGAAGCAGTAAAACATGTACACGCAGTTTTTCTGCTAACAGCAGAACAGCATGCATGGCATCCTGCCGTCACTGATGTCCAATCTGATTGTAGAGAGCCATTGTTTATTTTGACGTCATAGACATCGCATGTCTCAATGTAATTATTGGAATGTAAACTAAATTACGTTCCAATGGTTTAGTATGGGGCTTTTCAGTAAATACACCAAGAATGTAAATATTTTAATATAACAATATTTTCAGAAAAGAGGCAGGGGGTCGTTTATTAAAGCAGGAGCATTTATTAGGGTTATTACGGCATCTAATCTTTTAAATGGTATTGAGATTATGATCTTCAAAATTTGTATTATATACCATTAGAATTGGATGATCTTGATCCAGGTTGGCCATCATGTATGCTATTGAGTTAATCAGTTGAGAAAAGTTATATTTTAGAGAAAACTCCTGTTTTGGATTATCTAATATATAACTTTAATTTTATAATTTAAGTGTCAATTCCAGTCAGTATGGCATATATTGTGCACCCTCGCAGACTGGAATTCATAGTGACATGGCCATAGCTCTGTTACCATGGCAACAAGGATATTCAGGTTTGCTGTGTGGACACCATTCATATCTCTTTCAGGATGAAGATATTACAACACCAGAAAGTTTGATGGAGGTTTGTGAACACAAATTCAAATTTTCACATGTCTGTACATGTACTGTAAAAATTCTGAGCACTGGGACAGATAGGTCTAAACAAGCAAACAGAGCAGACCCAGATCAGGCTGTATCCAAGGGAGCAATCTGAGCTCAGTCCCAAGGGAGCAGTCTGATTAGGATCTACACTGTTGGACATTTTGTTTGCATCTTTTGGATGCATAACTGCATTGCGATACAGAAAAAAAGTATTTTTTAAGGATAATTATGGTAATTATTTTTAGATGTCCCAATTTTCAGAATTTTTACAATAGTTCCTTTTTAATTATGATAAATAAATGACACAGGTTAAAAAACTTGTTTCTGCTTGAACTTTTATTTTGGGGAACCTTGTTTTATTTTTATAACAATTATACTAGGTGTTGAAGGGATTAGAATTTTTGACTTCATAGAAAATTTTTTATGTGTATTCAAATCTCTTGAAAATTTGCCATGCTTAGTATAATAATAGATGCAGGTAAAAGGTCTTTTAAATTCAAAGGGTATCACCGTGCATTTTCAGATGGCAAATGTCTTGCATGTTTTTCTTATCTCTGGCAAAATAGCGCTTTGAATTGCCCTTATGACTTAGAAATATTCAAAAAATGCCATCTGCTATTAAATCTAGCATGCAAAAGGTTAAAAATCGTAAAGATGTTTAAGTTTAAATTTTATATCGACAGGTTGGACTGAAAGCAGGATTGACAGAAGAACAAACAAAGACAACTGTTAGTAGTATCAAAGATCAGGCAGTGAAAGACAGACTGAAGAAGTATACAGATGAAGCATTGTCATATGGGGTAATTACATATGAGCCGAGACAAGGGAAACCTACCTTGTTGCATGCTAACAATGGATACTCGGATATTACCTGCACATGCTGAATAAGCTAAGGAACTTTTATAGTGATTGTATAACCAACTTGTTTCTGTAAATTTCATGTTATAGCCCTTACTGACAAAGTTTTAACTTTCTTTTGTTTTCTCTCCTACTTAAATCCCTGTGGGAATATGTCGCCCCCCCCCCCCCCCCCCCCCCCCCTCTGACAGCATGTTTCTTATGTATATAATGAGAAAAGGAAAGTTTAGGCAAACTATCCTTCTTGCATACAGGTCTTATTATAAATACTAATATGTAGCGTAGCCCAAGTGAGTATTTCTATCACCATAGTAACTTGATAAGAGACTCTTGTTTGGAAGCCTTGTATGTTTCTGTTACATGACATTACCTTTCAGATCATTCATAGCTGGAGGACTTGCAGTTTACTGACCCTGTCAACAATATTTCAGTCATATTGAGTTGATGGAAGGGTGTTGTGAAAGGCTGTGTGCAATGAAACATTATTTACAGTTGAAAAGAATTCTGCCCTCAGCGGAATTTAAACCTGGACCGCTAGCTTAGCAGGCCATCACTTCACCCTTTAAGCTACAGGGGCTCCTTTTCAAATCATACAATGATAGTGTCACCTTTAAGTGATAATGCTCTAGGTTTGAAATCAGTCTAAAGCCCTAAAGACTCTTGTATGCTGCAGTTATTATTATAAATCAGGGCCAAGTTGTTCAAAACCACAGGATATTGACGCATTATCAATACTAAACAATTCAAAGACCCCCAACAACCAGTAATTACATATAATCTTCTAATATATAGTAATCTATATTAGGCCCAGAAGCTATTGTATTGGTTCCATGGATGCAACGTCAATGTCCTGTGGTCAAAACTAACAATGTCATTAGTTTGTTGTTACTGGGGCCGTATTCATAAAGCCACTTAAGTTGCAGTTGCTACGGTTAAATATCTATAAAGGAGATTCCCTACATCTATGAAATTTGGTCTGGAGGAACAGTCTTTGTAAGACTGTTCCTCCAGAGCAAATTTCATAGTTGTAGGGAATCTCCTTCAAAGAAATTTAGCCTTAGCAACAGCATAGCAACCACTTGTCGTTTTATGAATACGGCCCCAGATTTGGTTGATAAAATTTTTCAGGCATTTGGATCACCAACGATAATAGCCCATGTTGGCGACAGACCAAGGATGCTGTTTGGGTCGGATAGATTTCCTATTCTAGCACAAGTATTAGGTAATGCTCTAGCCAGATTTTTATCCCGACAATCGGGTTATATCAATTTGTCCTCCATTAAAATTCCACATAAGCATTTTTCAGTCAGTTTGTATACTTTTCCTGGATAAAACACTTGCACAGGTAAGGGTATATGTGAACCCTAGCTTCATGCTCTAGTTTAACTGTAGTCAATGTTTTTATGCCCCCTCCCCCTCCCCTACCATGAGGGTGGGGACATACTGTTATTGGTGTGGATTCTGTCGGCATCTGTGTCTGCATAGTTTCTTGTCTGGACTCTCCTAAAGGGATGGATAGTTTTTGACCAAACTTGTATAGGTACATCATCATTGGGTGGGGGGAACTATTGGTTAGATTTTGGTGACCTTGACCCCATTTTCAAGGCCACAATAGGTCAAAGAGTGTTAAAAAATGCCTTGTCTGCACTTTATCATGCATCTGCTGCAAAACTCACCTGATAACGGGGGTATGATAACATGATGTGATATCATGTCAATGTAGATCTGCGCATGCGTGAATGTTATCAGGGGATGCCTTTAGAAGTGATCTCTGAAGACAATTGGCTATATACCTACATTTGTCCCGATAACATCGTTCGATTGGGTAAATGACATCAACGAGTTACGTCATAACACATATGCGACGTCAACAAGTTCAAACAAAACTGTGTTTGCTTTTCATTTGTTTGACTCTCTTTACGTCTTAAAATCTTCGTATGATGCAAGATAAATAGAAGACCTTGTCAGTGTCTTTTGATATCAAGTTTATCAGGCTCGACCAGAAACACATTGGACTGGCTCGGCAAGCCTCGCCATTCCTACGCTCTTTCTGGTCTTGCCAGATAAACTTGATATCAAAAGACACTAACATGGTATTCTCTATATATCTCCTGAATGGATGTATGGATTTGAACCAAACCTGCATTGATATGTCATTGGGAGATGAAAAAGAAACCATTATATTTTGGTAACCCTGACCCTCTTTTCATGGTCGTAGGAGGTTAAAGAATATTTAAAAATAGCTTGTCTTCACCCTATTTCCTGAACGGCTGGATGGATTATGACCAAACATAGGGAAGTGTATAATCGGGAGGTGGAAAAGAACTTATTAAATTTTGGTGACCTTGATCCTATTTTCAAGGTCCCAGAAGGTCTAAACATGGCAACACTTAGGGAAAATCAAACTGCTGGGAAAGTGCAGGTGGGGGTACATCTGTTTTTGTCCAAAAAAAAAAAACACTTCTAGTTACCAAAGTCATTGCTGAAGAAAATTAGATAAATTTTGTTGTAGGTTAGCTATTTGACAAACAGGCATCATGTCTTTTGTTTGGTCTTTATAAAGGTCTGTTATAGGGTTCTGTTACAAACTAGAAACCTCCTTTTAACGGCCAGCAGATATTGCAAGCATTGAAGTTTCGATGACTTTTTATCATTTTTCTAGAAGGCTGAAGTTTCAAAATCTTGTACTAGATGGAGAAGTTGATTATTGTCATGCCTGCGACTTGCAGAAGCGGTCCTCTCTCGAGGAAAAAAATGTGCTAGAAGAGCAAAGTCTTTCCTATATGAGCCACGACACGAGAAAACCAACAATGTGGTTGTGCGCCCAGTGCAGGTTCAGATCAGCCTGGGCATCCGCCTAGTTTGATCAGACTCTTCGTTAAGTGCCCAAAGGGTAGCTAAGGGTCTAAGCTACCTCTATGCGGACAGCAAAGACTCTGATCAAACTGGGCGGATGCCCAGGCTGATCTGAGTGCGCTGGATGCACAACCACATTGTTGGTTTTGTCGTTCCGCGGCTCATATGAGTTGAACCCATTGAGAAGGGAGGTAAAATTGAAAATGACTGAGTTGCTTCCTTTGAACGCATGCCCATTCACCTTAACTTCTGCATTTTCCTTGAATACCATGTTTACCAGGTTAAAATTGCCCATGCAAACTGTTGAGTGTGCAGTAATGGTTAGACTCAACTGAAATTTTGTGATCGAGCATTGGTTTATGATACTGATTGATGATCAAGTAAACATCAGTTAATGTGACTACATCAGGGGCCGTATTCATAAAGCCACTTAGGTCGTTGCTATGCGGTTGCTAAGGCTAAATATCTATAAAGGAGATTCCCTACACAACTATGAAATTTGGTCTGGAGGTACAGTCTTTGTAAGACTGTTCCTCCAGAGCAAATTTCATAGTTGTAGGGAATCTCCTTCAAAGAAATTTAGCCTTAGCAACAGCATAGCAACGACTTAAGCTGTTTTATGAATACGGCCCCAGTTAATGTGACTGTAAGAAGCCTGTTTAGAATAAATGCTAAATTTTGTTCACTAGTATTCCCTTGCTGTGTTTTACTACTATTCCCTTGTTATGTTTTAATGCATAACGACTAAGAAATCCAGATAAAATTCGTAAAGCATTTTCTGTAGACTTCTCAAGCGAGATGCAACAGAGCTTATCCTGTCATTGCAATGGCAAGCCTGAAAAGAAGGTTAAATATGCAGTGAAATGCATAAAATTAACAAAACAGTATACCCATAAAAACTAATAAAACAGTATACCCATGTTCAAAAATTGAAACATCGATAATGTCAAATTGTGACCGATTATTCACGCATTTGCAGCAAATGAGTGGTGATCGAGTAGCTTGATTAAATGACAAACCACTAGTGTGCAGAACCAGCATTCTTTCAGCAAGTTTATCATAATAATATTTTTTTTTGGTTAACTATGGTAATACTAAGTTCAATAACTTCAGCCACTTCTAACATTTTCAGATGAGAAGTGGGAAGGACCCTTACCAGAAGCACAGAAAAGCAAGTTGTGATCCACAGTATGTACTGTGAAATAGTGCTGCAGGGATACCATCAATGCATCAACAGATTGTGATAGTTTCCATGGTGATACTGTGTCTGAAGGTTCACCGGAATACCTCCATGTTTTTTGTCATTTTTAGCTCACCTGAGCCAGAGGTTCCGGGGGAGTTTATAGTATAGGTAGGCTCCGTCGTCCGTCCACAATTTCAAATGACTTCTCCTCTCAAACCACTGGGCCGATTGTAACCAAATTTCATGTATAGCCTCCAGGGGACTTAGAAACAAAAAGTTGTTCAAACGGTCCTGGTCACATGACCAACATTGCCGCCACGCCCATATATGGTAAAACCCCCAAAATATCTTCTTCTCCAGAACCAATTGGCCGATGGCCTTAAAACTTGGTATTAAGCATTGGGTACGTGAGTACTATCAAGATTGTTCAAATTATGACCTTGGGAGGACCTTGACCGTTTTTACAGTAAAGTCAAACTTTTATATGGCAGAATGCTAGAATATAAGATATCTTGCAAACTGTTGAAGATTTTGGGCTAAAAATTGGTATATACAGTCATCTTAATGAGTACATGAAGATTTATGAGTACAAGAGGTCAAGGTCATTCTTTGACCTTTGACCCAGTTCTCTCAAATTTTGACATTTTCAAACATCTTCTCAAAAGCCACTGGGTGAATTGTAACCAAATTTCATATAGAGTCTGCAGGGGTTGAGGGAACAGAAATTTGTTCAAACATACCAGGTCACATGACCAACATGGCCGCCACGCCCATATATGGTAAAATGATTAAAAAATCTTCTCTCGAACCAATAGACTAATGGCCTTGAAACTTGGTATGTAGCATAAAGTACTGGAGTACTACCAAGGTTATTCAAATAATGACCTTAGGTTGACCTTGACCTTTTTTACGGCAAGGTCAAATATGGGAAAATGCTAGAACATGAGATTTCATGGAAAGATTTGCAGATTTTTGCCAAAAAATTGGTATATACTGTCGTCTACATGAGGTCATGAAGAATTATGACTACAAGAGGTCAAGATCATTCTTTGACCTTTGACCCTGTCTCCCATATATCAACAATTTCAGACATCTCCTTAAAAGCCACTGGGCCAATTGTAACCAATTGCATATATAGTCTGTAGGGGTTGAGGGAACAAAAATTTTGTTCAAACTTTCCAGGTCCCATGACCAACATGACCGCCACGCCCATATATGGTAAAAAGCTTCAAAATACTTCTTTTCCAGAACCAATAGACTAATGGCCTTGAAACTTTGTATGTAGCATAAAGTACTCAAGTACTACCAAGGTTTTTCTATGATAGTTTAAGTTTAAGCATATTTTATTGCTATAATTACGGCCCGCCCCCTACATCATACATTAACAGATATAAATAAGCATAATAATGACAGCAAGCGAACATATTCGTAACATAACTAGAAACAGTACCAAATAAGAAAAAAAAACCTAGTTATACAAAGGAGTCAGATGATCCGGGCCAAATCCTGGTGGGAATTGAAAATGACTGATGGCCAAGTGTATACAGATACATGTGTGTATATACCAGCTGACTATGTATACAGCTGTAACTAGTCTTAAAACCGCTTTGAAGATTTAATAAAATTATGGATAGCCTTAAAAACAATTATGTTGTTTTCAGTACCCAGTTCTGGTTTACCAAAATAATACAGTGTCAGTACTGAGATGGTGAAAATTTTTTGTAGCGTTAAATAACCTTAGCCTCTCCGTAGTGTATTTTGGGCATTGGAAGAAGTAATGTTCAGCATCTTCTATTTCATTTGAACAGGAACAGGTAGGGTCAGGTGTTATATAGTTTGTAAAGAGATCAAAATTTAGATTGCTACATTTGTTACGCAGTCTAGCATGCAATACAGACATGTATCTACAGCCATACGAATAATAACTTGCAGAGTTGCAGAAACATTCGTGTGTATTTTCTTAGTATTCAATTTAAAACTTGCAAGTGTGTTTATTTCTCTCAGATTGTTGTTGATTGAGTTCCATAATGAAATTGACGAGGGAATACATGATTTTCGTGAGAGTTCTGTACGGGTATAAGGTACAGAATAATTATTTTGATTTCTAATTAGATAATTAGAAACATTTCTAACTTGTGGTGGGATAAGGTCAATGATATAAGAAGGGACTAGATTATTATGGACTTTATACATAAAATTTAATTTCTGTTGACGCCTCCTTTCTTCTAATGAGACCCTACCACATTCACGAAAAAGGTATGCTATTGATACAGATCTAGTTAAACCTGTTACAATGCGCGCGGCTTCATTTTGAATTTTGTCTAATAGATATGAATTCTGGGCTGAGCAGCCATCCCAAACAATGGAAGCATATTCTAATATAGGCAATAGATAAGAAGTATATATCTGATTAAGTGCTTTTCGACTAAAAGTGTATTTAAGTTTACGCATTATTCCAAGGACTTTTGAAGCTGGTTATAATATCAATATGAACAGTCCATTTATCATCGCTACTTAGAGTTAAACCAAGGAGTTTATGGTTTTCTACAAATTTTATTTCAGTATTGCCAAACGTTAGACATGGCAATGTATCAAAACTTCTTACGGTGAATAAAACTGCTTCGGTTTTGTTAGGATTAAATGTAACTAGCCACTGGCTAGCCCATGCAGATAGCAAACTGAGGTCGTGATTTATAATACCTTCAATATCATGCAGGCTAGTGGCTGAGTAATAAAGAGAACTATCGTCGGCAAACAATTTTGTTAAACTAAGGAGGGACTCAGAAATATCATTTACATATATCAAAAAAATAGAGGGCCCAGCACAGATCCTTGTGGAACACCAGCGTTTAATATTTTAGGAGAAGAACTACTTGCTTTTAGCACAACCTTTTGTTTTCTGTTGTCAAGGTAATTAGATATCCAGTGTAATAAGCTTCCATGTACTCCATGTTGTTTTAATTTAAACAATAAAGCTTTGTGCCAGGCCCTATCAAAGGCTTTGGAAATGTCGCAGAAAACCATACATGAAAACTGATGGTTGTCAAAGGTCTGACATATACTATTGTAGATATCAATAAGCTGGAATACTGTTGAATATGGTTAGGGAGAAAGCGACTGATATTTATATAACAAATTGTTTGCATAAAGATAATCATATAAGTTTTTAAAGACAATACGTTCTTGCAATTTACTGACATTACTCATAAAGCAACTGGCCTGTAATTCGACGGCGATGTCTTATCACCTTTTTTTGAAATCGGGATTACATTCGATTCCTTCCAGGGATCAGGAAATATACCTTCGGAAAAAGATTGATTAAATAATAAAGCTAACGGTTTAGACATAGTATTGGATACTCCTCTCAGCATTCTGTTACTTATATCATCATTTCCGTTCACCTTATTTGGATTAAGATTTTCGATTAATAGTTCAATTTCGTTTTCAGAGCAACTAACAGTAGAAATATTTTGAGGTGTCTTGCTTTGAAAAATAGGTAACTGAGAGTTTTGGTCATTCACACTAGATATTGAGACAAAGTAATCGTTTAAACACTCAGCTTTTTCTGCGTCAGTATAAAAATAATTTGAATCACCGGTGTCTGATAATGTACATAAAGTCAAAATACTCTAAAGCCAAATTGTTACCAAATTTCATATAGTGTCTCCAGGGGTTGAGGGAATGAAAATTTGTTCAAATGGTCCAGGTCACATGACGAACATGGCCGCCATACCCATTTATGGTATAAACCTTTAATTTTTTTCTTCTCAAGAACCAATACACCTATGGCCTTGAAACTTGGTAAGTCCCATGGAGAACTGGAGTACTGTCAAGACCGTTTAAATAATGACCTTTGGTTTACCTTGACCTTTTTTTGATGCATGGTCAAATATGGGAAAATGCTATAACATAAGATTTTGTGGAATGTTTTGAAGATTTTGGCCTAAAAAAATAGTGTCTTAATGAGTACATGAAGATTTACTAGTACAAGAGGTCATGGTCATTCTTTGGCTTTTGACCCAAGACTCATAAATTTACAATTTCAAACATTAGAAAAAGCCACTTGGCCAATTGCTCAGGTGAGCGATTAAGGGCCTCATGGCCCTCTTTATAAAGAGGCACAACTTTTGTGACTTCCTGTTTGCTTCCCTGGATGACAAAGCCCTTCCAAAATAGGGTCAACACTTAAAGGAAAGAATTTGCTCCTAGAGGACCCCTTTGTAAAACTGGTTGAAAATATACTGGTTAGCAAGTCAATTTACATGTGTAAAATTGTTTCTGGAAAAGAGGCAGGAGGCATTTATTAGTATCAATACAGTACATTTGTTGTGTCCTCTTTTGTTTGTACATAAATAAGAACCCTACAAGTACTGGAACACTTTTATCAGTCACTGTAATTATACTTAGACTGTGAACAACTTTGATTTGACTAGAATAAAATGTGTCATAGCAAATAGTATGAACTCTGATCTAAGCTTGATCTGTGTCTGCTCTGTTTGTGTCAAATTTTAGGGTCATTCTGCAAAAATGATATCGCTGATGACATGCGAAGATACTGATATTATACAAAATCTAGCTGATTTTGTCTATAAATGTTTTAGCTTGCGCAATGTACGATAGTTACTGTGGTATGGAATGTTTGGTTTATCGGGCATATATATATTCTCATTTGTCTCATACCATCTGTCTATGATGGGAACCTTTTATTGGCTCAACATTTTGTGATTTCATTTTGGACTAGTTCAACAATTTGTATTTTGCGACACTTGCAGAGCAAATTATATATTGCAGTTTTGAACTGGTCTAATGGATTTCATGAAAGGGTACTCAACTTTAATAATCTGCTTATCATAGACAGCTGTGTTACATCTTGAAATAAGCAAGGACATATGTTTCGATGACGTTATTTTCGTACTTAACTGAGGGTTATTGTACAGATGTCCTGTGATTATAATGTGTGAGTGGTAACATGTATTGGTTTAGTCTATAATTCGTTCTTGTGTGTATTCATGTTTTATCCAAAATCAACAAAATATTTGTTATTGTAATATGTATGTTCGTGCAATTTATAGTTAATTCTATACCATGAAAATGGTCCATAATTGGCTAATAAATATCTTGTCTTGTCTTGTCTTATGGTATTGCTAGTCTCAATCACTATCAAATACAAACTCATTAGTAATATCTGTGTTTATTGAAGTTGTACTATTGTGAAGTAACTGTTTATTTGAAGTGCCCTTAGAGACTTTAAATGAAAATTCATAATAATGTTATATAAAGGATTAGATATTATTGCAAATACTAATGAAAAAAACCCACAAAAACAACTAAAAATTAATAAATAAATATATCGAATTTGTATCAGCTCCTATTTTTGATTGTCATGGACTAACATGATAGGAGACAAGACTTTCTGTGTTGTTTTAAAAGTTCTACTTAAAACTAAGATGTTTGTTTTTTCTTTTATAAGTTTGCTCTCCAGTATGTATCATAAAAGGTTTGTCACGGGTATATATCATTTAAAGTTGGTCTCCAGTATTTATTGTATACCTATCCATGATGCACCCTTTGAACTGCCAGTTTTCTTGCCATCAGATACAGGAAGCTGTATCAAACTGCCATTTTTTTTAAATTTCTACCTCTAGCCCTTAAAATACGGCTAAGTCTGAGTTCCAGCTTCAGGCTTCCAAATAATACAAACAGTTACCTGAAAGTTCAGTTATCACTTAAAAGTACAAATCAATAACAAGTTCTGCTTGATTAACGCTAAATACAGGTTCCACTACTTACCAGTATCTGCTCCTATAGTTTGGCGCACCCAGCTGTAGGGTCCCTACCGGCATTGTTAAGACATGAGCTGTAAAATTTATTCTGAACACTTCATCTCACCTAATACGAGAATCTCACCTAATACAAGCACTTACCAGAGAGTACAGTCCATTTACGAAGAGCCATTACTAAACAGTACAGGTCATCTAACAAAAGTTAATAGCACTGAAGCTCACCTGATTCAAGCTATCACTAGACAAAAAGAAAAAGCTGTCAAACTCGTCACTTACCTACAGCTTCAACAAATCTAAAAATACAATAAAATTAACTTGTATTGCTGCCAATTTTCTGCTTTACCACTTGCATCCTATAGATTCATTTGCTAAGGGATAACCTCTCAAGCTTTTTCAAAAGCTAAACTTGTGTATCATTTAAGGTTGGTTTCCAATATGTATCTGGTCTCCAGTATGTATCATTTAAGGCTTGCCTCCTGTATGTAAGGTTGGTCACCAATATGTATCATAAAAGGTTGGTTTTTAGTATGTATCATAAAATATTTGTATCCAGTGTTCTTCAAATTGGGTTGGTGAGCAGTATGTATCATGATAGGTTGGTCTCCAGTATGTTTCATGTAAGGTTGATTTCCAGTATGTATCATGTAAAATTGGTTTCCAGTATGTATCATGTAAGGTTGGTTTTCAGTATGTATCATGTAAGGTTTGTCATAAGTATGTATCATGTAAGGTTGGTTTCTAGTATGTATCATTTTAGGCTGGTGACCAGTATGTATCATGTAAGATTGGTCTCCAGTGTGTATCATGTAAGGTTGGTTTCCAGTATGCATCATGTTAGGCTGGTCACCAGTATGTATCATGTAAGGTTGGTCTCCAGTATCATGTTAGGCTGGTCTCCAGTATGTATCATGTAAGGCTGGTCTCCAGTATGTATCATATAAGGCTGGTCACCAGTATGTATCATGTAAGGTTGGTCTCCAGTATGTATCATGTAAGATTGGTCTCCAGTATCATGTTAGGTTGGTCACCAGTATGTATCATGTAAGTATGTATCATGTAAGGTTGGTCACCAGTATGTATCATATAAGGCTGGTCACCAGTGTGTGTATCATGTAAGTCTGGTCTCCAGTATGTATCATGTAAGGTTGGTCTCCAGTATGTATCATGTAAGGTTGGTCTCCAGTATGTATCATATAAGGCTGGTTACCAGTATGTTACATGTTAGGCTGGTCACCAATATGTCTCATATAAGGCTGGTTACCTGTATAAAACATGTAAGGTTGGTCACCAGTATGTATCATGTAAGGTTGGTCTCCAGTATGTATCATGTTAGGCTGGTCTCCAGTATGTATCATGTTGGGTTGGTCTCCAGTATCATGTTAGGCTGGTCACCAGTATGTATAATATAAGGCTAGTCTCCAGTATGTATCATGTTAGGTTGGTCACCTGTATGTATAATATAAGGCTTATATCCAGTATGTATCATGTTAGGCTGGTCACCAGTATGTAACATGTAAGGCTGGTCACCAGAATGAAACATGTGAGGCTTGTCACCAGTATGTATCATGTAAGGTTGGTCTCCAGTATGTATCATGTAAGGTTGGTCACCAGTATGTATCATATAAGGCTGGTCAGCAGTATGTGTATCATCTAGGGCTGGTCTCCAGTATGTATCATGTAAGGTTGGTCACCAGTATGTATCATGTAAGGTTGGTCACCAGTATGTATCATAAGGCTTGTCACCAGTATGTATAATATAAAGTTGGTCTCCAGTATGTATCATGTTACGTTGGTTTCCAGTATGTATCATGTTAGGCTGGTCACCAGTATGTATCATGTTAGGTTGGTCTCCAGTATGTATCATGTTAGGTTGGTCTCCACTATGTATCATGTAAGGTTGCTCTCCAGTATCATGTTAGGCTGTTCACCAGTATGTATCATGTTAGACTGGTCACCAGTATGTATCATGTAAGGTTTGTCTCCAGTATGTATCATGTAAAATTGGTTTCCAGTATGTATCATGTAAGGTTGGTTTTCAGTATGTATCATGTAAGGTTTGTCATAAGTATGTATCATGTAAGGTTGGTTTCCAGTATGTATCATTTTAGGCTGGTCACTAGTATGTATCATGTAAGGTTGATTTTCAGTATATATCATGTTAGGCTGGTGACCAGTATGTATCATGTAAGGTTGGTCTCCAGTGTGTATCATGTAAGGTTGGTTTCCAGTATGCATAATGTTAGGCTGGTCTCCAGTATGTATCATATAAGGCTGGTCTCCAGTATGTATCATGTAAGGCTGGTCTCCAGTATGTATCATATAAGGCTGGTCACCAGTATGTATCATGTAAGGTTGGTCTCCAGTATGTATCATGTAAGATTGGTCTCCAGTATCATATTAGGTTGGTCACCAGTATGTATCATTTAAGGTTGGTCACCAGTATGTATCATATAAGGCTGGTCACCAGTATGAAACATGTTAGGCTGGTCACCAGTATGTATTATGTAACGTTGGTTTCCAGTATGTATCATGTAAGGTTGGTCACCAGTATGTCTCATATAAGGTTGGTCTCCAGTACATATCATATAAGGCTGGTCTCCAGTATGTATCATGTTAGGTTGGTCACCTGTATGTATAATATAAGGCTTATCTCCAGTATGTATCATGTTAGGCTGGTCACCAGTATGAAACATGTTAGGCTTGTCACCAGTATGTATCATGTAAGGTTGGTCTCCAGTATGTATCATGTAAGGTTGGTCACCAGTATGTATCATATAAGGTTGGTCTCCAGTACATATCATATAAGGCTGGTCTCCAGTATGTATCATGTTAGGTTGGTCACCTGTATGTATAATATAAGGCTTATCACCAGTATGTATCATGTTAGGCTGGTCACCAGTGTGTGTATCATGTAAGTCTGGTCTCCAGTATGTATCATATAAGGCTGGTCTCCAGTATGTGTCACCAGTATGTATCATGTTAGGCTGGTCACCAGTGTGTGTATCATGTAAGTCTGGTCTCCAGTATGTATCATATAAGGCTGGTCTCCAGTATGTATCATGTAAGGTTGGTCTCCAGTGTGTATCATGTAAGGTTGGTTTCCAGTATGCATAATGTTAGGCTGGTCACCAGTATGTATCATGTAAGGTTGGTCTCCAGTATGTATCATGTAAGGTTGGTCTCCAGTGTGTATCATGTAAGGTTGGTTTCCAGTATGCATAATGTTAGGCTGGTCTCCAGTATGTATCATATAAGGCTGGTCTCCAGTATGTATCATGTAAGGCTGGTCTCCAGTATGTATCATATAAGGCTGGTCACCAGTATGTATCATGTAAGGTTGGTCTCCAGTATGTATCATGTAAGATTGGTCTCCAGTATCATGTTAGGTTGGTCACCAGCATGTACCATGTAAGGTTGGTCACCAGTATGTATCATATAAGGCTGGTCACCAGTATGAAACATGTTAGGCTTGTCACCAGTATGTATCATGTAAGGTTGGTCTCCAGTATGTATCATGTAAGGTTGGTCACCAGTATGTATCATATAAGGCTGGTTACCAGTATGTTACATGTTAGGCTGGTCACCAGTATGTATCATGTTAGGCTGGTCACCAGTGTGTGTATCATGTAAGTCTGGTCTCCAGTATGTATCATATAAGGCTGGTCTCCAGTATATATCATGAAGGTTGGTCTCCAGTATTATTATGTAACGTTGGTTTCCAGTGTGTATCATGTTAGGCTGTTCACCAGTATGTATCATATAAGGTCCGTCTCCAGTATGTATCATGTTAGGTTGGTCTCATGATGTTTCATATAAGGCTGGTCACCAGTCACCTGTATGTATAATATAAGGCTTATCTCCAGTATGTATCATATTAGGCTGGTCACCAGTATGAAACATGTTAGGCTTGTCACCAGTATGTACCATGTAAGGTTGGTCTCCAGTATGTATCATGTAAGGTTGGTCACCAGTATGTATCATATAAGGCTGGTTACCAGTATGTTACATGTTAGGCTGGTCACCAGTATGTATCATGTTAGGCTGGTCACCAGTGTGTGTATCATGTAAGTCTGGTCTCCAGTATGTATTATGTAAGGCTGGTCTCCAGTATGTATCATGTAAGGTTGGTCTCCAGTATTATTATGTAACGTTGGTTTCCAGTGTGTATCATGTTAGGCTGCTCACCAGTATGTATCATGTAAGGTTGGTCTCCAGTATGTATCATGTTAGGTTGGTCTCCAGTATGTTTCATATAAGGCTGGTCACCAGTCACCTGTATGTATAATATAAGGCTTATCTCCAGTATGTATCATATTAGGCTGGTCACCAGTATGAAACATGTAAGGTTGGTCTCCAGTATGTATCATAAGGCTTGTCACCAGTATGTATAATAAAAAGTTGGTCTCCAGTATGTATCATGTTACGTTGGTTTCCAGTATGCCTTATATCATAAGGCTGGTCAGCAGTATGTGTATCATCTAGGGCTGGTCTCCAGTATGTATCATGTAAGGTTGGTCACCAGTATGTATCATGTAAGGTTGGTCACCAGTATGTATCATAAGGCTTGTCACCAATATGTATAATATAAAGTTGGTCTCCAGTATGTATCATGTTAGGCTGGTCACCAGTATGTATCATGTTAGGTTGGTCTCCAGTATGTATCATGTAAGGTTGGTCTCCAGTATGTATCATGTAAAATTGGTTTCCAGTATGTATCAATTGGTTTCCAGTATGTATCATGTAAGGTTGGTTTTCAGTATGTATCATGTAAGGTTTGTCATAAGTATGTATCATGTAAGGTTGGTTTCCAGTATGTATCATTTTAGGCTGGTCACCAGTATGTATCATGTAAGGTTGATTTTCAGTATATATCATGTTAGGCTGGTGACCAGTATGTATCATGTAAGGTTGGTCTCCAGTGTGTATCATGTAAGGTTGGTTTCCAGTATGCATCATGTTAGGCTGGTCTCCAGTATGTATCATATAAGGCTGGTCACCAGTATGTATCATGTTAGGCTGGTCTCCAGTATGTATCATATAAGGCTGGTCACCAGTTTGTATCATGTAAGGTTGGTCTCCAGTATGTATCATGTAAGATTGGTCTCCAGTATCATGTTAGGTTGGTCACCAGTATGTATCATGTAAGGTTGGTCACCAGTATGTATCATATAAGGCTGGTCACCAG
This sequence comes from Ctena decussata, assembly GCA_963989385.1. Lineage (NCBI taxonomy): Eukaryota > Metazoa > Mollusca > Bivalvia > Lucinida > Lucinidae > Ctena > Ctena decussata. The sequence goes on from OZ022510.1 coordinate 45,670,199, forward strand.
TATGAAACATGTTAGGCTGGTCACCAGTATGTATCATGTAAGGTTGGTCACCAGTATGTATCATATAAGGCTGGTCACCAGTATGAAACATGTTAGGCTGGTCACCAGTATGTATCATGTAAAGTTGGTCTCCAGTATGTATCATGTAAGGTTGGTCTCCAGTATATATCATATATGGCTGGTCACCAGTATGTATCATGTAAGGTTGGTCACCAGTATGTATCATATAAGGCTGGTCACCAGTATGAAACATGTTAGGCTTGTCTCCAGTATGTATCATGTAAGGTTGGTCTCCAGTATATATCATATAAGGCTGGTCTCCAGTATGTATCATGTTAGGCTGGTCACCAGTATGAAACATGTTAGGCTTGTCACCAGTATGTATCATGTGAGGCTGGTCACCAGTGTGTGTATCATGTAAGTCTGGTCTCCAGTATGTATTATGTAAGGCTGGTCACCAGTATGTATCATGTAAGGTTGGTCTCCAGTATTATTATGTAACGTTGGTTTCCAGTGTGTATCATGCTAGGCTGTTCACCAGTATGTATCATGTAAGGTTGGTCTCCAGTATGTATCATGTTAGGTTGGTCTCCAGTATGTTTCATATAAGGCTGGTCACCAGTCACCTGTATGTATAATATAAGGCTTATCTCCAGTATGTATCATGTTAGGCTGGTCACCAGTATGAAACATGTTAGGCTTGTCACCAGTATGTATCATGTAAGGTTGGTCTCCAGTATGTATCATGTAAGGTTGGTCACCAGTATGTATCATATAAGGCTGGTCAGCAGTTTGTGTATCATCTAGGGCTTGTCTCCAGTATGTATCATGTAAGGTTGGTCACCAGTATGTATCATATAAGGCTGGTTACCAGTATGTTACATGTTAGGCTGGTCACCAGTATGTATCATGTTAGGCTGGTCACCAGTGTGTGTATCATGTAAGTCTGGTCTCCAGTATGTATTATGTAAGGCTGGTCTCCAGTATGTATCATGTAAGGTTGGTCTCCAGTATTATTATGTAACGCTGGTTTCCAGTGTGTATCATGTTAGGCTGTTCACCAGTATGTATCATGTAAGGTTGGTCTCCAGTATGTATCATGTTAGGTTGGTCTCCAGTATGTTTCATATAAGGCTGGTCACCAGTATGTATCATATAAGGTTGGTCTCCAGTATTATTATGTAACGTTGGTTTCCAGTGTGTATCATGTTAGGCTGTTCACCAGTATGTATCATGTAAGGTTGGTCTCCAGTATGTATCATGTTAGGTTGGTCTCCAGTATGTTTCATATAAGGCTGGTCACCAGTATGTATCATATAAGGTTGGTCACCAGTATGTATCATATAAGGCTGGTCACCAGTATGTAACATGTTAGGCTGGTCACCAGTATGTATCATGTTAGGCTGGTCACCAGTATGTATCATGTAAGGTTGGTCTCCAGTATGTATCATATAAGGTTGGTCTCCAGTATGTATCATGTAAGGCTGGTCACCAGTATGTGTCATGCAAGGTTGGTCCACCCTCACCTATTGCAAGTACAGTAGGCCCTTGCCCTACTTTTATCCAAATGAGTTGGATGCCTGGCACTGGAAGATAAAACCAGCACCAGAGCACCACCCCCTGTATTATATTTGTCCCCTTCCTGTAAGTTTGGTCATCAGAATGTATGATGTGAATATTAAAAATTTGTTTGCTAGATGCTGTAAGATTTGTCATCCGCGTGTATGGTGTAAAGTATGCTCTGTGGGGTCTAATCTAAGGTTTGACTCCAGTATTGCATAAGGTCTTTTTATGTATATAAGATTGTTGTTTACATTTTCGGAGTTATTACAAAACACAGATTATAATTGAAAAACGATAAATGGGAATGAAATAAATGATGTCTAACTTCAATTCTGTCTCTGTTTTTTTTTCTTTTCATGTCAATATAACTGATAAAACTTGCTGCAATTTATGTGAGGATACAGTGTATATTCACTTGAATCACATGATAAATTGACAATCATAATGAAACTCAGTATTGGCATATGGCATAAATGAATGACTACAATAAGAATTATGCATGTAGGAAAATATACATGTAAACGTAGTGCAAGTTCAGCTAAGCTTCTCATGGTGACATTTGAGATTCATTTTTTCTTTTTTCTTAAAAAAAAAAGACAAAAGTCTGAAAATTTTGTGCTTCTCCATAGAAACATGCCGAGATTTTTATGTATAATAACCACTTTATCCCAGCAGCTTTAATGGACAGAGAAATATTATTCCTCTTTTTATGGAAACAGTGTGGACCCTAATCAGATGTGTTTGCTACATCTGGTCTGGGTCTACCTAGTGTTCCAATATCCCTTTTATGGGATGCCAAGTAATTATTAGTTTCCACATTTGACTGAAGGGCATCTTTGCTAACCAATGGTACTAAGTCCACTTTGTTCCTTATGAACCCTTGGCCGATGGCCTATTTGCAAATTAGATTTCCCCAAATGCCGCCTTTTGGCTGCAGGGACTTGCTGCTCTTGATGCATTTTATTTTTAGACCAATCTGAAGATCCGTTGCAAATCACAGTTATCCAACAACTTTGCATAATTGTTCAAAAGCACTGATGAATTGGTTAAATCTTGACTGTTGTTGCTAACTGTTCATGGTAAACAAAATATTTTTCTATTGACAAGAGCCCCTGTAATACTGAAATTTCTTCATTACAGATCATTTCATTGGGTGTGATGGAAGTTGCTTGCATCCAATGAAATGGCCCAGGGGGGAAATTGGATTTATAAACAGGCCTTCGGCCATGGGTACGTATGGAACAAAGTGAACTTAGTACCCTTGGCTTGCGAAGATGCATGTTGGTATGACCAGACATGAAATAAAAGGTTATTGTTGTAACCTTTAACCTAATCTGTAACTATCACCCTTAATTATACTCTAAAAGACTGAAATGGAACCGTGACAAATTTGAGCCGCGACACAAGAAACCCAACAATGTTGCATGTGCGCCAAGCACAGACTCAGATCAGCCTGGGCATCTGCCCAGTCTGATCAGAGTCTTCGCTTTGTGCTTTAAGGGTAGCTTAGAATCTAAGCAAGCTCCAGGTGGACAGCGAAGACTCTGATCAGACTGGGCAGATGCCCAGTCTGATCTGAGTCTTCGCTGGGCGCACAACCACTTAGTTGGTTTTCTCGTGTTGTGGCTCAATTTTCATGGGTTATCTATTCCTGATAAATCCATCCATATATCTTGATGGAACAACATACACAAAAATAAAATATCACGAAAACAACTAACAACTGAATTCAATGAGATTGTTTCTAGAGTTTGACAACAAGTCAAAGCTAGATCAACTGTACAAGCACTTGTATTACCATATTTCTAGCACTTTTTCTGTGATGAAAGTCTTGTTTCTAGAGTTTGACAACAAGTCAAAGCTAGATCAACTGTACAAGCACTTGTATTACCATATTTCTAGCACTTTTTCTGTGATGAAAGTCTGACTTTTTCCAGAGGGGAAGTTGTATTTTGGATACAATAACTTTTTCAGGCTAGATAAATGTAGAAGCCTGGTAATATTTTCAGAGTTACCATTATGCTGGGTTACTTCAGTTTAAGACAGGATATTGAATAACCAGGCATTATTATACATTATTAGCTCAATGAAGCATGATATTACTGCAAAATGCTCTCTTTTCACTTTAAACAAACAAACAATAGTGTTTCTCTTTTCACAAAGTAGCAAAACTTTAATACTGAAGCATCTGACTCAAAACAAAGATCTCACAATGATTTGTAAGCAAAAGTTTGCTGTTCTTCAGGGCCTAGTTGCTCAAAACTAACAACATTGTTAACATTTGTTAAAATTTCAAATGTTAATATCTAAAATATGCCAATATTTTTGTTGAAAAAATGTGGAAACTTTTGCTCTGCAAAAAGCTTTTCACATTTTTTTCAACAAAAACTATCGGTAATTGGTTATAAAGTCATGAAACACTTATCAAGTTAACCTCTTAACCAGCTTGTTAGGCTAACGATGCTTTGGGCCCTGATTGTATGTTTTTAGATGACTGGATACTCTTTTTGGAGAAACAACTCTGCCCTTTTTTGTTTGTCCTCCTAAAGAGAAGTCATGTCTAAAAGGAAATTGCTCTTGTAGGAAAAAAATCTTTCTATCTATCTTCCATTATGTCTTAACCCCAAAGGGGGAAACAGATGGTGTACTTGTGTACACTCAGGTGTTGCAGGATGAAAGTCTACATATAGCCATGTAGCTCTTTAGAAAGGGCTTCCTCCTCAATGGAAGCAAACAGGAAGTCACCAAAGTTATTTCCCTTCATAAATATGGCGGAAAGATTTGGAGGTATACCAATATTCCCTAATACTGTATCTTAACAGCCTGTATTTTCAAAGCCCCTATTTCAGCACTAAATTAAGCACATGTATTGTGATTCCAACATTATGTCCAGTTTTCCAATCAACAAACGATCTGGTTCCCCTTCTTCCAGAAGCTTCTGCTTCTCTGAAGCTATAACTCTCACAGGTCCGCAAACCACTAAGCCAAAACTGTGTGGTTGATTGTTTCCCTTTATTTTTCCACAAAAACCATTTGTGATGTGACCTTTGAAGGTTATTCAACATTTGTGATGGGAACTCATCAGAATCACCTTAGAAGGCAATACAGTAAAACTTCATTGACTCGAACAGGCTTGGGACCATAAAAATTAATTCCAGCCAAGGGTAGTTCTAGCCGTCCAGGGTTAGTTTCCATATAAAGTAACTTCTAGGGACCAAGAAAAGAGTTCTAGCCAGGCAGGGTGAACGAGCCATCAGGGTTTGAGCCATTGAAGTTCTACTGTACAACATTTGTGATGGGAACCCATCAGAATCACCTTAGATAGTGATACAAATTTGGTGATGGGGAACTCATGAGAATCATCTATCAAGGTGATACAACATTTGTGATGGGAACTCAGAATCACCTTTGAAAGTGATACAACATTTGTGATGGGAACTCATCAGAATCACCTTTCAAGGTTATTCTGATGTGTTTCAAATGCAAATGTTTTTGTGGGGAAACAAGCAACCTAACACCACTTTCATTTGCAAGATTTTGACTTAATTGGCTGAATATCTGATTGTTTTGACTATATTTATCCTCTCCCAAACTTCAAGTGCTGATCCTCTCTATGGCTTCCATGTCATCAGCATCCAGTTTATTTATTGTTCTGTCTGAAAAATATGTTGAAGTCAAATTACAGCTTACAAATCAGTAAATTTGTGAGCGGTTACTAATAGATTTTTACTTGAAGCTAATACAGACACACTACTATCAAACAGATGATAACTCTTGTTCAGTGCAAACAAGCTTGATCTTTGAAATGCCAGTTTTTGTGTGTGAGTATTTTTTTTCAGTTTTATAGTACACCTGGAACTTTGATGGTTGCCAATACACCTAACAACCTAAGCCATAGCGTGTGTGTCAGAACTAATTATTTGGTGGCCATTCTAAGAAACTCTGATAGATTTTCCGTTTGCAACATATAAGAGAAAGATTGTAAAAGAAGATAATAAAGTGCCTACATGTACATAAGGTATAGATTTATTTTGGATGTGGACATCTGAGACAAACGTGTATTAAGCAAAGTCGATATGGATCACTATAGTGAAGTGTTTCAGATTTATTAAGTATTTTATTACTAATTCTGGTAATACTGAGTCCAAAACATCTATCAGTACCTCATCGTTTCATTATTTGGTTAATTCAGTCTTTGGAAAATGATGCAAAATATTTACCTTGTTAGGTCAAGATGGCCACTGATAAATGATTATGACGTCAGGGCTAAGACGTAGGTTGTAACCCTTGCATTATGTAGCCACTTGGGAAAGAAGCTTTTACTGCCTTATGGCATGTGTCATCAATAAAGACTGATCTAGAAGAGCAAAGGTTGATCCCTATTAAGAAGGAGCCTGACAAGACCTGTCCCAATACAGGATAGCTCGCCTGCAGTGCCTTGCCCATCACATAAAACTAGAAAATTGTGTCTGTAAGACACTAATGATGCCCCCGTGCAGCGCCTGTCACAGGACATGTGTACATCCCTAAAGCACTTTTCAAGCACAAATCTATTTACAAAGAAACCACTGAAAACATTACACAAACTTTATACCCTACAGTGCAAAACGCAGTCCAAAATGACTAAGTTTAAAAGGCCATAATTCCTTCAGAATTATTTTTTTCCTATCAAAACCAACATGCACATCTTCACTATGTCCACAACAAGTCTACAATGTCTGAAAATCAGCCAATGAAAATTGTGGGAGGAGTTGATTACACAAAGTACTTACCCTACAATGCAAACATATGCCTAAAATGACTAAGTTCAAAAGGCTATCATTCTGTCAAAATTTATTCTAGCTCCAACGAAAACCCACATGCACATTTCCAATATGTCCATAACATGTATGCAACGTTTGGAAAAGATCCATTGAAAACTGAGGGAGGAGTTGATTACACAAACTCCACACCCTACATATGTAAAAATTTGCCTAAAATGACTAAGTTCAAAAGGCCATAATTCTGTCAAAATCAATTCTAGTTCCAACAACAACCCACATGCACATTTTCAATATGTCCACAACATGTATGCAAGGTTTGAAAAAGATCCATTGAAAACTGTGGGAGAAGTTGATTACACAAACTACATACCCTACAATGCAAAAATTTGCCTAAAATGACTAAGTTCAAAAGGCCGTAATTCTGTCAAAAATACTTCTAGCTGCAACAAAAACCCACATGCACATCTTCAATATGTCCACAAAATGTATGCAAGGTTTGAAAAAGATCCATTGAAAACTGTGGGAGAAGTTGATTACACAAACTACATACCCTACAATTCAAAAATTTGCCTAAAATGACTAAGTTAAAAAGGCCGTAATTCTGTCAAAATTAATTCTAGCTCCAACAAAAACCCACATGCACATCTTCACTATGTCCACAACATGTATGCAAAGTTTGAAAAAGATCCACAGAAAACTGTGGGAGGAGTTGATTACACAAACTCTATACCGTAAAGTGTGACGAAAGGACGGACGGACAGACGGATGGACGGACAGACAGGAGCAAATCTTAATGCCCCCTGACTATCGTCACGGGGGCATAAAAACTTTGACATAAAACTTTAAATTGTGATGCTGATGCCGATGTCCAGGCGACAACAATAGCTCTCTGTACTTTCGTACAGGCGAGCTAAAATGTACCCATTTATAGTAAGACTTGGTCCAAAATGGCAGTAAATGTAAGGGTGACTGGTGGACAAACAAATGGACATAAATCCTACCACCATATAGCACCTGCTTACTATTCACCAAAGAGTTCTAAAGACATATGAGCAGTGACACGAGAAAACCAACAAAGTGGTTGTGTGCCCAGCGTAGACTCGGATCAGCCTGGACATTCGCCCAGCCTTATCAGAGTCTTCGCTTTATGCTTAAAGAGTAGCTACGGATCTAAGCTAGCTCTATGCGGAGAAGACTGATCAGACTGGCCGGCTGCCCAGGCTGATCTGAGTCTTCGCTGAGTGCACATGCCACTTTGTTAGTTTTCTCGTGACTTGGCTCATATTAACAATCAGCTAATTAGCTACCAGAAAACTTACTGAAATGCTTCTCTATTGTTCTCATGATGGCGTATGATCGTTTGCTGTCTACCATGTTTATTGCTAGCCCGGCCTTCCCAAATCTTCCCGTTCTCCCAATCCTGTGTAGGTATGTTTCACAGTCAGCTTGTCTGTCTTGCGTAAGTGGCAGATCAAAATTCACAACTACTGTTACCATCTCAACATCAATACCTGTATGACAAAAGAAAATTTAGCCTTTCACTGTGATACTGTTTACTGACACATCTCCAATTATTTGTCTTTCTGCTCACAAGGGCTGGCGTGAAAAGAAAAATTCTTTTCCAAAATAGAGGAGCCTCTGTAGCTCAGTAGCTGCCTGCTGATCTAGCGGTCCTGAGATCAATTCCTGGAGATGGAAATCGTTTCAATAGGACACAGACTTCCACTGCAAACAGCCTTTCATTATCATCCACCCATTGTCCTGATTTGACTGAAATACTTTTGGAAAGTACATAAAACTGCAAGTAATCCATCCATCTACTTCTAAAATAGTACTCTGTTGCAGACAAAGAAAAAATGCCATTCTCATAAAGTTTCCTCCCTTGTAAGAGAATTCTGCAGACCTGTCTACATGTCAACACATGGAGACACCTATACCACTTACAGAGCTAAACTACAAAACTTGACAAAAGTTAACACCCTGAGACTGCCACAAAAGCAATGTCTATGTCATCCTTCTGCAGGTGAGAATAAGATGATGGCCAAACCACAGAGGTGCATCCTTATTAAATCCAGAGGCTAGAGATGAATCGTTACCTTGGTAAAAATCAAGCCCACTACATGTACCTGTGGATTAACCCCTCATGACCAGAACTTTGAACCTGGATGCACAAACTGTATTTGATAAACATCACAAATAGAACTTTCCAATTTTCACGATATTCCAATCTGTATAACTATAGCATAAGAGTCTTTGATAAAAGTCTTTAATACAGTCAAACCTGTCTAAACGGGTCACCCCAGGGGACCCACAAATAATTGGCTGCTTAAGACAGGTGACCCCTTAATACAGATTCATTTGCAGTGTTTTTTGGTCCAATGGATCCAAAATAAGTGGCTGTTAAAGACAGGTGACTCATTAATACAGTGACCCCTTAAGACAGGTTTGACTGTATATGACTGCAACTGCAAGCTACCAGCTTGCTTCTGTACTGACAAGATATTGCCCTGCAACATGCATATGAAAAGGCAGTCATTAAAGGATGTGAATTTCCTTTTTTAATACATGGTTTTGTGTTTGTTAAAACATGCCTGTTAATAGTGTGTGACACTGATATTTATGCAATAATATATATTAAAACATTCTATCCCACATCAATTTATCCATATCACCAGCTGGATGAGTTCAATGGCGACACATAAACTTACCTCTGGCAGATACATTAGTAGTAATGAGAACTTTTTCTTTTCCCTCTCGGAATCTGTTAATTACTGCTGCCCTCTGAGAAATATCTAGGTCACCACTAAGTAGTGCTACAGCATGGCCATCTTGGGACATCTTTTCTGCTAGCCAGTGAGCCGTTCTTCTTGTCTACAAATACAGCAACATAATTAAATTCACAAACTTATTTTTCCTGACTACAAAAATGTATGCTTACTATTTGCATGAATATAGGTTTAAGTGCTGTGAATACTTAAATTTGGAAGTAATTTACTGTAATACACTATCTGTGGTATCAAAATTTCACTTCTTGAAAATGACTTAATGATGCATTTTAAGTTTGGCATTTATGATGTTCCATGGCTCTAGATAGTAAAAGAAAATTTTATTTAAATTTGTAACAAATTTTCTTAATTTTCTTTTAAACTATACACTGTGGCTACTATTAGAATTGCCTCAAGGAGGTGATTCTAATGAACCGCCACAGTGGATAGTTTTATGGAATGGTAAAGAAAATATCTGAAATACTCATCAAGTTCTCCTTTATATCTGAGCCTTGGTTAATCTGTGTGTATGTTACTGCATTGAAAATCAAATACATGTATTGTCAGACTTATATTTTAGCGCTCTTTGTCTTAACCCCCAAAATTAAGTTACGCCAAATATAAGTGTTTTACAGTAGTCTGGCAACAGATTTCAATATAGACAAGTAGCAGCAACAATTAAATTCCAACAATTTGCCAGTCTTGTAAAACCGCAAAATTTTGATGCCACAGTAAGTGTTTTACAGAATAATATTTTGGCATGGCTAAAGAGTTGAACAAAACTTTCCCTTACATAGAAACATCTTTTCAATAATTTTCTCCATTAACAGCAGTCTGAGCTGTGACTACTCGGCTTACTCAGAGACCTTTATCTTAATATATATGGGCATGAGTCACTTGAGATGAATGGGTACATTTTCAAGGGAAGCAACTCTACTTTTTTCAATTTTGTTCCCATTCTTCAACAGGGTTAATTCATCTTCTTAGAGCAAATTCTTGTCTTTAAGAATAGATCCTATTTTGGGAGGGCTTTGTCATCCATTCAGCAAACTGGAAAATGACAGAAAATCATGTAGGCAGGGCCTGACAAATCAAAATTTTATCCACTTGTCCAGTAATTAGCTTCTACAAGAAAATGCTGAAATATATGTTTTCCCTATATAACTTATACATTTTTCTGGGCAAGTAAGAAAATAATTGACTTGCACAGCAAACATTTTCACCGGACAATGGATTTGTCAGGCCCTGATGTAGGTGTACCCATAATCCTTAATCATGATATTCTAACTTTACTGCTACTCTGCTACTCTAACTTTACTGCTACTATCTCTTTACTGCTTCTCTGCTATGTACTTACATCACCAAAGATTAAACATTGACTGGCCTACTGAGATTATTCCATAAATATTTGATAGTTTGATAGTGCTCTAAATGTACGTACATCACAAAAGATCATTGACTGGCCTACTGAGATTGTTCCCTAAATATTTGATAGTGCTCTAAATGTACGTACATCACAAAAGATCATTGACTGGCCTACTGAGATTGTTTCCTAAATATTTGATAGTGCTCTAAATGTTCTTACACCACAAAAGATCATTGACTGGGCTACTGAGATTGTTCCTTAAATATTTGATAGTGCTCTAAATGTACTTACACCACAAAAGATCATTGACTGGCCTACTGAGATTGTTCCTTAAATATTTGATAGTGCTCTAAATGTACTTACATTGATCACAAAAGATCATTGACTGGCCTACTGAGATTGTTCCTTAAATATTTGATAGTACTCTAAATGTACTTACATTGATCACAAAAGATCATTGACTGGCCTACTGAGATTGTTCCCTAAATATTTGATAGTGCTCTAAATGTACTTACATTGATCACAAAAGATCATTGACTGGCCTACTGAGATTGTTCCTTAAATATTTGATAGTACTCTAAATGTACTTACATTGATCACAAAAGATCATTGACTGGCCTACTGAGATTGTTCCTTAAATATTTGATAGTGCTCTAAATGTACTTACATCACAAAAGATCATTGACTGGCCTACTGAGATTGTTCCCTAAATATTTGATCGTACTCTAAATGTACTTACATCACAAAAGATCATTGACTGGCCTACTGAGATTGTTCCTTAAATATTTGATAGTACTCTAAATGTACGTACATCACAAAAGATCATTGACTGGCCTACTGAGATTGTTCCCTAAATATTTGATAGTACTCTAAATGTACTTACACCACAAAAGATCATTGACTGGCCTACTGAGATTGTTCCTTAAATATTTGATAGTACTCTAAATGTACTTACATTGATCACAAAAGATCATTGACTGGCCTACTGAGATTGTTCCTTAAATATTTGATAGTACTCTAAATGTACTTACATTGATCACAAAAGATCATTGACTGGCCTACTGAGATTGTTCCTTAAATATTTGATAGTGCTCTAAATGTACTTACATTGATCACAAAAGATCATTGACTGGCCTACTGAGATTGTTCCTTAAATATTTGATAGTACTCTAAATGTACTTACATTGATCACAAAAGATCATTGACTGGCCTACTGAGATTGTTCCTTAAATATTTGATAGTACTCTAAATGTACTTACATTGATCACAAAAGATCATTGACTGGCCTACTGAGATTGTTCCTTAAATATTTGATAGTACTCTAAATGTACTTACATTGATCACAAAAGATCATTGACTGGCCTACTGAGATTGGTTGGTTGGTTGATTTGATGCTTAACGTCCACGGTAAACAACTAAGGTCATGTCGGGACGGTCAGTTAACCTAACCACACTATTCCTGGGCAGGCTTAGACCTCCTAAGCGGTCAACCAGTACTAAGTGCACATACTTTCGCCAGTAACTGACAACTGCCCTTCTTGAAACAGCGGAAGGAGAAACGAAAGTATGTGGCCAGACCGGGATTCGAACCCAGGACCTCTGACTTACGAGTCAGGTGCCCTACCGATTGCGCTACCCGGCCCCCTACTGAGATTGTTCCTTAAATATTTGATAGTACTCTAAATGTACTTACATCACAAAAGATCATTGACTGGCCTACTGAGATTGTTCCCTAAATATTTGATCGTACTCTAAATGTACTTACATCACAAAAGATCATTGACTGGCCTACTGAGATTGTTCCCTAAATATTTGATAGTACTCTAAATGTACGTACATCACAAAAGATCATAGACTGGCCTATTGAGATGGTTCCCTAAATATTTGATAGTGCTCTAAATGTACTTACATCACAAAAGATCATTGACTGGCCTACTGAGATTGTTCCTTAAATATTTGATAGTACTCTAAATGTACTTACATCACAAAAGATCATTGACTGGCCCACTGAGATTGTTCCCTAAATAGTTAATAGTGCTCTAAATGTACGTACATCACAAAAGATCATCGACTGACTGACCCACTGAGATTGTTCCCTAAATAGTTAATAGTGCTCTAAATGTACGTACATCACAAAAGATCATTGACTGGCCCACTGAGATTGTTCCCTAAATAGTTAATAGTGCTCTAAATGTACGTACATCACAAAAGATCATTGACTGGCCCACTGAGATTGTTCCCTAAATAGTTAATAGTGCTCTAAATGTACGTACATCACAAAAGATCATTGACTGGCCCACTGAGATTGTTCCCTAAATAGTTAATAGTGCTCTAAATGTACGTACATCACAAAAGATCATTGACTGGCCCACTGAGATTGTTCCCTAAATAGTTAATAGTGCTCTAAATGTACGTACATCACAAAAGATCATTGACTGGCCCACTGAGATTGTTCCCTAAATAGTTAATAGTGCTCTAAATGTACGTACATCACAAAAGATCATTGACTGGCCCACTGAGATTGTTCCCTAAATAGTTAATAGTGCTCTAAATGTACGTACATCACAAAAGATCATTGACTGGCCCACTGAGATTGTTCCCTAAATAGTTAATAGTGCTCTAAATGTACGTACATCACAAAAGATCATTGACTGGCCCACTGAGATTGTTCCCTAAATAGTTAATAGTGCTCTAAATGTACGTACATCACAAAAGATCATTGACTGGCCCACTGAGATTGTTCCCTAAATAGTTAATAGTGCTCTAAATGTACGTACATCACAAAAGATCATTGACTGGCCCACTGAGATTGTTCCCTAAATAGTTAATAGTGCTCTAAATGTACGTACATCACAAAAGATCATTGACTGGCCCACTGAGATTGTTCCCTAAATAGTTAATAGTGCTCTAAATGTACGTACATCACAAAAGATCATTGACTGGCCCACTGAGATTGTTCCCTAAATAGTTAATAGTGCTCTAAATGTACGTACATCACAAAAGATCGACTGACTGACCCACTGAGATTGTTCCCTAAATAGTTAATAGTGCTCTAAATGTACATACATCACAAAAGATCATTGACTGGCCCACTGAGATTGTTCCCTAAATAGTTAATAGTGCTCTAAATGTACATACATCACAAAAGATCATTGACTGGCCCACTGAGATTGTTCCCTAAATAGTTAATAGTGCTCTAAATGTACATACATCACAAAAGATCATTGACTGGCCCACTGAGATTGTTCCCTAAATATTTGACAGTGCTCTAAATGTACGTACATCACAAAAGATCATTGACTGGCCCACTGAGATTGTTCCCTAAATAGTTAATAGTGCTCTAAATGTACATACATCACAAAAGATCATTGACTGGCCCACTGAGATTGTTCCCTAAATAGTTAATAGTGCTCTAAATGTACATACATCACAAAAGATCATTGACTGGCCCACTGAGATTGTTCCCTAAATATTTGATAGTGCTCTAAATGTACATACATCACAACAGATCATTGACTGGCCCACTGAGATTGTTCCCTAAATAGTTAATAGTGCTCTAAATGTACATACATCACAAAAGATCGACTGACTGGCCCACTGAGATTGTTCCCTAAATAGTTAATAGTGCTCTAAATGTACGTACATCACAAAAGATCATTGACTGCCCACTGAGATTGTTTCCTAAATATTTGACAGTGCTCTAAATGTATGTACATCACAAAAGATCATAGACTGGCCTATTGAGATGGTTCCATAAATAGTTAATAGTGCTCTAAATGTACGTACATCACAAAAGATCATTGACTGGCCCACTAAGATTGTTCCCTAAATAGTTAATAGTGCTCTAAATGTATGTACATCACAAAAGATCGACTTACTGGCCCACTGAGATTGTTCCCTAAATAGTTAATAGTGCTCTAAATGTACGTACATCACAAAAGATCATTGACTGGCCCACTGAGATTGTTCCCTAAATAGTTAATAGTGCTCTAAATGTACATACATCACAAAAGATCATTGACTGGCCCACTGAGATTGTTCCCTAAATAGTTAATAGTGCTCTAAATGTACATACATCACAAAAGATCATTGACTGGCCCACTGAGATTGTTCCCTAAATATTTGATAGTGCTCTAAATGTAAGTACATCACAAAAGATCATTGACTGGCCCACTGAGATTGTTCCCTAAATATTTGATAGTGCTCTAAATGTAAGTACATCACAAAAGATCATTGACTGGCCCACTGAGATTGTTCCCTAAATATTTGATAGTGCTCTAAATGTACGTACATCACAAAAGATCATAGACTGGCCTATTGAGATGGTTCCATAAATAGTTAATAGTGCTCTAAATGTACGTACATCACAAAAGATCATTGACTGGCCCACTGAGATTGTTCCCTAAATAGTTAATAGTGCTCTAAATGTACGTACATCACAAAAGATCATTGACTGGCCCACTGAGATTGTTCCCTAAATAGTTAATAGTGCTCTAAATGTACGTACATCACAAAAGATCATAGACTGGCCTATTGAGATGGTTCCATAAATATTTGACAGTGCTCTGAATTTGTCTTCCTTGTCCTGACACTCGATGTAAAACTGTTTAATATTGTCCAGACTCTCCTCTTCTCGTCTTAACTTGATCACGACAGGACTATTTGGAATCACAGCCTGAGCAAACCGCATCACTTCCTCTTCATATGTGGCGGAAAATAACAACATCTGGCAAGTCTTTGATAAGCCTCTGTAGAAATACAGGCAAAGAATTAGGGGATAACTGTACTCAAAATTGTCATTTGGGGAGGTAAATTGTCGGTTTTATAGTCACAAATTTTGTTTTATGGTGATGTGCCAGTAAAATGCAATTTGCGACCATAAAACTGACAATTTACGTCCCCAAATGCAATTTCTTATACAGTTATCCCCATTCCAATGTGCTTTTTTCACATTTTCATCTTTCAGAGTGTTTTAAATTGCACTTAAAGCAAGCACTTTCAGCAAGGTAAAACCAGACGTTAGCCGATGAGAAGGGACGTTTCATAATAATGTCCGTTTGTGACGGAATATCATAGGATATACTGTCACAACTTTTTGATGTTATCCAATCAAAGTCACGTTACATTCTGAAATGCATTAGAATGTTTAACATATTAAGGTGAAAGGGGTTTCAATTTTAGGGGAAATAACTCTGTCATTTTCATTTACTGCCTCCTTTCTCAATTAGAATTGAAGAAAAGAATTTGTTCCACAAGGAGAAAATTCTTTCCTTTAAAAATAGAACCCTTCTGAAAGGGCTTTGGCAAGCACGTATTTCAGAACTTTTTTTTATAGTTTTTACTACAATATAGTCAGGAGTGCTGAAGCCCCAGATAGAATTCTGTCTCGTCACTATAAATCTCAAAATTCTACAATTCTCACAGCATATATTGATAATGTGCCATATAGAGGATGTTCCCCCATCCTGTTAAGGCTCCATATGAAATTTGGCTTCAATCGGCCCAGTGGTTTCTGAGAAGATGTTTGAAAGTGTGAACGACGACGCCGACGCCGATGGACGACAGACCAAGGCTATACTATAAGCTCACCTTGACAGGTGAGCTAAAAATTATCCTTAATTATCATCAGATACTCTCTCTTATCTAGAGCTCTGGTGACTTGCCTCATTTACCTCTGTATTCTAATACTCTGGTCTTGATGGCCCTGTGTGGCTATCATAACATCTGCTTCATCTAGTACGAACACAGTCATCTTTCTGAGATCCACATTCTTATGTTTTAGACACCAGTCACACATGGTTCCTGGTGTGCCTATGAGTATATGGTGGTCTGATTTGCAGCCTCGTGCAACTGTAAGAAAATGAAACTTTAAAAGTAACCCATTTGAGAATCAGGGGCCGTATTTATAAAACCACTGAAGTCGTTGCTATGCTGTTGTTAAGGCTACATTTCTATAAAGGAGATTCCCTACAACTATGAAATTTGCTCTGGAGGAACACTCTTAAAAAGGAGGAACTGTCTTTTTCAGACTGTTCCTCCAGAGCAAATTTGTAGTTGTAGGGACTTTCCTTTATAGAAATTCAGCCTTAGCCACAGCATAGCAACCACATCTAATAGACCTTTCTAAGTCACACCTAGAATGTCACTCAAAAGCCATCTGACAGACTATACCTGACCAATGCAGCGACAACTTAGTACTTGACGTAGTCCCACAAACAAAATCGCTCATGCCGAATCGCCCACAATAAGTCTGTGATTTACCTTACAGGTAATGAAGACAGACCTGGGGTAATTGTAATCTGTAATCGTGATTACTTGTAATTGATTACAATTTCTGAGTAATCATGAAGTAATCTGTAATCGTGCATTTTTATGATTACAAGTAATCGTAATGTAATTAATTACATTACAAAATGGGCTGTAATCATGATTACTTTATGATTACATTTTGATTACTTTGATTCATTTTCAGAAATGAGAAAAGAAGATGAAAAAAAGAAACTTGCTCTTCTTTTTAATAGTTAAAAGAAAAGACTTGTGCAAAATAATAACAGAAAGCAGTTGATTATTCAAAGTGTCTTTAAACTGAATAAGACAGTGAAAAACTGATCTAATTTGTGTACAAAAGGCAGCAGACCAAATCAGAATTCCCTATATACTTTTGTGGGGAGTAAAAGTTAAGCAGTATCATAGTTATAAATATGCACTTTAACCATTTATGACTGGTAGACTACTCTATCCTCACAAATTGGATAAGTCCATTTAGCAGTTTAGGGTGATTGGCATATTTTTTTACATTTTTTTTGTACAAATTGTTAAATTTTTTATGCAAGCAGTGAAGATCCTGATCAAAATGCTGTATTCCGAGCATCTCGTCTGGGTCTGCACTGTCTAACTGTCTCGTTTTATGGGATGCTAGGCATTAAAGGGTTAAAAATTAAGGATAAATTTGTTAATATGTAAAAACTCTGAGATTTTGATACTCTGGAATGCAGGTATTTCAGGTTAAGACTGGTAGCTGCCTTGGTTGACTTTTATTTGTATGACTGATTTACATGATTTATCATCTTTACTTTGGACAGGCAGATTCAAGTGTTAAAGATGTTTTTCAAACATACTGGCTGTTTTGTCTTTATTGGTGCAGAGTTGAGCAGTACAACTCAACTCTGATTTTCACACCTTCTTTGTGGATTGAGCTAACTGTAACATCTGTCTACTTTATGACACCTGTGTATTGCATACAACAAATAGCCAATACTTTAATTCCTTTCTTTCCCATTTATGAGCCGACTTATTAACTTTTAATTTTTTGTCAGACTTAGGGTGGACAAGAAAAAGATGAAAATGAAAATGAAATATATGGTGATAGTTAAATCGTTTTGAAATAAATAAATTTACAGGAAGTGTTTGGCCCCTTGCTTTGAATACTTTGAACTAGTCTTTCACAAGCAATTTTATGACATTGGAGACAATGTAGAATCATATTTCTGATGTTTGTAATAAACATGTTAAATAAGTGAGAGAGAAAAACATATTGAAGCATGAGCTTTAAATTTAGGACCTGACACATAGCATTTATTGAATTTCTCTAACTTCATAAATAGCATACAGTCACTGTATGCATATTACATGTAACTGCAGATTGCTAAATAAATTTCATTCAGCTTAAAAAGTAAGTCAAGTTCTTCAGAAGTCATTTCAGTCTCACCTATTAACACACATGTAAGCCACCAATTATTTGCTGATTTAGGTATAAATTAGTCTTTTTGAATAGAGTTTTTGCACTATCACAGTCATGATCATTCTGTACACTTGTATAATGTAATCACATGTAATCATAAAGTAATCATGATTACTTTGCAAAGTAATTGTATTTGTAATCAATTACATTGAGAAAAAATGTAATTGTAATGTAATCTGTAATCATGATTTTAAAAAGTAATTGTAACTGTAATCAATTACATTGGCATGTAATCGGCCCCAGGTCTGAATGAAGATTTGCATACCTGTTTAAAGTAGGCATGGCTTTGGAGAGGTGAATTGTTCTCTACACTTGCAGTGGACTCACCCAAAGGATGTCCACATTAAAACAGAAACAGATTTATGTTGACTACCTAAATTCTTACAGAGCTTGCCTATGCAATTAGCGGCAATCTGAAAAGTTTAACTGTCAACAAAGTAGCATGCTGTCTTTCAATGATGACACTGATGTCTAAATTTTCGTTATCATTTTCCCTGAACATGGCAACCCAGCAAAGTTTGTTTCAAAATAAATAATTTAATGAGAACATGAAACACAGTCTTCCATCTTTTACATGAACAAGAGGGCCAAGAGGCCCTGAATTGCTAAGCTGAGCAACCATTTCCAAATGGTTTTGAAGAAGAAGATTTTTGAATATTTCTCTATATATTGCTATGGTTCAAGCCCAGGACCCACCGAGGCAGG
The DNA here is from genome assembly GCA_963989385.1 of Ctena decussata. NCBI lineage: Eukaryota > Metazoa > Mollusca > Bivalvia > Lucinida > Lucinidae > Ctena > Ctena decussata. The sequence continues at coordinate 45,689,102 of OZ022510.1, forward strand.
GCCATTTTGGACCTTGGGGCCATCCTAAATGAATAAATTTGGTAAAGGACCTCTAGGCAATGCTACATACTAAATTTCAAGCATCTTGGCCCTACTGCTCTGAAGAAGAAGACTTTTAAATATTTTTCTACGTATTTCTATAGTTTAAACCCAGGACCCTGGGGGTGGAGCCATTTTGGACCCTGGGGCCATCATTTGAACAAGAGGACCAATGGTCCTGTAGCTCACCTGACACTTGGTCCTGGTATATATTTTAATGCTTTTATACATGTATATAGCACCAGGGCAGGGGCAGATAACCCCCCTCCCTTGGGGATTAATGTTGCGTCCCAATTCTATATACCAAGCCACAAGGTCACTGGGCCTTTGTTTCTGGACAAAGATTTCTGAAGGGTTTTTATCATAAATGGGTGTGGCGGCCACCATGTTCATACAACCATGGCCATCTGAACAAAATGTGATTCCTTTGACCCAGTATTAAAGCTCCATAATATATGAAACACAGTAATCATTTGTATAAACTATGATGGGCCTGAGTGCCCAATGCTACATACCGGTACCAAGTTTCAAGGTTATAGGCCTTTCGGTTCTCGAGAAAAAGACGTTTGAAGAGTTTTTACCATATATGGGCATGGTGGCCATCTTGGTCAAGTGACCAAGACCATCTGAACAAACTATGGTTCCTTTAAACCGGTGAAGCTCCATATGAATTATGGCTTCAATTGACCCTAGTGGCCACTGATAAGATGTTTGAAAATGTTGACGGATGACAGAATCTCAATGACCTTGTACAAAAGTCAAAGAATGACCTTGACCTTTAACGACAAAATATCTTCATCTGGTCATTTAGTCAACCATATATACCAAATATTGCACCTTAGACTTAAATAGATAATGTTTTCATTTTACATGGTTTGATAACTCATATGGTAAATCAAGGCAAAAAATTGTTTTGTACTTTTATTGACTTTACTAAAGCTTTTGACTATGTAGTGAGGGATAATTTATGGTATAAACTTATTAAGTTGGGTCTTAGGGGTAACATCATGAATATTATTAAATCTATGTATAGTTGTGTTAAATCAAGGGTAAGATATGAAAATAAGCTAAGTGAAGAATTCACATGTATGCTAGGAGTTAGACAAGGAGAGTGTTTATCTCCCTTTCTTTTTTCAATGTTTCTGAATGATCTGGAAGAAGATTTTGTTATCCAGGGAATCGAAGGCATAGACATAGGCATGATCAAATTGTTTATTTTACTGTATGCGGACGATATTGTTATATTTTCGCACACTGCAGAGGGGTTGCAAAACGGATTGAATTATTTGGACTCTTACTGTAAAAAATGGAAACTGAAGGTAAATACAGCTAAAACGAAAGTTATGATTTTTAGAAAAGGTGGTATGTTACCCAGAAATTTAGAATTTATGTTTGATAATGTAAGACTTGAAATAGTTAATAAATTCACGTATCTTGGTGTTGTTTTTACGCCTGGTGGGTCGTTTGCTGAAACACAAAATATGTTAGCTGGACAGGCTCGGAAAGCTTTATTTATGTTAGAAAAATATACATATAAGTTTACAACTTTAACTACAAGCCATATGATCGGTCTTTTTGATAAACTTATATTACCCATTTTGAATTACTGCTCTGAGGTTTGGGGTTTCATCCCAGCCAACACCATAGAAAGACTTCACTTACAATTTTGTAAAAAGCTACTAGGAGTTAAAAAAAGTACACAGAATGATTTTGTATATGGCGAGTTCGGCAGATCAACATTATTAGTTCGACGATATTATATTATTATTAAATACTGGTTTAAAATATTGACTGTAGATGAAGGAAAGTACATTAAATATATTTATAAAATGATGTTATCAGATTTAGACCTACGCCCAAATAAGAAAAACTGGGCATATCTTGTAAGAGATTTATTATCAAACATGGGGTTTTACAATGTTTGGCTTAACCAGGGGGTAGGTAACATTCAATTGTTTTTAAGTCTATTTAAGCAGAGGATCACCGATAATTTTATTCAAAATTGGATGGAAAGATTAAATAATTCTAGTCGAGCTTCTTTTTACAGAAATATTGCTGATTTTCAACCTAAACTATATCTTGATTGTGTTAATGTGTTAAAATTTCGATCGGCTATGGCTCGATTGCGAGTCTCTTCACACAGACTAGAGATTGAAGCTGGAAGATGGGCTAGGCCCTACAAACCTATCAATGAAAGAAAATGTAAATTGTGTAATTGCCTGGAAGACGAGTTCCATTTTGTAATGGAATGTGAATTATATTGTATTTTAAGACGAAAATATATTGATGCGTATTATCGGAGAAGACCCAGCATGATGAAATTTATTGAGCTTGTAAATTCCAACAACAAAAAAGTTATATGCAATTTAGCTATATTTATATACAAAGCTTTCAAACTTAGAAATTCTGAATTGTATTCAAATTCTTAGCTCTCATATTGTAGATAAATGATAAGATAGTGATGTGGTATTTGCATGCTTTTATAGAACATATATTTTATTTATATGCAAAATAGTCATAAATGCGAATTTAAAAGGAAAGAAAAAACAACAACATGAAATAAACAATGTTGCAAAGGTATATAGGTACACATTCATGATTTTTACGTCATTTTTCAGTGGGAGATAATTTTCATGACTTCCTGTTTGCTTCTCTAGACAATGTGGTCCTTCCAAGTTATTACCCCTGAATGTGTGCCCACTTACCTTGAATACGTGAACATTACTTTACAGTGAATATTTGTATACAGTGGTGAAGAGTTGTGGTTTGGCATTTTTAACAAGATTAAATCTGTTTTGTTTGAAGTGCGAAACGTTAAAAACTCTTTCTCCATGTAAATTCGAGGAACTATCGGTTATAGAATATTTATTTTGTTCAAATTTGGTATTTGAGTTCCGAAAGGCAGATATTCAAATGCAAAGTATATGGTAAAATTTCTCAGTCCACAGATTTTGTATAATTGGATGTTCACTATTTATATTTAGATTGTGCATTAGTTTCCACAGGGCACTTGGTGATGAATATTCATTGACTCGACGTTGATTCAACGTCGTGAAGTTGATTCAAGGTTGAATCAATGTTGATTCGGAACTATGTGCCAGTTGGGTTGCTCGTTATCGAAACACAATGATAGAGTGATTTAATATTGCTTGCATTGCACTGTTCGCTATTTGTATTATGTTGTATCCTCAAAGTCCAGTTGGGCTATTGGAATTGAATAAAATCTATCTATCTATCTTAAATAGTTTCTGAAAAATCCACTGTTTAAGCATTTTCCCATATAAAAGCCGACATAATGTACCAAAGTTGACAGTGTCATAAATTAGGTCAAGGTCAACGCGCGATCATTTGTATAAACTATGATGAGCTTGAGTGCCCAAAGCTAAATACCAAGTTTCAAGGTCATACACCTTTTGGTTCTGGAGAAGATTTTGAAGGGTTTTTACCATATACGGGCATGGCTGCCATCTTGGTCAAGACCCTGAGAACAAACTTTTATTCCCTGATCACACTTAGACTCCATATGAAATTTCGCTTCAATCAGACCAGTGGTTTCAGAGGAGTAGATGTTTTGAAAATCTTGATGACGGACAGACCGACAAAATGACCTTGACCTTTCAGTGACATATCTTCATCTGGTCATTTAGTTGACCATATATACCATGTATTGTACCTAAGACTTAAATAGTTTCTGAGAAATCCACTGTATAAGCATTTTCCCATATCAAAGCCTAACATACCAAAGCTGACCATGTCGTCAATTAATTCAAGGTCAACACATGGTCATCATTTGTATAAACTATGATGGGCCAGCATGTCCAACGCTACATACCAAGTTTCAAGGTCATAGGCCTTTTGGTTCTAGAGAAGAAGTTTTTTGAAGGGTTTTTACCATATATGGGCATGGTGGCCATCTTGGTCATGTGACCCAGACCCCGGGTATAAACTTTCGTTACCCCATCCCAACGAGACTCCATATGAAATTTGGCTTCAATCTGCCCAGTGGTTTCAGAGGAGAAGATGTTTGAAAATCTTCACGACGGATGGTCCGACAGAATGACCTTGACCTTAAGTGACATAATATCTTCATCTGGTCATTTAGTCGACCATGTATACCAAGTATTGTACCTAATACTTAAATAGTTTCTGAGAAATCCACTGTTTAAGCGTTTTCCCATATAAAAGCCTAATGTACCAAAGTTGACCATGTCATAAATTAGGTCAAGGTCAACGCAAGGTCATGATTTGTATAAAATATGATAAGCCCGCATGCCCGATGCTACATACCAAGTTTCAAGGTCATAGGCCTTTTGGTTCTGGAGAAGAAGTTTTTTGAAGGGTTTTTACCATATATGGGCATGGCGGCCATCTTGGTCATGTGACCCAGACCCCAGGTATAAAATTTTGTTACCCTATCCCACTGAGACTCCATATAAAATTTGGCTTAAATCGGCCCAGTGGTTTCAGAGGAGAAGATGTTTGAAAATCTTGACGACTGATGGTCCGTCGCAATGACCTTGACCTTTAGTGACATAATATCTTCATCTGGTCATTTAGTTGACCATGTATACCAAGTATTCTACCTAATACTTAAATAGTTTCTGAGAAATCCACTGTTTAAGCATTTTCCCATATAAAAGCCTAACATACCAAAGTTGACCATGTCATAAATTAGGTCAATGTCAACGCAAAGCATGATTTGTATAAAATATGATGGGCCCCGCATGCCCGATGCTACATACCAAGTTTCAAGGTCATAGGCCTTTTGGCTCTGGAGAAGAAGTTTTTTGAAGGGTTTTTACCATATATGGGCATGGTGGCCATCTTGGTCATGTGACCCAGACCCCGGGTATAAAATTTCGATCCCCTATCCCACTGAGACTCCATATGAAATTTGGCTTAAATCGGCCCAGAGGTTTCAGAGTAGAAGATGTTTGAAAATCTTGACGACAGATGGTCTGACGGAATGACCTTGACCTGTAGTGACATAATATCTTCATCTGGTCATTTAGTCGACCATGTATACCAAGTATTGTACCTTAGACTTAAATAGTTTCTGAGAAATCCACTGTTTAAGCGTTTTCCCATATAAAAGCCTAACATACCAAAGTTGACCATCCCGTAAATTAGGTCAAGGTCAACGCAAGGTCATGATTTGTATAAACTTTGATGGGCCTGCATGCCCGATGCTACACACCAAGTTTCAAGGTCATAGGCCTTTTGGTTCTGGAGAAGAAGATTTTTAAAGGTTTTTACCATATATGGGCGTGGTGGCCATCTTGGTCATGTGACCTGGGCCAAATATATAAACTTTCGTTGCCCCCATCCTGTTAAGGCTCCATATGAAATTTGGCTTCAATCCACCCAGTGATTTCTGAGAAGAAGATGTTTAAAAGTGTGGACGCCGACGCCGACGTACGACGGACCAAGGCTATACTATAAGCTCACCTTGACAAGTGAGCTAACAAACTTGGTAAAGGACCACTAGGCAATGCTACATACCAAATTTCAAGCATCTGCACCATGTGGTTCTGGAGAAGAAGATTTTTAAGTATATTTTAATTTTGAACCCAAGACCACCCCGCCGATAGGGCCATTTTGGACCACAGGGCCACTATTTGAACAAACTTAATAGAGGTCCACCAGACAATGCTTCATACCAAATATCAAAGCCCTAGGCCTAGTGGTTCCAGAGAAGATGTCATTTATAGCAAATTGTTGACGACGGAAGACGGAAACTGCCTGATCACAATAGCTTACCCTGAGCCGATGGCTTAGGTGAGCTAAAAATAAGATGGACAAGCAAATATGATAGACTAAGAATCTTTTCTTCAGATATACATAATAGAACTGGAATAAAGCATCTCTGAAAGTGAACTCCTGTGTTATAATTCACTGTTCTATTTACTATATTAAAAAGATTTTAATCACTTAAAAGATTCAGAGTATTCCAGCCTACTAGCATACCCTTTGAATCATTCTGACACAACAAAAGATGTTTCATGAAGACATAAAATATCATCCTAAAATCATAAGTGCCTCCACCCGCCTGCCCTCCCATCCCCATGCCCCGCTTCTTTTATCCAAAGCTCTATCTAGTTTATCTTTTAAATATTTTGATACACTTCCATCCCTGCTCCCTTCAATCTAACAAGCTCTTTCTCCTTACTTCTCTCTCCTCGTACAGCATATCCTATTTTGACGTCTTTCATGTGTTTTGCCATCTTTTCTGTAACTCCACCAATCTGTAGAGCTAACTCATAGGTTGGGGCTAAACAAAGGCACTGAAAATAATATAAATTTTCATTTTTTTTTCTATGAACTATTATTATTCTAACTACTGGACCTCTTCACCAATTATGTTTTGTGTAAATTGTCCTTAAATTGTACAGTGAGCCCTCTTTACAAAGACAGCATTTGTTCCCAAATATTTTGACATTAAACTGAATTTGCTGTAGTAAAGAATACATATTTTGAATGATAAGGCCATTCCATGCATATCAAGTGACGCTATTAAGAATTTTATTGTTGTAATGAGTGCCATTGTAACAGCAATAGTAATGAGGGTTGACTGTAATGAGCTGATTTTACTATGAGTGTATGTGACAAGAACAACTGGTGGAATAGCAAACAGTGTAAATCCCAAAGAAGCAGTCTGATCTTGGTCTTCTCTGTCCCTACAGGGTAATTATGGCAATCAAGAAATGCCAGGACCTGGTTATTGAAACCTAATGTCATAGTTTGTTAACGAGATGTTGAATTTTCAAATGTTTTATATGTAAAACTAAAAAATTGTGTCTGTACGACACTAATGATGCCCCCGCGCAGCGCCTGTCACATGATGTGTACATCCATAGAGCACCTACAAAGAATCCATTGAAAACATACCCTAACATGTAAAAAATTGCCCAAAATGACTAAGTTAAAACGGCTGTGATTCTGTCAAAATTAATTCTAGATCTATCAAAATGCCTCATGCATATCTTCAAATATGTCCACAATATGTAGACAAGGTTTGAAAAAGATCCATTGAAAACTGTGGAGCAAGTTGATAACACAAACTCCATACTCTACAATGCAAAATTTTCCCTAGAATGACTAAGTTCAAAACCTTAATTCTGTCAAAATTAATTCTAGGTCCAACAAAAACCCACATGCACATCTTCAATACACTCACAGCATGTATGCAAGGTTTGAAAAAGATGCATTGAAAACTGTGAGAGGAGTTGATTACACAAACTCTATAGATACCCTCCAATGCAAAAATTTGCCTAAAATGACTAAGTTCAAAAGGCCGTAATTTTGTCAAAATTAATTCTAGGGCCAACAAAAACCCACATGCGCATCTTCAATACATTCACAGCATGTATGCAAGGTTTGAAAAAGATCCATTGAAAACTGTGAGAGGAGTTGATTACACAAACTCTATACCCTCCAAGGCAAAATTTGCCTAAAATGACTAAGTTCAAAAGGCCGTAATTCCGTCAAAATTAATTCTAGGGCCAACAAAAACCCACATGCACATCTTCAATATGTCCCAAACATGTATGCAAAGTTTGAAAAAGATCCATTGAAAACAGTGGGAGGAGTTGATTACACAAACTCTATACTATAAAGCGTGACGAACAGACAGACCGATGGACAGACAGACAGACAGGGGCAAATCTTAATGCCCCCTGACTATTGTCACGGGGGCATAAACAATGAAATTTTTGTCAAAAAAATGTGAAGACCTTTTGCAATGCAAAAGCTCCTCATTTTTCCAGCAAAAAATAATAGCACACTTGATTTTACGTGTACCATAAGACTTAACAAATCCTTGACTAACAACTTTGTTAAGTTAAATGATTCTTTGAACAACTGGGCCCTGGTTTTCACAGAAAGTCATAATTGGGCTAGACAGGATTTTTCTCCCTCTAGAATGATCCCATATAGCTAATCAGTCTTGTTTGATTTTGTTGTATCAGATGTGTTTTTCTCTTCCAAGACAATCATAAAAATCAAAATCCATCTCATAAACAGAATACAACATTCTTTCCAACTCTAATCTTCCAGAAATGTCACAGTCCCTGTTTTGTTCAGTTGTCACAGTTTGTCAGCATGTCAGTTTATCAGATCATTTAATCCTCCTATCATATTCAAAGTACACTTAGCTTTTAAGGCCATTCAAAGTACAGGTAGCTTTTATTGCAATTCTAAGTACAAGTAGGCCCAAGGTTTTCCCTCGGCCTTGTAATTAAGGAGTTTTTGGGACCCACATACCAATTTTTTAAGAGTCCATTGCCAAAAGTAAAGGGTCCTGTACTCTGAAAAAATGTTCCATAATGTCCAAATCAAACTAGAAATGTTTTTCAGAGAAAAACTGATGTCCCCCCACCAGCCCATTTTCCATCCCCTATAATGAAGTGCTCCTGTGACCTTGAAAAAAGAGGTCAAGGTCACCAGAATCTGATCAGCTCTTAAGCTAGTCCCAGTGATGTATTCATGCAAGTTTGGTGAAATTCCATCTATTGATTCAGGAGATATTATGGGTACAAGAAATTGCCATCTAAGTCCTCCAATGACCTTGAAAATGAGGTCAAGGTTGCCAAAATCTAAATCAGCTCTTAAGCTAGTCCCAGTGATGTATCCAAGCACCATCCATTGGCTCATGAGATATTGTGGTTATATGAAATTGTCATCTCAGTCCTCCAGTGACCTTGAAAATGAGGTCAAGGTCATCAAAATCTAATCAGCTTTTAAACATGTCCCAATGATGTATCAATGCAAGTTTGGTGATATTCCATCCATTGATTCAGGAGATATAGTGGTACAAGAAATTCTCATCTAAGTCCTTCAATGACCTTGAAAATGAGGTCAAGGTCATCAAAATCTAAAAAGCTCTTAAGCTAGTCCCAGTGATGCATCCATGCAAGTTTGGTGAAATTCCATCCATTGGCACATGAGATATTGTGGTAATAGGAAATTGTCATCCCAGTCCTCCAGTGACCTTGAAAATGAGGTCAAGGTCATCAAACTCTAATCAGCTTTTAAACATGTCCCAATGGTGTATCCATGCAAGATTGGTGAAATTCCATCCATTGGTTCAGAAGATATAGTGGGTACAAGAAATTGTCATCTAAGTCCTTCAGTGACCTTGAAAATGAGGTCAAGGTCATCAAAATCTAATTAGCTCTTAAACTTGCCCCAATGATGTATCCATGCAAGTTTGATGAAATTCTATCCATTGGTTCAGGAGATATAGTGGGTACAAGAAATTCTCATCTAAGTCCTCCAGTGACCTTGAAAATGAGGTCAAGGTCACTAAAATCTAATGAGCTCTTAAACTTGTCCCAATAATGTATCCATGCAAGTTTGGTGAAATTCCATCCATTGATTTAGGAGATAACATGGGTACATGAAATTGTCATCTAACTCCCCCAGTGACCTTGAAAATGAGGTCAAGGTCACCAAAATCTAATCAGCTCTCAAACTTGTCCCTATGACGTATCCATGAAAGTTTGGTGAAATTCCACCCACTGGTTCAAGAGATATCACGCACGCAAAGTGGGTACATGAAATTGTCATCTAAGTCCTCCAGTGACCTTGAAAATGAGGTCAAGGTCACCAAAATCTAATCAGCTCTTAAACTTGTCCCAATGATGTATTCATGCAAGTTTGGTGAAATTCCATCGATTGGTTCAAGAGATATCGTGCACGCAAGAAACTGTCACGCCGACGCCGACGCTGACGCCGACGCCAACGCCCGGGAACCGCACTGAAAACAATATGTCCCCCCTCACCTTTGGTGGGGGGACATAATACATGTATCAGAATTTCATAAATACTTTATTTTGAAAATCATTACTTAAATGTATTGTGCCAAGAATAATATAATTTTTATAAGAATTCACCACTTTGAGTTGGGACTTGGATTTTGTTTTGAGTCCCAATGAATGCACAGATTTTTTTCTGTGAGTCCCAGACACCATTTTGGGGGTCTGAGACTCTCAATCTTGAGTCCGGGAAAACCCTGGGTAACTTTTCTGGCGATTTGAAGTACAGGTAGCTTTTATGGCAATTTGGATCCACATTATCAAGCCTGCTGAACACACAACATCCTCACCATTTCAGTGCTGGAAACTCACAAAATTTATGTGGTGGCCCAAAAGCTTAACAGGCCTAACTTTCAGTGGCCCAAATTATCCACTTCCTAAAGTTCCCATTCATTCAGTATTGCCAGAAAGATAAATTTGGGCCACTAAAGGTAATATTTTGGAGATTTCTGGTGGCCCGAGACAAAAATTAGGCGCATTTGGCCACCGGGCCACTGGTCGTTTCCAGCACTGCCATTTTGGGTTGACCACTTTCAGAACTTTTGTAGCATAGAGTAGAACTTCAATGGCTAAAACACTGATGGCTTGTCTACAGTGCCTGGCTAGAACTCGTTCTTGGGTCCCTAGAGTTCAGTTTATATAGAAACTAACCCTGAATGGCTGGAACTACCGTTAGCTGGAAGTAATTTTCATGGTCTCAAACCTTTTCAAGCCATTGAAGTTCTACTGTATTTAGTAAACAACTATGCTTTTTCTACATACCAGCTGAATAGCATCGTTATATTGTGGCTAACAGTTTGCAGAAGTTTTAAATTTAAATTTCCAGATGGGAAAGGAATTACACATTTACCAGGCTCGATTATGCAAGTACCCGTCTTAAAGCAAGTACTGCCACTGCCTCTGATATTTGATTAAGACGAGTTTGACAATACATTTACCAACCTGTGGGTAGGGTCTGGAGGTGTCTACTCGACTCAGCATCGTAAGAACAAAAGCTGCTGTTTTTCCTGTACCACTCTGACTCTGAGCTATCATATTGGTGGGACTGAAATGGAGTAGGACAAAGCTTAGGAGTCAGTACCATTTGAGCCGCGACACGACAAAACCAACAATGTGGTTGTGCTCCCAGTGCTGACTCAAATCAGCCTGCGCATCCAGCCTATTTGACCAGACTCTTCAGAAAGTGCTCAAAGGGTAGCTAAGGGTCTAAGCTACGCCCATGCAGACAGCGAAGACTCTGATCAGACTGGGCGGATGCCCAGGCTGATCTGAGTCTGCGCTGGGGGCACAACCACATTGTTGGTTTTGTCGCGTCGCGGCTCATTTGTGTGACTCTTCAACAGCAAGGGCTCTCACCTGACTATGAGGATTTGCAGATCAGCTGTGATTCCTTGCTGTCTGAAAATGTGTTATTTAAGAAATAGATCAGCTCTAGCAGTGAATTGTTGAGTAATAATTTACTGTTTGGAGGTCAGTTGTAAAGAAGATCATATCACGAGCGCGGAGCATGAGTGATATATCTACTTACAACTGGCCGATAAACAGTGAATTATTACTCAACAATTCAATGCTAGAGCTGAACTATTTCGATTCTAACACTCAAAAACGCTGAAAAATTATTACTTTCATTCAAATTCTCCCAACCACCTTGCCAGCGTGTTCATGTTCCCGCTAATATTCTAAACTGTATCTAAAATAAATGTACATTTTTGTGGCGCTTTTAGAAAGAAAAAGCGACGTTACACCATCTAACGCCTCAAAACGTCACAAAATTACATCAGTATTGCCAGTGACATCAACAATTACTCACACACTCCGAAACAGTGAATTGTTGCAGAATAAAACACGGAAATTTTCCATAGCTTCTATAGGCGCACTGTGTTAGAATACCCCTCTATATGAATTGCAACATGCAAAATGGGAGCAAGAATGTTTGAGTTTCATAAGACATCCCCAGATAAGATAATCAAATTTGTTCAGATTTAGTATATTAAGGAAGACAGTGCAACCTCTAGTAAGCAGATACCTATCTTACAAAACTAAAGTCTCATATAGTGCTTTTGGTATAAACTGACATCTAGCATATAGGTATGCAGACAATTTTGCACTTCAAATCAAACAAGGAATTCAATGACTTGAGAAAAATTATATGTGTGAGAAAACCTGAAGTTTCTGTCGAAAGAATGTCATCTTGTAATGCCATTGAAAAATTGGCTGCACACGGCATACACTGTTTGCCATGTTCCAATACCAATGATGTAATATCTGTTATCATAGCAACTAAGAGTTCATATTGATGTCGAGACATCATTCTGCCAAGGTACAACAGCTGGTAATTCCATTAGTTGCTATGGCAACAGATCTATGGCCTCATTTCATAATTCGAGAGGAGCAAGGGATACAGTGTATGCCATGCTCTCCTTGAATAAGTGAGATCTACCTGAAATCCATACAATGGAAAAGTGTCATGTTCTCAAACCTATAATTCCTTCAAGTCATTTAATTCCATGTTTTTAGTGCTTGCTTAATCCTATTGCACTCAGAACAGCCAAAACTCTATGGAGTTTTGGCTGTTCTGAGTGCAACAGGATTAATGCAGTTTTGGTAGCACTCATTCACTCAAGTCACATGAAAAGGTATTTTGCAAATAAGATGAGTACTTACGGGTCTGCTAGAAGAGTGGGTAGAGCTGTTTCTTGAATCTTTGATGGGGCATTAAATCCCATTTCATAAACACCTTTCAATAGCTCCGGCTTTCTGGAAAAATATGAATAAACTGAACTTGCATTTATTTTGTTGATTCTATTCTAGTAACAATAGTTTGAATGTGACAAGAAAAATAGCCACCAGCCCATCCCCTACTCTGACTTTGATTACTGTTACTTAAGCTCCATGTGCACACTTTAGTGGCTACACCTGAACTGCCAATCCAGGGTCACAGATTTGAGTGCCTGCTTTATCCAGCCTTTTGAATGAGACTTTAAAGAAGGTCCAGATCTCTATGAAATTTGAGTTGGTGATTTGTTAAATCCAAGTTTAGTCCTTCGTGACAGCTTCAGAAACAAAGTAAATGGTTTTGTGGTTTGCACTAGCTTTTCTTTTTTCTGAATTAAACGTGATATTACATGTATAAGTATCTTCAGGTAGCTAATGAACAGGGGCTAGCAAGTTGCATTTTGGCCTATAGGGACATGCTTCTACCAGTAGAGACTGTTTTATGCTATATCATTGGTGATTAGTATCTGTGAAATTCCAATGCTGAAACCATTACTAATGTCAGAAATGCTAAACTGGCACCTTAATGGCACCCATTAAGGTGCCAGTTTAGCATTTCTGACATTAGTAATGGTTTATACTGCCCCTTAATGGTTTATACTGCCCCTAACTAAACAATTAAGACCCTGTCTCGAGAAAAGGCCTGTCTGGCATTTCAATTATGGAAAATAAGACTCGGCCAGTCTCGCTGTATATCTAACCCTATCTATCAACCTTGGGCAACGCATTAAGGTTTCAGGGTTTGCCTTATAAGATATGCAAGTTTCAAATGGCATTCACACATTTCTGCAGGTTTATACCTTTTCCTTTTGTATGCACGCAAATTCTTTATTGGAAGGCAATTTTTCTGCAAGCGGCAATTTGACCTTAGGTTCCTCCCCAGGCCTGTTTATCTTATTACAGAGGTATCAGTTATCTTAACAGAAAATCTTAACCAATCAGAATCCTTGCTCTGGTAGAAACTATCTCTCAGTTTGCTAGCCCCAGTTCATTAGCTACCTGGTATCTTTCATTGGCGAGATCAGTCTTCGCTGTCAGCATGGAGCTAGCTTAGACCCTTAGCTATTCTTTAGGTGCATCCGCCCAGTCTGATCCGACTCTTTGCTTGGATGCACATGCCACTTTGTTGGTTTTGTCATGTTGCAGCTCATTTAACTAATATGAAGATCTATACACATTCCATCATTTAAGCAATGTCATATATAAAGGTTCTGTAAACTGCAGACAGAAAAGACTCAGACCAGCCCTTTGTTCTTCACATATGATGTTTGTCCTCTGATGAATCTACAGGCAAACTGTGAAGACTCAGATCAGACTGCACGACTGTGCAGGCTGATCAGAGTCTTCACTGTTCCCATATGCACTACAGACCCAATAACTAATACTATACTTACAAGTTCAAAGCTTCAAATGTCTTTACAGAGTACAGTGGTGAATTGGGATCTTTCTGTAAGATTTCTAAGTCAGCTTTTGTTGAGACTAGTTTTGAATGGATCAGTTTCCGTAATAGAGATTCATCCTCTTTTGTTGTAGCTATAAGAAACAAAATCAGAATGCCAGATTAGGCTGCACTGAGGCCTACATTAAATGAGCCGCAACACGACAAAACCAACAATGTGGCATGTGCACCCAGTGAAGACTCAGATCAGCCTGGGCATTGGCCCAGTCTGATCAGTCTTTGCTGTCTGCATAGAGGTAGCTTAGACCCATAGCTACCCTTAAAACACACAGCAATCCTCTGATCAGACTGGGCAGATGGCCAGGCTGATCTGAGCCTGCGCTGGGTGCACATGCCACTTTGTTGGTTTTCTCATGTCGCAGCTCAAATCTGTTCTAAATTAAAGTTTCTTGCTATGATATGACCAATTAGTCAATTACAGCAACCAACTCCATGATCTAACAATGAATGACTTCTAAATTTTCGTTGGATGGGACAATGGATGGATGATTTGGCAAATTTGTGTCCTTTTGAGCAGTACTTCAGTCATTTCAGGATGACAGAAGTGTGTTTATAGAGGGCTATATGCACTGTAGTGCTTTTGAGGTCTGGACAGAATCTCCCCTATTGTGGGAATAGAACCTGAGAGCCCATGATCCAAAGTATGAAGCACTAACCACTTGGCCACAAGGACATATCAATGGGAAAATTCAAACATTATGTTAGATTTATAATTCTTGATATAATATAGTCTGAATAACTGTCAACATCAGAAGTTTTTTTTTGGCAATTAACCCAGTTTTTCCTAAATCCGTAAGATTTTTTGTACAAACAGTATCAACTGAGGACAGACTGGTCACAATCTAAAATGTTTACCATAATTCTGACTCAATACAAAAGCTCTACCTACTTTTCTCTTCATCCTCTCCAGAAGCGCCACCAGGTGGAGCTGCTGTTTCTTGCTGTTTCCCATCTGCCGCATCTGGTGGTTTCCCGCTAGCAGCATCACCACTGCCTATCTCTTTCTTTCTGTCATCAGAACTGGAACCACTTGCTGGTACCTCTTCTTTTGTTTCCAATTTTAACTTTTGCACCTTAAATACATAAATTCTAATTTATTCACAAAACATATTTTATAAGACAACTTTGTGGTGCTACATGACAATGTAAATAGACTCCACAAGCTCAACATACCTGTATCACTTGGCAAGTGGGGGCTACTCTTAAAGGAAAATTAAACTTACTCTATAAGACTGATAAACTGTTTGATTTTGGGGTTTTAATTTCTCAAAAAAATTAACACCCATACCAAAAAATCCTGAAAAGTGCATATTCAAGGTGTACCTTAATCTCTTCATATTTTAAGCCATTCAAAAGCCTTTATGTTTTCCAACGTTTTTAGACAGGGGACAACTTTTAGACTTCCTGTTTGCTTCCCTAAACAAATCTCTTCCAAAACAGGTCGGATCTACTAAAAAGGAAAGCATTTGCTTCTTGAGAAGCAAATTCTTTAAGAGCTGCTCCAACTGAGAAAGGAGGAAAAAAATGAAAATGACAGACTTGCTTCCCCTAAAAGTGTACCCATTCAACAGCCTTAACCTGCTTACAGCAATATTGTTAATCTTCTCTTAACCCATTTTTGACTGTGGACTTGTCAATCTTTGTCATTTGGAGGAGTCCAAAGTTTCTGGTTTTAGGGGTTTCTGGTGAATTTTTCATTTTTCACTTTTATTGCATTTTGCATAAAAATGCTTGTAGGCAAACAGTGTAGACCCTGATCAGATGCCCTGTTCTGCAGCAACTGAACTGGGTCTACACTGTTTGCATAATGTCCCTAAAACAGGTTTCCAGTCTGAAAAAGGTGAATGGAAAAGAATCTGAAAGAATTTTCAATGACACTTACCAAGACACCACTACATCTCTAAGCCCTCTGGAATCCTAACAATTATTTCTGCATCCAAGAGGCGGCTTTGATGACAGGCCACAATTTTTTTAAAAGGAGAAAAATCTGAAGTTATATCAGAATTTTCATCAAAACCCCATCTTATCATGACCTCTGTACAATTCTAATCATTATCGATATTCATTTTCATATGTCTATTTAGACAGTCTCAAATACAAAAAACAATGATTTCAGGCTTTGTTTAATAAAAAGCTTTGATAAAATATTGTTGCTATCTTACATTAAAGTATGCTTACTTGTAAGCCTTCTACAGCTGCTATAATTTATTGTCTTTAACCTAATATCAGATTGTTTGAGACTATTTAGACAGTCTCAAATATAATAAGACCCTGTTCTTGTAGATTACATTCACTAAGGTTTTTTCCAGTCAGGCCTCAAACCCAGCATTATAAGCTCTTCAATAAGGTATGACTGTAAGAGTAAAGCAGAATATTCAGTACTACAGTATTTAAAGTTAAGAAAGCACCTGTCAACCATTATGAATTCCAAAGCAAAAGCTGCAACTGCATTGTGAAAAAAGTACTCTAGTGCAAACACAAACTTGTTCAAATCTGAGTATATTTAAGGAAATTATGCTTACATGATAAAAAAACACACTACATGAACTAGGTAGAATACAGCCTTAAGAGAAGATATTTAACATAATTTTTGCTCAAATACACAACTTTCTTATGCTTGAACTGCATGTGTCAAAGAGCAAATTAAAACAAGAGGGCCATGATGGCCCTGGATCGCTCACCTGAGTATCCTGTGAACTTTACCTCAGAGACATCCATACGTACGACAGACAGAGTTTCACAAAGATTCAATGGAAAAAGTACCCTTTATTGTGTACCTTAGGTTTTTATGATTTAACATAATGACCTTGTTTTTGACCCCACATGACCCAGTTTCAAACCTGGTCTAGATTTCTTGGATATAAACATTCTGACAAAGATGAATATCGGATCAAAACTGTGCCCTCTAGATCGTAAACAATGTTTTTCTAATGTTTGACCTAGTGACCTAGTTTTTGACCCGACATGATCAAGTTGCACCCTTGGTCCAGATTTGTTGGAGATAAACATTTTGACAAACTTTCATGAAGATTAGAACAAAACTGTGTCCTCTAAAGCGTTCACATGGTTGTTCTAAGAACTGACCTCGTGACCTAGTTTTTGACCTGACATGGCCCGGTTTAAATCAGGTCTAGATTTTATAAAAATAAATATTCTGACACAGTTTCATGTAGATTATATCATAACTGTGCCCTCTAGAGTGTACACAATGTTATTCTAAGATTTGACCTTGTGACCTAGATTCTGACCCAATAAGAATCAGAATCAAACTTGGTCTAGATTTCATAAAGATAAACATTCTGACAAAGTTTAATGAATATTGGATCATAACTGTGCCCTCTAGAGTGTGCACAAGGTTTTTCTAATATTTGACCTAGTGACCTAGTTTTTGACCCCACATGACCCAGTTTCAAAGTCGGTCTAGATTTCATTAAGATAAACATTCTGACCAAGTTTCATGATCATTGGATCATAACTGTTCCCTCTGAGTCATTCTAAGATTTGTTTCTATGTTTAGCTCTGGCGGCCATTTTGTTCAGCGGAGTGGAATGTTTTAGCAATTTTTGTTCAGAACCATGAGTCAAACACTTCTGTGAAATTATTTTGAAATTGAGCCATTGGCTTCAGAGGAGCTGTCGTTTAAAGGTTTTTCTATTTTTAGCTCTGGTGGCCATTTTGTTCAGCGGAGCGGAACCATTTTAGCATTTTTGGTAGAGGGTCTCCTAAGGAACATTTCTGTGAAATTATTTCAAAATCTTCATAGCAGTTTTGGAGGTGAAGTCGTTTAAAGGTTTTTCTATTTTTAGCTCTGGTGGCCATATTGTTCAGCGGAGCGGAACTGGCAGAGCAATTTTGGTAGCGGAACTCCTAGGGAACAGTTATGTGAAATTATTTCAAAAACTGCCCAGCAGTTTAGGAGGACAAGTTGTTTAAATGTTTTTTTTTATTTTTAGCTCTGGCGGCCATTCTGTTCAGGGGAGTGGAACAGTTTTGACAAATTTGGTAGAGGATCTCCTAAGGAACATTTCTGTGAAATTATTTTGAAATCTTCATAGCAGTTTTGGAGGAGAAGTCGTTTGAAGGTTTTTCTATTTTTAGCTCCCGCAGCCATTTTGTTCAGCAGAGCGGAACCGTTTGAGCAATTTTGGGAGAGGGTCTCCTTAGGAACATTTCTGTGAAATTATTTTAAAATCTGCCCAGCAGTTTTGTAGGAGAAGTCGTTTAAAGGTTTTCCATTTTTAGCTCTGGTGGCCATTTTGTTCAGCGGAGCGGAACCGTTTGAGCAATTTTGGTAGAGAGTCCTCTTAAAAAGCATTTCTGTGAAATTATTTCAAAATCTGCCCAGCAGTTTTAGAGGAGAAGTCGTTTAAAGGTTTTTCTTTTTTTAGCTCTGGTGGCCATTTTGTTCAGCGGAGCGGAACCGTTTGAGCAATTTTGGTAGAGGGCCTCCTAAGGAACATTTCTGTGAAATTATTTCAACATCTGCCCAGCAGTTTTGGAGGAGAAGTCTTTTAAAGGTTTTTCTAGTTTTAGCTCTGGCGGCCATATTGTTCAGTGGAGCGGAACCGTTTGAGCAATTTTGGTAGAGAGTTCCCCAAGGAACATTTCTGTGGAATTATGTCAAAATCCGTCCAGCAGTTTTGGAGGAGAAGTCGTTTAAAGCAAAAGTTGACGACGGACGACGGACAAAGACTTATCACAATACCTCGCCTTGAGCACTTCGTGCTCAGGTGAGCTAAAAAATAGAAAAAAAAAGGGTAAAAGAGGAAATTACAGAGATAAAGAGAACTAGAAACATGGTAACTAATAGGGCCCCGCCTTTAAATATCTTCAACAATTGTAAAATTAGAGAGCGAACACGTTTTCCAGACTGTAAACTACAATGGGGAATAATTCCATAAAAAATGTAGATGAAGTTAGTTCTTATTCTCTGCTCAGTGTTGATGCTTTATATTATGTACAAGTTCTATGAAAATATCTTTGATGCTTTTAAAGCTATAGAGCGTACATGATTTCTATATTCAAAATTACAAAGGGGCATAATTCAGTGACAAATGCAGGCAGAGTTAGGATTCTTGTTCTCTGCACATCGTCTGATGATGTTTTACATCTGTACCCAGTCATGTGAAAATATCTCTAACGGTTTCAGAGTTAAAGAGCGGACACGATTTCTGTACTCAAAAGTACAAATGGGCATAATTCAGTAACAAATGTTAGCAGAATTATGGTTCTTGTTCTCTGCACATGGTCTGATGATGCTTTACATTTGTACCAAGTCTCGTGAAAATATCTTTAACAGTTTCAGAGTTATGGAGCAGACACAATTTCTGCCCTCAAAATTTCAAAGGGGCATAATTCAGTAAAAAATGTAGACAAAGTTATGGTTCCTTTCTCTGCATATTGACTGATGATGCTTTACATTTGTACCAAGTCTCTTGAAAATATCTCTAATAATTTAAGAGTTATGAAGAGGACACAATTTCTGTACTCAAAATTACAAAGGGGCATAATTCAGTAAATAATGTAGGCAGAGTTATGGTTCTTGTTCTGTGCACATTGCCTGATGATGCTTTACATTTGTACCAAGTCTCGTGAACATATCTTTAACGGTTTCAGAGTTATAAAGCAGACACAATTTCTGTACTCAAAATTACACAGGGGCATAATCCAGTAAAAAATGTAGGCAGAGTTAAGGTTCTTGTTCTCTGCACATCGTCTGATGATGCTTTACATTTGTACCAAGTCTCGTGAAAATATTTCTAATAATTTGAGAGTTATGTAGCGGACACGATTTCTGTACTCAAAATTACAAAGGGGCATAATTCAGTAAAAAAATGTATGCAGAGTTATGGTTCTTGTTCTCTGCACATCGTCTGACGATGCTTTACATTTGTACCAAGTCTCGTGAAAATATCTCTGATAGTTTCAGAGTTATGAAGCGGACACGATTTCTGTACTCAAAATTACAAAGGGGCATAATTCAGTAAACAAGAGGCCCAAATGGGCCTGATATCGCTCACCTGGCTATTGTGCAACAGGACCATTCTGATACAAAATTGGTCCAATTCCACTGAGAATTTCTCATTTTCACATTTTGCTACTTTTAGTAACAGAGGCCAACTTGCCTGGTCTTTATATATTTACTTTTGAAACACCTCAATGCAAGAATCATTTTGCCACAAATTTCATCAAAATCCATTCTGGGGTTACTGAGATATTGCCAGTTTCATGTTGTGTACTATTTTTAGTAATGGCAGATGGCGGCCATCTTGGATTGCTAAAATGTAAAAAATCGAAAAGCCTTCATGCAAGGACCATATATCAGTCATCCGGAGCCTGACACAAATTTGGTCCAATTCCATTGAGATTTTCTAATTTTCACATTTTTCTATTTTTAGTAACAGAGGCCAACATGACTGGTCTACAGTTAGATATTTTTGAAACATCTCAATGCAAGAATCATTTAAATTCATTTTGACACAAATTTCGTCAAAATCCATTCAGCGGCTACTGAGATATTGTCATTTTCATGTTTTGTGCTATTTTTAGTAACGGCAGATAGCAGCCATCTTGGAATGCCAAAATGCAAAAAATCGAAAAAGCTTTATGAAAGGACCATTCTGACACAAAATTAACCCAATTCCATTGACATTTTCTAATTTTCACATTTTTCTATTTTCAGTAACAGAGACCAATATGACTGGTCTACAGTTAGATATTTTTGATACATCTCAATGCAAGAATCATCTTGACACAAATTTCGTCAAAATCCATTCAGCGGTTACTGAGATATTGTCAATTTCATGTTTTGTGCTATTTTTAGTAACGGCAGATGGCGGCCATCTTGGAATGCCAAATTGCAATTAATCGAAACGACTTCATGCAAGGAACATTCTGACACAAAATTGGTCAAATTCCATTCAAGGGTTCTTGAGTTATTGTCATTTTTATGGTTGTTCTATTTTTAGTAACACCAGATGGCGGCCATCTTGGAATGCCAAATTGCAATTAATCGAAACGGCTTCATGCAAGGAACATTCTGACACAAAATTGGTCCAATTCCATTCAAGGGTTCTTGAGTAATTGTCATTTTTATGTTTGTGCTATTTTTAGTAACGGCCCCCATGGTGGCCATCTTGGATAGTCAACTGGCACAAAATTGAAATAAGTCCATTCAAGAACCATTTCTGACCAAATCTGGTCAAAATCGGTTGCATTTTCTTTAGATATTGACATTTGAGCAAAATCGGCCTTGTGAACACTAAGTAGGTCACTGTGACCTAATTCCGCTATAGATTTTTTTTATTTTTACAATTTTCAATACCAAGGTCCCACTTATGTTCCATGCAAACTTTCAACCAAATATACCAAATGGTTCTGGAGAAGAAGTTGATTTTGTTGTTTTTGCTATTTTTAGTAACGGCAGCCATCTTGGATTCTTGACCTGACCCAATTTTACAATTTTGAAACCCTGCAGTCTGGTCATGCTCCATGTGAAATTTGAGATCCATGGGTTCAGTGGTTTTAGAGAAGAAGTTGTTTGAAGTTGTTTAAATAGGTCATTTTTGGACATTGGCATTTGAGCAAAATTACACACGTAAACAGAAAGTAGGTCACTGTGACAAAACGTGACAAAACTCCGCTACAGATTTTTTTCATTTTTACAATTTTGAATACCAAGGTTTCACTGATGTTCCATGCCAAAATTCAGACAAATATACCCAGTGGTTCTGGAGAAGAAGTTTATTTTGTTGTTTTTGCTATTTTTAGTAACGGCGGCCATCTTGGATTTTCAACCTGACCCAATTTTACAATTCTGAGACCCTGGAGTCAGGTCATGCTCCATGTGAAATTTGAGAACCATGGGACCAGTAGTTTTACAGAAGAAGATGTTTGAATATTTGTTTTTAGGTGTTGACGGACGACGCACGGACGCACGCCGCACGCATTGGTATGACAATAGCTCACTATGGCCCTTCGGGCCAGGTGAGCTAAAAATGTAGACAGAGTTATGGTTCTTGTTCTCTGCACATTGTCTAATGATGCTTGGCATAATCCAGTAAAAAATGTAGGCAGAGTTAAGGTTCTTGTTCTCTGCACATAGTCTGATGATGCCTTACATTTGTACCAAGTCTTGTGAAAATATCTCTAATAAATTCAGAGTTATGAAGTGGACACGATTTCTGTACTCAAAATTACAAAGGGGAATAATTCAGTAAATAATGTAGGCAGAGTTATGGTTCTTGTTCTCTGCACATAGCCTGATGATGCTTTACATTTGTACCAAGTCTTGTGAAAATATTTCTAATAATTTCAGAGTTATGAAGCGGACACGATTTCTGTACTCAAAATTACAAAGGGGCATAATTCAGTAAAAAATGTAGACAGAGTTATGGTTCTTGTTCTCTGCACATCGTCTAATGATGCTTTACATTTGTACCAAGTCTGGTGAAAATATCTCTGACGGTTTCAGAGTTATTGAGCGGACACGAAATGATGACGGACGGACAGACGGATGGACAGACAGACGGACAGACAAGGTGATTACGATAGGGACTCCGCAGACTTCGTGAAGAGAAGCAATAAAGTCTTATAAAATGCAAGATTCTAGATTTCCAATTTTTGTATCAAGAAGAAGTATACTTATGAGACAATAAAAGGTATATTTCACTGACAACCACATCACAAAAAGAAACGTGACAGTGGAACACATTACAATGCTATAACTTGCATTAGAATGAAAATGGAACACAGACTTCATCACAACAAGCTACCAGGAAACAGTCCAATTTTACTTCCACCACCCAATCCACTTGTATTCAAAGACGTAGATGAGTAGTCTATGACAAACAGGACTATACTGGTTCCCAGTGCAGCAGACCCTAGCTCCAGACATGGCGAGAATAATACAAGATATTTTCTGGTAAAACGTATGTTGTGGCATCTCCTACAAGGATAGGCTTTGATTGGCAATTTTCAGGCATATGGGTACACTTTCATGATTTTTTTCTGCCATTTTTACAAAGGGCAGGCAACTTGGTTGAGGATTGAAGAGTGGAAAATGCATTGGCCAAAACTACTCATTTTCTTCTGGCTTTCTATCAACTATACTTCTATCTTTCCTATCATAATCTCTCTTTCTCATGCAGCAAACCCCCGCGCTATAGTAGTCAAGTGTGACGGCAGCGCGTATGATGATGTAGATGTAGGGAAGAAAGTTTGGATGACAAAACCTTCAAGTGGTTAATTCTAAAAGGAATTTCTCCTACAAAAGCATATTCTTTTTGTTATGAATTGACCCCCCATTCAAAAGGGAGGCAAATCTGAAAGTATCAGAGCTGCACCCTTGGAAGTGTACACATTCACCTTAAGGAGAAGGCACAACATATTTTAATTGTAAGAAAATGAGGCACATCCCAAAAATGATGCTCTATTTGGACCATGTCTCAATAGGGACAGCTCAGTTCAGCCTGCTTTTCTGTACAGTCAAAGGAGAATGCTAATGGTTCAAGAGAATCTCTAATTAACTCACAGTGCCTTATGCAGGCTGATCTGAGACTGAGACTAAATTTTTTTAAACGCACATAGCCCAAGGCACATTTTCCCTTGGTGTGGTTCAGCTTATAAGCTTCTAATACAAAGCTCAAGATAAGCTGATTTTTTTTTATAATTTCGGGATTTTTTTTCCTGTTTCTTTATCAAAACATGTTGTGACCCCTCATTACGACAGTTCTAATGAGGGATCGCAACTTAGGTATTTTAATAGAGATTCAGCAAAAGATACCCCTTATTAACACCAAATACTCCCTCTTATCTGGAGTGAACCTGTGACCCATGTCTGGAGCCCTGCAGACTGTGTACTTATACTCACATCCTCAGTGAGGCCCTGTTCATGGGCCTCAACTATGTCTGCCCAGTTACCTGACAGTGGCTACAAAAATTATACAAGAAAACTTTGACTGCCAAATTTTGCTACACTTTTGATTTTGTAATGTGTTGAAAGCATAATTGTTAACATAATAGGAAGAAGAAGACACAAAAAAAATGTCTGACAATACAAATTTAACAATAAATTAGGGTAGAATGATTATCTTGCTGAAAATGTTGTTGTTTTTTTTTTCATCCAATTCTCATAATGAGGTTTAGCAGGAGGGTCTTGAAGGGGACTGAATCCATAACTCGCACCTCTGTCAATGCCACTTCAATCTGAAGAAGAGAGGCTATGTACCTAGGGCCATTTGAGCCGCGACACGATGAAACCAACAATGTGGTTTTGCGCCCAGCGAAGACTCAGGTCAGCCTGGGCAGCCCTCCATTTTTTTATAAGACTCTTCGTTAAGTGCTCAAAGGGTAGCTAAGGGTTTAAGCTACCTCCATGCAGATAGCGAAGACTCTAATCAGACTGGGCGGATGCCCAGGCTGATCTCAGTCTGGGTTGGCTGCACAACCACATTGTTGGTTTTGTCTTGTCGCGGCTCATTTATGTTTCTCAGGTTAACCTTTAACCTCCTGAAGGCAAACAGTGAGTAGACCTAGATTAAATAATGCAGTCTGACAAAGACTGGCACTGTCTGACACTCAGTTTCTTTCCTGTAAAACAGTCCTAAAATAATAATAATATTGTCCACATTAAGGTGAGTGGGTTCACTTTTAGGGGAAGTAACTCTGCCAATTTCATTTATGCCTCCCTTCCCAACAGGTGTCAACTCTTAAAGGACAAGAATTTGCTCCCCTAGGAGCAAATTCTTTCCATTCAGAGTAGACTCCATTTTGGAAGGGGTATGTCATGCAGGAAAGCAAAAGGGAAGTCACAAAAAGTTGTTTCTGTAGTAAAAATGGCAGGAAAACATCAAGGTATACCCTTAGACCTTAAGAAGCTTAAGAAGCCACAGTGGACAAATGAGCTCACCTATCTGTCCCAACACTTAGAATTTTTATAAACAAGACCTGTCACTGGTACAGGATAGCTCACCTGACAGCGCCATGCCCATCACATAAAAAACTTTATCGTAAAACGTTAACATTTTGCTAACGCCACCCCCGCCGCTAACGCCAACGCCCACGCGGGGGGTAGTACAATAGCTCTTCCTGAACTTCGTTCAGACCAGCTAAAAATGTACAATGACCTATACATACAATATTAATCCTTATAAACTCCCCTGCTCTAATAAATGCCCCCTGCCTATTTTCAGAAGAAAAAATAATGTTATACAGTAGTACTTCAAAGGCTCATACAGGCTTGGGTTGGTTGGTTGATTTGATGCTTAACGTCCACGGTAAACAACTAAGGTCATGTCGGGACGGTCAGTTAACCTAACCACACTATTCCTGGGCAGGCTTAGACCTCCTAAGCGGTTAACCAGTACTAAGTGCACATACTTTCGCCAGTAACTGACAACTGCCCTTCTTGAATCAGTGGAAGGAGAAACGAAAGTATGTGGCCAGACCGGGATTCGAACCCAGGACCTCTGACTAACGAGTCAGGTGCCCTACCGATTGCGCTACCCGGCCCGGTCATACAGGCTTGGGACCATGAAAATTAATTCCAGCTAAAGGTAGTTCCAACCACCCAGGGTTAGTTTCTCATTCATGAACTAAACTCTAGGGACCCAAGAACAAGTTCTAGTCAGGCAGGGTAAACAAGCATCAGGGTTTGAGCCATTGAAGTTCTACTGTATTAACTTGCATGATTCCTGTTTGCTTATCTAAATGAGGTAGCTCTTTGACACTGGACTACTCTTAAAGAAAAGAATTTGCTCCTAGAGGAGCAAATTCTTTCCTTTTAGAGTTGACCTTATTGAATAGGGAGGCAAAACAGAAGAGCTGCTTCCACTGCAAGTATACCCATTCAATATTTGGCAGTGACTGATTTACTACACTTTAGGCTCTAAACGCCCTCCCATCGTAAAATGCAATGCCCTGGGAGTTAAATATGATCAACAGGGTATATAGAGAATACTTACAGTTTCTGTCAAGCCTTTCTCCTGTTCATCGACAGAAGCACCCCAGTCATCTGCCATCTTGAAATCTGCCAATAAAAGACACTGATCAGACTCTTGGCTTATCATGTAAGGTTCTAAATTCATTCAGATTTCACTTAAGGACATTAATTTTGTCTGGTGTTAAACTATTAATTGTCCCACCTGGACCATTATCAGTCTTGACCAAGATCTTGCAGTGGCAAACAAACTGTGAAAAAAAGGCTTTATATATAGGCATTTTGCTTACTTTCAAATCCTGTTATTTATGATCTTTTTGAATTGTGACATAAGTAAGGATGGGTATTGCCAGAAATTTCGTGTTGCTATATATTGCAATACACTGACACTGTATCACGATATGTATCACAATATATTGTGAAATCTGTTCACATTTTAAGCAGACCGGAGGGCTAATAACATAAAGAAATTTCAAGATACGCCTGTCTTTGTTGTTTCATTCATCCTTCAAAAGCATACAGATCTGATCTTGAAATATATAGATGGCATGATTAACGTTACCGTCCTTCATATCATGATCATTTAATAAAATGTCCTACATCGATGGCGCTGTCGGAACAGAGAGACATTATAAGCCAAATTTCTGCAAATTAAGGCACTTGGAGGCGCACTTTGATGTTGTCCTAAGCAAATTTAATATCTGCTGTGGCCGTTGAACAAGACTGCCATGTTTATAGAAAATTAAAACTAGCTTTAAAAGCACAAACTTCCGAAAACAAAACAATTCCATTTAGGAAACATTGCTTTTCCTCCGAGGCATCATTGAGAAGCCCCACATATTTTATAGAATGCTAAAGTGCATGATCCAATCAGGAGCCGCCTGTTTAGTGGGGTTATTTCAAAGAATACAATTAGAGTTAAATGAAGAAGAAGTTTGCAAGTTGATTCAATAATTCAAATTCCTAAATGTAGTACTAATTACAAACCATCGGAAAAACTCACTGGTCACTGAGTGAATTGATAATGATAAGTATTTTCTGCAATATTGCCTTGTTCTTTGTGTAATCACATTCTATGACAACAGGTAATATATCGGTTACGCCAACATGCCATGTTGGCAAAGATCACTGGGCCTTTAATCTGCTGTCTAAATTAGCCACGTGCTTTGGAAAAACTTCAGACACAAAACTTTTATTGATTGGCTGAACCTGTCCAGCAAGATAGTTGTCGCTTTTGTGAAGCTCATAATAAATTGTTTATTTGTTCTGCAAGTGTCATTAAAATGATAAAGAAAAAGGATTACAGGTATAGTGTCGGAGAAAGCTGGCAAAGATGAGGAATTAAGTGGCTATCAAAACTTACTGCCTGTAGAGTTTATTGGCGAAGCTTATCATTGACATTGTTTTAGGAAGCCTTTGATCTATTATTTTTGGCATTCGTGCAAGCCCTATGAAATAGCCCGAAAATATCGAAGAATATCGATACGGACTGATCGTATTGCAATATATGTATCGTTTTCAAATCATATTGCAATAAACCGATATACAGATTTTATTGCGCATCCTTAGACATAAGACCGACAACCAAAAGGTGGACAAGACTGACACGACAAAAAGATGACATGACAGAAGTATGACACGACAAAAGATCGACACGACATAAGATCAACAGGACAAAAGGACAACATGACAGTAAGCAGAACTACAATTGACTGACATGTTGTGTCAGTCTCTTGTCATGCCCTGAACTGTTTTTCGTAATGTGGCCACTCCTTAGCGTGCTAATGAGCAACTTACTGTTACATGTATACCTGTTGGCAAATCATTAGCCAGATTACAGATCAATGATCAAGGAGTCAATGATTCAAGCTCTCTTTCTATTCACACACAAGCTCACCCTAATGGCACTCGAACTGCAACTTTGATGTCCCCATAGTTGAATGTTTACTTCGACACCAGTTTCAGAATGATGGCGTCTTTTGATTGGACAAATTTTCACAATATTGTATTATACTTTATTTCTTACTGAAAAATATTTTTACAAGAGACATCAAATATTGTTTAGTTTATCCTTTGTATATTAATTGCTGTAAAAAGATTTAAACAGAAAAAATTATACATAAATCTGTTATCAAGAACTAATCAAAAGACACAATCTCAAACCGGTGTCGAAGTAAACATTCGACTATGGGGACAGTAAAGTTGCAGCTGGAGAAAAACACTATGTCGGAAGATTTCTTTGACGAGGAAAACGCTACAGTAAATATGTTCACGGCACGTTGAAAGGGGACATTTTATCTACTAAATGAGGAAGTGCCGTTTCCGAGAAAATTTAAAGAGAGCAAAGAAGCGACAACAAACCAAACATTGTGAAACTAACCTCATGACCATCTAAGGATATTATACGAGACGTATTCAGAATTTTTCTTGATCTGTAGCCAGTGCCTTGAACCTTTATCGAATTAGTTTTTGAATTGTATGGCATTTTATAGATGGGGAGCCAATTAGTCTAATAAATTCACGCAACTTTAATTTTATTTTTTGATTGGTGGGTATTTCAGAAAAAGACAAATGAAAAAAACAATATCCGGAGTGCAATGTCGTTGCTCTAGGGAGCCAATATATATGTTCTGCGCAAAGTAGGAATCAGTAAAATTCTGGAAATCTACTGCGCAAAGTTGGAATTTTCACTTTGTTGCGCAAAGTGGGAATTCTTACCTTGCGCAAGACAATTCCAGAATTGTTTCGGCGCAAAGTGGGAATCGTGACAAAGTCAGAATAAAGTTTAGTATTAGATTATTGTTGATCCAAAGAACAGGGTTATGAGAATTAGAACAATAACAACGATAAAGAAGGAAAGAAGAAAACTGAAAAGAAGTCGGTAAAGAAGATAATGGAAGAGTTTTAAGTTCATTTCTTAACGATAAAATAATGCAAATACTTGAAAAAAAAAAGAGGAAAGAAAAAGAAAAATCGTCATCTCAGGTTTTTTTTCTTTTTAGTAATATTTTTATCATCTCCATACATTGTGTATTTCCCTTTGTTCCGAAGATTTCCACTTTGCGCAGAGACATTTGCCTGTTCAATAAACCATCCGAATCCCTTGCGCAATTCTAGAATTGTATGGTACAATTCTGGAATTGTTACACAAAGTGAGAATTCCTACTTTGCGCAGGACAATTCCGGAATTGTACCGATTCTTACTTTGCGCTGAACATATAGATCGCTGCGGATAAAATGGCAGCTGTCACTCCATGTTGAGAAAACCAACGCTAGCTCAGTTCATAGAATAACCGAAAAGCACAGAAATACCGGAAAGCATTGGAATTATCCGAAAAGCAATTAAATCCAGTTTTTATATAAATATCATTGTTATATTAGTTTCATGGAAGGGAGAAACATTGATAAAGTAGTTTTCTAAACTAAAGTTGTCTTGGATTCACAATATAAATTTGTTAATCCAAAAAAGCAAAGTACACTAACATATAACTGAAAAGCACTTGAACTAGTCTTTTTTACCATTAAATATTGTGCCTCAGATTGATAGTCTGTTCAAAATATTAACTGTATTTGACTATTTACAATCATGCTATTTTACTTACTTATTTGTTTTGTTTTGTTTGAACATTAAGCAAATGGCAGTTCATATGCATTGATATAACCGAAAAGCACTGGAAAAATGCTGAGCATCATAAGCGTCATTTTCTTTTACAATGCTATTAAAGTAGGACACCTAAGCTAAAAAAGTTTTACAAGGTACACTTAAATGATTTCCAAACAAGAAAAGCCTATCTAAAATAATTATCCCAATGTAAAACTGATTTTTGAAATTGCTTTTCGGTCATTCGGGTGCTTTCCTGTACTTCTGTGCTTTTCGGCTATTCTAGGATATGTGCAACCCATAGGCACCTGATCACAGAATTCTGTGTTATAAATAGTTAGTATAAACTTAAGGCATCTCACTCGGCATTTTCGAATCAACGGAAGTGTGTCTGGTTCCCGGTTCCACAGGGGACAGACCGTCGTTTTATGCTATTGGCACGTGTGACATTTTGGAAAAGACTGACTGTTGTCATAAAAAGCTGTTGTAAAAAAAAAAAGAATTGACACTGAAATACTACTAAAATACTGAAATGAGGACAACCCATTGGATTGAAAGGAGAACTAAAAGAAATAAGTAACTTTGGTGAAACCTCGGAAACTGCACCATAAAACGTAACCCGAGTCTTCTCTGGCTGCAAATCCTTATTGGGTCTAGCAGCCAGAGCGATACTGCACTTAAAAACTCTAATTCAGCCGATCCATCGGTGGATCGGCCAAGCAAAATTCTAATTTTGGTTAGTTTTATCAATTACCTGCGCAAAAAGATATACAGTGGCTAATTCCTTATTCATTTTTGCACCATTCAGCAGTGTTTGTCACATTTTATTCCATTTTGAACAATAATAATCTTTGATCGAACTTAATAAGGTAAAGAAAAATATCGCTTTTTGTTGATGACCTCGTTTTGATTTGACAGTTCTTGCGAGTGCCGGTGTACAGGTAAAAATATCCATTATTTCAACATCACAAATCCGGACGTTTCGCGCTTGGACAATTCGCGTTTCGCGCTTGGATAAAAAATTAGTCCCTGGCTCTCAGAGTTGAAAGGAGTATTATGTCTTGGGTACAAACCAGCGCGTTACGACTAGGACCGAAATGACCGTACCTACGAAACGGACAAAGTGACCGATAGTTTATTTTCTTATAAACACCGGATTGACCTCAAACGATCTGTCAACAAAAACAATAATGGTGGAGATATGTTACAAATCTCGACTCCCTCTAAAAAAATTGTTATTTATCTGCTTTTAGACGGGGTATCACATTGAATTACTGTGCCGAGTCATCAAAAGTTTACATATAACTGCAACATAATACGCAATAGAAATTCAACTAGAAACCAAGGACATCTGTGGGAAATACAATATTAGAGTTTTCACCACTTTCGTACCTCTGACGTCAATAAGCCGCCAATCAAAATTATAAATAGGCTTTTTCAGTCAGAGAAGGCTCGGATTACATAAAACGACAATCGGTCTAATAGTCCCTTAAGGAACCGGGAACCAGACACACTTTCATTGATTCGAAAATGCCGAGTGAGATGCCTTTAGTTTATTTATAACGTAGGATTCTGTAATCAGGCGCCTATGGGGCTCCTGTGACTGAACCCTGCAGGCCCAGAGCTGGCCATTAAAACGAAACCGAGAGCAACGTTTAAGACTTTCCAACAAGTTCATGGATTTATCACTATATCAGCTGCATTACTGGTTACCCATATTATTCCTAAATTACCTATGAGATGTCTAAATATCGCTGAAAAATCGCGACTTTGAAAATTATTTTTCACGCTGCCGGCCGGAAGTTCAATGCTTCCCATGGGCGGGTGATAATCTCCGGTATTCCCGGTATCCATGTCCTGGTATTCACAGGGGTACATGGGTTTGACAGGGCATAGATTCAAAATTACTGCACAGAATGTCATAAATTTGGTGTCATTTGAAAGGCAATACACCAATCTATAATATGAAATAAATTTGCTTCATATTTATTTTATTTTCTTCTATTTATTTGCAACTAAAGTCCCGGTATCCGGATTTTGTTGTCCCGGTATCCATGGGGTAGGCATGTTTAACTTCAAATAAAATTCAAACTACTGGACCGAATTTAGCATATTAAATATCAGATATAGGATAATGTTTTAGTCTAAACACTACATGTAAAATTTGTAAATTTGACTAGGCTATTTTGCAGAAATAATGTTTCAAAGTCCCGGCATCGGTATTTTTTGTCCCGGTATCCATGTGGTAGCTATCATTTGCCTCATATAAAACATAAACTACCAGACCGAATTTCAAAAGTTAAATATCAATGTACAGGCAATGTTTTAATCTTAATGAAACATTAGAATTTTTAAAATTTACCAGTTTATTTGGTAGCAATAATGCTTCAAAGTCCCGGTATCCGCTCTTTTCATTCCGGTATCCATTGGTATGATGTATGTGATGGTGAAATAAGATCATAATTTCCGCGTTAAAATTAATTAAAATTGCATTAACAGAATATTTTTGTAATTAATAAAGGTTTAAATAGACTCAACGTGCCTCAGCAGCCGTATACCACCAACATCCTGATATTCGGATAATGGTAAGGCACAGACCGACCGTGCTTGCAGCAGGTGCGGGATGGTGGTTGTTTAGATTTTTTTGTTCTCTCATCTATCCGGTTCATTCTTTTTCATTCTCTCTCTGTCTAGGAGACGGTATGATATAGACTGAAAATTGTCTCAAAGAGCCGTTATATCCAAAACAATTTAACGACCTCAAGGATAACATACCCCCCCCCCGGCCCTCCCACCCACACACGAACACACACCCCACTACAAAAACACACACATACACACACACAAAAAAAATCGAACAGTATGTTTTCCTATGAAATCATTTAACTAATGCACACATTAAAGGTAAACGATATATAGTCATCACAGAACTTGAAAATTTTTAGAAAAAAAAAAGTTTTCAAACAAGTTTTTCGGCGTTTTTTAAAACCCAAAGTTCTGACCGTACTTGATCATTTTTTTTTTTTTTTGTAGTTTGATCTAGGTCTGCGCAGGTCGACAGGGTGATGTGAACCCCGAAAGTTAAGCTGGAATTCTTCTATCTGGGCACACAACGCTGAATCGACATGGAGCCAACGTTGATTTAACGTCGTGACGTTGGAACAATGTTGATTCAACGTTGATTCAATGTTGTGTGCCTGTTGGGTTAATAATCTTTGAAAGAAAACAAATAAGAAACATAGTAGCGTACATAATCAAGCTAAAGCATGAATCATATGCAAGAAAATGCTATACAAAAAGTTATATGGCGGGTACACCGCGTCGAAACGACAGCACAACGACGTAGCTGTGACATCATAACGTCCGACCGACGTCGAAACGATGTCATTTTAACCTTGCGTATATGCTGGATAACAGCGAGGGAGTAATTGACAGAACATTTAAATCGCCACAAGAAACGCATTGCCAATTAGTTTAGTCTGCCGAATGAGACAGGCCGTTGCACTTTTTATGATACCATTTTTTTACATCTTCTGCTCCCGCAGCACACCATATTATCAACAAATTCTGGTAATTTGCAGTGGCACCTAACAGAAATTTTGAAACATTTTGGATTAAACATTGAAAACTTATTTACACTACACCGCGACTTTTCTTTAGGGAAATGCGACACATGGTCCCCTGTTCAAGGCAGTTAAGCAAATGTTTCCGCATTTCATCAGCCAAATATTGTCGGACTGAAACAAAACTCTACCAGATTAGCGATTGCAAAAACACCACAGTCATGCGAGTTAGGTTGTTGTTGCACTCTTGGAACTTTTATAGACAGATTTATTTTTATCTTTGACATAGTTGTATTTGGACATTATTTTTTTAATTCTTTGATACTTTCGCCATATCAATGTGTCTGTCTTTTCAATGTGTTTGTCTTTTCAATGTGTCTGTCCATGATACCAGCAGTACGCTGAAGATTAAAACTGTCACAAACCTACTAGCTGATACTTCAAGCAATCTTTGATCCATGGGTCTGTATTATTGTTTTTAAGATGGTATTACCAAAATTGAGTAGATGAAGAAGAAGAAAAAACGTTTTCCCATGTCTCTTCATATTAAAGCTGCTCGTTTCACGCCTCGTTAACCATCGGCGTGCGTCGCCACGCCTCATTACATGTATAATTGAGTATTTCACAGTTTTACAACTCCATTTTAAGGCAGTGGAAAAAGAAAAATGAAGACAAATTTTGAAATAGGAAAAAAAAAAAAACATACTAAAAATTATTTTTATATAATGTTTTGAAAATAGTCAACGTTTTCGGCATCATGTATTGACGACCTGCCTACCCTAAGAAATTATCCTTGTTCGACAACTGTAAACGCAATATTTTTTATGCTTGACCTAACATGGATTGCATTAAGATTGGTATTCTGATCAGCTTGCATATCCACTCATGCTGGTCAGTTTATGGCTTTTGGTTGTCTGGAAAACAGAAGGTTCTCATGAAAACGCTAGCCGATGAAGGTCTCCTGTTCGCAGTTTCCAGTCAATATTTCCAATGATTACCATTCATGATACAAGTCATGCCAGTCCATTGGTTGATACACTTTTATTTTGCGAACCGATTGTGATTCACTGTCAGGTTAGCTGCGGATATGTGTATCCTTGAGGTTGTTAAATTGTTTTGGATATAACGGCCCTTTGAGACAATAATCAGTCTATATCAAACCGTCTCCAAGACAGAGGGAGAAAGAAAAAGAATGGACAGGATAGATGAGAGTACAAAAAAATCTAAACAAACACCATCCCGCACCTGCTGCAAACACGGTCGGTCCGTGCCCTACCATTATCCGAATATCAGGATGTTGGTGGTATACGGCTGCTGAAGCACGTTGAGTCTATTTTAACCTTCATTTATTACAAAAATATTTTTGTTAATGCAATTTTAATTAATTTTAAGGCGGAAATTATGATCTTATTTCACGTCACATAAATAATACCAGTGGATACTGGGAATGAAAAGAGCGGATACCGGGACTTTGAAGCATTATTGCTACCAAATAAACTGGTAAATTTGGTAAAATTCTAATGTTTGTTTAAGATATAAACATTGCCTGTACATTGATATTTAACTTTTGAAATTCGGTTCAGTAGTTTATGTTTTATATAAGGCAAATGATAGCTACCACATGGATACTGGGACAAAAAAATCCCGATACCGGGACTTTGAAACATTATTTCTGCAAAATAGCACAGCTAAATTTACATAATTTAAATGTAGTGTTTAGACTAAAACATTATCCTATATCTGATATTTAATATGCTAAATTCGGTCCAGTAGTTTGATTTTTATTTGAAGTTAAACATGCCTACCCCATGGATACCGGGACAACAAAATCCGGATACCGGGACTTTAGTTGCAAATAAATAGAAGAAAATAAAATAAATATGAACCAAATTTATTTCATATTATAGATTGGTGTATTACATTTCAAATGACACCAAATTTATGACATTCTGTGCAGTAGTTTTGAATCTATGCCCTGCCAAACCCATGTACCCCCTATGAATACCGGGACATGGAAACTTCTTCAAAAACTGCATCACTATGGTATCAGAGGAGCCAGCTTACAATGGATTAAGGACTTTTTAGATAATAGGAAACAGGCTGTAGTAATTAATGGACTAAATTCAAACCTTATCCCAGTCTCATCTGGCGTCCCGCAGGGCTCAGTTCTCGGACCAATTCTCTTCCTTGCATACATCAATGACCTACCAGAGCAGGTCAAATCAAGAGTAAGGCTCTTTGCAGATGATACTGCAATGTACCTTGCTCTTAGCTCATCGTCCGAAGGCAAGGTCCTCCAAAAGGACCTACTCAGCCTAGAACAATGGGAAAAGATGTGGGATATGAACTTTAACCCCTCTAAATGTCAGGTCCTTCATGTCACTCGTCTTAAAAACCCCATTCAGACTAAATACTTCTTACATGATATTGAGCTGGATAGTGTTTCATCTGCAAAATATCTAGGGGTCACCATCTCGGATGACCTAACTTGGAGTACCCATATTGATAATGTAACCAAGAGCGCTAACCAGACTCTTGGATTTCTGAAAAGAAACATTCGGGTCCATAATAAGGACCTGAAATTAGTAGCCTACAAAACACTAGTAAGGCCCCAGT
This sequence comes from Ctena decussata, assembly GCA_963989385.1. NCBI lineage: Eukaryota > Metazoa > Mollusca > Bivalvia > Lucinida > Lucinidae > Ctena > Ctena decussata. The sequence continues at coordinate 45,724,908 of OZ022510.1, forward strand.
TGGAGTACGCTTCAACAGTATGGTCCCCCCACACTGCCACTGATATACATAAAGTGGAAGCGGTCCAAAGAAGGGCTGCCAGGTGGGCAACAAGAGATTATAACTACACATCCAGCGTCACTGCTATGTTGAAGGACCTAAATTGGCGCCCCCTAGACCAACGACGTATAGATTGCCGTCTTATAATGATGTACAAGGTCACATATGACCTTGTTGCCATTCCTGCATCTGAGTACCTTGTTCGCAACACTAGACAGTCAAGACATATTCATCCACTTTCATATCGACAAATCCCAACTTATAAAGACTACTACAGGTTCACATTTTTCCCTAGGACTATCATCCATTGGAATGCCCTCCCACCCTACATTCCGGTCCTTCCTACCTTGGTGCAGTTCAGCAGTGCTGTCTGCCAGGTAATCCATGTCTCTCCCTAAACACCAATTTCTGTTTTTATCTTTTAACCATACTAACACTCTTTATCGCACTGTACAAACTCATTTCACACACTTTCCTATACATTTGTTCCAGCTAACCCCCTTCAGCACTTGGTTCGCCGGAACCCGTCTGTTGTCCCCCTTGGGGGTTAAGACGTAATGGAAGATAGATAGATAGACATGGATACCGGGAATACCGGAGATTATCATGCGCCCTTCCCATGCAAAGTCGTAGATATTGACTGAACTGTAGATACGAATTTATGAATAGGCTGAAAAATTAAATTTCAGACCGTTCAGAGATTAATAAATTTTATATTGTTGTAAACAAATTAATTTTTGTTTTTATAAAACTCTCTGTTTCACAAAATAAGGATTTTCTGGAAACTTAATTAGCTGACCGTAGACTCGTATCTGTTGAGGAAGCTGATTCTCGAATCTCCCGAAAACAGAAAGAAAAGAGCTGTATTTTCAAGAATCTTATCTTATAAGTGGTATTAATTGGTAGAAATTAGCAGCATTAACTTACAACAGAATCATTTCATATGTGAGAGTTCAGGCTTCAAAGACTCCGAGTGCAAAAACGTGTGTGTGTGTGTGTGTGTGGGGGGGGGGGGGGGGGGGGGGGGGGGGGGGGGTCGATAATTGTGCAGTTTGACAAATGAAAATGAAATCAGGCTGTATAATTACTGCATTTCATTCATTTCCCAGCTGAACTCCCCTTGCTCATTTTGGTAACCACCTTATAGCCGAGCGGGCTGGGTAGCGTAATCGGTAGGGCACCTGACTGGTAAGTCAGAGGTCCTGGGTTCGAATCCCGGTCTGGCCACATACTTTAGTTTCTCCTTCCGCTGATTCAAGAAGGGCAGTTGTCAGTTACTGGCGAAAGTATGTGCACTTAGTACTGGTTAACCGCTTAGGAGGTCTAAGCCTGCCCAGGAATAGTGTGGTTAGGTTAAACTGACCAACCTTATAGCCACGGATGAAGAGATATACTTGCAGAGAGGCACAGGAAGACGTCATTTGCCGACTCATTATGCTCCTTTACCCAGTTACCGGTGATCTTAATTGATTTATAAGCTATGTTTATCTATCAGTAATTAAGAAATACATATTACCTTTCGCAAGTTAGAGAGGATTGACAGTTAGCGGAAGATTTAGACAGCTCAAAACCGAAACTGCAGGTATGCAAAGCGGTGACGTAAACAAAATTTTGGCGTACTTCCGAAATTACTGGTAACTGGTAAACACCAGTAAATGGGTCAATGAGCATACCAATATTGCCAGCTAAGGGCAAACAGGGACTACACAAGTTTTCCTTCTTTTCCCCAGGACAGTCATACAGTGGAATCAGCTCCCCAGTCAGACTTGCCTGGCAGAGTCGCTGGAGGTCTTCAAACTGAAGTCTCGAAGATCCAGCACTCTAGGCTCGTGTAATTTCCAAGACATCTTCTATCTCTTTTATCTTTCTCTGTATACTTCCAATTTCAAGGGTGGGTCATTTCGGCCCAATTGGGGTAGGTTGTTTTGGCCCGATTTCAGAGGTGGGTCGCCTCAGCCCAATTTTTGTGGTGAGTCGTTTCGGTCTAGTTTATTTATTTGAGAAAACAGGTAAAGTAATTGGTTGATTTCACCCTGATACACGTTTGAAATTAGGCTGAAACAACCCACCCCAATAGGACCGAAACGACCTACCCATGAAATCGGGCCTAAATGACCCAGGCCGAAACGACCTGGCTGAAAGGGAATGGGACCGAAACCACCTGAGGGCTGAACGGGAATAGGACCGAAACGACTTTTATCCGTACTTTCAATAGAAATACATGGCTTGGACGGGACATGATTGTCCCATATTTCAACGAGGATATATGGGACAGCCAGGAAAGGACACTTTTTTCTTGTCCTGTCATCCCGGATTTTAGCATAGAGCCTCATTTTGATAAAGAAGTGATAATCAGTACCTTAGCTTCCTCAAGAAGGGCAGTTGTCAGTTACTGGCGAAAGTATGTGCAGTTAGTAAAGGTTAACCGCTTACGAGGTCTAAGCCTGCCCAGGAATAGTGTGGTTAGGTTAACTGACCGTCCCGACATGACCTTAGTTGTTTACCGTGGACGTTAAGCATCAAATCAACCAACCAACCTTAGCCTCCTTTGATCGGCATTTTAGTGATATGAGCCTGCAATGTAACACTGAAAAGTGATTCACTTTTCACCGGTCTGCCATGAATATACTGCATAACTGAGCTTTTTTTAATAATTTGTTAGATAATTTGAGTACAATATTGTCATGATTGTGGCAGTATCTTACAAATAACATTCTTAAATCACTGAGTTAGAGATTCATGTTGTGCAAATAAGTACTGTACAATGTAAACAAATAAAATGGCTTTGGAACACTGCAGATAAACATGGCACTGACAAATAATCAGTGATTCAAGATTGTTCTTGGTAAGATACCATCTCAGTTGTACTCATATTATTTAACAAATTATCAAATAAAGTTGAATTTTGCAGTATTTTCTTGTCAGACTGATGAATTTTTTTTTTATTTATCAACCAAAAAACCATATGTTATAACTCCTCATTAGAACCTTCTCTCGAGATGGTTCTGATGAGGGGTCACAACATTATGTTGAGAGATGGTGCTAATGAGGGGTCACAACATGTTTTTATTGAGAAATGTTGAAATTATCTCTAAATTATCCATGTTGCCTCTCCTTACTTTCAGGTTAGTGGATACATTTTCAGGGGAAGCGACTTTGCCATTTTCATTTTTGTCTCCCTTCCTATTGGGGGGTCAACTCCTAAAGGAAAGAATTGCTCCTGTATAGTAGACCCCTTTTTAGAAGGATTTGGTCACCCAGGATGGCAAACCAGAATTCACAGGTGTCTCCTTTTGAAAAAAAAAAAATGGCAAGAAAAAACAAGGAGGTGGTACACCTCCTTGTTTTTTCTTGCCATTTAGTCTCTATCCTAAATGGAAAATGTGGAGAAATAGTGTGACACAGCTTACATTTCTTTGTTACAGCCAAATCTCTAGGACATTTGAAACCAAGACCAGAAGATGAAATTTCTTACTGCAGCCCACATTTTTGTCTTCACCACCTGTCTAACTGTGAGTCTGTGCGGAGATGACCTGTATTCCATCATGGGAGTGAGGCGTACAGCCAGCCAAAAAGAGATCAAACAGGCATACAAGAAGTTAGCTAGAGAATTGTAAGTATGGGTAATGTCTGACAGTTTAACTAAACATGAATGAGTAATTGTGTTGGTAGGTGGGTACTGTATGAGGATTTTCATGGTGAGTTCAAGACAGTAGGCAAACTTTTCATAATATCCTCAGTGTTACTCAAATGAAAAGGAAATGATTTCAATATTATTCTCATCTTATTAATTTTTTCTTCATTGTGCTTACATATACAGCTATCTGGGAAGTTTTAGATTAGCATATCTATAAGAGCGGTATAATCCTAGTACTTGATAATATGATACACTGAAAAGACCCCCAAAGAGTTGGAATGGATGGATTTATTGATTGACAGTAATTCAGTGATATTGAGCCAATTAAAAGGTGATTAAGGCTGTGTGCAGTAAAGTCCTGCTTAGGATTGAAGATTTCTCCCTTCAGGGAGACTCAAACCCAGAAGTCTTCTGGCTTAGCAGGCTGATGCTTAATCCACTGAGCTACCAGGGCTCCTAAATATAACTGAGAAAACTGTGTACATAGGTTTAGATTTGACTACAGTAACTTTTTTATAATTACAGAAAAAAACACATCCTTATCTGAAAGTCTCTGACATGTTTAAGGCTCTGATTTTGTTAACTATGCTACTTAAAAATGAGCCTCTACACAACAAAACCAACAAAGTTGAATATGCGCCCAGTGAAGACTCAGATCAGCCTGGGCATCTGCCCAGTCTGATCAGGATCTTTGCTGTCTGCATGGAAGTAGCTTCATTCCTAGCCACCCTTAAAGGGCATAGCAAAGAGTCTGATCGACAGAATGTATGCCCAGGCTGATCTGAGTCTGCACTGGGCACAAAACCACTTTTTTTTTTTTTTTATCTCGGCTCAATCATATGGTTTTACATACATGTATATATTTACAGGCATCCAGATAAGAATGATGACCCTGATGCTACAGATAAATTCACTAAAATAAATGAAGCATATGAGGTAAGTGTACTGCACTTGTCAGAGCCTTATTATGAGAATACATAGAGGATCTTGTACACAAGTGGTCATTTCATATGAAATTTATGAAATGAGCCTGCGGCGAGTTTCATAAATTTCATATGAAACTTGTAACCACGAGTGTAAGATTCTGTTTATCATAGGACCCTTTAAAATAGGATTCTAACGCCTTCAAACTGAACACTGTTTCAGTAAAAAAATGCATTGTTGACATGGACCTTGTCAGTTATGTTACACGTACATGCCAAAGTGTTATTACACGTGTGATCGTATGATTTTTATGACACAACGGTATCCACTGAATAACAGCGAAGTCATATGATAAATGTACCTATGTAATGGCTTATGCAAACTTTTCATGCTCAGACCGGTGGTAAATAATGCATACATGTGATGTCTCCCGGATCATCCGGGAGTCTCCCGGAAATGGAGCCCATCTCCCGCGCTCCCGGAAAGTACTCAGAATCTCCCGGATGCTGAATTTTCCTGTCATAATTTTTTCTGAACCGTCCATTTTGCGGTAACTACTTAGCCGGCGGCTGTCAAAAGGATTAACTGTCCGTGACCTAATTACCTAACAGGGTGCAATATAGGACGTCTCATTCCGAAGGGTATTCGCTGATCAGACGCATTGGCTAGCGCACCAGTAAAGGTACCTGTTCTAAATGTAATAGCAGGTAACTTTTACCGAGAGCAAATAACTTTTATTGCGTCGCGGCTTTATGCATCGGTCATAGTTTATGTCATTGAGTTGCACGAATGCAATAGATGGACGACAATGATTCCATGTTGATTTATTTTTCAGTAAACATGTCAGATACGTAATGTGCAGTCATTATAAATATCGATCATGCAAAATTTGCGCAGGCTGATCAGATCATACTTTCATACGGTGCCAGCATTTTTTTTTTATTTAAGTCGGTTCGTTCACTTTAAGAATAGTTTCCCGCGTTTTTCTATCCAGTTCCCGCCGGTTCAGATGCATCGTATGCGAAATGAGAACCAGTGTGAATTTATAAATAAAACATGGGAAATCCGCGATCTTCAGCATCTGACTGAGACAGAAATATGCCATTCTACAAGTTTACTGACCCAAATATGCAGCTATATTTGTTCTTAATCTAATATTCAACGAAAATAGACAGCTCTAATGACAGGTATGTTCATTAAAGTGTAGAATATAACTCGGTTTTGAGATAAACAGATTTTGAGTTTGTAACAAGTATCAGCTTTCATCAAAATAACTGGAGCAAATCGGACCCATCATCCAAGATGCAATTTTGGAGTTTTATATTGAGGGAGGGTTAGGAAAAAGTGGGGAGGGGTGATGGTTTGAGAATGCCAGATAATTTGATTGTTTCTTAGCAATGGAATGGTCAGCACTAACACTATGAACAGTACTGTTCAATTACACTGTAAATTAAACTTAGGATGGTAGTGTTACTGCACTGAAATGGCATACTTTTGAGGTTATATTTGAAGTATTGGGTAGCTCAAAAGTAAAGAAGTTAAAGGTAGGTTCCTGTACTTTGGAATGCATCATAATTTTGATGATCGTTTATCCAAGTTGTTGGAAAGCACTTATAAAAGGGAAAGAATAAGTTTCACTAAAAAGTGTAAATAAAAAAAATATTAGGAAAGTTGTTTTGCAAGGGATTTCCTAACTCTGCTTCGCACACCAGTTAGCGCTATTTTTAGTTCGCGCCAAAAATAGATAACGCGGCTGCATCATGCTGCATTGCATTTTGTGGATAGTTTTAACCCATCCGCCATGCCAGGACCTCTAGGAGAGCTCACGGCAAGGGAAAATTAACCTTTGGAGAATGGCATCAGAAATCGCCCATTTATAGACATAATAAACATAGTTATTTTTAGAACTGGAATTCCAACGAAAGAAAAAAACCAAAAGGGAAAACGGCTATTTTCTTCAACATCTGACGAGTTTCTCAGTAGCAACAAATTCAGAAAAATAAGAGAATTCAATACAGCTCAGAAAAAGACGAAATTATTTTGTGGACATAATTGTTATCGCTAGTCCAGGAACCTACCTTTAAACAACCTATACAACTATACAACTGTACTTTAGTTCATGTTGTTTTATTTTAAAACAAGAAGCCCCCCCCCCCTGCCCCCACCACCAAAAAACAAAAATAAAACAGTTAAGTACTCGAAACAACGCGTCAAAGTTGCCGTCAAAAAGTCTCCCTGATGAGGAACTCAATCTCCCTGAAATGAAATCCAGATCTCCCACATGGTCCTCAAGAGTTCATCACATGTATGATAATGGTCAGAAGATTCACAGAGTCTAAAAGCAAATAAATTTACATACTGATAAGCTTTCAATTAAAGGGTTCCATGGTATAATGCAGTATCTACAGATTTGGGTAAAAAGAAAAATAATCAAAGTTGACATTTTGGGCATATCTTATCCAGTTTAACTGTTTCAAACTTTGATTTAACAAATGGCCTGTATGTTTTGTGTGAAGATTTACAAAAAGAGTCATGGAAAAATTAGGTAAGAATGACCTATGGAACATTATTGTCTATACGATATTGTTTTATTGTTTGCTATACTGCTTTGTTACAAGATGGATCTAATGAGAAACCAAAACATTTTTATTTTGAGAAATCAGAAAAATTATCTTCAACTCATCATTTCTATGTCCATACATGTATGTTTCAATTACTTTTCATTGTATATCAGTTTACTCTATTTTGGATAGCAAGCACCCAGTAAACAGTGTATGACTGCATGCTACAGATAAGAAGAGGTAACAGAGATAACTTAAGGATAAATTTCTCATATATGATAATGAGTATTTTTGTAATGAAGTTCTACTGTACTTACAGTGATGACAGCAATGAGGAGCCACGGTAGCTCGGTGCGTTGAGGGCTGGCCTACTGATCTAGCAGACTCGGGTTGATGCCTCACCTAACATAAACAGGGTTACATTTCACACAGCTTTTCATTATCACCCTCCCATCGTCCCGATGTAACTGAAATACTGTTGAAAAGGACATAAAATCTCAAGTTATCCATCCATCCATCCATGACAGCAATGCTCCAGATAAGAGCTGGTAACAGGGATAATTCAGGATTTTTTTCCCCATATTTCTCCATAAAACCATATATTGTTATCCACCATTAGAATTGTATTAGCAAGACAGTTCTAATGAGGGATCACAAAATAGGTTTTCATAAATAAAAAAAAAAAAAATTATCTTTGAATTATCCTCAAAGTCTCACCTTATCTGGAGCACTTGATGATGGTAACAGGGTTTGAGGTTATAAAACTTGAATATAGTCAGCTCAAACTCAAAATAAAGCACACTGATTGGCTGCTTCCGAGCATGTGCTCGGAAGCAGCCAATCAGTGAACTTTATTTTGAGTTTGAGAATGTACCCAAGTTTTGTAAGCTCTGGGCCTTCTCTCAATGCTAATCTGTATTTTATGTTTCTAGACGCTGTCTGACCCTGAAAAGAGGCAACAGTACGATGACTTCGGCTATACTGCTGCTGATGCAGGTCAGCAAAGGGGCCAAGGAAGGGGTGCTCAGGGATTCCACGGATTTCAAGGATTCCAAGGATTTGAAAGCTTTTTTGGTGGTGGAGGTGGATTCCATTTTAATTTTAATGACTTTGGAGGGGGAGAGTCGATAATTGACAAGTATCGGATACATTTGAGGTTTGTAATTTGTATAGTTTGTCTTATGAATTTTTCTGTTAGCTGAGGGTGTAGCTATTGAAGGTTAGGAAATGAAGCCTGATCCCATTGCTACCTTCTGAGCAGTAAAGTATGTGTAAGCTAAACTGAAATTATCTGTTTGATTTCTTCTCTGTTTACACAGGTTCTAAATAATTCATATTAGATGATGTCATTTATGTATTTTGTTGCATGTACACTTTTTAATAGAATCCTCCCTGGGATACTGTTCATCACTGTTGAAAGCTTTTATCTGGTCAGGGGTAACAGAACATCAGTAATAACACAAGATAAGATAACATGGATGAATGGATAGTTTTGAAGCCCTTTCAAAAGTGTTTCAGTCATCAAGCTGATGAAAAGGTGATGATGAAAGGCTGCATGCAATGGGATAGAAGAGACACTTTTAACTTGACAGGTCAGCAATTAACCTAAAGAGCTACAGGGACTATATCAAGATATTAAAGATAAACAGTGGACTATATCTCATACACACTTGAGCAAGCTGTAGGCTGAGTCTGTCATACTGCATGTAGATATGAATTTGCATGTGCTTGATACAGAGTACTAGATAAGAGGGCGTATTTGGTGATAATTAAGGATAATTTTTGTTAATTCTGAATAAAACCATATGTTGTGACCCCTCATCTGAACCGTCTCGACGAGACGGTTCAGATGAGGGTCACAACATATGGTTTCAATGAGAAATAAAAAAAATTATCCCTCAATTATCATCAAATACCCCTCTTATCTACAGCTCTGGCTTGATATTGATATGCAAGTTCCTTTCTGTAGTTTGCACACATACATGAGGGGCAACACAACAAAACCAACAAAGTGGCATGACATCCAGCAAAGACTCAGATCAGCCTGTGCATCCACCCAGTCTGATCAGAGTCTATGCTGTCGGCATGGAGGTAGCTAAGACCCTTAGCTACCCTTTAAGTGCACAGCAAAGACTCTGATCAGACTGGGCCTATGCCCAGGTTGATCTGAGTCTTCAGTGGGTGCACATGCCACCATGTTGGTTTTTCAGTGGCTAACGTCAAAAGCCATATGACCATACATTTAGTAACACTTGGCTACTGGGGCAAAATGTCATGATGCTGTCCATGAAAACATTATGCTTTCTTTTTAAGTCATTGAAATCCAATTTAAAATGAGTTAAACAGAATCTTACACTCGTCATTTAATATGAAATTTATGAAACTCTCCAATACTTGTTTCATAAATTTCACATGACATGTCCACTCGTGTTAGATTTTCCATGTATATATTTTTGCAGTCATATGCAACCATGATACCTTAGACAATTTTATTGTTTCCATTACAGGCAATATGAGACAACAATCTTGCCAAACAGTAACAAGAAGCCGTGTATTATCTACAGTTACACTGACTTCTGTTTTACTTGTATGAGAATGGAGGGTATAATTGAGAAGTTTATACAGGAACTCAAGTCTGTTGGTATGTAGATAAAAGAAGAATTTATGCATACCGTAATCAACCCTTTAAGCGCCCTGTGCCCTTAACTTTTTCAAAATGGAGACAAATACTTGTAGTAATTTTTCTTTCTTATAAGCGGACATTTCATTGATTTATTGTAGATTGAAGGAAACAAGTTTAAAGGTTAAGCATACATGTAAGAGAAGAGCTGCTTAAATAATGGTCATAGTAGGATAGTGAAGTTTTACAAACAAAAAATGAAAGCTTCTGTAGGATTTTTCAGTTCTTGTAAACTAGCAAACAAAGAGATAGACCAGTAAAAATATGTGCGCTTATAGTCATATGCTTCAGAAATTACCATGATGTGGACTTATAAGGGCATGTGCACTAATTAGGTTGAATATGGTAAGTTATGGCAGAACAGAAAAGCCCATTTCATTTGTGTTGATTTGTGGCAACAGATCCAGAAATATGGTATTGTGTCAGAGACCCAAAGAGAGCTTACCAATCTGACAGGACATCATGCATGATTTGATAGCACTCTGGGCCCAGTTGTTCAAAACTAACATCATTAAGTAACTTTTTGTTAAAGTTTAAAATGTTTACATATCAAGTACGTCAACATTTTTTGTTGAAAAAAATGGGAGATTGCAAAAGTTTCTGAAATGCAAAAGCTTCTCACATTTTTTTCAACAAAAAATATCAGTATTTGATTAAAAAGTCATTTAACACTTAACGAGTTTACTTCTTAACAAGCTTGTTAGGCTAACGATGCTTTGAACAACCAGGCCTAGGTCATTATATGGAAGAGCAGACTTAGGTCGCATTTTTCCAAATTGTAGTGTTCTGCCAATATAATTTTATTCCCTATGGTACTCTCTTTGATATGTGAATTAAAGGACAAAAACAGACTCATATTTTGTCTTCAAAATGTGGCTTTGTATCAGGTCTTCTTCCAAAACCATATTAATTTTAAAAAAATGCCCCTGCTCCAATAAACATCCTGCTTCGTTTCCAAAGATAATGCTATATTAACTTGCATGAATTCTAATTGCTTCTCTGGATAAGGTGGCTTTTTAAAATGGGGTCTACTCTTAAAGTGAAGAATTTGCTCCTATAGGAGCAAATTCTTTCCTTTTAGAGTTGTCTCCCTACTGAGGAGAGAGGCAAAAATTGTAGAGTTGCTTCCTCTGAAAGTATGTCCATCACCTTTATATTACTTATTAGAGTTATTTTGGCAGTGGCTTATTTACTACACTTTAGGCTCTAAATAAAGCCCCCTTTCACAAAATGCAATGCCCCCACGGCATTTAATAGGATTAATATTGTAATTTTATTTGTTTACCATTCAGGTCTTTGTGTAGCTACTATCCATGCTGGAAGGTCAGGAGATCTGACATCACAGTTGCGTATAACAAGTGTACCGACTATTGTGGGAGTCATCAATGAACGAATATCATTCTTTAAGGGACCAGTCAGTATTCAGAGTCTGAGAGAGTTTGCAAGATACTTGTTTCCATCAAATGTTATGACAAAAGTAAGTACAGTCTAACCTCTCTTAACGGTCACCTCCCACCGACGATCACTTAACAAAGGTCACTTTCGATTCCCTCTGTTTTATTTTCTATATTTTTCACCTCTGACCAGCAGTCATCTCTTTTTCCCAGTCAGCAGTTGCAATTTCCGACGAAAAACGGTAGGATTACCTCTGTGATGGTCAGTTTTTATGATGGAATACTGTATATTTTAAATTTCCCAGGACTGTTTATTAACTCTTGTCTTATTTGATAGGTATTAGCTAATAGATAATACTGTACATTAATGGTAAATGTAAAGATTACACAAAATTATTTTATTTGAAGACATATACATCATTAAAACTTTTGCTGTACTGGTACTCAGTGACCAAATATCAACTAAAAGCGCGTGAGATAAACCCTCCAAACAACAGCCACCTATATACAATGGCCAATTTTGTCTGTTCAGGCTGTTGGCTGTTGTAGAGAGGTTGCACTGTACAGTTTATACAGCTCTAGATAAAGCCCCTTCCCATCCTGTTGGCTGAATTGCAAACAATGCAGGCTGTTCTAGGAGTAGACTGATCTTGGTGGACACTACCATTGAACTAGTATTTAATTTGACAAAAAAAGGTGTATTTTAAGCAAAATTTGATAGTATTTAGGTGAAACAAACATGGAAAGAATATTTGGTTTGGAATAGAAATACAATCAACTATGCAGATTTTGTTTGAAAGATAGTATGCATTAATCACATGCAATAATATGTAAGTGTAAACAGGAGTTCCAATAGCCAATGACTACTCCATATTTTGAAGAAAAAAAAATGGGAATCTCAATTTTATTTGGGAGCAAAGGGACTATATATACACATAATTGATGAATTGGCATAAAAAAGTAAAACTGTGGAAATTCCAGACAACTGAATTTTCCAAAAAGAGATGTGGATTGTTAGTGCAATAAGCATCACCGATATTGTTAGGGTAAATAGTATTTGCAGTTTGATGGAGGAGTGAGTGAGTTGTATTGGTTTTTGGCACATGAGCACTAAAAAAGCTATTTAGCACCGAAAACATGTCTAATATGGAGAAAGTCATTTATGAATGCTCAGCATAATAATACAGGAAGTCAGGCGTCTGGTAAAATACTTGATGAAGGAAGCATGCCATGTAAAACACAGTAGTTCATGAACTTGTTTATTTGTTTTAGGTAACAGATTCAAATCTCCATACATTCCTTGATGGTTGGACAGACAACCGAGTCAGAGCAATCTTCTTCACCCAGAAGGAAAACCTATCAGCAAGATTTCTAGCCCCAGCTTTCTTCTACAAGGACAACGTAGCATTTGGTTATGTGCACACTTCTGATGCTTCTGCGAAAGGAATTTTAGCGAAGTACAATATTAACAAGTACAGGGAGACAATGTTGATGTTTAATGAAGAGACTAATTCACCAGTGGCTACTATCAGTGTAAGTTGTTGAATAAGGCCCTTCTATGTATTACCGTATTAGACCCAATAAGCGCACATGCCCCTTAAGCACACATCATGGTAATTTTTGAGGCATATGACTATAAATGCACATATTTTTACTGGTCTATATCTCTTTGTTTGCTAGTTTACAAGAGCTAAAAACTGCAACAGAATCTTTCATTTTTCGTTTGTAAAACTTCTCTGTTCATCTACGATACGTTAGAGATCCAGATAAGAAGGAGTAAGACAATTAATGCAGAGATAATTGTTCTCATTTCTCTATGAAAACATATATGTTATGACCCCTCATTAGAACCATCTCTCTGAGACTTTTCTTATGCAGGGTCACCACATATGTTTTCATGTAAACATTCCTGCAAAAAAACAAGGAAAATATCTCCAAATAACCCATCTCCCATTCTGGAGTACTGTGTTTTATATTATACAGATGCAGCAACTTCCAAGGTCTACTTTAGATGAAGTGATAGAAGGAAATAAGTATCTTATGCTGCCGAGAATATCCTCGAAGAAATTCTTTGATGAATTATGTCCTGAAGAATACAAGGTGAAAAACAGAAAGTAAGTGTTTTTAACTCTGTGCATGTCATCTTTTTAGATACTCTTTACCGTTGATGTTCCAGTATAATTTGTGGTTAAACTTCCAGTATTTTGCTTAGACATGAGCCCTTCATTCATCTTTGGTGTCGGTTGGGGGGTTGGGGGTGGGGTGGGGGTAAAGTGCCGTGAAAATTTTAGCACTGGGGTGTCTGGTTCATGTTAGAGCAAGGACCTGCTATGTTAAAAGAAGTGGGATTGATATTTTTCACTTGTCTCTCCCTCTCTATGAGAGATGGCTCGTTATAGGCTTCATACTTCTTGGCTTAATATTGACGTAAGTACCTCTCAAAGGTTGTTAAATATGAATCAGTCAGTAAATTCACTCATCCTCTCTAACTGCTCAGGTGGCAACGGGGATTGTACCAGTTACTCTGATGAAAAGATTTCTGCTCTAAAGTCATCAATTTGAAATAAGTCTAATTGATCTAATTTGGTAAAATTTAAAAATTAAAAATAAGAATTTTGATATGAGATGCCAAGTATAGAGACTGTCACACAGTAGCAAAGTTGGCTGTCACACAGTAGCAAAGTAGGCTGATTTTTGTAACCTATATTTATTACTTTTTATAAGACGTTTTGTCCCCTTCCAAAACTATTCAAAAGATCTGTCTTTATATATATAATGTGAGCCTTATTGTGAGAAAACCTGTATTCGAGTATATTTTAGCTGTGTATGAGTTTGCGTGTGTGTACTGGGTGGTCTGGGACCTATTGTTGAAGACTAATGACGTCGTTAGTTAATGAGACGTTAAAATTTCAAATGTATGAAATGCAAAAACCCTGCCTTTGATTTTTTTTGCAGAAAAAATGTAAGGAACTTTTGCAGTGCAAAAATTCCTCACAATTTTTCAGCAAAAAATATTATAGCAATTGATTTTGTCAGTACTGTGAGACTTAACGAATGCTCGACTAACAACTTTGTTAAGCTAACCATGCTTTGAACAACTGGGCCCTGAAGTTTAGCATTTCACATCATTACAAAAAAAGGTTCTCTCACAAGGCAATATATGTGATGTTATTTTATCATTCTAGGCTGTGTGTGATTTTGTTCACCAAGAAATCTGAGGAACATGACAGCTACCGTGACAGGTTCCGGAAGTACAGTCAGCGATCATCTCTGGCAGGAAATGAGAGGGTCAAGTTTACATACCTGTATCAGGAGACACAGCAAGAGTTTGTGAGAGCCCTGACTAAAGGCAAGCAGAAAACTGGACAAGAGGAACTAATGGTAAATAAAACAGTGAAATACGTCAAAATGTTTGAAATGAACTGAGTTGCACCCTGATAAAAGTTAGCATAGGCATATTCAAGGGTTGCAAGCTCGTATCATCTGGCAGAATAGCATACATGGCCCAGTTGATCAAAACTAACTACAGTGTTACAACAAGATGTTAATTGTCAGATATATGCAAAATTATGCCATTTCTTGCTGTAAAAAAAAGTGGATCTTTTGCAGTATTTTTCAGCAAACGAAATTGGTACTTTTGATTTAACAAATCCTTGACTACTGAGCTCTTCAAGCTTCCTGTGCTTTAAACAACTGGGCCCAGATTCCTCAGGATTCATATATTTTTAACATGAGTGAGGAAGAGTTTGCAGAGCTCTAATATTATTGAATAGTTTTCCATTGTGTCTACAACAGTCGGTGCAAAACACAGCTGCAAACAGCAAAACTTAATCAAAACTGTATCATCATGAAGCTAAACTAGACCCTACCCTATATTCTGCAGATTAAGATATCTCAAAGTTTGTGCTGTTATATACAAATCAAAAAGCACCCTAACAGGACTGCATATATGTGCAGGCTGGTTTTAGCTTTGGGTGTATATACATGTACACTACGTACCATTTTAACATGTCATACCATATTTATTCGGCAAATAAAACAGGGCTTTCACCTCAAGAATGACACAAAATATCAAAATCAGTCATAAGAAATTCTGTTTCTTCTAAAACAATCCCAAAAATCTTATTATAAGATAGATCTAGATTTTTGAGATTGTTTTGGAAGGGGAAAAAACTCCCATCTTGTAACCAAAGAAAGACGATATTTAAATTTGTTTGTTTCATTCTCAGGTGGCCATTGTGTGGCGGACTGAAAAGCTCCACATGAGGTACGAGTGGTTGGAGTCTGGCTGGAACATTCAAAAAGAGAAAGAAAGACTGTGTGCTGAGACCCTTGACAACAGATTGAACACACTTCTTACGACAGACAGTATCTTGCCGTATAAGGCAGAGCTGCCAACCTTTTATAATGAGCATGGATATGTAAGTACCTAAAATTAAAGTAGATGTGCACAGAGCTGTAGATAAGAGGGCTTATTTGATGATAATTAAGGATAATTTTTTTTATTTCTCATCGAAACCATATGTTGTGACCCCTCATCTGAACCGTCTTGTCGAGACGGTTCAGATGAGGGGTCACAACATATGTTTTTATGCAAATTTAACAAAAATTATCCCTAATTATCACCAAATACTCCCTCTTATCTAGAGCTCTGTGTGCATACTTCCATCTTTTTCTGCCAATTTTATAAAGGGAAAGAACTTTTCTGACTTCCTGTTTGCTTCCCTGGGTAAAGAAGCCTTTCCAAAATGGGGCCAACACTTAAAGGAAGTAATTTTCGCCTGTAGGAGTTGTCTGCCAAAAGGGGTGCAAAATGAACATGGCAGGGTTTACCACCCTGAAGGGCCGGGTAGCGCAATCGGTAGGGCACCTGACTCGTAAGTCAGAGGTCCTGGGTTCAAATCCCGGTCTGGCCACATACTTTCGTTTCTCCTTCCGCTGATTCAAGAAGGGCAGTTGTCAGTTACTGGCGAAAGTATGTGCACTTAGTACTGGTTAACCGCTTAGGAGGTCTAAGCCTGCCCAGGAATAGTGTGGTTAGGTTAACTGACCGTCCCGACATGACCTTAGTTGTTTACCGTGGATGTTAAGCATCAAATCAACCAACCAACCAACCACCCTGAAACTGAACACACTTGGCATAAACATCATTTTCTTTAGCTATCAGTAATAAGAGCTGCACACCATGTAAGGATATCATAACGGATAGTATTAGGAGTTTGAAAATGTACAGTTGGCATCACATTAAAAGGTACCTTACGGCATATGCCACCAGGAAAGACTCAGATCAGCCTCTGCATTCATGAGGCTGATCAGAGTCTTCCCTTTTTGCATATCTCTGAGCCCTTGTGGATTTTAAATGTTATAAAAGTGATGACCTTAAGCACTGTTAAACTAAGAGCATTATTAAATTTTGAGTCTATGGACATTCAGAAAACATCATTGAAAAAATCGGAGAAAAGTTAGGGAATTTTGAAGTGAAGAGATTGGCAAACTTGTAATTTTTGTTTCCTGAATCATAGATGATGGAATGTTTTCTTGTTTGTTTCAGGGCTTACTGACAAGAATTGGATTAAGATTGTGGAGCTGGGGTGAAAAATTGTGGTCCTATGCTAACAGGTAAGTTTCAAAGAAATTTAACACTTGTACCCTGGAAGCTTTAAACATGTTGTAGGATTTTCATAAAGAAATTTTTGACACACAAAACACAGAAGGCAGCAAGTCTCCTAGGGCTTTGTGAATCACATAGTTGGCCACATAAGATTGTTGTTCTTTCTGTTGGGAAACTGTGAAATATGGTTGTATAATTTTACAGGTATGTGAAATATAAGGCCAGTCAGTTACAGCTTTTGAGAACATTTGAACATCATGGGTTCAGGCCAACAAAAGAGTGATCAAGTAGTGATTTGGTACCTGATTTATTCCAGTGAAAGTACCTGATTCATTTCAGGGAAGGTACACAATTCATTTTCAGGGGAGGTTCATGATTCATTTCAGGGAAGGTACCTGATTCATTTCAGAGAATGATCCTGATTGATTTAAGGGAAGGTTTAAAAAAACTGATAGAAGAAAGCGGGATCTCATCTTTCATATGCTTTGCCAGGGACACAGTAGGGTCTGACAAACCACTGTTGCTATGGCTATCAGACTATGGGAAATCTAAACCTTTAGGTGAAAGGGTACACTTTTAGGGAACCAGTTTCATTTTTGCCTCCCTTCTCAGTGGGGGGAACTCTTAAAGGAAATAATTTGCTCCTTCTTTTTTTAAAGAGTTGACCCATTTTGAAAAAGGTTTCGTCATCAAAGGGAGCAAAAGTCATGAAAGTGTCTCCCTTCAAAAAAACTGATGGAAAAACAGGAAGATTTATCCATACACATTTACAGTAACAGAAATTTTCTTGAAGTGTATATTCTTATATTTACAGATATGATAATGTGACATGGTTTACTATCGCACTGACAGTGATATTTGTGTCAGGTATGGGGTTCTTCATGCACCGGCTAGCGACCTTGGAGGAGGAACAGGTCCTGAGTAATCTACCACAGAGAACTCACCCAAGACCATCATCCAAGTAGGTGGACTATGGTTGGAATAACAGATTTAACATGACTGCAAGCAGAGCTCCAGATAAGAGGGGGTATTGAGGATAATTCAAAGATAAATTTTCTTTTTTCTCAATTAAAACATATGTTGTGACCTCTCATTTGGACCATCTCGGGGAGATGGTTCTGATGAGGGGTCACAACGTATGTTTTTATGGAGAAGTATGGAAAATCATCCCTAAATTATCTCAGTTTCCCCTTCTTATATCGAGCACTGTGGAAGTATGGATGGATGGATGACTTGTGTTTGACATTCTTTTCAACATTATTTCAGTCATATCAGGATGGGAGGATGATAATAAAAGGCTGTGTGCAATTTTACTCTTTGAATTAGCATAATGTCATTAGAGCCCAGTTGTTAAAAACTAACATTGTTAATAAGCCATGACATTTTTAAATATATTTTATGCAAAAACTGCCATTATTTTTTGCAAAAACAAAAATGTGAGGAGCTTTTGCACTGCAAAAGCTCCTTTCATTTCTTTCAGCAACAAATATTAGCTCACCTGATTTTATGTATACTAGAAGTATATACAATTCCTTGCCTAACATCTACATTAAGTTAACCATGCATTGGACAGCTTGTGCCAGATTTCGATTGCTCTAAAGTATGATCAAAGCTATAGATGAGCATCAGTTTTAAAGATTAGGAAAGGATAGTTTTCCTAAAAGTGAGTTTTCATAACATGAGGTTGGAGGGCAGTTTTCACATTTTACTTTTCAACCTCCGAGCTTGAGTGAATCTTTGTATCATGTTTCTCTTTGTATAGCTCATCTCTATAATTTTTCTTGTCAGTGAATAGTACAGTACAGCCGTCTACATCTTACTATCAATCGCTACGCGTCGTGACGTGTAGTGGAGCGTGAAAAAGATTAAATCCCACGCTGTTCCCTCGATATTCCCGCTCTATTTCCACGCCTCGCCGCGCCACTCCACGCCCGCTTCGCGCCGGGTCGCGCAGCGTGGGAGCGGCGTGGGAATGTTTCGCGCCTATCTAGACGCGGCACGATTGCTCCGCGACGACTGGCGACCACGCCTCTAGCAATGTTTGAAATGTGTGCAGTCATACATGTAGTCAACTTTTATACAAGTCGTGTGTGTAGTTTTACCCGATGATGTAGATATATAAAAATATTAAAACAAAATAAACCCGCCGCGAAAGTTCGATAGATCTCGCATCACGCCGAAATTTTCATCTTTTCAGCGCTAGTTTCTTGAGACTTTTGCAAGTGTTTTGGGAGTGTTTCGCGCGAAGGTTTCAGGCTTCATGCATGATATTTGCGGTAATACTCACGCGGGATGGGATGCGAGAAACTTCGTGCTTCTGTAGAAGATCGATGTGTTACCATTCTCCCAAAAATGATAAAAGCTCTGTTTTTCATTTTACTTATTTCATTCAATTTAAATGATGCAAGCTTTATGAAGTTTTGGCAGTTTTTGCAATAAAAGTAAATAGGGCCTAGGCACCCTTAGAAAGTGAATTTCTATAATTTCAAACACAAGTTTGGGACATCGTTTTTTTTCTAATTATCTCCACTATTATAACTTCCAAGACTAAGAACTCTGTCAAAAAATCTCTGGTTTAGGACTTTACTGCCGCAGCTGTATTACTGCTAAATGGTGGTTATTTTGGCGGGAATCTGCACGTGCGTTAACGCGCGTGCTTTAACACGCGTGCGACTCTTAGTATTTGTTTTCCGGTATTTTGCGCCGTGCAGTTGGAAAAGGTGCCTTGAACTGAGTGCAAACAGCGAAGACCCAGATCAGCCTACACTGTGTAATCTGATCAGCGCCCTCTGTATCTGCATTGTTTGTTGATACCGAGGAGTCTGTACATATT
Organism: Ctena decussata; assembly: GCA_963989385.1. Classification (NCBI taxonomy): domain Eukaryota; kingdom Metazoa; phylum Mollusca; class Bivalvia; order Lucinida; family Lucinidae; genus Ctena; species Ctena decussata. The sequence continues at coordinate 45,744,587 of OZ022510.1, forward strand.
TACATAACCGAAAACGATCGAGTTTATGAGAATGTGGGGTGCGCAGGTTGAACTGAGTCTACTTTCCCTATTTAGTGGAAATGTGCATGCGCCCTTAAGCGCGTGCGATATTGTGTACTTTCTTTCTTCCTGTCTTTCTTTTCTTTTTTCCTTTTTTTTTTTTTTTTTTTAAGTTTTTGATAATGATGCATGAACGGGAGATGAGAAACCGGGGTTGCAAAAAGAAATTATCGGAATGACATGAAAAACGTCCTGACAAAATCTGTCAAACGCAGAGCACCAACCAGCCTATGCACATGCATGGTATCTGCATTCAAAGTTTGCAGGAGCGTTAAGACAGACCACTGGCATAATTGCCACGAGTCCTTATTTGACCATGCGCAGCTCCCAATTCAATTTATGCTTCGAGTTTACGACCTTACTCGCATGTGCAGTAATATAAATCAGCCCTCGTTTCAAATGGACGTTAAAACACATCTGATCAGCGAACATACATATGAGCCGCGACACGAGAAAACCAACAATGTGGTTGTGTGCCCAGCGCAGACTCAGACCAGCCTGGGCATCCGCCTAGTCTGATCAGTCTTCGCTGCCCGCGTGGAGGTACCTGAGACCCTTGGCTACCCTTTAAGATCACTGCGAAGACTCTTATCGGACTGGGCGGGTCCCCCGGCTGGTCTGAGTCTGCGCTGTGCCCACAACCACTTTGTTGGTTTTCTCGTGTCGCGGCTCAATTATCATACCATGTGCATTTACAAACATTCACAATGATTATTATGTGGTTCGCAGATGTTGAACACTGTCCCGTTTTTTTCGACGTATGGGCCTAGGGTAGAGTGCGCTCATGTGCAGTCTAGTTAGAGCATTCACAGTTTGTCAAGAGAATATAAACCAAAAGGCTTACTTTGCAAAATCAATATTTAGGTGCGCAGACTGGTCTAAGGCTTTGCGGTTCGCAGATGTAATACAATGCCTTTTTCAGATAATGATTAATTCGAGGTATGGGCACAACTGCGCATGCCCAGAGTAGATTGCGCTCATGCGCAGTCTGGTTTTGGCATTCACACTTCGTCCATAGAATAACAACCAACCTACACCGCAAGTTTCATTGCAGTTCCCATGTAATAACTCCTACATGTATGTGTCTGGAGCTGAGTGCTGGTCTGGTAAGAGGCATCAGTACCGAGAAATCGCAGTAAGAAAAAAAGAAAAGACGACAAACACACCGTTCTTTTCCTGCAAATAAGAATTATACGTACCAAAGTGCCAATTACAAAATCTTAAATTTATATTTAGCAAGACTAAAAAAGGGTTTGTGTATGTGCGCATGATAATCTGTATCTGGGCAGCTCTTTTTATACCGTGTACTATACCGTAATCATTTTAAATACTGTGACAATTTAACCAGTTACTCTATGGGTCCTAACTTGAAGAACACTTATGATTAAATGGGATGACACCTTGCCTAAGGCGCAGTGTGATCAGGATCTACGCTCTTCGCTTAGACTCTTTTACCCCAGTATTTAGAGTAATTACGTGCGAGTCAGATACTTTGTGTAGCAAAACACTTGGCGACAATAGTGTGCGTGTTCGTGCGTGTTTGTCTTAGTCCATCTCGGTGCACTTTTAAAAACCCATAAATTGGCAAAGGTCCGGATCAACTTAAGGCACGCCACATTTAATAGTTGATGAAAAAAAATCATAATGATTGACGTATACATGTATATATATATGCTGATCTGGCTTGTCCTGATTTCTACTACAGTAGGAGGCTCAGGATGTCAAAAAGGGTCCGACGATAAGTCGATTTTTGTGCTGGCCGACCATAAATACTCAAAGCAGTCAGCTGCCTGCACGGACCGACCCGAATCCTCACTTTGTACATGATGTAGAATCGTTTCCATTTGTTTACTTCTGTGTGTTTATATCGTGCGCATTTACCTGTTGTGTATCTTCACTGATGATTTGAGCACGTGCAGATTTCCGCAGTCTGGAGAGTATGAAAGAGATTCCAAGTTTCTTTTCAAGGGTAAATGGGGGAGAAAGAGAGAGGGGGTTCTGAAACTGACACTGAATGTTAAATCGTAATGTGTGAACAAGAAGACTCAAGTCAGTCTGCGGGACAGTCTGCCAAGTCTGCTGGATCGAGATCGTCCGGAAGCCGAAAAAAAAAAAGCTGGTTTAATCACAACAGAGAAATTAGAGGCTAAGTGAATGCGCTTGGCATAAACCCATGACGTTGAATCAACGTCGATTTAAGGTGGTGATAATCACTGATTTGGGGCAAAGACAAAAATCTGCATAAAACACTCAAAATACCACTGATCTTTCCAAAACTTAGCATATGCCTTCTTTATGTTGTTTCTGACAATTCAGACTCCCAAAATGCAGCATTTGTTAATGTTATAAAGTGTTTCTATAAGGAAAGATCAAAGGGTAATTTTGTGCGCAATAATCTGAAAAAATAATATTGTTTTTGAAAATATACTTAGTGCTGAGAGTTCCTTATTCCATAATGGAGAGCGAGCTAGCAATTATTTTTTCAAACTCTTTCACACATTATCAGGCTGAGCAGATGAAAAAAGATGTGGTCTGTGTTCAAATTTTTTTGTCAAAACACACAGGTGAAACAGGTGAGACTATTTTAACAAGGTTGAACAATTTCATCTACACACCAGTGATCATGTAAGTAAGGTATTATTTATACTGTAGGTGTTACATAGGTATGCTTGCCTACCCTATATTTAATAAATGCATCCAGTGTACATGACCTTGTACATGGTTGAACATTTGAGAAAAAGCTACCGTTTTCATATGGTCTACATTACAATTTGAGAAAGAGTTGGAATAAATAATTGCTAGGTCGCTCTTCATTATGCAATAACGCACCTTCAGTACTACGTAAATTTTCAATAACGATGTTAATTCTTTTGATTATTGCGCAGAAAACTACCCTTTGATCTTTCCTTATAAAAACACTTTTTTAAGCAGCATGTACGTCTATTTTGTATTCTAAACTGTAAAGAACAACAATAATAAGAAGTCTGCTAACTTTCAGGGAGATACCTTACTTTTTTATGATTTTATGCAGATTTTTACATTTACCATATATCACCACCTTAAATCTGTGTACATGCTGGCGTAGCTCTTGATACCGGAATACGTCTGCGCAGTCTTATCGGGCAGTCTTAATAAGACAAGCATATATCAGCTGCGCAAATGGCAGTTTAGGGTGTTAGCGAAAAGCCTTGAACTTGATACCGGCAAAAGTATGCGCAGTCTGGAAAGGGCCTGCGCGTGCGAAAGAGAGAGAGAAAAACAGGTTTAAATGTCTAAAGTAGAAGTTGATACCAGAAAACGATGGTCCGGTCTGATTATGAAGATATGCAGATCGTCTGCTTAATAACCAGTTGATATTTGAACACCGCAAACTGTGTGCGCAGTCTGATCAGGAAACTGACCCCGAGTTCCCACCTACATGTACACTGCTCGGGTTTACAGAGCGCATTGTGATAAGAGTCCTGCACAACTGTGTGCACAGCCTGGCCTGAAAATATGTTATAGGACTATTTAATTCTCTATCCAGTACCAGGTATCAAAGTATAAGTTCTGAATGGTACATGTACATGTACTGCGACGGAATAGCGTCGTGAAAAATGATACCCCTTGCCAGTGTGCATACAGTTCTCGGACGTGTTTAAAAAAAAAAGCAATTAACATAAGGGGTTTTCCATATAGTATCCGGTAAAAAAAAGGTAAACATAAAAAAAACTGCAATATTTTGGTACCGAATAATTAACGAAAAAGACTGAATAATAGAAACATGAATCTTATTCTGACAGCTGTACACAATACACAAACCTGTTGAATTGTGTAATGGCATTGCAGTTTGAAGCTTCTGTGTAAGATAGTTGTTAATCTTTTTCGCGCCTATTAATGCGGTTTCCCGCGATCCACTACCAGTCGGGTAGAGGATCACGCGGCATCTACCGCTCCACGCCGCGCCGCGCCACGCCCTCTCCGCGCCACTCCTCGCCACGCTAAACCCACGACGCGCCCTCGATTTTCCCACGCTTCTCGGCGCGAATTTGTCGTGGAGAGACGCGGCGAGGCGCGATTGATAGTAAGATGTTGACGGCTGTACTGTAGTATAGGTATTAGAGGGCCTCCTGGAAGTTAAGCTGTAGTCAATGTGCCACCCTGTGAAAATAAATAGAGGATGTTACATGAGTGGTCATTTCTTATGAAATCTATGAAACTAGCCTTCAGCGAGTTTCATAAATTTCATTTGAAAAGACCACGAGTGTAAGATTCTGTTTATCATATGACATTTTAACGCCCTCAGACTTAACACTATTTCAATAAGAATACGCATTGCCGACATGAATGTTGTCAATGACGTTATGTGTATATGCCAAAGTGTTATTAAGTGTGGTCATACGATTTTTATGACACGACATGATCCACTGAATAACAGCGACGTCATGTGAGTAAGATGATTAGTAGCTGAATAATACTTGACAACCTTGTGTTAACCCCCAGTTATTTTAGATAGGGAAACTGTAAACAGGAACATAAATAATAAGCCAATAAAGTCATTGCTTTCTCCAGAACCATTTAAAATTTATTTGTATTACCTTTCAGAACATTAGATCAGAACAATGTAAAGCTGTATGAGCTGATGAAATCCTCTTACCGTGAACTAGTCTCCGAAGCTGATACAGGACTAACTATCACAGTACTGGTGGACAAAGATTCCAAACAGCAGTTGCTACGGCAATTCAGTCAGATAGTGCATAATTATTCTAGGTAAGGAGTTGGTGGGTATGTAGCTTGTATGCTCTAATAGTGATGGTTGGTTGATTGTTTTGAGTTTAACAGCCTTTTGAGATGATATTTCAGTCTTTATTGGGCCATGTTCCAGGGAGAGGGAGATCGAAAAGAGAATTGATATGTGAGAATAAAAAATAGCCAAACAACCCCTGTCCGCATCTACTTCAGGCACATTAGACTCTTATCCTACTTTTATCCAAATTAATTGGACACCAGGGCACTGAAAGTTACCCAGAACAATTGCATGACCCGACCACCCATGTGTAAAGTGACCAGAATAATGTACATTAATACAATGTAATAGTGAAAACAAACACAAATTATTAGGCATTAGTCTTAAATCCAAATGATAGTTTGTTCAGTATAATGGCTAAGTAATTATGTGCTTTCTTGTTTGAGCCCTGAACAACACAGCCCTTAAAGTATGCCCATTCATCTTAAATCGTTGCATTTTCTCTAAACAGGGTTGCCACCATCAGGGAAAAATACGTGAAAAATGAATTATTTCCAGGTCAGGGAAAAATCAGGGAATTAGTGGTTGGTCAGGGAAATTTGGAAATCACTGGAAAATTCAGGGAATTTAAAAATTAATGGCTGTTCAAGGGAAAAGGATTATATGTGAAATTCTAGAGATAGTCCAAGCACATCTATCTAATTGTTGGGGGCAAATTTGCTCCCGGGGGGGGGGGGAGCAAACCAGGGAGCAAATTCTTTCCTTTGTGGTAACCCCCAGTTTCCAAGTGATACAGTTAGAGTGAAGAGTAAAGTCAACTATTGATTCGTAAAAAAAGGATATGGACAGCTTATAATGTCGGGGACAAATCAGGGAAATTTTGAAGTGAGGATAAGTAGCAACCCTGCTAATTGTTTGGCAGCATTTCATGAGCAAACAATGCAGATACAGATGGGACTAGCAGTCTGATCAGGGTCTACACTGTTTGCCAGGTTTTATCAAACATCTCTGTCAGGATAAGCAGAATAGTCTAAATTTGAAGGTTTTGATTTGAGTAATGTTCAGGGCCTGGTTGTTCAAAGTATTCTTAGCTTAACAAAGTCATTAGTCAGAGATATGTTAAGTTGTCTAGTATGCATAAAATCAAGGGGGCTAATATTTTTTGCAGAAAAAAATTTGAGGAACTTTTGCACTGCAAAAGTTCCTCACATTTTTTCGGCAAAAACTGGTACCATAATTGCGTATAATATGTTTGAAATTTGAACATCTCATTAACTAAGGATGTCATTAGTTTTGAACAACTTGACCCAGGTGCTGAATAATTTCATTGAAATAAATGATACTTCATATTTTAATTCAAAGTTTTTGGATTCTGTATTTACAGGTACAGTGCATTAACGTTTGCCTTTTTACAACTGGAGTATAATATACAGTGGTACCGATCTCTACTGGAAACCAGTATAGATGATGCAAAGCTAGAAAATATTAATATAAAAAATTGTATTGGAACTGTTCTGGCCCTGAATGGGTACAGAAAATATTACTACATCTACAGTGCAAAAAGGGCAAGACAGTTTATACGGGAGAGGAACCATGTCTCTGAAGCGCTGGGTCTAGATGATATTGATGAAAGTTCCGACAAGGAGGTTGACGAGACTGTGAAGGATTTCTTCTTCCTCGGTGAACTGTTGGACGGGCTTGCAATTTGGTTGGATAAGATATTTGATGGCTCAATCAGGAGGGTGAGGATAGAAAAATGGCCTGAAATGACAGGTGTATAAAATATGCCGTAGTGTGTTCCTGAACTTAAAGATATAGATTGTTTTTATGATTTTTCTTTGACCTTTTCCTAGATTTTTTCCTATTCCACGAGATATTATATTACATTTTTAGCTCACCTGGCCCGAAGGGCCATAGTGAGCTATTGTCATACCAATGCGTCCGGCGTGCGGCGTGCGTCGTCACAGAATGTGTCCGTCAACACCTAAAAACAAATATTCAAACATCTTCTTCTGTAAAACTACTGGTCCCATGGTTCTCAAATTTCACATGGAGCATGACCTGACTCCAGGGTCTCAGAATTGTAAAATTGGGTCAGGTTGAAATTCCAAGATGGCCGCCGTTACTAAAAATAGCAAAAACAACAAAATAAACTTCTTCTCCAGGACCACTGGGTATATTTGTCTGAATTTTGGCATGGAACATCAATGAAACCTTGGTATTCAAAATTGTAAAAATGAAAAAAATCTGTAGCAGAGTTTTGTCACAGTGACCTACTTTCTGTTTACGAGTGTAATTTTGCTCAAATGCCAATGTCAAAAAACGACATATTCAAACGACTTCAAACAACTTCTTCTCTAAAACCACTGCACCCATGGGTTTCAAATTTCACATGGAGCATGACCAGACTGCAGGGTTTCAAAATTGTAAAATTGGGTCAGGTCAATATTCCAAGATGGCCGCCGTTACTAAAAATAGCAAAAACAACAAAATCAACTTCTTCTCCAGAACCATTTGGTATATTTGGCCGAAAGTTTGCGTGGAACATTAATGGGACCTTGGGATAAAAAATTGTAAAAATGAAAAAAATCTATAGCGGAATTAGGTCACAGTGACCTACTTAGCGTTTACAAGACCGATTTTGCTCAAATGTCAGTATCTCAAGAAAACGCAATCGATTGTGGTCAGATTTTGTCAGCAATGGTCCTTAAAAGGAATTATTTCAATTTTGTGCCAGTTGACTATCCAAGATGGCCACCATGGGGGCCGTTACTAAAAATAGCACAAACATAAAAATGACAATTACTCAAGAACCCTTGAATGGAATTCGACCAATTTTGTGTCAGAATGTTCCTTGCATGAAGCCGTTTCGATTATTTACAATTTGGCTTTCCAAGATGGCCGACATCTGCCGTTACTAAAAATAGCACAATCATAAAAATGAGAATTACTCAAGAACCCCTGAATGGAATTCGACCAATTTTGTGTCAGAATGTTCCTTGCATGAAGCCGTTTCGATTAATTGCAATTTGGCTTCCAAGATGGCCGACATCTGCCGTTACTAAAAATAGCACAAACATAAAATGACAATTATTCAAGAACCCTTGAATGGAATTGGACCAATTTTGTGTCAGAATGTTCCTTACATGAAGCCATTTCGATTAATTGCAATTTGGCATTCCAAGATGGCCACCACCTGCCATTACTAAAAATAGCACAAAACATGAAAATGACAATATCTCAGTAACTGCTGAATAGATTTTGACGAAATTTTTGTCAAAATGATTTTTGCATTGAGATGTTTCAAAAGTAAGTAAATATAGACAAGTCATAATAACCTTTGTTACTAAAAATAGAAAAATGTGAAAATAAGAAAATCTCAGTGGAATTGGACTAATTTTCTGTCAGAATGATCATTTCAATAAGCTTTTTCGATTTTCTGCATTTTGGCATTCCAAGATGGCCGCCATCTGCCGTTACTAAAAATAGCACAAAACATGAAAATGACAACATCTCATTAACCGCTGAAGCGATTGAGACGAAATTTGTGGCAAAATGATTCTTGCTTTGATGTGTTTCACAAATTAACAAATATTGACCCGTCAAGTTGGCCTCTGTTACTTAAAATAGCAAAATTTGAAAATTAGAAAATTACAATGGAACTGGACCAATTTTGTGTCAAAATGGTCCTTGCATGAAAGCTTTTCAATTTTTTGCATTTTGGCATTCTAAGATGGCCGCCATCTGCCGTTACTAAAAATAGCACAAAACTTGAAACTGACAATATCTCAGTAACCCCTAAATGGATTTGAAAAAATTTGTGGCAAAATGATTCATGCCTTGAGGTGTTTCAAAAGTAAATATATAAAGACCAGACAAGTTGGCCTCTGTTACTAAAAGTAGCAAAATGTGAAATTGAGAAAATCTCTGGAATTGGACCAATTTTGTATCAGAATGGGGCGATATCAGGCCCATTTGGGCCTCTTGTCACTGAATTATTTATATCTGGTCCTGCTGGTAGGCAAGTACAGCCAGAAATTAAGCTGGTGATGTGAGATACCATATTTGAGTCACAACATGATAAAACCAACAAAGTGGCTTGTGTGCCTAGTGAGGACTCAGATCAGCTTGGACATCTTCCCAGTCTGATCAGAGCCTTTGCTGTGCACTTAAAATGTAGCTAAGAGTCTAAACTACCTCCATGCGGACAGCGAAGCCTCTGAATAGGCTGGACAGATGCCTAGGTTGATTTCAGTCTTCACATGACGCAAATGCCACTTTGTTGGTTTTTTCGTATCACGTCTCATTTTATGTTCCTAAAGCTGGATAAGTACTCTGCCATTTTCAGTGTTCTGCCCCTTTGCAATCGGGGGTCAGCTATTAAAGGACAGAATATGCTTCCTTGGAGCAGATTCTTACCTTTTAGCTCCAGAAGGAGCAAATTCTTCCTTTAAAAATTGACCACTATTGAGAATGAAGGCAAAATTAAAAGTGGCAGAGTTGCTGCCCTTGCCAATAGCCATATGAGCCGCGACACGAGAAAACCAACAATGTGGTTGTGCGGACAGTGCAGACTCAGATCAGTCTGGGGATCCATCCGGTCTGATCAATATCTTTATTAAGCGCTTAAATGGTAGCTAAGGGTCTAAGCTACCTCCATGCGGACAGCGAAGACTGATCAGACTGGGCGGATGCCCAGGCTGATCTGAGTCTGCGCTGGATGCACAACCACATTGTTGGTTTTGTCGTGTCGCGGCTCATATATTGTAGGTTAGTTCATTTATGAAATATTTAAACAGTATATTAAATTTGTTAATTTGAAATTTATTTTTTAGTATTGGCTCTAGTTGACCGTAGATGGATGGATGAATGACAGGATTGTATGTCCTTTTCAACAGTATTTCAGTCATATCAGGGTGATGGGTGGGTGATTATACTGATAATGTAAGGCTTTGTGGAATTGAACCTCATTTACAGATGAGAAGATTTCTGACTCCAGCAGGAATCAAACATCATTTACAGATGAGAAGATTTCTGACTCCAGCAGGAATCAAACCTGGGACGGTTAGATCAGCAGGGCAGTGCATAACCTACTGACCTATGGATGAATGTATCAGAAATATAGATACTTATTGCTGTTCATGAACTGTTTACTAGTCCCAGAAATTATTTTCTAAAGCTTTGCATTTTGTGTAGTTATCAGGTCCATGTTCCATTATTTCAACATTGATTATGCATTTCAACATCATGTCTGCATGTGCCAGTATATTCTGCTTTTTTCTTACGTACGAGACAGAGTTTGTTCTATTTTTAGCGGTGCTGGAAACCTCTGTCTTGCCCATGGGCTGGGACAGCTCACACGAGCTGGATTTCTGTGTATCACTACACGCTCATTGAAATTCACCGTGGCAAACACTGTCGAGGGTGCCGCCATTTTGAAGACGTTTCCAACTGATATTGAAATGACGTTGACGTTATGTCACAATTAACGTCATACAGCGCTTGCTGTAGTCGTTTCAATTCAAATTTTGTTCTTTCATATGAATTTCAATTAGAAAATCAAAAAGTGCGGATTTGTCAAGGACCTAGTATTTACTTGTTCACTACAGAAGCCATGAGGCTGACACGGTGGTACTACTTACACTTGTACACGTTCGCATGAAATAGGCCTAATAGTTTCCCGTTCAATTTGAAATAACTATTATCGTAGGTAAGAAAAATAATCACTCATTGGTCTCCGATGCGGACAAGGAAATCCCAGCCCTCGGGCACACGGGGTGTGTCGGAAACTCGGCAAGCCTCGTTTCTGACACGCCCCGTGTGCCCTCGGGTTGGGATTTCCCTGTCCGCATGGGAGACCAATGATAGATTCTATTTATCTCACCCGCAACTAGCAGCAGTAAGACATAGGAGCCGCAACACAACAAAACCAACAAAGTGGCATTTGGCACAGGGAAGACGCAGATAAGCCTGGGCATAAGCCCAGTATAATCAGAATATTTACTTTGTGCTTAAAGGATAACTTAGGGTCTGAGCTAGCTCTATGTGGACTGCAAAGACCCTCACCAGACTGGGCAGATGCCCAGGCTGATCTGAGTCTTTGTGTGGTGCACATGCCACTTTGAATTGGTTGTGTCATGGCACATATTTAGATGTCCCAAAATTGCATAATTATTTATTATCTGTATTTTGTAGCATCTCCACAATTTTTGCATTGTTTCTGCATTCCTACATTTTTTGAGTACACATTTCCACTTCGTTTTTGCAATTCCATATTGTTTCTACATTGTCCATATTATTCTCACATTGTTTTTGCAATCTATATTTTCTGTGTATTTTCACATTGTTTCTACATTGCACTAGTACTTGTTGTTGTATGTTGCTGATTAGAAAACACATTATACTGCCTTTTAAAGTACAAAAAGGAGATCCTGCATGGATGGAAAAATCCACTTGTCCGTTGCCGATGATTAGTGCCCCTTGCTGAAGTTTGAGTAACTAATCTGAATTTTGCCAATACTGAATACAGTCATACCTGTCAGAATGGATTTACCAAGGAGACACACAAAAAATTAGCTGCTTAAGGCATTTAACCACTAAACACAGTTTCATTTGGTTGATGGGACCCTTAATTATTGGTTGCTAAAGACAGGAGACCCTTCAGCAGTGTGACTCTTCAGACAGGTTAGACTGTATCAGCTTCACCATAGTATTTGATACATAGAGGATCTTACATTATTGAATTTATTAAACGAGTTGGGGAAAAAGATAAGATGCGAGGCTTTGCCGAGCATCTTATCACTTTTCCCCAACGAGTTTAATAAATTCAATAATACAGGAACAGGAATGCAAGACTTTATTTATCATATGACACTAAAATCGCATTTTATTAGCAAAATTTGTATTAAAACGTCACGATTTCGCCATTAGAAAACGCGACGTTTTTATGGACTTCAACGTATAACTTTAGGACGTAATTTGCATATTTAATTCACTAGTGGATTATCGAATTTAATGCATGGCTTTATTACACTCTCAGATGCGACGTCATATGATAAAATTCATAATATAGGATTTAGTTTTAAGAATTTTCCAGCCCTGTCCTTGTAAGAAACTGCTTTTATTCGTACATTTTAAGGAGAAAGAATACACTGTCAGGGGAAGCAATTCTGCCAGTTAATTTTTGCATCCTTCTCAATGGAGGGTCAAATCTTAAAGGTGAAGGTAAGAATTTGCTCCTTTAAAAGTAGACCCCCTTTTGGGAGAGATTCCTCCTCCCAAGAAGTAAAACAGGAAATCACAAAAGTTGTTTTCCTTCGTGAAAAAAAGCAGAAAGACATTGCCCATGCAGCTTAAGGATCAGTCTACAGGGGCCGTAAGGCCGTATAATGACTTAAGTGGTTGCTATGCTGTTGCTAAGGCTAAATTTCTTTGAAGGAGATTCCTTACATCTATGAAATTTGGTCTGGAGGAGCAGTCTTTGTAAGACTGTTCCTCCAGACCAAATTTTATAGTTGTAGGGAATCTCCTTTATCACGCAGTACAATCTTTAGGCCCAATATTTACGGGCGTTGAAAGAATTAGGCGAAGAATTAGGATAAAATACAGCGCCTTTTAAATAAAAGAATGAGAGCTATGCTCTCCTTTTGTCATCACAAATTTCAATTTTTATAACTGTTCATTAAAAAATTCTTGGCTAACGCCATCCATTGTTTCAAATAGGTTTTTAATTGCCTATACTGAAACAACAACAAAGACAAATACTTTAACTCTGTATTGGCCATCATGAGTATTTTGGCCACATTCGCCGAGATCCAGAGAAAATTTTAAAATATGCAAGCTCAGCTGTCATCCGTCTAAATTTTAACGACTGAAACCTCTGCAACAACTAGGAGCCCCGGTAGCTCGGTAGGTTAAGCGCTGGCCTACTGATCTAGCGATCCCGGGTTCAAGTCCTGCTGTAGGCGGGAATCATTTCAATCGTAAACGGGGTTCCCTAGCACACAGCATTCCATTATCGCCTATCCTGATATGACTGTAGGACGTAAACAGGACGTAAAATCGCAAGCCATCCATCCATTTATCGGAAACGCTTGGCCGATAGTAACAAAATTCCACACGGTGTATTCATGGGTTGAATGAAACAAAATATGTAAAAACATTTCTTTTAGCATGATTAATATGGCCACCATCCCCATACATGGTTAAAACTTTTAAAACCTTTTTAAGGCCTCGAAACTTCGTTAGTACCATTGAGTACTCGAACTTCGTTAGTACCATTGAGTACTCGAGTACTACAAAGCATGTCCAAATGATGACCTTGCGTCGATTAGGACCTTTTCTAGGCAAGGGTAAATTGGAAAAGGTTACATTTACATGAATTTGTTCGATACCCCGCTTGAAGACAGGCATCATCTGCAGAATCGAGTAAAATTATAACTATTCTAAAGCTTGATTGTACACCAGATCGCATAGCATTATGCCGCAAATGATAACTTTCTTAAAACGATGTGATGAAATAAAGGCTAAGAATAACTTCTTAATCTTTTCCACCCTTGACCTACTTGCCGAGCGAACTTATAGCCTTTTCCCGGCTTGCCCTGAACATGGCCGCCCATCCCGTTAACTGGTTTAGAATCCAGTGACAATTGTAAGAGAATGTGACCGGCAACACGAGAAATCCAAAAAAGTGGTTGTGCGCATAGGGCAGACTCAGATCAGCCTGGGCATCCGCCCAGTTTGATGAGAGTCTTGGCAGTGCGCTTTAAGGACAGTTAAGGGTTTGAGCTACCTCCGTGCGGACAGCGAAGACTGATCAGACTGAGTGAATGCCCATGTTGATCTGAGTCTGCGCTGGGCGCACACTTTGTTGGTTTTCTCGTGTCGCCGCTCATATGTTGTTTTACACGTGTGAACATTACTACAATTTTGTTGCATTTTAAGAAGAGTAACATGAGAAGCTTTCTGTGGTCAGTTTGCCACTAGGTAAAGCTTAAACAGACCTGGTCTCATATAAAACTTTTCCGTATCCTTTGAACCGTGGCAGTATATCTGGTCATGACGTGAACATGTGTTTTCACTTTATTATTTGACCATGGCATATCTTAATTTTCATATAAAAATGCTATTATCTCTAGTCACAACACTTTAACCGGTGACACGAATTTCAACTCCGTAAATGTTGGCCTAGCTATAGCCTCACCATCCAAGATATGCCCTAGCAATGTTTGCCTTTTATTCTTTCTGAGGCCTTTTACTGTTTTGGGGGAATTTCCACTATACATATCTAGAAAATATCCAAACTAAGCAAAACTTACCTTGCTGTTAGACAACGTCCAGCTTTTCAAACTTTTTAATCGAAAATAACGGTACTAGTGTCAGTCGTTCACACGAGACTTGTGACATTTACTAACTTGTAACAGACTCACCGTTTGCACGAGACACGAGATTACAATAATGACTATTAAATTCTTGTCTATTTTATATGTAGTAAAGACTGCACTTAGTTTAATCTAAAACAATAAATGCGAACGTATATTTTTATGTGATTTTCTGATGCCATTTGGGAATCTCCTGCGAAAAAACGGCCGTACTTCTACCTCACCTTTAGGCTTTGGGCTTAAAGATTGTACTGCGTGTTTATAGATATTTAGCCTTAGCAACCGCATAGCAACGACTTAACTGGTTTTATGAATACGGCCCCAGTGCTCCATAGAAAGACCTGTGCATTTTCTGCTCCATTTCAGAACCTTTTTTGTTTGGCCTGTGACTAGCAGAAGTGAGATATAGATATGAGCGGCGACACGACAAAACCAACAATGTGGCTGTGCGCCCAGCGCAGACTCAGATCAGCCTGGGCGTCCGCCCAGTCTGATCAGAGTCTTTGCTGTCTGCATGAAGGCAGCTTAGACCCTTAGCTACTCTTTAAGCGCTTAGGGAAGACTCTACTCAGAGCGAGCGGATGCCCAGGCTGATCTGAGTCTGCGCTGGTCGCACAACCACATTGTTGGTTTTGTCGTGTTGTGGCTCAGATATTACTTTTCAGGTGTCATTGTTGGTGTGGCATTGACTTTGCGTCGAGTTTTCTGGTTTAGTTCTTTTTTGTGACAGTGTTCAGACAGGCGAGAAACCACATTCTATGGAATTCTTGTTTGTCCTGTCTATGTACTTTGAACCTTATTCATGCTCTTTGTGTACATGAGAGGTGTCTGTGAATGTTTTTGTTTCTGTTTTAATTGATTTTATTAGAGCTGCCTCACCCAGGGACAAGGATAAAGGGTTGGTGGGGGGGGGGGGGTTCAAAAATTCATATGTTGAAAGAAAATGTTTAGCTTTGAAATGTTCAAGAATCTCAGGCTTTTATATTGTTTTCATATGACAACTGGTTTGTCATGTTATAAGGTATAATATAGATACATACTCATTTCCAAAGGAAAACGGCTTTTGTGACTTCCTGTGTGCTTTTCTGTTCAAAAAGGTGTCTATTCCTAAAGAAAAGTATTTGCTTCTAGAGGAGCAAATTCATTTTCCTTAACAGTTGATTCCTATTTAGAAGGAGGAAGGGCAGTAGTTTAGTGGTTTACACGCTAGATAACAATCCAGGGATCACAGGTTCAATCCCCCCCACTCCTACAGCCTTTCAGATGAGGTTTTAAACCAAGGTCTCGTCTCAGTATGACATAAATGTTGGTAGGACTTTAAGCCTGCATTCATTCTCTCACTCATTATTAAAAAGGGAGGCAAAAATGAGAATGACAGAGTTGCTTCTCCTGGAAGTATACCCATTCACCCTAAAACAGCGAGCATTCTTTTTCCGAAATGGTCCGAAAAGTAGCGTTTTTGTCTGACATTTAAGTACGGACGTTAGCACGTCAAATCAAGCAACTGACGTCACACTTTGACTCCACTTTTTGGGCTAAAGTATCGCTAATTTGCATGCGATGTCAATCCGATGATGGCTGCAAGCGGCTTTCTTAAATCACTGATTTCTTTTTAGTCATTTATTTAAATGTGATAATTAACCATTTTCTAGGTGCTAAATGCACTGAGCCAAGCAAAATTAACAAGAAATGCCTAGGAAAGAAGTTATTTTTGAAGCTGTCTGTTTTCCATTATTCTCCTAATTAGAAAAAACAAAATAAAATTTATTTTTTTATTCAGTAAATACCAAAAATATTTCATCTCGTGTTGAAATTGCTGATATTTTCATTACATTCGATGAAATATATTTGGTATTCACCTAAAAAAGTAAAATCCTCTATATATTTAAGTCATTGAATATTCACTGTATACATGTACGAGTCGGTCATGCTTGTGTGCAGGTTAGGATGCTTTTGATATTTATGTAAAGTTCAGTGTCCAAACATTTTTGTTGTTTATTTAACTATTATTTGAATTACACTTCAGTATTTATTAAATGTGTTCAAGTTTTCATTTAATTGTTGTTGTTATTTCTATCCCAAGAATGAATTATTTGTGTTTGTTTCCTTAATATTAAACCAATCCAGATAGCTACTGCTAGCTCTAAATTCTAAATAAGTTACTAGAGACAAATCTTATTTCAACTGCCATATGATAAACCTTACAGCATATAATATATTGAAAGCCCTAACAGTATTATAGTACAACATAGTTACTGAAGACAATCCTTGCAGTGTTAACTCTTTCAGTACCAATAAGCAGACGACAAAATTTACGTCTGCTAAAATTTTAAAAAAATGCCTTGTCCAAGACATTTCATATTGAGAATTCAAAGACCACTAGGCAAACAGTGTAGATCTAGATGAGGCGGCTCATTATGAGCCGCCTCATCGGGATCTACGCTGTTTGCAAATTTTGCGAATTTCGTCACTGGGGCTTAAAGAGTTAATTAGTGCTGATAAATATTAGTAGCAACTCCTACAGGATTGAAATAATGTACTTTTAGACTCTCAAAACACTTAGTGCAATGCAGAATAAATACTAAGTATAAACCTTACATCTCACATACTGGTAGCAAATTTTGCAGCATACTTTGTCATACATACTCGTGACAAACTATATACACACTGGTGATGCCGGGCTGTGTAGCACAATCAGTAGGGCGTCTACTTTTTAGGCCAGAGGTCCTGGGTTGGATACCTGGTCCGGCCACTTACTTTCATTTCTCCTTCTGCTGATTCAAGAAGGGCAGTTGTCAGTTACTGGCGAAAGTAAGTGCACTTAGTACTGGTTAGTGGCTTAGGAGGTCTAAGCCTGCCCAGGAATAGTGTTGTTAGGTTATCTGTTTACCGTGGACGTTAAACAACACAACACAACATACTGGGGACAAACCATACATCATAAGTGACAAACCTTGCAAAATACATGCTGGGCATAAACCTTGGATCATACATACTGACCTATTGACTGACTTATTGTCAGCTAATGTCATGCATACTAGTGACAAACCTTACATCATACATGCTGGACACACAAACCTTGCTCCATACATTCTGACATTTTTAAAGCTAACATTATACATACTGGCCGGGGTTATAAAACTTTTTTCATGGTCAACTCAGCTGAGCATGAAATTTTCTCTGCTAATGAATATGAAAATGCCAATGTTGGCATTTTCATATTTATCAGCAGAGAAAATTTCATACTCAGCCAAACTGAGCAAGAAAACAAATATACTTATCAGTAATTTGCTATTTATAAGCAGGTAAAATTTCATTCCTAGCTGAGTTGAGCATGAAAAAAGTTTTATAACCCTGGGGCCTGGTTATACATGTATACTGGACTAATATTACAAGCCTTATATATACATATGGGTGACTGCCATTCAGGAGGCATACTGGAGACAAACCTTTCTGCACCTTACAGCATTCACACTGGAATATACACACTGGTGACAAATCTTATATCACACATACAGGTTTAAACCATTTCAGCATTTATATTTGCGACAATTTTTACCGGAAGCACACTAAAAAATTTAACAGAATACAAACAGGTGAAAACCCTTACACCATATACACTTGTGACAAACCAAACATCATATATTCTGGAGACGTTACAGCAAACATACTGGAAACTAACCATACAGCAAACATACTGGAGACAAACCTTAGCAAACTAACTGGAGACCAACCCTACAACAAACATACTGGTGATCAAACTTACAACAAATATACTGGAGACCAACCTACAACATACTCAAGGCAAGCCTTACAACAACATACTGGAGTCAAACCTTACAATAAACACATACTGGAGCCCAACCTTAGAATAGAAAATAGCCATCAGAGGAGATGGCAAATCCCCTGACCGAAGGCCCCTTGCGCTTTGGTGAAAAGGGTGCACTTCAAAACACATATAAGTATTATATTGTCATTCTTTTATGCTTCTGATTGACATTATCTGTCTTACATTCTTTTTTAAAGCTTACACCATACATACTGGTTACATACCGGATTAATATTACAAGCCTTATATATATAGATCGGTGACAACCATTCAGCAGACATGTATATACTAGAGACAAATTTTACTGGAAGCACACAGAGAAACTTAACAGCATACACACTGGTGAAAAATAAACCATCATATATACTGGAGACGTCACAGCAAACACACTGGTGACTAACCTTACAGCAAACAAACTGGAGACAAACCTTTCAACTGGGGACTAGCCTTACAGCAAACATTCTGGTGACCAACCTTACAACAAACTTACTGAAAACAGACATTACAGCAAACAAACTGGAGACAAACCTTTCAACAAACATACTGGGGACCAACCTTACAGCAAACATATTGTTGACCAACTTGCAACAAACATCCTGAAGACAAACCTTACAGCCAACATACTGGAAACAAACCTTCAACAAACATACTGAAGTCAAACCTAACAACATACTGGAGACAAACCTTATAGCAACCCTTACAATGAACATACTGGCGACTAGCTTTACAACAACATACTGGTGATCAAACTTTAAACAAATATACCGGAGACCAACCCACAACAAACATACTTGAGACCAACCTTTCAGCAAACATAATGGAGTCAAACCTTACAATAACATACTGGGGTAAAAATAATAAACATACTCGAGACCAAACTAACAACAAACAGACAGGTGACAAACCTTACAGCAAAGATACTTGAGACAAACCTTAACACACATACTGAAGACTAACCATACAACAAACATACTGGTAACATATCTTACAACATCCATACTGGAGACAAACCTTTCAACACGCATACTTGAAAAAAACACCTAGCAATCGTACTGAAGAAAACCCTTACAACAAACATACTGGAAACAAACCTTACAACAAACATACAGGTGATAAACCTTACAGCAACCATACTGGAGACACCCCTTACACCAACATTCTGGAGACGATCCTTACAGCAAACATACTGGAGACAAACCTAACTTAAACATACTGGAGACCAACCTTACAGCAAAGAACTTCAAGAAAAACACTACATCGTAAATACTAGAGACCAACCTTACAACAAACATACTGGAGACAATACTTACAACAAACATACTGATAAAAACAAACCTTTCCACAAACGTATTTGAAAAAAACCTTACTTTTACAAAAAACATACTTGAGACCAACCTAACAGCAAACATACTGGAGACAAACCTTACAATTAACATACTGGGGACATACCTTACAACAAACATACTGAAGGCAAACCTTACTTTCAACATAATGGAGACAAATCTGTCAGCAAACATACTGGAGGCCAACCGAACAGCCAAAATACTGAAGGCAAACCTTACAAAAATTATACTAGAAACAAACCCTTCAACAAACATACTGGAAACAGACCTTACAACAAAATTACTTAAAATTGTTACAACAGACATACTAGAGACAAACCTTACAACAAGCAGTATAGAGACAAACCTTACATTAAACATACTAATGACCAATCTTACAACAAACATTCTGTAGAATAACCTTACAACAAATATACTGGAGACAAACCTTACTTGAAACATGCTGGAGACCAACCTTACAGCATACATACTCAACACCAACCTTACAAAAACATGCTGGAGATAAACCTTACAACAAACGTAATGGAGACCAACCTTACAACAAACATACTGAAGACCAACCTTACAACAAACATACTGGAGACAAACCTTAAAGCAAACAAACTGGACGAACTTCACAGCAAACATAATGGAGACCAACCTAACAACAAACATTGTAGACCAAGCTTACAACAAACGTACTGGAGACAAACCTTAAGCAAACAAACTGGAGACAAACCATCACACCAAACATACTTGAGACCAACCTTACTGCATACATACAGGTGACAAACCTTACATTGTACATTCTTGAGACAATCCTTAAAGGTATACAAAGTTGAGACAAACATTACATAATGGATTCTGGAGATAAACCTTACAGCAAGCACACTGGTGACAAACCTTTTAACAAAGTACAGGAGACAAACCTTATTATACCCACTCTTACAGCAAATGTAATGGAGATAACAAAGTGGAGACGCCGGGCCGCATAGCACAGTCGGTAGGGCACATGACATATAAGCCAGAGGTCCTGGATTCGACACCTGGTCCAGCCACTTACTTTCATTTCACCTTCCGCTGATTCAAGAAGGCCAGCTGTCAGTTACTGGTGAAAGTAAGTGCACTTAGTACTGGTGAACCGTTTGGGAGATCAAAGCCTGCCCAGGAATAGTGTTGTTAGGTTAACTGGTTAACTAACCATCCGGACATGACCATAGCTGTTTACCGTGGACGTTAAACAATAACATAACACAACAAACTGGAGACAAACCTAACATCATACATAATGGTGAGACAAACCTTTATTTTTACATACTGTAAACAAACCTAACATCATACATGCTGGTGACAAACCTTACATTATATATGTATTGCAGTCGGTAGCGCACCTTACTGGAGAGCTAGAGGTGCCAAGTTTGATACCCGATCCAGCAACATACTTTCGTTTCTCCTTCACCCGATTTGTTATCGGCTACTGGCAAACGTTTGTGCACTTAGTACTGGTTAACTGCTGAGGAGGTCCATGCCTGCTCAGGAATAGTGTGGTTAGGTTAAATGACCATCCCGACATGGCCATAGCTGTTTACCGTGGACGTAAAGCAACAAAACCACAACAATACATCTCTTATAATAGTGACAAACCTTTCATCATGCATACTGGAGACAAATCTTACACCTTACATACTGGTGACAAACCATACATCATGCATACTGGAGACAAATCTTACACCTTACATACTGGTGACAAACCATACATCATACATACTGGTGACAAACCTTACATCAAACAAACTGGGGACAAACCTTACATCATACAAACTGGAGACAGACCTTACATCATACAAACTGGTTACAAATATTATATCATATATACTGGTATAAAACCTTACATTGTGCATACGTGTGCCAAACCATTTTGGTGACAAACCTTACACCTAACATACTGTGGTCAAACCTTTCATTATTCATGCTGGAGACAAACCTAACACCATATATGGTGACCAAACCTGGCATCATACATGCTGTTGGCAAACCATACATTATACATACTAGCGACAAACAATAAATCATACATACTGGTGACAAACCATATATCACACATACTGGTGACAAATCTTTGTATCGTACATTCTTGTAACTAATCATACGTAATACATGTTGGTGACAAACCGGACAGTTTACTGGAGTTAAATGCTTCAGCATATATAATGGGCCAATATTATCCATATACACCGTTGACTCCTCACAATAAACATTTTGCTTAGAGTGGAGCATGAAAAAATATTTATAACCCTGGGGCCTGGTTATACATGTATACTGGACTAATATTACAAGCCTTATATATACATATGGGTGACTGCCATTCAGGAGGCATACTGGAGACAAACCTTTCTGCACCTTACAGCATTCACACTGGAATATACACACTGGTGACAAATCTTATATCACACATACAGGTTTAAACCATTTCAGCATTTATATTTGCGACAATTTTTACCGGAAGCACACTAAAAAATTTAACAGAATACAAACAGGTGAAAACCCTTACACCATATACACTTGTGACAAACCAAACATCATATATTCTGGAGACGTTACAGCAAACATACTGGAAACTAACCATACAGCAAACATACTGGAGACAAACCTTAGCAAACTAACTGGAGACCAACCCTACAACAAACATACTGGTGATCAAACTTACAACAAATATACTGGAGACCAACCTACAACATACTCAAGGCAAGCCTTACAACAACATACTGGAGTCAAACCTTACAATAAACACATACTGGAGCCCAACCTTAGAATAGAAAATAGCCATCAGAGGAGATGGCAAATCCCCTGACCGAAGGCCCCTTGCGCTTTGGTGAAAAGGGTGCACTTCAAAACACATATAAGTATTATATTGTCATTCTTTTATGCTTCTGATTGACATTATCTGTCTTACATTCTTTTTTAAAGCTTACACCATACATACTGGTTACATACCGGATTAATATTACAAGCCTTATATATATAGATCGGTGACAACCATTCAGCAGACATGTATATACTAGAGACAAATTTTACTGGAAGCACACAGAGAAACTTAACAGCATACACATTGGTGAAAAATAAAACATCATATATACTGGAGACGTCACAGCAAACACACTGGAGACTAACCTTACAGCAAACAAACTGGAGACAAACCTTTCAACTGGGGACTAGCCTTACAGCAAACATTCTGGTGACCAACCTTACAACAAACTTACTGAAAACAGACATTACAGCAAACAAACTGGAGACAAACCTTTCAACAAACATACTGGGGACCAACCTTACAGCAAACATATTGTTGACCAACTTGCAACAAACATCCTGAAGACAAACCTTACAGCCAACATACTGGAAACAAACCTTCAACAAACATACTGAAGTCAAACCTAACAACATACTGGAGACAAACCTTATAGCAACCCTTACAATGAACATACTGGCGACTAGCTTTACAACAACATACTGGTGATCAAACTTTAAACAAATATACCGGAGACCAACCCACAACAAACATACTTGAGACCAACCTTTCAGCAAACATAATGGAGTCAAACCTTACAACAACATAATGGGGTAAAAATAATAAACATACTCGAGACCAAACTAACAACAAACAGACAGGTGACAAACCTTACAGCAAAGATACTTGAGACAAACCTTAACACACATACTGAAGACTAACCATACAACAAACATACTGGTAACATATCTTACAACATCCATACTGGAGACAAACCTTTCAACACGCATACTTGAAAAAAAACACCTAGCAATCGTACTGAAGAAAACCCTTACAACAAACATACTGGAAACAAACCTTACAACAAACATACAGGTGATAAACCTTACAGCAAACATACTGGAGACACCCCTTACACCAACATTCTGGAGACGATCCTTACAGCAAACATACTGGAGACAAACCTAACTTAAACATACTGGAGACCAACCTTACAGCAAAGAACTTCAAGAAAAACACTACATCGTAAATACTAGAGACCAACCTTACAACAAACATACTGGAGACAATACTTACAACAAACATACTGATAAAAACAAACCTTTCCACAAACGTATTTGAAAAAAACCTTACTTTTACAAAAAAACATACTTGAGACCAACCTAACAGCAAACATACTGGAGACAAACCTTACAATTAACATACTGGGGACATACCTTACAACAAACATACTGAAGGCAAACCTTACTTTCAACATAATGGAGACCAATCTGTCAGCAAACATACTGGAGGCCAACCGAACAGCCAATATACTGAAGGCAAACCTTACAATAATTATACTAGAAACAAAACCTTCAACAAACATACTGGAAACAGACCTTACAACAAAATTACTTAAAATTGTTACAACAGACTTACTAGAGACAAACCTTACAACAAGCAGTATAGAGACAAACCTTACATTAAACATACTAATGACCAATCTTACAACAAACATTCTGTAGAATAACCTTACAACAAATATACTGGAGACAAACCTTACTTGAAACATGCTGGAGACCAACCTTACAGCACACATACTTAACACCAACCTTACAAAAACATGCTGGAGATAAACCTTACAACAAACGTAATGGAGACCAACCTTACAACAAACATACTGAAGACCAACCTTACAACAAACATACTGGAGACAAACCTTAAAGCAAACAAACTGGACGAACTTCACAGCAAACGTAATGGAGACCAACCTAACAACAAACATTGTAGACCAAGCTTACAACAAACGTACTGGAGACAAACCTTAAGCAAACAAACTGGAGACAAACCATCACACCAAACATACTTGAGACCAACCTTACTGCATACATACAGGTGACAAACCTTACATTGTACATTCTTGAGACAATCCTTAAAGGTATACAAAGTTGAGACAAACATTACATAATGGATTCTGGAGATAAACCTTACAGCAAGCACACTGGTGACAAACCTTTTAACAAAGTACAGGAGACAAACCTTATTATACCCACTCTTACAGCAAATGTAATGGAGATAACAAACTGGAGACGCCGGGCCGCATAGCACAGTCGGTAGGGCACATGACATATAAGCCAGAGGTCCTGGATTCGACACCTGGTCCAGCCACTTACTTTCATTTCACCTTCCGTTGATTCAAGAAGGCCAGCTGTCAGTTACTGGTGAAAGTAAGTGCACTAAGTACTGGTGAACCGTTTGAGAGATCAAAGCCTGCCCAGGAATAGTGTTGTTAGGTTAACTGGTTAACTAGCCATCCGGACATGACCATAGCTGTTTACCGTGGACGTTAAACAATAACATAACACAACAAACTGGAGACAAACCTAACATCATACATAATGGTGAGACAAACCTTTAATTTTACATACTGCAAACAAACCTAACATCATACATGCTGGTGACAAACCTTACATTATATATGTATTGCAGTCAGCAGCGCATCTGACTGAGGAGCTAGAGGTGCCAAGTTTGATACCCGATCCAGCAACATACTTTCGTTTCTCCTTCACCCGATTTGTTGTCGGCTACTGGCAAAAGTTTGTGCACTTACTACTGGGTAACTGCTGAGGAGGCCCATGTCTGCTCAGGAATAGTGTGGTTAGGTTAACTGACCATCCCCACAGGGCCTAAGCTGTTTACCGTGGACGTAAAGCAACAAAACCACAACAATACACCTCACATACTGGTGACAAACCATACATCATACATACTGGTGACAAACCTTTCTCCCTTTCTATATTTACTGCTACACCCTCTTTTCAGAGTATTATGAGCAGGTGTACTTGTGTACACTTCAGTGTTGCAGGATGAAAGCTTACATATAGCCATGTAGCTATAGCAGGGATCTTTAACCTGCACAGGGGATGACTCTCCCTGCACAGGGGGCCTCCAGTTAACGTCCCGATCCGAAGGACGGCACACTTGTTAGCATCATCCCTGCAAATGATGCTAGAAAAACGCGTTCGGACATAGGAAGATTTCACCCTGGGTGAGGCTCGAACCCACGACCTCTGGCGTCAGAGTCAAGTGCACTAACCACTGAGCCACTTTACATCATACAAACTGGAGACAGACCTTACATCATACATGCTGGTTACAAATCTTATATCATGTTTACTGGTATAAAACCTTACATTGTGCATACTGTTGCCAAACCATTCTGGTGGCAAACCTTACACCTAACATACTGTGGTCAAACCTTTCATTATTCATGCCGGAGACAAACCTAACACCACATATGGTGACCAAACCTGGCATCATACATGCTGTTGGCAAACCATACATTATACATACTAGCGACAAACAATAAATCATACATACTGGTGACAAACCAATTATCACACATACTGGTGATAAATCTTTGTATCGTACATTCTTGTAACAAATCATACGTAATACATGTTGGTGACAAACCTGACAGTTTACTGGAGTTAAATGCGTCAGCATATATACTGCTCAAAATAAGTAAGGGATATTAAGACATTTAAGGCAGCAGAAGTAAGAAAAATAAGTAAATGAATATTAAACTGTTATGATATATAGGACAAATATTCATAGAGACCCTCAATATGAATATTGAAACGATTAAGCTTGTCACGTGACCTAGAGTAAATTGGAAGTGGACAAGGGGTTGACACTCAAATTTCACGCGAATCCAGCGCAGCAACGACTGATAATTTTTATGCAAACTTTATTTAGACAGACGCCTAATGTCTCAATTAACAAGATACAGATACTTTTTTATGCGGTTCTATCACATGAGAAAATGATAGGTGTAAAAGATACCATTGTGTGGTGAATTGTCTCACATATGGTGACATTTGTAACAACCCTACACCTTAAATAACGCAATAAAGCCTACCAAAGTGGGTGTTTTCAGTTTGGAAAATTATGGAGAATTTTATTATTCACAGAATTTGAGGGTCCAAAAGAATTTTTTTCGCTGATGTGAAATTGAGGCGTAGACCCCATAGTCCTTTATGTGCTGCTCTAGGTTACATGACCTGCATTCACTGTTTCAGTTTTAGTTGAATATTGTTGCTTGAATAGTGTTCTGTCAATATAGAACAAAAAATAACTAAGCCATTACTATTAATTTTTGTACATGCTTCTATGTCATAATATCCCCTACTTTTTGTGAGCAGTATATAATGGGCCAATATTATCCATATACACCGTTGACTCCTTACAATAAACATTTTGCTTACTTTCTTTGATATATTTCAATACCAACTGCCATAAGAGAATCTGAAATATCTTAGGGACTGAATTACTATCCCCCCCCCCCCCCCCCCCCCCCCCCTCACACACACACACTGAAGGAGTATAAATTATGATTGTGCGTATCATGAAATTGCTCCTACAGTATCTCATATATATCCAATAATAAACTAATTAAAGAAATCCCAAAGGAGAAACAGAAAAAAATACGAGTCTTTGTTTGTTGGCTTCCTGTACTAAATTCTGGTGTCTTATTTGATGAGAAAGGTGTGGTAAACATATCTACGTGAAATAAGATCGTTTCCTGTTGAAATCACGAGACATGTCAGCAGGGACTGACAAATAAGTAATTGAAAAACAAAAACAACAACAACAAAAAAATGAAATTTGGGCCATCTAAAATAATTAGGGTATAGAGTCGGATAACTTCGGACAGCGGGTAAATTCAGACATACCATTGCAAACAGTAAAAACCCAGATGAGACGGCTCATAATGAGCCGTCTCATCAGGATTTTCAATGTTTGTCCGGTTATTTTTGTGTTAATTCCAAACAACTGACATATAAAGGAAACCATGTCGCTGTCCGAATTTACCTGCTGTCCGAAGTTACCCGACTCTAGCCTACCGTCTTACTGTCTCAGAAATTGAACAGCTTGTTGTTACACTGCATTAATGCTTCTTATAGATGTATACTGAATAGCAAACAGTCTAGAATCTGGTCATACTGCTCCTGCTCCTTCTGGATCAGTCTGATCTAGGTCAGCACTGTTTGCTCACACACATCTGTCCTAATTTTTTTTATTTTTATGGGGTTTTTTTTATGGTGACGGGAGTACATGTACATGTACAAGGCCTTCTACGGGGAAAGGAATTGTCCACACCGAAACAACTTCGCAAACTTTTCCTATACGTATGCCTATAATTTACGACCATGTAGAAAGTACACAATGTATAGTAAATGTCCTGACTGGACTGCACGAATGCGCAGGCTGGTCTTTGCATTTGCTGATCGTGTTGGCAATCCTGTTCCTTTACCACTGTTATGTATCAACTCTGCTCAGAATGGACTTCTGCTAATTGGAACCTTTTTTTTTTTCAAACTTACTAGAGCTAATTAATTCACAAAAATATCTGGTCTCATATTTGTATTATCAATACCGATGGCTGTTTTGTAAGCCGCGACACGAGAAAATGAACAAAGTGGTTGTGCGCCCAGCGCAGACTCAGATCAGCCTGGGCATCCGCCCAGTCTGATCAGCGTCTTTGCTGTCCGCATGGAGGTAGTTTAGACCCTTAGCTACTCTTTTAGCAAAGAGTCTGATCAGACTGGGCGGATGCCCGGGCGCACAACCACTTTGTTGGTTTTCTCGTGTCGCGGCTCAATTATTATGTTGTTTACTTTCTTAACCATCAGTGCGTTCGTTAGAATAAAGTGAATAAAATAATTGATCAGAGAAAAAAAAAGTGTTTGAGAATTATGAACAGAGATATTATACTTCCGAATGGAGGCATATACATGTAAGGCTGCATGCAATACCCTAACAAAGGCTTTATGGAAATCTATGCAGACATAATACAGTTTTTGCTGATGTTAAAGGCAGTTTTCACACAGGATTCTGAGGTTGAAGATCTGCTCTGTGGCGCTCCTGGCTCTGAATCTAGCCTGTTCTTCGGCATTTATCTGTTCAGCTTAGGGGTTAAGTCTGTTCAAGATGACTTTCAGCATGACTTTGCTCGGATGACTGATGAGGAGGATGGTTCTGTAATTCTGGCAGAGCTGTAGGTTGCCCCATTTTAGGGAGAATATTATCAGTGACGTGGTCCATGGGGTTGGCCATTCTTTTTTTTAAAGATCTTCGTTTAAACATCATCATGGTCTCCCCGTCTGCTTGAACAAGTTCTGCTGGTATATTATCAACTCCGGCGGACTTCCCCTTTTTCACTGAAGCTATTAAAATCTCAGCTTCCTCACGAAGGATCGGTAGTAGATATTCTGGGTACTGCGTGGGTGGTGGTCGGGCGATGGTGCTGGTTATAACTTCCAGTGCCGGTGAGACCTACTTATTTGGATAGTAGTAGAGTAAGGGCCTATTGTGCTTGAAGTAGGAGCAGGCCGGGGTTGTTTGGATATTTTTTCTCTCGTCTATCATTTCTCTTTTCTTTCTCCCCGTCTCTGTGAGACGGTCCAATATAGTTTGAAATACTGTCTCAAAGGGCCGTTAAACCCAAAACAACCAACCAGCCAACCAAATCTGGGTACTGCTTGATGTCGAGAACTGCATTTTCACCACAACGCTCATGACTGTACAGTTCTGAGCAATATTCTGTCCACCTGCTGAGATTCCTTGTTCTCCTATTAGACATTTTCCAGACTTGTCCTGGATAGTTATGGATCTGCATGCTTTGTTTCTCTGATGTTAGATCCTTCACCAGCTGATATGCTCTCTTGCTGTTCTTTTATTCAGGCAAGTTTTTTTGAGCTGAATGCTATCTAGTACTCCTTTCTGAATCCTCTTGTTAACTTACCCGTATTCTTTCGCTGTTACATACCGTTTCTCTTTCAGTTTCCTCCTGCCTTCACAGAGGTTAGTATATCTGGGGGGGGGGGGGGGGGGGGGTTCTGGGACGTTCCTTCCCAAGTATTTCACTGGCTGTGTATTGTAGGTGGTAATCATATTAGCTATCTATGTCCATGTCATCATCCTTCAGACTGATGAGTGGTGCGAATGTCCCATCTACTGGTATTGTTGCTTGAAATGTGCATGCTACACTGTAAAATACTTCCGTAAATTTAACGGTAGAATAACAGGCAACCAGCTGCCAGTCTAATTCCCGTTATTTTACGAGATTTTGCCTGTAGAGCATTGTCTGGAATTACGATATGGTAGTGTTATGTTTGCTGGCCGCACTTGAAAATACACGTACCTTTATAGCGTTGAAGGACAGTATAACTAAAACAACATTTGTTCTATTATGTCCTACTCTGCCTGATAATTCTTGCATATTTTTACGGGCGCCCGGACGGGAAATGGACTGGCAGCTGGTTGCCAGTTATTCTACCTTAAAATCTAGTGAACTTTTCTGCAGTGTACATGTGGGTCCTTTCACGTCTCATGGAGAAACCCTCAGTCTCGACTAGATTGCCTTCTGGCCTTCTTCAGTTGAAGTCGAAAGGTCATGGTCACTTCTGTATCTGCTCCAGGAAAGCTCTTTGCCCTGCACTGTAAAAAAAATCCATAAATTTTACGGTAGAATAACTGGAAACCAGCTGCCAGCCCATTTCCCGTTATTTTTACGGGCGCCTATAAAAATGCAGGAACCATCACGCACAGTAGGATAGATAATAGCAAGTGTTGTTTGAGTCATATAGCTCTTCAACAATATAAAGTTATTTTCGAGTGCGGCCAGTTAGCATAACACCACCATATCATGATTTCCGAAAATGTCTTACAGGCAAACGCCCGTAAAACAACGGGATATGGACTGGCAGCTGGTTGCCAGTTATTCTACCGTAAAATCGACGGATTTTTTCTACAGTGTGTGGATAGTCATTCTTGATCGGAACGGCTTCCTCACCAAGATGTAGTTAGTCTAATTGTGGTGCTCCCTGTCTGGGCTGAGCATGTCTATCTTCTGGATGGTTTATAGGTCCCAGAGACATTTGTCAGTACTGGGTTGTTAAAAATGCAAACTCTAGGAGTCTGAAGGCCGATTTCACATCGCCTTAAAACATGTTGAAAAGCTGGCCTCAGAGTCCATACATTCCACGTACCTTCTGAGATGTTCTCCCTACCTCTGGTTCTATTAACCTTTGTCATACCAGTGGCATCACCTACGTCCCGGCGTCCAACGGTAGGCGCGGTCATTGTTGTCCCGGGCTACGATCGATCCGATGAGCCTATTGGCAAGTTCAGTCTGACGGAACTTATCCCTCTCACGGCCACAGCCGAATTCTGTTAATTGTAAGGCTCTCCTTGGTCATGAACACATGAGCCGCGACATGACAAAACCAACAAAGTGGTTGTGTGCGCCCAGTGCAGACTCTGATCAGCTTAGTCTTATCTTTGTGCTTAAATGTAGCTAAGGGTGAAAGCTAGCTATATGCGGACAGTGAAGACTCTGATCAGGCTGGGCGGATGCCTAAGCTGATCTGAGTCTTCGCTGGGCGCACCGTGATACCACTTTTTTGTTTTATCGTGTCGCGGCTCACATAGCCGTTGACAGTGTATACATGAGCCACTTCGTGGAAACTATACATTCCCATCTTTTTTCCCCTGTGATGGCAACTGTCACCCTTTAACACTCAGCATTTGGTATTATTAAAGTGGTGCCATTTGAGATATAGAGAGACAGATCATCAAAAAGATGTCAATTACCTTACATTGTGAGGTTTCTAGACACGCCGTTGCTAATTTCAGTCTTTGCTCTACTTGTTCCGCTATCAGCTATGTCAAAGGAAAATATGTCTGAGCATTGGCAAACAGCGAAGACTCAAGCAGTTTGCGCATCCGCGCTGTATAACTAGAGTATTCTATTCTTCTATGTTTGCTGAAACAATGTATTGTTCCTGAGGAGTCTGTGCTGCCAATAGCGAATACACTGATGAACCTGCATAGATAGTCTGAGTTGGCTGGTCACAGCTGCATACTTTAAACCTGGTATAGAATAAGCCGTAATGGAGCGGACAATATTGACAACTGTGGGCTAGCTGGAATATTCTTCATTCCATTGGCTACTATGGGCTGGAATGGAAGGGAAAACATATTCTTCATTCAATTGGCTACTATCTGCTTCTTGGGCCTTGGATGACCCTCTATTATGAAAGAATTTGCTCCCCTGTGGAAGCACATTTTTTTTTCATATTATAGTGTCATCCAAAATCAATGAAATGAAGTGGATATATCCATTCCATGCCATGTTTTAAACTACGCTGGTCGCGGCTGCAATATGGGACACAGTTCAAGTAAAACATTTTACTCCGACGTAGTATAATCAACATTGGAAGCCTCATTAGGTGCTAAACTCTTTCAAAAGACCATTATTAACTTAATTCTGAAACTGTCTTATTTAAATGAAGTAATTATATTCACGGTTCTGGGTCGTGAAAAAAAAACTTTGACCAATAAATATCCATACAAACCATGGCATACGTAGCCTGATGACAATCTACACATGCAACACAAATGCTCCAAAGTTCAACGTTTGTGTGTGCTGTTAAACAGTGAAGATCATGACTGGACCGCGCGGAGGTGTAGACAGATCAGAGTATTCGACACTGGTCGCATGTCTTAGGATGTCTTTTGATGGCCCCGGTATAATATGAGATAGATAAGATGCTAGTTAGCAAATTGGGCGACCGCTCATTGTATTGCGGTAATGTATTGGGACTGACATGTTCAAGCAAATGTTAACCGGGATCATGTATTTGTTTTTCGTCGGGTCCAGGAGCCCCGGTAGCTCAGTGGGCTAAGCCCTTCCTTCTAAGCAAGTGGTGTGGGTTCGATTTCGACTGGAGACGGAATTCTTTTAACCGTAAACGGGAGTCCAGTCACACAGTCTTTCATTATCACGCTCCCATCGTCCCGATATGATTAAAATACTGTTGAAAAGGACGTCAAATAGCAAGTCATCCATCCATCATCTATTCTAAGTGTCCAGACTTGATGTGAGCGACAACCAGGGGCCGTATTCATAAAGCCACTT
This sequence comes from Ctena decussata, assembly GCA_963989385.1. NCBI lineage: Eukaryota > Metazoa > Mollusca > Bivalvia > Lucinida > Lucinidae > Ctena > Ctena decussata. The sequence goes on from OZ022510.1 coordinate 45,776,872, forward strand.
AAGTCGTTGCTATGCGGTTGCTAAGGCTAAATATCTATAAAGGAGACTCCCTACAACTATAAAATTTGGTCTGGAGGAACAGTCTTTGTAAGACTGTTCCTCCAGAGCAAATTTCATAGTTGTAGGGAATCTCCTTCAAAGAAATTTAGCCTTAGCAACAGCATAGTAACCACTTAAGTCGTTTTATGAATACGGCCCTAGATGCTTTTCTCTGACTGCGCGGCCGATATATAGCACACTGGGCTTGTCCAAGTGGACCAGTCCGTCGCAGAATTCAATAGGTTGACGGCTACTGTGTCCCATTACTTAATTCTATCATTCAGATAACCTCCAAATTATCTCAATTTGACTAAAGTGCAAATTCTCATCGTCTCGCAATTTTATATATGTTAAAAATAGCAACTTCGGTCAACGTAAAGAAATGATCTTTGTCTTAAAACGAGGTCTGCCATGTACTTAACATTTGATGTCTGGGGCTAGTGCTTGTCGAGCATTGCTGAACAAACGTCTTTACCGTGTGTAAAAATTCGGGCGGGCAAAACAGGAGCAACTGAACCCCCCCCCCCCGCCCCCCCCCCCAAAAAAAAAAAAAACAAAAAAAAAAAAAAAAAAAAAAAACACACACACAAAAACCCAACTAATTTGATCCGATATGGTATACTTTCCCTTACTACACGCCTACCAATCACTCTCATGCCTAAGAACGATCAACAATAAAATTAGTGAACAATATTCTCCGAAACGTGTTTATGTTAAATATAAGAATGCTTTGTCACATAAAGGTTGCTCTTTACGCAAAGATTAGATACATAGGCATATACTTTCCCAGAAATTTCACTTTTACCTTGAAACGCGTAGTCATGGTGGAAGGAAATGAATGTCTGGGAAAGTACATGACCATATGTTCAATCCTCGCATGTGATAACGTACCAATCTATATGTGACAAATTTTACATAAATACGTTTCAGAGAAAACTACTCGCCAGTGTGCATTTTTGACCTATCTAATGATTAGCCGGACACTCCTCGCAATGGATTTTTGCATTTGATAAAGATTTCCCCATTGATCCATTTACAGTCAAAACTGTCTTAAGGGGTCATCCACGGAAAGCCCAAAGTTTGGCTGCTTAAGACAGGTAACCCCTTAATGCAGGTTCATTTGCACTGTCTTTTGGTTCAAGGGAACTGCAAAAGGTGGCTGCTAAAGGCAGGTGACCCCCTAATAAAGGTGACCACATAAGCAGGTTTGGCTGTTTTTTCCTTTCTCACCACAAAAGTATCACAATTCAAGTCTTATTCATAAGAACGTCTTTACTTTTCAGAAAGAGATACAGTGTGTTCATGGTCGCCTGCAACACTTAGGCATTACCATATTAATCCTTTAAAGGGCTACTGCACTGTTTTTTCACTATTTCCAAAAATATTCCCTATTAACAGATATTTAAGAGAGAAACAGATTGCTGAAAACCCCATCGAAAAATTCCTACCCAAACTGTATTTATTGACAATTAAAATTTATGCAAATTAGATTTTAAGCCCCGCCCACTTTTTCATTTCTACAGCTTAACTTGCATAATGTGATTTGGATTCCAGTTTTTATTACAATATTCTGATGCAAAATATTCAAACTTTTTTCATGAGATGATGTAACTTGTCTCACTAAATCTATTTTAAGAGAAAAAAGTGTATTTTTTTTCTCAAAATGTATATTTTTTTTAAATTTAAATTATATGAATGACTCAAATGACATCATAAGAGTCCTTGCATATTTTTCAGCTAATTAAAATTTAAATTGCGTATAACTTTTTAACCAATTGGAATTTTTCCTTGCAGTTTTCTACATTCTTTTAGACAAAACAATACCAGTTATTTCCAGTGATTTCAATGCATGTTGAAAAACAGTACAGTAGCCCTTTAAACGCTCCGTCAGCGTTGCGTTTTACGAAAAGGGGCATGATTAAGAGCTTAAATGGTACTGAATACTTCTGATAAACAGTATTTAGGTGATTTCAGATGAAATAATTCTATTAGTTTCTTTATTACCTTCCTTCGCATTACTGGTCAACTCTTGAAGGAAAGAATTTGCTCTCAGGAGCCAAACTACTTCAAATAAACAGTATTAAGGTGAATGGGTATACTTTCAGATGAAATAATTGTTACTACCAGTTTCCTTTTTTACCTTCCTTTTCAATACTGATAAACCCTGTAAGGATATAATTGTTCCTATAGGAGGAAATCCTTTCGTTGAAGAAAGGATCCCATTTGAAAGGGCTACGTCCTCCAGAGAAGCAAACATTCCTTTTGCTCCCCTATGTAAACCTGATGCAAAACATGGAGGTTGGCAAGTCAACTTAACATTATCTTTGAAAAAGATGCAGGGGCGTTTATTAGAGCAGGGGCGTTTGTTAGGATGCTTTAGGATTTTACATGGATTAAGTTTCAGTATTTTTCAGTTCAACACACGTTCATGGCCACATGCAACACTTTAAAAACAATAACAGGTATTTAATTACACATAACGCCTAAAATTTAATACTAAGGTATCAGATTTTGTTCCTGCCATTTTTACCAAGACAGAAAGCTCTGTGACTTTCTGTTTGCTTCCCTAGATGGAATAGCTCTTTATAATGGGGTCTAAATTCAGAGAACAGAATTTACCCGAAGGGGATAAATTCTTTCCTTTATGAATTGTTCCCTATCAAGAACCATAGCATAGATGAAAAAAGTATGCTGCTTCTATGAAAGTGTACCCCATTTATTTATAATCAAAATAACGTAACCTTATACTGTTATACATTTGGCGCATGACTAATGATCTAAATAAAACTATTTAAGATTGTTTTTAAAATGGGTAAAACTTACCAAATGGTTTAAGCGACCATCGATTACTACCTAGTCGCCTAGTTGCGCATTTGAAAATCAAAAGCTAGATCAGGCCCGAGGTTATAAAACTTTTTTCGTGCTAAACTCAGCTGAGCATGAAATTTTCTCTGCTGATAAATATTAAAATGCCAACTAATGTAGGCATTTTCATATTCATAAGCAGAAAAATTTCATACTCAGCTAAATTGAGCAAGAAAGCAACTGTACTTATCAGTAATTTGCTATTTATTAGCAGGTAAAATTACATGCTCAGCTGAGTTAAGCATGAAAAAAAGTTTTATACATGTAACCTCGGGGCCTGGAGTCGACGAGAGAACAACTCTGAGAGGAAACTATTTCTTTAAACAATATTTTATTCGTATAATAATCATATACACTACAAAACACAAGCATAACAATACATGGATTCAGTAGGAAGTCTAAAGATTTGTTTGAATCTGTATCCCAAAACGAAAAGGACTATCCTAAAAGGAAAATATTAGCTCACGTAGGATGGGGTCCTTCGTTCAGAAAAGCAAGCAAAAGCACAAAAGTTGTTTCCCTTTGTAAAAAAAATGGCGAAAAAGAAAAACATGAAATGTACCCAGTCATTTTAAAATAGGTGTGCTACGAGATACACGTGAAAAGAAAACGTTTTGTGTCGATGACTACACACTGTTCTTTTATATCCGTCACTGTTTTTTTTATGTTCTTCACTCCGCAAGATCATAGGAAATGTTCATTTTTTATGCGGTGCTGGGTACTGTGTTATTGGCCAGGGTGGTAGCTGAGTATAGTACCCGTATGTTTTTGGCAACGGTTCAGGTGCCCACATCGGAAGCTGTTTTGGGAAATAATGCCTGAAAAACATAATAAAACTCATAAATAAGAAAGCCTTTACTAGAAATAACATCGGCGTTTTGATATCGAAAGTAGCTGCATTTTTGTGATTTATCATATACAAGTAGTAATGTAGAAATTAATAAGTTAAAATTTGAGTACCGTCAAAGTCTAAATATTGGGACAGATAGAAATGAGCCAGCAGTAGAGACCAGATCAAATTGCTCCTGAATGAGGAGTCTGATCAGTGTCCACAATGTTTGGTAGTCCACCTGCATCTTAAAACTGAGGAGCGGCTGTAGTGTTGTGGCTAACACTCCGGACTACCAATCCAGGGGTCGCAAGATCGATCCCCCGCTTCTTTGGTCTTTCGGGTGAGACTTTAAACCGAGGTCCCGTCTCTATTTGACCTTGTTGTTGGTGGGACGTTAAACCCGAGTTCACTCACTCACTCACTCTTAAAACTGAAAAACCAAACTGTTCTATTTAAAGGGCAATTGCGGTGATTATTTCAGGTGTCATGATTTCAAGAGTTTTACGGTATATACGTCTCCTAACCAATAGGCACACAGAACAGAAACAATGTAACGTTGATATATAGAGGATCTTACATGAGTGCTCATGTATTATTGAATTTATTAAACGAGTTGGGGAAAAAGAAAAGATGCGAGGCTATGCCGAGCATCTTATCGTTTTCCCCAACGAGTTTAATAAATTCAATAATACATGAACACAAATGCAAGATTCTATTTATCATATGACAATAAAATCGCATTTTGTTTGAAACATTTGCATTAAAACGTCACCATTTCGCCATTAGAAACGTGACGTTTATGTACGTCAAAGTATAACGTTACGACGTAATTTAAATATTGAATCCACTAGTGGATTATTGTTTTTAATGCATGGCTTTATTACACTCTCAGATGCGACGTCATATGATAAAATGTTTTATATACGCCATGAGCCAAATTGGCCTCAGTGTTTAGCTACATGTAACGTTTCCTAGCCAATGATAATGCATAGACTTTCTAGGAGAGTCAAACAGCCTCAAATGAAGGGGTTTTCATCATTCCCGGACCTTTAATTGTCGATTGTTCAATCAACTGTATGCAAGCGCTGTTAAACTATCAAGACTCCGCTTCCAGCCAACTTATGAATATGCGTCAGCAAAGGAAAGGTGACAAAATCAATTTTCCAAAAAGAAAAAAAAAAGAAATCATTATTATACGAACATATCTCATCGTAATGAAATAGCGTTTTCAAAATTAACAATTTGAAGTAGTACTGCAACGGACACCCAAAATAACGTTAGACTATACAGTAGAGTTAAAGTATTCATTAAATGAGCCGCGACATGACAAAACCAACAATGTGGTTAAGTGCCCAGCGCAGACTCAGATCAACCTGGGCATCCGCCCAGTCTGATCAGAGTCTTCGCTGTCCGCATGGAGGTAGTTCAAACTCTTAGCTACCCACTGAGCACTTAACGAAGAGTCTGGTCAAACTTGGCGGATGTTCAGGCTGATCTGAGTCACCGTTAGGCGCACTACCACTTTGTTGGTTTTCTCGTGTCGCGGCTAAAATCGTTTTTAAGTGAACTCTCACTCGCTTCACGATGAATTGCATTGCCGTGGCACATTAAGATAAAGATGAAAATAAACTGACATATTTGAAGTAGGGCCTACCCTAAGTCGCACGAACATTTATCCTGTACACAGATGCCGCCACAGTAAAATCTACATCTGAACGGACTGTCGGTGCAGCCCTCTGCAGACAATACGCCGGAAACACCTGAAAAATGTATAAATTAACCGCGACACGACAAAACCAACAATGTGGTTGTGCGACCAGCGCAGACTCAGATCAGCCTGGGCATCCGCCCAGTCTGATCAGAGTCTTCGCTGTCCGCATGGAGCTAGCTACGACCCTTAGCTACCTTTTAAGCGCTTAGCAAAGAGTCTGATCGTACTGGCTGGAGGCCCAGGCTGATCTGAGTCTGCGCTGGGCGCATAACCACATTGTTGGTTTTCTCGTGTCGCGGCTCATATTAGTAAAGTGTTTGGGTGTACCGCCATATTTTTTTCGATGGGGGCAAACTTTTGTGACTTCCTATATGCTTTCTTGGAAGATGGACCCATTTCAAAGGGAGTCTTCTTTTTAAGGAAAGAGCTTGCTCCTAGTGGAGTAAATTCTTTCCTTTCAAGAGTTGACTTCCATTGACAAGGGAGGCAAAATAAAGATGGCAGATGTCCTTTCCCCTGAAAGTGTACCCATTCACCTTGAGTCAAATTCAAACATGGAACCGAGTTCAAGTATTTAAATGACAAATCAACCAATTTAAATAAAAAAATGGAGGACTCAACATTTATTGATTCAAATATACAAACGACATCGAAACAACGTTGTAGATGTGTATTAAATTGATAAAATCAACTTACCATGTAATGAGATGACCAGAATAAGACATAAACAAACAATCGACGCCATCGCAACTCTGGAAATATATACAATCAGTTTGGATGTTGTGAAACATCAAGCGCAATAAATAACAGGTATAGAGCAAAAACCTGAACTTTCTCAGGTTTCTGACCTGGAATTTATATGTATAATATACATATATAAATTCCACGACACGACAAAACCAACAAAGTGGAATGTGCGCCATGCGAGAACTCAGATCAGCCTGGACGTCAGCCTAGTCGGAGTAAAGTTTCCGCTGTGCGCTTAATGGTAGCCAAGGGTCTAATCTACCCCCATGCCGAAAGACTCTGAATAGGCTTGGCAGATTCCAGGTTGGTCTGGGTCTTCGCTGGGCGCACAAGCCACTTTGTTGGTTTGTTCGTCTCGCTGCTCATATATGTGCAGTTACTGGATTACATTTTAAGACATTAGATACCATATTCATGTATTGTTATGTACGTATTTTTATTACGCATTATACAGGTGCACTTCATCATGTTCATTTTACCCCAGATTTTGGGATACCCTATCTAAGCCCCGGTAAACGCGTAATTCCATTTCCCACTTTGAAATACAAGGTTCTGCAAAAGTAATGCCAAACTATAACAATGCTATTCGATTGATGAATATATAATAGCCGTGACACGACAATACCAACAAAGTGGCATGTGCGCCCAGCAAAGACTCAGGTCAGCTTGGACATCCGCCCAGTCTGGCCAGATTCTGCATTGTCTGCATAGAGGTAGCTTAGACAGCTATCCTTTAGGCGCAGTGAAGATTCTGCTTGGACTGGGCGGTTGCCAAGACTGATCTGGGTCTTCGCTGGGCCGACATACCACATTGTTGGTTTTGTAATGTCGTGGTGCAATTATTATGAATAGCATATGCGTAAATGATTTCATTTTTGCAACAGGCAGATTGGTCCTGAAAATGGCCACACCAAAGTTACTGGGAAGACATCTTTGTAAAGGGACGAAATCGCTGGATCTGGCTTGCCCAGAGATAGGGACCGCGCCTCTGAAGGTGGCCAAATTCAGGAGTTTTATTGTAACTCCACCAGTGCTTTTACATATACTTCAATAATCTGCATAAATATGTTTTTTTTATGCACACGAGCCGAATTACATGGTTACACTTTGGCTTACTACCGGTATTTGAACATGGTGTGTCAAAAACTATAACCAAGTAACAATGCATGTTTCTTTTATTATTTCTGCAAACTGAACTGCGCAATAAGAAAATGCACCTTATGGCATATGTGTGAAACATTCGCTCAGTCTGTTTGATGTTCGCACCAACAATCTTATGAGTTCTGAATAATCTAAAGAAATGGTCTGCTCAGCTCAGAAGGACTTAGAAAGCGGCTCAGTACTACTAGTATTACCATAGAAAAGTAAAGTGTTGGAACAAATAGTAGGCTATAGGTACTGTGTTTGCAAATAGTGCTGACCCAGATAAGACTAGTCTTTTGGATGCAGTACAGCATTGTAAATCCAAACTGTTCCAGTTTTAGGATAAATACGGTAAATATCTTTGTTGCCCGATTTTTTCAAATATTACGGTTTCGTTTTTTTTGACCATTGGTACATGTATATGATGATGTAAGATAATGAAGTCAGCACATTTTTTGTATTCTCTCTTAAGAAAATAAACGGATACGTGTACTACCGTAATCTCAGAGTCCAATTTGTCTTAGACCCTGACCCTTCTGACTTTGTCCGGCAGTCTAGCCATTAGCGGGAAGCCACTGGCACTAGGCAGGTGTTTTCAGGACTCTTTGCAAATCGTCTTGCCAATTTTCGGTATTTGTTTCATCATGAATAACAATTTCAATGTCATCTGTTTATGGTTAATATGGGCCGCTACACGACACAACCAATAAAGTGGCATGAGTCAAGCGCCAAGACTCAGATCAGTCTGGGAATCCTCCCAGTCTGATCAGAGTCTTCGCTGTACGCTTCAAATGTAGCTGAGAGTTTAAGCTACCTCCACGCCCACAGGGAATCTCTAAGACTGGGCGGATGCCCAGGCCGATCTAAGTTTTTGCTTGGCGCAGATACCATTTTGTTGGTTTTGTCGTGGCGGCGCTCATATATCCCTTACTTTTTGTGAGCACTATCTGTGCTATTGTTTTGCTGAGACCGTAATACCGCTGCTTTATAGCTTTATTTTTGCGAAAAACTGATTTCATATTGCCATCTGTTTTTGTTTTTTTCTGAAGTAAAAAAAAAGGTCTGTTTAGGGTTTATAAACAGCCAGAGGTGGTCGTGGTCGGGACGATGGTGCTGGGTAACTGTCAGTGCCAGGGAATCCTACTTATTTTGATAATAGTAGGGCAAGGGCCTACTGTACTTGCAGTAGGTGCGGACGGGGTTGTTTGGATATTTTTCTCGCTCCTATTATATCCCTTTTGTTTCTCCATCTCTCTGGGAGACGGCCCGATATAGACTGAAACACAGTCTCAAAGAGCCTTTAAACCCTAAACAGCCAACAATTATAAACAGTCTCCATAGTCCTATCAGCGGTAAAAAACGCCTAAATTCAAATCATTGTAAAAGGCTGTTCAATCTTCACGTTGGGTAATAAAATGCGGGTTGGTGTGCATATACTGAGTCATACAACTAGCAAATAGTAGATAAAACAAGTTTTTGAAAAGTAACAAATCGCTACACAAAATACAATATCCTGTTCTGGTTTCCCGTCTAGCAATACTATATAAACATAGGCGGGATAGTAATTGGGACTCCATGCATGTACATTGTATTTTTACCTTTTTATGAAATCGAAAGTAGGTCATGACCCAAATAAGTTTTCAAGCCCTTTTTATGTGAAACTGAAGGATGTTTTGTTTGTTTAAAGCTGGCTAATCAGAGAAGCTTGCAGCGATACCCCATGATAAAATTTTTCATGCTGATAGAGCAATTGGGCCTTTAATAGAGTACAAACAAGAAAACTCTTTAAAAAAGATAATCGGCGCAGATAAAATGGCAGTGTGTTTCGTAATATGTCTACAGGTGAAGAGTTGACAATAACTTTCATGAATAGGACTCAAGTGAGCTATGTCGGTAGTCACCCACAACCGTAATTTCGACACTGGGTAGCGACAATGACTTATCTCTTAGACTGAGCTGTCTAATTTAGAATTCCTAAATGGACCGCGGTCATTCTTGGGATAGGCCTGATTTCAAAACAGTTACCAACATGATGCACTGTTTGTTTACGTGTATTAAACCGAAAGTAGAAATCGAAAGTAGATCTACAACGAAAAAAAAAAGCAAGTTTTGAATATCTGCGTCTGTTTTCGATAAATTATCTATTGTAAATGTACAAATAAGAGAACATTTTGAATTAATATCTCACAGAGTGCTAGTATTCACGCGGTGCAGTACGACAGGAAAAAAACGAAGATTAAATATTCATAGATTTTTTTTATATTATTGGCTAAATTTTGACATACGCGTTATTTGAGCAGTGGAATCTTGTGAATTATAGAACAACACTGAAATTATACGCGGCTGAGCCGCGAAAATTAGTTCACTATTTTTGCGTGAAACGGTAATAAACATTTTGCAAATGTGAGCTTGTACATTGTAATAAGTGCATACTAAAATCCATTTGTGCATATGTAAAGCTCACAGTTTCTAGAGTGTATTCGTGTAAAGCTTTAAATTACTATGCTTTTGACTGGATTATGAAATAAATCCGTTTTTAGACATAATAAAATTTTAAAGAAAAAATAGAAACGCTTATTATTCATTGACCGGAAATCAAAATCCTACGCCAACAGCAAAATCACAGTATGATCAAAGTGGTCTACAAAAATCAGTTTCCTAACTTAGAATGCAACACAATAACATCAAAGATATCGTTTTAATCCGAGCAGAATGAATGGATTTCTTGCCAAGGCGGAAGCAACTGTCATATATTTGGTCTACCGTAGCAATGTTATTAAACGCCCCGGGGGCGTTGCATTTTACGAAAGGTGGCTGTTGTTGTTGTTGTTTTACGTCCACAGTAATCAGCTATGGTCATGTCGGAACGGTCAGTTACCCTAACCACACTATTCCTGGGCAGGCTTAGACCTCCTAAGCGGTTAACCAGTACTAAGCGCACATACTTTCTCCAGTAACTGACAACTGTCCTTCTTGAATCAGCGGAAGGAGAAAAAAGTATGTGGCCGGATCGGGTATCGAACCCGGGACTTCTGGCTCTTGAGTCCGACGCGCTACCGATTGCGCTATGCGGCCCGGCTTACGAAAGGTGGGGTGTTACGAAAAGTGGGGCGTTATATATTGAGCTACGGTGTAGTAAACCACCCACTCTAAATTCCTCTTATTAGCAGCATTAAGGTGAATGGGTATTTTTTCAGATGAAGCCAACCCTACTATTTGCCTCCTTTATCGGTTGGGGTCAACCAGGAGCAAATTCTTTTCTTTAAGAGTAGACTCCATTTAAAGAATTACCTCATCCGGAAAAGCAAACAGGAATTCATGCATGTTAATGTAACATTATTTTCAGAAAAGAAGCAGGAGGCGTTTATTAGAGCAGGGACGTTTAATAGGATTAATACGGTATTTGGTTTTGAGACCGCAAAATTATTCCGATCACAGGTCAATGGTTAAGTGTGAGCGCCAAACGACGCAGCAAACTCATGGGCGGAAGGCGGTATTTTTTTTTATTTCTTTTTATTCTATTTTTTTTTATTCAATAACTTTTTTTTCGTAAGAGCGCAACTGCAAAGGCCAAACGCGATAAATTCAGGACACGGGGTATCTTTAAGATGTAAATTAAATAACCCATATTCGTACTTTCATAAAATTCTTTTAAATTGTTGAATTCCCAAGATAGCAGCCGGATATATCGCTTTAGCGCTGAAAATATCACTCCAGTAGCAACCAAACATTTTTTTTTTGTTTACAAACGAGCTCACACTTAAGCACTGACCCGTGATCGCCAAACTCCCAACAGAATGTACTGACTTATCTGTTACGAGTAAGTGTAGTACGTAAAAATTGGACACATGTACAGTCAACTCGCAACATCTCGTAGTCGAAGTTAAGCTGAAACTACTGATATCTCAAAGTAGATTTTCTGTCCCTGAAAGTTTACTTTGAGATAGCAGTAGTTTAAGATAAGCGGAGCTGAATGTAAAGAATATCAGGGAGAGATAAAGACAGCGAAAGGAGGGGAAGGGGGGGGGGGGGGCTCCACTTTACATATGCAGTGCCCTAATAAAAAGTCACTGCTCCAACGGCCACTACGCAAAGGGAGAGATAGAAGGGGTTGAATGTAAAGAAAATCAGGGAGAGATAAAGACAGCGAAAGGAGGAGGGCCTCAACTTTTCATATGCAGTACCCTAATAAGATAGGCCTCTGACAGTCACTGTCCCAACGGCCCCTAGGCAAAGGGAAACATTTACTGTTTGTATATAGCGAGTTATGAAGACCGCGTCTTGTTAGGTCTTGTATAGACTGGGGCCAGTCCAAAAGATATATATTCATTCACTTATAAATTCCAGCCCTCTCAGATACTTTTATTTATCTTTTGTCATTCATTTATAGCCATCAGAAGAAGATTCTTTTGTACTAAGAAAGAAAAATGTTACGGTGTATGTTATGAATAAACAAGAAAAATGAATGGGACTATTTCTATTTCTAGTCTAGGTCTTGTATCATTTGAGCCGCGACACGAGAAAACCAACTATGTGGTTGTGCGCCCAGCGCAGACTCAGATCATCCTGGGCATCCGCCGAGTCTGATCAGAGTCTTCACTGTCCGCATGGAGGTAGCTTAGACCCTTAGCTACCCTTTAAGCGCTTAGCGAAGAGTCTGATAGGACTGGGCGGATGCCCAGGCTGATCTGAGTCTGCGCTGGGCGCACAACCACATTGTTGGTTTTCTCGTGTCGTGGGTCATTTTTGCTTGTCCTCTTTGGTGCTGATATACGACTGTGTGTCAGCTGGAATTACCGACAGAACAAACATGAGCCGCGACGCGAGAAAACCAACAAAGTGGTTGTGCGCCCAGCACAGACTCAGATCAGCCTGAGCATTTGCCCATTCCAATCAGATTCTTGGCTAAGCGCTTAAAGGGTAGCTAAGTGTCTAAGCTACCTCCATGCGGACAGCGAAGACTCTGATCAGACTGGGCGGATGCCCAGGCTGATCTGAGTCTGCGCTAGGCGCACAAACACATTGTTGGTTTTGTCGTGTCGCAGCTCAAATAAAGTACATAATTATAAGGCCATAAAACATCTGATGCCCGGATCTCGTTTCAGCAGTTAAGGAAACTGGCACATGTATCTATACCAATAGTACAAAAAGGTTGCTGTAGATGCCGTTTAGTTCTCTGATTCGGTTTTATTTGGTTTATTAAAAATGTCCACTTCAATTACATTAATACCGCAATTGATCTGTATTTCATCTTGTTGCATATGAAACAAGCTGCACACGACAAAACCAACAAACTGGTTTGTGCGTCACACGAAGACTCATCGTAATCTTCGCTGTCGGCATGGAGCTAGCCGTCCGTCAGTACGTCATCCGTTCTTAAACATTTTCTTGTCCGCTCCATATCTTGAATTTTCGTGATACCTCACAGTTGTATAGAACAGTCATGACGATGTGTCGCGTACAAGAATGGTAACTCTTGCTACTGTACTCGTTGAGTTAGACCATTAGCTTCTTTTAAGCACACAGCAACAGCAAAGGCTTTGGTCAGACTTGGATGGATCTGTGTCTTCGTGAGGCGCACACGCCACATTTTTAGTTTTGTTCAGTTCAATTCTCTTATCGACGTTACCCAAGTGGCTCAAAGGTTTGTAACCATAGTTGCACACACTTGGCGCCGTGTGTCCGTCCAATTTTTATGCTCCCCGAAGGGTGAGCATATAGTTGCCGCTTTGTCCGTCCGTCTGTCCGTCCTTCCGTCCGTCACACTTTTGTCCGGAGCATATCTCTGAAAGTATAAGACGGAACTAAATGAAACTTCACACATTGATAGAGGACAACGAGGGGAAGTGCAGTGCTCAAGAATCGTAACCCTGTCACAAGTATTTACGAAGTTAGCCCCCTTTCCAGTTTTTTTCAATAACTTGCTTGTCCGGAGCATACCTCTGAAAGTATAAGGGGGAACTAAATGAAACTTCACACATTGATAGAGGACAATAAGGGAAAGTGCAGTGCACAAGAACTGTAACCCTGTCACAAGTATTTACGAACTTAGCTCCCTTTCCAGTTTTTTCAATATTTTGCTTGTCCGAAGTATATCTCTGAAAGTATATGGGGGAACTAAATGAAACTTCACACATTGATAGAGGACAATGAGAGGAAGTGCAGTGCACAGGAACCATAACCCTATCACATTTATTTATGATGTTAGCTCCCTTTCCATTTCTTTCAATATATTGCTTGTCCGGAGCCTAACACTGAAACTATAAGGAGGAACTAAATGAAACATCACACATTGATAGAGGACAGTAAGAGGAAGTGCAGTGCACAAAAACCATAACCCTATCACAAGTATTTACGAAGTCAGCTCCCTTTCCAGTTTTTCCATAATTTGCTTGTCCGGAGCATATCTCTGAAAGTATAAGGGGGAACTAAATGAAACTTCACACATTGATAGAGGACAATAAGAGGAAGTGCAGTGCACAGGAACCATAACCCTATCACATTTATTTATGATGTTAGCTCCCTTTCCATTTCTTTCAATATTTTGCTTGTCCGGAGCCTAACACTGAAACTATAAGGGGGAACTAAATGAAACTTTACACATTGAAAGAGGACAGTAAGAGGAAGTGCAGTGCACAACAACCATAACCCTATCACACGTATTTACGAAGTCAGCTCCCTTTCCAGTTTTTTTCAATATTAAGCTTGTCCGATGCATATCTCCAAAAGTATTAAAGGGAACTTACATTGAAAGAAGACAATAAGAAGAAGTGCAGAGCACAAGAACCATAACCCTGTGTTAAGTATTACAAAGTTAGCTCCCTTCCTTTTTTCCAGTATTTTGCATGTCCAGAGCATATGTCTGAAAGTATAAAAGGGAACATAATGAAACTTCACACACTGATAGAGGGCAATGAGTGAAAGTGCAGAACACAAGAATTATAACCCTGTCAAAAGTGATTACAGAGTGAGCTCCCTTCTTAATTTTTGCTATAGTTTGCTTGTATTGAGCATATCTTAGGAAGTAGTGAAGGAAACTAAATGAAACTTCACACAATGATAGAGGGTAATAAAAGGAAGTGCATTGCTTAAGAACTATAACCCTACCTTTAGTAAGAACAGAGTTAGCTCCCTTCCTAATTTTTTTAGTTATTTAGCTTTTCCGGAGTATGTCTCTGTACATATTTAAGAGAACATGAATGAAACTTCAGATATTGATAGTAGAGGGTAATGACAAGAAGTGCAGAGCAGAAGAACCATAACTGTATCCCAAGTTATTTTCGGGTTACTTCCCTTCTTATTTTTTCTCAGTTGTATGCATGGCCAGAGCATTGCTCTAAAAGTATTGAAGATAATTGTTTTTTTTTCCATTTTAAATTGCATTTAATTTACACAGAAAATCACTCCTTCACCAGGATACCCATGCTCCTATTCCAAGCCTTCGGGGAGCATCCATCGGTTCCACCGATTTTCTTGTTAGTTTTGTCGTGTCGCAGCTCATATATGTGACTGGCGTCGTGAAAATGTAACTTGCAGTACGTACAAACAGGAAAGACTCAGATTAGTCGCGCAGGCGAGAAGGAAAAACTCTAATCAGACAGCGCGGATTCACAATGCGCACAGTCTAATTAGTCTTTCCTTGTCTACATGAGCAACCTATGAGTATTGGAAAATCCAAAATGTCTGGTAAAGACTGGTCTATTTGCTCAACCGCGCAGGGTGTATTTCGTGCTTACTATACGCACAAACTTAGCAGGTGGCTTCTTTATGTTGTTTCACACAATTTACAATCCCAAATTGCAGGACTTGCTAATGTTAAAAATGTTTATATAAGGAAAGACCACAGGGTCATATTGTGCGCAAAAATCTTAAAAAAACACACACACAAAAAAACAAAAACAACAAAAAAAACCCAACAGTTATTAAAAACTGTATGTAGATCTGAAGGTAAACTAATGCATTATAAAGGGCGTCCTAGCAATTATTTCTTCCTACACTTTCTCACATTATCAACTTGAGCAGATAAACAAAGAAGAAGTCGGTGTCCTATTTTTTGGCAAGAGCGCGGTGGAGTCCACTTTTTCAAGGTTGAAGAATTTCATACACCCGAATTTCACACACCTGTCTTGATCATACTATTAAATGTAGTGTTTATACTATTATGTTTCCATATTGTTGTATAAACTTGTTATGCTTGCTATCCTGTATGTTAGATAAATGTGATATGTATGTATATATGCTCATGGGTCATATGGCTTATTGCATTAATAAAGTATTCGTATTGTTAGATATAGGTATACCTGCCTATCCTATATTAAATGAATGCATCCAGTATACATGCATCATATACATGGTGGAATATTTTGAGAATACGCTACTGTTTTCATCCGGTCTACCTTACAAGTTGAGAAAGAGTTGGAACAAATTATTGCTGGGACGCTCTTCTGAATGCTTTAAAGTTCCTTCAGACTTAAATACATAGTCAATAACAATGTTGATTTTTCAGATTTTTACGCGCAAAATTTCCCTTTGATCTTTTCTTATAACAACACTTTTTTTTAAACAGCATTCAGATTTTTATATTTACCACAAGTCAATATCTTAAGACATGACCCCATATCGTACAGGAAAGTTTACATCGAAAATTACATAATTAGTTCCACTTTGTAAAAACATGGGAAAACATGTTGGTGTATATTTACACCTAAAAGTCCTTTCGCTTGCTTCCGATGTTCTAGAAGTTGTTGTAATATTGTCCGAGCATGGTCAGTCCGCCATTGGGCATAAGCAGACTTGTAGCTCTAGTAACCCAACCATCACCATTAAATCGCGTAGCAAACCAAGAATAACGGTAAACGTAATGGGCCGCCTCAAGTCTTGGTAGCGCCTGCTTCATAAAGTGGAGCTCCTGCCATGGATTGTGGGTCTTTGGGCAAGAGAATTCTGTCAACCATATCTTCTTGTGGAAACGATTGTACAAATCTTTGAGGTAGTGCATCAATATGTTGGCGTCGCACCAGTAGCCATGGGTTGCCAAGTAGTCCACTCGACAACCACTACAGTGAACCTGTGACAGACAATGAAATGAATAATAATGTGAGCTGCTGCCATAAGATGGTTATATGTATGAAATCTTTGAATTTGTGGCAATACATGTACCAAGCTCTGACTTGAAATTGATTTTTTTTCAGCACTGCAAACCTAGTATTTTATGTGCCACAAAGTTTTGGCCACAAAAAGATTTGATATGACCTTACATGAAATATTTCCTGTTGTTTGCTTTTTTCGTTTCGGGTAAGGACTGGATAATGTTTGAAACTGAATAGCCTACTTGGCAGATACTTTCAAACATTCTACTGCACACAAAAGTGCTTATATTGAAAAGTCTGATTAAGCAAGCGCAGCTTGAAAAGACAATGATTTTGTTCAAAGCAAAATTTTGTTACAGTTCGGGTCATAGTGCAGGCCGCTTTGTAAGTCCCGTGTGCATTTTTTGGTAAAAGTGTCAAACATACATTTTCTTGTAGAAAAATATATTCTGTTTAAGAAAAAAGATGTTTCCAATTTTTTCTTGCTGTTTTAACGTCATAGTGACGTCACAAAGTGATGCACCCATTTTTAGGTTACTTAAAGCTTGAAAATTGAGCGCTATGAATTCCAGCTGGAATAAACATGTATTGTTTGATCAGTTGTGTTAATATTACTGACTACATGTTGTTTTGGAACATAACCTCTGATTCAGAATTTTTAAAGAGGTTTCATTAACGTCAAAGTGACGTCAGCATGAGAAAAATGACGTCAGTACAAATATAAACGATCCGTTATAGTGAAAGCTCAAATGACATACCTCAACCCTCTGAGTGATATTACAGACATAGTTTGTCTCCATAATCAATCTTTAATGTATAGAATGAGGAATAACCCTCTGAATATCTTAAGTGCACCAAATGACCTTTTGAAGTTTTCTAAATTATTTGGATTAAAACAATGCCAAACTTCCACACTGAGATTTAACTTAAAAGAGGGCTGCTTGCTCGTTTCAACTATGTAACAGAAAATATATTGCACATTTGACCATTTGCAATATAGTGAACGATTACGGGAGCAAATAATGAGAGGAATTATGAGAACATTTATGAGATCAAAAAAGATGAAAGCAAATAGACAAAAATACTGTTTGAGTAATGGAATTTCCTAAAGAAAACGCTGAAATTATGGAATGATGTTCAAAATGGCATTAAAGAATCTAAAGTGTACTATAAAATGATTTTTGCAAGAATTTAATTCCAGTATAGATATTGTATGGAAAAAAGACCTGCATGCAACAACCATCCTGCGGATTGCGACAACATCTTCAAAAATACATACAAATTTTACAACAAGATAGCACACTTCTATATATCTCCTCAATTTACCCTGCACTTGAACATTGATAAACAGCCTGCAGACTGTACTTCTTTCAGTCCTCATCGTCAGAATTATCTGAGTCAGTTTCTCGAATCCCTTTGATATCTTATAAGGATACCGTATCTGAAGCATTCTGGCAATCATCGGAACAGTCACAGAGTTCTGTGCGTTTCATATTTGCATGCATGCAACTGCACTTTGAACTCGCGCAGCTTGAGGCTTTGCATGAGCACTTTATACGCACGAGGACATATAGTGGCATAGGTAGACCGGATGATCTTACAGGCACAAGTCTGTCATTCTCAAGAACCAACCTGTAATTTGTTGTTGGTGGTAGGTCTTTGCACGGTTCAACAGTTTCACCCAGATCATAGTGATAAAGTGTGCTTTGCTAACGTGCTGACGTAGAGTTACCAGTGTTGATGGTAGTTTTTCTCCTTCTGCGTGTTTTTGAGAAAACAGGTAACATGTACATTGCGGTAGGTTCACAATATCTGACCCTTTTGGGCAATACAGGCGGCAAATAAATTTTTCTAAAGCGGCAACTGTTTCAGTAGATGGTAGATCAACTCCTCTACTTAGATTCCCGAATGCTCTTAATACGTCTGAGGAAGCAGCCCTGAAAAGTTAGGAAGCACCTTTTCTTTGTCTTACCTGCAAAACCGCCGGTTGTATAGGCTCCAGTAAATGCATGAAAACCGAGGAGACCGTCTGCCTTTTCTTTGCCCAGCTTTTCATGAATGTTCTTCAGAGGTATTTGTCGTCGTGTTTGTCAACGTCCTGTTATGAAGACAGTGCTTGGGCACAGCTATGGGTATTTGTTTAGTAGCAGAAGAAAAACATCTGTATCAGGTGAAAATACTTGCAGACTATCTACTTGTCTGTTAGAATTACTTGCATCTAAGGCTTGGAGCACTATCAATGTATCTGCTTCTTCATGCTCATGCTTCTTGGGATCTTTTGAGAACTCTTCAAAATTGCTTTCAACCACTGTGTCATGGACTACAACAAAGCGTGTATTAGGTTTGTTCTGAAAACGACTTAAGAGCTTTCTCTGAAAGATACTTTGTCAGTTCGGCCGTAGTATCGATGTTGGACAAAAACTGCTTGAGGGGTATATTGGCAATGTTTGTATTAGCGCTTACACGATACTTGATTTCGTTCCCAGCGGTTCGTTTCTCTCTTGTTTTCTCTTTCAAAGGCGAGGCTAAATATCTGTCGAAAATAAGTCGAACCTCAGAGTATGACAAAGTTTCTCTATCAAGTCTTCTAATAAATGCTTCTGCAAAATCTTGACAGGTCTTCATACGAGATTGATCTTTCTTTTGGATATGGTTTACTAAAGCCATTCCATCTATTATCAACACTTTATAGCTATCATCCCAATTGTTGATCTCCATTCCTGCATCGGAAGGGGTCGGTCCCACTACTTCAGCCTATTGTCTTCTTGCTAATTCTGTTCGTCCTTTGGCAAGTCCTCCAATGCATGGAGAATACTTGCTTTGTCGTACGCTAGAAGCATCTCACATCAGCTGAGAAGAGAGATCTTGGCACAGCAGAGAATTCATACTGCTCAATCGTTTGTTTTGTGATTATTTCAGGTCTGCTTCTCATGATGATGAGAAACCGTGCCAGCAGATTTCTTTCTTCGCGCAGTTCTGTGACCTTTTGTCCAATCTTTGTTTTCACTAGCTTTGAACTGTTTCTACACAACTTTAGGGACAGTTTTTTCATCGGGTCCCAGAAGAATTTCGCATCTGTGTTTTTTTATTCATTTACAAACTGTTCAAATGCTTCTTGTCCAATCTGATCTCTGTTCATTATGTAGTCTTTAACGTCATCCTTCATTATCGATCCCATTTCAGTGTTGCAAAATATCCTGCTCCTTGCATTTCAAACGAGGTCATGGTGCTTTGTGCGCTGCTGTTTGATACTGACTCCATTCAAATCCCCAATCTCATTTACAAGTCAAGCAAGCTCTGGTGCAATAAAGAAAAATTTGTCAAGAGTTGCCTCTTTCTGTGTGATACCTGTGATTCCGCCGATAACTTTAATTGTTCGGTTCTCTTATTCAATTCCGTGATCTGGACCTGTTGAGCAGAAAGGAATACTGCTCTGTGTCACACAGAAATCGCCATCCTCTAAAGCTTTCCATGTATCAGGATCAGAATTTCTAACCTCAGCATTTCTGCACAGTACAGGGGACTAAGCCTCGCGTAGTTCAAATGATCATGTGCAAAGAAATACTTGCATAGCTCCTCCTGTGCAGCGAGATGCAATCGCCGTTCACCCTGTCGTGATGCTCTTATGTGTCTGAGCATGCACTCAAATTGTTTCATGTAGTTCCTGAGGAAGGGGTCCATTCCCATGAGATGCTCATCAGTATGATTCAAATTAGTCAGAAAACCAACTTGCTAAATTGCTGCTACCATCTTTACATGATCTTCTTTGATCTGCAAGGGTTCCTGTATATTCTTAGCATTGACATCTGAAGCTGCTTTTTCGATCTCTGATTTGCCATCGAATCCATTGTCCCACAAAACAGGTACCAACAGACTGTACAATGTAATCAGGGTAACCATATGGGCTTCCATGGCGCTGTAGAGATGTTTAGCTTCAATTATTTGTCTGACAGTTGTAGGTGAATACATTCCCGCTTCACCGCTTCAACCCAGAGCTGGTCGATGCCTCTACATTCTATATACCTTCCTATGGCCTTTAACGCGGAAAAAAACTGTATGCAGTTCACAGATCCGTAATACAAACTTTCCAGTCATATCCCCTTTCAAAAATAAGCCTCTGGGCTGTCTCATAAAACTGTAAATCTAACATGACTACAGTTGGCTTTCCCTCTCCGACTGTCATAACACTTATATTCTGTGCTCTCTTCAAAGCAGTGTATAATCCCGGCCAAGATGTTGGTGAGTGTCGGATCAAAGGAGGAACAATGGCTACATTTGTTTTTGTTCCTGTTGTAGTAATTTATGAGTTATAAGCATTCCATGTTGGGATGCACTCCGAAAATCCACCTTCGTGTGTTTCAGCTACTGTGTCAAGGTCCTCAGTTCCGATATTAACGCCACTTGATGTATCTAATCCTGTCTCTGGTTCAGAAGAAGGCGCTACGTCCTCAACCGAGATGTTAGCATCTACGCATGGATTATCACCTCTGATGCAACTAGCTATTGTCCATGCAAAGTCCCTTATACCCATATGCGGTATATGTCACTGATACCATGACGACGTTGCACTGGTTCAAACTTCAGTTTAGGTGTCTGGCAGGATAACAATGTGAAGGGAATTGCATCTGTCAGCCACTGCTTCCCGATTCCTTTTCATTCTTCGTCTATTTCTTTTTGATACATAACAATTGCCGTACCATGTAGCGTATCCTTGCCGGTAGGCCTCGCCTTGAAGGAAGTCTATGTTGTCTCTTGCAAAAAACACTGACTTGTTTCTGACAACAAATGGTGGTATGTATTGGTCGTTACACTCATTTAACCTTTTTGTCACAGCCTTCTACAGTACCTCTCACGTATACCGAGCCGTGAAGCAATGTCAACTAGTGACTTCTTTCGGTCTGTTGGTGCAACAGAAGAGATACATCCAGCGAAAAGGCAGTTTCACTTGATGGTTTGAATTTGTCGTCCGCTATTGGTGAAACATAATTGATCTGTCGGTCTGATTTGAATGCGTTTACGATATGCTGGGATATGTTGATGCGATTTTGTGCAGAACAGCTTGCTTTCTATCTGCTTGAACATAAGGACATTGAAGACTAATCAGACTGGGCGGATGTCGTGGCTGATTTGATTTTTCGCCGGACGAAAGCCAAAATCGTTGCAGCTCATTTTAGTGTATGACATATAATGATCTTTCCGCCATACCGGAACTCAGGTTCTTTTCTGCAACCAGTTCCGGATTTTTGGATTCGGTTTTATGCAATAAATCTGTCTGCTCATGAGATAACCTGTCTTGTACAATCTATACAACGAGCAAAGATATCAATCAGCTTGTGCATCCGCACAGTCTCACCAATATTTTCGTTGTTCACTCTTTCGAAGAATTCACACATTTGCTACTTCAGGAATCAATTAAGTCTGAATGACTGGCCCAACGGACCGGTTTTGCAGTTTTTCTGATGATTAGGTTCATGCAACGTCAATATACTTATGTTATAATATGTTTTTGTTCATTTATACCATTTATTTATGCTGTAATTTGCTTTCAATCACATGGTACACGCAAATTTCCAGAATTATATTTTTTGTACGCAATATGTTTTTTTTCCCGCATACTAGCGTGAAACCGACGTCAATTTGACGTTAAAGTGAGGTCCACATTGAATCAAAATTTCATTTTGGTCCTCCTACAGACGTTTTTAACCACTTAAAGAAAACAAACAGCATAAAAATGCGATTATTTTAGGTGTAGATAAAAACATCAGATATTTGCTCTTTGATACATGAGAAAACACGGTACGTCACGTTGTGACGTCACTGTGACGTTAATACTGCAAGCAAAAATTGGAAACATATTTTTCCTTAAATGGCATATATTTCTCTACTGGAAAATCGATAGTAATCACTTTTACCAAAAAATGCACACGGTAGCCCAAATTTCGACACAGCGGCCTACACTATCAGTTTCTATATGTATTGAGCCCCGGTAACTCAGTAGGTTAAGCACTGGCCTGCTGATCAAGCCGCGTCCCGGGTTCGAGACCCGCTGGAGGCGGAAATCTTGTCCATCGTAAACTGGGTTCTACTGCACACAGCCGTTTCATTATCACCCACCCATCGCCCTGATGCGACTGAAATACATGTACAGTTAAAAAGAACGTAAAATCTATCCAATCCCATTCCATCTTGATAAGATAAGGTAAAGGGTAACTGATACTTTCGGGCATTTTCATTTTGGCCGCCCTTCCAACTGGGGTCCTCTCTTACCACAAACAATTTTCTTCTCTAGGAGTAAGACTAGAATCCAGTTTGAAAGGCTACATTATTCAGGGGAAAAAATGAGCCGCGACACGAGAAAATCAACAAAGTGGCGCATATCGCCCAGCGCAGCCTCAGATCAGCTTTGGCGTCCACCAAATCTTATCAGAGTCTTCGCTAAAATGCGCTAGGTAGCTAAGGGTCTAAGCTATATTCATGCGGAAAGCGAATACTCTGATCAGACTGGGCGAATGCCCAGGCTGATCTGAGTCTTCGCTGGGCGCACATGCCTCTTTGGTGGTTTTCTCGTGTCGTGGCTCAGATAAAGTCACAGACTGTTTCCCTTTGAAAAAATCGCGCAAAACTAAGTGTTTATTTACCGTAATTAGGCAGTCAGCACAGTCACGTTGAAAAATGTCGCATCAAAGTCGCTAAGCTTTAAAAAGTTGCATCAACGTCTATTCAACGTTGCTTTTATCGATGTGTAAACGCCGGCGAATCACTCGATTAGCTTAATGTTAAGTTTGTAAGTGATTCGTCGGCGTTTACACATCCATGGAATCTACAAAAATAAAATTCATTTAATTCAATTTCGGCCAGCTTTACCCTCGTAACTCAAAATTGTCAGCTATACCGTGTATTATAGAAATCGCCACAAAGAAAATAGTTCCAAGTACTTCCAGGTTTATGGACCAGGGAATTTATAAATTATAAACGCCGATTTCTGTTTGTTGTCGACCATTTAAAATGATAGAAATTAGCTTAAGAAAGTAAGGTTGGAATTATTAAAACAAAATAAAGAATGACGAACCGGAAGACAGGTCGCTTGTGCCTGTTCCCACCATTTGTTCATATGTAAATGGATTTTAAAGGGGATTGAGAATGGTATATTTGAAACGAACATTGAAACGATGCCACCGGGAGTTTTCTTACAAAGGAGGAAATGGACAGCAGACAAGATAAAAATTAAAAAACAAAAAACGAAATGAGTTAAAACTTACGTAAAAGAATTCATGAAACCAGTCTGGAGAGTTCATGATGCAAATTCCACCTTTTGTACAAGGAGCAGCGGAGGGGCTTACCAACTTTTTACCATGGGTGTGTTTCTCAAGTTCCCGCCAGTGTTGCGCTGCCTGCCATGGCGTCATATTAGCCTGGGTCTTAAAATTAGGCTCGTTGAAGCCTAGCACATATCTTGCATTGTGTGGTATTTTCAATGGAACATCGTAGGGGCGTCTCCATGCCCAGACCATGGGGACACGCCCTCCTTTAAGGTGGCCACGACAGTGTTTGTTTCTGAAGTACCAAGGTTGCTGGTTCCAGTCGTACCTGTAGAAAAACAACGTGCGTTGCACACTTAGCAGGCACGTTTTTATTTCTGAAAACAAAATCCACTCGTAATGCACTTTCATTTAGATTACAAAACCTGAAGTTTCTGAAAATGAAACGGGGCTCTCCGGACCCAATTTTTTTCCCAAAAATCATCCCATTCCACCTTTAGACACATATCTGTCTCCAGCAGTCCCAACAACAGAAAGCTTTTTAAAGCTGATAATGTCTGATAAGTCTCAGAAAAAAATCCCTTTCAATTTTATACATTTTTATGCATGCACATAACCCAAGGACAGCAAGCCCTTCGTTCGGGAGGAGGGGAATACTTATTGTCATTTGAGCCGCGACACGAGAAAACCAACAATGTGGTCGGGCGTCCGCGCAGAATCAGATCAGCCTGGGCATCCGCCCAGTCTGACCAGAGTCTTCGCTGTCCGCATGAAGGTAGCTTAGTCCCTTGGCTACCCTTTAAGCGCTTAGCGAAGAGTCTGATTAGACTGGGCAGATGCCCAGCCTAATCTGAGTCATCGCTGGGCGCACAACCGCATTGTTGGTTTTCTCGTTTCGCGGCTCATTTAAAGCTTCTCAATTCTAAGCATTGGAACAGACAGGTCTTAGCAAACAATGCAGACCAAGATTGTGCTATGATTCTGGATCTTTTGTAAGCATTACTGCATCGTAAAATCAAATTGTTCGATATCTAATACAATTGCGGTTATTATTTTGGGTGTCCAAAATTTAAAATCTTTTACGGTTTTATAAACACAAACATACATACCACCATCTTACGTTAGTAAATGCTTTAAGATCCCCGCATTTATAAGATTCCCAAGGTACAGCTAGGCCTTTCTTCCAAGAATGAGAATAGACATCAGCGATGCAGGCTAAAAGCAAAACAGTCACCTTCATATTTCTTGTCACCTCGAAGTCCCAGTAGAAATGCCCGAAAATAGAAAGTGTCATACATGTACATATGTATCTAAGCGGTATCAAGCAAAAAGATACCATGCGGCAAGTGCGATGGATGGATGACTTGATATTTAACGTCATTTTCAATAGTATTTCAATTATATTAGGAAGATGGGAGGATGGAAAAGAAAGGATGTGTGCAATGAAACCCCAGTTACGGTTGAGAAGATTTCCGACTTCAGCGTGACTCAAACCCAAAACCGCTTTGAATGCGCATCCGCGCAGTCTGAGCAAAGCCTTTCCTGTTGTACAAACAATTGATAATTTTTAGTGAAAGTGAAGACCTTGGCCAGTATGTGTAAAATGTTCACGCTGATTTCAGTTGTTGTATGCACATGGCTTAGCGTCCATTGCAATGGTGCGAAGTGTTGGTTCAATGTAGGACAAGGACTTGTGCTTGCAGTTGGAGGTGAATGGTAGCTGCCTGTTCTCCAAGCACTGACGGTTTCTGTCTCGAAGGGCGCCATTTACGCCCCAAAAATCGATCAGTCAAAATCCCATTTCACGCGAGGCCACTCATTTGTAAGTTATTATAAAAACATTGTTGGATGAGTTCCGTAATTACTCACCTCGTCTAGGATGTTCAAGGTAAATGTCCTTGTGCCAATATAAAAATCCGTGTTAAAATAGGATCTGAACAGTTTCAGGATGTCCGGCAATTTAAAAGTTACCATAAGGCAATGCCTTAACATAGACATTGACTTAATTAAGACATCGAATGCATTCACAACACCCCCAACAATATTTTCTCATCTTCATACTCTGCATCTGGTAAGCAATTTGAGCCGCGACACGATAAAGAAGCTATTCACACCTGGTCAACTATGTTTTCAAGGATATTACGAAACGAAGGAGCTGTTACGAAACGAAAAAGTCATAGTTACCAAACGACCTGGTAACTATGACTTTTTAACATCTGTTTTTCGTTTCGTAACAGTTCTTATATATACATAATTAACCAGTGGGTGAGTGAGCTCGAGTCCCATCAACAACGAGGTTATATGGAGACGGGACCTCGGTTAAAAGTCTCATCCGAAAGACCGGAGAAGCGGGGGATCGATCTTGGGACCCATAGTTAACCATGGGTGGTTATACATCCAGGCGGTTTTGACGTTCGTGTGAACACTGCAGCATACATTTCTTTGCCAAAAAAAAAAAGATAAAATAAAATAAATAAAAACTCTTTGTAACATTTTTCCATGGCAAACAATATGCTACGTGGAAACGCCAAATGTTTGGCAAATTTTCTTTTGATTTATTGATTGTTTTAGGTTTAACGGCACTTTGAGACAGTATTTCAGAGAGAGAGAGGGAGAAAGAAGAGAGAAATGACGGACGAGAGAACAAAATGTCCAAAAACCCCACCCGCCCCTACTGCAAGCACAGTAGGCCCTTGCCCTGCTATTATCAAACTCTGCAGGGTGCCCCGGCACTTGAAGTTACACGCAGCACCATCCGACCCTCCGCTCCCCTCCCCAAATTTCCTTTGCTATAATTTCTATGACAAAGAAACTTTGCTCGTGTGAACGCAGCTGGAGCGATCAGGGACTAGAATCAGAGGCAGTTGGCCAACCTCGTATGACTCCGATGTCCTTCGGATCCCAGATCATAATGAGGTTTGCCGATTGAAACCGAGCTGTTAGTCTCTGGATATTTTCATCCTAACCACCAATCATGCATTCCCACCCACCACACGCCAGGTTAACACGCGATTCCATTCCTGCTTGGTAATTAAAAATTCAAGCTTCAACGGATGGCCAAACTACAACAATGCTTTTCAGTCCATACGTATGTAAGGGGTCACAGCCTATATGTTATATGGAGGACGAGCAGAAATTATCCTAAAGTTATCATAAAATTCTGCGCTTCCTCAGCAGAAATTATCCTAAAGTTATCATAAAATTCTGCGCTTGTCTGGACCCCTGAAATATGTTAATTGGGAGTACCAGTTTGCTAAAGATTGCTGGCTGACCAGCACAGAAGTGTACTCACATTTCATATAATTTGGTCTGTCCTCTTCCAGAAGTTTTGTGATAACTCTACTGGCTGGCGACCAGTGATGGCCGTTTTTTGTTACTCTTTTTATCTTGTAACGGACATATAGTGATTAGTGATTCTATATTTTGGTTTAATAAACTAGGGGTAACTGTCGTTATAATACTGATTTATTTTTTTAAATAGACCATAACTTGTGCCTGTGACAAATCCTCAAACTAGGTCACCAAAACGCATTGAAATACGAGCGTGGCGTACCAGTGATGGCCGTCACGAATGCCATGCGTTGAATGATGCATTTTTCAAAACCTTGTTGTGGATTTAAACTTTGATGATATGTCATTGTAAGTCTGTGGTCTTTGTCAGAATTAAATAGTTTTAGCGCGTTCAGCACAGATAGAATATAAGCAACAATCAGAAACGGACTTTAAAACTCTGACGTAGTCATTTCGTAGGCGCACGCTACATTACGTCGAAAACAAACATAAATAATGGTTACACATGTGCTGTCATTTACAAGAATTTGGATGCTTTTTTGCAGGCTTGTTGCAGGTTATACCTTTTTCGTCATAGGTAATCATTTATAAAACAATTTGTTCATGTTTATTTCTGTATTTAATTATGTGTGTATCAAGGGTTGTGATCCCCGGCAAGGCAATAATGTTGGTATGAGGGTAGCTTTGGGAAATTGTTAACCTTTTGCCTTCCGGTGAGATAATTTAACCAGTCTTTTTTTGGGAGTTCCTTTTGTTTCCTTTTACAAAATGGCCAAATCTGAGACGGATCAAATACGTAATTGCGTGTGCAAAATGCAAACGGCCACCACTGGTACGCGGCCACCACTGGTCGCACGCCAGTACTTCAAAGCAAATATTTTGCATAAACACGGCTTTTATTCATTCGAGTCGAATAGCCTTCTTATATTTTGTCTTTGCAGAAGCTTGATATTTCTTTTCCTGATAGAAATGGTTGGTTGGTTGGTTGATTTGATGCTTAACGTCCACGGTAAACAACTACGGTCATGTCGGGACGGACAGTTAACCTAACTACACTCTTCCTGGGCAGGCTTAGATCTCCTAAGCGGTTAACCAGTACTAAGAAATGGAATAAAGTATTTACTAGGCGGGCACGATTGGCCTGAAATACTGTCGAAGGGGCCTAAGGCCCGAAACATCCAGCTCTATATTGGACTACACGTATCGGCCACACGCATCTTTAATTATCAGTTCACATACGTTTCATTTCTTACTGGGCCACATACGTTGCTTAGAATTCCATACGGCTTATCGATCATGTACTGGAATCTTTAGGATCAAATTTTAGAAAAAAAAAAAAGATGTCAAATAAATTCTGGGTCTAAATTTCTTTCTTATGTAAATTCTTTTAAATCCTATAAGAAAGTAGGTTAGTGGATGAAGCTTGGTTTAAACATTTTATTTCGCTTTTTCAGTTGACATACTTTACAAACATACATGACAATAGTACAAGTTTGGGATTAGAACGGGAGCAAGGATTTTTTAAAGCTCTCCCTGGATGAAGCTTACAGTATGTGTCAAGGGAACTCCTGTAAATGGCTTTCAAGATTTTTCAAGTTGGGCGGAGCCTTAATCACTTCAGTTAGAACCACATGTCAGCATTTTCTATCCTATTCGAAATAAATCTATATATTTATCTCTAAATTGCATCTGCCAATCAGCTAGCAGCTTTGGTCACCTAATAGAATTGACCTGTGTTTAAAAATGTAGTGGCACTTAGTGATACTACTACACCGCGTCCATATTGATCCTTTTCTGCCATTTGTGGAACTGATCAAACATGCCCAAAACAACAATGAAAACTGGTCAATAAAATTAACATTCAACCAGTCACGATCTTTTCTAAAATGCTTCCGTAGCAAAGGCTATTCCTAACATTGTCTACGCCCATTGCAATAACACTTTAACAAAAGTCAATACCTGTCAGAACTAGAGTTGGTAGTAAGCATGGCAGTAAGTATGTTTTGATGTTGTATATGTATTTATGTCCCCCCACCAAAGGTGAGGGGGGACATATTGTTTTCAGTGCAGTTCCCGGTGCGTTGGCGTCGGCGTCCCACTCTTGTATGCGCGATATCTCTTGAACCAATTGATGGAATTTCACCAAACTTGCATGGATATATCATTGGGACAAGGTCAAGAGCTGATTAGATTTTGGTGACCTTGACCTAATTTTCAAGGTCACAGGAGAACTTAAATAGCGTTAAAATTTCTTGTATGAACAATATCTCCTGAACCAATGGATGGAATTTCACCAAACTTGCATGGATATATCATTGGGACAAGATCAAGAGCTGATTAGATTTTGGTGACCTTGACCTAATTTTCAAGGTCACAGGAGAACTTAAATGGCGTTAAAATTTCTTGTATGCACAATATCTCCTGAACCAATGGATGGAATTTCACTAAACTTGCATGGATATATTATTGGGACAAGCTTAAGAGCTGATTAGATTTTGGTGACCTTGACCTCATTTTCAAGGTCACAGTAGGACTTAAATGGAGTGAAAATTTCTGGTATGCACAATATCTCCTGAACCAGTGGGTTGAATTTCACCAAACTTGCATGGATATATCATTGGGACAAGTTTAAGAGCTGATTAAATTTTGGTGACCTTGACCTTATTTTAAAGGTCACTACAAGACTTAGCTGACAACTTCTTGTACCCATGATATCTCTTGAACCAAGGATTGAATTTCACCAAACTTGCATGGATACATCATTTGGACAGGTTAAAGAGCTGAAAAGATTTTGGTGACCTTGACCTCATTTTCAAGGTCACTGGCGGACTTAGATGACAATTTCTTGTAACCACTATATCTCTGGAACCAATTGACGGAATTTCACCAAACTTGCATGGATATATCATTGGGACAAGTTTAAGAGCTGATTAGATTTTGGTGACCTTGACCTCATTTTCAAGGTCACAGGAGGACTTAAATGGGATGAAAATTTCTGATATGCACAATATCTCCTGAACCAATGGGTGGAATTTCACCAAACTTGCATGGATATATCATTGGGACAAGTTTAAGAGCTGATTATATTTTGGTGACCTTGACCTCATTTTCAAGGTCACTACAGGACTCAGCTGACAATTTCTTGTACCCACGATATCTCTTGAACCAATGGATGGAATTTCACCAAACTTGTATGGATATATCATTGGGACAGGTTTAAGAGCCTTTTAGATTTTGGTGACCTTGACCTCATTTGCAAGGTCACTGGAGGGCTTAGATGACAATTTCTTGTACCCACTATATCTCTTGAACCAATGGATGGAATTTCACCAAACTTGCATGGATACATCATTGGGTCAAATTTAAGAGCTGATTAAATTTTGGTGACTTGACCTCATTTTCAAGGTCACTGGCGGACTTAGATGACAATTTCTTGTACCCACTATATCTCCTGAAACTGTGGATGGAATTTCACCAAACTTGTATGGATACATCATTGGGTCAACTTTCATAGCTGATTAGATTTTGGTGACCTTGACTTCATTTGCAAGGACATAGTCATCTATGAAGGATATCTTTAGAACCAGTGGATGGATTTTCTCCAAACTTGCCTAGTATTTTAATTCCACAGGTTTTTTATTCATAAGGGGGGATTGGAAAGGGACTGGTGGGGGGACATCAGTTTTTCTCTGAAAAACATTTCTAGTTTGATCATATATTTGCTCTTCTCATATGTATTCTGTTAGGGCGAGGGGCACATAGTGCCTGTATGCTCAATTAACTTTGAACTAAATACCCCCTGCGTCTAACAGCTGGGCATGTAGCTTTGTCATCTAAGTTTTACATTTACACAGAATACATGTTATGACAACTACAAGTGCACATCTGCATGTCAATATGTGTTCACATACTTAATACCAATCAAACGGTTTAGGAGAAGTAGCGACAACAAACTCTGTTTTCAAAGACTACAAAGCTGGAAACCCCTTTTGAGAAAAACTGAACCATATGTGTCAACTCTTTCCTTCTCCTGTATCTATACACCAAATCTGAATAAAATGGAAGTGAAAATGGCCGAAAAAACCTTCAAGATAGGGCAAAACATATAGAAAAGGGGCTTAACTCATGCAAAAAGGCTAGAATTTTTAAATAAAAACCTTAATGCACATCTTCATACCAATATGTGTTCACCTACTTAATTTCAAGAAAAATCCATCAAATGGTCCTGGAGGAGCAGAGATAACAAACTTCTCTTATGAAACTACAAAAGGACATAACTCAGCAGGAAAACCTTTCCAAAAATAACTGAACAATTCATATCAGCTCTTTTCTTGTGCTGAATCTAGTAACCAAATCTGAATAAAATTGAAGCAAAAATGACAAAAAACCCTATAAAATAGGGCAAAAAATATAAAAAAAGGGGCATAACTCAGGCGAAAAGGGGCAGAATTTAAAATAAAACCCCTAATGCACATCTTCATACCAATATGTGTTCACAAACTTAATTTTAAGGAAATCCGTCGAACCATCTAGGTGTTGCGATAACAGTTTTTTTTACGAAAAATATAAAGGGGCATAACTCCGCAATAAAAAGCTTCCAGGAAAAACTAAAAAATACGTATCAATTATTTTCTTATGCTGCATCTATGGACAAAATTTGAAACAAATCGGAGCAAAACCCTAGAGCACATCTTCATACCAATATGTGTTAACATACTTAATTTCAAGAAAATCCGTCAAACCATCTAGGAGGAGTTGCGATAACAAACTTTATCCACGAAAAATACAAAGGTGCATAACTCTGCAATAAAAACCTTCCAGGAAAAACTGAAAAATATGTATCAACTATTTTCTTATGCTGCATCCATGGACAAAACTAAACAAATCGGAGCAAATTTAATATGTTAAGGACGGACGGACGGAAAGACGAACGGACGGAAGAACAACGTCAAAACAGTATACCCCCCCCCCTCAAACACAGTTTGCGGGGGGGGGGTATAATAAGGAAAGGCGTTTTTACAGCTCCTGCCTATAGTTTTTGCAAACGATCCGTCACATACATCGACCCATATGCAAACTTCCTTACCGTATAATGAGAACAAGCAGAAAATTAGAGTGATTCTTATTCGGTTAATATATGCAGCTTGCATTATTTCAAACCGGATAAGTTGGTTAATCGAATCAACGACTCGCAGAAATTACGCCTCCTCATCGTAAAGAAGTAATATTGTCTGAATGTCTATGCCTTTAACTCTTTAAGCACATAAAAGCAGACGACAAAATTTACGTCCGCAAAAATTAAAAAAAAAATGCCTTGTCCAAGACATTTGATATTGAGAATTCAAAGACTAGAGGGCAAACAGTGTAGATGTAGATAAGGCGGCTCATTATGAGCCGCCTCATCAGGATCTACGCTGTTTGCAAATTTTGCTAATTTCGTCACTGGGGTTTTTAGAGTTAAGACAGGGACACAAGAAAATGAAATTCGTGGACAGTGAAGACACGCAGTCTGATCAGTTTTACGCTTGTTTGGATCAACAATCTGTAATTTCTGGAAGTCTTTAGCGGTAAAGTAGGATACAGTTAAGGACTGCCAGTCTGTGCGGAAGCACAGGCTAATCAGAGTCGTGTTCTGACATGGTTTATCTTTCCTCGTGACAAGATTCAATTTTATGATTTCATTAATTTATTTTTTGCTTCGGTGCTTGTAGCTAGCGTCTACTATAGATGCAAAATAATGCCGTTATTATATGAGCCGCGACACGAGAAAACCAACAAAGTGGTTGTGCGCCCAGCGCAGACTCAGATCAGTTTTACGCTTGTTTGGATCAACAATCTGTAATTTCTGTAAGTCTTTAGCGGTAAAGTAGGATACAGTTAAGGACTGCCAGTCTGTGCGGAAGCACAGGCTAATCAGAGTCGTGTTCTGACATGGTTTATCTTTCCTCGTGACAAGATTCAATTTTATGATTTCATTAATTTATTTTTTGCTTCGGTGCTTGTAGCTAGCGTCTACTATAGATGCAAAATAATGCCGTTATTATATGAGCCGCGACACGAGAAAACCAACAAAGTGGTTGTGCGCCCAGCGCAGACTCAGATCAGCCTGGGCATCCACCCAGTCTGATCAGAGTCTTCGCTGTCCGCATGGAGGTAGCTTAGACCCTTAGCTACCCTTTTGAGCACTTAACGAAGAGTCTTGTCAAACTGGGCGGAAGCCCAGGCTGATATGAGCCTGCGCTGGGCGCATATGCCACTTAGTTAGTTTTCTCGTATCCCGGCTCAATTATTTTTTTGGCTGAGTAGGTTTATATAAACGTAATCAAGTAAGTGAGAGAACTTTGGTTTAACGTCCCATCACCATATAGGTCGTCATACGGAGACGGGGCCCCGGTTGAAAGTCTAATCAAAAACACCAGAGGAACGGAGGTTCGAATCTGCATATAATCTGGAAAAAGCAGTTATTCTTATTGGTGGTTTGCTAACGGCTCTTTGAGACATTATTTCAGTCTATATCGAGCGGTCTCCATGAGGGAGAGAGAAAAAGGGATATGATAGGCGAGAGAAAAAGAATATCCAAACAACCCCCACAGCCAGAGAAAAAAATACCCGAAAAAGTCCCAAAAGCACCTACTGCAAGCACAGTAGGCCCTTGTCCTACTATTATCTAAATTATAGGTCGTCCCGGCACTGAAAGTTGCCAGCACCATCGTCCGACCCGACCACTCCCCAATTAGTCTTTCAGCTTACTTATGACGAAATGCTTTTGTTGATAGTAAAAAAAAAGAAAAAGAAAAAAGGAAATGTTATAGTGTGTAACAAATGCCCCCGAAGGCCCATTAAACAGATTTTTGACTCCTGATAATGATATTGACTTGAGACATAGGAATCTAAATCTTGCATGGGGCATTTTCTCCTCATTCATGCTTTAGCTTCTGCGAATTTTGATCAAAATTGCATTAAAAGTTTTGGAGTAATCATGGAGGCACAATCTGACATTTACCTTCAAAAGAGAGAAAAATGGATAAATAGAAGGAAGAATAAGAGCAATGAGCCAGATTCTCAATCACATTATACAACCACTCATCATCCATTCCATTCTATTCTATAGAATAGAATAGAACATCATCCATATGTTTACCAAGTTTCTAGCTTCAGTGCTTTCTGAGAAAACTCTGACATAAATTTTCAATGTCAACATAGAGAAAGAAAAATGGTTAAAAATGGAAAAATAAGAGCAATGAGCCCAAGCCTCAATCCCACGACACGATCACTCAGTCTCCATATGTATACTATGTTTGAAGAGTCTAACTTGCACAGGTCCTGAGAAAACTGTGACACAAATTTAACTTCAAAAAACAGAAAAATGGACAAATAAAGGGAAGAATGAGAGCAATGAGCCCGATTATGAATCCTACGATACAACAACTCATTATTCATATGTATATGAAGTTTGAACATTCTAGCTTCAATACTTCCTGAGAAACTCTAATACAAATTTTCAATATTAACATGCAAAATATGGAGAGAAAGAAAAATAGATAAAAATAATAATATACAAGGAATGAGCCTGAGTCTCCATCCCACGATAAAATCATTCATTCTGCATATGTGTACCAAGTTTGAAGATTCTAGCTTTAATAATTCCTGAGAAAACTGTGACATAAATTTATCTTCAAAAGACAGTAAAATGGACAAATAAAGGGAAGAATAAGAGCAATGAGCCAGAGTCTCAATTCCATGATACAACAATTCATTGTACATATGTATACAAAGATCGAAGATTCTAGCTTCAATAGTTCATGAGAAAACTGTGAAACAAAATAATATTACGGAGTTACGGAATTACGGACAGACCAAATCAAGTATAGCCCCACTTTACAAAGTGGGGCTATAATCAAATCAAACAAATATTTGAGAATTTGCTCAAATTTGATATGACAGAATGGACAGACCAAATCCAGTATAGCCCCACTTTTTCATAGCGGGGCTAAAATTAATTCAAACAAGTATTTTGACAATTTGCTGAAATTTGATC
The DNA here is from genome assembly GCA_963989385.1 of Ctena decussata. NCBI lineage: Eukaryota > Metazoa > Mollusca > Bivalvia > Lucinida > Lucinidae > Ctena > Ctena decussata. The sequence continues at coordinate 45,811,886 of OZ022510.1, forward strand.
TGACAGATCGTGCACACTTCAACAGATCTCAGTTTATGTGTTTCTTCAGAAAACTGAAGACAAAAATTACAGTTGATTTTCATATACACAGCACAACATGATGAGCTGCAGAAACTACCTTATTAATCCTAATAAACTCTTCCAGTCTAATAAATGCCCCCTGTCTCTTCTAAAAACAATGTTATACTGACTTGCCAACCTCCGTAGTTTTACAAAGGGGAAGAACATGTATTTCTGTTTGCTTCTCTGGAGTATGTAGCTCTTCCAAATGGGGTCTTCTCTTCAAGGAAAGAGGGTTCATGTCTAGTTGTCCCATACATAGAGGATCTTACATGAGTGGTCATTTCATATGAGCTTTATGAAACTAGCCTTCGGCGAGTTTCATAAATTTCATATAAAAAGACCACGAGTGTAAGATTCTGTTTATCATATGACCCTTTACAACCAGAGTTTAACGCAATCAAACTGAACACTACGCATTGTTGACACGGACGTTGTCATTGACGTTAAGTGTACACGCCAAAGTGTTATTACACGTGTGGTCATGCGAAGTTTATGACACGACGTTATCCACTGAATAACAGCGACGTCATATGATAAAGATGACTCTGTGACTTTTCAAGGAACTATTCAGAAAGGTTAACAGCTAGGTTAAACAGCTGTATCTTTACCTCACACCCATGATAGATATTTTTCTTGCATACCTTTAGACTAACGATAATTGATATTCAAAGAACTTGGTAATGTGCATAATTATAGCGTTCAGGTTTCCATTACATTTTGAAAGTCGCCGACCCAAACAACAACCCAAATTCGGCTCTTTACATCAGTGCCCGACGTCATTATCTGGATGACTAATGACATTTTGCCGTTTTCCTAACGTCATAATCTGGAAAACTATCACTTGACAACGCAGGTACGTGGCCTCATATGCAAAAAAATGCATTGACTGTACGCAAGTTTTACCCAGTCCTGAGTGAGATAAAATATGTTGGTACAGGTGAAACTCATGAATATCTTAAAAATGTAGTTTATTCCATAAAAAAAAATCTAGGTAAAGTTACGGTTCTTGTGTTCTAAATACTGTCTGCTGATGTTTTATGTTACGTACTAAGTTTCCTGGAAATATCTCGCACAGTTTTTGAGTTATGGAGAGCTCACAATTTTCCTACTTAAATTTACAAAGTTCATAATTCTGTGAAAAATGTAGATGGAGATACGGTCCTTGTTCTCTGCACATTGCCTGATAATGCTTTATATTTGCACCAAGTTGCATGAAAATATCTTCAACAGTTTTAAAGTTATAGAGCTGACATGATTTCTATACTGAAAATTGCGAAGGGGATAATTCTGTAACAAGAGTTGTCAGAAGACAACAAAGCGCGCCTCATGGGTGCCTGATTCTCACAATCACTGAGCCATGAAATGTAGGTCACAGTAATCTATAAATAGTATGAGGTCATTCGGAATGCCAGACTGGTCCATTATATCAGGTAAAATGTTTATCCATCAACCACGGTTGGAAATATAAGACAAAACCACTGGGCCATGAATAACGGTAAAGGGCACAGGAGTCAGCACGGATGCGTTGTGGCTGCTGCAATTATAGACATATGCTATTTAACCAAGTATCAACTCTCTTGCCTCAAAGCTATCTTCAAAACTAAAAACTATGCCTTAAAAACAGTGCCAGACAGCAAAGTCAGTCAAGCGTGACATATAGGTCGACATACGACTGTGTGATGCAGCTGCTGCAGTCATATGGATGTGTATATATGTACTATTTAACAAAGTATCAACTCTCTTGCCTCAAAGGTATCTTCAAAACTAAAAATTTTGCCTTAAAAACAGTGCCAGACAGCAAAGTCAGTCAAGCGTGACATATATGTCAAGGACATACGATTGTGTGATGCAGCTGCTGCAGTCATATGGATGTATATATGTACCAAGTAGGATGATCATAGCTGCTGTAGTTTGTAAGATACAGAGTTGAACATCGAGTTAAACGCAATTCTTAACATTTGTTAACCTGATCACAGACGCCGACGCATACTCGGACTACGACGCCGGGGGTATAGCATAAGCTCTCCTTTGTATTTGCAAAGGCGCGCTAAAAATGTAGGTATAGTTACGGTTCATGTTCTCTGCACATCGTTTGATGATGCTTTATATTTGTGAAAGTTCCGTGAAAATATCACGGTTTCATAATTATGACATGCTTTCCATACTAAAACTTACAAAGGGTCACAATGCCATAAAGAGATTAGGTGGAGTTAGAGTTCTTGTTTTCACAAGGTCTTAGATGCTTCATATTTGAACAAATATGTTCTGAAAAGTAAGATCCTTTGGAAGCAATGAACACATCAAAGAACAGAAAATAACAAACTCGGTTTAATTGAGTCCGTTTATGACTAGCAATGAAACGCGCGACACTAGCCAGGCCCCCAGCACCGGGTTAAGCGGAACTCTGTTTTTAAAATTACTCAAATGAACTCAATAATCCAAAAAGACCAGAAAATATAATGTGCACTATGATGATGTACGAGGAGACGTTTTACAACCGCCACCTGGCACAAACACCATCTGCAGTGAAGATAAATATGTTCTGACAAGTAAGATCCTTTGGAAGCAAGGAACACACCAAAGAACAGAAAATAGCAAAGTTTTGTGAAAAGAAATAACAACAACAAAAACAGTTTAAGAGATATGGAGCAGAACCAATTTGTGACCGATGGCCAGAAAGACAAACAGACATATGGATAGATAGACAACTATGGGAAAACAATGGGTCTCCCCAGATGAGGGTGGTGGGGTCATAATATATTTTGCATTTTGACTAAACGTGGTTAGGAATTAATGAATGCCTTCTTGTATTTTCAGATGGAGACCTAAAAAAAACAAACATTTTTCAGGGGAACTATGAATCTCAAGAAATTAGAAAATTTGTGGACAGAATTACTCCTGGACATGTTCTTGCTTATGCTACAGGTGCATATCAAACACTAGCAGCTGGATTCCGAGAACATCCCCAAAAATTACCTTTGTTCGCAAGGTTTATTACAGATCATATGAGCTTGCCCATTTTGCCAACAACAGTACAGTTACTGAACTCTTTCACCTTTATATGGTGAAGGCACTAATGAATGTTGTTGCGTTTTCAGCTTAATAATATTATTGTGATGACATTTGAAAAGAAAACTGGCTTACATAAGTGTGCCTCAACTCAAATATCTCGAAAGGGCTCCAGAAGACCAGGTGTGGATGATGGGGAAATATAGCCATTACTGATCAGCACTTTTTATGGAGAAATAAAAGAAACAGGAATAGTATAAACGTATTCATACCAAATTTAGTGACAGATGCTGGTTTCTGTATTTAACTTCTTCAGTGTCGCTCCGTAAAAATGTATATGGAGTTGCGGTATTTATTCTCTGCAAATTGTCTGATAATGCTTTATATTTGTACCAAGCTGCATGAAAATATCATCAACAGTTTTAAAGTTTTCGAGCTGACATGATTTCAACACTGAAAATTACAAAGGGGGACGATTCTGTAACAATAAAGGTGGAATTTCGGTTCTTGTTCCCTTCACGTCGATTGATGATGCTTTAGATTTGTACAAATTTCCGTGAAAATATCACAAACGGCTTCAGAGTTATAGAGCAGACATGATTTCGATTCTAAAAGTTATAAAGGGTCATAATTCCATAAAAAGATAAGATGGAAATAGGGTTCTTCATTTTTGTACATGGTCTTAGATGCTTTATATTTGTACCAAGTTTTGTCAAAATATCTCAAATAGTTTTTGAGTTATGGAACAGACACAATTTGATGACAGGCGATAGACAGACAACTTTTGGAAAAACAAGCAAATTCGACGAATTTATGTCCCCCGCCTTGGAAACTAGGTCTCCACTTTATATACACTTAGTGTTTGAGCTGGAAAAGCGACTAAGTTAAAAATGTGAAAAAAGTAATAAAAAAAATAATGTGAGGATTGTATCCAAACCACATGCATATTTTCAGACCATGATCAAAACACCTGTGAAGTTTCCAAGGAATGGGCATAAAACTGTAGGAGGAGTTGAACACACAAGGTACCTACTATCTATTTACTTTGATAGTAAAAATGTATGAAAAATGGCTAAGTTCAATTTGAGAAAAAAGTAATAAAAATAATGTGAGGATTATATCCAAGCCACATGCATATCTTCAGACCATGACCAAAACACCTGTGAAGTTTCAAAGGAATCGACATTAAACTGTAGGAGGAGTTGCGCACACAAGGTACCCACTATCTAGTCACTTTGAAATGAGTAAGTTCAACTTGTGGAAAAAGTGACAAAAAATAATGTGAGGATTATATCCAAACCACGTGCATATTTTCAGACCACGACCAAAACACCTGTGAAGGTTCAAAGGCATCGGCATAAAACTGTATGAGAAGTTGCGCACACAAGGTACCCACTATCTAGTCACTTTGATAGGAAAAACGCCTATAAATGACTAAGTTCAACTTGTGGAAAAAGTGACAAAAAATAATCTCAGGATTACATCCAAACCACATGCGTATCTTCAGACCATGACAAAACATCTGTAAAGTTTCGAAAGAATCGGCATCAAACTGTAGGAGGAGTTGCGCACACAAGATACCTACTACTTTAGGGGGACGGAAGGACGGACGGATGGACGGACGGAATGCCGAAAACTATGTCCCTCCGCTTTTCTTCGAAAAGACGGGGGACAACAATAGGTCTCCCCAGATGAGGGTGGTGGGGATATAATATGTTTTGCATTATAGCTTCTTGTATTTTCAGATGGAGACCTAGAGAACCTCATTCTTAAGGAGGAGTATGAGTCAGAAGAAATGAGAGAATTTGTGGAGAGAATTACTCCTGAACATGTTCTTGCTTAAGCTACAGATGCATATCAAACACTAGCAGCTGGATTCCGAGAACATCCCCAAAATTTACCTTTGTTCGCAAGGTTTATTACAGATCATATGAGCTTGCCCATTTTGCCAACGACAGTACAGTTACTTAACTCTTTCATCTTTATATATTGAAGGCACTAAGAAATGTTTTTGCGTTTTCAGCCTTATAATATTATTGTGATGACATTTGAAAAGAAAACTGGCTTACATAAGTGTGCCTCAACTCAAATAACTCGAAAGGGCTCCAGAAGACTAGGTGTGGATGATGGGGAAATATAACCATTAATGATCAACAAAAATTATGGAGAAATAAAAGAAACAGGAATAGTATAAACGTATTCATACCAAATTTAGTGACAGATGCTGGTTTCTGTTTTTAACTTCTTTAGTGTCGCTCCGTAAAAATGTAGATGTAGTTACGGTTCTTATTCTCTGCAAATTGTCTGGTAATGCTTTATATTTGTACCAAGTTGAATGAAAATAACATCAACAGTTTTAAAGTTATCGAGCTGACATGATTTCTACACTGAAAATTACAAAGGGGGATGATTCTGTAAAAATAAAGTTGGAATTTCGGTTCTTGTTCTCTTCACGTCGATTGATAATGCTTTAGATTTGTACAAATTTCCGTGAAAATATCTCAAACGGTTTCAGAGTTATGGAGCAGACATGATTTCCATACTAAAAGTTACAAAGGGCCATAATTCCATAAAAAGATACGATGGAAATAGGGTTCTAATTTTTTTACATGGTCTTAGATGCTTTATATTTGTACCAAGTTTTGTCAAAATATCTCAAACAGTTTTAGAGTTATGGACCAGACACAATTTGTGACTGATGACAGGCGATAGACAGACAACTTTTGGAAAAACAATAGGTCTCCCCAGATGAGGGTGGTGGGGATATAATATGTTTTACATTTAAGGATTTTAATGAATAGCTTCTTGTATTTTCAGATGGAGACTTAGAGAACCTCATTCTTAAGGAGGAGTATGAGTCAGAAGAAATGAGAGAATTTGTGGAGAGAATTACTCCTGAAAATGTTCTTGCCTTAGCTACAGATGCATATCAAACACTAGCATTCCGAGAACATCCCCAAATTTTACCTTCCAGTATGAATGAGAGTTTTTTTCGAAGTCGCAAACTTCCGGTAAGTATACGGATTCGAATTCGATCGAAGCAGGAACCTTATTTCACCGTTGAACAAGTTTAGCTTTTGAAAAAGCTTGAGAGGTTATCCCTTAGCAAATGAATCTTTAGGATGCAAGTCGTAAAGCAGAAAATTGGCAGCAATACAAGTTAATTTTATTGTATTTCTTAGATTTGTTGAAGCTGTAAGTAAGTGGCGAGTTTGACAGCTTTTTCTTGTTGTCTAGTGATTGCTTGTTTCAGGTGAGCTTCAGTGCTATTAACTTTAGTTAGATGACCTGTACTGTTTAGTAATGGCTCTTCATAAGTGGGCTGTACTCTCTGGTAAGTGCTTGTACTAGGTGAGATTCTTGTATTAGGCGAGATGAAGTGTTTTTACAGCTCATATCTTAGCAATGCTGGAAGGGACCCTGCAGCTGGGTGCGCCAAACTATGAGAGCAAATACCGGTAAATAGTGGAATCTGTTTTTAGAGTTAATCAAGCAGAGCTTGTTATTGATCTGTACTGTTAAGTGATAACTGAACTTTCAGGTAACTGTTTGTATAGGGTGAGATAAAGTGTTTTAAGGTATAAGCTATAAAGATCATGCATTAGCGATGCTGGGGAGAACCCCTATAGCAGGGTGTGCCAAATGTAGAAGTACCGGGAAATAGTGGGACCTGTATTTTAACAAACGGAAGCGGCGTACAAACCGAGTACGAATTCCTATCTTAATATGGTTATCCCCGAGGGGATAACCAAAAATGTGCCGTTATCAATTTTGACTATGAAAAAATACAAAAAATAAAATTGAATCGCAAAGATATCAGTTTTAATGACATCTAAGATATTTTTCGCATCAGACTATTTACCCAATCAAATGGTATCCATGCATTCGCGAAACGGAAATCAGCGCATGCGCGTCCGTCTGCTTGTTTGTTTACAAACACCGGACAGCGTCTGTCAAAAGTGACTAGTCAGTTTGAAGAATTTTAAGAAAATTACGTTGGAGAGTGTTTGTAGCCAGAAAAGGTATAGTATTCTGAATTTGGTCACCGTTTTGTATTCGTACAAGTGGTGTATTTTTGTTAAAATCCATTGCAGATTTATTTTTGACAAAATCTTTGACTACAGTACAAAATGTCAGATCATTTGTCCACTTTCTTATCTAGGATCCTTGATATCAATGGAACAAAGTACAAACTCCTGGCTACTCCAGGGGATGGTGACTGCTTTTTCCATTGTTTGAGCTTAGCCATGTTTGGAAATTTTTCACAAAGTAGAAATTTAAGGCTGACAATTTGTAGTCCCATCTTCAACAAATGGAATGAATGGCTGCCAGATTTGATAGCTGGTCATGATAAAGCTTTCCTACAAACGCCTCATATGTATTATCAAACTATGGTTTTAAGCAATGGCTGGGCAACCGTTACAGAAATTAAGGCTGCGTCACAAATACTTAAGAGGAAAATAAATGTGTGGTTACATGTAGTTGGAAGTGGACGGGAAACAAGCCCAACTATTTTTGCTCTAACATGTACACTGTCTCAGTTTGGAAACGAATTTGAGAGAAATGACACAATAGATGTTCTGCTGAGCCAGCAACACTTTCAGTTGTTACAGCCACTTTTTGCTGGAAGAAAATCAAATAATTTTAGTAAGGGCGAAACTGTTACAAACGTAGATTCCACTTCGAAAAATGAAAACAAGGGTCCTTCCACTTCAGCTGATAAACATAAATGTAAGGGCACAAATGTCAGAAAGAACAATTCTATTGAGCAAAGTTATAACCAGGCTACATCTACATCAACTTCCTTTAATGCTCCTTGCTCTGTGTCAGATTCGTTAACCAAATCGCTCTCTCACAAAATCAAGGTCCTATGCCTAAAGCTGAGACTACTACACAGAAAGATCATCCTGAACCAGTAAATCAATCAAACGAAAATCAAACTATCTTCAACCAAATATCAATTCAAAGAAAACAAAGAAAACAAAACTTGACCAAAGCATTAAGGATACCCCAAGATTGGGTAAATGGTCTAATGTAAATAAAACAAAACCTGTTGATAAACAAAACTCTCAATCCAAACCAAATTGGACACTTATTCCTTGCAGCGACAGTGCAGAAAATTAGGCATCATCTTCGAAAAAGAAGTTTCAAATGAATCAAAAGAAAAAACCGTTAAACGAAATAAAAGAAACAGAAACCATGTCACTAATAAACTAAAGAAACTTGAAATTAATATTGAAGAAATTCCAGAGGCAGCTCCCCTCTCAAATAACACACAATTTAACAATGCAATGGACTGTATAAGGGTTTTGAACTTAAGCAGATGTCATATAAAATTCAGTGCTGTATAATATGTAACGAACGACGAATCGATCTAGAAATGTCCAAAACACCAAATGTATGCTGTCGATGTCACGCTGATAAAAGTCTAATAAAAGTGTTTTCACCTGAAAACAATATGGATCCTGGGTGTTTACCCGAGGAATTAATAGTGATAATTTCATCACAGGAGAATCAACATGGGATTGCAACATTACCTGTGATTACCTGTCGACATCATCGTTGACAACGATGATGTCGACAGGTAATCACAGGTAATGTTGCAATCCCATGAACTTGAGCTTCAAGCTTCTTGCAATGCAATTCGAACATCATCAACAAAGAAATACCACTAAACGTTAGCTGCATGTGCATGTAAGCATTGTAGTTAAGATCAGTGTTTCATAAACATACAGTTGGTGTTTAAATTATGCTGCAAATGTTCAACAGATTTCAAGCCAAAGAAAATTTGAAGTAGCATCTGGAAACAAAGAAGTAAAGGTCACATTGAAACTTTGACTTTTCACGTTAAATTATTGCGTTAAAGTGTTTGAGATCTCTATATGATTCAAATTCTTTGTTGGGTTGGATTGATGTTTTGCATGATGATAGATGTTAGTCCAAAGTTAAATTATTGCGTTAAAGTTTTTGAAATCTCTATATGATTCAAATTCTTTGTTGGGTTGGATTGATGTTTTGCATGATGATAGATGTTAGTCCAAAGTTAAATTATTGCGTTAAAGTTTTTGAGATCTCTATATGATTCAAATTCTTTGTTGGATTGGATTGATGTTTTGCATGATGATAGATGTTAGTCCAAAGTTTAATTCTGTACACCCCCATCCATGCCAGTGACGTAGAGGTCAAGGTCACAGACTTTGATTTTCATGTCAAGTTTTCGAATAATTGTTTACGATCATATACCATCCAACCCCTTTGTTCAATTTGGTTTATATGTCCAAAGTTTTATTCTATACCACCTCAACCCATGCCCGTGTCGTGTATTGTGTTTAAAGTTTAATGTCATAAGGTGGTGGCGCTGGCCGTGTTTATACCTGAGCCCATGCTCACTTGCTCTAGTTTTGCAAAGCAAGCATTAATTACTTAATTTTGTCTATTATTTCTGTGTCAAGTTATTTTGTTGATTTTATATTTTACATGAGCGACATAACAGGCGAAATGTGTTCTTTGACAAAAAAAAGCGATTTGGACCGAAATATCTAGATTCATCACAACACGGTTTATATGCCAACAAACAGTCGAATAAGACTGAAAGTAGAAACAGAAAGCAAAAGTAAGCTACTTACATAAAAATCCCGGGTAAATATATATATTGGCCAATGACATACTTAAAATGTAGGTCAATACTTAAGGTTATACAGCTAAAGCCAAAAAAAAAAAAAAAAAAAAAAATAATAATAACTTCCACACAGGCGGTCGTGCACATTATGTTAATTTTTACCCTGGACAGTCAAGTCTCTCTTAAGGAGCATATATTTAAAAAGGAAGTGCATATATGTGACAGTGTCTGGCATTTTGAGCCTTATGGAGCGAAAATCGGAAATTTTGTTTTTATCATTTTCATATTCATTAGTGCTTCCAGAATAGATTTTGAGAAGCACAGAGAAATAGCACTAAGGTTTACTGCAAAAGCAAACGAAATTCACAACCATCCGATTTTTTGTTTTCGTTTCATTGATCGGATACAATTTACATACTAGCTGGATAAACCTTTATAACTCTGGTTCGTGACATCTCTTTTCAAAACATTCTTAAAGAAGTGTTGATGAAGAAAATTAAACACGCCGATAGAAATGTTGAATCACTCTTTCCACGTGACGCTTTGAAATTTATTAGTCAGTGCGAGGAAATACAATTAACTTTACGTGCAAATTTTATGACGTCACTTTCATTCCAAGTTTCGTGACGTCAACATCGCACCTCAACAAGGCTCAAAATCGCAGGCACTGTCACATATTAAACAAGTAGCCCAAGTGCAACGACCGCTCACCTGAGTTATAAAATGTAAGCTTCCAGCTCGGGTAAGCTAATAAACAGGCTGCAATTCTACAGGATTCGATGACCCCATAGGGTGTGGCAAGTTTGGACCCCAGGGTTTTGATTGGCAGGATTTATGTAGAGGACCATCATACACTGCAACATACTAAATACATAAGCTCTTGGCCTTATGGTTTCATAGAAAAAGTTTTTTGAAGGTTCTTTAGCTATATAGCTCTATATAAACAAACAAGCCCCTAGGGTGTGGCCAGTTTGAACCTCAGGTGCTTGACTGGCAGAATTTATGCGGGGGATCACTAGACATTGCTGCATACTAAATATGTAAGCTCTGGGCCTCATGGTTTCAGAGAAAAAGATTTTTGAAGTCTTTCCCATTATAAGTGTATGGGAGCAGCATGGCCAATTTAGACCCCAGGGGGCATGGTTGGCAGGATTTAAGTTGGAGACCACTAAACGTTCCTACATATGTACTAAAGAAGTTTGCTCTGGGCTTCATGGTTTAAGAGAAGAAGATTTTTTAAGATTTTCCAATTGGGAACTAATAACCCCCGGGGCGTGGCCAGTTTGGACCCCAGGGTTTTGATTGGCAGGATTTATGTAGGGGACCACTAGACATTGTTACTTGCTACATATATGCGCTCTTGGCCTCATGGTTACAGAGAAGAAGATTTTTTAAAATTTTCCCATTGTAAGTCTATGGGAGCTTATGACCCCCTGGGCGTGGCCAATTTGCACCGCAGGGTCATGGTTGGGAGGGTTTATGTAGGGGATCACTAGACATTGCTACATATATATGCTCTTGGCCTCATGGTTTCAAAGGAGATTTTTCAAGATTTTCTCATTGTAAGTCTATGGGAGCTTATGACTCCCGGGGCGTGGCCAATTTGGACCCCAGGGGCATGGTTGGCAGGATTTATGTAGGGAACCACTAGACATTGCTTCATGCTACATATATAAGCTCTGGGCCTCATGGTTTCAGAGAAGAAGATTTTTTAATGATTTTCTCTTGTAAGTCTATGGGAGCTAATGGCCCCCTGGGGCGTGGCCAATTTGGGCCCCAGGGGCATGGTTGGCAGGATTCATGTAGGGAACCACTAGACATTGCTACATACCAAATATATAAGCTCTGGGCCTCTGCCCCTGCGGGCACCTGATCACACCTCTGTTTTGGGGTCCATGTCTGTGTATCTAAAATATTCTGGAATTGTCTATGTTTAACTGACCAACAAGTTCGAACTTATGATTGGGTACTTTGACCACTATCATTTATAGTTATATATAAACTTACAAAGGTGTGGCAATTTCGAGCCCCAGGGGCATGGTTGGCAGGATTTTAGTAGGGGATCACTAGACATTAATCCTTGCTATATATACAAGCTATGGGCCTCATGGTTTCAGAGAGCAAAATTTTTTAAGATTTTCCCATTGAAAGTCTATGGGAGCTAATGACCCCCGGGGCGTGGCCAATTTGGGCCCCAGGGGCATGGTTGGCAGGATTTATGTAGGGGACCACTAGACATTGGTACATACTTAATATGTAAGCTCTGGGCCTCAAGGTTTCAGAGAAGAAGATTTTTGAAGTCATTCCCATTATAAGTCTATGGGAGCTTATGACCCCTGGGGATTGACCAGTTTGGACCCCCGAGGCTTGGTTGGGAGGATTTATGTAGGGGACCACTAAACATTGCCTCATACTATATATATAAGCTCTGGGTCTCATGGTTCTAAAGAAGAAGATTTTTTGAAGGTTCTTAAGCTATTTAGCTATATATAAACAAATGACCCCCTGGGGCGTGGCCAATTTGAGTCCCAGGGGCATGGGTGGCAGGATTTTAGTAGGGGATCACTAGACATTGATACATGCTATATATATAAGCTATGGGCCTCTTGGTTTCAGAGAAAAAGATTTCTTAAGATTTTCCCATTGTAAGTCTATGGGAGCTAATGACCCCCTGGGTGTTGCCAATTTGGGCCCCAGGGGCATGGTTGGCAGGATTTATGTAGGGGACCACTAGACATGGGTACATACTAAATATGTAAGCTCTGGGCCTCATGGTTTCAGAGAAGAAGATTTTTTAAGATTTTCCCATTGTAAGTCTATGGGAGCTAATGACCCCCGGGGCGTGGCCAATTTGGGCCCCAGGGGCATGGTTGGCAGGATTTATGTAGGGGACCACTAGACATGGGTACATACTAAATATGTAAGCTCTGGGCCTCATGGTTTCAGAGAAGAAGATTTTTGAAGTTCTTCCCATTGTAAGCCTATGGGAGCTAATGACCCCCGGGGCGTGGCCAATTTGGGCCCCAGGGGCATGGTTGGCAGGATTTATGTAGGGGACCACTAGACATTGGTACATACTAAATTTGTAAGCTCTGGGCCTCATGGTTTCAGAGAAGAAGATTTTTTAAGATTTTCCCATTGTAAGTCTATGGGAGCTAATGACCCCCGGGGCGTAGCCAATTTGGGCCCCAGGGGCATGGTTGGCAGGATTTATGTAGGGGACCACTAGACATGGGTACATACTAAATATGTAAGCTCTGGGCCTCATGGTTTCAGAGAAGAAGATTTTTTAAGATTTTCCCATTGTAAGTCTATGGGAGCTAATGACCCCCGGGGCGTGGCCAATTTGGGCCCCAGGGGCATGGTTGGCAGGATTTATGTAGGGGACCACTAGATATTGCTACATACTAAATCTGTAAGCTCTGGGCCTCATGGTTTCAGAGAAGAAGATTTTTGAAGTTTTTCCCATTATAAGTCTATGGGAGCTATATGTTGCCATGGCAACCAGAGTTCCAACCCAATCTGCCCTAAAACCTTATGCAGTCAGTCCCCCACCCCAACAATGCTACACATAAAGTTTGATAAAGATTGGCCTGCTGGTGTAGGAGATATTGGTGTTTAAAAGTGTGGACGACGACGCCGACGCCGCCGACGCCGACGCCGACGACGGACGACGGACCATGGCTATACTATAAGCTCACCTTGACAGGTGAGCTAAAAAGGAAGTGGAAACAAAAAGACTGGCGGGAAGAATCTCCTCAATATCCTTCCATTGATATGGGATGGCACTCACACCTGTAGGGAAGAATTTGCTAAGAATTCTGGTTCTGAACAATTTTGAATCCAACTAATTTTTGTCAGAAACAAGGTTTTAATGCAAGTGTAAGTGATAGTGACAATTTCATAACAGGAGAATCAACATGGGATTGCAACATTACCTGTGATTACCTGTCGACATCATCGTTGAGCTTCAAGCTTCTTGCGATGCAATTCGAACATCATCAACAAAGAAATACCACTAAACGTTAGCTGCATGTGCATGTAAGCATTGTAGTTAAGATCAGTGTTTCATAAACATACAGCTGGTGTTTAAATTATGCTGCAAATATTCATCAGATTTCAAGCCAAAGAAAACTTGAAGTAGCATCTGGAAACAAAGAAGTAAAGGTCACATTGAAACTTTGACTTTTCATGTTAAATTATTGCGTTAAAGTTTTTGAGATCTCTATATGATTCAAATTCTTTGTTGGGTTGGACTGATGTTTTGCATGATGATAGATGTTGGTCCAAAGTTTAATTCTGTACACCCCCATCCATGCCAGTGACCTAGAGGTCAAGGTCACAGACTTTGATTTTCATGTCAAGTTTTCGATTAATTTTAGCTCACCTGGCCCGAAAGGCCATAGTGAGCTATTGTCATACAAATGCTTCAGGCTGGGTCGTGCGTCGTCCCGTGCGTCGTCCGTCAACACCTTAAACAAAATTTCAAACATCTTCTTCTGTAAAACTACTGGTCCCATGGTTCTCAAATTTCATATTGAGCATGACCTGACTCCAGGGTCTCAGAACTGTAAAATTGGGTCAGGTTGAAAATCCAAGATGGCTGCCATTACTAAAAGAAGCAAAAACATTAAAATCAACTTCTTCAGAACCACTGGGTATATTTGTCTGAATTTTGGCATGGAACATCAGTGAAACTTTGGTATTCAAAATTATAAAAATGAAAAAAATCTGTAGCGGAGTTTTGTCACAGTGACCTACTTTCTGTTTACGAGTGTAATTTTGCTCAAATGCCAATGTCAAAAAACGACTTATTCAAACAACTTCTTCTCTAAAACCACTGAACCCTTGGGTCTCAAATTTCACATGGAGCAAAATCGGGTCAGGTCAAGAATCCAAGATGGCCGCCTTTACTGAAAATAGCCAAAACAACAAAATCAACTTCTTCTCCAGAACCATTTGGTATATTTGGTTGAAAGTTTGCGTGGAACATTAATGGGACATTGGAATTAAAAATTATAAAAATCAAAAAAATCTATAGCGGAATTAGGTCACAGTGGCCTACTTAGAGTTTACAAGACCGATTCTGCTCAAATGTCAATATCTCAAGAAAGCGCAACTGACTCTGGACAGATTTGGTCAGAAATGGTCCTTGAATGGAATTATTTCAATTTTGTGCCATCCAAGATGGCCACCATGGGGGCTGTTACTAAAAATAGCACAAACATAAAAATGACGATTACTCAAGAACCCTTGAATGGAATTGGACCAATTTTGTGTCAGAATGTTCCTTGCATGAAGCCGTTTTGATTAACTGCAATTTGGCATTCCAAGATGGCCGCCATCTGCCGTTACTAAAAATAGCACAAACATAAAAATGACAATTACGCAAGAACCCCTGAATGGAAATGGACCAATTTTGTGTCAGAATGGTCCTTGTATGGTTTCGATTCATTGCAAATTTGCATTCAAAAAATGGCCGCCCTCTGTTGTAATAAAAATAGGACAAAACATGAAAACAACAATATCTCAGTAACCGCTGAATGGATTTTGACGAAATTTGTGGCAAAATGACTCTTGCATTTAGATGTTTCAAAAATTATAGCTAACTATAGACCAGTCATGTTGGCTTCTGTTACTAAAGATAGAAAAATGTGAAAATTAGAAAATCTCAACGGAATTGGACTAATTATGTGTCAGAATGATTCTTTCATTAAGCTTTTTCGATTTTCTGCATTTAGGCATTCCAAAATGGCCGCCATCTGCCGTTACTAAAATAGCACAAAACATGAAAATGACAATATTTCAGTAACTGCTGAATGGATTTGGACGAAATTTGTGGCAAAATGATTTTTGCATTGAGATGTTTCAAAAATAACTAACTATAGACCAGTGATGTTGGCCTCTTGGACTAAAAATAGAAAAAAAGTGAAAATTAAAATATCTCAATGGAATTGGACTAATTATGTGTCAGAATGGTTCTTTCATTAAGCTTTTTAGATTTCCTGCATTTTGGCATTCCAAGATTGCCGCCATCTGCCATAACTGAAAATAGCACAAAACATGAAAATGACATGAATGGATTTAGACGAAATTTGTGGCAAAATGATTCTTGCTTTGAGGTGTTTCAAAACTTAACAAATATAGGTCCTTCAAGTTGGCCTCTGTTACTTAAAATAGCAAAATTAGAAAATTGCAATGGAACTGGACCAATTTTGTGTCAAAATGGTCCTTGCATGAAGACTTTTCGATTTTTTGCATTTTGGCATTCCAAGATGGCGGCCATCTGCCATTGCTAAAATAGCACAAAACATGAAACTGACAATATCTCGGTAACCCCTGAATGGATTTTGATGAAAGGACCTGGTATGATAAGGCCCATATTTGGCCCCCAGAAAACTCATTTTTCAAAAGTCTTATTTCCATAATAAAAATGTATTCATATGAAAGTTCAAACCTTGAATGTAAAAGCAAACACAAAATTAACCAGTTCTTGCACAAAATATTTGTGATATTTGTACTGAACATACCTATACCCCCAGCGGATTCTGACGAAAATGACGAATTTGGTAGCCTTTGTGGATTTCAAAATATATGAGCCCGGCCTCCAGCACATTTAATATTTTGTATACAGATAAGATTTTAATATATTTACATGTCATGAAAATATTAAATGTGCTGGAGACCGGGCTCAGTGTTTATTTTTAACTTTTGGTTACCAAACTGGCAGCGTTTGGAACATTTTCCCAGCGTTCTCAACATAAAAACGCCCATATCTCCGCACATAGACAAAACAAACATATGTTGTGGGTATTCATTTTCTTAGTTAGAACACGAGGAATAATCTGGTATACATTTCATTTTGATCTGTTGGAATTTTTTGGTAAGCGTCTCTGGACTTGCAAACTTGAGTGGGTGGGGTATTTTGACAGGCCTTGTTCAGTGCACGGGTAATTAGCAGTGCAATCTTAAATATAAGCATTTCATCAAAAGCCTATTGTTAAGAGCTTTCAAAAGTTATTGTAAATGACTTATTTCTTTAAAGGAAAATGTATTAAACTCAAATTTTATCGCAATTTTCCTTCATTTTATTGAAACAACGCAGGCATGTCAGAAATCATGTTATTCTGAGAATTAACAAACACGAAACATATTATTTCTGCTTGTTCCCATACGCACAAATAATAAGCAATAGAAACCATGCATTTTTAAGAGAATTTGAATGGGGGCCAGAAACGGCCCTTATCATACCAGGTCCTTTGTAACAAAATGATCCTTGCATTTAGGCATTTCAAAAGTAAATATATAAAGACCAGGCAAGTTGGCCTCTGTTATGATAAGTAGCAAAATGTGAAAATCTCAGTGGAATTGGACCAATTTTGTTTCAGAATGGTCCCGTTGCAAAATAGCCAGGTGAGCGATATCAGGCCCATTTGGGCCTCTGGTTTAAGATCATATACCATCCAACCCTTTTGTTCAGTTTGGTTTATACGTCCAAAGTTGTATTCTGTGCCACCCCAACCCATGCCCTTGTTGTGTATTAAGTTTAAAGTTTAGTGTCATAAGGTGGTGGCACTGACCGGGTTTATACCCGAGCCCCTGCTCACTTGCTCTAGTTTGGCAATGGATGGATGATACGATAGTCATACAGCTAAAATCGTTTTACCAAGGAGAATGTACATGTATATACATACAGTTATGCACACTTGCTGAATAAAATTTTACAATTTTTTTTTCAAAAATTTTTGCTTCACGGGCCTGAACTATAGCCAACTTAGGGCTTAAAATTGCAATAAAGTAAATTTCATAAAACACGCCTGGTAAACTATCACAGGTACCTCCGCGGAGGTACCGATAAAATGTTGTGACAGGCATCCGGAGCTACCTGTGACGGACCAAAAATAAACAAAAACCGGTAGGTATTCGTATTTTTTTGATAAAATACATTATAACCAGGGAGTTTATTGAAAATCAAAGAATGCTATTCGACCGTTATATACATTAAGTTTTGTCACACAGTATATCCCCGGGAACTTTACATATATACAGAAGATATGACTTTTGAAGTGGCTTTGGGGTCAGTCGAAAGTACTCAAAACAAGAACAAATCGGTTATTTTAGGTCCTAAATGCACTTTTCTTGCATAAGAATCTGTTGATCTGGATACACTGACGTAAAGTAAACCTCCTTGCCCAAATATAAATGCCGATAAACTCCAAATAAGGCTGGATCGGTAAAAAAACAACTGGAGGTGCCTGTGACGGAATGGAGGTGCCTGTGATGTAAGAAAATATAGCGAAAATCTGAAGATTTATAGCGGTTGCAAATATTGATATTCTTCATCTCTAGACCACTACCTTGAAAGAATCGTTCATTCAACGTCGCAATTTTATCTATCATAATGCGAATATCAAGCATAGTATTGTTAAAACGACAGACAATGATCAAGAACTTATACAATCAGATTCTACATTCTGCTCTCAAAACCAAAGCAGATCATCTCAAAGAGTTATTGTCGGTTTTGTTTCCACAGCTGTTAGTCAAACATTGACGAGTTGTACGTAGCTGTTGAAAATTTACTGCCTAATTCAGTGTTAGAATAGTTATGAAATGCGCTTAAATAAGAGGCAGCGTTTTTGTGAATGGTGATGACTGCCTGTCAGTCATTCCGAATCGTGAGAAATTGTCGAGGTCACACGCCATGCTAGCTACTCGAAACGTTTGCAAAACCAACGTTTTAGAAGACGGCTTTTATGTAGTAAAAGTGCTCTTTTGTTACCAAATTTGATGCAGTGGCTATTCGGAGAATTAGAATTGCATGTTATTTACAGTAAGACTCCGATCACTTCAATATACTAAACGGTGTAATATTGAGAACATGTCACCTGCCGATGATGTAATCTGTAGGCCTTACGGAAGTATATGGATTCTTGCGCCAACAATTCAAAACTACCCAGACTGAATCACTTGTAGCACCTATCACTCCATTTACCACCAAGTTAACACATACAGCGAGCGTCAACCGACACATGCGAGCGACACATGCGAGGCACCAAAAGGATCAACACTATAGATACATGTACGTGTATGCCTGTTGACGGGTATCGGCAATTTTGACAGTTTGACACACCATACGTGTAGCTGGCATGACGTGTGACCTCGACAATTTCTGACAAGTTGGAATGACTCACAGCTAGCACCTCCCGATCACAGTCATCACCAGTCACAAAATGTTGACTCTGATTTAAGCGTACATTTCATAACGATTCTAACACTGAAGTGGGCAGTTAATTTTCAGCAACTATGTGAAATTCGTCAATGTTTGACTAACAGAAGCGGAAAATTGGGCAATAACTCTTTGAGATGGTGTTTTAGAAATTTTAACATGGAATTTCATGATATACGCATTATAATAGGACGTTGAATGAATGATTCTTTCCAGGCAGTGGTTTAGAGAAGATGTCAATATTTCCAGCTGCAATAACTATTCAGATTTTCACTATATTTGCTTACATCACAGGCACCTCCACACCATTGCAGGCACTTCCAGCAGTTGTTTTGAAAAATCAAGCCTTATTTGTAGTCAATCGACATTTCTATTTGAGCAAGGAGGTTACCTTAACACCAGTGTGCCGAGAAAAACAGATTCGTATGCAAGATCAGTGCATTTAAGACCAAAAACGGCCGAATTCTTTATGTTTTGAGTACTGTGGGTTGACATCAAAGCCACTTCAAAGGTCGTATCTTTGGTTAATATGGAAAGTTCAGGGGGATATAATGTGTGACAAAACTTTATGTCTATAAGGGTCGAATAGCACTTTTTGATTTTTAATAAACTCCCTGGTTATTTTATATTTTGTTAAAAAAAGAGGAATACCTACCGTTTGTTGTCATTTTTGGACAGTCACAGGCAGCTCCAGGTGCCTGTCACAACTTTTTATCGGTACCTCCGCCGGAGGTACCTGTGATAGTTTACCAGGCGTGTAAAACAAACAAGAAATGTTACAGTGTGTAACAAATGCCCCTTAAACTGACCTTTGCCCCTTAAACTGACCTTTGAGTCCTGGTTGTGACCGTGACCTTGAGTGTGGAGCCTGAGTCTTGCACATGACATACATTCTCATTTGTTTTACTTTTCTGTGATGTTTAAACGCACTTTGGAAGTTTAAGAGGATTCATGGGGACTTAATTCAACCACTGACCAAACTGTGTTGTATCCTTGATATTTGGTACTGGAACCTACATGTCAACCTTACATAACTTATCATAATACTTTACTTTTCTTTAAGTTACCATTTTATCATGCTTTACCTTTCAGTGAAATCTGATTAAATTGGCCTCAGCAGTTTTGAGTCATTTCAGAGACATGATTTAACCTCTGAGCCCTGACTGTGACCCTGACCTTGGGCAACAAAACCATAATTTGTTTGTGAATAATCTCATTATTTTTTACCTTTTCATGAAAATTAATGAAGTTTGATACAGTAGTTTTTAACAACCAACTAAATGTTTTGTACCACTTCAGAAACTGAGGGTGAGATTGGGCCTGTAAAATCGATTTAAGCCCCCCAGTAATTCATTACTGACCGTTCCAAGGCGGTAGTTCTGTTGTGGTTCTCTGTTGCCTGTTTTTGGTGTCAGAGTTTCTGTGATGTTTTACCTTATGTATGTTCTTATTATTTTTGGTTCGGTTTGGGTTGCTGAGTGGCCACCTTTTGGGAACAAGCTGCTCACTCGGTTGGCCATATGTTCTCTGTATCTTGATTATTTGTAATCTTAGTTGTTTCCAACTATGGTTTGAGGGCTGGATTTGGATTTTGATTGTTTCAGTTCCTGGTCTTTGCATACTTTTTACTTTTAAGTAATTGAGGATAAATGAGTTCACCTTTGACCTCTGGCTATGACCTTGACATTGGATGTGGAAATGTATGTCTTGTGAATGGCAAATCTTCTCAGTAGGCTTTATCATTCTGTAATGTTTGCTTCGGTACTTTTCTGAGTAATTGCAGAGACATGATTTGACCTCTGACCCAAGATTGTGACCTTGACCTTGTATTTGGTAGCATGAATATTGTGTATAGCACAGATTATGATTTACCTTTTGAAGTTTGATGAAAGTCGCTTCAGCAGGTTTCAAGTTATCGCAAAGGCAAGATTTGACCTTTGACCCCTGATTTCGACCTTGACCTTGACCGCGGTAACCTAAATCTTATGTGTGTTACACCTTCTCATTATGCAACATCTTTCTGTGAAGTTTCATTCAATTTGCTTCATTAGTTGATAAGTTATCGCTGAAACACGATTTTGAGACACAATTTGACCTCTGACCCAAATGTGACCTTGACCTTGGGTGTAGGGACCTAAGTCTTGTGCCCGACACACCTTCTCATTATGCTTTATCTATCTCTTAAGTTTGATCAAATTTGCTTCAGTAGTTTTAAAGTTATCGCTGACACACGATATTTAGACACAATTTGACCTCTGACCCAATTGTGGCCTTGACCTTGGGCGTAGGGACCTAAGTCTTGTGTGCGACACACCTTCACATTGTGCTCTATCTATCAGTGAAGTTTCATTAAATTTGCTTCAGTAGTTTTAAAGTTATAGCTGAGACACGATTTGCAACGGACGGACAGAAAGACGGACGGACTGACGGTGCGATTTTAATATGCTGCCCGAAGTTCCAAAAATATAACAAATCTAGAAGAATGGTAGGCAACAATCGAAATAATGAAAACAATACCTGCGTATCTGTATCATAATATGGTTGCAAGACCTAATATTGATATTTTTACTGGCTCATGACTTTGCTTATTTGCATATACAATTTGGACTTATCTTTTTTCATTTATGATTAGCTTACACCAGAACAATTTTAATGAACTTGCATCCAGGATTGCAGATGAGAAAAGTCAGCAGTTAGTTAGGGATAACAGAAGTGTTTCTCATGATGAAGTTTGTTGGTGTATATAGTTTTTGTCAACTTTACATCAAAGTTTTGCATTAAACCTTTATGATTGCTCACAACTCTGTAACTACAGCGACACACCAGAATCTTTTCATATTTGATCCCTGATATCTCTGTAGCATATACATGTAATGCATTAGATGTGAATAATGTATGACCATAGGTCAGGGCCTCATGGTGGAGTACGAGGTAAATAAATATGACTTAGGCATTTTCATTTTTTCAAAGTATTGCATTAAACCTTTTTGATTACTCATATCTCAGTATTTATATAGCAGATTTTTCTTCTTCATTTAATTTATGTTATCTGTGTAGCATACCTTTTGATATGGACTGCCTAAGCCCCGAGGTCAGTCTGATGGGTGGGGCCAGGGGTCAGGTACCAGGACAATGGGTGTTTGTTGTATTTCTTTCGCTTATAGTTCTAATATACACATGTACTTGAATGAAATCTAATCATGCACGACTAGGTTTATTTCATACTTGTTTACGCCATATGGATGCTGCTGCTGATCCAAGGTCAAGATCACAGACACAGAATAATTTTGTACATGTATATAAAATTTGCATTAAAATTTTATGTTAAAAGTCTGCTTCATTAGGCGGTGAAAATGTTCAGGGTATACGTGAGACTGTGCTCACTTGCTCTAGTTTGAAAACCTTTCAGTTAAGTGTTGCAGTGGTAATATTGGTTGGTTGCATTTTATGTAGCACCTATTTCATATTATTATTGTGATGACATTTGGAAAGAAAACTGGCTTACATAAGTGTGCCTCGACTCAAATGACTCAAAAGGGCTCCAGAAGACCAGGTGTGGATGATGGGGAAATATAGCCATTTCTGATCAACACCTTTTTTATGGAGAAATAAAAGAAACAGAAATAGTATAAACGTATTCATACCAAATTTAGTGACAGATGCTGGTTTCTGTATTTAACTTCTTCAGTGTCGCTCCGTAAAAATGTATATGGAGTTGCGGTTCTTATTCTCTGCAAATTGTCTGATATGCTTTATATTTGTACCAAGCTGCATGAAAATATCATCAACAGTTTTAAAGTTTTCGAGCTGACATGATTTCTACACTGAAAATTACAAAGGTGGACGATTCTGTAACAATAAAGGTGGAATTTCGGTTCTTGTTCCCTTCACGTCGATTGATGATGCTTTAGATTTGTACAAATTTCCGTGAAAATATATCAAACGGCTTCAAAGTTATGGAGCAGACATGATTTGCATACTAAAAGTTACAAACGGTCATAATTCCATAAAAAGATTAGATGGAAATAGGATTCTTCTTTTTTGTACATAGTCTTAGATGCGTTATATTTGTACCAAGTTTTGTCAAAATATCTCAAACAGTTTTAGAGTTATGGGATAGACACAATTTGTGACTGATGACAGGCGATAGACAGACAACTTTTGGAAAAACAATAGGTCTCCCCAGATGAGGGTGGTGGGGATATAATATGTTTTGCATTTTAGGGTTTAATGAATACCTTCTTGTATTTTCAGATGGAGACCTAGAGAACCTCATTCTTAAGGAGGAGTATGAATCAGAAGAAATGAGAGAATTTGTGAATTACTCCTGGACATGTTCTTGCTTACGCTACAGGTGCAAAGCAAACACCAGCAGCTGGATTCCGAGAACATTCCAAAAAAATAGTTTTGTTCGCAAAGTTTATTCCAGCTGCAAATACATGCTCATACGAGTTTGTTCTTTTTGCCAACGACAGTACAGTTACTGAACTATCTCATCTTTATATGGTGAAGGCACTAATGAATGTTGTTGCGTTTTCAGCTTTATAATATTGTGATGACATTTTAAAAGAAAACTGGCTTACATAAGTGTGTCTTAACTCAAACAACCCAACAGGGCTCCAGAAGATCGGGTGTGGATGATGGATGGGGAAATATAGCTATTACTGATCAACACTTTTCTATGGAGAAATAAAAGAAACAGGAATAGTATAGTAGTAGAACCGTATTTACCTGAAGTCGTTTTGCATACGAATTCCTTAGTGTTAAATGCATTTGGCATGTACCTGTACTTTAAGAGAAATTAACCCTGTAGAGAACATGTTTCATAAGAATGCAACTTATTCAAATGCATTATTTTGTTATACTGAAATTTTAAGACTGCTTAAATCTTCAATAATAAGGCAGATATAAAACTACAAAACAAACAAAGCTAATATGAAATTCCTAGACAAAAATTAGAAAGGGGCATAATTCCATCATAAATGGAAGTTCGGTTATGGTTCTTTTTCTCTTCATATTGTCTGATATTTGTACAAACTTTCGTGAAAAAATCTTAAACAGTTTTCAAGATATGGAGCAGACACAAAGCTAATATGAAATTACTATATAAAAAATACAAACGCATATACACCTTTCCTATAATTCTGAGTCTGTTCGAGTTTTGTCCCTTGTAACGCCTATGACGTCATCTATAGGATAGGCTATTGGTTTTCATTGTGTAACCAAATAAATGCCGGTTTTTCCGTAGATTCAAAACTAACATTCAACGGTTAAGATTAAGACAACTATTTTGTTCCAAGTATATTTAGGTCTTTCTTGGTCGGAAAATAAGCTTTATAACTTATAGCATATGGGAATTTGACATAAAATTAAAAGATTTCCGACTAAAATTTCGGGCGAAAATTACCGAAATCAAGAGCATGTATCACCAGTACAAAAGGAAAGGAAAGAAAATCGCGGAAGATGTTCAGACCGTTATTACAAAAGATACAAAACGAACGATTAGCTGATTATAAAGCAGACACACGATAAAAATGACAACAAAGGTGCTGATAATGGAATTCGTTTGTGTAATCACCGAATCGCGCGCACTGCCGCAATAAACAAACACCTATATGATTGTGTATTACCTAGACATGTGTGAGTTTTAAGAACACCCTACCGTGAAATGGAAACGATCAAATAAATAATACCGAAGATAAGTAAGAGATGGAAAAATGATATAAATTCAACCTCGGGTTCAAACTTGCGGAAAACTGTCTGAATGCTGATGCTTTTAGATCGGTGTATCGCACAAAAAACATAAATATCAGCGCTATAATCTACCTGGTAATAATGCGTAGTTACTACTTGAATGCTGACGTTTACCTGTCGGGAAAATGGAAAGAACTTTTCAGATTTACTTAACTTATTTATACGACATATAGCTGTTTTATATTGAACAAACGTAAATGTATTGCCGGGGTGTTAAAATACGGCGTCGATGAACAGGGTCATGAAAATTATGAGCGGCTTGTCGGGATGCTCAATATGATATTAAAATATGAAAAAAAAAATATTTGAATAAAAATGTCACATGGCAACAGGGCAATTGTACTTTAATTTGGTCTTTCAATGTATTTTTGCAGTTCACATTTACAAAACGTCTGCTTTATGCATGTTATGTGTGCTTGCAGTTGTACTGAATTATATGGGATATTCCTATAGATGACGTCACAGTCTACTTGGGTAGATAACTCGTGCGCGACTTTATCGATTAATAGGAAAGGTGTATAATTCCATCAAAACTGGAAGTAGGGTTGTGGTCCTTTTTCTCTGCACATTATGTCTGATAAAGCTTCATATTTGTATAAACATTTATGAAGAAATCTTATACGGTTTTCGAGATATGGAGCGGAAAAATAATGTTACCTTTTGAACTTTGACCTCTAAGTGTGACCTTGACCTTTGTCGAACATTGTTGGAATACAAGTTCTGCACGATGCCTCTAGAAGGTGAACATTTGACTCAAGTTTCAAAAATATCTTTCAAAGGGTTAATGAGATATGGAGTGGACACAAATTTAATACAAAATTACAATACTAGAAACACAAAGGGGCTTAATTTTATTAAAACTGAAAGTAAGGTTATGTTTCTTTTTCTCTGCACATTGTTCGATGGTGCTTTATATGTATACAAACTTTCATGAAGAAATCTTAAACAGTTTTCGAGATATGGAGCGGACATGAAGCTTATATGAAATTAGTATAAGAAAAATACAAAGGGAAATAATTCCGTCAAAACTAAAAGTAGGGTAATGGTTCTTTTTCCCTGCACATTGTCTGATGGTGCTTTATATTTGTACAAACTTTCATGAAGAAATCTTAAACGGTTTTCGAGATATGGAGCGGACACGAAGATTATTTGAAATTACCTTCGAAAAATACAAAGGGAAATAATTCCGTCAAAACTGAAAGTAGGGTAATGGTTCTTTTTCTCTGCACATCGTCTGATGGTGCTTTATATTTGTACAAACTTTCATGAAGAAATCTTAAACGGTTTTCAAGATATGGAGCGGACACGAAGCTTATTATGAAATTACCTTTGAAAAATACAAAGGGAAATAATTCCGTAAAAAATAAAAGTAGGATAATGGTTCTTTTTCTCTGCACATTGTCTCATAGTGCTTTATATTTGTACAAACTTTCATGAAGAAATCTTAAACGGTTTTCGAGATATGGAGCGGACACGAAGATTATATGAAATTACCTTCGAAAAATACAAAGGGAAATAATTCCGTCAAAACTGAAAGTAGAGTAATGGTTCTTTTTCTCTGCACATCGTCTGATGGTGCTTTATATTTGTACAAACTTTCATGATGAAATCTTATACGGTTTTCTAGATATGGAGCGGACACGAAATGTTACCTTTTGACCTTTGACTTCTAAGTGTGACCTTGACCTTTGTCGGACATCGTTGAAATATGTGTTCTGCACATCGTCTCGTTTAGGCAAACATTTGACCCAAGTTTCAAAAAAATCCTTCAAGGGGTTGAGGAGATATGGAGCGGACACGAAAAGTTTATGGACGGACGGACGGACAGATGGAAGGACGGACGGAGGCCACGACATAATACGACCCGTCTTCGACGGGCGTTTAAAAAAAGCACATAATACCAAAATACCACCAAAATATTTTCATTAATTCTGAAGGCTGTACATGTTTCATAATGATTTGTATTTTGACGATTTTTACCACTGTAGGACTAAGGAGACTTTAACATGACTGGGAGCCAACAGAATATTATTTCTTTAGTTTTTGAAATTTCATGATGTTTTTCTAATAGTTTCTGAATTTGTGTATTTCTTGATGAAGTATGATTTAGGGCTTTTAAGACTGAAAGGGAATCAGAGAAAATTATAAATGTTTCTGAAAGAAGACAACTATCAATGCAATCCAAAGCTAAATCTTTTGCTTTTGTCTCTGCAGTGAAGACATAAGAAACATCAAAAATGCGTTTGGAATTATAACGAGTTCCAGATACAAAAGCACAACCAACCTTTTTCTCCATCTTTGTAACCATTAGTATATACATGTTATATTCTGCATAACGTGACTGAAGGTCAAGGAAGTCTTTCTCAAAGAATATGGATTAGAGGAAGATTTTTTGCTTGTATTTAGGTCAAATATAATGTTAGGTTTCTTCATGCACCAAGGCGGGATATCTGTGATAAAATGTTTTTCGATATATGTTCGAAGATTCAAGAAGTGGCGAAACACGAAGGCAAAAAGTTTGATTGCGTGTGGTTTACGCTCATAAAGTTCCATAAATTGTGGTGAAAATGTGACTTTGAAGGTAAAATTGGATGGGTTAGCGGCAAGTCTGATGTCATATTAGAGAGAAAGTTTTTCTTTCCGTAAATAAGGTGATGGTTCATCTGCTCTCGAGGTTTTCTAGCTTTTAGCTTTAAGAATCCCGCTACAGTTATTATGCTCTATTCTTGGATTTGTGGAGGCATCACTGTGTTTTTCCCTGCCATTTTTACAAGGGAGGCGACTTTTGTGACGTTCTGTTGGCTCTTAAAGGAGTGAATTTGCTTCTAAAGGAGCAAATTCTATCCTTTGGGAGTTGGTTGCGCGGAGATAGAGTGGCGGAGTTGCTTCCACTGGAGGTGTGCCCATACAAATTGAAATTTTATCTGTCACTATATTGTTATATATACCGTAATCGTTTATTGTTGTCTCGCGATTTGTTGTTTTGTCGATTGTTACACTGATTTTACTTAAACTCTATCAGTTCGACTACCAGACAGCCTCATGTCTTTTAATGATACTTGACATCGTCAGGTGACAGGCGGTCGCTCTGACCATGCTGCGACGAAGATCGTATAGATTGGTCAGTGCCACCGTGGTTCGCCGCGTCGATTGAAACCGGCCAGAAAGTAACCCTACAGGAGGTACGCCGGGGCACACAAAGGGTCCGCCAGGATTTCCCGAATCTAACAGATCAGCAGATTCGGGACAAGCTCTGGACTATCGCGTCACAGGAAAGGAGACGAATCATCGGCGAGGGAAACGGGTTGGGGAAAGGAAAGAAATCCAAGTAGGCCGGTCAGGGTTGTCCTCAGAACAGTAAGATAGGTTCCATATTGGTCAGTGCCACCGTGGTTCACCCTACGGTTGGTGTTACCCCAACGGACACACGGCGTTTGATCGGGTTCGAATCGACGTAGAATCAACGCGATGTCGTTGAGTCGGCGTTGATTCGGTGTTGGTTCGACGCTGTGTGCCCGGGGACGCTACTGATTTGCCATGTGGCTGTCCGTCCGTTTCTTACCTGTAGGTAATAGACAAATTCTAAATGTGCTGTGTTATGTTTAAAGTCCCTTTAAGAATTCAGCATTTATAGTATCCAAAAGTTAAGAAAACTGAATCACTGACACACTGATCTACTGTAAATAACTAGGATAAGGGGTTACAATGTAAACACGATATGCACGTGCAAAATGGGAGTAGATGTCTGAGTATTGTGTGGTGCGTTGTTTTTACCGTTATAAGTACTTGCGATAAATTGTATTAGTTTGATGTTTGTATATTAAAGATAGAATATTCATGGCATCACCAAAATATATTGAACTGTAAATTTCATGTTACGGGCCGGAGGCCTTTATTGAAGAATAAAATTGTTGTATTGTAATTATTGTATTGTATTGTATAGGAGACGTTCGGAAAGCGGCCATGGCTAAACGAAGTCCTTGATGATGAATGGTATCTAACATTTGCAAATCGGACTTTCTGGCAGAACCATATACAATAGACCCATAATCTAATTTAGACCGATTTAAAGAACGGTAGAGGTGTAGAAGAGTAGAACGATCTGCTCCCAAGCTGGTATTTGATAGAACTTTAAGAAGATTCAAGGCTTTTAAACACTTTGCTTTGATGTATACGCGGTTAGGATTTAATGAATGCTTTCTTGTATTTTCAGATGGAGACCTAAAAAACTTCAATGTCCTGGAGAAATATGAATCGGAAGAAATGAGAGATTTTGGACAGATTTACTCCTGGACATGTTCTTGCTTATGCTACAGGTGCATATCAAACACCAGCAGCTGGATTCTGAGAACACCCAAAATTACCTTTGTTCATGACGGGGCAAAGTTTATTCCAGCAACAGATACATGCTCATATGAGCTTGTTCTTTTTGCTAACGACAGTACAGTCACTGAACTCATATAAAATGACCACCAGTGTAGATTCTGTTTATCATATGACCCTTTAAAAAGAAAGTTTAACGCCTTCAAACTGAACACTATTTAAATAAGAAAACGCACTGTTGACACGGACGTTGTCATTGACGTCAAGTGTACACGCCAAAGTGTTATTACACGTGTTGTCATACGATGTTTATGACACGACGTTATCCACTGAATAACAGCGACGTCATATGATAAAGATGACTGTGACTTTTCAAGAAACTATTCAGATAGGTTTAACAGCTAGGTTAAACAGCTATATCTTCACCTCACACCCATGATAGATATTTTTATTGCAAATCTTTAGATTAACAAGATGACTGTGACTTTTCAAGAAACTATTCAGATCTTCACCTCACACCCATGATAGATATTTTTATTGCAAATCTTTAGATTAACAATGACTACCTTCTTGTATTTTCAGATGGAAACCTAAAAAACTCATTCTTCAGTAGGAATATGAATCTGAAGAAATGAGGGAGTTTGTGTACAAAATTACTCCTGGACATGTTCTTGCTTAACCTAGAGATGCATTCAAACACCAGCAGCTGGATTCCGCGAACATCCCAAAAATTATCTTTGTTCGCAAAGATTATTCCAGCTGCAAATACATGTTCATATGAGCTTGTTCTTTTTGCTAACGACAGTACAGTTACTAGACTCTTTCACCTTTATATGGTGAAGGCACTTATGAATGCTGCTGCGTTTTCAGCTTTAAAGGCCCCATTGCTCTATCAGCATGAAAAATTTTATCATGAGCTATCGCTGCGAGCTTCTCACTGTAGTTTCGGAATTGTAAATGGCCGTGATTAGCCAGCTTTTGAAGATTAAAACATCCTTGAGTTTCTCAAAAAAAGGGTTTGAAAACTTATTTGGGTCATTTTAGTTGGCAACTAAAATGACCTAATTTCGATTTCATAAAATGGTAAAAATACAATGTACAGGCGTGGAGTCCCAATCACTATCCCGCCTATGTTAATATAGCATTGGTAGACGGGAAACCAGAACAGGAAATTGTATTTTGCGAAGCGATTTGTTATTTTTCAAAAACTTGTTTTCTCTACTTTTTGACAGTTATATGACTCAATACAAGCACACTAACCCACATTTTATTACCAAACGTGAAGGTTGAACCGCTTTTTACTATGATTTGAGTTTTGGCGTTTTTACCGCTGATAGGACTATGGAGACTTTAAAATATTATTGTAATGGCATTTGAAAAGAAAACTGGCTTACATAAGTGTGCCCTAACTCGAATAACTCAACAGGGCTCCAGAAGACCGGGCGTGGACGATGGGAAAATATAACCATTACTGATCACCATTTTTCTATAAAGAAATAACAGGAACAGGAATAGACATTTCCGAGTCACACCAGAATGTCTCTACATTCAATTATAGTGTCTAACTGACCAATACACCGACAACATAGCATGTGGCACAGAAGCACAAACACAAATACATGTGTTGAATGTTCCTTAATAAGTCCGTGATTAACCCTACATTTCATGAATTGGTGTATGACCTGTTTGAAGTAGGCGTGATTGCAGCAAGGTGTATTCTGTGGAATGTTATGTCCCACCACCTGTCCATCTAACACTCATCATCACAAATACACCTTTAACCAGAAAACCCAATTCAAGTCATGCAAAAAAAGATAAGAAAAAAAAACAAGAGCTGTCGCCTGACCGCATAGCTCGCCTGAATTGGTGCTTGCCCATCTCATAGGCATTTGTTGCTATGGCTTGCTATACCTAAAACTTCATGCAAGCATGTCACCAATTACGTTGTGAAAAGTCAAGACAGTATCTAACGTCGTTTCAATTATAAACTAAATCCATCCCAAGCACTATGGAACAGTATACTATCACTTCAACAAAACCACAATTTTCAGGAGAAATATGAATCTTAAGAAATGAGACAATATGTGGAGAGAATTACTCCTGGACATGTTCTTGCTTATGCATATCAAACACCAGCAGCTGGATTCCGGGATGTTACCTTTGTTCGCAAAGATCATTCCAGCTGCAAAAACATGCTCATATGAACTTGTCCTTTTTGTCAATGACAGTACAGTTACTGAACTCTTTTACCTTTATATGACAAAGGCACTAATGCATGTTGTTGCCTTTTGAGCTTTATAATATTGTGACGACATTTGAAAAGAAAAATGGCTTACATAAGTGTGCCTTAACTCAACAGGGCTCCACAAGACCGGGTGAGGATGATGGGAAAATATAGCCATTACTGATCACCACTTTTCTATTCAAAAAAAAAATAGCCATCAGAGGAGATGGCAAATCCCCCGACCGAAGACCCCCATGGGCATTGGTAAAAAGGGTGCACTTCAAAACACATATTAGTAATATATTGTCATTCTTTTATGCTTCTGATTGACATTAACCTGTTAACAGATGCATGATTATCTAACACTCAGACTAAAACAGTACGCTTGACTGCTAAAAAGAGGTAATATCTCAAACAGCTACCATTTACACAAATGTATAGCATACGATACATTCAACTTTCAAAATGTGTGAATAAGTTCTAAAGTACAAGCCCTACAAACCTAATTTTGAGCTCTCTAGTAAGTGAATTTGGACAAAGAATCCAAATCTGGAAAAAAAAATTATTTTTTTTTTTTGGGGGGGGGGGGGGGGGGAGGGGGGGGGGGGGGGTTGGGCCCAGCGTGCGGGAATGTGGAGGGGTCAGAGAGAGATAGGAACACGGATAAGATATCACAGCATGATCATCAATATTCTAAAAGGTACACGGTTATTCAAATTCTGGAGCTGGCCAGGGTTATACAGATATAGAGCAGAGACTCAAACAGCAGCTCAAACTACCAAAGGGAAATAACTCAGAGTATAAAAGCAAGAGTTATGATTCATGTATGAGACAAATTGTCATGACCTGTTCTGCATATCTGTGAAGTATCATGAAAATATTTCAAAAGGTATTCAAGTTATAGAGCGGACACGAAATCACACCTAAAACCATCAAGGGGAAATAACTCAAAAAGTAAGAAAGCAGGAGTTGTCATTCTTGTTCGCGACACATCGTCATGACCTGTTCTACATATCTGTGAAGTATCACGAAAATATTCCAAAAGGTATTCAAGTTATAGAGCGGACACGAAATCACACCTAAAATCATCAAAGGGAAATAACTCAAAAAGTAAGAAAGCAAGAGTTGTCATTCTTGTTCGCGACACATCATTATGACCTGTTCTACATATCTGTGAAGTATCATGAAAATATTCCAAAAGGTATTCAAGTTATAGAGCGGACACGAAATCACACCTAAAATCATCAAAGGGAAATAACTCAAAAAGTAAGAAAGCAGGAGTTGTCATTCTTGTTCGCGACACATTGTCATGACCTGTTCTACATATCTGTGAAGTATCACGAAAATATTCCTAAAGGTATCCAAGTTATAGAGCGGACACGAATCTGCCAAAAAAATCACACCTAAAACTATCAAGGGGAAATAACTCAAAAAGTAAGACAGCAAGAGTTGTCATTCTTGTTCGCGACACATCGTCATGACCTGTTCTACATTTCTGTGAAGTATCATGAAAATATTCCAAAGGGTTTTCAAGTTACAGAGCGGACACGAATCTGCCAAAAAATCACCAAAGGGGAGATAATTCAAAAAGTACAATGGCAAGAGTTACCATTCTTGTACGCGACACGGCGTCATGACCTGTTCTACATAACTGTGAAGTATCATGAAATTATTCCAAAGGGTATTCAAGATATAGAGCGGACAAGAAAGTGTTTACGGACGGACGGACAGACGGACGGACGGACGGACGGACGCCAGGCTCATCGCTATATCCCCCGAACCTTTCGGTCGGGGGATAAAAAAGAAGAAACAGGAACATACCTTTCCGAGTCACACCTAGAATGTCACTACATTCATCTGGTAGTGTCTAACTGACCAATACACCGACAACATAGCAAGTGACATAGTCCCTCAAACACAACTGCATGTTTTTTGTTATCATATGTAACTGAACCATAAAATCCGAGTACACTTTTCAATAGGGAGCGCATAGACATCTGGAAACCCATGGACGCTATAAATACTTACACACAGGCCTAGAAATTTCAGTTGCGATTGTTGTGGCAACTGCTGTTGACGTCAGCCTGGGTTTGCTGAGTTAAACTAATACCTTTGATTGCTTCTTGATTGTTGGCAAACTATGCCAAGGAAGAAGCCAGCTGAGAAATCTGGCCCAGTTAATGTATAACTGCTGTTGACGTCAGCCTGGGTTTGCTGAGTTAAACTAATACCTTTGATTGCTTCTTGATTGTTGGCAAACTATGCCAAGGAAGAAGCCAGCTGAGAAATCTGGCCCAGTTAATGTATGAATAAACCTTGTTTATCCATCTCCACCCACTCCTTTCAAGGCGAACTTTCCGCTAAGCTCGGCTGAAACTCCTTTCTTCGTTTTTCACATCTTTCAAAGCAAAGTTGGCACAGGTTTTCAATATATAAAAAATTGATATAGGTTTTTACTAAACAGTTATAATACTGAATATTGTTTGACGTCAGTTATGACTGAGAAGTTGAGCTTTACGCCAAGCTAGGCATAAGCCCTGTTACGCCGAGGTAGGCGGAGAACACACACAGTCTGACAAATCGGCTTGTTGCAGTGTTGTGCGCCTGTGGAAAGCGTGTTGTAACAACTTCTGAGCTGTAAATAAACTAGCTCCTTATTATATTTTTGTATTAATGTAATTGTTCTGACGCCTACCTAGGACGAATTATGCATAACTCGGATAGTTTCCTAAAAGACATTGGTTTGTTGATGAATTTTTAAGTTCGTTCTGCCTAGTTAGGCTCACCTAGATAATGGCATGACAGGCAAAGATTAACCTTGTTGCAGTTTTATGAGTATTGTTACACCAAGGTAAGCACAGAAATAACATAACAGTCTAGCTTGTTGCAGTGTTGCACTTATCAGGAGCGGTTTGTAGTAACTTGAAGACTGTAATTGAACTGACTGTTATTACAAATTTAAGCAAATATAGTTTTATTCAGGTTGTCATTTTTCTGCCTACCGCGGGGAAATTCCTCCTAGCTCGGCGTAGCTATTGCAAGGCACAATAACTGTAACAGATAACAAGGCAGTGTATCTGTGCATAAATATTCAGATTGATTTATATTGTAATTGCCAATTTGTTCTTTAAATACAATGTTAGGAAAGATGATATATATATAAGTGAAATAACCTTGGCTGATAAATGCACTGAATTTCAATCCAATGCACATTATCCTCTAATGTTCTGAAATCAGTAGAATATTACTTGTATGACAGCTATCGGTTCTATAACTGTATCTTCGTTGCATTAAGTAACACAGTTATTGCTAATTGCTTTGATTTCACCCGAAATTGTTCAGGTCAAACTTAATAAATTAAGAAAACTGAAACAATGGCCGGCTGTTTATTCATTTCCTAGTAGCATTGGATACGACCCAGGTCGTACCCACAGTAGTAATTGTAACTTCATCACCATCTCCAGACCTGCCAAAAGTATTTCCGTTATTTGCTCGACCAGGTGGTACCGTTACAATACATCTGCTCACAATGTCACAGGATCTACGCCTATGCTGTCAGTCTAAGGAGATACGTAAACTCAGCACATAAAAACAGATGATACAGCTGTAACTTTTGTCGAAAGGACTTCAATCGTGTTAAGTCTCTCCAGTCACACAGGAGACGGGCTCTTGGGGAGGCTCAGACATTCATAATGAACAATCCACTGTTGGATCCACCTACCCGTGTGACGAGGGAAGGGGTAGATTGCTTATTGTCCCCTCATAGTTGACAACCATCTAGGCGGGAGCCAGGAACTCCCCATATCATGCTCGTATAACAATACGTCAAGGTCACCAACCACTCTGAACACTCCGAGGATGATAGGCTTTGGCCTCCTTACAGACCAGCCTACCCCTGCTCAGTCCATGAAGAGGTAGATAGTGAACTAATTCAGCTCCTAATTGAGGGGGCCCAATACTTCGCATACGAAAGCGCCAAAGAGGCACAGTTACAGCGAAAGACGGAAATCTACCACAGGCCCATGCGATCATCCATAAAACTTTGGAAACACCAAGAACGCGACACGAGAAAACCAACAAAGTGGTTGTACGCCCAGCGCAGACTCAGATCAGCCTGGGCATCCGCCAAGTCTCGTCAGACTCTTCGCTTAGCGCTTAAAAGGTAGCTAAGGGTCTAACCTACCTCCGAGCGGACAGCGAAGGCTCTGATCAGACTGGGCGGATGCCCAGGCTGATCTGAGTCTGCGCTGGGCGCACAGCCACTTTGTTTGTTTTGTCGTGTCGCGGCTCATTTGTTGAAACTGATAATCTATATAACCATCACTAATGTTTAGTTTTTGCATGTTGTAAACTGTATAAATATGCCGATCAAATAAAAGGATCTAAACAACAATTATAAGCCATAATGACACTAATGCCTCGTTCACACGACCAAAGTTTCTTTGTCACAGTAACTGTAACAAAGAAAGTTAGGCAAATATTATGCGTTTACACGGAGCAAATTATTTGTTAAAGAAAAATGTGGCATAGAATCTTTGTCAAATAAACTTTGGCAATTAAATATTTGCTGCCGTGTTCACATGAACAAAGAATTCTCGTCAAAGTTACCTGGACAAACAAATTTTGCTCGTGTAAACGGCCAACTGTGCCACATTTTCTTTGTTAAAGGCTCCATAGTCCTACTAGTGTTAATAAAATTTCCTTTTAAAAGGAAGGCTTGCACAGCTAAGACAGTGAAATTTTCATGAGTTGTTATTGAAGTGAACCCGATGGTTAGTGCACTTTCTGTTGCTAACTTTTATTTAGCAAAGTATTTAATTTCTAACTTATTGAATTGTGGCATTATCCACGGATGTAAGGTAAAAACAAGTGTAGAATTTATTTGAAAAACAAATTGAAGAAATATTTAAACACACACACACACACACACACACACACAACAAAAAAAAACAACAACAACAGTTTTCCAACGTTTTTGGTGGCCGTTTTTGGCATGTTTCAAGGAAAATAACTATATGGACCTATTTCAAGTCTTTTCTTTACGGCTGTTGAGTCACATTTAGTCTGAATCAAAATTTGAGGAAAGACTGTTTCAAACCCATGTCTATGGAATCTTGGCACATCTGAACTTGGCATCGAAAGAAGACAGTAAATTTATATTTACTGAAGTTTATTTTTGGTTTAAGTGGCATCAGTGGCAAAAATTTTGACACTCTGTGAAGAAAATGCATGCTGCTGTTGTTTGGGACAATAACTTGCTCTACACCATTTGGGAACAACAAAGCCCGGAACCCATTGCGTTCGTATTTCCATGAACCCCCGACAAATGAAATATATCTTATATATATTTCTGCTATGTTTTTACATCAATTTTGTTACTCATTCGTGAAGTTCTGACTAATTTAACGCAGGACGAAAAATAGTTAGTAACCAACGTGTTTGGTAATGATGTACAGCAGCCGTCACTATGACATGACATATATCAAAGTTACGTCGGCCAATCATCTATCTGAATTATCCGTGACGTTGCTTACACGTAAGATTGCACGAATGTGTGTTGTTCGTGGATGTATGAACAACGTCAGGTTCATCTAAGGAAATCGACGAAGAGTGTAAATATTTCTCTGTACATTTGTATAGCTTAAGTAAGAAGGCAACATTAGAGAGTGTTATAAAAGCAAGAAAGGGTCCACACAGCCCCCAACCGCACCTACTATAATCCAAAATCCAGATCAGCCAACTCCGGCATAAGCGCAGTCTGATCAGTCTAGCATCAGCATGAAAGATGAAGAATATATATATGCCGAAAAAGACAGATCCAAGGAATGCATCGGCGCTGGACAGTGTGCCGGCTGCTCTGACTAGTCAGATTATGAGATGCCCTAAGGCCTATTTTTCGCGACGCCGCTGCATGATTTTTTGGAAAAGCTATGCTTTGCGCTAAGCTATATATAAACACTGTTTCTTACACAAGTTTTGGTTTATTTCTTAGGATGCAAAGCCAAGTACTTTGCATTGCATTCAGAGCTTCATTTTTTATGCAATCAGTTTATAAAAAGCAAAAGAAATGTGGCCAAGTTTAAGGCACTTTTAAAAGAAAAACGTGCTTTTTAACGAAAATATTAAAAAAAAAAAAGTACATGTACTATCAAAAATAGAATGTTATTTTTAGCAGATGAGGCAAATCTGATTTGGATAAAAATAGACAAAAGACAATAGACAAGGTCTTTGTTTATGTCTGTGAAGAAAGTAATAAAGACATGCTGTCTCAAACCGGAACGAATGTTTTGTTTGTTATGTCTGTGAAGAAAATAATGAAGAAATGCTGTCTCAAATCGGAACGAACTTTCCGATGTCTTTTGCTTAATTGCGGCCATAGAACGAATCGTTGCAGTACACACTCTCCTGGTATTTTCCGACTAAGCGTGACGTATCGCTTCTTCCGAAAATAACTCGGTATCACTAAACCACTTGAATACTGACTTGCGCTCGAAAGCGCAAGCCAAAAATCGTCGAAATACAAATCATTATAAAACCTGTACAGCCTTCAGAATTGATGAAAATATTGTAAGGGCACAGATAAACAGGCTATGGAGACAGAAGTGGTTTAGGGTGTTTGGCTGCGCATTACGCCATTTTTACAAGGGGAGATAACTTTGGTGACTTCCTGCTGCTTCCCATATTTTTAGAACCCCACTGAAAAGGGGAGGCAACAATAAAGATGAAAGGTTGTTTGTCTTGAAAGTGTACTAAGGTACCTTAAGCTAGAAGTTATCAAGAAAATGGAGCAGGCTGGTCTAGTGGTTCGAAATACATTCTGCATTGACGCACAGGAAGTGACGGGTAGTTAAAAGAACTGCGAGCATAAATAGATTCCTATTACATGTGCCTCAGTGCAGAATTAGGTACGTCACGGAAATATGTGACATGCAAAACTTGCACAACTATTCACCGTTGAAACTACTTAGATGCGGACTTCCGTTGATAGAAGCAGTTAGAGCATACCTCATTCTACTAAAGAAAGTCCCAAAGGTTGGCTGTAGACGCTTAAATGTTGCAAAGTCTGTCGGTATGATTGCAGAACGTTTGACAATTAGAGCGAAGACGGCCATCGTAAAATTTTAACTTCCGAGTGTTTCCGAAAAAAATGACGGGCAGAGCCGAGATTGTGGCGCGCGCGAGCTGTTCCGTCATGGTGACGTACGTGTGGGCAGGAGTAGAAGATTCGAGAGAACCTTTGAAGATAGAGGAGTTTAAGTCATAGAAACCTTCTAAATATTTAGTTTCTTTATTTTTCAGGCGTTTGTCGACGTTTAATGACTTTGTTTTCTCGTAGGTTGAATGAGCTGTGCCAGAAGATTTTAGACTACCCATACAGTGATATATGCAAATTAGCAATATGCGATTCCTACAGAATCGAACACAATGGAACCACCCCTCTCGTACATTTTCTTACAGATTCGAACAACGCTGGCTTGCGATTTGGTATATAGAGAAAGTATCCTTTACCTCGGGCATTCTTGCTTTTAGTCTTTACTTGGACAAGAACGACCTGCGCATTGCTGTTATAAGAATCATTTTTTGAAGCTTTTTACAGAACCTTGTGAACCTTTAGATTCCAGAGAAGTAAGAATGGAGGCTGATGTTTGGTTGCAGTTGTTATTCTGAGGATGTTGGGTCCGATTTTTCCATTTTATCGTTACTAAATTTATTTCTTTGCATGCATTTAAAGTTTTTGTAGGTTTGAAGTGCTGAGCGTTTGACCTAGATTCATGACCTTTGATGGCTAATACGATGAAGCAGACTATAGAATGGTATTCCGCCCGATTACACCGGAAGTGCGTAAGAGTCACAGCTATTTTTAGATGGCCTTGAAACAGAATGTCTACAGTGTACATGAGGGATGGAGCAGACAAGTTAAAGTTAAACTTTCTTTATTTTCACGTTAATTAAAATTTGTTCAAAGTTATCCAATGCATAGAATGGTAGTTAAATCCAAGCTTATCATAAATAGATTATCAAGTTTTATATTGTAAACTTTACCTTAGTTAATGTTTGACCTACTTTAATTCAGATATAAGGTTTTGGAGTAAAATTCTTAAGGCATAAATGGACATAATTCCTTGGGTCATGTAAGGGTTGTGCCTTTCCAATGCCCTTGGAGTCCTAAAGCAATCACATATATAGTAGGGCTATATTGCTACCTTAACTTTTACTTAAGACGTCGAGAGATAAGGATTAAGGCATAAATTCTGCTAGGCATTAAGGGACATAATTCCTTGGGACATGTTTGGGTTATGCCTTAACCATAACTTTGGAGTCTTAGTGTAACCATATAGTAGAACTATAATGCCGCTTTAACTGACACTTTAGGCATTAAGGGACATAGCTCCTTGGGACATGTTTGGGTTATGCCTTAACCATACCCTTGGAGTCTTAGAGTAACCATATAGTAGAACTATAATGCCGCTTTAACTGACACTTTAGGGATCGAAAACAAGATTCTAAGGTTAAAAAATTGTTTTAGTCATTAAGGGATATAACTCAACAAGACTTTGGTACGTATGATTCAGGCTTACCTGAAAGGTGAGCAACAGGACTGGGATTTGAACCTAGGGTGTTTAGCTGCAGCTTACCGCGCAACTCCACACACTTCAACAGGGCTAAGCCCGAACATGATGATGTTAGGTAGGGAGGTAAGAATACCCGCCGAACTAAGAAGTGGTTCGTTGTGTGAGCCCGAAGATGATACAGTGACTTCATATGGTGAGTATGTCGATTGGCTCAGGGAGCGAATGCAGGTGACATATGATATCGCGCGAAGTCATCTGGATAAGGCTGCGAAATGCCATAAGTACGCGTATGATACCCGGTTGAAGCATGTGAGTTATGATCCTGGGGATTGCGCGTGGTATCTTCATGTACATAGAGTACCTGGAATTAGTCCCAAGTTACAGATGGCATATGTGCTGTGTGTTGTCTTGCGAAAGATTAATGATGTAAATTACCTGATTAAGCTTGAAGGGGGGACAGATCATGTTGTTCATCATGACAAACTGAAGAACTATGAAGGGTTAAATAAGCCTAGATGGCTGTCGAAAGCATTCAAGGATTTAATAAAAGTACTAGATTCAGGTCAAAGGTCAAGGTCATACCAGTCCGTCGTAGCATATACTTACGGCAGGTACGATTTTATTTCAGACAATGGCAACAAGAATGCTTGAGGTGGTGCTTCCTAGGGGAAGGGCATACAGGTGCCAGCCATGTGGCTACGTAGAGAATAAGTCCCGTGTTGAGAAACACTTTTACGAGAAACATGTAGCAGAATTCGAGGTCCCATTTATGTGTTCGGCATGTAATTTCCGGACTGGAGATAATACAAAATTCATTAGGCATCAGGCATCCCCCGGGCACAAGGAGAAATGGACCCCCTTGTCGAGACCTATGCCCTGGTTGTGTCTCAAGCTCCAAAAGTGGCACAGTTTGGTGTGGACTTGGTGAAAATGTCGAGGGAAGAATCTAGAAGCCATTGGCTGAGTGTAGCAGGAGTCAGTGATACAGAAGCAAGTACGGACGTCATAGAAGACTTGAGAGTTCAGCTACTTACCTCCGAACCCATGAACATCACCCCGCAGCAGAGATCTCCGGCTACACGTGAAGCCGCGCCTGTGAACATCAAGACCGTGGATGTGGGTATAGCAACGGACAACGTGACTCCTGGGGGGTATGACCTTATTAAGCAAATGAATTCGCAATTGGTGGTGATGAACGAGTACATGTTGAAGACTTTAGGTCAACTGTATACATACATAGAGAAAGTGTCAGCCGTGAATTCTCGCCAGGAAACAATGATTCAAAGATTGGAGAGGAGGCTGGAAGAGAACGAGAAGAGGGAGCGGCGGATGAGAGCAGAGAGAGATAGAGAATTGGTGAGAGAGCGGCGGCTGCGAGAAGAGAGTCAGAGGGAGAGACGGAGAAGGGGCCGTGATTCGAGGCATTGAATAAATCGAGAATAAAAGGGATTAACATAGATTGTTCTCTCAGTGTGTCACCTTAGCACGACAAAGCAAGAAACGGGATATAGGTGTCTTATCATGTGAAAGTGCTAAATTAATGAATTCCTACCCTTTGGATATTTAAAAAGTTCGTAAGGGACCACTGAACATTTTAGCAGGGGGTAGATGTAAGGGCACTGATAAACAGGCCCTGGAGACAGAAGTGGTTTAGGGTGTTTGGCTGCGCATTACGCCATTTTTACAAGGGGAGATAACTTTGGTGACTTTTCTGCTGCTTCCCATGTTTTTAGAACCCCACTGAAAAGGGGAGGCAACAATTAAGATAACAGGTTGTTTGTCTTGAAAGTGTACTAAGGTACCTTAAGCCAGAAGTTATCAAGAAAATGGAGCAGGCTGGTCTAGTGGTTCGAAATACATTCTGCATTGACGCACAGGAAGTGACGGGTAGTTAAAAGAACTGCGAGCATAAATAGATTCCTATTGCATGTGCCTCAGTGCAGAATTAGGTACGTCACGGAAATATGTGAC
Source organism: Ctena decussata (assembly GCA_963989385.1). Lineage (NCBI taxonomy): Eukaryota > Metazoa > Mollusca > Bivalvia > Lucinida > Lucinidae > Ctena > Ctena decussata. The sequence continues at coordinate 45,853,648 of OZ022510.1, forward strand.
ATGCAAAACTTGCACAACTATTCACCGTTGAAACTACTTAGATGCGGACTTCCGTTGATAGAAGCAGTTAGAGCATACCTCATTCTACTAAAGAAAGTCCGAAAGGTTGGCTGTAGACGCTTAAATGCTGCAAAGTCTGTCGGTATGATTGCAGAACGTTTGACAATTAGAGCGAAGACGGCCATCGTAAATTGTTTACTTCCGAGTGTTTCCGAAAACCTGACGGACAGAGCCGAGATTGTGGCGCGCGCGAGCTGTTCCGTCATGATGACGTACTTGTGGGCAGGTGCAAAAGATTCGAGAGAACCTTTGGAAATAGAGGAGTTTAAGTCATAGAAACCTTCTAAATATCTTGTTTCTTTATTTTTCAGGCGTTTGTCGATGTTTAATAACTTTGTTTTCTCGTAGGTTGAATGAGCTGTGCCAGAAGATTTCAGACTACCCATAGAGTCACATATGCAAATTAGCCATATGCGATTCCTACAGAATCGAACACAATGGAACCACCCCTCTCGAACATTTTCTTACAGATTCGAACAACGCTGGCTTGCGATTTGGTATATAAAGAAAGTATCCTTTACCTCGGGCATTCTTGCTCTTAGTCTTCACTTGGACAAGAACGACCTGCGCATTGCTGTTATAAGAATCATTTTTCGAAGATTTTTACAGAACCTTGTGAACCTTTAGATTTCAGAGAAGTAAGAATGGATGCTGATGTTTGGTTGCAGTTGTTACTCTGAGGATGTTGGGTCCGATTTTTCCATTTTATCGTTACTAAATTTATTTCTTTGCATGCATTTAAAGTTTTTGTAGGTTTGAAGTGCTGAGCGTTTGACCTAGATTCATGACCTTTGATGGCTAATACGATGAAGCAGACTATAGAAGTATTCCGCCCGATTACACCGGAAGTGCGTAAGAGTCACAGCTATTTTTAGATGGCCTTGAAACAGAATGTCTACAGTGTACATGAGGGATGTGGAGCGAGCCTGGAGCAGACAAGTTAAAGTTAAACTTTCTTTATTTTCACGTTAATTAAAATTTGTTCAAAGTTATCCAATGCATAGAATGGTAGTTAAACCCAAGCTTATCATAAATAGATTATCAAGTTTTGTATTGTAAACTTTACCTTAGGTAATGTTTGACCTACTTTAATTCAGATATAAGGTTTAAAAGTAAAATTCTTAAGGCATAAAGGGACATAATTCCTTGGGACATGTTTGGGTTATGCCTTTACCATACCCTTGGAGTCCTAAAGCAATCACTTATATAGCAGGACTATATTGCTACCTTAACTTTTACTTAAGACATTGAGAGATAAGGATTAAGGCATAAATTCTGCTAGGTATTTAGGGACATAACTCCTTGGGACATGTTTGGGTTATGCCTTAATCATACCCTTGGAGTCTTAGAGTAACCATATAGTAGAACTATAATGCCGCTTTAACTGACACTTTAGGCATCGAAAACAAGATTCTAAGGTTTATTAATTGTGTTAGTCATTAAGGGACATGTTTAGGTGATGCCTTAACCAAACCTTTGGAGTTTTAGAGAAACTTTATAGTAGGGCCATAATGCTTCTGTAACTTGCACTTTAGGCAAACTAATAACAAAGAGTTAGGGCATAGTTAATTAAGCCTGAAATGGAAATACATGGAGTTATGCTCCTGTGTCCCTGAACAGACAATGTCGAGTCTTAACTGTTTGAGAATTGAATGATTGGCTTTACAAAGGGTGGCGTATACATGACGTTATGCTCCCAAAAATAGAGTTTGCAACTAAATTTGCTTGTATATATATATTGACATGTATGTGTGTGTACATGTATAATGTACATCAAAAGATCTATTACATTTCACACGAATTGTTGGGTTATGCCTTTCAAGGCCCCATTGCTCTATCAGCATGAAATTTTTTATAATGGGCTATCGTAGCTAGCTTCTCACTATAATTTCGTGATTGTAAATGACCGTAATTAGTCAGCTTTAAAAAAATAAAAGTCCTTGAGTTGCATATAAAAATTGGTTTGAAAACTTAAAGGCCCCATTGCTCTATCAGCATAAAATATTTTATCGTGAGGTATCGCTGCAAACTTCTCACTGCAGTTTCGCCATTGATTACTATCGTGATTGGCCGGCTTTGAAAAATCAAAAAGTCCTCGAGTTTACCATAAAACAACTAGGTCATTTTAGTTGCCAACCAAAATGACCTACTTTCGATTTCAGAAGCTTTACTTCATGATAAAAATACAACGTACAGGCGGTAAAAATATAAGGTACAGGCGTTCAACATGTGATAAAAATACAATGTACAAAAAAAATAGGCAAGGATCCCATTGATTGTGCCGCTGTTGCATTATTGCATGGCGTAACGGGGAACCTGAGACGAAACCGGCATTTTTATGGAGAGACTTATCCTTTTTTAAAAATACCTTGTTCATTCTTTTTTGCCAGTTATATGATACAAAAAAGCACATCAACCGACATATTTTCATCAATTCTGAAGGCTATACAGGTTTCATAATAATTTGTATTTTGACGGTTTTTACCTTCGATAGGACTATGGGGCCTTTAATTGAAACTAAAATGACCTAATTTCGATTTTATAAAATGGTAAAAATACATTGTACAGGCGTGGAGTCCAAATAACTGTCCCGCCTATTATCATATAACAGTGCTAGACGGGAAACCAGTACAGGAAATTGTATTTTAGGGAGCGATTTGTTATTTATCAAAAACTTGTTTTCTCTTATTTTTGCCAGTTGTGTGACTCAATATATGCACACCAACCCACATTTTATTACTAAACGTGAAGGTTGAACCGCTTTTTTACAATGGTTTGACTTATGCGTTTTTACCGCAGCCGCTGATAGGACTATGGAGACTAAGTATATTTACCAAACATAACTGCAGTAAATCAGAAATTGAAAATTGACATATTTTAGGCGACCAAAAGTTTCACTAACTCCTGTGCATAAAACCGGTGTAAGGTATGCTTCTAGATATGATTTGTTTTTCAAAATCACTAGTAAAACCTCTTTGTAATACATGCACACAAGTCTACCTATTAATGCCATAATATTTCAACAGTGGCTTCCCGAGGAAGCTGCAATAGCTTGTCGATAACTGGGCAAATTTGTACTGGTAATATCAGAAGGTAAACAACAGCTGATGACAATGTCTCAGCTACCATCTACAAATGACCGGAAATTCAGAATATCAAATACAGGAAAAACAAGCGCTTGATGAATGTACTTTTAAGAAATGAGCCGCGACGTGACAAAACCAACAATGTGGTCGTGCGTCCAGCGCAGACTCAGATCAGCCTGGGCATCCGCCCAGTCTGATCAGAGTCTTCACTGTCCGCATGAAGATACCTCAGACCCTGAGCTACACTTTAAGCGTAAAGCAAAGGTTCTGACTAGACAGAGCGGATGCCCAGGTTGATCTGAGTATGCGCTGGGCGCACAACCACATTGTTGGTTTTGTCGTGTCGCGGCTCAAATACGTTTCCTTATTTAGAATTCCATTACAGCATGGTATAAAACATCTTGAAACCAAACAAAACACTATGATGCTTGTTTTGACTGTGTTTGACATTAAGTGAAAAGGTGCTCTTCTGCGTTAAAAGATACTCTTCTACGTTTTACCATCGTTTTTATAAAGGCAATAATTTTCGTGGCTTCTTGTTTGCTTACCTCAACGCAGACAGCCCTTCTAAAGGGACCTTCTGTTAAAGGAAATAATTTTCTCCTATAGAGGCAAATTTTTGCATTTTAGAGGTGGCTATCTCTGAAAAGAGATCCTTGCCATGAACCATTCCCCTTACGATGCATGGCTACATCTTTATTTGTACAAGGAAGTGACTATGTCAAGGTCAGAGTCATAAAACTTTGAGGGGTATTCGGGTGGTGCGATGGTGCAGTGCCGGTGTGTCCTTTATAGGACAAGGGCTTACTTTGCTTGCAGTAGGTGCGGGCGGGGGTTGTTTGGGCACTTTTCTTTCTCTTCTTTCTTCCTCTCTCTGGGAGACGGCCCGATATAGACTTAAATACTGTCTCAAAAGGCCGTCAAACCAAAAAAAAAAAAAAAAAAAAATCAATCATAAAACTTTGAGATGTAATGATACCGGCCCGATATAGACTTAAATACTGTCTAAAAAGGCCGTCAAACCAAAAAAAAAAAAAAAAAAATCAATCATAAAACTTTGAGATGTAATGATACCTTAGAAAAGCAAAGCGTCTGTTTGAAAATTCTGTCGTCTCTTCCGTTGTCTTGTTGTTTTATGTGTAAGTTGAAATATGAGTTGTTTGTTATTGGTGGCCTCTCGATTGCTGTCCAGGGAAATCAGTGATTTAAGCCGCGACACCGTCGACAAAAGCAACGAAGTAGCATGTGCACCCAGCGAAGTCTCAGATCAGCCTGGGCATCCGCCCAGTCTGATTAGAGTCTTCGCTATCCGCATTGAGCTAGCTTAGACCCTTAGCTACATTCAAAGCGCATAGCGAAGACACTGCTGAGACTGGGCTGACCCGAGTCTTCGCTGGGGGCACATGCCAATTTGTTGGTTTTCTCGTATTTTTGTCAAGGCTATGAAATAATAGATATTTTGAGTGCTTAAACAATGTTGTGGTTTTATTTTGGGAAAGAATGACACGTGCTTAAACAATGTTGTGGTTTTATTTTGGGAAAGAATGACAAGTAAAAACGAATCATGATAGCCGAGTGTGTGATCACCAGATTCAAATGATTTTTCAGCCATTGAAATCATAATAGGGACTGTTGAAATTGACAACTTTGTAACTTATTTATGTTCATAAAATATCACGGGGGGGGGGGGGGGGGGGTTACTAATGAAACAAAGTTATAAAGTCTATGCTTTTGATCAACTCCCATTACTTAATTCTCATTTTGCAAAACATTCTCAATAATTTTGGGAAAACTATCCATCCCTTTGATTAGTTTATAAGGTTATTCTTGTGCTGGTCATAACAAGGTAAGCATTTGGAACATCTTGATGAAACTTTATAGCAACATGTATTAATTTGAGGCCGTAATCATAGTCTTATAACACTTATTGTTCCTCCTTCCAATTTGAGTTGTTTTTAAGGCTATTCTTGTGAGAACCATAGCTAGGTTACCGTTTGGAATAGCTTGATGAAATTTTATAGCAGTGTAGATATGCTAATTCGGTGAGTTGGACGGTGTGACTGGTTGGTCTCCCTTACTTTCAGAGTGACGTCCCTTTGAATATTTTAGACTATTTTAGGTTTTGTTATTGTTGTGTTATTGTTTAACGTCCACGGTATTGCCCACGTGAAGTGACCTGGCAGGGAGGAGCTATCGATTTGGTTCAACGCATTATGAAATAGGTAAAGCAACATTTTCGTAACCAATCGGAAAGATATTCGTAATTATTCGTTAATCATCGCGTATCATGCGTGAATTATATCTGCTAGCTATATCTCACAAATGAGTAAAGACTCGTTGGTGTATTGGACCTCTGTTAGACGTGCTAACCTTTTTTGTATCTTATAAGGGTCCAAGATTCGAATATACCTAAAATTATAAAGTTTTTTTTCTTTTATTCTTTTTAAGTTTTCAGGTAACAAATGATTATTTTGCTGACAGAAATTTACGTTTGTTTTGATTACTCCATATACTTTATGCTCATAACAAAAAAGGAAAATCTTCAGAGGTTTTGATTGTCTGATTATGCCCAGAAATATGTACGAGGACATTTAGTAGACTATGGTATTTCATGCTCGAGAAAGGTGATATGCATGCACGAGCAAACGATGAGTAAATAAATAATTTCTGACTTGGTATTCACTTTTCAGTTTCAGGGTGTCTACCAAAGCAGACATGTCGAACTCTAATCCTTTGAATAATCTCGAGCGAAAGAAATGACTGGAAATGTCTTTTCTCCTAAAATGAAATGATTAAAACAAATAAATATGTAATGAAAATAAAGTTTGAAAATAAAAAATAAAAACTGAGAGAAAAACAAGAAATGTTACAGTGTGTAACAAATGCCCCCGAAGGCCCCTTAAACTGACCTTTGAGTCCTGGTTGTGACCTTGACCTTGAGCGAGCAGCCTGAGTCTTGCACATGACATACATTCTTATTTGTGAGCGTGACCTTGGCCTTGGGCAACAAAACCATAATTTAGGAATCATCTCATTATTTTTTCCCGTTTCATGAAAATTAATGAAGTTTGATTCAGTAGCTTTTAAGTAATTGAGGATAAATGAGTTGATCTTTGACCTCTGGCTATGACCTTGACCTTGGATGTGGAAACATATGTCTTTTGAATGGAAAATCTTCTCAGTAGGCTTTATCTTTCTGCAATATTTGCTTTGGTACTTTTCTGAGTAATTGCCGAGACATCATTTGACTTCTGACCCCGATTGTGACCTTGACCTTGGATTTGGGATAATAAATATTGTGTATAACACACCTTCTCATTATGGTTTACCTTTCTGTGAAGTTTGATGAAAGTCCCTTCAGCAGGTTTCAAGTTATGGCAGAGGCAAGATTTGACCTTTAACCCCTGATTGTGACCTTGACCTTGAATGTGGTAACCTAAATCTTATGTGTGACACACCTTCTCATAATGCTTCTTCTTTCTGTGAAGTTTCAGTCAATTTGCTTCAGTAGTTTATAAGTTATTGCTGAGACACGATTCTGAGACACAATTTGACCTCTGACCCAACTGTGGCCTTGACCTTGGGCGTAGGGAACTAAGTCTTGTGCGCGACACACCTTCACATTATGCTTTATCTATCTGTGAAGTTTCATCAAATTTGCTTCAGCAGTTTTAAAGTTATCGCTGAGACACGGTTTTGAGACATTATTTGACCTCTGACCCAATTGTGGCCTTGACCTTGGGCGTAGGGATCTAAGTCTTGTGCGCGACACACCTTCACATGATGCTTTATCTATCTGTGAAGTTTCATTAAATTTGCTTCAGTAGTTTTAAAGTTATACCTGAGACACGATTTGTAACGGACGGACGGAAAGACGGACGGACGGACAGACGGACGGTGCGATTTTAATATGCCACCCGAAGTTCCTTCGGGGGCATAAAAATGGTAATCTCATCCTAGATTTGAACCCTAGATCGTAGCACTGAGTGTCTTTGCAATCCGACTACAGATACACTACACCACGACGCCTTATACACGATTTGCTATAAATACTGTTATTACTTATAACAAGACAAGCAAGGATTAACGAAGTCTTACGGATATTTTTCCGATTGTTCGCGAAAATAGGAATTACCTGTTTGACAATGCACTGATCCATAACGTTAGCTCCGCCCTGCCAGGTCACTTCACGAGGGCAATAAAAACCTATGGTCATGTCGGGATGGTCAGTTAACCTAACCACACTATTTCAAAAGACCTAAAAATGTTCCTCTTTTTTTGCCAGTGATATGACAGAAAAAGCATACAAACCGACTTTCTATCATTAATTCTGAAGGCTGTATCGTTTTTATAATGATTTGTGTGTTTTACCACTGGCAGCTGGTAGGACTGTGGAGATTTTAAAGACAATCTGCCCATGTCAAACAGGGCAAGAACTAGAGGCCAGTGGTATACTATAATGCCATCATACTTCACTGTTTGTACAGCAGTTCTCAACAAACATATAAATATTATCCAAAATGCTTTAAACTTTCTTAAATATGTATGAACGCTGTGTGTATGTATTTTGTGTAATTTTCTGCACAAATGATAGAGCCAAGATGCCATGAGACTTGAGATCCTACTTATATTAAAGACACCATTGTTCTATCGGTGGTATAAATTCATGGTATCGCCGTTCAAAGGTTCTTTAAAGTCTCCATAGTCCTATCAGCGGTAGAAACGCCTAAAATCAAATCATTGTAAGAAGCGATTCAACCTCGACGTTTGGTAATAAAATGTGGGTTGGTGTGCATATATTGAGTCATATAACTGGCAAAAAGTAAAGAAAACAAGTTTTTAAAACCGTGATTAGCCAGATTTAACTAATAAAACATCATTTAGTTTCACATAAAAAGGGTTTGAAACTTACTTGCATCATTTCAGTTTGCAACTAAAATTTCATGAAATGGTAAAAATACAATGTACAGGCGTGGATTCCCAATCACTATCCAGCCTGTCTTTATAGCGTTGCTAGACGGGAATTGTATTTCTTTCTACTTTATTTGCGTCATTTCAGTTCGCAACTAAAATGACATACTTTCGATTTTATGAAATGGTAAAAATACAATGTACAGGCGTGGATTCCCAATCACTATCCAGCCTGTCTTTATAGCGTTGCTAGACGGGAATTGTATTTCTTTTAGGGGAAAATGGGGCAAGTGGGACACTTATTGGAAAAACACCTGCTTTCACATGATAATAAGATAGAACGAGATCAAATCTGTTGGCACTTTATAACTCCCCATCACATGATTTCATATTACACATAAGATGCCTTGTACCAGTATATGTTAAACAACGTGGCAGCATTAATACCATGCAGTCAAATGTCCCACTTACCCCATTATTTGGGGTAGGTGGGACACTAATTGCAAATAAATTTTAAGCATTTCAACTTTCATTTATGTTCACTATAAAAGAAAAATGCATGAGTTTAGGTTGCAGATAAAACCATTTGTACCACAGAACAGAGAAACGCAGAAATACAAACGCTTTGTTACTTTTTATAATATCGGGTGTAGATAACAAAGCAAAACTATAGGGATAAACTTTACCCCGGCATTTCAGTCATTTACTGTGGGCTTAAGTTATTCTAACACATTCATTAACTCGAATATGCAAAAACAATGTGATAAAATTCTCCAAAACTATAAACAGTGTACTGACATTAACAAGAGATCGAATATGTTCCATTTAAAGTTAATATCAAAATACCCCACCCACTACATTTTCTTTGTAAGTGTTCTTCCCAAATATAATAAAATTCTGCCGTCAACACTTTTGTTAAAATAGCATTACTATTATGAAAAATCTGTGTAAAAACAATTTAAAACATAGTACTATGCAAAGAGCCTTTAAAAAAGTAATAAATAATCAAACGAAATAAAGTGGGTGGGGTAAAGCCAAATTATAATGTTTCAAGCCCAATTTGTTACGTGAACATGAGCTAAGTGGTCTTTTGTTACACCAGGTTGCTCACAGCAAGATTCTATATACCAAAAGTGTTCAACTTATTTCCTGAGCTTCTACATCAAAATATATAGCTGAACTTGTAGAGTCAAAATACTGGTGTCCCAGTTACCCCAGTATATTGAAGTAAGTGGTATAGCCTCAATCACCTGCCTGACTGTGGAGTTTGAAAGTTTCAAATAATATCGAAACTGTTAAAATCATGATAATTTTCTATTCTTGTATTTACCATCTGTTTGAAAAGAAGTATGAAGATTGAAATAAAAGTAGCTGACTCAAAAGTATGAGCCCAGCATTTTGAAAACGACAGTAAACTGACGTCACGTCAGATCGAAATAGCGTTATGTATTTGTAACTTCATGTAGACGTGTTGTTGTAGTGTACTGAAAATTTTCATACCGGAAAATTACCATACTTTCGGTTTAAGACGAGAGTATTGGCTTTTCACATAGAATGATGCCTTTTTATAAGTTAATTTCCTTTTTATAACGTTATTTGTATATGTGCCCTGTACATTACGTCACTTCTGTCACAGCTTACGTCAGGAATTTTATTTTACAAATGGTCTAATAAAGATTCGCTCATTTAATGACAAGAAACAATAATACCTTAGCTCGACTTTAGACAATGGGCCTTGTTTTCCCTTGCTCGAGTGACATAATTTGAAGTGTTTCCGTGGAAGGGTTAACTTATAATGATGGTTCAAACTGGCCAATGCTGCTATGTCCTTCTTACGCAAATGAATGACCGCGCCTATTCTGGACCTTCAAATTTAAAATGCCAGCCGTGCATACTTTTAAATACCTAAGAATCATAGGAATATTATCTCTAAACAAAGAAATAGAAATGCTTTGGCAATATTTATTGTCTTGGTAAGTACGCATCATATGCTGGGTCCGGCGCTCAAAGAATAAAATGTGTCCCACTTACCCCATTGTCCCACTTGCCCCAATTTACCCTATGCTTTTCAATGAATTATAGAGATTTCTCGGTGAAATCGAAACTGATAATCTCACTGTTTCAAACATTGAAATTATCACTGTCGATTTCACTGTATCAGAAATAGGATTTTTGTGAAATAGCCTCAAGGCTTTTGTTCAATAATTGGCTGAATCTTATCTGACTTGACAAAAATTACGTCATAACGACGTTAATGACGTCACTTAAAGCGTTAACGTATTGTTACTGCACGCGACGTCAAGCCGCCTAAGTCTCCTGTAGGCATTCTTTCTTGGCAAATTTTTGAGATCTGTTTATCAAAATGATATTTGAAGCTATTTTTCAGTTGCAAACTTGTTTACAACCAATATCATACCGAATAAACACGCTAGAAGCATCAAATTTGATGAATAACGGCTTGAAAAAAAGTTGTGTTTCTGTCGTGATGGCTGATGGTCTTGAATAAACAGGATTATTGCGATTTTCAATCATAAAAGAAATAGAAAATTTGACTTTTTCAGTGTAAGATGAATTTTTATTTCACTCATGAACACCAAAATTGATATTTTTACTCAAAAAATACTGCTTTTGGTGTTCATTCGGTGAAATAAAGAATCGATTTTACACTGAAAAAGTCAATTATCCTCTATTTTGTAGAGCGATTTGTTATATTTAAAAAAATTTGGTTTCTCTACTTTTCGCCAGTCATATGACTCCGTATATGCACACCAACCCGCATTAATTTTCCAAATGTAAAGGTTGAACCCCTTTTTACAACGATTTGAGTTCAGGCGTTTTTATCGCTGATTGGCTTACAGATTCTAAATGGCGACTTTAAAGTCTCCATAATTCTATCAGTGGTAAAACTCGTCGAAGCAAAAATCGTTATAGAAATTGGTACAGCCTTTCAAATTGACGGCAGTATGTCGGTTGTTGTGCTTTTTATGTCATATAACTGGCAAAAATAGAAGGAATTATGTATTTTGAAAAAAAAAAATGAACAAATCTCTTCGTAAAAATACGGTTTTCGTTTCTGGTTCCCCGTTGGCAATTAATTCACACAACAGCGAGACAAGAAATTAGATCCTTGCCTTACATTGTATTTTTATCAACTATCAAACGACTGTACACTGTTTTGTTACCTCCTGTATTGTTACCGCTTGTACCTTGTATTTTTGCCATGTAATAAAACTTGTGAAATCGAAAGTAGGTCATTTCAGTTGCCATCAAAAATGACCTAGATATTTTTCTGAACTCGTTTTCATGAGAAACTCAATGACGTTTTATTTTTCAAAGCAGGCCAATCACGATCATATACAATGAAGAACCTGTAGTGAGAAGCTTGCAGCGATACTTCACGATAAAATATTCCATGCAGATAGAGCAATAAGGCCTTTAAATAAACATCGCACGTTTGAAGATCTACTTTCGATATCACAAACTTAAACAAAATGGTAAAAATACAATGTACAGACATGTGACCACATTCATTATCCTGCTTATGCTTATAGGGTGTCTGTTAGCTGTAACTTCCTTTACTGGTCAAGGAAACTTTTCCGGATTTCCAGTTGTAGCACTGACGTGATTAATACAAATCCCTTTGCGCTAGCGTGAGGGTACCCCCATCGGACAGGGTACCCCCATCGGACACCTTTACGATCTGTTTTCGTTTAAAATGAGCAGCACCTCGTCCAATTTAATACCAATTTTTATAATGTTTTGTGGTCTTTTCCTCGACACTTTCGCGTGCCTTTCTCGTCTCGGGAGCGTTAACGTAATTTTCACAGACGATATTTACCGGACAAGGGTACAAGTCAGAAACATTTCGGTGAATAGTTACACCATGATTTCGTCGTACCTAAATGCAGTTCAATGATCTAATCAAGACCATTGGATGGAGATTTTAGTCACCTAACAAATAATATAAGGATTATATTCCAGTTCATTCTAGTTTTAGAGAAAATGCACACTTGTTTGCATCTCGACACTGGCTAAAATCTATATAAATAGTTCAAAGTAAACAAACGTCATCATTCTGAGGGAGCACATATTATTTTACCTTTCATGTCAAACTTAAAAGTTCTGAATCGATTTTTACCTATTTATCTTAAACAAGGGTATGTCTTTACAATGTTACATTAAATTTGTTTATGCATAGTTAGTTTACATGTGTGGAAAATAAAGGTGTCCGATGGGGGTACCCCTAACCAAGATTTTACGCCCGTTACCTGTGAAATAATGAATGCTCCCCGATTCCTCCGTATGACGTCATACTACAGCTTATGTTTACCGAATCAATATATGAGGTATATATTTTGCAAGTCACATAAAGTCGTTAGACTTTTGATGTAACAATTTGAAAATTCATTTAAAAAAGCAATTTTTAGGTGTCCGATGGTGGTACCCTTGCGCTAATTATATTTTACTACAAGGTAGCCCGCTTACATGGAGTGACGTCACAATGATGTAAACTTACATTTATGACATTTTTCTTACTGTCTGCACTATTGGAATCAAATAGAACCTTAGTTTCAGAGAGTTCCCAGGCAAGAAGGATTTACACTATTTCAGATAATGAATATTCTTAAAAGTTCAAAGAACTGTGTAATGAAATGGTCTGTTCAAAGATTAGCAGGAGAGTAACAGGCATAAAAGAAGCTATCTTCAAAACCATTAAAAATAAGGGGATAAAGTATGGAAGTCGTTCAGCTATAGTTGGTTGGTTGGATGTTTTGGGTTTAACGGCCCTTTGAGACAATATTTCAGTCTTTATCGGACCGTCTTCCAGAGAGAGGGAGAAAGAAAAGAAACATAGGCGAGAGAAAAATGTCCAAACAACCCCTACCCGCACCTAGTGCAAGCACAGTAGACCCTTGCCCTACTATTATCCAAATTAGTAGGACACCCTGGCACTGAAAGTTACCCAGCACCATCGCCCGACCCGACCATCCCCGACGTTAAAGAGAATTAGTATATATAAAGAAAACTTAAGGCCCCATTGCTCTATCAGCATGAAAAAAAATATCATGAGGTATCGCTGCAAAGCTTCTCAATATAGTATCGTAATTGTAAATGACCGTGATTAACCAGCTTTTAAAAAATAAAACAACATTTAGTTTCATATAAAAATGGTTTGAAAACTTATTTGGGTCATTTTTGTTAGCAACTAAAATGACCTACTTTCGATATAAAATGGTAAAAATACAAGGTACAGGCGTGGAGTCCCTATCACTATCCCGCCTATATTTATATAGCATTGCTAGACGGGAAACCAGAACAGGAAATTGTATTTTGTGGAGCAATTTTTTATTTTTCAAAAACTTGTTTTCTCTACTTTTTGCCAGCAACATGACTCAATATATGCACACCAACCCACATTTTGTGATCAAACGTGAAGATTGAGCCGCTTTTTTACAATGATTTGAGTGTAGGCGTTTTTACCGCTGATAGGACTATGGAGACTTTAAGGAAATACGGACAGAACATATTCAGTGCATTTACATTTCCAATTCTTTAATGATTGATACCTTTTGTTGGCCTTCACTGTCCCTATTCCCTGTTTAATTCTCCAGTTCATGAATGAGCTGCTGAAATCTCCAGTTCAGACATGAATAGCCTAATTCACCACCGGCGCTTGAAGTTCTATGCTATGAAACATATTTCAATGCCGCTAAACATCTACTATGAGCCATTTCGTAAGACTGCGTCAAGTATAAAAGGTTTTTGAGGGTTTTTTTTAGCATAGAACTTCAAGCGCCTGTGATTTCACCAACCAGTTCTTTATCTGTTCAGTGTGTCTTTCAGTAATGGAGATATACTAATCCTTGATTCTGTAGTATGTATATTTAAAGAGTAACTACACTTCAGGAACTGACTGAATCAGATCCCAAACCCTATCCCCAACATCAAAGGGAAAGATTGACAAAGACATCCCAACAAACACTAAATTACAAGTGATAAGCCGAGTCAGCAGCTCTTTCCCAAATAGGTGGCAACTCAGCTATCTTTACCAAACTATATAACTTAATCCAACAAAATGGTTACAACAGACTAAGCAAATTATACGAAAAACATTTAACAACTATTTTTTACCTATTTTCAATTTTTATCACAGAAGGGTTAAAATGATAACACAATTAACCAAATAGCTCCGAAGCCTGACAGCGCTCTGAAAATATGTTCTTCATTTGATGCCATTTTGTGGTTTCAACAGTGCGGACGGCAGGAAATGTTGTCATAAAACAATTTGAATCATTATGATGTCATTTTCAGTTTATTTGTCAAAGATGAATGTTTATGTATATCTAAATCTCCTCAGTAGATCAGGATGTGACAAGGAATGTAAGAGCACTGTACATGAAGCTATTTATTCATACGTAAGTGTTACAAATAAGGGGTATCCTATAGGCAGTCTGGGGACTTACGGTTTCCCATCACGCACCTTTGTTGGTCAGACATCACTCTTACAGTTTTCAGTCCAACTCACTAAGATGGCAATTTAACCCACTGTCAGTGTTCAGTATAAACCTGTCTACACTTAAAATTGATATTTGGTCCAGAACTATTCTCAGTATAAACAGTCTGTATTTTTGTTATTTCTGCAAAATTAGGTAAATTTTGGTGTGTATTAGGCTTGTTTTATTTCCAAGAAAAATACAAATTTACTTTCTATTTTCATAAAGTGTTACGATAAAAATTGTCTTCAATGCTTGCTTTTTTGTAACGGATGCTGACTATACGAGTTACTCAAGGTTTGGCACCAGGTACTCGACAAAAAGTACCTCGGGCTTTCTGGTTTTGTTATGGTCAGCCATAACACCAGATGACTTCAACGTTATGTGATGAAAGGGGGGGGGGGATGTGGCCCCAGGATCGTCAATTTCCGTAAATGGTCTTCGGCCATTTCCGTAAACGTCAACGTCAATGACTACCGTGAACGTGACATGACGTTATTGTGACGCCATATGATTGTCGTTAATTGTCAATATTAGTGATGAATGAGCGCGTGCGTTAGCACGTGCAATTTAGCGGAATTAAGTTAAAAACGTATGAATGGTTGTTTTTCCCGTATTTTTTTGTTTTTAAGTTGTTTTCTTTCTGCTTTTTGCTCTGTTGAGCGTTATATTATTGAAAAAAGCGTATTTTGTGGTCCTAGAGCGCTGAAAAGCGCGACTATTGTTTGGAAAACAATATATGGTTTACGAATGGATGCCGGAATGAGTAAAAAATGAAACGGATGAATGACAATGAAATGCGTGAATGGACGAATGAAGGAAGGAATGAGAAACCAACCCCCCCTTCTTAGAGTGCTGAAAGCACGATCTGTATTTTTATTTTTCGTAGATTAAAACAGCCCTCCTGCTTTCACACTTGGGACTGGGACCCAACAACGGCGCAGTTACTGTTTTTTTTTTATATATGTTTTTTTTAATATGTTTTTTTAAATGTTTTTTTTTATTTTTTTTTATTTCAAAGAAAATACATATGACAGTAAAACAAACCCTTTCAGACAAGACAGTTAGAGATTGTTAAATCTCAAACCGTCTACCTAACAATAATAGATGAATACTTTCACACTTTTTGTTAACAAATTTACAGCCGTCTTCTTAACAATAATAGATGAATACTTTCACACTTTTTGTTAACAAATTTACAGTCGTCTCTCTAACAATAATAGATGAATACTTTCACACTGTTTTAACAAATTTAGAGAAAGACACTTCTATCATCATTCTTATTAGAAATTATTTATAAGCTCTTTAAACCAAACATACGATCTTACATTACTACACAATCTTTTCAGTCTTTTTACCTGACTATTAACAAAGAAATGATAAATAACTGTTTTCACTGTCTTCAGATGGTAGATGCCTTATCCTGAACTGAAAAAAAGCAAACAAAATTTAACTCTCCAACATTTATCTAAGAAAATGTTAATGCCTTGATTAAACAATACATCCAAACATAATCAAAGCCAGCCAACCTTATTTTGGTTTAAGTATTAAATAGGCGTTTTGAATGTATCTATGAATAGAATTCTTTCATTAAGACTAAGTCTATGTAAGTTTGTATAAACTTGCAAGGTGTACACTGACAATTCCTGTATACGTAATCTTTGATGTTTAATAATATTCCGTTTTCCTTGAAAGGGAAGCAAGAAAGCCATTGGCAGAATGATTTGGCACTGCAGCGTGAACTGTTTGGCTCAAAATAATGAAAACTATATATGCATTTTTCTTCGATGCCCCTCAGTATGAGGTTATCATCACACCAAGTGGTTCTTATATTTAGATATGGTTCAATCTCTAGCGTATTGATATGTTCTTTCAGAATTATTTCTTAAAGCTCTCGAGGTAGCATCTGTATTCTCATCTGAAAATAAATATGTAAGGTTTAATACCCGTAAGGAAACGTTTGATTTGAAAATGGATCTAAAACTCTCTTGTCATATACCATCTGATAGGTTTTTGTTTCCTGCTTGTTGTATAAGGTATTTTTGTAAATTTGTCTCTCAGTATCTTTGAAGAATGTGTCTGTATGGTTTTATTTCGGTTGTTAGTAATGATGTCTTTCATGGTATCAAAGTGTATAAGCTGACTGTTAGAAAAATTTAGACGGAAGCCTCTCACTTTACAACAGTTATTTCCCTTGTTTGTTTTGTACGCATAATTTTTCGGACCCGCACTGCAATACTCAATTATGTAGTCGTTTTGATCAAGTTCGTTGGTCAACTGGCCCAGGTAATCTCCCAGCTGTGGATTTGTCCGGTTAGGACTGTGTACATAAATGACGCTGTCTGTGTCGTGGTAAAGCACTCTGTCTCCCAGTTGATCCATGACATCATACAAATGCAGACGAGCCCAACAGGTGGTGAACGTGGCTAGAAATATGTTTGTCAGTTGATCTTCAGGAGTCTGTAAGTAGGCGTGTTTGTATTCTACTAAAATGAGTTTGTCGTTGATGATATGAAAATCTTTTAATTCTTTCGTGGAATCTGATAGCAGTTGATAAAATTCTGGTAAATTATCGTCCGTGAAATACGACAATTGTACAAAGTTCTGGCGTTGGCCAAACTTTCCCCAGAAGCTATTCAATTTCAGTTTGGCAAGGGATCTCAGACCAGGATTTTTACAAATGTTAGCTGGATCTAATTGCACACCTTCGTTGTCGTGATAGGCTTGGATGTATTCTTCTTTCTCTCCTTGAGAGTCACACCAAGCTGGCCAGTCGCTGCTCTCTTTCCAAGCTGGCCAGTCGCTGCTCTCTTTGTTTAAATTTGAGAAATGTATCAATATATTCTGCAAATAGTCTTCCAGATTTGGTCTCTGTGTCATACTTTGAAGTTTCTGGAAAATTGTAGACTTCGTAAATCTTTAGGATTCTATAGCCTTTTTCTATGGCTTTCTCTATCTCTGGAATGCACCAAGTGCCAATCAAGGCTCTCTGGTCCTCCGAACACATACAACAGTCCTGCGTCTCGTTGTCTGCACACCTTCTGCACAAGGGAAACTTAAGTTTTCCTCCCGATCTGTAAGGTAGTACTGGTAAATACAATCCTCTTGGTGCCAAGATCTTAATTTTGGCTATACCGAAATAATTGTTCAAATCTTTAAAGTCTCTGGTGATAATTTCTGGGTGTCCTACCGGGTATGTCTTGTATTTATTTACGTATGGATATAAAGACGTAAAGTCAACATATCTAATTTCTTCCTCCTCTTCTATCAGGTGATGTAATTTGATAGCGTTTGTTCTGCCTCCGAAAAAAGAATCTCTGGGATCTAAACGTTCTTGCAAATCTAACGAGGATACAAAATCCTTCAGCTAGGGATTTATCTTCAGTTCTTCTTGAAATTCGTGTTCCCACTTTGTTATTACCTTATACCCACAACGCTCGAGATATTTTGTTTTGGACTGTGTTTGAGCATACATTTCGCTGAGACAATGTCCCGTGCGTGGGTTCTTGATCTTCATTCTGTCTTTTGGATAACAGGTGGGACAAGCGTGCCAGAAACAACCGTTGTATTCGTAGATCGTTTTAGTATGATGACAAACACCGTCCACAGAATATGGACCAATTTTAAATTCTCCTGTACCATTTAGTGCATGTTGAATCTGGATGTTTTCCGAATGAGCCATCCATTCTAGCCACTGTATGCTGGACTTGCTATAACTGACATGACTAACATATCCGTTCGATGGTACTTGTGCAATCGACGAAGACACAAACTTTTTCTCTTTAATGGAGACCCCTTGAATTTCTTCTCCATTGACAAGCACTTTCATTTGATTGTCCTTGTATACGGCGTCGTACCACAGATCATCTTGAAGTTTGACTTTATACTTTTCTTCTAAGAATTTAGTTTTGAAGACTTTCATGGCCGCACTGGCTACAGTGATGCACTGAAAGGGATCTACTCCTACAGATTCTAACATCAAAGTTCTGTATTTTAAGCAAGCTTCTTTTAAAATGTGAACATCACTCTTACAATATGCTACTAGTTCTTCTTTGAAATTGAAAATTTTGCCTTGTGTCTCGTACCATTTCATGAACTCTTCTCGGTATTTTGTAGACATCTGGTCTGCACCATACATCTGGGGCTCAGGATATGGTCCTATGTAGTTCCAGTTGACTTCCTTGTTAAAAAAGTGACAAAAATAGCCTTTTTTCAATAACAAAATGCCAAACGCTTTTGGTAAAGCTGCCAATTACATGGGTAGAAAATTGAGAGAGTCCAAAAATCTAATATTGAGTCCCTTTTCTATTTTCAGATACATTAGCTTTGTGCCATTGAAAATGATATTATTAGGTCTGATGCCTTGACTTGTCAGGTAATCTAAAAGAAAGTATCCGTCAAATGCCTTTGCATTGTGTGCTATGCAAGTGAAATCTTCGTACTGTGGATATATCAGCCACCTAAAAAATTGGTTGGAAGAGCCTGGACCGAAAAACATCACTTCTTTGTTTAAAGGACAATTAGGACAAACTTCTTTACAAGTCGGACATCTCTGGCCACATTCTTCGCACGTCTCTTCCTCATTATCGATGCAGTTGGAGCAAACAGTCTGAGCTACAATGAGATTGGCTTCGTGTTTGAAACGTCCGCAGCTAGCATCTTTGCAATTTTGACATCGATGACAAGAAGTACACAGTTGTGTGGGTGTACACTTCTCACATCCTTCTGGACTTGAAGACAAGTAGCCTTCAGAACATTCAATTTTCGTTTCTTGAGTTGTTTCTACATCATAAAAAATAAACTTTGGCTCAGTTTTTCTAGGTTCTATGGCTCTCAAATAACAGAGATGATTACCCACGACAAACATCTCACAAGCAGAACAAAACCATTTGTTACAATCGTGCACCGATTTTCTGGAACTATTCATGGTTTTATGACATCTACCGCATCTGTAAAAGGCTTTACAGCGATTGGATGTTTTCTTGAATGTTGTATTTTTATGTCTGATCAAGCACTGGGTATTTCTACAGATCTGATGGCAGTCAGGGCATTCTATAGGTTGATCTTCTTTACAGGTAGTAGACGTGCACACGGAACAACAGGTGTCACACACGTGTTTTGCCTTATCTCCGTACAGTTGTAAGCAATGATCACGAAAGTATGCCTTGTTAAAAAAGCCGGTGATATTGACAATGGCATCGTAATGGTTGTCGTGTATACAAGTAGATATTAGGTTTTGATTTGTTACTGGATTTAACAAATTTATTTCCAAGTTCGACTTGTATCACACAAATATTTACATTCAACACCTCTTCGAATTTCTTCAAATCGTCTATTGAAATGGGTTCATTCAAAGGTAGTCCTGCCAAGTTATATAACTCTTTAGCCATATGTGATTGTTCGTTTCTACTGTTTTCTGTTATATGTTTATAGAAACGTTTCTTGGCTTTACCCACTTTCAAGACTTTATATGTCATTAACATATTTGGAGAGAGAACTTTGACGGCTTCATCAAACTCCTGATCGTCTACTAAAAGTAAAAAGTATGCAAAGACCAGGAACTGAAACAATCCAAATCCAGCCCTCAAACCATAGTTGGAAACAACTAAGATTACAAATAATCAAGATACAGAGAACATATGGCCAACCGAGTGAGCAGCTTGTTCCCAAAAGGTGGCCACTCAGCAACCCAAACCGAACCAAAAATAATAAGAACATACATAAGGTAAAACATCACAGAAACTCTGACACCAAAAACAGGCAACAGAGAACCACAACAGAACTACCGCCTTGGAACGGTCAGTAATGAATTACTGGGGGGCTTAAATCGATTTTACAGGCCCAACCTCACCCTCAGTTTCTGAAGTGGTACAAAACATTTAGTTGGTTGTTCGGTTCGCATGATAACCCTCTTACTCGTCAATGAATCATCACGGTAAACACATAAATCAAATTTCAACACCATGAAGAAGCAAAGACGAGGACTCAACAGATACAACGGGCCGTCTGACAGGTGGAGATCCCTGTCCTGCCAAACAACCCCACTGGAAATCTGAAGCAAAAGAAGGTCACCAGTTGAGCCCCGGTGGACCAAGCAACAGACAAAAAGGCTCCGGTCCCAACCAACTACAATATATAGCTTTAGGTCGGGGCCATCATAGAGTCTGACGACCGATCCCCCGGTGTGCAATTAAAGAGTGCAGCAAAGTTATCAACCGTGATTGGGTTAATCACTAAGCATGCAGACTGTCGCATAACATTTAAATTATAGCCAATACGTTTGTGACGTATTATTATTTTTCGGAATTGATCAGAATAATCAGTCCTACCCTTAATCTTTTTGAATTTGTATACTAAGTCACCATAAAATTCTGGTTCCGATAGGCCTTGGTGTAAAAGAAATTTTAATCCGACATCAAATTTTGAAACCAATTCATGGTGTCTGCGATAGAATTTAGAAAAAGTCTTTCTAAGCTTATGATACCGATAGCCCTGTTGAAGAAGTTTAGCAGTTAAACATTTATTACGAGCATTAAAGTCATCTACATGACTACACACTCTAGCAAATCTTATAAGTTGAGAAATATACACTCCATAAGAGGGACGACGTGGAACGTCACCGTCCAAAAATGGAAAATTAACTATATCAAAGTCAAAGTCATCACGTTTATCATAAATTTTAGAAGATACAAAACCGTTAGAAATAGATAGATGTAAATCCAAAAAGGGGGCCTCGGTATCTGAAGTATTAGCTTTATTCAATTTAAGTTCAGGTGGGTAAATTTGGTTAACCATGCTTTCAAAATAAGGATTATCAATATTCAGAAGATCGTCTAAATATCTAGAGGTTGAGTTAAATGCCTTAATGATATCAGCTTGATTATCAACAGAAAGAGAAGTCATGAAATCTCTTTCATAACCAAATAAAAACAAATCGGCCACAAGAGGAGCACAATTTGTACCCATCGGAATACCAACAATTTGTCTGTATAACTTATTACCAAATCTGATGTAAATATTATCTAAGAGATATGATAAGGCGTCACATACATTCTGACATGACCAAAGACTATATCCTCTATATATTTTACGGTCAGTAGAAGTGAAAAACGCTTTCTTATCGTTACAGGCAATATTAAGGGTATCTTCATTTTTGGAGAACTTTTTGAAGGCCCTCTCAATCAAATCAACAAGTTTTTCCTTTATTAAATTATGGGGTAATGTGGTATAAAGAGTAGAAAAATCATAAGTGGACAAACTAGTCGCACGGAACCCTCTTGACTTCAGTTTACTAAGTACCTCACCAGAATTTTTTATAGACCAAAACATATTTTTCCCTGACCTCTCATACACTGTCTCATAGTACCAAATGACACGAGATTTCACAGCAGTGAGGCAAGAAGTTAATAATTTAGATAATTCTGTAGTAGTACAAGAGCTAGAGTTGGCAATGAATCTAGCTTTATACGGTTTTTTGTGAAGCTTAGGTAACCAATACATCGTAGGAAGTTTGTCTTGGCGTTCCTTAACGTTTACAGCAAACTTTAAAGGCAAATTATTTGAGTGGCTATTAACGACAGTCTTCTCATCTGTAAAAGTCTCTTCGTAAGCCGTGGTGCCATTAAGTTCCTGCTTCAAAGTGTTAATATAGTGCAACCGACAAACAACAACAATGTTGTTTGCGGCCTTGTCAGCAGGAACCAAAACATACTTCCTATGAAAATCCTGGATACCCTGCTTCAAATATCTAAAGGAAGATTTAGGCATAGGAGGTAAAAGATTAGTATTGTGTAAAAGATTAGTATTAGTAAAGGGGATAAACACAGTTTGGTGTATGCCACGGCTACGGATCGAGCAGCACACATGTTGTCTGTATTGTTAACGGTGACAATCGAACGTTTGGTAGATAAATCTCTATGGATATTCGTGACGTACTGTCGCCTTGCAGAACCTTCTGGCATTTCAATTACACCCACAGTCATTTCCATATCATCCACGATGCTGAGATCTTGGTGACTGGTGAGAGTTTTTTCTGTGTTAGACATTATGATATTTGCATCCATTAGGTTGGCTGGCATAGGTGGAATAACAATTGGAATTTCTAAATCGGGATGTTTGAGTGTAAATTTTACTTTATCGTTAGGATTAGTCTGTATGTTACTTAATACATTCTGAAACATTCTTCCCATACGCCTGTGAATATCTCGGATCTTCTTGCCTTTCCAGCTGTCTCCAAGATTAACATTGTATTTTATTTCCGTGGCCTTCGACTTTGCAAAAGTTCTTCTTCCCGATTCTCTGACATTTGACTCCTACAACGAAAGAAAAATGGAATCCCTAGTGACCTAATTTAATTACAAAGTGGATACAATAGTTATTGAAAAGTTGAATGATAGAGTAACATAAAAAATACTTACCATTAATTCATCTTCATCTTGGCTTGGTTGCGGTTGAGGATCTCTTGGCAGCTGAAAGCCAGAGGGTCCTGGTTGAGGCTGTTGATCACCTGGTTGTTCTACACCTTTTTGTCCTGGTTGTTGTTCTACACCACTCTGTCCTGGTTGTGACTGATTATCTCTTTGTCGTTGTAAACCGCTCGGTCCTGGTTGTGATGGAATATCTCTTTAACTCCGACGAAATGTTGACGTTCTGAAATATCAACAAAACATATCAGTGTTTGCCAAAATTTAACAAATGTCATTACAATATATATATATATGATCGCAATTTGGAAAACTACCTACATTCGATTTCTTTCCTCTAGGCACTGCTGTGCCTGAGACGATAAACTGTCCCAGGCCCTCCCCAACAGAAAGATTATAGTTACTAACAGGGATTCCCTGAGTAAAAACTCTGTATCTCAAACACTTATCGAAATTGTCACCTAGTTCGGTGTTTAGGCAAAAATCTCTCCACACCCCAAGATAGAGTGAGTTGGCAGCTGTGAAGTCCATTTTGAAAAAAGGGATATTTACGTCACATTATTCATGACGCCACATAACGGTTAACCAAGCGCTTAACAAGATCTGATCTTGAGAGAATAAAACAGAATATATCTGATTTCGAATTCTGGGCACCATGTGTCATGGGTCATAGAGACGTTGAATTTGGTTTACAATAAGAATACTAAAAGAGTATCGTAAATTGGGAAAGAGAGCTGATATTTCTGCTGTCGTTTACTCATAATTTGTGGTTTTTGTTTGGAGGGGTTTCTTCTTTTCATATATAACTATTTTGGTTGTTAGTACTTTTTGCTGACTGAAACAGGGACTTGAAGATTGGGACGGAATTTTATCAAGGGATTGAAAATAAAACAATACCTAATAGATTGTTTTTTTAAATATATTTTATTTTCGAAAACACGTAACAGCATACGAATAATTAAACATTTTATGTTGTATACAACTCATTGACTGATAATAATTTTTGTAACTTCATATTCTCAGCAAAACAGTTGTTTTAACAGTTTCATGAGACACCAGAACTCCGAGACTTTTAAAGCAATTCCAGTTTTCGTGGGATGAATTTGTTTCGTATGAGGTATCGCCCAGAAATGTCTAATATCTACACAGTTGTATGGGTTCTGAATCGAAACGTGGATATTTTCACCAAGATGTTGTAAATATCGCAAATCTTTCTTATATTGAAGTTCCAAAATACAGGCGTTGATTTCAGCTTCGAGTTTCATCAGTTCTCTCAGTTCTTTTTCCGCTATTGTCAAACGGATTGTTCCTTTTTCAAGCAAGTAGAAATCAATGTGATCATTCTTTCTCAATCTGACTCTTTCACTCAGGCCGAAGATAAGTTCTGTCGCAACCAGACATGGAAAATTTCCTGTGTCTTTTGTCGTATCGGCATCTTTGAATTCCACAGGACTTCCCTCTGGGCAACTTGGAGTGAAACCCACAACCTCAGTTGAATGCTTTGAAGTTTTGTGCCTAGTGAGATGATGTTTCTTTCCGTATCTTTTTTCGCATTGATCGCAAGAGAATGTTTTTTCTGACAGTTCCATCTCGAAAATGTATTTGTGAGGGAAGGAAACTCTTCCTTATATAGAATTTTGGGTACAGAAATGGTAAAATGCTCTGTTTTGATTGGTCAGAAACTTCAATCTTGGGATGTTTATATTGTGTAAAGTCACGTGATCACAAAGCAACCCACTTTTTAACTGCTCTTTCTCCTGGCATATAGGTTGGTGTAGAAATCAAATAAGTTGGTACATGTATCTTTTGGAGAGCTTTCTGAAACAAGTCTATATGCTCAGGTTAACTCTTTAAAGGTATTCTGCTAGTCACGTATCGTACAAAATCCATGACGTGTCCACTGGAATTACCATTTATCCATAATGTACCATTTTTATCAATTTTCAACATGTCATTTCCGCGTTCTTGAATGAAACCAAGCAAAGCTCTTGCTTTTTTTTTTGACTAGATTTGGCTAAAGTTGCTATCAATTTTTCGAAATCCAGCGTATCTTCTGACGTATCTAATATTTTCATTTTTTCTTGAGTCGGAGAGTTCGTTTGATGCAGATCTAATCTTTGCAAACGCTCAAAAGTACTCTTGGGAACTAAAATCATTTCTTTAATCGAACTCATTCTAAAAGATGACTCACGGGTTCTAACACACTTTTAAGAAAGACCGTGTTTGATGATTTAATCAAAAGTTTTCTTTTCTCTGCAAGACTCTTACTTTTAACGAGAAGAGCTAGCAGTATATCTTTGTATTTATACAATTTTGCTCTTTGCAGATCTGTCAAATTGACGTTATTGTGATATAAATTGTAAACAATTTCTACAATAGCTTTGGTGCTTCTGATATTTGCCTTCTTTATGCGACTAGAATCTGTCAGCAAGGATTTTAAAAAGACAACTTGAGATTCAATTAGGTCACTCATTTTGATTCTTCAGTTACTTATGCATGTCGATTTTATTTATAGAAGTCGAGAGGTACAAACACTCTAATAAATTCTCCTGGAAATATATCTGTTCTCAGTCTCAGTTTATCAGGTGTAAACAATTTCTACAATAGCTTTGGTGCTTCTGATATTTGCCTTCTTTATGCGACTAGAATCTGTCAGCAAGGATTTTAAAAAGACAACTTGAGATTCAATTAGGTCACTCATTTTGATTCTTCAGTTACTTATGCATGTCGATTTTATTTATAGAAGTCGAGAGGTACAAACACTCTAATAAATTCTCCTGGAAATATATCTGTTCTCAGTCTCAGTTTATCAGGACTGCACGGATTTAGATCTATAAACAAATAATTTGAAGAAGTCATAGTTTTGTCAAAAGCATCCTTAAGAATATGACTATTTCGAGGATACATTTGACTTCCTAAAATGGTGAATTGTTTTACGTCCCTCAAGTTTTTGAATAAAACGATGTAACACATCTGTCTGGATAAGATAGTAGAATATTTTCCTGGCGGAAAGATGGCTTGAGATATGAAAATGCATGACACTAGTCTGTGGTGAGAGGTCACAGTAAATAAATGTACGCAATCTTCAGACGCAGTGACTTTTAGAAGTAGATCGTCTAATACCATTAACAGATGCTCTCTGCCATCCGACCACTCTTCTATTTGAGACAAAGGTGGTAATCCCTCGTAAAATAAAACATGGTCGTATTTGGAAAAGATCTCTTGATAATCAGTATAGCAGTAAACTATTTTAACAGGTGGAATTTCAAACATGTCCTTTGCATGGTCTATTAATTTCAAGGCAAATGTAGTTTTGCCCGTCTGTGTAGATCCTGCCAAAAAAATCGTCGACGGACTTCTGAGTTTCATCTTAGGCGTACTGATATATTTTGAATCTCCTTTCTTGGCTGATTTCTAACATATATTGAAAATCTCCCAGGGCCAAACAAGTTATATTCTCCGTGGTTGCGGTTTTGAACGTAATCTCTAGAGATAGTACGCCAGAATTTATCAATCCAATCATTTTTTGTTTCAGCCTATTTATAGGCTTTATGGGGGACGCCATCATAGTATTTCCATTCTTGTAGTCGAACAAGTCTATGTCCGATTTGTCCAGTCTAGCAGACCATCTTTTCGAACACTCTTTCCAGTGATTCAAAAACACTTCAGGAGACATTCGCATTGGTTCGCCATTCCACAGTTCTCCGTTGATGTAAAGATTGACGTCGGAAATATTGAAAGACTGAAACTTGAAAGGATTTTTGGCAAGGATTACAAGTATGCTGACTGTGATAACATCACAATTACAAGATGCTCGGGTATACTGTTTTGAAAAATATTATTCCAAGAGAAAGATGAAGATCCAGAGGGTATGCTTAGAGTGTTAACGTTCGTGGCGTCGTAACAGTACACTGCAGGTCGACTTATGAGGGTCTGTTCGTTAGTCAGTTGCAGTGATTGATCTACCTTAACTTTACACACCCCTGAACATGATGTC
Organism: Ctena decussata; assembly: GCA_963989385.1. Classification (NCBI taxonomy): domain Eukaryota; kingdom Metazoa; phylum Mollusca; class Bivalvia; order Lucinida; family Lucinidae; genus Ctena; species Ctena decussata. The sequence continues at coordinate 45,880,619 of OZ022510.1, forward strand.
TATCAACTGAAATCTATAAGAGGCACCCTCTTCGTCGCTCATCAGCAGAAATTTAGACTCGTTCATGTGTAACTTCATTTGTATATCTATTTTGTTAAGCAAGAATTTGTCTATAGTCATGACACCTTCCATCAAAGGAGCTTCTAATTCGACTTCTTTTGAGTCTGTAAATAGAGTCGATCTCACTAAGAGCCCACCGTTAGAACCACTGACAGAATTTCCGTCATCAAAATCTAGATCGTCTGCGTAAAATCCTTCTGCTTTATCGTCCCCTTTTCCTCGCGTCAGTAATCTCTTCAAGTAAGCTTTGAAAGTATAATGAGGAGACGTATCGCTGACCAGCGTACCGTTAAAAAAAATTCTACTTGGTTCCAAAGACTATTAACGATGTTATTGATGGGTCCTACGTGATCAGTTTTGCTTCTGATAGCGCCGCCATCCCCTTTCACTATTTTACATTTGATGCGAAGTCTGCTGTGTCTCAAATCCACATAATCTTGTCCACTGTTTGGAACGTGAAATAAAATATCCGAATCGCTGTTTCCAAAATTCGTCACGGGTCGGATAGATTCGGTATATATTTTTTGAACTGCTGCTTGATTTGCTTCGCATTCAAAAATTTGTAACTCTGATGGAACGTTGATTTCTTGTATTCTTTCATTAATAAATGCCATGTCGTCATTAAAATAAAGTGTTTTTCTCTTTATCCGTGTGGCGTTTCTTTTTTCGTCGCAGATGATTCTTTTTTCAGTTTCTTTTATTCTTATTCTTGCTCTTATTTATGCGTTTCTTATGGCATTTCCTTTTACATTTCTTTAACTTTCTTTTACATTTTTGAGTGACCTGTCGTTGACCGAAGCGCAAGCTTTGCGCACTGCCATCTTTCCCATATGCTTAATTACGATGCCACTCTTTTGAAGCAGATTTTGCCATAGCGATGGATTTCCAATGAATGAACTCAACATCTTCGAAGATGAATTAGAACGGACACAGCCTGATTATGTAAATTGGCTAATTCAAACGTCTTAGCGTCTACAACAGTAAACTCGACTTGTCTGAAACGATTTGTCACCACTGGAACGTAGGTCGGAACTCCAAAACTAGTGACGTTCTTTCTGTGAAGAAAACTTCTCAGGGCACCTACTCTTACGTCTCTCGCATAAAAATCAGATGCTACAGAGTATAATATATTCTTTTTGCGTACTGTCTTCAGTCACAAAACTGATCAGTCCGACCTCCCAATCTCCTTTTAATCGAATATCTTGAGCTAATTGTATAGAAAAATTATTATTTCTATTTGAAGGATACACATTTAACTGATGGTCACTTCTGGCATAGATGTACATATTTTTTGTAAATTTGTTTTTCAATCACTCTCATTTATACTATTCTGGTGGTGGATCGGGAATCCACGATCGTAGCTCTTCGAATAACCTAACCAATGAACTAGTATTTGTTTCTGACCTTTCACAGTGCGTCGCTTTATTTTCAATCACTCTCATTTATACTATTCTGGTGGTGGATCGGGAATCCACGAGTCGTAGCTCTTCGAATAACCTAACCAATGAACTAGTATTTGTTTCTGACCTTTCACAGTGCGTCGCTTTAGAATCTTTTCGATCTTATAAAGAGACTGATCATCTTTGTCCACGGGTTGCAGCTCTGCCGTGTAAAAATTTCCAATGATAGGTTCTGACGAAATTTCAGTGACTTTATAAACTGGAACGCCATTTCTCCTGTAACGATGAGGTACGATGAAAATCTCTTCCGTCCATTTTTGTTCGTATCCACGATCGAAAGGCCTTTTCAGGTGAGTGAGACGAACTTTCTGTCCCATTTTATACTTGTATTTAAGCCTTTTTAACTTTCTGTTGTCAGGTTGCTGAGTGGCCACCTTTTGGGAACAAGCTGCTCACTCGGTTGGCCATATGTTCTCTGTATCTTGATTATTTGTAATCTTAGTTGTTTCCAACTATGGTTTGAGGGCTGGATTTGGATTTTGATTGTTTCAGTTCCTGGTCTTTGCATACTTTTTACTTTTGGCATACATTCTTTGCCATATAATGTACTGTGTATCTTCGTTGATTTCGTTTAGACTTATTCCATACAGAGAAGAGTGAGGTCTTTTGTTATAAGCATCTACTAAATCCTGTAATACGTCCAAGTATTTGTAAGTGAGCTTAGACTCGAAATAGCGATACATGATGTTTTTCAATTTTCCTATAAAGGATTCGGCAAAAGAAGCTTTGCTATTACTGACACTACCAACGTGGATGATATTGTTGTCTTTGCAAAATTTGGAAAAATATCTGTTTTTATACTCCGACCCACGATCAGATCTAATAATGACTGGTTTTTCCTTCTCAACTATGGGCTTAAATGCCTTTATGATAGAGCTAGCCGAAACTCGTCTATGACAACCAACAAAAATATGTATCCATTGTTGTGAGATTTCAAATTAGACACGTCCGCCAAATCCGTGTCCCACATGTAATTTACTCCATTGACTAAAATCTTCCTGCTTTTGAGTTTTCTACGCAACTGTCTTCTGACGCTGTATGCGTCTTGATTCTGTAACCATCTCTTAATTCTGTGTTTTCCAAGCTTAAATTTGTTTTCCTTCCTAACCACATTATATAAAGCACCAGGTCCAGCAAATCCAGCAGGATGTTTTGGATCGTACCAAATTTTAGATAGATACTCCTGATACGTCGACATCGTTGCATTTGGACGTACATCTACAAGAACACTTCTTTAAAATCAGTTCACAAAGTGCACGCACTCGCAGACATTCAATTAAGCTTTCCCGTCGGGACGCTTCATGGTCCATTTTGTAAAAGTTTGAAATGATAAGCATCTATTTATAGATTTTATAGGGTTTTCCTCTCTTAGAGCATACGCTTTTAAACCACAGAAATCAATCAGATTTACTACATTGCCAGATGCAACTAAGAGATTCAATCGGATTGGCTAACTCTCATTTGATATTTCATTAACCGTATGATTATGACGTCACAGATCCTATATAAACCCCAAACATAAAAAAAAATCATTCTTCTTTACAGAAAGCAGTAACAGCAGACATGTCTTTCAACATGGAGAAATTATTTGAAGACTGGAGTGATGAGGAGGAGTTAACTAGAGGAGTTAATGTAAGTTACCATTTTGTTGTCTCTTTTCATATTTTGTTACTGTCTTGTTTGGTGTAATGAACTGTATATAACTTAATTTTGTTTCAGTTCCTGATCATTGCCATTTTACACTATAGTGTCACTTATGTTATTAAAATAGATGTTGATTTTTCATATATATGGAAGTTTTCACATGCGTTAAATAAATCTATTTCAGACCAACGAGGCAAGCAGGAGAGAGGGCCTTCCATTTCGGGAGATACTATCCACGAGGCAGGGAGTAAAGAGACAGTTTACCAAGACAAGATATTATTTTTATACCAATAAATAAGGATAGGGATTAATGAACCTATCAACAATATAGTTTGGTTATATATTAGTTACTTATTTATTTGGTTGATCCCTTTGAATAAAACAAAAAAAGTATTGGTTTCTTCAAAGTATGTTTACAAAATATTACTTAATCATATCCTATAAAAGCCACTGTATTTCATAAAACAGGTAAATTTCTCATTCTAACTTAAACAACAAAAAAAAACAAAAAAACAATGCAGCCTCTTGAATTTTCTATTTGTTAATTAACGAATGAAAATTCATTTGCCAGTGGCAAGCGTGGAAAAAAATGCAGAGCCCTCACTCATCTATGAAATAATGATAAGTTTAAATAAAATAAAGTTGAACAAACCAAAAATTGTTGTGACAAATTCTCTGCGAACGCTTCTGACAAGATGGCGGTTGCTGAACGTTCGATAACGTCACAATTTAAGTGACGTAAAAAGATGACGTCACGTCACGTTCATACATAAGAGATTAATTGAACTCAACTACCTTCTGAAAGAAGGAATAAAACGAAAATACAAGTACAACATTTTTATTTTCAATTTGACAAGGCCCGTGACATTGATCTGGTCACGGGCCTTCTGAAAGGCCCGTGACATTGATCTGGTCACGGGCCTTCTGACAAACAATTCTTCTTCCTCCACCTCAAACCTCATCGCCTCCATTTGTATAACCTCAGCCTGCCCCCTCCTTCTCCTCCTCCACCACCCACACCACACAACAATCCCCACAACCAACAACACCACAATAACACCACCTGTAAAAAGAAAAACTGACATCTTATAAAAATTATAAATATGTTACAACCCTTCTTATAAGGGCATATTTTTAGCAGACAGAATTTGCTCTCTCTCTCTAGAGATTTTACTCGACAGGAAAACACTACTATTCGGGTAATGTCGGCCCTTTATAAAGATGCATGTGTATCGATACACCTTAAATATATCTGAGCATAAGGCGGGGGGACTGAAGCAGCCCAGATATAATGTCCCAGCAACACATAAGTGATCTCCCTTTGAGTTGTATCCACGTACCTTAATTTAAATCTAATACAACTCCCATACTTAAGTTTGAACTTTTATATTACAATATACTGTTTTTTTCTTTTGGTATAAGGTGTTTTTTTCTTTCAAAATCAATCTCGAAAGTCTAAATCCAACTTGGTTCTCTTTCTTTCAACTTCATTTGTCTCTAAAAATAATACCATGGTGTGTAGATTCTGAGATTTCAAGTAGATTTTTAAACAAACAATTACCAATCACATAGATAAACGCATTTCCTCCACTTCCACCAACATCAATCGCCGTTGTAGTTGTCTCCGTCACAGAACTCTCGCCTAGAAATCAAAAATTCTTTCAACACCTTGTTATATTTTTTCAAGGTTCAAAAACACGGGCGTAGCTAGGGACCAATTACATGGTACGCACAGTCATGTTTAATATGGCTCTCTTAGGGAAAATCAAATTTCAATACGCACCTGCGTATTTGCGTACAGGTAGCTACGCCCTTGAAAAATAACTTTTTTTAATTTAAATTTAAATAATGAATATTTTTTTCATAACACTTTTTATACAAGAAATATCTTTTTTAATATAAAGACACTTACACTTATATTTTTTTCATAACACTTTTTTATACAAGAAATATCTTTTTATATATAAAGACACTTACACTTATTTCGACTAAAGTAAGATAAAGTTGAAGTTCAACAAACAGTTCATAATTTTGGGGGTAGCGCATTCTTCAGGAAAAACTCCTGTGACCGCCTGACATGTCTGATAAAAAATCTACTGGTAAAATGATTAATTCTAAAAAAAAGTACCAGGCTCGGCCCTGGAAACTCTGGCAGACTTTCGGGGGTTCCAGTCCTACCCAGAATTTGTTGGATTATTTCATCTTCATAACAAATTACGTCCTTCCCTGTCCAAAAACAGACGTTGATTCAAAGAAGTAAACTGCAAAACTAAGTAGACTTACAATTTAAACAAACTCCTCGAGGATTCCTGATCTCCACATGAAAATTGGGCAACAATAGAGTTATACATTTATCAAAAAAAACATCAATAACGAAACAAGAACACTCTGAGGAACATTTAAAAATAAAAGAAGTTATCTGCGCGCAACAAAGAGAAAATAATGAACAAGCCATATTGAAGATTAAAGAATGAATAAAGTAAAAGTACAACAACTGTACTTGAAATTCGATACAAATGACCTCAGTTTATGTCAACACAGTTTGCCAAAAAATGACCGAAATGACCCTGTAACTAGTCTTTTTGTGTGGTGGTGGGGGTATAGAAAACTTAACTTTTATACAATAAACAAAGTAAAGATAAAGAAAATATGTTTGGATGGTATTTAGAATAATAAGAATAATAATCATATTGGAAAAAAAAATAGGATTAACTGCTCAGAGTGAGTCTCGAACCCACGATTTTGGTATTGTGAAACTAACGCCGAATCCAACTAGCCACGAGACCGTCTTATCAAAAGTGTGGTAATTGGCTATAATTAAAAGTTTAAAACATCCAACTACACTCAATTTTAATTTTATTTACAATTCATTATGCACATGAAGACTAGTAAAAAAAAAGTAATAAAAATAAAAACAAAATATACATAAATATTCATTTCCGTAAGATATCGGAATTTCTGGGCTCATGCCTCTGAAAGATCATGATTGGAACAGAACAGAACAGAACACTAAGCAATTCCTTCCATCATTCGTCCATTCACGCATTTCATTGTCATTCATCCGTTTCATTTTTTACTCATTCCGGCATCCATTCGTGAACCAGATATTATTTTCCAAACAATAATCTCACTTACAAAAAATAAATAATAATAAAAATAAAAAAAACACAGAAAATAAATAATAATAAAAATAAAAAAAAAAACAGTAACTGCGCCGACGTTGGGTCCCTAGTCCCAAGTGTGAAAGCAGGAGGGCTGTTTTAATCTACGAAAAATAAAAATACAGATCGTGCTTTCAGCACTCTAAGAAGGGGGGGTTGGTTTCTCATTCCTTCCTTCATTCGTCCATTCACGCATTTCATTGTCATTCATCCGTTTCATTTTTACTCATTCCGGCATCCATTCGTAAACCATATATTGTTTTCCAAACAATAGTCGCGCTTTTCAGCGCTCTAGGACCACAAAATACGCTTTTTTCAATAATATAACGCTCAACAGAGCAAAAAGCAGAAAGAAAACGACTTAAAAACAAAAAAATACGGGAAAAACAACCATTCATACGTTTTTAACTTAATTCCGCTAAATTGCACGTGCTAACGCACGCGCTCATTCATCACTAATATTGACAATTAACGACAATCATATGACGTCACAATAACGTCATGTCACGTTCACGGTAGTCATTGACGTTGACGTTTACGGAAATGGCCGAAGACCATTTACGGAAATTGACGATCCTGGTGCCACATTCCCCCCCCCCCCCCCCCCTTTCATCAGTTATGACTTACCATCAGGTTTCATCCTTCGGACATGTAGTGACATCTGTTGGTAAAATTTCAGCAATTATATTATGGTAAGCCATCATGTCAGTTTATTTAAAGTGCCTGGTTAGCAATCACAAATATGCGTGATGGAAATCCGTAAGTCCCCAGACTGATAAGAAATAATAAATACAATGAAATAAGTAGGACACAGATATTTACATACATAGTTATCAGACAGAAGTACGCATTGAATGTACAGACATATTAATGAATTTAATTACTATAATCATAATTATGATGATAGCATCAATATGCATAGATGGAACTCCATCAGACAGAGACAGAATGAAATAAAATCCTATTGAAATATATTAATCGGGAATTGCAACCTCCCATAGCAGCTCCTCAGTCGCAACGAGAAAAGTAAAGAAGGAAAAATGACAGAAAGAAATTGGGAATATCTCCAGACTGAGATTAGAACCGAAGACCTGCTGGTATCAACTACAGTGACTTAACTAGGACATAGAACGTAATTATACTGTATTACCACTGCCCATAAAGCACAGAAGCTTCAACGGACAAGCCAATAAATAAGCTTTATATTTAAATATGGCCTGGAACATATCAAAAGTTCCTTTTGATCAATTATGTAAACAATGGCGGCCATAAGCAAATATTTGTCAACACTTTTATCTATTTTATGAATGACACCGTCACAAGCATATACAGATGAATAACAATCGGGACGAGGGGTTTTTGCCATAATGATAATTGGGAAATTATCAATATGTATTGAAGAGAAGGTCAAATAAGCCTTAGAAATGACACGCTCTGAACTCTTGAAAAAATTCAGTGGCGTATGAAAATAGCGCTTCAAGATCAGCTGGTTTGATAAGCCAACGGTGATTGGATTAGAAATTAGTTTCACACACATACGTCACACTCATTCTAAAATTATCGAAACTTGAAAAACATCAAGTCATCATATACACCGGCGATATCACTGCTTCTTGTTGTTAGTTAAAAACCGAGATTATCAAATATATATGTGCCGTGTGACATAATGAAGCTTCGCAAGAAACTTTTCCTTCGTAATAGATAAAGAAATTACAGCAATGTTAAAAAAGGTCTACGATTTTTGAGACTCTGTTATATTGAATCGCTTTACCGGGAACCAGGACAATGGAGACTGTAAGGTAGAGCAACGGCTTGCCTTGTTTGCGGTAGATGCAATAGAGTTATGTTGGGGTTAGGGTTTCGGATCTGATTCAGTCAGTTCCTGAAGTGTATTTCCTCTTTAAATATACATATAACAAACAAGAACACTTGGGAATCAGTCTCCAGAAAGTGAAATAATATTCCATATATTCAAGCATGGCTTCAGCTTCGATTCGACTTCCTTTCGTGTTAGTGACAGGTTTCACTACTAAATGTAGCCCATCAGAAGAAACAGAACATAAATACTCGGACAGTTTCTAGTAACAATAAACAAAGGAAATGGCGTGAGGATAGTCTTATCAATTCATTAACTCCTATTTAACCTAGGTTTAAATGTATCTATAAAATAACTTTCTTTTGATTTTCTCGCAGTTACACTGAAATTGTTCATTTTGTACAAGGAGAAACTTCGAAACTAGATATTGTCTCTAGCATCTATCTATATGATGGCTTACATAAAGCATTCGTGTTCTGAAGTCTCGTATCTGTTGTCTGTGGAATCAAACCTTATGCCTTAGGGTGTCCCCAGTTTCTCCTATATATATATTTCATTGCATCCTGTACATTGTATAATATAAATCAAATTTCTAGTGTCATATGCCATATATTGTTTTTTGCGTTGAATTTTATGCAACATTTAAATAACAAGAGCTGTCAGCAGACAGCATAGCTCGCCAGGAATTGAAATGATAGGAGAAAACCAATACTCCATATGATAAAGTCATATCATAGTTGGTAAGAATAAAATAGCCTTTGTATTCGGAAGACAAAAGGCAGCCAAGACTTGACAGCTGCAGCTTTTAAATCGCCTGAAAATTTTGAGAAAATGTGCCACCATGATGCAGGCTTTAGGGTGTTCAAAGACCATAGAGGTTGAGAAAAACTGATGCCCCCCTCCCCACACGCACAAGTCCATTTTCCATCACCTCTAATGAATAAAAAGCCTGTAGAAATAAAATATCTATGCAAGTTTGGAGAAAATCCATCCACTGCTTTTAGAGGTATTCTACATATGAGACTATGTCCTTGAAAACTGGGTCAAGGTCACCAACTATTAAGCATAAAACATAAAATAAAATGGGCCCTTCAACTTATCCCAATGATGTATCCATGCAAGTTTATTGAAATTCCATCCATTGGTTCAGGAGATATCATGAGTACAAGAAAATGTCATCTATGTCCTCCAGTTACCTTGAATGTCACCAATACTCCATATGATAAAGTCAAATTCTAGTTGGTAAGAATAAAATAGCCTTTGTATTCGGAAGACAAAAAGCAGCCAAGACTTGACAGCTGCAGCTTTTAAATCGCCTGAAAATTTTGAGAAAATGTGCCACCATGATGCAGGCTTTAGGGTGTTCAAAGACCATAGAGGTTCTTCAGAGAAAAACTGATGCCCCCCTCCCCACACGCACAAGTCCATTTTCCATCACCTCTAATGAATAAAAAGCCTGTAGAAATAAAATATCTATGCAAGTTTGGAGAAAATCCATCCACTGCTTTTAGAGGTATTCTACATATGAGACTATGTCCTTGAAAACTGGGTCAAGGTCACCAACTATTAAGCATAAAACATAAAATAAAATGGGCCCTTCAACTTATCCCAATGATGTATCCATGCAAGTTTATTGAAATTCCATCCATTGGTTCAGGAGATATCATGAGTACAAGAAAATGTCATCTATGTCCTCCAGTTACCTTGAATGTCACCAAAATCTACAGCTCTTAAGCAAGTCCCAATGATGTATCCTAGCAATTTAAGTGAAATATCATCTACTGGTTCATGAGATACTGTTGGTACACGGGGTAGGTTGGGTGGTGCGATGGTGCTGTGTGTAACTTTCAGTGCCGGGGCGTCCTACTGATTTGGAACATTGTAGGACAAGGGCCTGCTGTGCTTGCAGTAGGTGCGGGTGGGGGTTGTTTGGACAAATTTTCTCTCCTCTATCATTTCTCCTCTTCCTCCATCTCTGGGAGATGGCCCGATATAGACTGAAATACTGTCTCAAAGGGCAGTTAAACCCAAAACTATCAATCAATTAATCTGCTGGTACAAGGAATTGTAGTCTAAGTCCTCTTGTGACCTTGAAAATCAGGTAACGGTCACCAAAACCTAATCAGCTCTTTAACTTGTCCCAATAATGTATCCATGCAAGTTTGGTAAGATTCCATTTATTGGTTCATGACAAATTGAGGGTACAAGGCATTGTGGTAAGATTCCATTTATTGGTTCATGACAAATTGAGGGTACAAGACATTGTCATCTAAGTTCTCCAGTGACCTTGAAAATAAAGTCAAGGTCACCAAAATCTAATCAGAATTTGTCTTAAAATGTATCCATGCAAGTTTGTTGAAATTCCATTCACTGGTTTAGGAGATGTCGTGGGTACAATTAATTGTCATCTAAGTCCTCCAGTGACCTTGAAAATGATGTCAAGGTCACCAAAATCTAATCAGCCCTTTAACGTATCCCAGTGATGATGTATCCATGCAAGTTTTGTGAAATTCCATTTATTGGTTCAGGAGATATCATGGGTACAAGAAATGGGTACCAGTGACCTTGAAAATAAGGTCAGGGTGGTGCTATGGTGCTGTGTGTAACTTCTAGTGCCAGGGCGTCCTACTGATTTGGAACATTGTAGGGCAAGGGCCTTCTGTGCTTGCAGTAGGTGCGGGTGAGTTTATTTTGACATTTTTTCTCTCGTGTATCATTTCTCCCTCTCTGGGAGACGGCTCGATATAGACTGAAATACTTCTCAAATGGCCGTTAAAACCAAAACAATAAATCAATTGAAAATAAGGTCAAGGTCACCAAAACCTTATCAGCCCTTTAACCTGCCTCAATGATGTATCCATGCAAGTTTGGTTAAATGCCAGTCATTGGTTCAAGAGATATCGTGCATACAAGAAACTGTCAGGATGGACGGACGGTCAGGTACAAACCAATATGCCACCTCAACTTCTTCTAAATAGGGGCATAATGAAACTTGCTGAAAGTAACTATTATCATACCAAATATGAACCAGATCCATCAAATGATTTAGAAAAATAAGCTCTTTAAAAAACTTTAACGTAAACGTGGACGCCAACGCCGACAGTAGTGCAATAGACCTTCATGGACTTCGTCCAGGCGAGCTAAAAATTCAGTTCCCTGTATCAGATGATTACATACACCAAACTTTGGTCTCTCGCATTAGGTTAAGCCCTGGCCCTACAATGTTCCACATCTCTAGGACGCCCCGGCACTGGAAGTTATACCCAGCACCATCGCACAAATTCGAATAGTCTAAAATAATTTCGGGTTTTGTTGATTAAAAGTAGATACGTAAGTTTATATATTTTCTTGCGGATTAATACATATTTCTCGCAGGTTTTAACCTCTGTCTTCTCAATACCCTTATCAATTACATTTTAGGGTACCTCATACCTTAGAGCTGTCTCTTGTCCATTCCTTGAATTAATGATTTGTTTTCATCGGTCATGATACCTCTCAAGCGTTGGGCTAAAGAAAACGGTTTATTGGTCCTAGTATGTTCGGATGACAAGATTTAAATAATAAATACTGTTGGCTATCCGTCGGTTTGTAATAAATGTCCGTTACTGTGTTCGTGCTTTCCTTTAAAACTAAACATCCTGAAAAGGTAATTTATCGGCACTGCTATTCTATCTATTCTGTCATAACCTTACAAGGTCGTTGGGGCACCACAGATGACTTCGAAACGATCCCTTTCCTCCTAGTCCTGTTTTCAGCTGCCCTAGTTGAGCTGGCAAAGTCCATTCCTATCCACTCTTTAATATTGTTTTCCCACCTCTGCTATTTCCTTTACTGTGCCCAGTAGAATCGTCTTCGTTAAACCAGAATATCTTGAGGAGGGGTCAAACCACCTTAGTGTCCGTTTCTTGACCAGGGTCAGGAGCTCATCATACTCTCCAAGGACTGCTTGGATCTTTCTGCGAACCTCCTCACTGGTTATATGGTCATTGTACGAAATGTTCAGCAACATTCGGTAGCATCTAATCTCAAAGGCAGGCCTGCGTTCTTTTCTCTAATCTGCTGTCAAGGTTCACGATTCACAGGCATACAAAAATATGGAAACCACAAGGAAGCGCAACCTTCAGTAGCATCTCATCCCAAAGGCAGGCCTGCGTTCTTTTCTCTAACTCTGCTGTCAAGGTTAACGATTCACAGGCATACAAAAATATGGAAACGACAAGGGAGCGCACAAGTTTCACCTTTGATCAAAGAGATATGTTTTCTTTCCAAATTGGCTTCAGCTTTGTAAGAGCTGGGGGTGGTTGGGTGGTGCGAAGGTGCTGCGTGTAACTTCTAGTCCCAGGGCGTCCTACTTATTTGAACAGCAGTAGGACAAGGGCTTACTGCGCTTGCAGTAGGTGCGGGTGGGATGTTTGAATATTTTTTCTCTCGTCTGTTATTTCACTCTTCTGTCTCCCTCTCTTTCGGAGACGGGCCGATATAAACTGAAATACTGTCTCAAAAAGCCGTTAAACTCAAAACAACCAACCAACCAACTTGGTAAGAGCTGAAGTGACTTGTGCAATCTTTGAGAGAACCTCTTCTTCACTGCATTCCAACTTGAGCAAAAGTGACTTGTGCAATCTTTGAGAGAACCTCCTCGACACTGCATTGAATGATTAATTTTGTATCTTTGTGTAAATCATTCGGAACAGTATTAAGAAAATATAATACAGGTCAAGTTTGATCTTGGGCAAAATCCGTCGATTATTGTGGGAGTTATGGCCCTTTTTTGACTTCATTTTGTATAAAAAAAATGGTCTCCGTTCGATATCTTTTGAAAGCATTGGTGTATTGAATTCATATTTTATACACAGGTATATAATCATTAAAATGCAGGTCAAGTTCGATGTTGGGCAAAATCCGTCGATTATTGTGGGCGTTATGATCCGTCGATTATTGTGGGCGTTATGGCCCTTTTTCAACTTCATTTCATATGAAAAACTGGTTTCCGTTCATTATCTTATGAAAACATTGGTGTATTGAATTCATATTTTATACACAGGTATATAATCATAAAATACAGGTCAAGTTCGATGTTGGGCAAAATTTGTCGATTATTGTGGCAGTTATGGCCCTTTTTCGACTTCATTTTGTATGAAAAACTGGTTTCCGTTTATTATCTGTTGAAAACATTGGTGTATTGAATTCATATTGTATACACAGGTATATAATCATAAAATACAGGTCAAGTTCGATGTTTGGTACAGAATGTTATCACATATCACAGTCATGACACCCCCCTCCAAGACCCCACCCACACACACTTCTCTTGATCCAAGAAGCACAATACTTCTGCCCATGGAAAACAATAAAACATGTACCACAGAAGTCTGCCTTTGTGAACCTAGTTATGCTTCAAGTGCCAGTACCTTAAACAAGGCGCTGTCTTACTTAGGGCACTAGGCGGGGGCATCCGTGTCCTATGGAGATATTTCTAGTTCTATTCAGTAAGAAATAGCTTTTAAACCTAAGTCATGTGGAAAGTTTGAATACAGTGACTCAACATCAAATGAGACCAGTATTTTGTTGGTAACTCTGAGGGCAAATGATGTAAAAAATCTGGTTTCTCTTAGATATTTTTTTAACTTTTGGTTTTTACTTTTTGTCAGTACTATATAAATTACATTGCTCAGGCTGTTGTTTTTGGCAGACTGGCCCTTTGACGATGAGTCTAAGCGTTATGTTGAATCGATGGCATTTGGTATTATGTATCGCTTTCTCAACAAGCTCGTTGAATAACCTTTGGAAGTCCATATAAGTTACTGTATTTTACTTCAAAGTTTGTTAAATCATTTTTTTCCATTAAAGAAGTTATGATTTTTTTTTCAAGAATCTGTTTTATGTTATTTTATCATTTTTTATCGAGCCCGCTTGTGGTGAGCGAGACATAGTTGTGACAATTTCAGTTCAGTGCATGTCCGTGCATTAGTGGGTGCGTGCGTCCGTCCGGATTTGTCCGGGCCATAACTTCTACATTTATGGATGGATTTCAAAATAATTTGGCACATTTGTTCTCCTTGATGTGTAGAAGTGCCATTTGATCAGGTAGGTCCAAGGTCAAGGTCACACTTGAAGGTCAAATGATAAAATGGCCATAAATTGAGCTTGTCCGAGCCATTACTTCTACATGTGAGGATGGATTTCAAAATAATTTGGCACAACTGTTTTCCTTGATAAGTAGAAGTGCCATTTGGAACATTTGTTCAGGTAGGTCCAAGGTCAAGGTCGCACTTGAAGGTCAAATGATAAAATGGCCATAAATTGAGCTTGTCCGAGCCATAACTTCTACATTTACGGACGGATTTCAAAATAATTTGCCACAATTGTTCTCCTTGATGAGTAAAAGTGCCATTTGAAACATTTGTTCAGGTAGGTCCAAGGTCAAGGTCACACTTGAAGGTCAAATGATAAAATGGCCATAAATTGAGCTTGTCCAAGCCATTACTTCTACATGTGAGGATGGATTTCAAAATAATTTGGCACAACTGTTTTCCTTGATAAGTAGAAGTGCCATTTGGAACATTTGTTCAGGTAGGTCCAAGGTCAAGGTCGCACTTGAAGGTCAAATGACAAAATGGCCATAATTTGAGCTTGTCCGAGCCATAACTTCAATATTTACAAAATTGATTTCAAAATAATGTGGCAATATTGTTCTCCATGATGAGTAGAAGTACTATTTGGAACACTTGTTCAGGTAGGTCCAAGGTCAAGGTCGCACTTGAAGGTCAAATGACAAAATGGCCATAAATTGAGTTTGTCCGAGCCATTACCTCTACATTTATGCTTGGATTTCAAAATAATTTTTGCACAGTTGTTCTTCTTGATGAGTGGAAGTGTCAAGTGACATACATATTTGGGTAGGTCCAAGGTCAAGGTCACACTTGAAGGTCAGATATTGTAATTGTCATAAATTGAGTTTGTCTGGGTCATCACATCTACTTATTTTCCTTTGTGAAAATTTGAAAAAAAGAAGAGATATGCTGGCTAAGCATGATGTTGTTCGGCTTCTTTCCAGTCTTGACATACTTATAGATCACATAGCAAACAGCGGGCTCGACCAGTTGTCCCTGGAAAACCTTCTAGTCTTCGGATCAGGTTGCATTTTTCATGATGATTTTTCATCTAAAAGCATGCCATTAAGGTGGTGATTTATGGTATACACAAAAATGTCAATAAAACCATGAAAAATTATCGTATCTCCCTGAAAGTTAGCAGACTTCTTATTTTTGTTGTTCTCTACAGTTTAGAATACAAGATAGAGGGACATGCTGTTAAGTGTTTTTATATGAAAATATCAAAGGGTAATTTTCTGCGCAGAAATCTGAAAAATAAAATCCGTTCTTGAAAATGTACTTAGCTCTGATGATACTTTGATCCATTAAAAAGAGCGTCCTAGCAATTATTTGTTCCAACTCTTTCTCAAATTGTAAGGTAGACCAGATAAAAACAGTAGCTTTTTCTCAAATGTCTGATCATGTATATAAGTGCATGTATAGTGATTGCATTCATTAATACAGGTAGATCAGTTATACATATATCATACTCACAGTAAAATATTACATTACAATGACCTATACAGGCGTGTTATTGAAATTATTCAACCTTGAAAATAGACTCTACTGTGTATTTTAAGACAAATTTTGGACACAGGCCACATCCTTATATTATCTGCGCAGCCTGATAACGCGCAGCAAAAATGGAAAAAATAATTGCTAGGACGTTCTTCACAATACGGTAATTAAGTTCAGACCTAGTTAGATTTTCAATAATGATGGTCATTTTTAGATTTATTCGCAAAAAATTACCCTTGATCTTATCTTCTTATATAAATCCCTTTTAACATCAACAACTGCATTTTAGGGTTCTGAATTGTGAGAAACAACATAAAGAAGGAATCTGTTGTATTTTCAGCATTTTATGCAGATTTTTTTCTTTGCCCCAAATCAGTGATAATCACCACCTTAAGGCTCGTTTACACAATATGTTATAAGCTTTTTGTACTTTGTCTATCTATTATTACTACTGCGCCGCCCTTGTCGGCGTCTTCAATACAACCGCGCAATAGCGGCTTAGCAATCCCATTTTCCCCGCAGCGTTGCTCTTCGCGACGAAAATCAAAGACCAAAAGCCTTATTGCACTGCAATGAACTTTCCTTCACGTGCTTCTACGCCGGTTTCAGAGATGATAGACAAACGTGGGCGGGTCAAGACCCAAATCCATCTCAGGTAGTTGGCCAATTATTGTTCAGTCAGCTGACGATTTAAAATACCTTTGGATAGAGAACACACCGTACAACCGGCTGAAGTGATGCCAGATGGCTACAGAGATAGCAGATCACAAAAAGTGAAAGTAGATTTTGAGTAGGTGAGATAAAATTGCTGGTAAAAACAGACGATACAATCCTGGAAGAGTTTAGCCTCATATGGAAATTGCTCAGTGACTGTAGATTCTACAGTATCAGTCTGGGTGGCTTTCTTACGCACATAAGGCTATAGCAGGTCTTGAATGGCCAACATTTTCAGAAAAAAACAAAGTCTGCTTTTCGGCTCCCATTAAACGAATCTGAGATAGTGCCCAATCTGTTTGCTTGCTTGCAATAAAACTTCAATTAGTTAGCAATATTTTTGCCAATTTTTGATGCACAATTTGGTTTTATAATGAAAATACACACTTTCAAAGAGGATGGGTAGCGACAAAATGGTCGCCTTTGTCTACAAATGCACTTTTAGATGGACAGCTGGGATGGCAGATCAGTTTGTATGGAAATAGGCATACATTGATGACCGGTATCAATTATTGGAACGTATCTTTAAACTGATTATACTGTGACTTTGGCGTGAAATCATGAAGAGTGAAGCATGCTTGTCCACTAGAATGCATGTTGTTGCATTTAATAGCTTTACATCTTTAGGCAACTTTCTGATATTGTTTCGGTAACTACTTTTTCGTTGCAAATGTGCTACATGTACTGCAGTGCTTTTGGCAAGTCAAGAATTTCATTATCTTAAAAGTTACTCTGTCATTTGATTTGATTAGGAACATTTAGCAATATTCATTGTTTAATCCCCCCCCCCCCATTTGTCACAAGCCTCACCAGCTGTCAGACTGTGAGGCTGGTGACAAACGGTTGTCAGCAGACCCCGCCTTGTTTTTTATGCCCCCCGCAAAAGTGGAGAGCGGCATATAGTTTTGCCGCTGTCCATACGTACATACTTCACATTTGTAGTACTGTTCTTGTCTCCGCAACTTCTTCTACAGTATTTGATGCTGGGAGTTGCAACTTGCAACACAGTTCAGACATACATTGAACATGTGCATAGAGAAAACGAAATTTGATCCAGGTCATTATTGCAGAATTATGTCCCCTTAAATGACATACATATTTTGGCCTTATTTCACACTTTGTAGCACTATTTGTGTCTCCACAACTCCTCCTACAGTATTTCATGCAGGGATTTGAAACTTGCAACACAGTTCAGACATGTATTGAACATGTACATAAAGGAAAAAGAACTTTGATCCAAAAATGCAGGCAAATCTTTTTATGTCTTTCAGTAGTGTACATTTAGTTACCTGCATGACTCCCAAGTCCATATCTTGCATAAAACAAGATTCACACACAGCATCACCATTTTTCCGACAGCGTTTCAAAATAGAAATAAAATAAAAAAGTAGATTCCCAGGAAACGCCTTAGTTAACAGTCATATATATCCCGTGCTGTACAGAATTCGAGGAAATGGTTGCATGTACAAACTAGACAAACATGCAAAAAACAACGCTTTGGCATGGCATGTAGTGAAGACAGGCAACAAAGTTACCCCCGGAAAAAACCAATCCTCAGCAACAGCCATTCCGAGCAAAACTTACCGGATAATGTTTGAACAGCACTGGTTTAGTTTGGCAGAATGTTGCCCTAATTTCTGCGCAGTTACAATCATATATTGTAGAAGATACTCAGGAAAATTTTATCGTGTTTGGCTTGGACGATACGCCGTCGAAACTTTCATGACATTATTATTATCATTTTTATTATTATTATGATTATTACTATTATAATTATTTATTTTCTGTTGTTTTTTTTTTTAATGGTTTCGTGGGGGTGGGGTGGGGGGTGTATTAAACAATATATATCGCTAAATGTTCCTAATCAAATCAAATGACAGAATAACTTTAAGATAATGAAATACTTGACTTGCCAAAAGCACTGCAGTACATGTAGCACATTTGCAACGAAAAAGTAGTTACCGAAACAATATCAGAAAGTTTCCTAAAGATGTAAAGCAATTAAATGCAACAACATGCATTCTAGTGGACATGCTTAAGCATGCTTCACTCTTCATGATTTCACGCCAAAGTCACAGTATAATCAGCTTAAAGATACGTTCCAATAATTGATACCGGTCATCAATGTCAGCCTATTTCCATACAAACTGATCTGCCATCCCAGCTGTCCATCTAAAAGTGCATCTGTAGACAAAGGCGACCACTTTGTCGCTACCCATCCTCTTTGAAAGTGTGTATTTTCATTATAAAACCAAATTGTGCATCAAAAATTGGCAGAAATATTGCTAACTAATTGAAGTTTTATTGCAAGCTAGCAAACAGATTGGGCACTATCTCAGATTCGTTTAATGGGAGCCGAAAAGCAGACTTTGTGTTTTTTTTTTCTGAAAATGTTGGCCATTCAAGACCTGCTATAGCCTTATGTGCGTAAGAAAGCCACCCAGACTGATACTGTAGAATCTACAGTCACTGAGCAATTTCCATATGAGGCTAAACTCTTCCAGAATTTTATCGTCTGTTTTTACCAGCAATTATATCTCACCTACCCAAAATCTACTTTTGGTGATCTGCTATCTCTGTAGCCATCTGGCATCACTTCAGCCGGTTGTACGGTGTGGAGAATGAATGTCGATTGACTGTAAAGACAAACGCTTAAAACAGCTCCGCCTTCTTAATGCATGAAGTAGATGTTTTGACAATCGGTCAGCTCCGCCTTCCCCCCTTATGTGAAGGGGTTTTTCGGTACCCAATAAAGAAACTAGTGTCGCTAAATATAGATTGCGGTTTCTTTGTACATTGACAAGTCCGTCAGTTGTGACGCAATATCTTGACCTGATTGTCTTGTTGTGAACAGATGACAGATACGGTATGGCTAAGCTGCTACTTGTTCGGTTGTAATAACATTGGTATCATTTGCCAAGTTATTTGCAGCTTTTCTTTCTGCAAGTTACATCGTATTTGACATTATTGTTGGATTTTTTTAATTGGAGTACTTTCCATATATTTGTAAAGCTTCATTTTGATATTTAGGCGGAATAAAGTTTTTTTGTTTTTTTTTACTAAAGAATATCAGAATCCTCTGCTTCATAAAATGTTATGCAAGTCTGATACAGATCTTCTTTAATTTTTGACAACTATCTTTTTGTGGTGTAGGTGTAAATTTTAAACCACTTTTCCAAAGGTTTCTTGTCTGAATTTCCCAAGACCTCACCTGATAATAATTTTTATATCTGGTTCAATATCATTTGCTCTGTTGAACATAGCATCATTTACGTCTATCCAATGCATTCGGCGCTATTTCTCTGATTAAATTACTTTTAATGGTGAAATTCGATACAAAGAGTCGGGGCGTCGATCTAACTCGGATAATAGTAGGGCAGGGGCCGGCTTAACCCTGGTGCCGCGAAGTCGACTTCCGGTTTTCACCCAGTCACTCTTACGGATCGTTCCATAGTAAAAACGTGAAATTTTAGTGAATCATTTCTGTTCCCTAATAAAGCGAATCAATGCATATGTGGATTTGGAAAAATTGATACGTTTTTGACTGGAGAGCCAATTTATTTCGATAATAAAGTTGTTAGTTTAGTGACTGCACGCACAACACTGGTCTTTTGCCCAGTAAAGTGACTGATTCATTTTCACGTTTGACTTGTTTTTATTGTTATGCAAGCTGATGGTCAAGTGATTTATGCGAGATAATGCGGGAGCGGTGTTACTGTAATTTCTTTTATTAAAGTCTCCATAGTCCTATCAGCGGTAAAAACGGCTAAATTCAAATCATTGTAAAACGCTGTTCAACCTTCACGTTTGATAATAAAATGCGGGTTGGTGTGCATATATTGAGTCATACAACAAGCAAAAAGTAGAGAAAACGGGTTTTTGAAAAATATCAAATCGCTTCACAAAATATAATTTTCTGCTCTGGTTTTCCGTCTAGCAATGCTATATAAACAAAGGCGGGATAGTAATTGGGACTCCACGCCTGTAAATTGTATTTTTACCATTTTATGAAATCGAAAGTTGGTCATTTTAGTTGCCAACTAAAATGACCCAAATAAGTTTTCTAACCCTTTTATGAGAAACTGAAGGATGTTTTGTTTAAAGCTGGCAAATCAAGGTCATTTACAATTTCGAAACTATAGTGAGAAGCTTGCAGCGATACTTCACGATTAAATATTTCATGCTGATAGAGCAATGGGACCTTTAAGGTCTCACTCCAGTTTTTTGATCGCTCGGTGACCCCACAGGGGGTCAACTAAACAAAGAGACATTCCAGCCTGAATGAATAAATCATTCTTTTTTCTCTCTGAATGTGCTGTACATATGCCTAAATACAATTTATAGCCATTTATAACCCCTACAAGACCCTCATATGAATTATATTGCAGAGAAAATGACACCCCACCCACTTTTTTGAGGCCAGAAAATTTCAAAAATGGCATAGATATCCATGCTCTACTCAAGACCAGGACAATTGTTGTCACCTACGGCTTACATATTTACCTAGAGGGCTTACAGATGATCACTGTCAGCTGCAACTGAATACCTGCCAAACTGTGTATGGCACCTGAAGACGAACTGTGGCGCCATATTCCTCAGCAAAGATGGATACCACCCTGTTGAGGCAGTATTCTATGCGCTTTCAACTAAATACCTCTGCGATTTCTCCCTTCGAGAACAGCAAAAAGAAGTCCCAGCCAGTGTTTGCTCTGGGCAGGATACGTTGTGCGTTTTTTGCCCACGGGATTTGGAAAGAGCAAGCGTTTCATTCTGCCGCCATTGATTTTTGAAGAGGCGAGATTTTACCTGTTTACTTTTACTGTTTAAGTATACTCATTTTGTTACTACAGAGTAGATACACCTATTTTCAGCGAGGAAACGGCTCTACGAGCGCTTATTTTTTTTATTTTTTTTTTTTTTTTTTGAGGAAATTGGAGTTCCGCGATCATTGAAGGCAGCCCAAGGATCCGAGGGGGTTGGCTTTGGTGCTTCTGTTTCGTCATCTGGGCTTCTGTATTATGTAACAGATGTGGACCTCCAGATAAAGGTGTTTCTGATGAATGAGATAATGTATCCATGGTTAGACTAAAACGCCTCACCATATTACTGGATTTCACGGCCGGAGGTAGATTCTGATCGGGATTGGATTCTGAATAGCTTCGGCAATGTCATCGGGTTAAAACACTGCTTTCTAAATTTCAAAGTGTTTTCTTAATAATTAACTCTTGAAATTTCTTTTGAATCCCGAAACTAGTCTTGGAATTATCGAAATTAGCCAGTTTTGGACTTTCTCATACTTCATTATTTTTCCATCTGCTGATCTTCCAATCTAAGTTAGGGGTTACTATTATCATACATTTTCTTCACATCATGCGTGGAATTCTTTTTTTTAGAAACTAGAAGGTTTTCCAGGGACAACTGGTCGAGCCCGCTGTTTGCTTTAGTGACCTATAAGTGTGTCAAGACTAAGTAACTGCTTCACTCTAGAAAGAAGCCAAAAAACATCATGCTTAGCCAGCATTTTCTTCTTTTTTTTTCAAATTTTCACAAAGGAAAATAAGTAGAAGTGATGACCCAGACAAGCTCAATTTATGACTGTTACAATATCTGACCTTCAAGTGTGACCTTGACCTTGGACCTACCCAAACACATATGTCACTTGACACTTCCACTCATCAAGGTGAACAATTGTGCCAAATTATTTTGAAATCCATCGGTAAATGTAGAAGAAATGGCTCGGACAAGCTCAATTTATGATCACTTTATGATTTGACCTTCAAGTGTGACCTTGACTTTGGACCTACTAGAACAAATGTTCCAAACGGCACTTCTTCTAATCAAGGAGAACAACTGTGTTAAATTATTTTGAAATCCATTTGTAAATGTCGAAGTTATGGCTCAGACAAGCTCAAATTATGGCCATTTTATCATTTGACCTTCAAGTGTGACCTTGACCTTGGACCTACCGGAACAAATGTTTCAAATGGCACTTCTATTCATCAAGGAGAACAATTGTGCCAAATTATTTTGAAATCCATTTGTAAATGTAGTAGTTATGGCTCGGACAAGCTCAATTTATGGCCATTTTATCATTTGACCTTCAAGTGTGACCTTGACCTTGGACCTACCTGAACAAATGTGACAAATGGCACTTTTATTCATCAAGGAGAACAATTGTGCCAAATTATTTTGAAATCCATCCATAAATGTAGAAGTTATGGCCTGGACAAGCTCAATTTATGGCCATTTTAACATCCGACCTTCAAGTGTGACCTTGACCTTGGACCTACCTGAACAAATGTTTCAAATGGCACTTCTACTCATCAAAGAGAACAATTGTGCCACATTATTTTGAAATCCATCAATAAATGTAGAAGTTATGGCTCGGACAAGCTCAATTTATGGCTATTTTATCATTTGACCTTCAAGTGTGACCTTGACCTTGGACCTACCTGAACAAATGTTTCAAATGGCACTTCTACTCATCAAGGAGAACAATATTGCCAAATTATTTTGAAATCCATCCATAAATGTAGAAGTTATGGCCCGGACAAATCCGGACGGACGCACGCACGAACGCACGCACGCACTCACGGACATACACCGAACTGACATTGTAACAACTATGTCTCGCTCTCCGCAAGCGGGCTCGACAAAAATAGCTACATAAATTTTTGTTGTTATAAATTTGTTGTTTCTGTGCAGGTCTTCAGGTTGCATCAAGTGATACGAACCTGCTATATGCGATCACGGTTCTAGGTTTAGTTGATAACTGGTAGTTCAGGTGGGATTAGCTTCTTATCACGGACAGTTGTATGTCCGTCCGTCCACAATACCCCACCCTACCCTACACTTATCTGAATTATGGATAGGCAATTATCTAAATTGATTTAATACGTGATATCCTTAATTCAAATAATGGATATGAATCAAATAGTGATATCCAACCTTGAATTTTGTGATATCCGTAAAACATTCAGATTATTTGATTTCCCTAATTCGAATTATGGGTATGAATAATGGATAAATTCGAATTATGGATATGAATAATGGATATCTAAAAATAATTATGGAAATTACTAATTCCAATTATGGATATCACTTTTTCGAATTAAGGATGTCTATAAATAGGGAATGAATAGTAAAACTGTGTCCTATGTGCATGCAAAGCACAACAGTTGTGCTTGTTGCGGCATGTACCCAGGGATTGTGGACACTGTGAACATATTCCTCAATACAAAAACATCGGAAGAGGCAGAAGAAGATGTAGCTGGTAGAAAAAACAAACAGATCTACATCACATTTTCACTTTTGGAGTGCTGAATTTCAGTAATGTATGCCTTGGTGGGGTAACTGAACTGTTTTTGAACACTCTTCCTCTTCCAAAACCACCTCTTTGTCAACTCCTAAGTAAAGTTCTTCCTTAGCTTTTAAGTTCTTTTTAAATAGATTGCAGATAAAGTCGGAATCACACGATGAAATGCCGAATTCTGATAATAGATCAGTGAGACTAATATCATTAAGAATTATTCTGAATACTTTAGTTAGCCTGTTGTGATTTTTGATAGCTTGAAACGGACTTTTGCAAGAAAAGCATTGGTCTTCCATTTCAGCTAATTTAAAGAGTAAATAGACTTCAGGAACTGACTGAATCAGATCCCAAACCCTATCCCTAACATCAAGCCGTCGTCTGCTATTGTTTATTACGGGCATTTTTGTAGGTGGTAAATTATACCTACGCACCGAAGTCAACTCTCGGGAGGCGCGTAATGTTTGCTTACACAGAATTACTTGAACGACAAAATTAAAGCAAAATGAACTATGAAATTAACACCCCTTTTTCATTTCATTAAAATTCCTATAAAACTGTTATATTTTTAAGGGGGGACAACGACAACGAATTGTCGTGTTTCAAAAACACGTTCTCCATACTTTTTGCCAGGTATATGGATCAATATATCCACATCATCCCATATTTTATCACCAAATGTAAAGATTGAAGCGCTTTTCATAAGGATTTGCGTTTAGACGTTTTTACCACTTATAGGACTATAGAGACTTTAAGGCAATGTCCAGTATAGGAAAATGCTAGAACATCAGATTTCATGGCAAGTTTAGAAGATTTTGGCGTAAAAATTGGTATATACAGTGGAAAGTTTGCCGGTACAAGAGGTCAAGGGCATTCTCTGACTTCTGATCCATGTCTCTCATGATTTCACAATTTCAGATATCTCCTAAAAAGCCACTGGGCTAACTGTAAATAAATTTCATACACAGCCTCCAGGGGCTGAGGGAACGAAAATTATTCCAGCAGTCTTGGCCACATGACCTACCTTCTCAGGTGAGTGATTAAGGGCCGCATGACCCTCTTGTTTAATCTCATCTATCTTATTTACTCGTTTTCTTTCTCCCTGTGACTCGATATAGACTGAAATACTGCTCAAAGAGTCGTTGAACCCAAAACAGCCAACCAGAAAAATTTAGGGGGTAATGGTAATAAATTCGTTTTAATACTGTGGATGTGATTGACAAGTATATAACAAAATTTTAAGAAAACAAAAACCTTTGATTATCATAGGAACAACACGTCAGTAGGTTCGATCATAGAATTCTAAATTTTAACATGTTCACCTTTTTTTTTCAAGGACGCTATAAAATGGAGCTAAATGCCTTATTGCTATATCAGCATGAACTATTTTATCGTGGGGTATCGCGGCAAACGTCTCACCATAGTTTCACTGTTGTAGATGGCAGTTATTAGCCAACTTTAAACAAAACAGTTTGAATCAAAGGGTAAAAATTCAATGTACAAGCAGGGCGCCTCATTCACCATTGCAGCGGTCAATGGAAAACCAGAAAAGGAAAATTGTTTTTCTGGGAAGCGATTTGTCAGCGCAGTAGGACACGTCTGTAGAGCTCTCTTATTCAAGCGAGAGGCATACTAAGCATCGTCACCATGAAAGTAAGAGGAAGGGGCTCCATAAAAAGGAGGTGGTACGATGGTGCTGCGTGTAATTTCCAGTACCGGGGCGTCCAACTGATTTGGATAATTGTAGGGGAAGGGACTACTGTGTTAGCAGTAGGTGCGTGTGGGGTGTTTGGACATTTTTTTCTCTCGTTTATCATTTGTTTCTTCTTTCTCCGTCTCTCTGGGAGACGGCCCGATATAGACTGAAATATTGTCTCAAAGGGCCGCTAAACTCAAATAACCAACAAACAACCAATCCAGCGAAAAGGCTACGGGGGGTCATGTAGAAGGTAGTCGTATTGGCTTCTAAGGAATATCCACAGGAGGTGCAGGACACTGGGGGTTTCTGTCTAGACCTTTCTTGGTCGGAACGTACTCTGTTGCAGATTCAAGACTCTCTGGCATGGAAGGGGAATACATAGGCATAGAAGAATATAAAGGTCTGTCTGAAGAACTGTAAAGAAGACTATAACTGTAGACGTAATTGTAGAACTAGATCAGGATGGAGGACTTGTGAATTAACGTTCTTTTTGGAGGACTTGTGAGTTTACGTTCTTTTACAGAGGGGATGGCTGGTCGGTGCGACGGTGCTGTATATAACTTCCAGTGCCGGAGCGTCCTATGGCAAGGGCCTATTGTGCTTGCAGTAAGTGCGGGTGGGGGTTGTTTGGACATTTTTTCTTTTCTTTCTCCCTCTCTCTAGGAGACGGCCCGATATAGACTGAAATACTGCCTCAAAGGGCCGTTAAACCCTAACCAATCAATCAATCTTTTTAACAGTATTTTGTCATATCAGGACGATGGGCGGTGATAATGAAAGTCTGTATGCAATAGAACCCCGTTTAGGGTAGGAAAGATTCTCGCCTACAGCGGGGCTCGAACCTGGGTCCGCTAGATCAGTAGGCCAGCAGTTAACCAACTGAAATAGCGAGGCTCATAACTAGAACAGAACGAGGCGGTAGTGAGGCACAAGAAATGGTCACTATCGGTTCAGGATCTGGCTCATCAAGGTTCATAGCAGATGGCACATCAGAATCTCGCGGAGGGATTTCATGTACATGGAATGGTGATACAAGTGGTCTGGTGGTGTCCGCAGGAGGATGATCCACGAACTCAGCAGGCCGTGGCAACAAACTGTCGGAAAACTCAGCTGGTTGGGGGAGGGGAGACTCAAACGCTGGAGGGCGGTAAGTCTTCGGACTCAAACGCTGGAGGGCGGTAAGTCTTCGGAACTGGGACAGGCTGAGGAGGGGCTGAAGACTCTGATTGCGACAGAAGAACAGGTAGCGCTGACTGGCGGAGGCACAGAAGATTCAGACTGTGGCGGTGGAACGAAAGACTCTGGTGGTTGAGGAGGTAGAGAAGACTCAGATGATGGAGGGGGTTAGACTCCGGAAATGAAACAACTGGCGGAGAGACAGAAGACTCTGGTTGCGGCGGAGGGACTGAAGACTGACTGTGGAAGCGGAGGTCTAGTAGATTCAAGACGAGAAGGTATGATCCTCAGGAAAACTTCCGATCCATATTTCTGTTGGTGGTGGCAGGCTGGCATCATAACCATCTAATGAGAAGGTATGATCCTCAGGAAAACTTCCGATCCATGTTTCTGTTGGTGGTGGCAGGCTGGCATCATAACCATCTAAGAGGCAGGAACTTGCAGTTTCAGCAGTACTAGTAACTGTTGCACTAACCATTTGAACAAAAAGTACTAGTAGCTGTTGAAAGTACAGAGGAAAAACGAACGATCCAAATAAAACATTTAAATCTGTAAATATATTAACAACCTCGGACTCTTGGTCATACAGACCAAAATCAAAAGGCTCATACAAAATGGGATGAGTTTCACTAAAATCTGTACTCTCGGTAAGAGACAGCAGGCCTGTGGAGGGCGTTGGTGTGGCAACAGCTTGAGATGGTTGAGGCTCTGGATCCTTGGATGGAGCTGAAGAAACACTTTGCGCTAAGGCCGGCGGAGGTTGCACGTTTAATCTAATATGAGATGGAGGTGGGTGGCTTGGAGATTCATTGGTCCATCAATTATGTCTGTTATTCTGTTCGTAATAGATTCCGCCGCCAGGTACCAGTATTGGCTCTTCACTCTTGGGGGCCATTGCATGCTCTCAGAAAGATCCGTTTTGATATAGTCAAACATCATGCTAAAGAATCTGGGGTCTGGTTGTTTCTTTTCACGGCGAAGTACTGCACTTTCTTTAAGGTTCTGATGCGAAAACATTCTGTTCAGTAGAGCTTGTTTTTCTCCCTCGAATCCAGTCCAGGGTTGTGTATTTGATGTCAGGATGACTGGAGTTCTATCCAACTTGCCGGGCTCCTTATTCTTGACGTTGACCATGGTCGGGAGACCCTCGAATACCTTTTTAGCCTCCTCAATTTGTTCAATTTTGGTGAACCTGAGTTCGGGAATTTGGATAACGTCCTTGTTGAGACAAATCATGTAAATAAAATCTGAGCTCTGAATAGTTTGACCCACTGCATCAGGTAGCATCAAGGGTTGAGTCCAAAAAGTTTTTTCCGGCATTGCTCTGTCCCTGAAGTTGTAAACAATTGATCTTTGGATAATCCTTGTTGAGCACTGTGTAGATTTCTAGGAGGAGTTCACCTGATACAATCCCCTGTTCACGGCACCAGGACTGGAACAGATTAGCTGTTTGGTGCACCGTCAGACTGTCTTCTACAAATTTGCATTCCGACATGAACTTATCAATATAGGTCTCTCCCCTACATTTCGCCTCCACGTCCAATTCGCTCAGTGCTTGCATCATAATGACTTGGAAATTTGGCCCTAGTCGCAGAGTCCTGAAAACAGTTCCTGTCTGTCGCCACCATTGATGATACTTTCTTGGAGCTCACTCATTGTTCTCTTTCCGTGACGTCCGATCATGTTCTTTAAAATGTCTACTTTATTTGCCGTCTTGCTAGTGGGCAAGGTCTTCTCCTCGTGCCGTAGGGCATGAACGTAGTCCTCTCCGTTTCAGCTTCCTTAACTCTATCCTCGTAGCTCATGGTACTTAACTTTTTAATGTAATTTCGGCTTCTGCTCTGTACTACTTGGTCTTCTTTTTCTAATAGTGCATTCTCCTGGTTTATTTTCAGCTTAGATTCAAGATACTTTGTTGCTGGGAATGTCCTGGCAAATCCGCTGCTCAAGGGAAATCAATTCCACACTGGCAGTATAACTTCGGGCCATGGTGGTATCTATTATGCTGCAACAGTTGACGCCTGTTGTATCGGATCCCACATGGTTCACACTCAAACATGAACATCCGGTTCACCGCTGAAGGCTCCGTGGAGGCTACAAATCTCTGCGAGTGACTGGTGTTGACGGAATGTACTCAGACCTTACCTCAAACCTTCAATAGCAACCGCCAAATTACACAGTTTTTTTTGTAGCTGTTCCGAAAGCGTATTTTCCTGTATGGCAGGAAGCATAGCCATTTAATCCGACTCCATGTTCTTGTATTTCTCATTTTTAAGAGACCTGTGGGGTGTCATTTCTTCCAGTTCCCTCACCTGTGGTTTGGCGGGGGTGGTTGGGTGGTGCGATGGTGCTGTGTGTAACTTCCAGTGCCGGGGCGTCCTACTGATTTGGTACATTGTAGGGCAAGGGCTAACTGTGCCTGCAGTAGGTGCGGGTGATTGTTTGGACATTTTTTCTATCATTTTCCTTCTTTCTCCCTCTCTGGGAGACGGCTTGATATAGACTGAAATACTGTCTCAAAGTGCCGTTAAACCCAAAACAATCAACCAGTCAATGTGGTTTGGCCTTTCTTTCAGTTCCCTCACCTGTGTTATGGCCTTTCTTCCAGTTCCCTCACCTGTGGTTTGGCCTTTCTTTCAGTTCCCTCACCTTCTACAATTTTTGTCCAATTTCTTCCACTTACCTTACGCTGGGCCGCGTAGCGCAATCGGTAGGGCACATGACTCATAAGTCAGAGGTCCTGGGTTCGAGACCATAGCTGTTTACCGTGGACGTTAAGCATCAAATCATTCAATCCTTTTACTTCACCTTCTCTATTTTTCCCCAAGAAATTCTTGGACACCCTGCCTAAAACTATGGTACTTTTGCTCTTTTGTTCAAGTGACAGGGCTTTTTGTTACAACACGTCCTTGCACAGACATGCCCATTGACTTTTGTGCCATCATAAGTAGTTTCTCTTTCCTATTCAAAGGTGTGCTAACCAACCAGCATATGTTGTTGCAATTCAATAACTACTAAGTTTCTTGGCAGCTAAACATCCCTGTTTCCTCAGATTCAGACATTTGTGGAGTAACAGTTCTATTTTTTCGATCCAATTCAGATCTCTTCTCCTGGGCAAAATCGAAAAGTTGGTCAGGACGCGTAGCGTAGTCGGTAGCGCGTCTGACACAAGAACCAGAGGTCCCGGGGTCGATAACCGGTTCGGCCACATACTTTCGTTTCTCCTTCCGCTGATTCAAGAAGGGCAGTTGTAGTTACTGGCGAAAGTATGTGCACTTAGTACTGGTTAACTGCTTTGGAGGTCTTATTCTGCTCAGGAATAGGAAAGTATGTGCACTTAGTACTGGTTAACCGCTTTGGAAATCTAATTCTGCCCAGGAATAGTGTGGTTATGCTTGCCTACTGCGGTATTCTCTAGTGTCCATACTTAGAAGCGTTTAAAAGCATTTAAACATTTCTTGCTATGTATTATGACGTTAACTAAAGCAGTGTCAGGCGAATTTAAAAGCTGGCGTAATCCAACAAGTGATAGCTATAGTATTTTTTCACCTTTTTTAGTTTGACAGGGTCTTTGATGCTCCTCTGAACTTAGTAAAACATACATGTTACCCCTTGTTAACTTTTAACCTACTGGTCAAACCAGACTGTTTATATGTCATCATCCAGTACAGTTTCTGTTCACGCTTTAAATGATAACTGTTCTGACTATGTCTAGAATGACAGATTGTTACAGACTATTATCGTAACAAACCATCAGATTGATTATATAAATGTATAGACGTTCACAAGGGTATATGGCTTAAAAGAAGTCTCAGTTTCGAGAATTCGAAAGTATCTTATTTCTAATGACATCTGCATTTTTCTTTTTTTTTTTAAAAAAAGAATTAAAAAATAGGCATTTGACTTGAAACGCAAGGTCGCTGACTTAAGATTAATAAGTTTCTTGATCTCTGATAATTTATGTATTTCTGAAAGGCAACGAACTGGATTTCAGACAACAGTAGAGATGATAAGACATATGGACAGTTAGAATTCATAAGCAGGCTCAGGCATGCCCAAACTAGTGGCTGAAGCGCGGTGGCTCAGTGGGTAGTGCACTTGACTCTGAAGCCAGAGGTCGTGGGTTCGATCCTCACCCAGGGTGAAATCTTCCTATGTCCGAACGCGTTTTTCTAGGATTATTCGCCGGGATGATGCTAACAAGTATGCCGTCCTTCGGATCGGGACGTTAACTGGAGGCTCCCTGTGCAGGGAGAGTCATCCCCTGCGCAGGTTAAAGATCCCTACTATAGCTACATGGCTATATG
Source organism: Ctena decussata (assembly GCA_963989385.1). Lineage (NCBI taxonomy): Eukaryota > Metazoa > Mollusca > Bivalvia > Lucinida > Lucinidae > Ctena > Ctena decussata. The sequence goes on from OZ022510.1 coordinate 45,911,578, forward strand.
TAGGCTTTCATCCTGCAACACTTGAGTGTACAAAAGTACACCTGCTCATAATACTCTGAAAAGAGGGTGTAGCAGTAAATTTAGAAAGAAAGAAAGGACTTACACTGACAAATCTATTAGATCAAGAAATTCTATTAATTTCTTCCATTTATTCTCTTAGAAGCTTTGACTTGATCTCTTGCTATGTTTTCTGACTCTTAACTAAAGCAGTGTCAGGCGAGTTTCAAAGCCGGCATAATGCAACAAGTAATAGTTACAGTAATTTTTTCATCTTTTTAGTTTGACAGGGCTTTTGATTTTTTTCTAAAGTTAGTAAAAAATACATGTTACCCCTTGTTAACTTTGAACCTACTAGTCAAACCAGACTGTTTACTTGTCATTCAGTATAATTTCTGCTTTTAAATAATAACAATTCTGACTTTGGTTAGAATTACAGATTATTGTCATAATAAACCACCAGATTGTTTATATAAATTTACAGACGTTCACAAGGGTAATGGCCTTTAAAGAATCCTCAGTTTCGAGAATTCGAAAGTATCTTATTTCTAATGACACCTACATTTAAAAAAAAAAAGGTTACTGACTAAAGATTGCTAAGTTTCTTGATCTTTGTTAATTTATGTATTTCTGACAAACACTGAACTGGATTTCAGACGACAGTAGAAATGATAAAACATAGGAAGTTAGAATTCATAACAGGCTCATGCATGCCGAAACAAGTGGCTGAACTAACACTGAAAATCAGTTAGATCAATAAGTTAGTTCTGTTAATATTTAGATGCTTTGACCTGATTTCTTTATTATTTTTAAACCTAGGAAGTGCCACAATCTTTAAGCAGAATACACCGAAAGATTAAACTTCTGAGCAAGCTCCGGACATGAGGCCAACCAAGCGCCGGTCATGCGACTTCATTGATTGTCTGCGCTTGTACGTTTTACATCATAATTAGGTCTCTTTTTAATGAGTTATCTCATATATGAGCCACCAAGAAAGTGGCTTGTGCGCTCAACGAAGACTCAGATCAGCCTGGGCATCCGCCCAGTCTGATCAGGGTCTTCGCTATCCGCATAGAGCTAGCTTAGACCCTTAGCTGCCCTTTAATCGCACAGCAAAGACTGATGCTCGGTTCGCCTGGCGCACATGCCACTTCGTTGGTTTTGTCTTGTCGCGGCTCACATATATTTTCCGTTTCAGGTCCTGCCAGAGGTACGCCGCGTCAGACTCGCAACAGCAATTAACTTTTACGAAGATGGCAGTCCTCAATCACAAAAATTAATGAGCCACGACACGAGAAAACCAACAAAGTGGTTATGCGCCCAGCGTTGACTCAGATCAGCCTTGGCATCCGCACAGTCCGATCTGACGCTTCGCTAAGCGCTTAAAAATGTAGCTAAGGGTCTAAGCTACCTATTTGCGGACAGCGAGGACTCTGATTAGACTGGACGGATGCCCAGGCTGATCTGAATCTGCAGTGTGCGCATAACCACTTTGTTGGTTTCTTGTGTCGCGGCTCATTAATGTATTCGTGAAAATATAATGAAATCGTTTATACAATCATAACGAGAAGGCTGCTAAGAAACCTGAGAAAATATTGACTGTTCAATGACATTTTGAATTATTAAATTGCTATTAAAATAAATAAATAGAGGTGGTTGGATGGTGCTGGGTATAACTTTCAGTGCCGGAGCGTCATACTGATTTTGATGATAGTAGGGCAAGGGCTTACTGTGCTTGCAGTTAGTGCGGGTGGGGGTTATTTGGACATTTTTTCTCTCATCTATCATTTCTCTCTTTTTTAGCTCACCTGAGCCAGAGGCTCCGGGGGAGCTTATAGGATGGTAAGGCTCCGTCGTCCGTCCGTCGTCCGTCCGTCCACAATTTCAAACGACTTCTCCTCTGAAACCGCTGGGCCGACTGTAACCAAATTTCATATAGAGCCTCCTGGGACCTTAGGAACGAAAAGTTGTTCAAACGGTCCTGGTCACATGACCAACATGGCCGCCATGCCCATATATGGTAAAAACCTGAAAAAAATCTTCTTCTCCAGAACCAATAGGTCGTTGGTCTTGAAACTTGGTATGTAGCATCGGGTACACGAGTACTACCAAGATTGTTCAAATTATGACCTTGGGTTGACCTTGACCTTTTTTATGGTAAGGTCAAATTTGCTTACTCATGCTTTTATATGGCAAAATGCTGCAACATAAGATATCTTGGAAACTGTTGAAGATTATGGCCTAAAAATTGGTACATACAGTCATCTTAATGACTAGATGAAGATTTATGAGTACAAGAGGTCAAGGTCATTCTTTGGCCTTTGACCCAGAACTCTCATATTTTGACAATATCAAACAATCTCCTCAAAAACCACTAGGCCAATTGTAACCAAATATCATATAGTTCCTCCAGGGGTTGAGGGAATGAAAATTTATGCATACGGTCCAGGTCACATGACCAACATGGCCACCACGCCCATATATGGTAAAAACCTTTAAAAAATGTTCTTCTCCAGAACCAGTAGACCGATGGCCTTGAAACTCGGTATGTAGCATTTGGTACTCAAGTACTATCAAGATTGTTGAAATTATGACCCTGGGTTGACATTGACCTTTTTTACGGCAAGGTCAAATATGGGAAAATGCTAGAACATGAGATTTCATGGTAAGTTTTGAAGATTTTGGCCTTAAAAATTGGTACATACAGTCATCTTAATGACTACATGAAGATTTATGAGTACAAGAGGTCAAGGTCATTCTTTGGCCTTTGACCCAGAACTCTCATATTTGGACAATATCAAACAATCTCCTCAAAAACCACTAGGCCAATTGTAACAAAATTTGATATAGTTCCTCCAGGGGTTGAGGGAATGAAAATTTATGCATACGGTCCAGGTCACATGACCAACATGGCCACCATGCCCATATATGGTAAAAACCTTTAAAAATGTTCTTCACCAGAACCAGTAGACCGATGGCCTTGAAACTCAGTATATAGCATTGGGTACTCAAGTACTATCAAGATTGTTCAAATTATGACCCTGCGTTGACCTTGACCATTTTTACGGCAAGGTCAAATATGGAAAAATGCTAGAACATGAGATTTCATGGTAAGTTTTGAAGATTTTGGCCTAAAAATTGGTACATAGAATCATCTTAATGAGTACATGAAGATTTTTGAGTACAAGAGGTCAAGGTCATTCTTTGACCTTTGACCCAGAAATCTCAAATTTTGACAGTTTCAAACAATCTGCTCTAAAACCACTGGGCCAATTGAAACCAAATTTCATATAGAGCATCGAGGGGTTGATGGAATGAAAATATTTGCTAACGGTCCTGGACACATGACCAACATGGCCGCCACGCCCATATATGGTAAATACCTTTAAAAATCTTCTTCTCCAGAACCAATTAAACGATGGCCTTGAGACTTTGTAAGTAGCATTGGGTACTTGAGTACTATCAAGATTGTTCAAATTATGACCTTGTGTTGACCTTGACCTTTTGCAGCAAGGTCAAATATGGAAATATGGTAGAACATAAGATTTCATGGAAAGTTTTGAAGATTTTGACCTAAAAAATTGGTATATACAGTTGTCTTAATGAGTTCATGAAGAATTATGAGTACAAGAGGTCAAGGTCATTTTTTTTACCTTTGATCCAGATTGCTCATATTTTGACATTTTCAACCATTTCCTCAAAAGCCAAAGGGCCAATTGTGAACACATTTCATATAGAGCCTCCATGGGTTGATTGAATGAAAATTTGTTCAAACGGTCCAGGTCACATGACCAACTTGGCCGCCATTACCACTTACGGGATAAATCTTTAATATTTTTCTTCTTTAGATTAAAAATACAACCATACCAACCAATCGAGGTAGAGAGAAATTGTCATTGACGGACTTTTTCAGTCAGAGCATTTTCTAAATACAGGCTTTTCATGCCATTAGAATTCATAACGGCCATTTTAATGAAGTGGGGTGGGCATAATAGTATCACCGCTGTACGTATGTACTCCTGTCCTGTACTTCCCATACGAAATGGTTTCCGTTCGATATCTTTTAAAAACATTGGTGTATTGAATTCATATTTTATATACAGGTATATAATCATAAAATACAGGTCAAGTTCGATTTAGGGTAAAATTCGTCTATTATTGTAGGAGTTATGGCTCTTTTTCGACTTTATTTTGTATGCAAAATGGTTTCCGTTCGATAGGTTTTGAAAACATTGGTGTATGGGATTCATATTTTATACACAGGCATATAATCATAAAATAAAGGGTCAAGTTCGATTTAGGGTAAAATCCGTCTATTATTGTGGGAGTTATGGCCCTTTTTCGACTTCATTTTTTATGAAAAAGCTTATAGTTGGGATACACATCTATGAAATGGCAATTGTGCTCATCTACTTTACTTTTTGTGAGTTAATACCGTTAGTTTTTGGTGTTCTTTCGGTAGGTTGGGGGGGGGGTAGTGGTTGGTGGTGTTTGCAATGGCACTTAAGTTTAGTTTTTTTCTCCAGAAGTACCTTGTCTAAGCCATATCGCACATGCCCGTCTGTGCATTCACATATCTCCGGCTCGTATTGTATCTGTCTGTCAAAAAGGTTGATATGGATAGCTGCTGGTTGCTGGTATTCGATGCACGATTGGACGGCACGTTTGTATCCTGCTGAAAGTCTGTGACAAGTTGTTGTTTCTATAATGTTCCCCAGATGGCTGTCTCTGGCAAGAAGTCTTTTCATGGCTCTTATTTGATTTCCCTCTTGTCCTTAATGTCAAATGAATAGGTATGATACGGGCCGGTTTTGACCCCCAGCCAAATTCAATTACAATTGCTTGGCTACTACAGTGTATTGCTTATCATCTGAGCAAATGGGGATATAAAGAGTAAAACCTTTATACAGGCATCCTTAGAACATCTTTAAATCATAAGATGTATAGATTACCTGTTTTAGCACTAGTTTTGTAAAAAAATATATATGACTGAATTATGCCCCTTCTTTTACCGGCTTTTTTCCAGCTTGTGCATTGTTTGAAGAGAGCTGATATTTCATATACTTAATGAATGCATCCAGTGTACATATACATGGCTGAACATGTGAGAGTAAGCTACTGTTTTCATCTGGTCTACCTTACAATCTAAGAAAGAGTTGGAACACATAATTGCCTAGGACGCTCTTCATAATGCAATAACGTACCTTCAACGCTACACAAATTTTCAATAACGATGCAATTTTCTTAGATTTCTGCAGAGAAAATTACCCTTCGATCTTTCCTCCTATAAACACTTTTTTAAGCAGCATGCATCTCTATTTTGTATTCTAAACTGTAGAGAACAACAAAAATAAGAAGTCTGCTAACTGTCAGGGAGATACATGATTTTTATGGTTTTATGCAAATTTTTGCATTTACCAATCTTAAGACCCAAACGGACAAATTAGTACGTGTTTATACGCATGTTATTATGCTTTAATACTGTATACACATGAATACCATCACTAGAAAAAATATGTTACAGTATATACAGGTGCTTTGCATTAATTTTATACCTATGCAATTTTTTCATAAGTCTTAGCATACCCCAATACACCTGTATATAATAACAGCAAATACTCAGGTTAGTCTGATCAGAGTCATCCTATGTGCTTGACAATCTATATAAAAACGTATTTAGTAAGAAGGGAACTCTATCTCGTCTCTGCGAACGCACAAGATGATTTGAGCGTCTGCTGTTCACACTTCATTGGTACTTGGCATTTTTCTCTCGATCTGGCCCAGATCTTGCAATGCTCCAGATAAGAGGGAGTAACTAGGATAATTTAGGGATAATTTTCCTATTTTCCATTAATACATGTTCTGACCACTTACCGTATTACAACTGTGTCTTTGGGACTAGTGAAGGGTAACAACTTATGTATTCATTGAGAAATAAGAAACATTTTTACTGACGTATCCTCAAAGCCGCTTCTTATCTGGAGCTCTGTGAGAACGGAGATCTTTGTATTGCTTTTTCTTCGAATAACCTCTGCCTGAACTTATGATTAACTCTTTTCTTGTATAACATATCAGTTTTCGCAAAATAATACTGTCACTTGGCATTAAATAATGGAACAAGATATTGAACCGTAAATGGTGTTAATATGATAAATGAGCCGCGACACGACAAAACCAACAATGTGGTTGTGCGCCCAGCGCAGACTCAGATCAGCCTGGGCATCCGCCCAGTCTGATCAGAGTCTTCGCTGTCCGCATGAAGGTAGCTTAGACCCTTAGCTACCCTCTGACCACTTAACGCAGAGTCTGGTCAAACTAGGCAGATGCCCAGACTGATCTGAGTCTGCAATGGGCGCACAACCACATTGTTTTTTGTCGTGTCGCGGCTCAAATGTATTTCTACTTTCTTACTTTCATTCTTGAGTGTGACCTTTGTTGTCAAAGCAACCTATATAGTTTACAAAATTGGCAACAATGATAATAGGTACAGGACTTTCCTGGTAAATTTGCGCCCTGCAAATGCCTTTTCTGTTGTCTTCATATACGCCAATAGAGAGGTGCGTGGTACATCTGGCAGCGAAGTTTGGTTAAGGTGGAGAAGGTTCGCGGTTCGAAATGCAGTCAATGCAGCCTGCCACTGGAAAATTCTGTCAACCCCAGTAGTAGACAGGTATATTTTTCGAATTTGGACAGGATAAGGCAGCAACAGGAGGGGGGTATACTTTGTCTTGTATATGCTGCGCTCTAGATACGGTTGGTTTCTTACTACCCACTGTTCCAACGGCCACTAGGCTATAGGAAACCTTGTGTTCAGTTTTTATTCACCAATGCTAAAGTTTTTGTCAAATATACTTAATGACAAAAGTTCTGCACGGATGTTAAATATAGTTCTCGATTAAATATAGTTCTTAGGAACTGTATAAGCTGGAAGTCTCAAATTTCTAATAGGCTACGACCATGAAAAGGTACTCTTGATCGAAATCTTGGCTTTTTTCAGCCGGGCGCGTAGCCAGGGTGTCTGACTAGAGAGCCAGAGATCCCGGGTACGATACCCGGTCTGGCCACATACTTTCGTTTTTTTCCTTCCGCTGATTCAAGAAGGGTAGTTGTCTGTTACTGGCGAAAGTATGTGCACTTAGCACTGGGCAACCGCCTAGGAGGTCTAAGCCTGCCCAGGAATAGTGTGGTTAGGGTAACTGACCGTCCCGACATGACCAATAAAACAACAAGAAGTTGCGTTTTTCTCGCTTTTTTTTGTCATTTGTTTCAGTTTTCCTTCTCTCTGTATTGGTCAGGCTAAATATTCGTCAAAAATTGTAGCGGAAGAAGTCAAGTTAGATGCCACGAACTTCATGTAGGATTCAACCCTGACTTGTCTATAACTTGCCCACTGAAGAGACAGTGATCTTTCACAGTTTTTATGCCCTCAACTTCGAAGAACTTGAGGGGTCTGTCCGCCCGTCAGTACGTAACATATGAAATATTTTTATGGGTGGTCTATTATCAAGATCCGTTTATAGATGGGTGGACCTTTTTAGCTCACCTGAGCCAGCGGCTCCGGGGGAGCTTATAGGATGGTAAGGCTCCGTCGTCCGTCGTCCGTCCGTCCACAATTTCAAACGACTTCTCCTCTGAAACCGCTGGGCCAATTGTAACCAAATTTCATATATGGCCTCTAGAGGAAGGGGGAACGAAAAGTTGTTCAAACCGTCCTGGTCACATGACCAACATGGCCGCCACGCCCATATATGGTAAAAACCTAAAAAAATCTTCTCCAGAACCAATAGGCCGATAGCCTTGAAACTTGGTATGTAGCATCGGGTACATGAGTACTACCAAGATTGTTCAAATTATGACCTTGGGTTGACCTTGACCTTTTTTACGGCAAGGTCAAATTTCCTTCCTTGTGCTTTTATATGGGAAAATGCTAGAACATAAGATATCTTGAAAACTGTTGAAGATTTTGGGCTAAAAATCGATATCTACAGTCATCTAAATGAGTACATGAAGATTTATGAGTACAAGAGGTCAAGGTCATTCTTTGACCTTTGACCCAGAACTCTCATATTTTGACAATTTCAAACAATCTTCTCAACAGCCTCTGGGCCAATTGAAACCAAATTTCATATAGAAGTAAAAAGTATGCAAAGACCAGGAACTGAAACAATCAAGAGCCTCCAGGGGATGAGGGAATGAAAATTTGTTCAAACAATTCAGGTCACATGACCAACATGGCTGCCAATGCCCATATATGGTAAAAACCTTGAAAAATCTTCTTCTCCAGAACAAATTGACCGATGGCCTTGAAACTCGGTATGTAGCATTGGGTACTCGAGTACTATCAAGATTGTTCAAATTATGACATTGGGTTGACCTTGACCTTTTTACGGCGAGGTCAAATATGGGAAAATGCTAGAACTTAAGATATCAGGGAAAGTTTTGAAGATTAAGGTCTAAAAGTTGGTATATGCAGTCATCTTTAATGAGTACAATGAAGATTTGTGAGTACAAGAGGTCAAGGTCATTCTTTGACCTTTGACCCTGAGCTCTCATATTTTGACAATTTCAAACAATCTTCTCAAAAACCACTCGGCCTATTGTAACCAAATTTCATATAGAGCCTCCAGGGGATAAGGGAATGAAAATTTGTTCAAACGGTTCAGGTCACATGACCAACATGGCCGCCATGCCCATATAATGTAAAAACCTAAAAAAATCTTCTTCTCCAGAACCAATTGACCGATGGCCTTGAAACTTGGTATGTAGCATTGGGTACTCCAGTACTATCAAGAGTGTTCAAAATGATGACCTTGGGGTGACCTTGGCCATTTTACAGCAAGGTCAAATATGGGAAAATGCTAGAACATAACATTTCATGGGAAGTTTTGAAGATTTAGGCCTAAAAATTGGTAAATACAGTCACATAATCTTAATGTGTACATCAAGATTCATGACTACAAGAGGTCAAGGTCGTTCTTTGACCTTTGACCCTGAATTCTCAGAATAGTTTGACAATTTCAAACTTCTCCTTAAAAGCCAATGCGGCAATTGTAACCAAATATTATATAGAGCCTTCAGGGGTCGAGGAAATGAAAATTTCTTCAAATGGTCTGGGTTACATGACCAACATGGCCACTATGACCATATATGGTAAAAACTTTCAAAATCTTTTTCTCCAGAACCAATTGATCAGTGGCCTTGAAACTTGGTATGTAGCATTGGGTACTCCAGTACTATCAAGATTGTTGAAATTATAACCTTGGTTGACCTTGACCTTTTTTACAGCAAGGTCAAATATGGGAAAATGCTAGAACATAAGATTTCATGGGAAGTTTTTGGCCTAAAATTGGTATATACAGTCGTCTTAATGAGGTCATGAAGAATTATGAGTACAAGAGGTCAAGGTCATTCTTTGACCTTTGACCCAGATCTCTCATATTTTGACATTTTCAAACATTTTCTCAAAAGGCAAAGGGCCAATTGTAATCACATTTCATATAGAGCCTCCAGGGGTTGATTGAACAAAAATTTGTTCAAACGGTCCAGGTCACATGACCAGCATGGCCACCATACCCATTTATGGTATAAACCTTAAATATTTTTTCTTCAGAACCAATACACCAATGGCCTTGAAACTTGGTAAGTAGCATGGAGTACTAGAGTACTACCAAGACTGTTCAAATGATGACCTCGGTTTTTCCTTAACTTTTTTTTGCGGCATGGTCAAATATGGGAAAATGCTAGAACTTAAGATTTCATGGAAAGTTTTGCCTAAAAAATGGTATATATGGTTGCCTTAATGAGTACATGAAGATTTATGAGTACAATAGGTCATGGTCATTCTTTGACTTTTGACCCAAGACTCATATTTTGACAATTTCAAAACATAAGAAAAAGCCACTTTGCCAATTGTTCTGGTGAGCGATTCAGGGCCTCATGGCCCTCTTGTTTTCTCGTCCGTCGGTCTTGTACTATCAGTTACGCCCCTTTTCCTAAAAAAGTAAATGAAAGTTCGTTCGGGGAAAATGGAGCTAGGGTGCTCATATTTGGCAAACAGCTAGGTACTTAGGTGTAAATCATATGTTGGAGCTAGAATAATCATATTTGTCATACTGTTTAGGGCTAAGGTGTAGATGTCCTACATTTGGGCTAATATCGTGTAAATATGACCGAATTATGCCCCTTTGTTGACTTTGGCCGTTTGAACCATTTGGTTTACTATTGGTATCTGATTTGTTGGTTATTCTATTGATGGTTACATTGTGTTGCATTCATCAGTGACAAAGTTATGTCCCTTTTTTATCTGTACATAATACTTTAGGGTTGATATATAACTCAAGAATCGTAACTGATGGGGCCTTGATATTTCATAAATAGGTTGTTTTGTATAGAGTACAAAGACGACTATGGCTAAGGAGGCAAGATTTACCCTGCTTATTTGAGCCACGACACGAGAAAACCAACATTGTGGTTGTGCACCTAGCGCAGACTCCGATTAGCCTCGGCATCCGCCTAGTTTGATCAGACACTTCGTTCAGAGCTCAAGGGTAGCTAAGGGCCTAAGCTACCGCCATGCGGACAGCGAAGACATTGATCAGTCTGGGCGGATGCCCAGGCTGATCTGAGTCTGTGCTGGGCGCATATTGTTGGTTTGGTGGTGTCGCGGCTCATTGTTTTCTTTTATTCCGTTATGTTTTATCAGACTGTTAGAACAGCTCTGCAGCAGTGGTATACTCATATTCCCCGGTCAAAGCTTATATAAATCAGGTAGCGAAAAAAGAAAAAAAATCCAGCGTGAACAGACCCCTTTGGAATTTCAACATTGAGGCTCCACTTTTGCTGAGCGGCATGCGTCTTCACTATTATAAGGAACTTTGAAGAACCTTGGCTCATATATAATTATTGGACGAACACGAAAGAGGGAAAGAAATAAGAGCAGATTTGTAACTTAATATTGTAGCAGCTGGATATTAACAAAGTAATCAAAACACTTGTTTCTGAAATGAGCTTTTAGCATACACGCAGATGCTGAACTTCTGTTGATCATATGATCCAGTCTCGATTGACAACTTAATAACTTATAAAACATAAAGAAATGCGGCAGTGTGCTTTCAGGTTAGTATACCATTTGAATAATCGGCATCATGATGAAATAATACAGCATAAATAATATCCATGCTTTTGGCGGGTTAAGGAAGATGCCCTTTTTAAAACGGTAAGCAGGCCATTGTAAATCGTAACGGCTAGTTGTATTAAAAGTAAATCTGAAAATCAAATGTCTTGTATTAAGATTTGAAATATAAACGTTTCATTCTGATAAAGGGATACACAGTCGCAGATATATCGTTATTCACAAAAGGTTCTGTGTTTGAGACAGCAGCCTCCTCTTAATCATTGCTTGTCTCTTAACTTTCAATTTTATCCCATACGGAAAGTGTTGATTCTCAGTTACAGCTTTGGACACATTGAGTATTGAGTCTCCATAGTCCTATCAGCAGTAAAAATGCCTAAACTCAAATCATTGTAAAAAGCGGTTCAACCTTCACGTTTGGTAATTAAATGTGGGTTTGTGTGCATATATTGAGTCATATAACTGGCAAAAAGTAGAGAAATCTAGTTTTTTAAAAATAACAAATCGTTCCACAAAATACAATTTTCTGTTCCGGTTTCCCGTCTAGCAATGCTATATAAACATAGGCGGGATAGTGATTGGGACTCCACGCCTTTATGAAATCGAAAGTAGGTCATTTTAGTTGTCAACTAAAATGACCCAAATAAGTTTTCAAACCCTTTTTATGTGAAATTCAAGGCTGTTTTATTTGTTTAAAGCTGGTTAATCACGGCCATTTACAATGAAGAAACTATAGCGAGAAGCTTGCAGCGATGGCTCATGACGAAACTGTTCATGCTGATAGAGCTATGAGCTTTAAAATGAACGTTGTCTGAGTACGCAGGCGCGATGGTGCTTCGTTTAACTTCCAGTGCCGGTGCGTCCTACTGATTCGGATAAAAGTAGGGCAAGGGCCTACTGTACTTGCAGTAGGTGCGGATGGGGTTGTTTTGACCTTTTTCTCTCGTCTATTATTCCTCTCTTCTTTCTCCCTCTCTTTGGGGGACGACCGATATAGACTGAAATACTGTCTCAAAAGGCCGTTAAACCCAAAACAACCATCAAAGTACGCAGATCATAAATCCGAATTCCTCAGTCATATAAATATTGACAATTACGAAATATCTAAGATATATAGATATGGATCCCGAAACAGAGGTGTGATCAGGTGCTCGCGAGTAGTGCCTTTTATAGTACACCCGCTATATCTATATCTGTGGGAGATGAATGTCCGGTATATGGAGCCTTACTACGACTTCATTCGTCATCTGAGCCGCGACACGACAAAACCAACAAAGTGGTTATGCGCCCACTGAAGACTCGGAACAGCCTGGGCATTCGCCCAATCTGATCACAGCCTGGACATTCGCCCAGTCTGATCAGAGTCTTTGCTGTCCGCGTGGAGCTACCTTAGACCCTTAGCTACCCTTAAAGTGCACAGCAAAGACTTTGATCAGACTGTGTAGAATCCCAGGCTAATCTGAGTCTTTGCGTGGCGCAAAGCCACTTTGTTGGTTTTGTCGTGTCGCGGCTGAATTCTATTCTTTCCTGTCGCAGATTTATTATGCATACATTGTGGACGTTTCTTTTTGGCGATTTAAGAAAACTGATTCCTCTAAAAACACTAAACAACAAAACGAGCATCCAGATCTATTTGCTTTCGTCACAGGTTTTTTCTCTAGCAATGTCTTGTGCTTAATATGTGGCTTTTTACTTTGCTTATATCATTGCAGCTAGAATAACTAGAATAGGGCCAAGTCGGGTAAATTCAGACAGCGGGTAAATTCGGACAGTGACAATGTTTCCTTTACATGTCAGTTTAGAATTAAGACAAAATTATCCGAGCAAACAGTGAAAATCCTGATGAGACGGGTCATTATGAGCCGACTCATCTGGATTTTCACTGTTTGCAATGGTATGTCCGAATCAACCCGCTGTCCGAAGTTACCCGACTCGACCCTAGTGTTTGCAAAAAGTCAAGAATCTTGGGGAAAGGTTATACTCTTGGCCGGTATTGTACACATGAGCTTTACTGCCACATACCAGTGTAAATTACCTTACTTTATGAATTCGATGTAGGCTGTTGTTCTGTTAAACAAGATGTATAGCAAAACAAAATTCGATACAGTAAAGGGGTATTGCCTGGGTGTACTCGACAAAAAAAAAGAAAAAAAATCAAGAACATATTAATGACAAATAGTGTGGATCGAGACATGGAATATTAACTTGCTCTTCTCTTGTTCAAAGTTTAGATTATATATCAATATTCTTTTATGAATAAAGTACACATTTCATAAGGTTCTGAGGGTGACATAATTGGTAAATTGCAGTATACCGTCTAGTCACTCGCATATTGGATAGTGTATATAATGTCTTCCTTTTCCCATTTGTTTCTTTCAGAAACTTTGCTTTGAATATTATAGGAGATTGGGAATACCAAACCGCTGACACTTGAATTCATTCCAAGACCGGCTGATCCAAGCTTCAATATTTTGGATCCTCAGAAAGTTTAAAAGAGCTTTTTTGCTAGATTTCAAAGTATTATCAGACTAGTTTGAGCTAATGCGCATAGCCTGGTGAACGATGTCATCGGTGACTTTGCGGTGCTAATTTGTCCTTAAAGAAACTAACATAAACATGCAGAAATGACGGTGACCCAACACATGCACAGTCACATCTTATAGTTGCTTGTTGTTATTAATACACTTCACTATCAGCATTTACGCAGCTGCCGGTCTAAGAGGCTTTCATCAACTATAACTAAATGGTTTATAAATTAGACAGACAAACTGTTGTCTGATGTGTGGTTTCATTCAAATCGAATCAAACAGATAGTTTCTCTAATAACCGAGCCGCGACACGACAAAACCAACAAAGTGGTTGTGCACCCAGAGCAGACTCAGATCAGCCTGGACATCCGCCCGGTCTGATAAAGGTCTGTGCTTTCCGCATGAAATAAGCTAAGAACCTTAGCTACCCTTTAAGCGCACAGCAAAGAATCTAATCAGACTGGGCAGATGCCAAGGTTGATCTGAGTCTGCGCTAGGCGCACAACCACTTTGTTGGTTTTCTAGTGTCGCTTCTCAATTATGTTTATACAAAGATAAAGGACTGACGTCGCATGCAAGGTACCTTACGGCATGTGCGAACAAGACGATGTGAGTCCAATGAATCAGGGGGGAATCGAAAGGTGACTAATAAAGTCCTGACAGTTTGCGGAGCTGCAAAAGCTGATTTGAGTATTTTGCAGTATGCATACGGCTTAAGGTCTCTATTTATGCAAAATTCAATTTTTTGTAATTGATGAGTCGTTGACCCAGATGGAATAGATTTATCGGAATACACATGTTTGCTGCCGCTGCTGCTGCAAAAAAAATAAATGCTGCTGCTGCAAAAAATGAAAAAGAAAACGGGTCTAAACATCCCCCACACACATAAGAACACACACGCTGGAAAAATCATTACTGACCGTCCAAATTCAAGATAGGGTAGGGGAATCATTTAATTGTTATTGTTGGTTGGTGTCTGATTCTTGTTGTACCTGCTTTTGCAAGATGCAATATAGGCGTCCGGGTTTGCGTCAGTCCGTCCGTCCATCCGCACACAATTTACGCTGACCCTTGCATCAATGCGAAGCCCTTTGGAATGACATTCTCGGACAGCACTGCACTTATGGTTCTCCAGTTTCACATGCAGAATGATCAGACTGCAGATGCTTCAGAATGGTAAAATTCAGCGTGGGAGAGATTCCAAGATATCGATTTACTAAACATAGCAAAAGCAATAAAATTAACTATTTTTTTCATGGCCTCAAGGTGAATTTGGCTGAATTATTTGATGGTGCATCAGTGGGACTTTGTTTTCAAAATCATAAAAACAAAACAAAAAAAAAATAGGTAGCTGAATTAGGACACAGTGACCCACTTTCTGTTTAAAAGTCCAATTTTTCTGAAATGCCAATATCTCAAGAAAAGCTAAACAGATTGTGGTCAAATTTATTCAGAATGATCCGTAAATAGACATTTTTTAAATCTATGCGATTGGACTATCAAAGATGGCCGTTTGCTGCCGTTCCTGAAAAGAGCAAAAACATAAAAATAACAATGTCAAAAATTTCTGAATGAATGTGGACCAAATTTGTGTCAGAATGATCCTTGCCTGAGGCTGTTTCGTATTTTAGCTCACCTGAGCCAGCGGCTCCGGGGAGCTTATAGTATAGGCATGCTCCGTCGTCCGTCCGTCCGTCGTACGTCGTCCGTCAACAATTTCAAACTTCTCATCTGAAACCACTGGGCCGATTGTAACCAAACTTCATATGAAGCCTCATGGGGTCTTAGGAACGGAAAGTTGTTCAAACGGTCCTGGTCACATGACCAAGATGGCCGCCACGTCCATATATGGTCAAAACCTTAAAAATATCTTCTTCTCCAGAACCAATAGGCCGATGGCCTTGAAACTTGGTATGTAGCATTGGGTACGCAATTACAACCAGGATTGTTCAAAATATGACCTTGGGTTGAAATTGACCTATTTGACGGTACGTTCAAATTCTATGACCTTTGACCCAGATCTCTCATAATTTGACACTCAAAAGCCAAGGGCCAATCGTAAACAAATTTCATATAGAGCCTCCAGGGGTTGATTGAACAAAAATTTGTTTAAATGTCCAGGTCACATGACCAACATGGCCGCCATACCCATTTATGGTATAAACCTTTAATATTTTTCTTCTCCAGAACCAATACACCAATGGCCTTGACACTTGGTAAGTAGCATGGAGTACTAGAGTACTACCAAGACTGTTCAAACGATGACCTTGGGTTTACCATGACCTTTTTTTGCGGCAGGGTCAAATATGTAAAAATGCTAGAACATAAGATTTCATGGAAAGTTTTGAAGTTTTTGGCCTAAAATGGTATATATGTTTTTTTTTAATGAGTGCATTAAGTTTATTAGTACAAGAAGTCATGGTCCTTCTTTGCTTTTGACCCAAGACGCATATTTTTTACAATTTCAGACATAAGAAAAAGCCACTTTGCCAATTGCTCAGGTGATCGATTCAGGGCCTCATGGCCTTCTTGTTTTTCTTTGCAAACATCCACGATGGCCGCCGTCCCCCGTGCTGGTGCAGAATAGCAGACCGCGGAATTGTTGTTTCTTAGTCTTTGGCTAATTGTTCGTTGTGCTGAGCTACCTATCTGGGGAAAACTGTCCAGTTAGCTTGCCGAATGCGTTATGTACATGTGCTGCCATTTAGTGGTGTGGTAGGGATGTGGAACGGTCCTGGGTGTCATTACCCCCCTCGCACAACGAAGTTATGGAGGGGTATAGGTTCTATGTGTGTATATACGTATGTTCACCTTTTGTCATAGCTCCAGCAACCTCATTTATTAACCGATTTTGATATATAACTCCATGAAAGTATTGAGTATGTCGGTGCCTTTCAGGGTAATAGGGTCAATGTCAATGTCACAGTTGCCATTTTTAGAAAAAAAATTGTCATCTCTCTAGGGCCTTTATGAACCATTTTAAATATAACTTCACATAAATGTTTAGTGTGACAGTATCTTGGAAAGTTTTGATAGTTTTTCATCGCTCTAGAGTCTTTATTTATGGACCGCTTTTGATATAACTTCACACAAATGTTTAGTGTGACAGTATCTTATATAAGTTTGCGTTTCAAACTTGCATGTCCACCGTCAAGTCAAGGTCAAAGTTTCTATTTTAAGAAAAAGAAACTTTGTCTTCGCTCTAGCGACTTCGAATTCATGGATTATTTTGTGTTTCAGGGTGCGTGGTCTATCGTTTGCGATGTCTTGTTTATTAATTTCCTATTCTTTGTCATTCAGTCAGCACTTTGGCACACGACTAAACTTGTTCAAAAATAGGTATTGCCCTTATTTCTTGTTTAGTAACTATTACGAGACATCATATGATACTTAGGGTTGGCGTAATTTAGACAAAATATATTTTCTTTTCACGGAACGACCAACAGTAATGTTTTATATAGCATTTCTAGTAAACATGCTGGAGCCCTAACTGAAAAGTGCGTGTTGACTTTAACCATTTGAGCAGCGACACGAGAAAACCAATAATGTGGTCGTGCGCCCAGTGCAGACTCAGATCAGCTTGGGCATCCGCCCAGTCTGATCAGAGTCTTCGCTGTCCGCATGAAGGTAGCTTAGATCCTTAGCTACCCTTTAAGCCCTTAGCGAAGACTCTGATCAGACTGAGCGGATGCCCAGGCTGATCTGAGTCTGCGCTGGGCGCACAACCACATTGTTGGTTTTCTCGTGTCGCGGCTCATTTCTTGATAACGGTGAACTAGAAACATGATTTGCTATCATTTTATTACCTACCGCACTTAAAAACATAATTATTTTAGATTAATGTATGATAACAGTAAATAATTAAGTAAACTGATGATTTTTCGCCTCTAAATATTTTTTGAAGCTAGGAGTAGTAGTCGTATCAAAACAATACCATTATTGTTATATTTCCCCTAAAACACGGATATAATGACTTGAAAATGATTATTTGTTTGAGAAAATCTGGAATTTGTGTTAAAAGAATTTCAGTTTGTAATGTCACTGAAAAATTGGCGGAGCATGGCATACATTGTTTGCAATGCACCGGACCTAATGGCGTCATTTATCTGTTGCCATAGCAACTACGAGTTCATATTGATGTCCTAGTCACGTCATCGAAACGTCATTCGGTCAAGGTAATAAGCACAAAAGTTGGTAATTCCATAGTCGATATGGTAACAGATCTATGACGTCATCTCACTTATAATTCGAGAGGAGCATGGCATACAAACAGTGTATGCCATGCTCCTCTCGAATTATAAGTGATATGTTGCCTGAAATTTTTGAACTGGAAAAATGTGATTTTCTCAAACCTATAATTCATTTTCAGATAATTTGTCTTTGTTCTAAACCATCATTTTTCAAAAGTGAAAAATTGTCTTAAAAAGTAATTAAAGATAGCTGTTTCCGGCTTTGGAACACATTGCACTCAACAATTGGTGCGATTTTGTTTTCTTTACCAAAGTGAAGACATGAATCAAGATAAACTATTCGAAGCGTAAAGATTAAAGCTGACGGGCGTTGCAGTGCTTAGCGCCGTCGTCGCATCCACGAGGATACACATCCATGGATGGATAAATTGCGATTTACGCCCTTTACAGCAGTAGTTTAGTCCTATCAGGACGATGACAGGGTGATAATGTCAAGCTGTGTGCAGTGGAACCCCGTTGACGGTAAACAGAATATCACCTGCAGCAGGAATCGAACCTGGACCACTAGTTCAGAAGGCCAGCGCTTAACCCAGTCAACTATCGACACCCCTGGTTTCGATCCAACCAGCCCAACTAAATTTATAATTAAGTAAATTCAGCATAAAGCACTGGGGTGGTTGTCAGGCGATGGTGCTGGTTATGACTCCCAGTGCCGGGGCGTCCTACTTATTTGGATAAAAGAAGGGCAACGGGCTACTGTGCTTGCAGAAAGTGCGGTTAGGGGTTGTTTGGATCTCTCTTTCTTAGACTGAAATACTGACGTATCAAAGGGCCGTTAAACCCAAAACAACCAACAAACACTGGTTAAGTATTTGCCTGTATATGTATACCTGGCAACAACAACAACAACAAAAAAAGATATGGTTTTTGCTTCTACTTTATTTCTTGAGTGTTGAGATATCCCACACAAGATCATGTCAATATATTGCAGTTGCGTATGTGCATCACATGCACTAATTTTCCACTGGATTGAACTTGCGAGATTCTATGTTTGCCATGATTACATGGTTTTGCATATTTTGCATGTGCGAAGGTGTATATTAGTAGTGGAGGTGTATCCATACGCCTGAAGTGTTCACTGAGCCGCGGCACGGGAAAATCAACAAAGTGGTTGTGCGTCCAGCGCAGACTCAGATCAGCCTGGGCATCCGCCCAGTCGGATCACACTCTTCGCTTAGCGCTTAAAGGGTAGCTAAGGGTCTAAGACACTTTCATGCAGAAAGCGAGGACACCTGAGTGCACCCGAGTCTGCACTGAGCGCATTACCACTTTGCTGTTTTCTCGTGTCGCGGCTCATATCTTTGTATAAGTTCTTTTCTTTACAGTTATGTTCTTCCTGAAAATTTCTTTCTTGCTTTAGCAAGGTGCGCGATATCAGAGATCACTTTTTTAGTTCAATGAAACAACTTCAAATATACATTTGTCTTTTACTGAATGACATTTCAAAAACTGATTAATTTTATAAAAAGTAATTTTATAACAGGTTTAATGTAATTGTTTCGTAAAAAGAACTTTTAATTTGTAATGGGATATGAAAACACTCTGCACAAATTGCTTTTTTTTCCAAGTAAAATGCGTGCCTTTCCTTTAATTTATAAAGATCCGACCTAATGTCAGGAGGTGCATATTACGGATTGGTTTCTCTGTGCATCCTTAGGAACATCGTTTTATTATATACCCTGTCAATGATACACCCTTTGAACTACCTGTTTTCTGGCCATCTGATACAAACAGCCGTATCAAACTGACGTTTTCTGAACCCGTATCACTATCCATTAAAATGAGGATATGCCTTAGTTCCAGCTTCAGACGCGTCATTTTTAACGTGCATCATAGAAACGAGTACCAGAGAAACGGGACTAATGATCCAATGTCAACAAACACGTCAAAAGGCGCGCTTCGATAGCTCAGTCGGTAGCGTTCGTCTCACGCCTACCTGCAAACCTCTACCGCGCAGATTCGAAACCGGGTCGTTGCATTAACGCAGGAAAGTTTAAATAGTTGGCTGTTCACTAAGGTATATAATAAACAAACTATTATAATACACGTAGTAACTTGATCTGGCGCACTGTATCACGTCTCATGGATGCGCTCATACCATCGGACCCCCTCGCAAGTCGAGGGTGATCCGATGGTATTAGCTCATCCACTTGCAGTCGAAGGTGATCTGATGGTATGAGCGCATCCACGAGACGTGATACAGTGTGCCAGATCAAGTTACTATGAAAAAAGACCCGAATGCACAGCACAAAGTTTTCTTGTACACAATAAACAGTAGTTCCAGTGCGTACAGTGCGCCAGATCAGGTTACTGTTATAATGTGTATATAAGAACTGGAAAGACAAAGATCGTAAAGCAATGACATTAACATATACGAGTAGTTGTTCGGTACAATTAGCTGGTTCAAATCAAGTATCATGCCAAAGTTTTCCATCAGTTGTGGATGTGGTTCCTTTACGCATATATCTGTTTCTGTCGAAGTCAAATGATGGTAAGAAATCTGGAGAATTTTTTTATTGTAAATGGGATGGGTTTTGTATAGTCTGTTACCCGTGAAGGCTGAAGCAAAATCTGACTTCACCTTTCCAAAAGAGATTTGGATCCAGTGAAACTAGTTTAAGCACCCAGTAATCTTTTGCTGACCGTTCCAAGGCGAAACTTCTGTTGTGGTTCCTCAGTGTCACATGGTGTTATGCCCGCTTGTCTATGGTACTTAGCAGTCTGGTTTCCTGAATAGCTGCTCATTCGGCTTTCTGTTTTGTCTTGTTTTCTAATTTAAAATAAAAAGTAGGTTTAAATAGACATTGCTTCTGATTTTAATTGGGATAGCTGAGTGACCACCTGTTTGGGAAAGAGCTGCTCATTCAGTTTATCGTGCATGTCTTTCGTGAACTGTTGTCAATTTATGTATATACATCTTTCCCTTTCGGTTTTCAGGGCGGGATATGGGATCTAATTGTATAAGTTCCACATCATTGCCTGTCTCTTTACTTTTTATATTTGTGTAGGAAGTATAACACTTACTTACCTTTAGGTACAACCTCGCAGAATATCCTTCAGTCAAGGTTACTATTTTTAGAAACACCAATACTTAATTGCCTGTAAAACCATATTGTAACTTTCAAAGTGTAATTTTATAGTTGCTATGCTAAATTCACCGCTGCAGTTAATATTTGGCGATATAATCTATTATCATGGACACTTGCACACGGTTTGTTTAAAGAATCAAATTTAAGGTCTTGCTGCCTAAAATTGTTCCAAAGTGTAGTTTGTTCACTAAGGTATACTGTTGGTGTCATTTAACCCTCAATTGTTTGTAACGGTTGTTGGCCTCTATGGTTTTCTTGTCCTTTCAACAAATGAGCCGCGACACGAGAAAACCAACAAAGTGGTTGTGCGCCCAGTGCAGACTCAGATCAGCGTGGGCATCTGCCCAGTCTGATCAGAATCTTCGCAAAGCGCTTAAATGGTAGCTAAGGGTTTAAGCCACTTCCATGCGTACAGCGAAGACTCTGATCAGCCTGGGCGGATGCTCAGGCTGATCTGAGTCTGCACTGGGCGCACAACCACAGTGTTGGTTTTCTTGTGTCGCGGCTCAAATTTCTATTTGTATATTCTATTTTTGCAAGTGTATCAAAGATTTGGAAACTCAGAAACAGAAATGAAAATTTGATCTGGAAGTTTTATTGTTGTTTTTTCTGTATTTCGTGTCAAAAAGAAGGTCTGTTTATGTCTAAAACCCTTGTTTAAAGATCGTTTCGTAAGACATGCTCCCGTTGTTGCTAATTTAGGTTGTGAAATTATTGTACGGCAGTCTGATCAGAGTCTTCGCTGTCCGCATGGAGGTAGCTTAGACCTTTAACTACCCTTTAAGCACTATAGTGAATACTATGCCTATACTAGGCGGATGCCCAGGCTGATCTGAGGCTGCGCTGGGCGCACAACCACTTTGTTGGTTTTCTCGTGTCGCGAGATATAAAATATAAAATTGAAATGCGCGGTAGGTAATAACAAGTCTATTTCAATAACAATACTTTTCTTATATTTCTTATGTTTGATTATTAGATATAATTGAGCTGCGACACGAGAAAACCAACAATGTGGTTGTGCACCCAGCACAGACTCAGATCGGCTGGGGCATCCACTCAGTTTGATCAGACACTTCGTTAAGTGCTCAAAGGGTAGCTAAGGGTCTAAGCTATCTCCATGCGGACAGCGAAGACTCTGATCAGACAGGGCGGATGCCCAGGCTGATCTGAGTCTACGCTGGGCGCACAACCACATTGTTGGTTTTGTCGTGCTGCGGCTCATATAGTTGACATTTGGAATGGAAGAAAATAGAACAAGGTCTTTTGTGATGTTTCTTTATTGCTTTAACATGATTTATAACACCCTTACAAGAAGCTGCAAAGTTAAACACGGATTCAAATATTTCATGATATACAAGGTTTCCACTGAAGAGGGTGCTTTTGATACTCATACCGTGGTTTGTCTGCCTGTACGAGGAGATAATCCACATGCTAAAGCTCGTGGATTATCTTTTCGTACAGGCAGACAAACAATGGTTTAATTGTTACATGCTGACTGCGATAATAGCGGCGCATAACCTGACCAGCCATGTATGGGCTCTAAGGACAAATATAGCCTTGGCCGAAATACAGGAGTTCGCAATTTAGACATTGTCTTAATTCAAACATACACAGGGTATAAACCAGTCCGCCAATTTTCGCTTCCTGCAGATACTGTCCGTCATATTTGGCCTCCGCCTAGAATGTCCGCGATCTCTTGCTTCCTGCTGAGACTTCTGTACAGGATAAATGACTTCCTGCAGAGAATGTCCGCGTGATTCTGCTTCCTGCCGAGGCTCTCGGCAGGAAGCAGAGTCACGCGGACAGTCTCGATAGGAAGCCATTTTTCGACGACAGTAGTCCGTGCAGGAAGCAAGAGATCGCGGACAGTCTCGGCGAAAGCCAAATATGACGGGCAGTCTCTGCAAGAAGCGAAAATTGGCGGACTGGTTTATACCCTGTGTTCAAGTTGTAGTCCCTTCTTGTGGATTATTTCCGTTAACCAACATCAGGTAAGGGCAGCAAGAATCATTATAAATTTTACTGCTATTTAAATTTGTCAAAGTTACAGAATCACCTCTGTCCATCGACAGCCTTCTCTCACAAAGATCTTCTATGCTTTATTCTCTTACTGTAAGAGGAGGCATTACTGTTTTGGGGGTCCCAAAGAAGCCCAAACATGTTTATATCTTATTTGGGTATTCGAGGTTTTTGTGGAAGATTGTTGACTGGAATAAGGCTGAACGTTTTGACAGACGAAATTAGTGTATAGGTTTAGCAATATTTCTTGGCTAAAACAGTTTCTGCTACTAAATATATATATTTTTTTTCTATTTTTGCCTTTTCAGTCAATCAATTAATGCTCTCTTATACCATGTTTCAGCCTGTTTGTGTGGGAATGTAACTACTGCACCTAATGTTATGTGTTTGTATATATATATATATGTATGCGACGAGTAAGCTTCTTGTAGCTTGTAAGGAGGCAATTATAATATTTGGCAAAGGGATCTAAGGGAGACCATTACATTGTTTGTAAAGGAAGGTCTCAACATTAGTGCATTTTATGAAGTCGTCCCACTGAGCCTCCTCGGGAACATCGTTATAAGAAGGGGACGAAAAAAACATTTCAAAATGTAGCACAATTTATGTAATTTATGATTTCTCGTGATAACAAGTTCTTTCTGATCATCACGTGTTGCCTTATCGTTATAATGTGTTGACCTCTCGTTATGATGAGTTGGCGTCTCGTCATTACAAGTTAGCTTCTCGTTATTATGAGTTGGTTTCTCGTTATTTCGATAACTTTGGGTTTTTTTACTGTTTCGAATAGGCCCTTACAACATAGCGTAAACCACTACCTTTTGGTATTCAAGTAATTTCTGTGCTTCATCTTGGTTAATACACAACATTGCTAAGATATGTTAGCAGAAACTCTAGAAATATTTTTGAAATTAATCTTCACGGTATTTTTTCTTTCTTTTCTAACGGCCACTTTCACCAGGTCCTTTCTTTCTTTGGCTTCATGTTTAAACTCATCGTAATTGGACCAGGCTTGAAGTATATCGGTCAAAAATATTCTTAAGTTCATGCGGCAACGTCCCTTAATTGGGTACACTTTTAGGGGAAGTAACTCTGTCATTTATATTTTAGCCTCTCTTCTAAACGGAAGTCAACTCTTAAAGAAAATAGATTTTAATTTGTCGAGCTCTTACTTTCGTGATGTTTGGAATTACAAACATGCAGACTATGAGATGCTTAACGATTTAATAGAACAACATGACTGGAACTCTTTGTTTAATTCTTCTTTAGATATAGATGACGCATGCGAAAGGTTTACACACACATTTTTGAATTTATGTAAAAGTTGCATACCATTAACCAGTGTCTTAATTCGGGCAAACGATAAGCCATGGTTTAATTCTGATCTTCTGTATAATATACGAATACGAGACAGGCTAAGGAAGAAATTTTTGAAAACAAGTAACCATTCTGATAAATTATTATATAAAAGACAAAGAAATAAGGTTTATAACATGAAAACATATGCCAAAGCAAATTTTATATCGAATATTGAAGACACGATTTCAAATCTTGAGAATAGTAATACGAGTAAATCTTTCTGGCAGTTAATGGGCAGATTTATGGGGAAAAGTTGTAACTCGATCATAATACCTCCCTTGCGTTCAGATGATTCAAGCTATGCATTTTCTAACGAGGAAAAAACTAATTTATTAAATGATTATTTTTGTGGTATTTCATGTATCGACGATTCGAATATAGCATTACCAAATTTTGACAAACGTAACGATGCAACTGTCCCGGGTATAACAATATTACAGTCGGAAGTCGTGGATGTTTTACGCATCCTTAAAGTAAATAAAGCGTCTGGTCCTGATGGAATCAGCCACAGGATGCTAAAATATACGTGTCACACAATATCTGCACCTTTAACTAAATTATTCAATTTGTCGTTACGGTTACATGTTTATCCGAGGTTATGGAAATCTGCTAATGTCATGCCTCTTTTTAAGAAAGGCGATAAGTCAGAAGTTGGCAACTACAGGCCTGTCTCGCTGATAAGTTGTGTAGGCAAATCATTTGAAAGAATCATATACAAGCATGTTTACAACCATATTGCAGACCATTCATTATTGTATAAGTATCAATCTGGGTTTCTCCCTGGACATTCAACTGTACACCACTTAATTGAAGTCGTGCATCATACATGTATTGCTTTAGAAAACTACGAAACAAGTTGTCATGTATTTTGTGATATATCAAAAGCGTTCGACCGAGTATGGCACAAAGGTTTAATTTCAAAATTAGAAAAGTATGGTATTATCGGCAACCTTCTATTATGGTTTAAAGATTATTTATCAAACAGGCATCAAAAGGTGTTCATTAATGGGGTATACTCGTCTGAGAAACATATTTCAGCTGGCGTCCCGCAAGGGTCAGTTTTGGGTCCGCTCTTATTTTTGATTTATATTAACGATATAACTGATAACTTATCCGGTATGGCACGTTTATTCGCGGATGATACTTCCCTTAGCTTCTACTCAACTAATTTAGCTGAAATCGAGGCAGTTGTTAATAATGATTTGACTATTTTGAAAGATTGGGCAACTAAGTGGTTAATAACTTTTCATCCTCAAAAAACAGAAGTTATGCTTATTTCAAACATATTTAATGATTATAATTTAGAACTTAAATTCGATACAAATATTCTTAAAATCGTTGATGCTCATAAGCATTTAGGAGTAGTTTTATCATCGAACAATAAATGGACCAAACATATAGACTTAATAATCGATTCTGCATCAAAGCAAATAGGATTTCTAAGAAAACTTAAATATAAACTATCGAAAGAAACTCTTAACAGATTATATCTAACGTACATTCGACCGCTATTAGAATATGCATCTGAAGTTTGGGATGGATGTAGCGCTACTGACTCCAATAGGGTAGAAAAAGTTCAGCTACATGCAGCTCGTATTATAACAGGTCTTCCCATCTTTGCGTCCTTAAATTCTCTATATTTCGAAACCGGTTGGGAAAAACTCGACGAAAGAAGAAAAAATAAAAAGTTAGTACTTATGTACAGAATAGTCAACAACGAAGCGCCCAGTTATTTAAGTGACTTACTTCCAAACACGGTCATTGCAGCTAGCAACTATAATTTAAGAAATAGTTTAAACTTCGAAATTCCATTTTCTAGATTGTGTTCATATGAAAGTTCATTTTTTCCGTCGACTTTAAAACTTTGGAACGATTTACCACTACATATTCGAAACAGCTTGTCTGCATCCCAGTTTAAAGCAAATGTTATAAATCAGCATCTGAAACCGCCAAATTATTTGTACGTTGGAGAAAGGAAATATAGTATTTTACTAACACGTTTGAGGCATAATTGCAGTAGTTTAAATTCTGATTTACTCAGAGTCAATATAATAAATTATTCAAATTGCAGTTGCGGCGCACAAACCGAAAATGTCGGTCACTTTTTCTTTGAATGTCCTCTTTACACACAACCAAGAAATACATTGTTAGAACAGCTAAACCCAAACTACCTAGTTACATTGGATTTGTTACTAAATGGTAATATTATGTTAGATTATGACAGTAACAAAAATATTATACTTGCAGTTTTACATTTTATTAAGAACACACGTAGATTCAGCTGATTATCGTGTCGTACTGTTTCCACTCTTGCACGTTTTGTCTGCTGTATTGGAGGACGCTTGCGCTGTCTTGGAGCCACTCAAATAAACACAGTTGTCAATTTCATTGCATTTTTTTTTTCATTTCTTACTAGATCTACTTTTTCTTCTCAAAGTTTTTTTTGTGTTATAATTATGTATGATTTATGTTTTGTCTGTATTATTATGTCTATCATTCGCCATTGTATCCTTTCAATAGTATAGTTAAATGGATAAGGAGAAGACGATCTAATGTTGTAATAACTTGTGTCTGATCCTTTTGTATGCTATGCAATAAAATATGTTTAATCTAATCTTAAAGAAAAGAAAAAAAATGTTCCGCTAAGAGAAAAATCTTTCTTTTACAATATACCCGATTTTGGAAGGGTTTTTATTGTCCAGGGAAGCAAACAGGAAGGCACGACAGTTTTCCCCGTTGTAAAAAGGTGAGGAACCTGGAGGTATACCCATACACTTTAAATCGAATCGAAAAAGAACCGAGTTATGAAAAAGCTTGTGTAAAGACATGCTAACTGCCCATGGCAGTCAGCCTACGCGCACGTGCAGTTTAAAAAAGCAGTTTTCCGTCTATGATATGTACAGCTATCGGTGTTTTGCGGGTTCCACAAAATACCGATAGCCATGTGTACGCTCTGGTCCATCTCATATGTACAAAATGGTCTTGACAAGTACATAACATATACAAAACCACTCTTTTCTTCAAATTTGAGAGGACCATCGTTTTGAGAATTGAGAATTACCCCCCCTCCCCCCCCCCCCCCCAAAAAAAAAAAAAAAAAAAAAAAACGTACGTCGTTTTCTTTTTCGACGCGGCTCAACTGTGATATTAGCGCATTGGCAAATGCTAAGTTAGAAGCTTTCATCGTAAATTGAAAGATTAAAACAACTAAATGGTTTAAATTATACAGACCCGCTGCTGTGTATTTTCATTCGATTTGAATTAAATAGATAATTATTCATTAAGTTTCAAACAGAATACAAATGCCTTTATGCGTGCTGTAGAAATGCTAGTTTTAAAGTGTCACTTTTATTTTCTTGTCAGGGGCTAAATCATTCAGCAGAGGTCTTTTCCAAACGTTTACTAGCTCTTTGAGACAGTATTTTATGTACTTTACTGTGGGCGAATTATCGACGTTTGTTATGACTTACGAGATTATCTACGGGGCCTATTACCCTTACGGCGAACAATCTGTTACATGTTCTTCATTTTACAAAAGCAACGATCTTATATTTTATTTTCTCTGTTCATAAAACGGATGGGTTAGTGTTGTTTATTCATTAAAAATCGTTATACAAACGCTGCGTAACGGCACATGTTATCCTAGGGCATGTGCATCGATCGAAGACACAAATCAGATCACGCAGATCACAGCCTGATTTGAGTCCTCACCATTTGGTTAAACAGTCTAGGAACCGTTGGTGAATTTAGAAAGTGAAAACTGAAGACGCTTAGCTGTTTGAGTATCTACGGGCTGATCTGGGCACACGCTGCGCCTGTTCCAATGACAAGCTTATGTAAATTACCGTAAAAATTCCAAAAATTGGGACACTTAGAATAATTACTGAGAGGCACCATGGTTGAGTAGTTAGAGCCACTAGGTTATGGTACAGAAAGTCGCCGGAAGGTCGTGGATTCAAACCCGGGTTGGGCAATCCAAACTGTCTCTGTCAACCCAGCAGTTAACAGGTACCTGTTTTGAATCAGGGAAGGAGGAGAGGGATGGGCTCCGCGTTTCATATGCTTTGTCCAAGATACAGTGGACCTCTAATCCCCACTGCCCCATACGGCCACTAGTCTACACTATGAAAAACCTTTACCTTTTACATTTATAAATTTTATTTTTTTTCAGCGCTGACTTATGTACATGTTTATTATTAGATTTATCTGTATCGAATTGATGTTCTGATAGCCAGAGTTCAAGTTATAACCAGATAACAGCTTTTGATGTTAATTCAATTTTCGGTCAATACGTTTGGGAAGCCAAAATCGTAAGTATCCAGAGGCGGTTCCAAGAACATTTATATTTATCTTTTAATTATATTTATCAAATTAGTTTATGTTTTTCTTATCTAGATGTATGTATGTTTCGATTTGGGGCACCATTATCGACCAGTTATTAACCTGAACATGAAGAACATTCACTTGGTTGTTATTGACACCAGTAGCACCATGAAATTCTTGAGCCTCGACACGCGAAAACCAACAAATTGGTTGTGCACCCAGCGCGGACTCAGATCAGCCTGGGCACCCGCCCAGTCTGATCAGAGTCTTCGCTGTCCGCACGAAGGTAGCTTATACCCTTAGCTACCTTTTAAGCTGTTAACGAACAGTCTGATCAGACTGGGCGGATGTCCAAGCTATTCAAAGTCTGCGCTGGGCGCACAACCACATTGTTAGTTTTCTCGTGTCGCGGCTCAAATATATTGGGAAAGATAGGTTTTTTTTATTTATAAGAAATTTCTTGCCAACATATATATATATACTAAGCACAACTTCTAACCGACCACTTGCTTTGTCTTGAACACTGTCGTTTGATGATGGTATCTGGACATAATTCCCTTATGTTCAGTACTCCCAATGTGTCATGTAAACGTTGTAAAATGTTTGAGCTCAATACCTTTAATATCTTTTGCCTGGCAACAGAGGACGCACATGTACCCCCAGTTTCGAACTTCGCAAGGAATATGACTGTGGTTGAGAAGGTTTTTCAATTGTGACTAACATTTTGAATTCTGTATTAAAATAATGGCTTATTATGAATTCTCAAGTTCATTTAAACATTTTCTAAATATTCGCACAAATCATAAGCATATACAGACAAGATTCCGAAATGTGGTTCTGTCCGAATCGTGAAAATCGGCTGAAATGTTGCGATTTTCGGAAACAGGGGTACCATTATCTTTCACTTATTCAATGGTATACAGATAAGATTTTTATTTCAGAGTTACCTGATTTACTTTAGCAATATCACAACTTAATTAAAGATGGAAACATATGTTCGATTGTCCTTTTTATTTAGCGGAAAACAAGATGTAAATAAGCGGTCGGTTAGAAGCTGGTTCTAGTATATGAGTCAAAGGATTGGACGTAGGCTAGGCCTATATTTGTCCTCTCCTAGGTGGTGTTGTACTATATACATAGGCAAGAAGAGTAAATACGAGGGATGATCCAGAAATTCGTGGACACAGTCCATAAAGTCCAAATACAATAGGTTATTTCTTTCAAAACTTAACCAATGCTTCTCTATATATTACTGAATAATTTCTCACAGTATTAGGTAAATTCGATGAATATTAGGTTTGGCATCTACGTTTGAATATACCAGGGGTTGTCTGTGCGGCGCACTCCAGAGTTTTTGCAGGAAAATACAAAATTTTCCTTCCAAAATAATTAAATATATTTTCTATCCTTAAAATTTCGATATAAAATTTCAGTCAAGAACTAACGTAGCATTTCTCAATTTCAAACGATATGAATATTCATTATTCGCATTTTACATGACATTCTATATAAACAAAAAAACAAAAAACACCCTCTGGCATAAAAGAAGAAAATGACGTTTTTCCAACGTCTGCACGCAAGCAGTTTGTCTAAAGGTCGACATTGAAAGACATAAAACCAATGGAAACAGATCATATTTTACACGAAGCATTATGAGACAAACACGTTTCAAGAAACTGTGTAAAAGAGTGCTGAAATAAATTTCGAGCCATATTTTTGATCCTCCGGATGGCAAAGATGCACTTATTTGATGAAATAATAGATTTTACACCTCAAAACTGAACCTAAGAAATGTTAACGCGACATCAGAAGTTGTTCTTTATACAACCCAATGGAAAACTTGTCATTGTCTTATTGCTCTATTCCTCGTATTAAATAAATGCTGAAACTGTGATTTTAGTGTCATGATTCCTTTAGTGGATCTTATCGGCTTCGCATTTTGAGCACTAGCATATACCTTACGTCAACGAGACGTTGCGACGTGCGCCGCGCAACCTAGGGTAACTGGACAAAATTCATTGTTATATATGAACCGTTTTAGATATCTTATTAAACTTTACACGTTTGTTCACCACTGGTGTGGCAATGGGCATGTAATGTTTCATCGATGGGCCTTTTCAGATTCCTTCGCTATTTAAAGTGTCCACGAACTTCTGGATCAACCCTCGTATGTATAAATCAAATCTGTAGGTTTGCATAGGGAGTATCTTTTTAATATTTATATGGTTGAACTATACATACATAAACCAGTCAGCTTGAAGTTACCAACTGGCTGGTGCACATACGCAGTTACGCAAGCCTAAAGATTTGGAAATATAACTAATCGACTAGTGCTTATCTTAATAATAATAATAATAATAATAATAATAATAATAATAATAATTCAAAATATAGTAAATGTGGAAATGGCAGCTGTGTACACCATTTACACCGTCTCCCCAAAGAACGTGCATGGCAGAAGAACACGAAACAGAGTTGATGGAGAATACGGTGAATATAACGGTAAATCGAGTTTAGGTAGGTTTCAGCAAACAGTGAAGAAACAGATCTGAACTGAGTCAAAATTGTTTGCCATTCCATCTACATCTTTATGACGCGTTACTACATTGAAAAACCTAACTGTTCAATTTTCAGGGCAATTTTGGTAAATACAGTCAACTCCCGCTATCTCGAACACTGATATCTCAAAGTATCACTTACATCAAAGAATGTATTTCATATTGTTATTTTCATTTCAACCCATGTTATCTCAAACTACTGATATCTCAAAGTAAATTTTCTGGTACTCTGGTACCAGAAAATTTACTTTGAGATATCAGTAGTTTGGACTGAAGTTGGGCTTCGAGATATCGAGAGTTGACTGTATTTTGTAAGTCTCAATGTTTAGAATTTTAACGGTTTAATTTAAAAAGAAGTTTGAACCTGGCTTATGACTAAATTATGCCACATACATGTAACTATAATATTCTTTTATCGTGCCAAGTCTTTTGGCATATAAGAAAACTTGTATCAAATATAGCCGAATTCAGAAATTCAATGTTAACCAAAATTTGGACAATGTTGGATAAAACGAGACAAAATTGTTATCCGTTACCATGGCAATTGAGAAGCAGCATATTAAAGGCACTGCTTATTTCATACATGCATCAAATTAGACCATATAACGAACTTTAACCAAGATCGAAGAGATCTTGTGGTCATGGCGTCCATGTTGTGACTTTCATCCTTACTGAGAATGGCTGTTAAAGGTTGACGCTAGGTTTTCATACGCCTTGGTGCGAGGGGCTCATTATGTCATACCGTCCGTCCATTAACTTTTCGTGTCCGATTCGTACAGTACCGACAGCGCAAAAGCGTACATGCGCTTCGCAAGAAATTCGCGTTCCAATCGCGTTCGAAACGCGTATTTTTTGAAACGCGTTTTGCGATTTAGAGATGCGTTTATGAAAGGACCAATCAAATTGCTGAATAAAATCCCGAATAATCGCGTTTGCACGCGAAATTCGCTTTAGCCAATCAGAACTGCGATTCCACTTCGCACTTTTTGTCACTTCGCATGCGCTCGGGTTTGTTGTTAAGACTAGTGAAAATTGCGTTTTGCCGAACGCGTTTCGGTCTCGTATACGAGGGTTATCCAATAAGTCCTGCAAACGGCCGAGTTTCAGGCAAATGATAATTAAAAACTAATCAAGCAATCCACATTCTTACATTGCATCTTTCCTTCTTTCCAGTCAACAATTTCCAGAAACGTCATGATCTTGCAAATGGCGTTGCTAGGCAACTGAAGAATACTACCATTATGGGTGCGGCGGTGGCTTCTAGTTGTCTGTTTAAGATCCCCTAGCTTAGTTTAGAATCCGTGTAAATATCTGAAAATTGCTGGGAGATACGGAAAATAATACTGAAGTATGTACACGGTACCAAGATTAAGATATTGCCATCAGTCAAGATATAAATATTGTTCAAAGGAAGATCACCATCTTTTTCGGGCAGCTAAAATATCATATAAAATGAGTATATGAAGAAGAGGCTTTCACAGCAGATGAAGTGCTTCCTAAACTGCCATTAATTTGTTATCAAAGAATAGTCCCGAGATGCTGAAATGTAGATATAAGAGAAAATATAAGCTTCGAGCCTTGTTTAATATCGTTTGCAGCCTTAAGAAACCAATGGTAAACGTCAAAAACTAAATTTTGCTTAAATTCTGTAATATTCTCTTGTTGCCTAGCAACCACATTTGTCTGGTAATGTGAAATGACAATTGTCTCTTATTTGAATTCTTAAATATAAGGTGATTACTTTAGAACACGAATTCTTGTAATGTGAAAGAATAATAAACATGTACGCAGGAATTTTCTTCCCCTAACCTCTTGTAAAAAACGTCATGTTTGTGCAATTTCACCGCCGGTATCGCTTACACCTTTGCGTTCAAAATCCTCCCATATCTGAGAAAGGAATAGCACATGTATGATTTGTAGCACATATGTGTATTATATACGTAAGCTGTTAATGGTGTAATTTGATAACCCTACCTCAATTAATAAAGCAGTAATGACGGCGTTTGCAAGACTTATTGGATGACCCTCGTAGACTGGTTCCCAGCTTTATTGAAAAATTGAGAACCAACTAAATTTGGTAAGTACTCAAAGTAGGATTTGCCTTTTCCAAAATTATTATTAGACGAAGTACATAAACAAAAATAGACAAATGGATATAATAATGAAGTCCCGGTGCAAGGTTCAGGGCTGAAAACAACACATTTTTCTAGAACTTCAAATTATTTAAGTTTAAGCCGTTTGTGTCTCTCCGATTCTCCCAAATTATTAAAAAAAGCTTGAGAGAATAAACTTTTTCAGCGTCAACGGATGCCACAAGTTACAACAGAAACAGAGAGACGGTCCTAGTCGTAAACTTCACATGAAATCATAGGCTTAGGAGTCGGCGGTTGGGGTGTGAGGCAGCAAGAACCAGGGACTCTCCCCTCCAAAAATATTTAACAGGGAAAGGCAACATCACCGACCCCCCACCCCCTCACTCTTCCCGACACACACACACCAAAAATGTTCACCTTATCGAGACGATGTGAAAAATTCATATTTTAATATCCGACAAAGTTCATGGTCACACTTAGAGGTCAAAGTTCTAAAAGGAATATTTCGTGTCTGCTCCATATCCCTAAATCCCTGTAAGAATTATTCATGAAAGATTGTATAACTATAAAGCACCATCAGACGATGTGTAGAGAAAAAAGAACCATAAACCTACTTTCAGTTTCGACGGACTTATTTCCCTTTGTATTTTGCGTATAATAATTTCATATTAGCTTCATGTCTGTTCCATATCTCAGTTTAAAACCTTAATGATTTCTTCATGAAAGTTTGTACAAATATAAAGCATTATCAGAAGATGTAAAGAGAAAGTGAATCATAACCCAACTTTCAGTTTTGACGAAATTATGCCGCTTTGTATATTTTTCATATACAAGTGGTAATTTAGCATTTGTTTTGTGTTCACTCCAGATCTTTCAAAGAGGTTAAGATTTCTTCTTGAAAGTTTGTAAAATTATAAAGCTGTGCCCATGACAAGGACGATGCGCAGATAAAAAACTATTAACACCGCTTTCAGTTTTGATGGAATTGTTCCCTCTTGTAAATTTCTTACAGTGATTTTATGCCTGCTCCCGAACTTAAACACAGTATAAATTGTTGATATGAAACTCTGTAAAGTACAAAACATCATCAACGGATATAATATTTTGTGGTTTTCATCCATCTTTCTGCCTGTCCATCTGTTTGTCTGTCCATTAATTCTATCTGAAAAAGACTGTTCCTCCAGAGCAAATTTCCTAGTTGTAGGGGGGGGGGGGGGGATCTCCTTTATAGAAATTTAGCCTTAGCAACAGCATAGCAACCACTTAAGTTGTTTTATAAATACGGCCCCAGATCTGATGAGGCTCGTAAAGCAGTGGGTTGCCTCAAGCTTACGGTATTGTCGTAGTTGACACTAACTGCTGTGGATATACCCTTCTACCAAAGTTATTACTAAGAAACTATGCCATAAACATGATAAATGATAATAGTCACGAAATGCAAACTGTGGTGCTGACAATAATTACTAAAGGAATGAATTTCATTTTTCTGATGTTTGTCGAAGTATAAACTATATTGGGGTCCATGTAAACTTTGCTAGCAAAATTAAGCTCATTGCTTATATTTACTTCTTTTCTATCTATTATATGACCACATATTTGCGTTAGGGGCTACAGACAAAGCAGAAGAAAAAAATTACACGCAGTTTTTCAACCAACAGCGTCAACGACGTCATAACGTCGCCTACGTCCAATCAGACTGGAGAGAACCATTGTTTATTTTTACGTCCGTCATGTGACGTCGCGTAAATCGATGTAGTTATTGAAGTATAAACTACATTACGGTCTAATGGTTTAGCATAGGGTTTTTAATAAATGCACTGAAAATGTAAATATGATGAATTGAATAGAGAGTAATTCCTTCTTTACTTTTATTTGGTGTATGCTGTGCAGAATGAAGCAGCAAAGTCTTTCTGACTGTCTAATTTCCTTTCTCTGAGATGTCAATTTTGTTTTCAAACTGAAAATTAATACAAACACTCTCATATGCGTGCAACTTGTCCATGTTACAGGTAGTGTTCCCATACGTTTTAATCATGCGTTTTGAAGAAAGAACAGCTTCAAACATGCGAATCATTTGCATTTTGTTGACTTTTCACTTGGCGTCTCGACAATTAATTTCTCTGCTTTCTAAGTAACCAGGAATGATGTTTATCCTCATGCCCATTGCCATTTAAAATGAGCCGCGAAACGACAAAATCAACAAAGTGGCATCTGCGCCCAGCGAAACCCAGTTCAGCCTGGGCAGCTGCCTAGTCTAGTTAGAGTCTTCGCTGTGCGCTTAAAGGTTAGCTAAGGTTCTTAGCTAGCTCCATGCCGACAGCGAAGACTGATCAGACAGGACGGATGCCCAGGCTGATCTGAGTCTTTGCTGGGCGCACATGCCACTTTGTTGGTTTTGTTGTGTCGCGACTCAAATGACACACAACTCTTAAGCTCTTCATGGCAGTTAGTACATTGTTGTCTTTGCTAAGTTGCTTGTCGCTAATTACCGCAGAGACTCCAACAATTGGAACAGAAGTTAATGGGCAAACATTCAGGACCATGCCGGAAGGGAACAGCTAGACCATGCCCTACACTGGTTCCTATTCCTCCAACAGTTTTAGCACATCGCATGATAGTAAATTTAAAGCGCTTTTTACAGGGATAAGGAGTTTGAATTTACTTTTCGGCGATGCGTATTTTGGGTTGGGAATTGTGTTACAATACTTACTTTGGAATTGTTGTTTGCTACAAAGAGTATATTCAACTCCGAGGGTAAATATAAATTCATATAAGTAACTTGAACGGTATTCGTCTTGTCATCTGCAGATAAACAGTGTTTGTAGTTACAGCACCAGCAACTGTTTATTGTGATTAACTGTCGGACACTATTATAATGAAATCTGCTCTACTGTGGAAAGTGTATAAAAAATATTGGAATATTCGAAAG
Organism: Ctena decussata; assembly: GCA_963989385.1. Lineage (NCBI taxonomy): Eukaryota > Metazoa > Mollusca > Bivalvia > Lucinida > Lucinidae > Ctena > Ctena decussata. Next base: position 45,947,854 of record OZ022510.1, read on the forward strand.
TAAAACATGTCCGAACTGTAGAAAACGTAATAAAATTGGGGAAATACGAAAGCTAATAAAAGTTATCGACATACGATTTAAACATAAAGCAACTAACAGTCAAGTAAAAGCTGACAAAATATCCTAGTGTGCCCACTTTTAAATGTTTTACTGCAGTCCGAAAGGTGCGGTTTAAAAGGAAATTGAGATTTCGGAATACATCCCAACAGTAGTTTTAAAACGTTAGAGATAGACCTATGGCTGATTCTCAGTAGCTAATAATTTTCAAGCTGTCTTTAACAACGCCGTATCAATAGCACTGTAGGGTCATAGGGTTATATCGCGTTTCATACGACATATGTTATCTTTCGACCGATTTTGGGTGAATGGGAACACTTTTAGGGGAGGCAACTTTGCCACTTTCATGTTTGTCCCTCCTCTCAATGGGGATCATCTCTTAAATGAAAGAATTTGCTCATCTAAGAAAATTAGGATTTCGGAAAAACACTAACAAACAAAAAAAACAGATAGTTTTAAAACGCTGGAGTCATGGCGTTGCGTCGCGTTGCATGCGACATAGTTTTACATTGGGATCAAATCTTAATAAAAAAAATTCACTCGTCTAGAAGCAAATTCATTTTTTTATGAGTAGACTTGTTAAAGAAGGGCTGTTTTGTACAGGAAAGCAAACACGATTCACAAAAGTTACAAACCCTATGAAAAATTTGCGAAAAATCATGGAGCTATCTCCATTTTAGTTCTGAGCATTTATACAAAGGGGAACAACATTTTTTGATTCTTTGGACGACAATACCTCTTCAAGAAAGGGCCTTCTAAAAAAATAGTTCCAAGAGGAACTGTTTTTCTATTATTCTTTTCCTTAAAGAGTTGCTCCCCATTCAGAAGGGAGGTAAAACTGAAAATAACAGTGTTTTTTTCCCGTGAAAGTGGATCCATTCACCTAAATATGTTATACAAACTGCAACATCTTGTTTGTATAGTTACAACAATGTATGCATTTTCAGATGGAAAAAAGAAGCATTATTCAGAGCCCTAGATAAGAGGGACTATTTGGTGATAATTAAGAATAATTTTTGTTCATTCTGGATAAAAACATATGTTGTGACCCCTCATCTGAACCGTCTCGACGAGACGGTTCAGATGAGGGGTCACAACATATGGTTTCATTGAGAAATAAAGAAAATTATCCCTCAATTATCATCAAATACTCGTCTTATCTAGAGCTCTGATTATTACAAAAGAACTTCCAGTATAATGCAGAAGCGTACAAACTAAGCAGAGACGAAGTTAGAAATGTATACAGTACATAGAACCGAATATGGAGAATGCTTAATTTGACACTGAGAAATGGGCGTCATACAAACAAGGCCTGGCAAGCCTTTGATAATTAAAAATCCTGTACGAAGAAATACCAGCCAGGCAAAATATTTCGACCCATCGAGTTCCGAGCCGGTTCTGTCGGCAGAGGACGCCCTAACGTTGAAAAAGACTTGGAGTGAAATAAAAGATGAGATTACAAAAGTCGGCATTGTTACATTTATGAAGTAAGTAATATGTTCTTTCTTATTTTCCTTGTCCCCTTTTTTTATTTTCTGTTTTTGCTTTGCATAAGCACCAGTTTAACAGGAGAGAAAACTTGCATATGCAAATCCTATTCTATGTTGTCTTGGTTTACTTTACAACCTGATTAAATTGAAGTGTCGGAAAACTCAAATCATGAAAAGTACAAAAAAGTGATATACATAATGCGACACAGAAAGAAGGGTTGCAAAACTGATTTGATGCGCAAACTGCTTGGATGGTAGTTAACCCAATCACGATTGACAGCTTTGCTCCCGTCTTTCCTTAAAGACATAATTCCTGTTTATTTGGTGTCATCCTTTTATGCAACAGGCCAGTGACACTTCTATTTTATCAAAGGAAAAAGCCCATCTCATATGGGTACAATGTAATGACATAACAGGGTCATAAAACCATTAAACAGTGGTACCACTTTTTGCCTTTCTTTACGTATCCCGACGGAACCTTTGTAAATCTGTTACAGTCGACTAGTGGCTTTGATCTGATACATCGCGGTCCGAATAGTTGTTTCCTTTCACCCTAGCTTTATATTTACATTGAATACCCTCCATGCGGACCGGGCAGCTGGCAAGGTGTTTCGAACCACTGCAGAAGCAGAGGGCGAGGTTTTGTGCCAGTGAAACATGTTTGGGCCCCCGATGATCTTTTGCTGACCGTTCCAGTGCGGTGCTACTGTTGTGGTTCCTTGTAGTTGCATTGTGCTGTGTTCGCTTGTGTTCTCTGACGGTTGGGTCACCTGTTTTGCTACCCAATTTGCCTTTTGTTTTGTTTTGTTTTGTAAGTTAAAAATAAAATAGATGGAGATAGATGTTGGTGCTGATTGGGGTGGCTGAATGGCCGCCTGTGGGGGGGGGGGGGGAGCTGCTAATTCGGTTTACCGTGCGTGTCTTTCGTGAACTTATGTCAAGTCAATTTTTCCATGTGTGTGTGCTTCTTTCCCTTTTGGTTTTGAGGGCGGGATGTGGGATTTGATTCTATTAATATTTCCTGATCATTGCCTATCTTTTTACTTTATTTCATTTGATAGTTTTGTATGTTTTAATGCGATGTCACACAAACTCATTTTCAGTCTTGACGAGAATTCAGTTTGTTAGTTCCCGGAGTAACAAGCTCATCTTTATGTTTTAACATTTGTGCCAATAATTAAATTTGACAGATTCCAGAGCTACAAAGAGCAGCTTTTCCGACTTGATGGCCACGGCTCAAACATAATATGGCTTTCAGTTGCCGGGCTAAGACCTGCCAGTTTCAGTACTTGGACTTTTTATGATAAATAAAAAAATCAACAAATAGTCGCAGACATACAGAATAACAACAAAACAAAACACAACTCCAAATGAATTTATAAATAAATAAATAACAAAGAGAAACCTAGAAAAAATAATAACATGCTTGGAGGTTAGTAATAAGTTTACTTGGGAGGGGGTGGGGGGAGTTAAACTAGTTTTTGATGTGGCGGTATATCAGGCATCTGCAACTGGATTGCAAATTACATAATGGTGTTCGACTTATATTTATATGAAGCATATAAGATCAAAATCAAAATTACAGAATGGTGGATTTGGTCTCAAAACTCTTGAAAGTGGTCACACCGAAATTTTGATTTTGCCATTTTCAGGACTATTGTGATAACTCCGCCAGTTTTTTAGCCTTAAAGTAAGTATTATGTACATACCCAGCGGGTACATGACGTCAGAACGACGTCATTTTGACGTCACGTGTCTACATGTCATACAAACAAGTAGGAAAAGTATTGCTGTATTTTGGATGACTATTTGTATAAGCATGCATTTTAATTTCCAGTTGAGAATAAAATTGTACGATTATCAGGCGTGACACTGGTTCTTAGATGAGACAGCTAATTACTGGTCCGTCCTGACATTATCGGTTGTCCGTCTTCGCAGCATTAGTCTTTGGATGCTTCAGAAACTTCAAACTGAAACACAATGAAAGTGAACGCCCTGTACACACTTTTGTCCACAGCCTACAAATTCAGATTCTGGTGAACTTTTCAGCATGAAATTGTTTGTTTACATAGATGGCTGATAAGCAGCTGTAACTTACTTAAGTAACATGCTGCTGTGATATATATATATAGTGGTCAAACTGTTTTATGTTCAAATATTTAACAGCTGTATAAGAGCTCTCTGTTTTCTTCTGCTGTTAGAGGCAAAAGGGGCATTCCAGAGTTTGTACCATATAGTATACAGATTCGTATTAGCTGTCTACTATGTGGTGCAGACTATGGAATGTCCCTTCATACAAGGATCTAATAAAGTTGTTATGGTTATTTGTTAACTAGCCTCTAATGGCATAAGAAAATAGAAAGCGCTTATACTGCTGGTAAAAATTTAAACAATAAACAGTTTGACCACTATTTTACAGCAGGGTGCCACTTAAGCAGCAGTTACAGCAGCTTATCAGCCATCTATGTAAACAAACATTTTCATGTTGAAAAGATCACCAGAATCTGAACTTGTAGGCTGTGGACAAAAGTGTGTCCACGCATGCTTGAAAGCGTCGTTGAATCAGTGCGTTGAATAATAACATGATTCTTCATTTCTAGACTAACGATGCATGTGATTTCATCTGGCATATTCTTCTGCGGTTATAGTTATTGGTATTTTCAAAGCAACCGCCATGAATAAACGCGAAGATAGCATGGAAGGTGAACTGTAATAATTATTGGAAATTGTTAATCTCTTTTTGTAAACAAAGTGCTTTGACTTCTCGAAACATCTTCACTGTGTTGAGTGATTTAGACGAGTGGCGTAGCTATTTGATATCAGATGTTTGGATAAGTGTTAATATATATTATGTCATCAAAACTGCCCTATAACTGTGAATCTACAAGCAATAAGTACTTAGATTCATATCATGTGGCAATGGGCAGTTTAAAATAAATAATTAATAGAAATAAGTGTCAGAACTCTGGCATTCATCTGCTAATTGCTTTCATTCTTGGGAATTATGAATTTGCAAACGGATACTTTGAGTCGTGATTCGCTTCACAAACAGGTATTCTTTTTCACATAGAAACATACACACCTTTAGTGAGCTTTGTGGTGTTTATAAGTACAGACAATATTTACTTAAAAAAAAAACAGTTAATTCTATTACTAACTAGAATATAGAAATTTAAACGGTACTGCGTGTGTTTTTTAGTCTCATGGCATTTTGCATTGGAACGCAAATATACAAACTTTGATTACAGGTTGTTGGAAACATACATTTTATAGCGGAAAAACTTGTAGTTTATGAATCAAATGGCATTTTGAGTAACAACTCAAGTACTTCATGTTTTGAAAACATGCATTTCATCAAACTCTCATTAATAAATTAAAATGTTGGATCGTCCCAGCGGAAGCAGGTTGTGAAATATTTCCGATCTAGCCTTACTACCAGTGGATTATCAAACGGATATATTTACGATGGGAGTCGTGCAAACAAAACCGGATAATCTGTTGAAGATGAAAAATTCTTTTAAAACAAACAATAATAAAACAGAAACGTTTGATCCCAAAACCCCTGAACCCGTAGTTACGGAAGAGGACGCAGTATTATTAAAGAAAACATGGACTCAGATCAAGGATGAGATAACAAAGGTTGGAGTTGTAACTTTTGTAAAGTAAGTTTTTTCCTTGGTTTGTTTATATGTCTGTCTGTAGCGACTGAGCTTAAGGTGAATGGATATACTTTCAGAGGAACCAATTCTGCCATGATTTTCATTTTTATTTCTTTTTCGAATGGGTGTCAGCCCAAAGGATATAATTTGCTCCTAAAGGAGCAAATTAATTCCTCTGAGTTAACCCACATTTAAGAAGGGCCTTGGTCCAAGGACGCATACAGGAAGTCATAAAAGTTGTGTGCCCTTGTATAAATGATGGGAAAAGACTGAAGTGTATCCAGACACCTTAAGATTCTGTCAGTTAGTGTAAACTTATTTTATTTCAATTCTATACAAGTTATGTAAAGGTTACAAATAGCAATCTGTCTGTTTACTTATGACACTGAAAAAAAGTGGGACGCAGGTCACTTTATTGAAAAATTAGGTTATGGTTTACGTTTAGACTAAAAATAGTTTACATTCCAGCTTAGGTTAGGTTTAGGGTTTGGAGTAATCCTGGTAATAGCGGACATATATTAAAATCGCCCCAGAGACAAACGTTTGATACATGACACTAAAAAATATGAGCATTAAATTTGATACTTAGTTGTAAACCCCACCAGAACTGTTGTTTATCAATATACTAAAAAGCCGTTCCTCAAAGAACTTGAAACCCGCTTATCAAACGCCTTTTGTAAGCAATATATTATAAATGAACAGGTTTAACCAATTTTGATTGACGCCTTTTGCAGATCTGTGGAAATTTTATGTATATATTAATTTTAACCAGGTAGCAAATGAACAGGGACTGGCAAGTTGTATTTTGGCCTATACACAGACGACATACCGTAAAATATGGTATAGTATGATGGATTGGTATGTGGTATGGTATGAAATTCCATACCATACCACATACCATACCAAACGGCCATACCAAAAGTATTATTGACCTGTAGTTTAATCTGGATATGTGGTCTCTGAAAGTCAATAGCAGTCTGACCTTGATAAAAGCATTATACCCATCATTATCAAATGCATGACAACAATGTTAACAAGATCCGCTCTATATAAGCATTACACCCATCATTATCAAATGCTTGACATCACCCACAGGTGATCTTGTTAACATTGTTTTCATGCATTTGATAATGATGGGTATAATGCCCAAATAATACTTTTGATATGGTCGTTTGGTGTGGTATGTGGTATGGTACAGAATTTTCATACCATACCACATACCAGTCCATCATACCATACCATATTCTACAGTATGTCTATACAGACATGCTTCTACCAGTAGACGTTATTATCTGCTGGATCATTGACTATTAGTATTGCGAAATTCCAATATTGAAACCATTATTAATTTCAAATAATTGTTAAACTAGAATCTTAATGGGTTTACACCTCCACTAAACTAAATAATTAAGAGCCTGTTCTGAGAAAAGGCAGTCTGGCATTTCATATACGGAAGATAAAACTTGGTCGGTCTCGCTGTAGGTCTGTCTCTAATCTATCAACCTTGGGTTATGTGTCACGGAGGGTTATGGGGTTTGGCAAATTCACACACTCCTATATGTTATACCTTTTTTCTTTGTATGAATGCAGATTCTTTATTCCAAGGCAAATTTTCTGCAAGAGGCAATTTGACCCTAGGTTCCTCCCTAAGACTGTTTATGTTATTACAGAGGCATCAGTTATCGTTACAGGAAATCTTAACCAATCAGAATTCTTGCTCTTGTAGAAACTATCTCTCAGTTTTCTAACCCCGGTTCATTAGCTACCTGTTTTAACTGATTCATAATGTTTGTTCTAGCACTTTATTCACGGGAGAGGCTAACCAACTTGTCGATAATATGATTAGCGCCGTCTGCAGGTTCAGCATTGAAGAAAATGGTACTTTTTTCTTTTTTTCTTTTTGCTGTGGTGAAAACCGGAGTGCCCGAAAAAACAGACCTAGCCTGGGTGAACAGAACGTGGCTTACTCACATGTTACCCATATGAGGCCTGAACCACCGCTTTGAGAAATCAATTGTTTCAGAGTCAGCGATCATAACCACATAGCCATAGGGGCCCTCTGAAGGAGACGATTCGAAGATACGCTCTAATAAATGAATTTGAATTACTTCAACATTTTAAGTTCGTTGAAGTATTGACGTTAATAAGTAGCGCCTCAACGCTGTGTGCTAGATTTCTGAAATAGTATACAGTTGCATGTACATGTACCTATTAGGAAATTTTGTCGCCTGGTACGTCATTCGGGCTCCTTCGAAGAAGCCATATTCCTAATGTCGTCATTTTATACGTTAAACTTGCCCAGATCCGCAAGTCTGTTAATATGCCATATTATTTTGATTTTCTTGTTTTGAAAAATGTGTTCTCTGAAGTTATGTAAACTTTATATTCAAGGACTTAAGAGGACGTTTGCATATTGTTTAACCCGAAAGGACTAATACTCGCGAGCGTCTGATCATACTTTCGTTTGGGGGTCCATACTTGTGTACCAAAATATTCCGGATTTGTCGATGTTTATAAGGTTTATGAGTTCGGACTTGTGTCTGGTGTTTTGACCGCTCTACTATTTATAAAGTAGCCAGAGGTAAATATAAAGACTCGGGCAAAGTAAAAACAGGAAGTTATTCAGCAACCTTACCTTTAAAATACTAATACGGAAAGCAAGGAAAAGTAACAGTATGGAGCAATAACCCTGGAACTGTCTGTAATAAATCACCGGGATGGGGAAACTAAAAAACTTAGAAATGGTCACTCACACAACAGGAGCCCCGGGACCGAAAGTATTTTTTTCTGACTCAGTTGTTCAGTGCGTAATTACTTGCCCAAAACCCTTATCGTCAAGGAATGTTAAATAATAACGAAACGTGTCTATAACTTTAATTTTTCGCAAAAAAGCAACAACAACAAACAAATCCGGGAGTCGTAAGGCGGCCTAAGATACCTGAAAAGTTTGGCACTGGGGCGTCTTACTGGTAAGGCACGGCGAGGGCCTGCTGTGCTATCAGTAGATGCATGATGGGGAACATTTTGATTCTTAGGCTGGTCTGTCCTTTCTTCCTTTTATTTCTCATTTTCTCTCTCTGGGAGATAGCTAAATAAACACTGAAATACTGTTTTAAAGGGCCGTTATACCCTGAAACAATCAACCATCAAACGCAGTCTATCCAGTGATTTTTAAAGGCCTTCCTTTAATATGTAACAGTTTCTATAACCATCATTATTTTCATATCTTAAAAGCAAGAGACGGATAGCTTTCACATGTTTCTGTGTCCATAGACTGATATTTAGTCTCATATTCAGCAATATGCCTCTCTGATCCCGTTTTAAGGGCTGCTCCTACTTCGAGCCAATCTATAGCTGAAACTTGTTTCTTATTGCAAACAATTAAAAAGGAGACTTGTATGAGTCTGCTGTGTCCATTACAGACGCTTTTATCGAATTCCATTAAACTACGATAGAAACATGGACTTAACCTTCTTTATGATTATACAAAAGTATCCGAGTGTAACATTTTGTCTGTTTATTCAACTGGTTTCCAATAGCTTGCAAAGTCTGGTGTTGTTTAATCAGGCAGACAAAATCAATGGTATACGCATGTCTACGGCTTACAGTGTGCTACCTGTGTTATACATAAGAATGCGATTGATTGATTGATTGATTTGGGTTAAACGACCCTTTGAGACAGTATATCGGGCCGTCTCCTAGAGACAGGGAGAAAGAAGAGAAATGATAGACGAGAGAAAAAGAATGTCCAAACAACCTCCGCCCGCACCTACTGCAAGCACAGTAGGCCCTTGCCCTACAATGTTCCAAATCAGCAGGACGCCCCGGCACTTGAAGTTATACACAGCATCATCGCACCACCCGATCACCTCGTATAAGAATATGAAAGTTCATAAAATGAGCCGCGACACGAGAAAACCAACAATGTGGTTGTGCGCCCAGCGCAGACTCAGATCAGCCTGGGCATCCGCCCAGTCTGATCAGTCTTCGCTGTGCGCATGGAGGTAGCTTAGACCCTTAGCTTCCCATAAAGCGCTTAGCGAAGAGTCTGAGCAGACAAGGCGGAGGCCTCGGGGTGATCTGAGTCTGCGCTTTGCGCAAAATCACATTGTTGGATTTCTCGTGTCGCGGCTCAAAGGTAAATTACAACAGCTGACCTGCCAGTAAGTTGACCACACTGAAGATGTATTTTTTATGAGTGGTGAGAGGGCTGTAACTAATGATGCGAAGAGTTGTAGCCCAGCCCCGCTGAACATGCGTTTTTCCTTTTTACATCTAAATGGGATATTCGCGTGTGTGTTTTCCACCATTTTACAAAGGGTAGCAACTTTTGTTATTTCCTGCTTGCTTTCCAGGACAACCAAGCCCGTCCAAAATGAGGTGTACACTTGAAGGGGAGCAAATTCTCTTCTTTAAGAGTAAACCACTAATGAAAAGGGAGGCAAACTGTGAACAGAACAGCTGCTGCCCATGAAAGTATACTCGTGCCCCATACGCCTTATGCTTATGGCACCGAATGTTTAGAGGCATCCTGTATTCTACGAGCGGGTAGAAGTTTTTATCACACGCCCGGATCCAGGCCACCACGTACTGGTGGGGCTCTGGATAACTGATAGGGCTGGGAGGTGCCGAGATGTGCATGTGTGCGTGGAGGGGAGGTGGAGGGGAGCTTGAAAAAATAAGATATAATTAGGGAACAATTTGATAAGATTTTTATTTTATTTTTGCCTTGAAATATATGTTGATATCTCAATAGAATCGCCTCGCCGAGGCAATTTTAATGAGATGTCACAACATATATTGTGATGTAACCACATAGATAAATATTTTAATCTAACCACATGGATAAATTATCGCAAACGGTCATCTGATACGCCTTATTATTTGAAGGCCTACAGATTATACATAAGACAAGTACCCAGATGGCGGGGCTGAACTGAAGCCCCACAGCCCGGTCGGGATTTAAGGCTGAATCATCTTAATTGTCCCCCGTCATGCTCTTAAATATCCAAGCAGTAAAAAGCTCTTACAGAAATTACTATATTCCACTTAATTTCAATACATTGTACAATTAAAACATTATTTTATGGTCTAGCAATTATTGTCATTTTAACCCATTTACACCCAGGATGCCCAGGCTGATCTGAGTCTACGCGTGGCGCAAACCACTTTGTTGGTTTTCTCGTGTCGCGGCTCAATTTTGTCAAGTAAGGGCTGCCTGGTTCAACTTATTTTTATGATTTATTCTATTTTAAAGAAAAATACCCATTTTTCTGTTGCAAATTTTGACGCAGCATCTTGAGGCGTCTCATCTGTGTACGCACTGTTTGCCGGTGTCTTTGTTAAGGGACGCTGGGTGCTAAGGGAAATTTATACCATCTTTACCAGAAAACGCCAATTTTAGCACGAAATATTTCGCAATGAGCAAGGTCTACTCTGGTATGGGTGGTATAAAATAGTTATACCATGGTATGTCCGCCTGTACGTGGAGATAATCCACGAGCTTTTGGTTTGTCCACCTGTACGGGAGATAATCCACTCGCTAACGCTCGTGGATTATCTCCACGTACAGGCGGACAAACCATGGTATAACTATTACATCTAAGCGATAAAACGCTCTTACAGCAACCACTATAAACCAGTAAACTACAATTAAAACATTAAATGAGCCGTGACACGAGAAAACCAACAAAGTGGTTGTGCGCCCAGCGCAGACTCAGATCAGCCTAGGCATCCACCCAGTCTGATCAGAGTCATCGCTGTCCGCATGGAGGTAGCTTAGACCCTTAGCAACCCTTTGGGCACTTAAAGAAGAGTCTGATCAAACTGGGAGGATTTCCAGGCTGATCTGAGTGTGCGCTGGGCGCACAACCACATTGTTGGTTTTGTCGTGTCGCGGCTCAAATTATGGTTTCGCAATAACTGTCATCTTAAGCATATTGCATTTCTGTACATCTCATGGAGGCGGCATTATTCTGAATTTTGTGCTGAACCAGAATCCATAACGTTTGTGGTAATAAAACCACAGCTAAGATCATACATAGATTTGTTTCTTCTAGTATAAGATAATATTGGGCCCATTATGAAGTAATTTGGAAACATTAATTAGTAATTTGTTCGCTGTTGATTGGTTTTCTGATCCGATGCAGCTCGACTAATATTCTAACATTGGCGAATCAAGAATAATCACTTAACCCTCACTTTGGATTTTATTATTGCAAAACTTTTGCTTGATAAGTAGATCTTCCTGTGAACTTATTACATCTCAGTAGGGGTACGTGCTACATGTTGTAGTTATTTTTTTGTTACAGCAAATGTATCATTTTTAGTTTGAAAAAGTGTTAATACACCACTTGAGATCATCAGCCCGTGAATGTTCTCGAAATTACATTGTTTCGTTCGATACAGTATTCGGCAGTTGACCTTTATTCGTATACTTATGGAAGTCTTCACAAGAAGGACCAAATATTTAATAAAGACAACAGTACCATATGACACCCAGCTTCCGATTTTTTCTTAATTTTGCAAACACTTCGATCAAACATGGTTTGTTACATCGTGTTGTACATGGCTAAAGTGATTGCAAACTCGGCAAGGTTTCAGGGGCACTTTGACGTTGGTCACGTGCAAAATGAGTATGTGATTGTGCTCGTAAATACAGTTAACTGATTTGTAAATAGAGTTAATTGATTTGCAACAAGCCTACAGGGTACATAATGCATCTTCTGCACCCTACCCTAACCAAGTCTCTCTTACAACTCGACCACGGCGACTCTCAAAGAGGAGCAAATTTATTCCTTTAAGAGTGCTTTCCCTGCCAATTTACCAACCACATTAAACTAGGCTTTCTACGTTTAAGGAGCAAATTTATTCCTTTAAGATTAGACGCCCTTTTCTGTGGGGCTTCTGCTTCCAGGAAAGCAAACAGGAAGTAATTGAAAATTGATTCCCTTGGTACAAATGGCGAAAAAATGTAGATGTACAAAAAGTTATTTTGTCAGTGCACATAAGCCGAGAAACTACTGACATAACATCTATCATAATGCTATAAACACGATGAAGTCTACGCAGCCAGAACTAATTTATGAATAATTATTGAAAATATGCAAGATGATTACGAAGCAGTTGTTATGAGCTGTACGGCTAAACATGTGTCTATCAAGATATATAGTATCGTATTAACCAAAGCCTAGCTTCGAAGCGTAGTGTAGGTCTTGCACAAAAAACTAAATGAAGAATAAGTTATTCAAGAAACATGCTGCCTTTCAATAAGTTCGGAATAGATATTTAATAATTTTATAAATTTTCAATCAGAAAACTTCTCATAACTAATCCTCTGTTATCTGTTATTTAATACGCATTATAACAGTTTTTAAACTCTGTGCAAACAAACATACTTGGACTGAATTAGTTGGGTAAAAGTCAATGCCCGTATCATGAAATGTAACTACCACAGGGTATAATCGATTCCGCCAATTTTCGCTTCCTGCAGAGACTGCCCGTCATATTTGGCTTCCGCCGAGACTGTCCGCGAACTCTTGCTTCCTGAAGAGACTATTGTCCTCGAAAAATGGCTTCCTGCCGAGACTGTCCGCGTTATTCTGCTTCCTGCCGAGGCTCTCGGCAGGAAGCAGAATCACGCGGACAGTCTCTGCAGGAAGCCATTTATCAAGTACAGAAGTCTCGACAGGAAGCAAGAGATCGCAGACAGTCTCGGCGGAAGCCCAATATGATGTACAGTCTCTGCAGGAAGCGAAAATTAGCGGAATCGATTATACCCTGTGTATTCTCTATTGTATATCTAGTATGTTTGCTAGTGTACAGACGTTTCAGATATATGTACACAGACCAGAAATTAAAACTGTTACACATAACTTTCTGAACTTCATTAAGTATGAGAAACCTTTGCAATACTGTCTACCATCAGAAACAATTTCTTAAACGAAGAAGTGAATCCACTTTGACTATACAGGAACGAGCAGGTAACAGTCATAATAAGAGCCGCGACACGATAAAACAAACAAAGTGGCATGTGCGCCCAGCGAAGACTCAGATTAGCCTGGGCATCCGCCCAGTCTGATCAGAGTCTTCGCTGTCCGCATGGAGCTGGCTTAGACCCTTGGCTACCCTTTTAGGTCAAAGCAATGACCTTGATCGGACTGGGAGGATCTCAAGGCTGATCTGAGTCTTCGCTTGCCGCTCATGCCACTTTGTTGGTTTTGTCGATTCGCGGCTCAAGTGCTCCTTGAAATTAAGCCAGTGCATTTTTGACCCCAGGAAGCAGTTACAGAATAGTTATCTTTGAGATCAAGCTTAGATACGCTACTACTATCTTGATATCTAGCTATATTAGCCTCTGATGATAATTTCAGATGAGGTCAGTTTCAACAATATAACGGAATTTATCAGACAGTTTACGCATACTGTTACATATAAATGAATTTTCATTGCGAATAAGCTTTATAATGAAATTGCAAGTATTTGGTGCGTCGTCATAAAAGAGTCCACATATATTGAAATCATCCACCAGGATACGTCGCAGTCAACATGTACATGTATATCCGACTCGCCGCTTTCTACTCGAACTTACTCCATGAACTTTGCTTCTTTTTTAAAGAAATAAACAAGCAAAAGCTACTAAAGTTTTAATCAGTTCTATATGCATGTAGCGTCCTAGCCATTTTGAGATTTTTGTGCACTTAGATTTAATTGGCATGCGGGTTTTAAAGACATTCCTTGAGGTTTACTTGCACCGATTTTGTATAGTGAGAAAGTTCAATGAGTTTCTAATACATCTGTATTTTTTGCGACACTTTTAAGAGCTATGTTATTCTAATTTCAGAATATTCAGAGTATTATAAATAGGTATTAAGATTTGATTAATAACACGGAATTAAATGACTTAAGAATATGAGTATTTCTTTTTGGAGAAAATCTGAAGTTTCTGTTAGAAGAATTTCAGGCTGAAATGTCACTGAAAAATTGACGGACCATGGCATACATTGTTTGCCATGCTCATATACCATTGTCGTCATTGATATGTTACCATAGCAACTAAGTTCATATTGATGCCAAAGTGACATCATTGAGACGTCATTCTGCCAATGTTCTAGGCACAACAGTTGGTTAATCCACAGCTGCTATGGCAATAGATCTGTGACGTCATTGGTATCGGAGTATGGCATGCAGTGTATGCCATGATCCTCTCGAATTATAGGTTGGACACTACCTGAAACTCATACAATGGAAATGTATCATTTTCTCAAACCCTTAATTCATTCTCAAATAATTTAATTATCTGTTTAATCTCTATTGGTGTTTGTGGGTGTATGTGTGTGTGGATGGGGGGAGGGGGAAGGGGGCTGGGCAAATCGTATATTGTCCCTTCCACTAAAATTAAATATTGGTTGGAGTGACTGGTCCCCGTTTACTTGTCTTAGATCCTTTACCTATTAGAATTTTTAATCACATACATTCAGCTCTCGAAGTCGAAATTCATCTAAAACTACGATATCTCAAAGTAAATTTTCTTGCCCGAGAACATTTACTTTGAGATACAAGTTGTTTGAGGCAAAAGGGGTTGAAATGTACAGAAAATTGGGAAACCTCAGCTTTATATTGTCTTATATAAGAGGGTATGTTGAGATATCAGTATTTGAGATAATGATTATCAACTGTATCTTAATAATTATTTCTGACATTATAGAGTATACACATAAGCCTGCGTCAATTTATTTACTGAAAAAATATTCTTAGGCCAGAGATTCCATCGCTATTTACTAAGACGCAGAAAATATTACCTCCTGGAGTGAATACATTTTCTATGCAATAACTTGAAGACGGTCGATATTTTGTCATTCGATGGTAGATGCTTGTCAAAACCTCACAGCGGTTAAGGCTCGGTATTTACAAAACAGCTGCCACTAGGATACCTGTCAGGAATATAATTAATGGAAAACGACATTGCTGCTACTTTTTTGCACTTACGTATATAGAAATGCCAAAATTTACCAGGCTGTGTATATCCATATACAGAGTGATTCGTCTTCGTCGGATACATCATTGACTCGGGAAAACACTGAGCAGATGTGGAGTTGTTGCTTGAGCGGTTGTTTTTGGTTTAACGGCTCTTTGAGACAGTATTTCAGTGTGTATCGAGCCGTCTACCGGAGAGAGGGAGAAAGAAAAGAGATATAATAGGCGAGAGAAAAATAAAAAAAATAAAAAAAAACAACCGCCTCGACTGCAAACACTGTAGGCCCTTGCTCGACTATTACTTTCCGGCACTGAAAATTACCCAGCGCCATCGTCCGATCCGGCCACCCTTCAGATGCGGAGACTGTTCTGAAACCTCGCACATATCATTGAGCGCACTTTCTAAATACGAAGACTATACTTGTAATATATGTTCATTAAGGTGACTGCGTACACTGCAGGGTGTGTATGTATATGTGTGTGTTGGGGGTGGGGGGGGGGGAGGAGCAACTCTGCCATTATCATTTCTCATTCTTTTCTAAAAGGGGACTACTCTTAAAGGGAATAATTTGCTCCCAGGACTCATAGGGGCAAATAAATTCCTTTAAGAGTAGACCCTTTGGCAAGAAATTTGTCATCCAGGGACGCTACATAAAGTCACAAGAGTTGTCTCCCATTGAAAATATGGTTTAGATATGGAGATTTATCGCAGGTCATTCATTTTGAGATACTTTTTTCATTATTTGAGTCTTTGGCGTTGATCACAGTTTTATAGAGGGAAACGCAATTATACAATACCCAAAAGAAAGGACGTGTTGTTACTTTGATTTGTAATACACCCCACAAATATATATTATTAATACTCACAATGATATGACGCCAATCGGATCTGTCTATAGGATGCACAGCAAATAATTTGTCTCTAGGGAAATTGACCTAAGCATGCAGAGGTTGATGTAATGTATCATAAACATCAATAAAGCTGTAGAACAATGGCACATTATGAATCAGCAGCGGGAAGATAAATAGTGCGCCTCGACAAAAACCAAAAAAGTGGCATGTGCGCCCAGCAAAGACGCAGATCAGCCTGGGCATTCGCCCAGTCTGGTCAGAGCCGTCGCTGTCCGCATAAAGCTGGCTTAGACCCTTAGCTACCCTTCAAGCGCACAGCAAAGACGCCGAACAGACCGGGCAGATGCCCATGCTGATCTGAGTCTTCACTGGGCGCACATACAACTTTGTTTATTTTCTCGTATCGCGGGTCCAATAGTGCGCCGCAATGAGTTGTGTTATGCCGTATCAGGCAATAAGCGAGAAAATTTATTCTTTGTTTTTCTTTGACGATCCTTACGAATATAAAAGACGTTGGTTTCTTTGAGAGACCATATGGTATAACTAGATATTTTAACATCTATAACGCACTGTAAAAGACAACACTATGGAAGCAAGACGATAAAGCCTCAGCCTCTCAAAGGCTATATCTAAATCAAACGTAAATCAAAAAGCATCTATCATGGGTGTCAGGTATGGATAGAAATAAATAATTATATATAACTGTTCGGCATCACTCGGCAAACCTCATGTTGACGAACACTGACCCTCTAGCACACATCTTTAAATATTCTCGTTGGAAAGGAATGTGTAAAAGATGCTCAGAACGCCCACCATGTCAGTGGTTTACGAGCGTGAAGAAATTATTGACCCCTTTAAATGACTGTAAAAAGGGGGTATTTGAGGCAAAAAAAAAGCTCGGCCTTTAGACGCTGCAAACTTCTACAAGACTTAGTTTAAAACCATGTTTTAGAGCAAAAGACATAAGAAAACGCTCTGTAGTGAGTCACTGCTGTTTGAGCATAATTCTAGTGTCAGATAAAATGTTTTAGCTCAACAGCCCCAAACAAGTAAAGATCATTAAAATAATCAAGCAGACTTTTTATTAGTATTGATATGACCTGCCACGTCCGAATTTAGGATACCTCTGTTTATTGGTTCACCAATAAACCAAACGATTTATTACATTCATAGTGTAGTTGCATTTATGCTTCATGTTCTAAAATCTATGTATGCGAGAGCTATGTTGTATCGTATACTTTAATCTACCTGTTTACATATCGGAATGAGTGTATCTTAGAGTACGTGTGTACATCATCTAAACTGGTCCTGGCATCTAAACTGGTCCTGGCATCTATTTTGATCCTGATCAGCCTCTAAATTGGTTCCGACTGGCATCTATTATGGTGTACTTAGCAGACTCTAAAATGGCCCGGACCGCTAAACGTAAATGCATACGAAACAGGTAGTTTTTGTTCTAAAAACTGCTTTTCACGTCTTAATAGTGTCCGTGTTTATATCAATGTATCAAGCCATTTTCAAAAACATTTCTCTCTCTCTCTCTCTCTCTCTCTCTCTCTCTCTCTCTCTCTGTGTGTGTGTGTGTGTGTGTAGGAGGAGCCCCTCTTCCTACGCATTCACGTGTAGCATTTCCCACACGGCTAGACTTGTGGGATAAGATTGTGCTACCCTCTTGAAAACACACGGATGACTCTATCCCGTATGCTGTGGTAGGTGAGAAATACGAATACCACTGGTAGACAAATACCGTTTCAATAATGTACCCGACGACGGACTTACAGGGACAGACTCTGCGAGATAGAGAGCTGTCCTATGGGTGACACTGAGTTTAGTAACTTAGGGACATATTATATATGGTCTATAGGTGATAGAAGAGATCCACAGGGACAGGTATCTGGCCTATACTATCACCTAGGACAATTTAGTCTTGCGTCTACTATTTAAAACTGACCGCCTAGAGAAAGTTATATTGGTTTGATACTTTTACAAGTTGAGTGAGGAGAATGCGTCTCCAAGTTGGGTGTGGGCACGGGGGGGGGGGGGGTCACTTCCATTATAAAGCAGGGTATATATGTGCCGCTGGAATAGCCCTACTTTTTTGATCTGCCAGATACATCAATAGGTATGATTTTACAAACTAATATACACGAATAGGTCTTATTTCTCCAAGCTCTGTATGTAAAAGCCAGCTTATCTGATTTTTGTTCTCAAAAAGAAACAGTTATCAATTTCAAAGAAACAAATGTTCTCAGCATACTAATTTCTTGAATTTTCAATGTTTAATGGCAAATTCATGAGCTAATCGAAGCACTTTTTCTTCAGTATACATGGATAGGGTCCAAATTTGATACAAAATACATGAATAGGTATATATTTTGGCATTTGTGTTATACATGAATAGGGTGGGTTATCAGAGTTCCAGCGGCACATCTGTACCCCTTTAAAGACCAAGTGACCCCCCCCCCCCCCCGTGGTGTGGGGAGAGGCGGAGGCGGTAGGGTGGAGTCACTTAATGTATAGCTTGAGATGGGGGAAGAGAATATCAAAGAACTTGACTTTATTTTCAAGACGAAGTAACCCAAAGCAATTAAATGCCAACCCATTATTGCTGGTTGTCTAAGAAATACTGATACTTTTTTTTTCACTTTGTTTCCATTCGTTCATAAGGATTGACTTGGATGCTAGTTGTGCTCTGCATAGCCTACACTGTCATATGTTTTGTCGTACACGCTGCGTGTGGGGGAGGTGAACCAAACTACTTGGACGGGCTGATCTGAAGCTTCGCTAGGCTTACATTATCCATAATAAATACAAATTAGTCATAGAAGGCATTACTGTGCGTAGTTATCGGGATCATTTTAGAGGCCGCTTAGCGCACCATAATAGATGCCAGCCGGGACCAGTTTAATGGCTGTTTAGGACCAAAATAGATGCCAGGACCAGTCTAGATGCAGGACCACTTTAGATGATGTACATACGTGCTTACGGAGATTAATTTTTCGTTTCAAAAGCAATTACTTGGCACGCGCTATGACTTTATTGGGAAAGTGACGTCACAAGTGTACTGTGGGATTTGTTTGTGGGCATTCCGTAAATATCAACATCGCCAACTGTCAAGTTCAGAGTTTGTAGATTTGTATATGTTTTGACTCCTTGAAACCCTATTTATTTTTGTACAATTATAACGGTCATTTAGTACAGTGTATGTTCATTTCTACGCATCCTGATAGTACTTTTATGTAAAAGTTTTCAGAATTCCATTGCTCAATTTGTGTTTTAATACAGTGATCCCTCTCTGAAAAAACTTGTCTTGCATGGCGATTCTACAACTCGTAGGACGTCAATTCCATTTTCATACACCCGCCTTAACGTAGGATCACGCGCGAATACATAACGTCGCTTGAATGACGTTGTCCTACCACTGTAAACATGTATGGGTAGGGCCGTAGGGTATATAAGCTAACTGCTCGATCCTACAAGGACTTCATCTTTTTGGCCATTTTGCATAAGCAGCTAAAATTTATCGATCTCGTTTAAATGTTTCCAAAAACTTGCTAAGTCAAAATAAATCAACTTAAAACATTGTAGAAAGTATTATTAGGTAAAATAGATTATTTTACTTTGCTTTTTGCAATTATTGCTCAAATTAATTCAGTAAAGCTTATCCTTCATGAAACACTATTTCGGCTTCTAACTTAAGGAAATTATATGCTTGTTACAGCATTTACAGCCATCGAAGACAGCACTTATTCAATAAAAAAAGTTTTGTTTATTACCCATATTGCATTTGTGACCACTGCCATGTCATTTAATTGAATTCTTTGCACACAGTATATTTTGTCCTGGGGTAATTGTATAGAGTTTTAATAGCCCCGTCGCTGCCTTTCAACATGTTATTATTCTTGTAATTTTGCCACCATTCACTTTTCGTTCTTGTAAACTACTGAGTTTGCACTACATATAACATTCACAGTCATAAATGTAAAATCATTGCATTTTAAAAGTTTATTTATCAAATATGTAAAAGAATCATAGTGTTCAAAACTTCTTTTGGTCTTCTTTGCTTTCCATCGGAAATAAATATCATTAGTTGAAGTCCAACCATTTTATTACTACCTTTACACCCCCAGCTACTCACTTTCTGGGGAGCGCGTCATTTGTCGCAAGACAGCCCAGCTTGCCCGGCAATCGTCCCATGGCCAACTTTCCAATAACTGAGTCTCACCAATACCTGGGCGACACGATACACAAAAATGCATTTAGATAGGAGGTGACTTTTTAACAACCAATTATAAAATAATTATAAAAGATAGAAACTCTGTGCTGGCGGCATAGAAAACTACATTAGTTCCCGATTACGCTGATATGTTTTTCATAATTTTATAGTAAGAACATTTTGGTCTATTTTCGGGTTATTTGTTATGACCAGTAAAATGATTAAATATATAGCAAAATCATCATAAATTTGACAGATTGATACATTTTAAATTAAGATAAGTCCACGATTTGAGATCTAATTGACTCTGTGCTGGCGGCTCCAGTTCCCTTAATATTAGACCTTTATACTGATATAAAATTTATTTAACTAAGCGTTGGACTTTTTAGTCTATTTTGCGATTTAAATTAGAAACCATAATTTCAAATTTAGTTAGAATCACATTCCGGAGGTGTACGGATAATGCCGACGGTTTACGAACGGTTGAGAAACTTAAGAATAGCTGAAGTACTTGATCATTGCATGCTATAGGTGCGTATATTAACTATATTTATTTATATATTGCCGTAAAATCCAATTCATACGATACGTTTTGCACATCAAATTATCAAATCTGCAATTTAAGACAAATAAGTTGATTCCTATTCTTTCTTTCTATTCTTTCTTTTCGTCACATTATTATTATTATTAATTATTATTATTATTATTATTATTATTATTATTATTATTATTTGCTTAAAATGAGAAGACAGTATTGTGATCTTCGGTACTTTAATCTTAGTAACACTTAAAACCAATTATGACTTTAATCCTTTCTGCTAATTATGGCTTCAATATTTGCTGCATCGGTAAAGACTTTGATGGTACTGTAGACGACAGTTTGAAACAGAGAGAACTTATGTTGATAGTAAAGGTGTTAATACCAATTAATGGCAATTGTTGTTCGCTTTGCTCAGCTTTAACTCAAACTAGGTAAATTAATTGTACACAAAAAAAATGTGCAAGCATCGATTACGATCTCATCAGAATGTTAACTACAAAGCGCTGAATGATGGGGAGGTAATTTTATGATCTGTTAGACTAAACTAGACAATTAAAGACTGCGCAGTCTGATCGGGTATTCAGAGATTGTGTTGCAGAAAAAATAATAATAATAAATAATAAAATGCAAAAATATGCAGGCTGATCTGAGATGCACTATTTTCATTGATATTTATTGGTGTTCTGAGGGACAAATGAGCCGCGACACGAGAAAACCAACAACGTGGTTCTGATTCCAGCGCACACTCAGATCAGCCTGTCCTCTTCCCATTCTGAGCAGAGTCTACGCTAAGCGCTAACAGGGTAGCAAAGGGTTTCCAGGCTGAACTGAGTCTGCGCCGGGCGCACAATCACTTTGTTGTTTTTCTCATGTTGCAGTTCAAATAGTTCTACAGCTTGTCTCCCGACAGTTGCCCTGAGATCGCCCGCAAACATAGAACAGATTTCCCAATTAGTGTGCGCACATGCACAGGCTGATTTGGGCACACGCATTAAAACGTTTTGAAAAAAAAAATCTTTTTTTTTTTTTTTGCAAACAGCACACACATACTTAATTATTCTGCAAAATTAATTATCTTTATTTTATTATTATCTATCTATTTTATTTATTTATTCCCCGATTTATCGTTTATTTTTATTTAGTTTATTTATTTCACGAATAATTAAGGCTAGCTTTGTCCGATTTTACGATCGATAATCGATATATTCACGTGTAATAAACACGCTTGACATTTACCCTTCGCTATCAACAGATGATTCAACACTGACAACTTCAGCAAACGAATTTACCATATTGCCATTAAAACTCCGATTTATTTAATTTTTGAAAATAATTTTGGTTTTATATTTGAATATGCAATATGGGAACAGAAAAAAAATTAAATGAAAACAATTTGTATGCACATTTGAAACCTGATCATCAGCACATCTGCTTTAGTTGAATCTTCAGCCGTTTTATAAGCTATTCAGATTAGCCTGCGCAAACTGATCAAGACGGGACCAGGGTTTCTGGTTAGTTTGCGCAGATGCACAGTCTTATCTTAAGTAACTACATTGGAATCAGAATTGTTTACGAGTGAACATCAATCGCCAGAACCCGTGACCATTCATTAGTCTGAGCTGATGCGCAGCCTGATCAAACGCATATAAACTAAGCAAAGAACCGGAAAAGGGCGTTTAACACTTATGACACTTCCCACAGTCAAATAATCGATATTGTACCTGTTACCTGTTGCCGAGTAGATTGCTACGCTAGGTAACTCAAGAGACCTGCGGGTATTATCGATAAATCGGCGATACCTGTATTTTTCACTCGATAGCGATTATGAAAATAGTTGCGTATGAAAAAGGGAGCTAACCCGTAACAGTATTTTACAAGTAACTTGCCAAAAGTGATCCGTTTGAAGTAATGACGATATCCAAACCTAGAGATTTCAGATTTAGTTTCTCTGGAAAGAAACTGTTATCAATAGTGGTTTCTAAAATCGTTAGTTCTTGTATCAAAGTAAACAGTGCTCTAATGCCATGACCCAGCTGTCTAAGATGTACAATTGGTCTTAAGTTAAGGGCCAATAAATAATGATTGACAGATTAAGCTATTGTCAGTACACAAACTTGTTTGTCCTATCAAGACACGACCTTGAAACCAGTATAAACATTACATCTTTAAACGCGAAGAAAGTGTATGTTGAAGAAGACTCAGCATTGTGCTATTATTATCGACCGAAGCTGTAAACAGGATTCTAAGTGGGCATTTGTCATACTAAAACTGACACAGTCTTTCATAAAAGACACATAAACTTAGTTTAACAATATAAGGCTAACCTTCTTGGCTAATGGACAATTGTTTGTGATGTTTAACCTTTCCAGACATTTACAGATATTGGGCCAGCTAGTCATAGTGAGGTAGCCGGAGAAAACAATCGACCAGGCACTGTCTGTTAAAGGGCCACCATAATCTAACAGGCACGACTTGGTCGATTATGTTGCATATATGGCAGGTATGTGAATATTTCATTCATTTTAGTTTGCTGTACTAAGGTGAGATGCAGAGCGATCCTGAGATTAAATAGCGCATTCTATAAAGCATACTGACTTGTTTCTGTACTGGCTTTCTACACACAAGAGGCATGTTCGCATGAGTATAAAAATCGTGTAAAGAATTGCTTTAGTGCCCCGCCTTCGATTCCGTACGTGTTTGCGTGGAATTCACTGGTTTCATTATGCCCTGGTTCACGCTCGGATCATGTAACAGAAATTTAAGAACAAGCGCTTTCGGAGTATCAGTGATTCTCTCCAAATGTTCCGTGAAAGTGAAATTTTTATCATTGAAACTTTCTAGACGGATAGTAATACAATTAAAACAACCAACCCAACCTAGAAAATGACACAGCACAGCCTACTAATGGTGAATATCAGACTATATCAGTTTATTTATGATATGATAATAATAACATAATTTATTGATGAGGCCTGGCAATGTTCAGTTGTTACTAACGCCTACGGCCATGACGCTTCAGCAAACCTTTACACTTTTTCTCTTGGGTGTTAGTTATAACTGACGTGAACATAAAACCGCTATTTTTAGTGCTTTATGTTTAGACGCATATACATGTACCATCGGCAGAGCCTTTGGGGTCTTAAAAATAACAGAGAGAGAGAGAGAGAGAGAGAGGAATTTATATCTTCGCGTTTGTTGTTTGGCGGTGTCTCCCCTCACCAGGAACCATGACTCGGTTTCAATACCGAACATGACCACAACCCGATTTGGAGGTGTGTCCCATTTCGAGAGGATACACGACGGCCAGGAGATAGAGGATCTTACATGAGTGCTCATGTATTATTGAATTAATCAAACGAGTTCGGGAGAAAGATCAGATCCGAGGCTGTGCCGAGCATCTTATCGATTTTCCCCAACGAGTTTAATAATTCAATAATACAGGAGCACGAGTGCAAGATTCGATTTATCGTATGGCACTAAAACCGCATTTTATTAGCAAAATGCTCTAAAACGTCACGATTTCGCCATTAGGAAACGAGGAGTTTTTATGAACGTCAACACATAACTTTACGACGTAATTTGCATATTTACTCCACTAGTGGATTATCGTTTTTTAATGCATGGCACTCTCAGATGCAAGGTCATATGATAAATGCTATTATTTCGCGAGTGTCTCATTTCGGATGTAAAAGCACGGCCAGTGTCGAGAAAAATTGGAATTCGGCATTAACCCAAATAAACGCCCCTCTCATATAAACGCCTCCCCTACCTCTTTTGAAAATAATGTTATATTTAACTTGCATGAGATCCTGTTTGCTTCTCTGGATTAGGTAGCTCTTTGAAATGGGATGTACTCCTCCTAGAGGAGCAAATTCTTTCCTTTAAGGGTTGACCCCTTTCTTGTAAGAGTTAAGAGAATCTGACTGTAAGGATCGAGCATTGGATGGAAACTCAAAATTTTATATTTTGCTAAAAATGTCATGGTTTAAAGCTCTCGACGAAAGATGAAGATAAGTGAAAAAATTAGTGAAATATGTCAAACGGTTCTCGAGATATCTAAGCAATTACTGTTGCCATGGCAACCATTTTTAGGCCGCTCAAATTTAACATATTTTCATGAATTTCAAAGGGAAAACGTGTCTGCCCTGAAGCAAGTATCAAATAGTTAACTGGTATGGTGTTTAGGACTAAATGTAATTGGCAGTCTCTGCACTTTCAGAGCACTGGCTACTGCACGTTGTTGAAACCATGGCAACTGGAAGTACATATAGTCGGAGAAAAAATAAAATTTGTGAAAATAGCTCTTTTTCAAATCGAGGTTATTGAAAATGGCAGCCTGACCTGAATATATCATTAACATGTCTTCAAACAGCAACATTAGTACTGTACATATCAAAAGCAATTAGTTGTAAACTTTCACTGACTACAGAATAAATGCACGTGCAAAGGGTGTCCCTGTGGCATTTACAATTTTACAGAAACAACAGTTTTTTAGATTTCTTTACCCAATTTCCACACTTTCAGTTTGAATTTGCTTATTAAACAAATAAAGAGTCGCATTTTTATCCCATCTTTGCAAATAACGGCGTAGAAATGTAGTGTTTGATATTGTTTCTATGGTTACCATGCATAAAAATGTGTTACATCAGTTCAAAACGACCCTAAACCCATGTAACTAATATGCAACTCTTAATTTGCAGTAGAATCGATATGGTTTTAATGTAGTTCAATACTTGGTTTCCGTATCTCTAATGGTTTTCATTTCTTTGTAATAAACAGATTTAAAGTTGCTGCTTAGATACCCCACCCACTGTATATGCAATAGCAATATCACCGTTTTGTGAAGAGAAAGTGTGTACAAATGTGAAAATACGTGATATAGAACTACACGATTAAGAACTTTTTTTTTCCTTACCAGTGAATTGTCGCTGATGTATACATGGTGTTGAGCGCGAATCGTAGTTTATATCTCGACGGCGAAGCCGGAGTGAGTTAAGGAAAGCTAAATGTAAGAAACAAGCCGAAAAATCACACGCTCAACCAATAATAATTTCATAACAAAATGGACATTTCAAACATTTTTATGGCACCACAAATTAACATTTAAATGGCAGACTGGAAAACGAAGAGAGTTAATGACAGGTGTGTAGTTTTATGGCCCTTTCAACAGTACTTAGGTCATGCAACAAGGCATGGGTGATATTTAAAGACTGTGTGCAATGGCACCCCGTGATTGAAAAAAAGAGATTCGAGCAAGGACTGCTAGCTTAGCACGCAGGCGCTTCCCTCGCTAAGCTACAGAAAAGTGGATGAAATTAGATGGGATGAATAAATCACTCATGAGTACTCGTATACTTAAGATGGCACCCCTATCAGGATTACCTAAATTACACGACTTTCTTGGCTATTCTAAAACCCCGGGTAACACAGTAGGTTAAGGCCTGACCTGCTGATCAAGTGGTTCGGAGTTCGAGATCTGCTTGATGCATTAATGTGTCCAACCGCAAATCTGGCTCCACTGCACAGCTTTTCATACTCATCCCTCCCTCCCCCCCCCCCCGCCCCCGCCGCCCACACACACACACACTTCCCACCATCCCCCAACCACATTCCCCAATCGTCCTGATATGACTGAAATACTGTTAAAAAGGAAATAAAATCCAAAGTCATTCAGCCATCCATTTTAGCTGTTCTATGTAGTATGACGATCATAGGTAACAGAACATTGCTTAAAATTTCAGTAGCCTATCCCTCATTGAATAGACGCTGTAGGCCTTAGTCTACACCACTTTCTGTCCTGAAAAATGCCTCTTCTTGCGTATTACCTGCTTCACAGAAGCAATTCATTCAAAAAACATTAGTAAATTCATTTATTTCAACATAAAATAAAGATAAGGCAAAAATATTGCTGCAAATAAAACGGTTTTATTCCGTTCTTCTATTCCGTGATTTCTGCAGACGTTTTGCTCGGGACAACTCTTGTCATCAAATGTACCGAATACAACTGCAACTGCAGTCTTGGTAAATGGACCTATTTCATAGATAGAAAAAAGTTAATGGTGAGCATTGTTGACAGTAATCTTATTCTTTCAGAGATACTATCTTTTATTATTAAAGATCATGGATACTACCTGTAGTGTTCGCAGATTTGTAATCGTCAAGGGAGGTAGATAATGCCAGTTTGAATTATCTCCCTTCCTACTATTTTACAGTATTGACACATTTCAAAGATGGATAACTTTTAAAGTTTTGCGAGTTTACACCTAATTTTTTAACTTTCTTTAACTTCAAACCTTACTCTATCATGCATATATTGCCTTATTGTCAAACGTGACTGCCATTTTTAGTTATTAGGCGAATAAAACCCCTATTTTTCACTCAAAATTGGGTCGATTTTTTCCAGTAAAAGCTCTCCCGTTGATAATAAGGGACAGAAAACATTCATATCATGTTATCTTATTACATACGTATGTATTTTCAAACTATACAAGCAAATACGAATGGGAAAATATTTGTTGTTTGATTTTTATCGAGGAAATATTACATACATGTCTAAATATTGATATTTTCAAAATGGATTCCTGGTTACCATGGAAACAGCCGAACGTTGACCTCTAAAAACTTGTGAAATACAAACAAGCATGGTATATATCAATTTCCCAAAATTTGAGCCAAATCCGTTATTTTCGACTTTCCACGTTATTATGGGCCAATGCTCGATGTTTACAGTCAGCCTCTCTTAACCCCTACTGAGAAGGGAGGCAAAAATAGTTGTTTTCTTTGAAATTTTAACCCTTGCCTGATTTACTGAACTTTAGGCACTACACATCGCCCCACTTTCGTAAAATGAAACGCCCCCGGGGATGTAAAAGGATTAATACGGTATTTGATACAGGACTAATGATTTTTGCCTTGAATTCTGTAAGTTGACCTTGGAATACTTTTTAATTGCGATATAAGATGTGCATGGTGTAAGGGCATATTTTACATTTGTATCTGTCACAAATTTGAATAAATTTCCATAAAATTGTGAATAAAATTGAAATATTTATCTCCTGGAGTAAAATAATCGATTTAATATCAGTGAAAGCCGTAACACAGTTCTGTGTCGACTTTAGCCGCTATATATTTCTCAAAAGTAATTTTGCAAAAAAACAAAACAAAAAACCCAGGTCGGATTAATCCATTACTGCATATATTTATGTAAAGTTTAACTTCTAAGATATTTATTCTGAGCTCCCGAACAGAAAGGGTAGTAGGGCTAATGCAGAGATATTTTTTTTTATTTCTTACAAAACCATACGTTGTGTTCTCTCATTAGAACCGTCTCACCTTAACCCCTCAATAGAACCGTCTAGGCGAGACGGTTCTAACAGAGAGCACAGCATATGTTTTTATGAACTTGAAAAAAAATCACGACAAATTATTGAAATTGTAATCTAATTAACTTTTGTCTGTTCTATCTTCTACTTCTTCCTCTGACTGACGGCTCGATATAGGGTGAATTGCTGTCTCCAAGGTCTATTAATTACCATTCAAATAAACCTTTTACCTCGAGTAGTTGAGGTTTCATATGCAATTTAGCTTCGACCGGCATTGTGGCTTTCAAAGATATATTTGAAATGTAATCTAGTTTACTCTTGCCTGACCTATCTTCTACTTCTTCCTCTGACTGACGGCTCGATATAGGGTGAATTGCTGTCTCCAAGGTCTGTAATCAAAAACTAACAACCATAATCGCGTTTGAATAAATGTCTATAATTTAAGTAACGACCTACTACGACAGTTCCCGCACTTTTATAATTTCGTAGATTTTCTATAGGAACTTAAGTTAGTACTGTAAACGCTTTGACTGATGTTAGCCTTAGGGGAAAATCATGCGTGCAACTTATGTTCAGATGTATAGGTACAACTCAATTTTACCGCCATCTTGCAAAGAGGAGCAATTTCTTCACCTCTTGTTTGCATCCGCGGTGACCATGGTGACTGAAAAAAGTAAGTAGAAAAATCTCAGGAACTGACATAATTCAATCCCAGATCCCACCCAAGACGCCACATGGAAAAAAGACAACACAAAATTAGTCTTCATCGAAGACATCATAAGTGGCAGCCATGTGAACAGCCATTTCCCATATAGGTGGTCACCGGGCTAGTCTTAAAATCACAAACAATATATCAATAGCAGGCATAGCAACAAACATTACAAGCCCATTCAGAAAGGTGTGTTCTCGTAAAGGAAATAATTTGTCATAGAGGGACAGGTTCTCTTCTGTAAGAGTTGACCCCGATTGAGAACGACTGAGGCAAATACATAATCGTTGAGTCGCTTCCCCTGAAAGTGTACCCATATACCTTAATAAGGCGAGACTGACAGTTAGGAATAAGTGTATCTAAACTGATGCTTAGAGTCTTTCATTCGATCATTATAAATCTTGTCGAACATTTCATTCTGTGCCACTGTGAACACGTTCTTCCAATCCCCGATGTCTCCTGAAATAGAGTACACGACTAAGATCCGAAGCAATTAAACCTTTTAACACTGTAAGCGTCAGATACAAAAATTATAGCTGAATTCGCAAACAGCGTAGATCCTAATGAAGCGGCTCATAATGAGTCACCGCATCTAGTTCTACAATGTTTGCCCCAAGTCTTTGAATTCACAATATGGTAAAGCCTGGACGAAATATTTTTTTTTTAATTTTGCAGACGTAAATTATGACGTTTGCTTTTTTTGGCGCCTAAAGGATTATTCTGGCGGGGAGTCTTTTGCCTTACAATCTTTAAAGGTCCACAATCTCAGGAGACGACGTGCTCTGCTCTATTAGGCAGTTATTTTAGGGAACGCTATGCAAACGTGTTAAAACGGTAGGCCTTGCGCTTACAAACTGTAATTGTATATAATTTTCAGTAAAATTCAAACAAAATAAAGTAAATGTCTATTGTTCTCTTTGTCTTTATTGGGAAATAATTAAGTGTACAAGGGACCTGCAATTCCACAATGTGACAAGTTCTACATTAGAATTTCCGTCAGTATGACATCTATAAAGAGAACGGGCATGCATGACTTGATTTGTTAATTTAGAGAGAGAGAGAGATTTAAGATGAAGTCGTGCCTAATCGATCACATGGAAACAAGACGTACATAAAAACAAATAATTAATTAAATATCAGTGTCAGTTTGACTAAGTCTATTCATGACCAGTAATGGAATGAGTGACACCAGTCACACCCTCTATCATAGCCGAGTCTCGCAGATGGGTTGTTCTTAGTAAAGATACGTTTAGGGTGGGCCCCCGAATATTGCTAAGAACAACTCATCTGCGAGACTCGGCCCGACTTCATCTTAAACACAACTTGTGTTAGGTGCCGTGTGGCGGCCGTTAAGTATCCTCGTATTCGCAAAAGTGCGCCTTATATTTGCTCTGAGTCCATTAATGCAGTGACTGGTAGTGAACAAAATATCACTGTTCGTGAACTGAATCAGTGAAAATAAGCGTGCTATTTTCTTGATGTGTGTCTGCGTCTAAAGAATCTGTTTGTTAAGAGGTTTTAAAGCATTTCCGACATGATAACGGTTAGAGGATTTTTTGATGGATCTGTTGCTTTACGTCCACGGTCAACAGCTATGGTCATGTCGGGACGGTCAATTAACCTAACCGAACTATTCCTGGGCAGGCTTAGACCTCCTAAGCGGTTAACCAGTACTAAGTGCACATACTTTCGCCAGTAACTGACAACTGTCCTTCTTGAATCAGCGTAAGGAGAAACGAATGTATGTAGCCAGACCGGGTATCGAATCCAGGACCTCTGACTTATGAGTCAGGTGCCTACTGATTGCGCTACACGGCCCGGCTAACGGTTAGAGGAAGTTTTATCTGGGCCGTATTTATATAACGACTTAAATGGTTGCTATACTGTTGCTAAGACTAAATTTCTATAAAGGAGATTCTCTACAACTATGAAATTTGCCCTAGAGGAACATTGTTATCAGACTGTTCCTCCAGAGCAAATTTCATAGTTGCAGGGAATCTACTTCAAAGAAAGTTAGCCTTAGCAACAGCATAGCAACGACTTAAGTGGTTTTATAGATACGGCCCCTGTTTCTTTCTTACGACAAGATATTCCCCTCTCCTGACTTAGTATTTTGGTGTGTTATAGCCTGCTCATATATCCGCGGTTCCTGGAATTTGTTTTAATACTTGCAGCATAGTGTAGGCATGATCTAAACTACGATTATTTTTATGACTACGACACAGTGAAATGTGCTACAGGTAGCATTATGTTGACTGAAGTGCATTTACGACAATAACGGCGCTTTCTTTCATTGAGAAATTTGTTCCACATTTCACTGGACTAAATATGTGTGTCTTCTCAACTCAGAGTATTGCCTGAAAAATAATAACATAGCTTAGAATGACTGATGAAGGTTGCAGATTTCTTTTAAAGTTTTGTAGTAATTGCCGATAATGGATGAGCATGTCTTCATAGCTTCTCGTACAATGCTCAAGGGATTTGCTTATGCTTTTAGTTGCGAATAAATCCAGCATGTACCTTCAGGTTGGAGAAATTGCACCAGGTTTTTACTACATTTATTGCACATTTTGTGTCGTGGTTTGCTTTTATTTCTGATAATGGATATAAGCGTCTTAGCAAATTCTTCAGTGGTCTCCAATGATTTGCTTTCAGATTTAAAGCAGTGCATAAGCAGGAGCTCCAGTATTAAACACGAACTGAAATGGTTAAGAATTATGACTGAATAGTTTTACAATTACGACGCTCTCTATATGGGCGAAAAACCTATGTAATATTACCATACGGACAATAATGATTCTGACACACGTCTTTGCGACTTGCATAACAACAAAGGCATTGCAATTGCATGTCTACTTTCTGTATCTGCACCAGATATAATACATACATGGTTTACAGGCAGAGTCATATGCTGATATGCTGCCTAGATCTCTAGTCCTGTAGGTCAACCCTATTTGATTCTTATTTGGATACTGTAAAAATCTTATATTTGGCGGTTACTGAATTTTGGCGATATTGGCGGTTAAACAAAGGTCGCTCAAATATAAGTCTGCAAATATGAGATATATTTGAGACATTATACATATGCACAGCATAACGGAGGTTAAGTTGAAAAAAAATTTGATGAGTACTTAAGATTTGTAATACCTCTCCATTAAACTATATATTCTGACATCCCATTACAATCGCCTCCATAAGGCGATTCTAATGGATGCCACAATGTATAATTAAATAGAAAAGTAAGAAAAATTGTCACAATTTTACATCAAATTTTCTTTATTATCTGGAGCCTTGGTATTTCATGACCGCCAAAAATATCAAGTGCCAATATGTCATTTTCTTTAAACCGCGAAATTTTGATACCACCGATATTAAGTGTTTTACAGTACTCGGCTCTTTAACAAGGGAAATAGATACTAAGTTGATGGTCATTAAATCCACACTTGCTCATAAATCGGTTGAACATGATAATATCCTACGTATTGCCTTCTATAGGTTTTTTCCCGTAATTAAATGCTAGTCCCTACGTCAAATATAACTGGTGTAAATTGCAAGTAAATATAATTGAGCCGCGACACGAGAAAACCAACAATGTGGTTGTGCGCCCAGCGCACTCAGATCAGCCTGGGCATCCGCCCAGTCTAATCAGAGTCTTCGCTGTCCGCATGCAGGTAGCTTAGATTCTTATCTACCCTTTAAGTGCTTAGCAAGTGTGTCTGATCGGATTGAATGGTTGCCCAGGCTGATCTGAGTCTGCACTGGTTGCACAACCACATTGTTGGTTTTGTCGTGTCGCGGCTCATATGTCTAAGATTCACTTGCTATAGTGTTTTGTTGTACGTCAATAATGTTTGCTTG
Source organism: Ctena decussata (assembly GCA_963989385.1). Classification (NCBI taxonomy): domain Eukaryota; kingdom Metazoa; phylum Mollusca; class Bivalvia; order Lucinida; family Lucinidae; genus Ctena; species Ctena decussata. Next base: position 45,980,533 of record OZ022510.1, read on the forward strand.
TTTTGCAAAAGTATTTTAGAACGTAAAGCCCCAAAACTGTAAAAAGTTGAATCTGAAAACAACGTAGATCACATGGGGCATAGATGCAGATGAGCCTCCTCATCTCTCTCTTAACTGCTTGCTTGTGTTTTACTCCTCAATATGATTGATTGATTGATTTGATGCTTAACGTCCACGGTAAACAGCTAGGGTCATGTCGGGACGGTCGGATATCCTAAACCACACTATTCCTGGGCAGGCTTAGACCACCTAAGCGGTTAACCAGTACTAAGTGCACATACTTTCGCCAGTAACTGACAACTGCCTTTCTTGAATCAGCGGAAGGAGAAACGAATGTATGTGACCAGACCGGGTTTCGAACCTAGGACCTCTGACTTATGAGTCAGGTGCCCTACCGACTTTTCAATATGATGTACCTTAGACAAGACGAAAGGGTTGAAGTCATTACCGCATACAAATGTAGTATATTTCCAAAACACGAGAAATCCAAAAAAGTGGTTGTGCGCCCAGCGCAGATTCAGATCTGCCCAGTCTAAGCAGAGTCTTCGCTGTCCGCACGGAGGTAGGCTAGACCCTTAGCTACCTCTTAAGTGCTTACTGAAGAGTCTGATCAGACTGCGAAGATGTCCATGCTGATCTGAATGTGCGCTGGGCGCACAACCATTTTGTTGGTTTTCTCGTGTCGTGGCTCAAACGACGCCCGACAGATTCTGCTACTTTGATGCTAACACTGGCGGAGTCATTCCTCATCTATTCTCTATCTCTAGATGAGCCGCGACACGACAAAACCAACAATGTGGTTGTGCGACCAGTGCAGACTCAGATCAGCATTGCCATCCATCCTGTCCGATCAGACTCTTAGCTAAGCCAGTAAAGGGTAGCTCAGGGTTTAAGCTACCTTCATGCAGACAGCGAAGAATCTGATCAGACTGGGCGGTTGCTGATCTGAGTCTGCGTTGGGCGCTCAACCACATTGTTGGTTTTCTCGTACCGCGGCTCAAATGTAATTCTGGTGAAACTATTTCGATATGTATTAAACATGAGATGCCCTTGTTGCATCGATGTTGATATTCAAATGAGTTCGCGGGAAAAAAGTCGTTAGAACTGATGATTGTTTGCACCTTGTTTCTGAAAGAGCCAGGCATTAATTTCTATTGTATATGTTGCATGTAGATTTAATTTTGTATCTTGTACAAATCTATACCAATAAATATTTCCTTATTTTCTAAGTCCTATTCGCCTTGTTGAACCGTTGTTCTGCAATAGGAACACAAACCAAAAACAACCTCATATCAACATCAGCATACTGGTCTGGCATTCAACACATGTAACGAAGACAGCGAACATGAAACTTGCTTGTTCAGCTCATCAGGATAAGTTTGTTTCAGAAGTATAGTCTCACGGACCATCCGACCCCCTACTCTTGAAATAGGAATCAAAAGTTTTACTGAAATCATATGCATATTCAAGAAATGCTTGAGAACAATTTTTGGGCTACAACGACTAGGAAACGAATTGGTGTAGAAACTTATTCTAGCACTGTATTTATACTACACGGAATTTCTTCGAAAATCTGATCTGACTAAGAGGTATAACAAACTGCCGGGTCCGTAAGAATGATAGTTTGAAATTAATCTAAAAAGTGTGCGAAAACAATCGAGTTTTATAGTACATTGCTTCGTTGGCTGTGTTGAATGCCAGACCAGTTTGATCAGTGTCATTCCTACAGTTGTGATGACATTGCTATGTTGTTGTTTTTTGTGTTTTTTTTCAGTTTCATATGTTGTTGGAAACACTTTAGGGTACATGTAAGCAACTTTTCCATTTGAGCTGCGACACCAGAAAACCAACAATGTGGTTGTGCGCCCAGCGTCCGCCCAGTCTGATCAGAGTCTTCGCTGTCCGAATGAAGCTAGCTTAGTCTCTTATCTACCCTTCAAGCGTTTAGCGAAGAGTCTGATCAGACTGGGCGGATGGCCAGGCTGATCTGAGTCTGCGCTTGGCGCACAACCACATTGTTGGTTTTCTCGCGTCGCGGCTCATTTATATTTTTGCCTCCCTTATTCTAAGATCCTACTCTTGAAGTAAAAATTTGCGGGTAGGGGTTGTTTGGGCTTTTTATTTTCTCTCGTCTATCATTTCTCTTCTTTCTCCCTGAGTCTGTGAGACGGCCCGATGTGAGACGGCCTCAAAAGGCCGTTAAAACCAAAACAATCAATCATTGGTTGATTGATTGTTTGGGGTTTTAGCGGCCTTTTGAGACAATATTTCAGTCTATATCGGGCCGACTCCCAGAGAGCGTGAGAAAGAAGAGAGAAAAACAATCAATTAATCTATTAAGCGCAGTCTGTGTTATTTCTAAAAACAATCCGACAAGTTGAAAACAGTGTACCGAATCTGAATATCACTGTAATGGGCTGATTGTATAGTGTGTGGAAGAATCCGCTATGAATAGCTGTTCTAAAATAGAGAGTCAATATTTTCATTTTAAGGCCCCATTGCTCTATCAGCATGAAAATTTTCATCACGAGGTATCGCTGCAAGCGTCTCACTACAGTTTCGTCATTGTAAATGACCGTGTTTAGCCAGCTTTAAACAAATAAAACAGCCTTGAGTTTCACATAAAAAGGGTTTGAAAACTTATTTGGGTCATTCTAGTTGGCAACTAAAATGACCTACTTTTGATTTCATAAAATGGTAAAAATACAATGTACAGGCGTGGGGTCCCAATCACTATCCCGCCTATGTTTACATTGCTTTGCTAGACGGGAAACCAAAACAGGAAATTGTATTTTGTGGAGCGATTTGTTACTTTTCAAAAAACTTGTTTTCTCTACTTTTTGCCAGTAATATGACTCAATATATGCACACCAACCCACATTTAATTACCAAACGTGAAGGTTGATCCGCTTTTTACAATGATTTGAGTTCAGGCATTTATATCGCTGATAGGACTATGGAGACTTTAAGTGCATTGCCCTTTTCTATATCTGTCTAGGAGACAGCAGTTAAATACCACAATTCGTCCTAAGTCAATTGCCAATAAATAATACGAATAATTGACTATTGTCAGAAAGCAGACTTGTTTGGACCATTAGGCGACGACCTTGAAATCAGTTTCAAGATTTGCTTAGGAATGTGAGCAAACTGGCGATGAAAAATTATGGTGCCTTCTTTTTATTATCGAAGATAGTTACAATACTTAAGACAAATAGTCTCTACTATATAGAGCACCCCGCGTCTTTATTTGTTTTATGACGCTGTTATGTCATTACCAATGTGAGACAGGATATTTCCTTTGATGAAATAGCAGTGTCACTGGACTGTTGCATAATTGGATTATGACATCCAATAAACCAGAATATTTGTCCTTAATGTATTCTTTCTCAAAAGTTACCTAAAATCAGCTAATCATTTACGGATAATAGTCGATTGGTATCAACAGCCTTTCACAGCAGTGCTGATCGGGTTCGGTTTTGTCGTTTGTACTTTTTTTTTGTACAGTTCTTGGACAGTTTTCTTTTTGGTGTGTAAGGTTGGTAGTGTTTTTTATTTATGGCCTTTCCGGGCCTCGAGTTTATAAAACCCTTTTCGTGCTGAACTCAGCTGAGCATGAAATTTTCTCTACTGATGAATATGGAAATGTCAATTAATGTTGGCATTTTTATATTCATAAGCAGATAAAATTACATACTCAGCTGAATTGAGCAAGAAAACAACTGTACTTAGCGGTAATTTGCTATTTATTAGCAGGAAAAAATTCATGCTCAGCCGAGTTGGGCATGAAAAAAAGTTTTATAACCTTGGGGCTGGCCTGGTACCCGGTGGATGATAAATCAATGGTGAGAAACCGACACAATCAATTTGAATATCCTGGCTTAAAGGCCCTATTGCTCTATCAGCATGAAATGTTTTATCGTGAGGTATCGCTGCAAACTTCTCACTACAGTTCGCCATTGACTATTATCGTGATTTGCCGGCTCAGAAAAATCAAAACATAGATTTAAAAAAATAACTAGGTCATTTTAGTTGCCAACTAAAATGACCTACTTTCGATTTCACAAGCTTTATTTCATGATAAAAACACAAGGTACAAGAGGTAAAAACACAAGGTACAGGCATTTTAACAGGTGATAAACATGATAAAAATACAACGTACAAAACTGTTAAGAAAGGATCTCATTGATTGTGCCGCTGTTGCGTCATTTCATTGCTTAACAGGGAACCAGAGACGAAACCTATATTTTTATGTAGACTTACAATTTTTTCAAAATACCTTGTTCCTTCTTTTTTGCCAGTTAAATGAAACAAAAAAGCGCATAAACCGACATAGTTTCATCAATTCTGAAGGCTGTACAGGTTGTTTCTGTGATGTTTTACCTTATGTATGTTCTTATTATTTTTGGTTCAGTTTGGGTTGCTGAGTGGCCACCTTTTGGGAACAAGCTGCTCACTCGGTTGGCCATATGTTCTCTGTATCTTGATTATTTGTAATCTTAGTTGTTTCCAACTATGGTTTGAGGGCTGGATTTAGATTTTGATTGTTTCAGTTCCTGGTCTTTGCATACTTTTTACTTTCATACTGATTTGTATTTTGACGATTTTTACCACAGGTAGGACTATGGAGACTTTAAACACCAAACGGAAAACGATAACATAGCACACGAAACAACAAAAAAATAAAAGCATCGCAAACGACTGCGTGATACCCCGCCACTGCAAACCTTTTTCACACACCAATTTTTCCAGATTTATGCATGTATATAGCCCGGGGGAAGGGGGAAATAACTCCCATGGGGTAAATTTGAGCATCACTAGAGGCTTTCATCACTCAGATCATTTGCTGAAAGTTTCAGAAAAATTGCTTAAAACTCTGATTTTATATGGAATTTTTCATGATTTTATACATGTATATAGTCCCAGGGCAGGGGCAGATAACCCCTGATGATAAAATTTCTTTGCTCATAAAGAGCTTTTGTTACTTCGATCATGTTTGTGAAGTTTCATCACAGTACTCCAAGTAGTAAAGGAACTAGAGGCCAAAAACCATTTTTTGTACATTGACAAGTGCCATAACTCTGTCAGAAATAAACGAAATTTGCCCATTAACAATCCCAAGCAAGGCATTCTTGGTACAAGTGCATATGCAAAATTTGAAGGAAATCCGTTGATAAATACTTAAGTTATCGAACGGAAACGAAGTGCGGACGGACAGACGGACGTACATACTACGGACGGACGGACGGACGGACACACGGACGGCCAACGTGAAAACATAATACCCCGCCACACGCTAGTGGCGGGGTATAAAAAAGAGATAAGTCGACAGTCGAGAGGTCGGCTCTTTATGATGGCCACGAGGCTATCAAAATGACCGAGACTAACGAAAAGCCGACAGTTGCAATAGTAAAACCTATAAAGAAGCACAGCCTTTAACAGCCAGTAAATTATTTAAATTACTATGTTAGTATGAATGGATAGAGTGAGTGAGTGAGTGAACTCGGGTTTAACGTCCCACCAACAACGAGGTCATATGGAGACGGGACCTCGGTTTAAAGTCTCATCCGAAAGACCGGAGAAGCGGGGGTTCGAACTTGCGATCCCTGGATTGGTAGTCCGGAGTGTTATCGACTACACTACAGCCGCTCCTGAATGAATGGATAGACGGATGTCTTTTAATTTTATAGCCCTTTTAATCAATATCGAGCCGAAATTTATGTGATAATAAAAGACATTGTACATCTGTATCCAATATACGATTAAAAAGAATTCCGCATCTGGACATGACATTCGAATCCGGAAGCGAGCTAAGCAGGCCACGGCCTAAGTTTATGAAGCGACTGTGGCTCCGAACTTTTTTTTTCAAATACAGTTTGGACGAAAATCCTGTTGAATATGACTTTAACACTAGGACTGTCGTTGCGGTTCCGTCTTACCATAAGAAAGCAATATACGGAACTTCTGGTTAAAACAGATTCGTTTCAATATTTCAATAAAATTTAATATTCCGCTGTGCGAAAAATGTGGCATCATAGAGCTCTGTTCTGCAAAGTACATAAGCACTATGTACGTATGTGCAGGCCGATCTGTTACATGCAACTGTTACGTATATGAGCCGCGACACGAGAAAACCAACAATGTGGTTGTGCGCCCAGCGCAAACTCAGATCAGCCTGGGCAGCCGCCCAGTTTGGTTAGACTCTTTGTTAAGTGCTCAAAGGGTAGCTTTGGGTCTAAGCTACCTCCATGCGGACAGCGAAGACTCTGATCGCAACCACATTGTTGGTTTTCTGGTGTCGCGGCTCAATTATTATCTTGTGGTGGACACTAATAAGGAGATACTGAACAAACAACTAAGAGCAATATATAAGTCTACTTTATACACAATAAAACTTGGCTTACTTTACTGGTGAACATGACATGAAATAATTTTAGATGAGCTTGAAATAATTCAGTGAAAAACAATTCCACCAATAGCCTCATTTACAGAATTAATGTCCTTATGACTATTCTAGAATTGCTGGAACTAAATGTTATGCCTGATGCTGACTATATAATAACATGGTACAACTTGCAAAATATTACGATGTCCCTGAGAACTAGGAATAAGTATATCTGAACTGATGCTTAGAGTCTTTCATTCGATCATTGTATATTTTGTCGAACATTTCATTCTGTGCCACTGTAAACCAGTTCTTCCAGTCCCCGATATCTCCTGAAATAAGGTACATAATATTTTCGAAACATGAAGTAAAACAGTAAACTTTGCTATGGCTGTGTTGTAAACGTACATTACTTTAGTACCAAGGAAGCCATCAATACTGTTCCATATGGGGATAGTATAGAAATAAACTGGCTAAGAGATTGGACAAGCTCTCTTGTTGATATAAAGTCTTTATACCGTTGCAAACATGTAAAAATGTCGCCCTCCATCGCTCCGTCCCACATACCATCCTTTTAACTCTGGACAGAAAAAGTGATCAAAGTACCCAAATCATAAGTCCGAACTCGTAAATCATATAGACATAGACAATAATTCAGAAATATTTTAGATACACAGACATGGTCCCAAAAACAGAGGTGTGATCAGGTGCTCGCGAGTAGTAAGTAGTAAGCATCACCTGCTGAGCCGTCTCGATGAGGCGATTCATCTGGGATCCATCATGGGGTGTGGTGGCTGCTTGATTATCGCACTCAAAGTTTTGGCCTGTCTATTGACACACTAAATATTAGTATTTTTATAATACCTTCTTAATATCATACTTGACATATTTTGAAATTATATCCGTTTTTGTAATATTCCATTCACTAATCAAAATATGATCACACTTGCACGCTTTCCAGCGAATCGCTTGGACGGTTCCATTTGATCACGGTTGATTGCCGCTTTATATGAGGCGTTTTCAGTAATTTGCAACGTGCCTTCCCTGGCTTTCAATGGAACCTTCTAAACTGGTTTGACTGGTTTATTATTAGTAGCTTGCATTTATTAGTTTCTTTTCTACAGTAACTTTGCAAATTTTGAGAACCATATTTTATTAAGTGACATCATAAATATTAAAAAATGTGTACTTGAGGAAATTTCTTCTAATTTCCCAATATTGCAACTCTTACCTGTTATTTTGGCAAGGGTTGCAATAAGGAAATAGAAGGCTATAGAATTCCCCTATTCCTCGTTCTTGCCCGTGGTCCTTGCATTTCGTTTCGGTAAGGGACGCAGGCGAGGGGGGTTATCTTTGTAAAGGAACTAACTCTCTCTTTAAATGCATACTTTTGTTATAAGTAATATTTCATGCTATCTCTAACGCCATGTCTCCTCCATCTGCACTGTATTCATCTATGATGAAGCCTCTCCTTAAAACGGGTTTGTGTGTGTGTCTGTGTGTGTGTGTGTGTCTGTGAGTATGCGTGCGTATGCTTTTGTGTATGTTATGAGTGAGAAAGGGAATGCGTGTATGTGTATATGTTGGTGTGTTAGTCTGGTTCCTGATCTTCTTTAGTTTATAAATATCTCTTCTTATCTGACACATATTCATGTATAGCCGCCATGATACTCTGTTAAATATTACCCAAACATTTGCTCATATGTAACTGTATTATGTTATCTGAGCTTCTAATAAAAGTCTATGTATGTATATCTATGTATATATAGAATAAGTCAGTGAAAAAGTCCGGTATTTGAAAGCGCTGCTATGTTTCAGCCAGGACTGTTAAATTGGAAGTAAGTTTACAAACGGCAACATTGCAGGAACCAACGGGGCTATGGCTACCATCCCCCAAGTCAGTAAAGTGCGACTTTGCCATTAATTATATCAACCTAATAGGGAGGCTTGAAACGAACAAAGTATTTACCTTTTCTATACATAGTAAACTCCCCTTTATATTTCTTTTCTCTGATTTCTTTGGGTGTCATTTTGTCTTTAACCATGTTCTTGAAATGGCACTTTTCTGACACTGATTCACATAGCCCATCCGTTACGGCTACACCAAGAAACTTTGCAATTCTCTTCACTTCTTTTAAGTTACTCTTAAATAGAAAATAGAATACCAAAACTTTTCAAATAAAATAAGTGAAAGTTAAGTGACAGTTCAAGACAGCTTTCAGAGCCGAAGCTGAGACAGAAGGCCGGGATGGAAAAATCTCTAGAAAGCTCTAGAAAGGGATATTGTTGTCCAAACGGAGAGTAATATCTAGATCGTGCCAATAAGGACAAGACTCAGCCGTCTAATTACCGTCTGCACAGTCTGTCAGGGAAGCCATGCATCACGCTATGAATTGTTTCACAAATCGAAAACGAATTATTCCATTACAACCGTAATGAAGGAGGCGTTTGAAAATTCACGTTCAATAATGTAATGAAGCTCATGAATTACAATTATGATTGAACTCATGTTTATATCTATATTTTGCGGCATTATTAAGCACAACATTTATGGTCATATTTCATCCAAACACTAGAATAAGGTGTCGAACTGCTTTAGAAGTAAGGATGTCCAAAGTTGTATATACATTTATAACGGATTTCACCGTTGGTTTTGTATGATGGAAGCATCATTTTGTTGGAAGAAATATTGAACACAGATCCCTGCTAACTTACCTCCTTAAGATCTTCATAATAGACTAGATGTATTGGTATATCAGGCCTGTCTTCTCTTACTTTATCAAACTCTTGAACATAGTCAAACCAGTCGTTATACTCCACTGCAACAAAGAACTTCCCTATAATTAATTCTGGCCATGCGTTACTTTTTTCTGAAAAAAAAAAAAAAAAAAAAAAAAAAAATCAAATCTGATAGTCTTTTTTATTTAATGTAAAGGTATCATTGCGGGCAGCACCAAACAGAATGGTTCAGAATATATTTAAAAATCATAGACAAAATGTATATAGCGACTGGTCAATTATAGGTTGGTCAAATGTTAAAAAAAGCCAAAAACAAAAAAAGAGCCGCGACACGAGAAAACCAACAAGGTGGTTGTGCGGACAGCGCAGACTCAGATCAGCCTGGGCATCCGCCCAGTCTGATCAGAGTCTTCGCTGTTCGCATGAAGGTAGCTTAGACCCTTAGCTTCCCTTGAGCACTTAACGAAGAGTCTGATAAAATTGGGCGGCTGCCCAGGCTGCTCTGAGTCTTCGCTGGGCGCACAACCACGTTGTTGTTTTTCTCGTGTCGCGGCTCTAATAAATTCTGAAGGAAACTCCTCTGAAGCAAGGAAAACATTAGAGAAAGGAAACTAGCAGACTCGGGTTAATTGAGCCATTTCATGACCAGTAATAAAATGTGCAACACCAGTCACGACCCTAAGCCCTGGCTTCAGCGGAACTCTATTTCAAACAGACTCAAATTCAGTCCAATACTCCCAAAGAAGCCTGCTCTTTGATGATTTACGGGAAAACTTTTTTATGGCCGCCACACGACACAACACTAGCTGCAGTAAAGGCTTTTGTTATCAAAAGAAACACGGAAAATGAAATATGAAACACAAAAAATCTCCTAAGTAACTTCCCAAAAGCTTGATTTGGAAGGTTCCGGTACCTTGTGTCGCTTGCTGAACTTTATACGTAAGAAAACAGTGCTCTAGATAAAAATGTGTAACATGGATAAGTTAGGAATGATTTTGTTTATAAATTATGCTGTGAACTATTATTAAAACTGACTCATCAACACGATTCTAATGAGGGACAACAACATGATTTTGTTTTAAGCAATATTTTATTAATCAAATTTTAGTACAAAGTATAGAAAATATGAACTAGAATTTGATAGAAAGATGAAGTTGTTGTAAAATAAGAAAAAAATATCACAGAACAATCTTATCCAGAACTCTGAGGAAAAGGCATACTAAAATAACATCAACGAAACATTGTGCAGTTTGAGATGTGATGTTTTGTTTCCTAATGAAAATTTCGAAAATTCTTACGATGCAGTATGTAATTGTAAAATGTAAAATGCATTGTTGTATGGCAAAAAAATTGGGTGGGCTTCATTCATTTTCAACGGTTTATCACTGACTGTAAACTTACTTTTTCCATCCAAAAAGAGAGGTAGAAAGTGTTCCCATTTCCCGTCATAATGATAGCATAATAAATGTTTCACATGATTGTATAATGAGACAGCAACATCCTTGGGATTTCGTAAGATGTAAATAATTTTACATTTTTTCTCAATGGCTTCTTTTGGAAGAAGATGAAAATGCAGATGTGTATTGAGTACTCTAGGAGACGGGAGACGATCGAGCTCTTCGTGATTAATGGCTTCGATCATGTGCTGTACTTTAGGCTTTGGTATCGTCTCAGCTTTACCGTTGATCAACATTGATACAATTTCCCATGTCCAGTGTGTACCTGTTAGGAATGACATTAACTCATGGTCAATTGATATGAAATTTATTTAATGAGCTTTGCAGTGTCAGATTTCATATGCAATGACTACCAGTCAAACATTCTGAATATCATAGGAAAAGTGGCCAGAATGAACAGAACTGCCATGTACCACGACGAAACGTTTTGCGCCGTAGTTAGGTTATTAGTGCTGTTGGCCGATGCGATGCTACGTAAAGTTGCTGTCGACCAGCATAACCAATAACGGTAAATAGTATAATTGGTAATGGATGTCGACAGAGGTGATACTGCTCTCGTCGATTGTCCCGGTTGTCAGCCACTTTTCCATGTATGGTTATTGACTTGCTCGGTCGACAGCACAGGTAGGGAGATTGGTATTTCCCTTTGCGGATATGTAATGCGTATCATCTTGAAATTTGTGTTGTGACGTTTCTTAACTGTATCTTGATTTCTGTTATTTCTTTTTTTATTATGTCTTACTATTGTCCTATATTATTTATTTAATATTTTTACTATTATTAATTTGATCGAATTTCAACTGTCTCTGGTTAGTCAAACTCAGTTAAATGTAACTGGAATATAGTTGTATCCTACCTGATTTCACAGGAGCACAAATGAAAATATCATCTTCCCGACACTTGAAATTTGGTAAACGATCTAATCTAGCCTTCCCTTCCTCTGGTGGGGTGAAAAAAGTACATATATGGTAGCCATCTACATCAAGTAGCTCAACACTGGACCCGCCTTCGTCTTCAACTTTAATTACTGACATTGCTTAAATTTCCTGGGAAAAACAAAACAAAAATAAAATAATGTGAAAATACATGGTATGTTAGTAAATACCTTAGACTGTCATATATCAGGCTCTATGTTTCGTGCAGTCAAAAACCTATGATGATGCACAGCACAAATCATAGGTTTTAAGCTACCAACCTTTTAAATTTTCTCCCATAATCAACCTCCCAATCAGAATGTAAAATAAAGAAATTTAAAGTCTCCATAGTCCTATCAGCGGTAAAAACGACTCAACTCGAATCATTGTAAAAAGCGGTTCAACCTTCACGTTTGGTAATAAAATTTGGGTTGGTGTGCATATATTGAGTCATATAATTGGCAAAAAGTAGATAAAACAAGTTTTTGAAAAATAAAAAATCGCTCCACAAAATACAATTTCTTGTTCTGGTTTCCCGTCTAGCAATGCCATATAAACATAGGCGGGATATTGATTGGGACTCCACGCCTGTACATTGTATTTTTACCATTTTATGAATCGAAAGTAGGCCATATTAGTTACCAACTAAAATGACCCAAATAAGTTTTTAAACCCTTTTTATGTGAAACTCAAGGATGTTTTGATTGTTTAAAGCTGGCTAATCACGGTCATTTACAATGACGAAACTATAGTGAGAAGCTTGCAGCGATACCTCGTGATGTAATTTTTCATGCTGGTAGAGCAATGGGGCCTTTAATGATAGAATTTTATACATTTTCATGTATTTCCGCCATTTTAAAGACGGGACTGGTTAGGTGGTTGTTTTGGGTTGAACGGCTCTTTGAGAAAGTATTTCAGTCTAAATCGAGTCGTCTCCAAGAAAGAAGGGTAAAGAAAAAATATATGGTGGGCGATAGAAAAAGTATCAAAACAATCCCATCCGCACCTACTGCAATCACAGTAGGCCCATGCCTACAGCAGCGGTAAGCAAATTAGTAGAACGCCCCGACGTCACTGAAAGTTACCTATCACCATCGTCCCCGCCCCCAACCTCCCCAACTTCCTGTCAAGGAAGCCATTTCAAACCCCCCCCCCCCCCACCTCCCCAACTTCCTATCAAGGAAGCCCTTCCAAAATGAAGCCAACTAAAACAAAAATACTCTGACGTGCATTTTCCTTCAATAATTGTACCAATTCAGAAACGGGACAAACCTGAAATTAGTGAAATTGCTTTCCCTACTGGCATATCCATTCGCCATTATACGGCTTCCAACAGTAAGAATGTAAAATAAACAATAAATACCTTGGAGTTGATTAAATCTCTCTACATGTTATCTCCTTTTTTGTCATATAAACTTATTGAATAATTTTTTTAATGTCATGTTAAAATTTAAAGTTGCTTGGGTACACAAGTATTCAAATAAGATGTATTTGCTACGCTCGCGCACGAAAAGAGGTGCTTTTTGGCACATACAGTCAGCAAAGAAAAATAATCAGCCAACGCACTCGTAAAGACTGGTCAGACCTTTTTGCTTTCTGCTTTACGGATTCCTAAAGTGAATGGTTAATCATGGAATTTGATACGAGTGCACCGATAAAGAGTCTGTTATCTGTCACTTTATCAGTTGCACATGCTATTTTGTCCATTTTATTTTATCGGTTGATGTACACATGTAAGGGTCAAACAAATTTAACTAACGAGATAAATGATTATATCCCTAGCAGTCATGTACTAAAAGCCTACCCAGCAATCACATGACGTCGTAATAACGCCGCATTGTCGGCAGGAGGCCGTCATTTCGACGTCATGTAGTTTGACTAAATATCTCCCGATATTTTTGACAGCTTCACGTTTATACGTAGATATTTAGAAGATCTTACACGAGTGGTCATTTCATATGAAATGACCACAAGTGTAAGATTCTGTTTATCATATGACCTTTTAAAACGGGATTTAAACGCCTTCAAACCGAACATTATTTCAGTAAGAAAACGCATTGTTGACATGAACGTTGTCAATGACGTTAAGTATACGCGCCAAAGTGTTATTACACGTGTGGTCATACGATTTTTATGACACGACGTTACAGCGACGTCGTATGAGTAATATAATGATGCTATGTGTACATAACTCCGTGTATTGTGACACCTTGATTTACTACTTTAAATTTCTGTAACACCATGAATTTGGCAAATCCAGGTTGCTAGAACTGCATAAAGTTCAAACCACCATCTGACTGCTCCTTTTCATGCAGTATGATCTGGATCTATACTGTCTGTCCAAATACATAGTCATCAAACCCTTTCTCTGTTTTGATAATATTGCAGGTTTTCGACTAACAGATTGAGGGATTTCAACAAGAATTCCGTGGAATGCTATGTCGCACCTGCATTGCGCTTCCACAGTAGTAAAGACTATAATTAACAAGGGTACAAATAATAGCAGCATCCCAGGACAATCTTCAAGCCAGGTTTGATGATTACACCCATTGTATTTAAAGAGAGATGGACTCAAACCCTAAGGTCAACACAATTTTGGATGAGAAATTTTACAAAATCAGTAGCACGAGAAAAATATATCAAGGGCTGAAACAAGTGCATTAATCCTCGAGTTCATTCTAAGATGAAACTTTATACCAGGTTTGATGATTCTAGATCTCATAGATTGTCACAGAGAAATGGACTTCAACGATAGGGTCAATTTAATTTTGTAAGTAAAATTTTACAAAGTCAGCAGAGCATGAAATATGGGTCAAAATAAGTGCAACAATCCTCTAGATCAATCTAAATAGAAACTTTATACCAGGTTTGATGACAGTAGGTATCATAGATTGAGAGAATGGACCAGTATGCTAGGGTTGACGTAATTTTTGACGTAAAATTTTACTAAGCAGAGCATAAAATATAGGTCAAAGGTCAAAATAAAGGAAACACTCCTCTAGACCATCCCAAGAAAAAACTTTATACCAGGTTTGAAGATTGCAGGTATCATAGATGGAGAGAAATGGACCTAAACACTAGGGTTGACGTAATTTTTGGCATAGAATTTTATGAAGTCATCAGAGCATCAAAAATAGGTCAAAGGTTAAAATAAGTGCAAGGTTCCTTGAGACCATTCTAAGAAGAAACTTTATACCAGGTTTGATGAACGTAGGTATCATAGATTGAGAATAATGGACCCAAACGCTAGGGTCGACGTAATTGTAGATGGACGGACGGCACAGAATTTTGCGAAGTCATTAGAGCATGAAAAATAGGTCAAAGGTCAAAATAAGTTCAATGTTCCACGAGACCATTCTAAGTAGATACTTTATACCAGGTTTGATGAATGTAGGTATCATAGATTGAGAATAATGGACCCGAACGCTAGGGTCGACATAATTGTGGACGGACGGACGGACGGACGGATGGACTGACGGACGGACGGAAAAGTGAACTCCTTTATCGCACCTTGCTAAAGCAGGTGCGACAAAAAATGACTGTACCAAATGATAAGTCCGAACGTATAAATCATGAAACATTGAAAATTCCGAAATATTTTAGATAAACAGACATGAACCTCAGAACAGAGGGATCATAACGTGCTAGCGAGTGGTTAGCATCTACATGTACTGCCTATTTTAATACACTGCCATATCTACTACGTACCTGTTGAATAAATCAATGAAAATGAAAGTCCGGTAACGTAAAGCCTTACAATATCTAAGTTCCAAGGCTAAGCATGATTTTTGTTGTGTGACATTTCTAAGATTCAGCTGAAAAGAAGCAAACAGGTGTATACGTTACCACGTACTGATAAAAAGTTTGTCTCAAAATCAATTATTCGCCATTTAAGTATGTTAAACTATAACAAGAACGGCTGTAGTGTTCATAATTCCAATGTAACGTGTTTAATAAATAACCGACCTATCTGCTAATTCTTAATACATGCAGAAAGTGTCACCCAGACACAGAACTAGGAGCTACATAATTTTTCCCGGGGCTTCCTAGTCAATGATTGGTTCAAGTTAAGTAGAGGGACAATGATTAATTTGGATTTATTAGAAAAAAATCATCACTGAAACTGAATTAAAATGATTGTAAAATAATTTGGTCCAAAAATAATCAACAAAAAGATCACTGATAAGGAAATAGCTGGTGTGCTGCTTACAAACGTCTCGACACTGACCAGCGTACAGATATCTCTCTCGGCATACACCACATAATACAGCGGTAGCTTACATATAAGAAAACAGGAAGTCATTAACAGTAATAACTGCCTACCTCAACTAAGCCACACAGACCATAAGCTATACTAACTTCTCCTGTAGGTAACCTAACGTAAACCTACTCAGCTACCAAGAGTATCCACACATCAAAGATAACAGACCCGGTCAGCATGGCACTTTCCAAACTCTTTAGAGCACTGGGTATCTCCTAATTACCCAACAGTCAGAATTACACGTTGAACAAGATACTTAAACCAGGTAAGCTACCACCCGATTCCCGAAGGGCATGGAACAGTAGCTATAGCTATTCTGTATTGATGCTCTCTCTTCTGCTTGTCTGTCCAGTCCTGCTTCAAGGCAAGCTATCTCCCGATCCCCGAAGGGCACGGCACGGTAGTGTTGCCAACACCGTCTAGATGTTGCCTCTACCAAAATCAAGCAGCAGACCGATTTTCACTGTTCGGTTCTGTCATTATAAATGTTATCGATAGGTCAATTTTAAACAAATAAAATATCAGTGAGTTTCACATTTATCAAGGTTCGAAAATTGAATCGGGTGATTTTAGTTGCCAACTGAAATGATCTACTTTCGATTTCATAAACAATGGGTAAACTGGTAAAATTACAATGTACAGGCATGAAACTCCATTCACTGTCCCGCGTTTATATATATTGCATCACTCAACGGGGAACCAAAACAGAAAATTTGTGTAGTGGGACGATTTTTCATCTTTCAAAAACACGTTCCCCATACTTTTTGCTTCGTATTTGGATCAATTTAAGCACATAGCCAATATTTTATTACAAAACGTGAAGGTTGAAGTGCTTTTCATGATGATTTGCATTTAGACGTTTTTACTATTTATCATTTATAGGACTATGTAGAATTTAAGTTGGCGACTACAATGACCTAATTGCAATTTCAGGAACATGAATAAAGTTGTAAAAATACAATGTTCAGGCATGGGACCCCATTCATTTCCCGCTTTTTTATACTCAAACTCTTGACGGGGAAGCAGAAAGATAAACTGAATTTTGTCTAGCTATTTGTCATTTAAAAAGCCCCAACGTTTTGCCAGTTATATGACTCAATGTATGCATGTCAGCGTACATTTTACCCCTTTAATTTTCTGTAAAACCATGAATTTGGCAAAACCAAACTTGAATGCTGAAGCGCTTTTTAAAACGGTTTGCGCATAGACACTTTTACCAATGAGAGGATTGTTGAGACTGAATCCAATTATACGTATCAAGAATTCAATATTGTTATAAGCTTAGGTAGGTCGCCTATCATTCGCACCCGCATCTGTTCTTGAAGCTCACCACTGGTGACTTTAGTGTCGGCTTTTGACATATAAACAAACGTTCTAGTCTAGATTTTTGTGGTTAAAATGGTTCATTTGATAAGCATCAACTATTAATAGTTGCTAAGGGTAGACCAAGCGTTTTGTGAAAGCGAATGGTGATGTATATTGTTGTTAATTAAGTTCTTCCATATGATATCTCATTAGAATCGACTTCAATTATAGATTAACTTTGATCACATATTGTGGCATAATCAGTCGCCTTTACATTTGCATTCCATTGCACAGCAGACCTTACCTTTGGATTCTTTTAAAAAAAGCCAACTTGTTTTGTTTATTGCTGAACTTGTCTTTGTGAGAAGAAATACGTCGGTCATAGTAGTTAATGGACACAGCTCTGTGGTCGTTATCGATCAATATACACCAACATGTCAGGCGTTTGTAACATATAAAACAGGCCAAATTTTATGTACTAGTAGTGAATTTTGTTTTGATATGATATGTTCTTTTTGATCAGCATTACACTAAACTCCGAACTGGAAGATTACCATTATCGCATATACATACATAGGCATAGAATACGACGCAGAGATATACCATTCAATAGCTGGTCTAGCTTTCTAGAATGTTTAGCAGGCGTAGAAAAAACGTCTTTTACCCAGAATCTCAAATAACTGTGCCTGCATTTGACGGGCTTGCTTGCGGCGAACGGAATCCACCGGAATATGTTGTAGTGTACATTATTGAAAATAAAATATGTTTAAAACAGATTACTAGGTCTTCTACTCTACAATATTAGTCGAATACAAGTCTCATGTGCAGCTGTACTTATTTGCATGCAGCTTGTACAATACTGTTAAGGTTAAGTATAAAACAGAAAAAAATCTTACCTTTATCCAAAAGAAACATAACTATTGAGGGAGTAAAGAAACCGTTAGATACACCCAAAGCGCGTTATTATCTATCAAAAGATGTCTGATTCCCTTATTGATTTACATTAACATATGCTATAACAAGAGCACTGATCTGAAATAGCTTATAGACAGTGTTGAATCAGTATTGTGTTTGCTTCTACAGTCACATTAAGAGCTCCAGATTAGAAGGGATAACAGGAATAACTTTTGGATACTTTTCCATATTTCTTCACATAAAAACATATTTTGTGAAACTCATTGAACCGTCTCGCCGAGACGGTTGTAATAAGGGTTCACAAGGTATGTTTTTTTTTTATCTCGAATTAAGGAAAGTATCTCCGAGTTTTCCCTGTTACAAGTCTTATCTGGAGCTCTGAATTAGTGTTTGCTTCTACTAAAATATTTGAGGCTTGGTCGTCCACTCACCTGTACATACAATGCTGAAATCATGTTCTACAATTGCTTAAAAATTCTGAGCGGACCCATATGTTTTATCCTTTCTATTAGACATATATAGATACAATCAACTCCCGATATATCGAACACTGATATCTTAAAATATCTTCTTATATCAAATAATATATTTTCTATTTTTTATTTACATTTCAAATCCTGTTACCTAAAACTACTGATATCTCAAAGTAAAATTTCTGGTCCAGTGGAAAATCTTCAAGAAATTCTATGTATTTTATAGAGTTTACAGCATTTCATAATCTCAACATTATGCAAACAACGCCATACGAAAATCGACTAGGTCATGTTCTAAGTATTATAGCTTCATAAAGATATCATATTTAAACTTCTGAAGCGTAATTTTACTGCAGTAGATCATGACAATGTGATCTCAATCAAAAATTTAAAAAAGCTCCCCAAAATGAAAGCACAGTGGGTCCTTGAAAATCACGTGACTGTGTATTTCAACATATTTCTTTGACTACATAGAGTTTGCATCGCATAAAATAGACAGAAGTCGCTGTTCTTATGTAGAACCCCACAGAATGCAACAGACAGCAACCGTGAAAAGTTCAGAATCCTGCGATATGTGGTTGACGAGATATGCAGCATGAATCACAAGCCAGCACAAAAACAAAATTCCTGAAAATTGGCCAGTGCCAAATACTAGATCTGTATTTGAGTTTATAACTCTACCAAATGACACTTTTTACCATGCACCTGATATCAGTTTAAAGAAAAGAGCTTGTTCGTTTGATTGTTGCAAACCGTGGTGAGCTATCACGTCTGTGAGCACAGTTATGAGTCAAGTGACAGAACTTGTTGGACGATCCTCGTACAGAGAAGGATATTGATGTGCACATTCTGCTTGGGTAAATACGGTATATTTCCATCTGCGTACTATACTAATTAGAGTTGTTTACTTAATATTCATTAAAATTGACATTTTATCTCAAGTTTGCATCAGATATCGGAATACAAAATAAGATAAGTTGCACATTTATCAGGGGCGTAACTAGGGGCAATTTCATAATACGCACAACCATGTTCTATTCTCTACTTCTTGAAGGGAAAGCTAGTATTTCAGCCACTTTGGTAATTGGTATTGAAATCTTGTCTAATTTATAAATATTCAACATGCAAATATGCAGGTGCGTTTTGAAATTTTGTCAATTTTGACAAAATTTCAATACGCACTTGCGTATTTGCCGTATAGGTAGCTACGCCTTTGTTTATACGTGGAAGTTTCAGTCTATAAAGTGATATCAAATGTAAGTTCGAATAGCATCAAACGTGGACAACTGGCCACAATGGTGATCAAAAAGATCAAGAACAACGGGATGACTCCAGCGGACATACTTTGTATATAAGGAGGAATGGATGTCATGATGGCGTTTTAATGGGAAGACGTTGTTTAGAGTTTGTACATTATTGAACCCTATCTAAAATTTTGTCCTCGGAAAGATAAACTGAAACATTTCTCGAAGTTTCTTAGAATTTAACGTCTACGAGATCAGCTGGTTTGACTTTTTCACTTGGACTGCAACTGCACAGAAAGGAAAACAAAGATTATCGCTGATGAGTCGCTTTTCATTTTATAATATTGAACAACCTCGCGAAGGTCTCATGACTGAAACATCTGATTACGTGAAAACCAGCTCAGACGGAAATAATGGCACGAAGCATGTGACAAAGAGTTAAAAATTTGATAAAGCTTGCTAACTAGTTTGACCACAAATCCGCTACAGTATAATTATTGTCAGCCAACTAGTATGTAAATACGCGATTATTTGTAGAAATATAATCTAAGTATATATAATTTAACCTAGATGCTTGCTATGTTTTCGATAAAATAATTTCACCACTTTGCATCTATCATCGCAGCGTGGTGCTTAAGTAACTCAGTATCTGTGGCTTAAAATTGGTCTACCCCCCCACCCCCACCTCCACTCATCCACACACACACACACACACACACACACACACACACACACACACACACAAAATAATCAATATTATGAATGTAAATTTTAAGTGTGTACAAGGGATTATAAATATTACCAATAAGGTTGGACCGATGCCACTTCTTCTTTGTTCATAAAGGCCACCTTTAGTTCAATTACTTGTCTCCTGGGCTTGCAGACTCATTTTCGATACATTTCATCACAATCAGAAAGACTAATGTGGCATGCCATTAATGTTCGGTTATAAGACGGATTTTTACCTTCTAAAACCATCCAAAAATATAGATCCGTCTTACAAGACGGATTTACAAATTTGGGGTATTTTAAGGGAGAGTGAGGGTCCCGTCTTATAGGTGATTAAATACGAGAACATGGTCACAACGATCTGGCTGACTGATTCCATGATAACAATCTTTATTATATGACCAAGATGTAACGCATAATTTCATTGGCTTTTTGATGTCACGTGCCAGTCAATTTTTTTTGTGATATTCACCGGTCAGTCAGTCAATATTACTTTTACGCTGACGTCAATGTATTTTCGTAACGTTACGTCTGATGTACCTTAATGTTAATGGCATAACGTCGGAGATTTACCATGTAGTACCATCATAAATATCAGAGGAAACTATTGAGAAATATATGATAAAACAACTGTTGACCTTTATTTCGGTGAAATTGCAGTTTTATTGACCTGCAAACATAACATATTGACCTCCGCTTCGCGTCGGTCAGTATGTTGTTTGCAGGTCAATAAACCTGCATATTCACCCCAACAAAGGTCAATAATTGTATAATGTTTATAGGTATCAAATATATTTCTAAGAATATGCAGGTGAACGGTATGCCACGCCTCAAAAAGGTGTGTTTGCTATGCATATCGAGAGGCCAGTTCTTGTGAAACACGTGCTTATTATGCTTCTGTATTTCACCAAATACAATGCACCCCGCACCTTCACGCTTAATTTATTGTCTCAGTGGACGTCGAATTATATCATTAATGGTACTTGTATAAACAGTCAGTCAGTCCACTACAGTTAAGCTATTATATTGAGAATTGACAGACTGATATCGGACAATTGCCAGTCGGGACTACTTAGAGGTTTCAACACCTCGATTGGTCGATATGCGGAATAAATCATTGGTGTTTTATAGAAGAAAAATGTCTCAAATTTGACGTTTTTTGGAACAGAATTGAATGAAAGTTAAATAGATAAGCGGAACAATATTGTTGGACAGCAAATGTTACATGTACTATTATTTTTTTTTCTTTTCGTATATTATTTACCCTACCGCGTTACGACAAAATTAATTACACTGAAAGTAGGGAAATTATATTAGCGATTATAATATAATGGGGCAAAAAAAAGAGGAATGAATCTGTTATATTTGGGTATTTACTGAGACGTTGATACAAGCACAAAGCCAAGCAGTGAATTCACATTGATATCTCTATCTCTGAAGGAATAAGAAGGCTAGTTTCACTATGGGATTAACACAAGCAAAGCCAGATAAACTTACGAGCATAAATAATACAAACAAAACAAGGAGAGAAAAATTCGATCTTAAACGTCCAGAACCTCTTGTTACAGAGGAAGACACCATAATTTTACATAAGTCATGGAATCATCTAAAAACTGAAATAGAAAATATAGGAATTGTGACATTTATAAAGTAAGTTAAATACAAATGAGCCACATCATGTGATTTCCAACAATGTGGCAATTTTGTCATGTGATACTCAGATCATCCTTCTCAATCATACAAGGTACCAGAGACCTGGCTGTTTGCTGTTTGGCTTGGGCCACTTCCATAGATGGCTGATGTGACTAGCAAAGGCTCTGATCAGACTGCACTTATGTGCAGTCTGATCAGCACCTTAGCTTGTTACCAATGCCACATTGTTGGAATTTACATGATGTGGCTCAAATTTGCTTTCATTTTATATCCCATTTAAAATAAAGGACGTTTTGTCTTATGGTGCTAGCGTTTGTCCGCCGTGTAGCTTTAAAGTCTCCAAAATCCTACCAGTGGTAAAATCTTCGAATCACAAATCATATTAAAGCGGCACAGTCGTCACAACTGATGTCAGTAGTTGTTTTTGTGTCATATAAAAAGAAAGAATGGCAAAAAGAAAGGAGAACAGGGTTTGTTTTGAAATTTGACAAGTCTGATAACAATATGGTTTTTGTCTCTGGTTCCCCGTTGAGGAAAGAAAATACGCAAAAGCGAGACAACGAATGGGTCCTTCCAGTACATTGTATTTGTATAAACTATTAAACGTCTGTACATTGTATTTTCAACACCTTTACATAGTAGTTTTACGATGTACAGTGCATGGTAGTGCATAGAAGCGTTTTACACTGTGCGTGGTGCTCCCATCGAGTGGAGGAGAATACAGTCTAAAAAAAAGAAAAATAATAAAGTTAATGATATAAAAAATTGGTCAGTTAAGTTGCTAACTTAAATGACCCCAATATTTTCAAATCTTTTTTATTAGAAACTCAAAGACATTTTAATTGTTTAAAGCTGACCAAACAATATCATATAGAGTTGCGAAACTGTAGTGAGAAGCTGACATCGGTATCTCAGACAGAATTCAACGTGGATTCATAGAGCAATAGGTTCTTTAAACATGTTCGATTCCGTATAATCCTCCAACAGTTTACGTTCAATCGGGCTTTAAGTGCGACTATGGTTGAAGTGATGTATATTTTTTGAGTTTACGTTCAGTGTTTTGTAGCAGATACTGCCCTTTTAGGACAAATTTAATGACATATTGTATTCGTCATTCTTCCCTGTCAAAAACTCTCTGACAATGACTTTATTACAGAGTGGTACCGTTATCAGGCTATTACTTCGCACATCAACGTCAATACGACGTCATTTCGACGTCATGTGCCCGCTGGGACGGGCGTCGGTCGACAAATAAAATTCCGCAAGAAGTAACAATCTGCGATTAAAGGTTTACGTTAAGTGTATATTATTTTGCTTGTTTTTCCAGAATGCTTGTGCATTTGACAAAGTTGATAGATATTAGCTGACATTTTTTGTCTGGATTTGTTATATCAAGAGATAATGGGTATTCTCCGGCATATTCTTCCCATTATTTGTTTACTTTTCTTTCGCCCACTGCATTAATATAATACATTTTATAAACAGAATTTTCAGTATTCGTTCAAGGTAGAAACGTATTATTTAGTATACAGATTGAGAATGTAAATATATATCGTTGGTCAGATAAAAGATCTTTCCCTATATTTTCAGCTTTCTTTCTCCCCCGAACATTCATTTTTGTAATTTTTCATAAGAGATTTCTATCAGCCATTGTACAAGATAGAAGATTCATATTTGGTAAATCAGATTTTATCGTAGGATAGAAAAACATATCTTTCCCGGAATATTGGTCAGAGTATTTGTTGTCAGTGCTTTCACTCCGTCCTCTTAAAGGCCCCATTGCTCTATCAGCATGAAAAATTTCATCACGAAGTATCGCTGCAAGCTTCTCACTATAGTTTCGTCATTGTAAGTGACCGTGATTAGCCAGCTTTAAACAAACAAAACATCCTTGAGTTTCACATAAAAAAGGTTTGAAAACTTATTTGGGTCATTTTAGTTGGCAACTAATAAGACCTACTTTCGATTTCATAAAAGGTGAAAATACAATGTACAGGCGTGGAGTCCCAATCACTATCCCGCCTATGTTTATATGGCATTGCTAGACGGGAAACCAGAACAGGAACTTGTATTTTGTGGAGCGATTTGTTATTTTTCAAAAACTTGTTTTCTCTACTTTTTGCCAATTATATGACTCAATATATGCACACCGACCCAAATTTTATTACCAAACGTGAAGGTTGAACCGCTTTTTACAATGATTCGAGTTGAGGCGTTTTACCGCTGATAGGACTATGGAGACTTTAAAAACGAAAGTTTTCGTAACACATTTGTTGGAAAAGCCTGCTTAGTAGTCTTGGTATTTATTGAGTTTTCTTTCTCTCCATGCATCCAATACTGTATGTTTTTGTAATAGATTTCTCGGCAACTGTACAAGGAAGGCAGAAGATTTATAACGTTCTTACCCCTAATAAGGACAACTGCATTAAAGCAATCCCTCATTGTGTGCACCACAATATTACTAGTTTGCTTCTTCCTTTTATGCACTTGATATTTTTCTTACTTCTATGCACAAGATAGTTGTCGTCAAATAATATGGCTTCATTAAATAGTTGTTATAAAAGCAAGAAGTGTGCATTTGTTCTAAAGGATAAGTAAATAACACATATGTAGCGTTTACCAACAATCTTTTAACAAATATGAACCGGCATCAGAACTGGCATTTGCGTTAGGGTAACACACACTGTAGGCAGCATTTACTCCAATAAGAATGCGCCGTTGACGCAATAACCGGCGCCTGATTCTTTTATTAAGAACTGTGCAGCATTTCCCGCAGAGAGAGAGAGAGAGAACGTGTAAAAGGTGTCTTCAAAATTAAAAAGAAATGAAGTTTATTTGTAGGTTAATGGAAAGCAGCTTTTTTATTTTCTTAGTCGCTTATCGTGTCAATGAGAGCAACTATTAAAAACATACTTGGGATGCTACTTGAGACTAGACTCCTATTTGGAAGGGAGTTTGCTTCAGAAAGTCATAAAAATTGGCTATTAAAGATTAAAGACAATTGGAGATATTTGGAATAATGAGAGAAAAACTCATATTTAATAACCCTGTTGACAAAACAAATTGCCGAGCACAGCTAATGAAAATAAAAAATGGAATTCCTATGGATTGGGTTCAGTTGCTGACTCAGAATGATACAGCTTGCAGTCAGGTAAAAAGTTTTTTATGTAAAATCAAGAATAAATTTTATTGATTCAAAGCATAAACTAATTGATCCTAGAAAAGTAACAATAAAGCAAATACAGACCGTCTTAAACGTCCCGCCATTTCAACCAAAATGTGAAATAAAATGGAATGAAACCTTTAATGCAAATTTGCGGTGGAAAAATATTTGGGAGCGGTCCTTATATTTACATGTACCATGTAGTCAAAAAGAAAAACAATTTCATTGGAAAATTATTCATTATGCTTTATTCACAGAGCATAGGCTACATCTCATAGGGATGTCAGATGGAATCTGCCATTTCTGTAAACACGAAATAGAAACAGTATCACATCTTTTTTATTATTGTGGGGTTACAAAAGAATCATTAACAAATAAAGAAAGAACCCTAAATTCAATATAGCACAAACTTATCAGGAAACAGTCTCTCTAAAGTTTCAAGACATTATACTTGGCATATCTAGAAAAAACATACACATATAAACCTTTGTCAACTTTATTCTTCATTTATTTAAATGGGAATTGTGGAAACAAAGAAATGCTGTAAAATTCGAGAACAAAAGGGTTTCAAGTGAAAGTGTTGTAAATTCATTGCGACAAAAACTATATCAAGCTTGTATCTGTTAGAACTTTTAAGCATGAAGCAATCGAACGATTGGCTCATACAACATCTTAAACAATTTTAACTACTGACACACGTTAACGTTGCAACAACTTATTGTATAATAGATGTTTAATGTTTGTGTTCATATGTATTTGTGTCATCTGTTCATATGTGCTACATGTAAACGTCCATATCCTCACTATCCTTTCATATCATATCATCAACGGTTTATGCGCGGGAGATTCATCAATCTAAACTTCCTTCAAAACTTTGATTGCGTAGTTTTCTAAATATTGTGAAATTGTAATCGGCGCGTGGATGCAGGTCGCAGAATTGCGAGCCAAGGTGGACTGAGATATGACCCAGTTGCCATGGCTCGCAAACTCTGCGAGTTAATCTACGCCAAAAGAAATATAAATTATGGAATCCCTGCTGATTGCAACTGTTACTGTGAGAAATTTTAAGTGATCCGTTGAACTCAGGTGTAATAAATAAATAAAAACTAGGAGCCATGCTTTGTGGGTATAAGTCCAAATCAACAGACCTCTCAGGTTTCTACGTTTGTTTGTAAAATTAGATGCATCAAACGCATTTATTCTTAAGCGTTGTCACAACCGATCTAATATTATTGTTATTTTTGAATATCTCACTCGTTGCATTTTCCAACTGTTTATATGAATAGATGGTCATCCGCAATCTTTATTCCAATATCACAACGGATCTAGCAATATGTATTTTTAGATATCTCGTATAGTTCTATAACTCATGAGGCATATTAGTTGACATTTAATACTGGAACTTATTTTGTTAAAAAAAAAAAAATATAAATACTGAATCTGGTATCATCATCCATTCATATATCATCTTCTTCTATTCATCTCTCGCACTTCGGAGAAGCTTGCGAAAAAAAAAAAAAAAAAAAACAAGAAAGAAAAAAAGAAAAAAAAAAAAGAGAGATAAATTAGTGTGTTCTCATTCACAATGTATTGTATTTAGAGTATTTCGTAATAAGACGATCACAGACTGATTAACATACATTCCCCGGCAGAGACATGACGTTACGTTTGACGTCAGCACATAGTCAATTCGACGTCATGTACCCGCTGCGTCATACTTACACGATGAGTTTCATCCTGTATGTAGCTATCTGTATTTTATACCATAAAATGTTGTTTTGTACAATATGAAATATGATAACGTAGTGGCGCTGTTGATAAAATCAGGCGGAAATCAAAGATGAAACATCATAAATTTAGCGTTAATGATAAGGAATAACAGTCATTAAATCAATTTTTATGTGGTCGATATTGTTGTTTATATAGGAATGCTACTAGACTTATACAAGTATCCTACTTAAAGCATATTTTACTTTTCTGAATATTTTCAATCTTTATCAAGCTCCAGCTATAGATTGGCTTATTCAGCTGCCCTTAAAACGGGATCAGAGATGCATATTGCTGAATATGAGACTGAATATCAGTCTAGAAGTTACCTGTGTTCTCCTTTATTCAATATTCAAGAACCTTCCATGAAAAAAAGCTATATATTCTATTTTGAAGTATGTTTTGCATGCATATTACCTATTTTTGCATTTCACGAAAGCTAAACTCTATTGTGGTATTTGGTTCCTAAAGTAATAAACCGCTGCTACATCTTCTCATAAACCATAAAAGGATGTCAGTGTTATTGTGTATGAAGTACATAAATCTCCTCTCTATTCAAATATTTGGAGATCGTTTCTATCAGGTATTTTAATAACTTGCATGATAGGCATTCTGCAAAAAGAAATATGGCAAATTACATTACCCAGCTGGCATGTAACGTTAAAAGACGTCGTTTCGACGTCGATGCTATAAAATTACGCATCGAGGTTGATACAATGTCATTGGTACCTAACGTGACACCTACGTTGATATACGTCATTTTGACGTCGTGTAGGAACGTCGCATTGACGTCGATGCGACTTGATTATGACTTTTTGGCTGGTGGGCAAATGCATGAGAACATACTGGTAATCTGACATGCGTCGGACCACGAAAAAGTACCTTGTTGCATGCAAGACCAACAGGCAGTCAGACGAGAAGGGATATCCTCACTGTCTCATCAGTCTTCCTAGTGCATAGAAAACAACGTATCAATTCTAATGTCTATATGACCGATATTCCTTCTTTTGAATGTGTTCCCCGCTCTCGAAGGAACTCTTTTAAGATTTTGATTCTATTCAGCTAGTAGTGAATCTATGGGTACCCTTTCCTTGTCAAGAGTCTCCGTTTTATTCCATTTCTCATAGCCTGAAATGAATACAAATAAGTCAGAGATCTTTTAGATATCTTTGCTTAGTAATTGCCAATAATAAACTTCATTAGTGTCACTATAACCTTTGCTGAAACTGCGTAGTTCTGATCAACAAGATATGATACTAATGGTTCCATACTAGAAACATTTATACGTTTTGCTTTGGATATATCAATGATTCAATAAGCAAAATTTTCACCAAATGGCATTGGGAATTAATTAAATTTTGTTACGCCATTACTACCATCTCGTCCATATCATCTCGTTCATTTGGACTTACGATATCTAATCAGTTATAAGACGAGATTTCCCTTTCCAAAACAATCCCAAATATCTAGATCTTTGAGATTGTTTTGGAATTGAAAATCCCGATTTTATCGCTGAATTATACAAGACTGAATATTACGCATCCGCGGTAGTTTTGGAGGGTTATTTTCCGTCTTATAAGAAATAAATATGGTATATCCTTGACAAAAGTACATATGACGATATTTTCACTTACTTTGTTTGTTGTTTCTGATTTCAGTTTGTTTGAAACTCACCCAGAAGTCCACAACGCATTCATGCCATTCCGTACCTTACAAACGTCCGAACTAGAATACAGTACGATATTACGATCGCATGCAATGAGAGTAATGTCGACGGTGGATAAATGCATAGCTCGACTCGACAATCGACAAAAATTAAGAGAGATGATGACAGAAATGGGCATTCGTCATCAAAACTACACTGTGAAGATGGAATTTATTGATGTAAGTACTATCCATGAAACCATACACTGTCACCATACAACTAAGTTCGCTGATTGAAGCTTTAAGTACCTTTTAAGAAATCTCCCTAAAATTCGATTAAGAATTAAAATTTGATTTTTCAGCGATCATCGTGTCATGACGGCCATTCGGTTGAGCTAAACTTACTTGAAGCGCGAAGCGCTTCTTGAATTATTTTAGCGACGACCACTTGCTGCTTTCCACGATAAACGAAGAAAAATCAGATTTCAATTCTTTTTACACTTTCTTTGTGGACCATTTCTGTGCTGTAGTCATGGTAATTTGGTGTAGAATAAGCAACGTATGGGTCGAAGAAAGATAGTACTAACGTGTTCAACTATTACTTTAAACAGCTGTGGCCATGACGAAGCGTCAGTCGAAGGTTACATGGACCAATTAAGACGTTCGTCTATCTTAGACGTCTCTTGGCGACGTCACATGATCACTCGTCGTTATCGGTGTTACCTATGGGAAGTGTAAATATCGATTTTTGCTATATTTTGACCAGTGACCATAACAGTTTGTAGTAACAACTCGAATTTTTTTTATAGAAAATGCCCTTTACTTAAAACATTTTTCTTAACGGTGAATTATCGTCGATTAACACACGGTGTTAAAGGAAAAATCTCCAAATACATATTCCCGACGGTAAATCCGGATAGAATTAATATGTGCGTCTGATCGATTAATAATTTACCGGTAATGAAAAATTATTTCGATTCTAACATAATACAAATGAAACTGCAAGACAATTGAAACGTTTTTCAGAGCACTGTATTGAGGTGGACATCGAAAAATCTGAATGTTTATCTCCGACGTCATCATGCTCAAATATTTTTGTATACGCTCATTGTTACGAAACAAAGCCTAGCTATACAAGTTCTACAAACCTTGTGCATGTACGTTTTTTATGTAATAATGTCGTGTTATCATAACGCCCCAGTGTAACTAATGAATATTCGACTAATATAAGAAGTGTTAATAGAGATGGTTGTGCTCTTACACATGTAGCAGTGCTATCGATAAAGTGGAAACAAAACATTCTAGCCTACTTTTGATTATTTCAAAGATGGCACATGATGTCAAACTACTATTCCGCCTTGTGAGGAGGAAGTTTGATTTTTGCGCTACGTTTGAAATTTAGTTATTACGTTTTTTGGCTCACATGAGCCGAAGGCTCCGGGTGAGCTTATATGATAGGCAGGCTCCGTCGTCCGGCGTCGTCGTCGTCCGTCCGTCCACAATTTCAAACAACTTCTCTGAAACCACTGGGCCAATTGGAACCAAATTTATATGTAGCCTATAGGGGTCATGGGAACGAAACGTTGTTCAAATGGTTTTGGTCACATGACCAACATGGCCGCTACGCCCATATATGGTAAAAAACTTTAAAAATCTTCTTCTCTAGAACCAATAGGCAGACAGCCTTCAAACCTGGTATGTAGCATTGGGTATACGAGTTCTACCAAGATTATTCAAATTATGTCCTTGAGCTTTTTTACGACAAGGTCAAATTTGCTTTTTGGTGCTTTTATATGGTAAAATGCCAGAACATAAGATTTCCTGGAAATAACTGAAGGCTTTGGTCTACACATTGGTGTATACAGTTGCCTTAATAAGGACATGAATATTTGTGAGTACAAGAGGTCAAGGTCATTGCTTGACCTTTGACCCAGGTTTCTCATATCTCGACAATTTCAAAAATCTCCACAAAAGCCACTGTGCCAATTGTAACCATATTTCATATAGAGTCTCAAGTGGTTGAGGGAACTGAACGAAAAGTTGTTCAAATGGTCCAGGTCACATGTTTAACATGGCCGCGGCGCCCATATATGGTAAAATCTTTTAAAAATCGTCTTCTCCAGAACCAATAGACTGATGGCCTTGAAACTTAGTATGTTGTATCAGGTACTCAGGTACTACCAGGGTTGTTCATATAATGACCTTGGATCGACCTTGACCTTTTTTACGGCAAGGTCAAATATGGAAAAATGCTAGAAGCCTGGAACATAAGATTTGATGGAGATTTTGAAGATTTTTGTCTAAAAATTGGATTGGTATATACTGTCACCTTAATGAGTACATGGAGATTTTTTAGTATGAAAGGTCAAGGTCATTCTTTGATCCATGACCAAGGACTTTCATATTTTGGCAATTTCAAACATCTTCTCAAAAGCCACAGTGCAAATTGTAAGCAAACGTCATAGAGACTCCAGGGGCTGAGGGAAAGAAAATTTCTTTAAAAAGACTATGTCACTTGACCATATATGGTTATCCGCCATGCCAATATATGGTAAAAAACTTCAAAAGTCTTCTTCTCCATAATGACTTGACCGATGGCCTTGAAACTTTGTATGTTGCATCGGTTACTCAAGTACTACCATGATTGGTCAATGATAACTTTGGCTTGACCTTAACCTTTCTTAGGGCATGGCCAAATATGAGAAAATGCCAGAACATAAGATTTCATGGAAAGTCTGGAAGATTTTGCCTGAACATTGGCTTATACGGTTGTCTTAATGAGTGCATGAAGATTTATGAGTACAAGAGTTCAAGGTTATTCTTTGACCTTTGACCCAGGACTCTCGAAATTTTGACAATTTCAAACATCTCCGCAAAAGCCACTGGGCCGATTGCTCAGGTGAGCGAAAGATGGCCTCATGGCCTTCTTACTTATTGCAGTAGTAGATTATCTTTGCAAGGAAATATTTTGAAGTAACAAGAAAATAATTTATTCTTATGCCATTTAGGTCGGAACAACAACAAAAAAGATACCTTTAAATTAATACAAAAAACGTGGAAAAACATAATTGCGCGTAGTCCTTCTCGCGAATAACACAAATAAAGTCAATGTGCTATGCTACTTTTATGATTTTTTTTTCCAATTACACGAAAGAAACCCGTCAGTTATTACAAAATATTTGAAAATACTGTGTAGGCGGTATTTGAAATAGATGAAAATGAAAAAGTAAGAAGCATTTGGAATAAAAACTCAGTCTATAATAGAGAAAATAGTAAGAACCACATATGCATAATTGATAGAAAAGGATTAATAGCCAGAAATGAGTTTATCATAGACGTTGCTGTTTTTCAGTGGATAACGTCATGTCATAAAAGTCGTATATCCGTACGTGTAATAACACATTTGCACGTACACGTTACCGTCCATTTCATCAATGTTCTTCCTTATTACAATAATATTCAGTTTGAAAGCGTTAAAATCCGATTTTAAAATACACAAAATCTTACACTCGTGGTCATTTCGTATATATTTTATGAAACTCGCCGAAAGCTCGTTTCATAAATTTCATATGAAATAACCACTCGTGTAAGATCCTCTCAACTGAAAACAACTGATATGTTGCTACTTCAGATACGTTTAAAGTTATCAAACGCCGATAAGGGCCCAGTCTCACTGTCACGTTTTCAGGGCTAGGTTGCACTACGTTTCCTGCCCTACGTTTGGAAAAGAAATGTACCCCGGTTTGGAGGTATCTAGGTGTTACTACGTTTTCAGTACGTTTCCAATACGTTTTACTACGATTTACTTCGTATTACCCGGTTATCAAACAGGTTAATACCACGATTTTAGAAGGGATGAGAACCGTTTACTTACCTCCTACGATTCCGTACGTTTTACTAGGGACTACTAGATAGTGACCGGGGTTACTACCTTGTCAAAGTGACGTTTCAGTAGGTATCGCAAAACATACCAAATCGTAATTAAACGTAGCATTAAACGTAACAAAACGTACTAAGTTGTGGTAAAGCGTATATAATGCGTACTAGGACGTAGAAGACCTTTACGTATGGCTTCGTATTTAACATGTTTCATCTACGTTCTAGTACGTCTAGACTTCGCTTCAATACGCTTTTACTACGCATACAGTAAGTATTTCGAAATGCTACATGTACGTTTAAGCTGATTTTTCAAATCAAACGTAGCTAGGCCTAGTATGTAGCTGTTTATATTCGTATATAATACGTAGTCACTACGTTTTAATACGCATATTCCCGTTTTGGTACGTTTTAAATTCGTGGAAGAACCTAGTCCGCAATACGGAACAGTGAGACTGAGACTTAGAGCGCCTCTAGGTTATTCTTGTTACGTTTTTTGTACGCATTTAATACGTTTCGGTTACGTTTTAGTACGCTTTGACCACGTTTTACTACGTGTTGGTGCGTTTTACAACATATACGCTACGTATATCAAAATGCCATGTTAAGTTAAAAATTCTAAATCAAACGTAATTAGGCCACGCATTTAGCTATATTTTTATACGTATTCACTACGTTTTACAACGTATACTGCCGTTTTGCAACGTTTGAAAACGTAGTAAAACCTAGCCCTCAATACGTGACAGTGAGACTGTGGCTTAAGGGTGTAAGTGAATATGGCCAAACAGAAGCACACAAACTGCTTGTAACAAATCAAAGCAGTTCTCAGTTTATTATATTGCTATATACACAGTTCAATAGTAAATAAAATTTTCTTTTTAAAGGAAGGCTTGCCCAGCTAGGACAGTGAAATGTTCCTGAGTTGTTTATTCAAGTGAACCCAATCGTTAGTGCACTTTCTGTTGCTATTTTTTATTTAGCAAAGTAATTAATTTCTTAACTTCTTGAATCATGGTGGCATTATCTACTGATGTGAGGTAAAAACAATTGTAGAATTTATTTGAAAAACAGATTGAGGAAATATTTAAACACACACACACACACACACACACACACACACAGACAGAGAGTTTTCCAACGTTTTGGTCGTAAAGCTAGTATATCACTGGGATGCGACAACTGGCGACTTGTTTGAGACAAAGATTTGCTATTAAACCCGCGACTTTGCGACATGTTTCATATTTGGGTCTCACTGAAATGGTAATTACGAAATATTTGCGAATATCGCACGAATCTTGCCCAAATTTCCCTGGAGCTCGCACACACGTCGCGCGACAGTCACGCGACGTTCGTGAGACACTTGCGCGGCGTTCGCATAATGAAATTGCGAAAATTGCGATACTCTCGCGAACTCATACGACTGTCGCGCTAAGTTCGTGCAACAGTCGCACGATAATTTTGCGAGAAAATGAGAACCTATTAGCATTCCAGCAATTTTTTAATCACCAGACGTCAGAAAGATGAATCTTGTGTTTTGTCATAAAATATGGGTTGGTTTAGCCAGAACTCAGCCAGAACATTCTGGTGGGCATCCTTCCATGGGTACCGTTTCTCCCTCTCAAAGCCCAGTTTCTTTTTCTTCCGTGTTTCAGCCGTTTCAGAAACTGTGGAAGCTCCCGAGATCTCATCGTAGGAGGGAACAGGAGCTTGGACTGTTTCGGCTTCCTCTGTTCTGGTTTGAGGGCCGAGTGCAGTGGCAGCCCTACATCTACCTCGCCCTTTTCTTACTTTTGCTGGCATGATGCCCGTGTTGGAACTGAATGAGTGCAAACCGTTTGCAAGAAACATATGTGTCCGAGTCTCGTGGGACGAAACTACGAACCATTCACTTTTGCGACATTGCGAGTAATTTAAGACACTCGCACGATACTCGTAAGACAGTCGTACGAATGTCTCACGACGTTCGCGCTTAAGTTACTCAGTTTTATTTGCTCGCAACTTAGTCACGGAAGTGTCTTATTTATGTCACAATTTGTTCGCATTTTAGTCTTATTTATTTCGCAAATTTGTCGTGTTCACGATCATTGCGACTCGCGGAAACTGAATTGCGAAGGGTCCGCGACGTGTTTGCGACACCCGCGATGACTTTGCGACTATGTGGCGACTATACTGCGAGAACTTCTGTCGCACAAAAAAGTTTTACATGTAAAACTTTTTGGTGTGACTATGCAAACCGTTTGCGCCAGTTTGCGACTCACGAGAGGATATTGCGAATCCCCGCGAACGTTTCAAGCCAATTTTGAGACTCATCCGCGAATGCAATTCGCAATCAGTCGCAAACTGTCGCATCCCAGTGAGATAGGGGCTTTAGGCATGTCTAAAGGAAAATTACTATACGGACCTATTTCAAGTCTTTTCTATATGGCTGCTAAGTCACATTTAGTTTGAATCAAAATTTCAGGAAAGACTGTTTCAAACCAATGTCTATGGAAATTGGCACATCTGAACTTGGCATCAAAAGAAGACAGCAAATTTATATTCACTGAACTACATTTTTGGTTAAAGTAGCATCAGTGACAGTGACTAGAAGAAAATTTGGACACTCTGAGAAGAAAATGCATGCTGCTATTGTTTGAGATAAAAACTTACATCATTTGGGAACAACAAAGCACGGAACCCATTGCGTTCATACTTCCATGAACTTCCGAAAAATGAAATTCATCTCTTATATTTATACTATGTTTTCACATCAATTTTATTACTTATTTGTGAAGTTCTGGCTTATTTAACGCCGAGGAAAGGATGAAGAATAGATATTTACCAACGTGTTTGTTAATGACTTTCAACAACCTTCAATTTACAATTAAAATTTGATTTTCAGCGTTCATCGTGTGATGAAGCCAGTGGGCGGAGCTAAAATTCCATGAAGCGCTTCTTGGAGAATTTTAGCTACGACCACTGGCTTCTTCACACGATGAACGCTGAAAAATCAAATTTTGATTCTTATATTTACACTTTATTTTCCAAGCATTTTTCAAAATGGAATTAAGCTGTTGCGCAATCAAAATTCATAATTGAGCCGCGACACGAGAAAACCAACAATGTGGTTGTGCACCCAGCGCAGACTCAGATCAGCCTGGGCATCTGCCAAGTCTATTCAGACTCTTAGCTAAGCACTTAAAGAGTAGCTATGAGTCTAAGCTACCTCCATGCGGGCAGCGAAGACTCTGATCAGACTGAGCGGATGCCCAGGCTGATCTGAGTCTACGCTGGGCACACAACCACTTTGTTGGTTTTCTCGTGTCGTGGTTCAACATTTTACGCTCTGTACACTTCTCGAGGTGTATAGAAAGTTCTGCAAAGAAAAGGTAGGTGTAAGACTGTTTAGTAATATATCACTGTTATATACTCCTCGCCAAAAGTTTAGCATATTTTTAAGACAAGTGTCGTTAGAAGTTTCAATTTTTCGTTTTAAAATCAATGCATTCTTTCATCAACACCATGCTTAACCAATGTAAAAACACCAAATTTAGTTTGATTTGAGCAAGCACTGCACAAGGAGAGCACAGAAATGAATGCCCCCCGAAATTCACCATTTCAAGAAAAAAATGCTTCGTTTAATTGGTTGTAAAAGCAGTAATTTCGTATTCGCAAAAAACATTAAGCATTACTAAACGTGCAATTGGTGTACATGTAAAAGAAAAGTCACTTCAAACGCATAACAGGATTTTTTTGTTCCCAAAATGTTTTTTGGACATGTATGTCGGCGCTCGCCCTGTACAGCTGTTACGCAAATAATTTCAAATCAGTCTTGGTGAATCATTGGTGTTGATGATAGAATACATTAACTTCAACAGAAGGTCAGAATTCAATTGTTATTATCTCTTATGATCTTCTTAGTTTTGCTTTCACATTATGGTAAACTTTTGGCGAGGAGTATATATGGTGAAACTGAGGAATTAATTATCACAAACTGCGTCCGGTTTTGATCAGTTCTAAGGTTGGTTCGGTCGGGCGATGGTGCTGGGTGACTCAGTGCCGGGGCGTCCTACTAATTTGGAAAATAGTAGGGCAAAGGCCTAATGTGCTTGCAGTAGGTGCTCGTGGGGATCGCGATAATTTTTATTTCTATCGCAGGACATACTTTGTTTATTTCTCCTTCTCTTTGAGAGACGGCTCGATATTTGGATTTCATTTCAGGGAGATTGAGTTCTCCATCAAGGAGACCTTTTGATGGCAATTTTGCCGCATCGTTTCACATACTTTTCTATATTTTTTTTCTGTCTTATTTTAAAATAAAACATGAACTGTAGTATTGTTTGTTTGCTTTACTTTTGAGTTATCCAGTACATCTAATATAACATGAACATTAGCAGTATAGCAGTAACTTTGCACTAGGCTGCTTAGCACATAGCAAATCTTCTTAAGACTAACAAACTATTTACATATATACATTACAAAAACTCACTCAAAACTTGAAAAGTCTTTACTTTTTCATCAAAAATGTCAGTAACTCAGCACTGAGGCTCCTTAGCACATTAGCAAATCATCTTGAAACTGACGAATTATTTACATATATGCATTACATGTGGTTACTCTCTCTTTTTCTCTTTTTATCACAGTAAAGATTAAGTATCACAAACTCACTCAAAAGACTTTACTTTTTTATTAAAAAAGGTCAGTAACTTGGCTCTGGGTGAGGCTGCCTAGCACATTAGCAAATCATCTTAACACTAACAAATTATTTACATACATAACATGTGGTTACTCTCTCTTTTTCTCTGTCTCTTATCACAGTGAAGATTAAGTTCCAGAAACTCATTCAAAAGTCTTTACTTTTTCATGAAAAAGTGTTAGTAACTTGACAATGATTGAGAATACTTATCATGTGCTAAAAATGTCTAAAATCATTCAAATTCTCAAGCATATTTTAAGCAAATCATATGAACACTAAATAATTACATTTATGTCTCTTTCTCTTTTTCTCTAAGCACAAAGAAAATTATTTACATTATAATTTACAGTTCACATATATGATGAAGCTAACTCAGTCATCTGTCAGCACATCTCATTTTCCAATCAGGATAAGTCACCATACTGAATCAAAGCACACTTTATGCCACAACCTCTTTGTAACATGGTTGTTGGGTTTCAAAGAGTAAACCCTGTTACTTTGAAGTAACATCCAAACAAAATGTATTGATTATATAGAAACCTGCTCATTTATGGTCATTTTTCTATATCATCTACACATTGTTTTGGATCCATCTCTAAATAAGCTATATCCAAATCTGTGTTATAATGACCTAAATTAAAAAAACTTAAGAGTGTAATGTGTATACACTTCATTTCGCTGAAATGGCTCCTTAGTTTCCAGATTTTACTGAAATTATCCAGAATACACAAATGTCAGTCCCAATTTTCTGTTTCTGCTGTTTTACTTGGACCCCTTTTGATAGTCATAACATGCAGTCTTTGCTTTCTTAACCACTTCAAGTTCAGGAGCATACTCATAGCACAGACAAGTCATATTGAATTTCAGAGTCATCAGGGAGTTGATTGTTTCATGTCCCAAATTACCACGCTGGTCTGTCTGGATTTTCCTTAGAATGCTGAAGCATCTCTCAGGGTCGGCATTGCTGTGTGGAAGGAAGAGGGCTGCTACTGCAACAGATGACAGGCTCTGGAAGCGTAGTTTCCCCGTTGGTAGCTTGACTGCACTCATGTCAAACCAGTAGCTGTCAAGTCGGGTTTCCTCTGGTTTGAAGGGCGGTAGCTCTGATGCTGTAGCCAGTTGGTAGTCTAGGTATTCCTCCATGAGGACCTCTGGGTTGGTGTCGATATCAAACCGCTGGGCCAGGGCAACAACTGGAAAGAGAAAGAAACATAAATGAGACATTTCAACAAAGGGAAACAACTGCTGTTTACTTTCATGCTATTTTGTTTTCCAGCCAAGATTTAAGGCATTTTTGGTTTGTGTGTGTGTGTGTGTGTGTGTGTGTGTGTGTGTGTGTGTGTGTGTGTGAAAACCATGATAAACAGCAGAAGTAGATCTTTTTTTTATACTTTGTTTGTCATTTGTTGTTTCATTATATGATAAAAGTGTTATTTAGTTGGAAACATAAAGATGGCGCTGTCATCCCTTTTTTTTCTTTCATTTTTTTTCATGTACAATGCACTACAGTATTTTTTTCAACAGTTTAAATATCCATGAAAGAAAGTCTTACCAGATTCCACAGGAACTGCCTTTTTCAGAGCTGGGTTGACAAAACCAAGTGTCTTCAGAGTCTGATCTTTGAATGGGAACTTCTTCACCATCATTGCCGTCTATCAATGTCTTTATTTTAAAAGGAAACATAGTATTGTATTAATATATTCGATGGCAAAGAGGTTAAAACAAAAGTTAGTCTGGAAATAAAATATGCATACATTTTTATCTGTGTATGTTAACATGTGTTGCATTCTTTCCGTTGATTTGTGGAATGAATTTTCTTAGAACCCTTTAGATAGGTGCACGCCCACGGCAACCAATTTGTAATACAGTTAAAAGCAAACGACGTGTGTAGAAAATTAGCTATCATTTAAGTAGTAAGAACGTATTGGGCTCATTTTCGTTATTATTAGTGTATTCTTCTCACCTCGAAATTTCAAAGAAAGCACCTTTTACCTTTGATATGTATTCTTTAATGAAAACTGATATCATGAATAGTAATTGAATGAATAAATGCTGTAAATAGTGATTAGTTTAAACAATATTTATTTCAAAGATACTGTACATGTACAACAAAACAGAGATACAACAATTAGCAAACAGTACAATGAATGGGATACAGAAGAAAGTCATTGACTTTTTTAAAATCTGTTTCCCAGATACAGGTATTTCAGTAAATAGTGATTGTTTACTTATTTGTTATATATACATGAGGCACTCTGTTTTGAGACCAGATTCGCAGACGGAACTACAGTTGATGCCTCTAGTTTGAAAGAACTGTAACTTCTATGAGCAATACAGACTGAACTAAAGTTCATAGGCAATGGGTATCTTATGCATGACGAGATGACAAACTAAAAACGTGATGCATGTTTGTTCCAAACATAACAATACTATAAGGAGCCGCGATACGAAAAAACAAACAGAAACCAACAAAGTGGCTCTGTGCCATGTGAAGACTCAAATCAGCCCGGGCATTCGCCCAGTCTGACCAGAGTCTTCGCAGTCTTATGGACCTAGTTTAGACCATTATCTACCCTTCAAGCGCAGCAAAGACTATGATCAGACTGGATGGATGTCCAGACTGATCCAAGTGTTTGTTGTGTCGTGTCACCGCTAAAATGTAAAAGATAAAAAGCTTTATACCGATATTGATTTTTCCTTTGTTATATTTCAGCTGATGGGGCCACAGTTTGTGCTTTCAATCAAGCCTCATCTGGAAGAGGAGTGGTCTTATGCATATGAAAGGGCTTGGACAAACCTTTTTAAGCTGATGGCATATTATATGAAGAAAGGAATGTGCAGTATTTGATGTTCATAGGATGTAGAAGAGTCTCCTCAAAACTACCTCAGGACAAAATGAGCCACGACACGAGAAAACGAACAAAGTGGTTGTGCGCCCAACGCAGACTAAAATCAGCCTGGGCATCCGCCCAGTCTGCTCAGACTATTCGCTAGGCGCTGTAAGGGTAGTTAAGGGTCTAAGCTACCTCCATGCGGACAGCGAATACTCTGGTCAGACTGGGCGGATGCCCAGGCTGATTTGAGTCTGCGCTGGACGCACAACCACTTTGTTGGTTTTCTCGTGTCGCGGATCAAATAATTTTATGCTCAATTGTGACATAGGGACTATTCAGATCTTGTATATAACAACGAGAAATCAGTGTGTTGCGGATTTTTATGATTCTTTGTGTGGCACTGACATATCTTCAGGAAAATACAGATGTCATATGCCATTAGAAGGCTGTGTTCCGTTTTATATGTCTGCATGTGTTGCGAAAAACTAAATAACGGAGAACGGATATGATTCTTAAGCAGGGAAAAACGTTAATGAAACGTAGGTGTTTTAGCATATTTTGAAACGTAAAAATCTTAATATTAAATAAAAGGAAATCATAGCGTGCCTTAATCCTGATTTCCAAGATATACATGAGCACCTGCGGTATTTTGATCTTAAACGTGTTGTGGGCTAAAATTTATTTTCAATGCAGTGTAAATTTAGCTCCACAGCAGTCTCATCTATGTACATGTATGCACTTAAAATGTAAAACGCACGAGATTTGTCGAGGAAAATCATCATGATATGGGTATATTATTTCAGTAACGTAATGGCAGAAATTGATTTAACAGTCTTTCTCATGCGATCACAGAAGACTTACTAGTATTATTACGCGCTGATGCACAGTCCGATGTCTTCAATCGCTATTGGCTGTGTCATAGTCACCGTTTCACGTAGCGCGGTTTAAACGGCATGTATCTGAATCGCAAAGGTGAGCATCGATATTGTATATCCGCGCAGGTGGTATCCGAATCGCAAAGGTGAGCATCGATATTGTATATCCGCGCAGGTGGTATCCGAATTGCAAAGGTGAGCATCGGTATTGTATATCCGCGAAGGTGGTATCCGAATTGTAAAGGTGAGCATCGGTATTGTATATCCGCGCAGGTGGTATCCGAATTGAAAAGGTGAGCATCGATATTGTATATCCGCGCAGGTGGTATCCGAATTGCAAAGGTGAGCATCGGTATTGTATATCCGCGCAGGTGGTATCCGAATTGCAAAGGTGAGCATCGATATTGTATATCCGCGCAGGTGGTATCCGAATTGCAAAGGTGAGCATCGGTATTGTATATCCGCGCAGGTGGTATCCGAATTGCAAAGGTGAGCATCGGTATTGTATATCCGCGCAGGTGCATACCGGGTTCTTACCGGCGTTGTCGCCATTTGCATACACATTGCTAATGCATTTTCAGAATCAAATTGGCTTCTGTAGCATTTTTAAAATATGTCGTCGACGTGACTCTTAAGATGACGTCAGTCGGCTCGTCGTTTTTCGTAGCAATACGCGCGACTGAAGGTATTACTCCGCATTTAGGCGTCAGACTCGGTGACTTTTCTCGATACAAAACATAAAACGGATATAGGTCTACATGTATAAAAAACGTCAACATTTAACATAGTATTTATTAAATTAAATATCGAAAGATGTGTATGCATAACAGCGTTTCTGTAGTATAAGCGGGAAACAACTATAATCCAGCTGTTGTGACCCGGTATTCATCCCGTTTTGTCATAGAAAATTTGTGCATCTCCTAGGTACTGTAAAACACTTATATTTGACGGTTACTGAATTTAGGCGATATTGGCGGCAAACGCAAAAGGCGCAAAAATATATATCCGCCAATCTTTGATTTACGAACAGCATAACAAAGGTTTAGATATAAAGGAGTACCTGATGATTTAATACCAATTTCATATACATTGTGGCAGCCCATTAGAATCGCTTCAATGAGGCGATTTTATAGAT
Organism: Ctena decussata; assembly: GCA_963989385.1. Classification (NCBI taxonomy): domain Eukaryota; kingdom Metazoa; phylum Mollusca; class Bivalvia; order Lucinida; family Lucinidae; genus Ctena; species Ctena decussata. The sequence continues at coordinate 46,022,574 of OZ022510.1, forward strand.
GCCACAATGTATAGTTAATGGAAAAGTGAGAAAAACTGCCACAAACTCACATAAATTTTCTATTACATGTATTAGCTTGAGCCATGATATATGTTGACCGCCAAAATTTATATGCGCCAATATGCCATTTTCATTGAGCCGCGAAATTTTGATACCGCAATTATTAAGTGTTTCAAAGTACTTGTGCGGCGACATCGATAACGGCTAAATCTATCTTTGTGGGTATGTAAACGGCAGACTTTACATGTACTTGATTTCGAATGTCTTTAATATTTGCGTTTCCCAAATACGGACATTGGCACATTTTAGCATTACTGCAGAGAATGGTCTGAATAATGACTGTTTTGAAAAAGAGTGGCATTGTTTTCTTTCGCCTGTGACTAGCAAAAACGAGTCAAAGTATTGTTGTTTTCAACTTTGTTTGGTGACAATGCACAGACAGCCCAGACACTTCCTTCCGTAGAAGTTTTGTTACATGACGCGGCCTATTTGTTTAAATCAAAAATACATTTGAATAGTCCGAAAATGTATACTTTTACATAGTATTTCATTTATTTCATAATATATTTAATGTTTCTAATAATGCCCATTACATCTAACGGCTTAGCACTGATCTTGAACATGAACATACCATCATTCAAATGTATTTACGAATCAACAGTATTAACATGTTTATATTCGAGTCGTAAAAACTATTATCGCAATAATTATCCTGTTCATTTGATGTCGGTATCTTTGATGGTTGACAGAACGGAAGACCAAGGTTGCGTCTCCGTGAAGCAGTCATTAATTCTAACCTAACTAAACTGCAATCATTAAAAGCTTAAGATGTGACTTTTGCGTTTCAAAAACACAACTGAAACAGAAGACACCAAAATAGTTGGAAAACGCCTCGCGACGTCATTGATACTTTTAGTCTTAGTGACTTACTAATGGTAAAACAAAATTTTAGCTAAACGGTTGTTTTGTCTCATCTTTGTAGGGTCTCGTGCTTTGTCATGTAGTTGCATCCTCCTTTAAGGATTTTAGATGGTGACTTACTGGCAGAGTTACTCCTCTCTTTGATTCTGGACATTCCGTCCTATCCTAATGCTTGCAGTATTCATATCTAATGTATCTCCATAATTTGAACCTTTTTTCAGGAGTACCAAATAGCTGTTATACATGTACTACATAAACACAATTCTTAACGTGCACTTTAACACATTTCAATCAAATGTGACAAGAAATGATTTATTAATTTATTTAGCCAAGTAAGGTATTTGTGATTTAGATGTTTTTTGCGTTGAAAAGGTTAGCGCAAGAGGAGTCTACCTTGCGATTGACAACTTTTGCATATTATCTTTTATGCCTAAGTTCAGTGCATTAAAACAAAATCAAACATAATTTTAGTTTGGAGAAACCAAACGTGCAGGGTTCAACATTTAGAAGAAGCGATTAAGATTATGTTTGTTTATGAAAGCAAAGTATAAGATTTTTTTGCCAGCACAATACTAGTCTATCTCACACAGGCGGGAAAATGAGGATTGAAAAGTTTTGGCAAAAACCATATAATGAAAATATTCCTTCTTTTGGTGCTGTAAGTGTTAAGAAAATACTGTACACATAAACCTAAGCTTTTAATACTGAAAACTTCGTTTATGTATCCACAGCATGTCCTTTAATATAAAAAACCCATCTCAGTGTAGTTAGACTTATATTGCCCTAAAAGTTAGCGCATCGGAGACATAGAATAGTTTTTATAATCTGAATAAAAGATGTTCTTGCAAAAGCATAAAACTTTAATAAAACAACAAACAAAAATGAATTTATCAAAAACTTGTGAGTCAGACTAGTCTTGCGGTGAGTGCTGGATATCTGATGTGTTGTTGCGACTCCATCTATGCATACAGTCTTGCTATGTTGAATGGATATGCATATTGTACCTTAAAATCTAGAATAAATTCGATGACAATGAGCCTGTCAGAATCTGTCAAAAATTGCACTCACTGAATCTATACCTTCGTTAGTTTGCTTTTAATCAAGTTTTCTCCTGGATGCAGTTTCAAGCCTAAATGGTAGCATGACAGAAGATGCGACGACAGCAAGTTATCATTGTAAACTGACCTTGAAACAATTTCTGTGTACAAAGTTTACATGTATAAACTGTTTATGATAGGAATGATAGATGTGAATGCATAACACATACACAGTATTACTTTGTTGTGGTTTTATAGACTAGCATGATCATAATGAAAATATGTTATGATTTTAAAAGTTAAAAGAAAACACTCACTTATATATAAATTGACTTGAAATCGTGCATGGAGAATATGATTAGCAATTAAAGTTGGTGAAAATTTCACGAAACTCGAACTTAGTTTTAAAGATGTGACGGTTTAAAAATCTCAAAATGGCGGTCATGCAGGCCGCCAGTTTGGAAGTTTCTGTAAAATATTTTAATCTAAAAAAGTACAAAAGTTACTGACTTTTACTGACTTATTTGAATTAAATCTTTTCTTTATGAAGTGAAAATATTTATACATTTCGTTCACCTGAAAAATGTATCAATCTGATTTTAACCGTCTTTTTTTATTCTGTTTTTCACCATGAGTGTATAACGTCATCATTTTCACAGGCAGGCTTGCCGGTTCCCAGCTAAGTGTTTTAATATTTATAAACTTTCATATCTTTCTTAATGTCTGTCAGATTTTTATGATTTTTTGGCAACATTTATCTTTAATATAAGCCAAATTTGTATTTAAGTGAGTGTTCCTCTTTAGAATGTATGTAAACATTTCATGTTTTTTATAGTCGGTGGATCAGTCCCTGTTACTGTGACATACACATTTGTTGTTCCATTAATCGTTACTCACATTATAAGAAACAGTTGTTTGATTTTGTTTCAGCAAACAAACTCTCCTGATTTAGTTGATATTGGTATTGTGTTTGTTATACATGTACTGTGCAGTGTATATTTGGTTCTTTATTTGTACAGTGATGAGTATTTAGATCTGAACAGTACAACATATGTCTGCTGTTTTGCGAGGGCTTTGTTCTCTTTGCTTGTTACAAAACGAAACAAATGCCATCATTCATTTGTCATCATAGTAACTTAGCGAAATTTTGGGAAACTGAGTCATTGACTACAAGTTATGCTACATTTTCACTCCTTTCTACTTTGCTTACTGTGTATAATTACGCAGATTAGATAGTTTGTAGCGACTTGTCTCATCAGAATGTTATTGCCTATTAGAGATATCAAAATTGTGGAACGCACTACAAAGAAATTACTTTGCATTTGTCGCATATTTGCTATTATTTAGCAGTCAGGTACATAACCTTTAAAAGTTAAAAAATATATAACTTGAAGCAGTTATAATTTTTTGTGACTATAGCAAAAGTAACCTGTTTAAGTTAAAGTGTCTTTTTTCACCTTCATATTCTGGAGTTACAGCAATTTTTATGGACAGTTGGGTAATTTTCCCTGAAAGATCTCTTACATAACTTTATGATTAAGCAATAAAATTCTGTACGCATCGTCTAGAAATTGGTACGCAAGGCCCTTGAAGATCAGGAAATTAGCTACTTTTTAACTTACAACAGTTATTTATTTGGAGATTGCAGATCTGACCTTGGCCTAAATAATTTCAGACATAACTTAAATAAGTTATTTTCTACAGCCTCACTTTGAAATTAGTGGTAAATAGGATAATTTTTAACTGCTTCAAGTTATATTTTTTTTAACTTTTAAAGGTTATGTACCTGACTGTTTAGTACGTGTTCAAAAGTGTTTACTCAAGGGTTTTGTGTTGAGATTATGATCAATCAAATTTTCATCAGCAGACGCTACCATGCGTGACGTTAAAATGAAGATCCAGAAAACATGTTTATGAAAATATTTACGTTATTCAGGGCTGTGTTTTTACTGACACTGAATGATTTTCTTTTTTCATTTTGGTCAGCAGCCTTTTTTCTGAAGCAAATAAACCAAAGTTTGGGATTTTCTACGTTGACTCCAAATGCAAAAGAGTTACTATAATAAGCGAGTTCGGAGTTCCGAGTTTCAGGTTAGACTGGAGGGGAAAGGTCAAAGGTCAAGTGTGGAAAAATCCGATAGTTCATCATTACGCTTACCTGGTCAGTCGATATAAAACACCTTTTTCATGATTTAAAATCATTCATATGATTGAAAATTGTTTTCAACTCAGAGAAAATGGAAAGTCACACTATATTAGCAAGTTAGAATAGACAGGAAATGATTATAAATTGAAATATTAGTCGATATGTTGGTGTGTTACGCTTTGCGTATACCGCTTTTGACATCCGTGACCTCTGACCTCCGAGAGCAAAATCTGAGTGTGCGCATGCGCAGTGCGGAACTCCGAACTCGCTTATTATTTATTTATTCAAAATTTCATGACAACATATACATACAGTATATACATGTGCCAATGGATTGGATGTAGGCATTGCCTATATTTGTCCTCTCCAGTTGGTGACGCAACACAGATACACATATATATATACACTATGACATAAATATCAATGCTAGTAATAAGTGCAAAAATGTAATATCAAAAGGTTTTAGTCTCAGCTAGTTTTACTGTATATAGTTATCATTATTGCAGAACCAACGTTCACTTATGCCCTAACTTAGTTAAAAGAATTAAGCATCCAAATTTATGGGTAGAGCTTTGTACAGCAGAACATCAATGGCCTGCTTACCTTGCTTGGTTAGAAATTACCTTTGGGTCCCTAAGGGGCCAGTTTGCGCAGAATCTAGCACTGGGTCACTGGAGCTGCCATGGCTACAGCTGGTCAGCTGATTATCATAGTCCCAGGCTTGTATGGCCATTGAGGCTCTGCTGTACTCAGTAAATACTGTATGTTTGCAGAAAAAATTATATGTGATTTGATTATGTTAAATCGTAAGTGCCATGTCAACCATTGGTAACTTTTGTTAGAAAGTACATATATATTGTAGCAGAGACATGAATTTTTGAAATCCCATTACTGCTTGTGTTGCATTATAACATGCTTGTGTGACTCTATTACAGAGTGGCTCACAACCACTAATGGATATTGTTATATCATATATAACTTTTATGGCAATGCAGCTAAGCACCTAAACCTACAGACAGAATTGAACGATGTTGCAATTGGTAGACCTCTGTGACCTTTACCCAATTTTCACACCAGCATGCGAATATTGAGAATAAACAGTGCTCAATACTTGGGATGGCTTTGGTGTGTGTTTCCTATTAAAACACTTGTTGTAGATCCTCCTTTGGAGTCATCTCTAAAGAGGGGATAAAGCATATGTCTCTCAATTTTTCACTTGTATTTCACTTGCTTGATCAAAACATTTCACTAACTCCTCTCAAAGCCCTCCCATGTGTGAGCACCTTTCTTAGAAATGTTGGGTAGAGTCGTAGAGGAAAACATGTTTATATTGCTGAAGAATCAACCTGATTCCTTGAACATGCTTACATAAAAACACATATATATTAGCTTGAGGACTATGGGATATTGCCTGATCGGGGCCATAGCCACTGGTCAGATACTTTCCCATTTCTAATACCTATAATGTTGATCCTTTGGCTAGTTGTACCTTTAGCTGGAGAACTGATAAATGCCATAAATAAGTTTTATCTGCCCCAGAAATGTAGATGGACTAGTCCAAATGATACTATCAACTGGATGGGTCCATTTATTTCTCTGAGGGTGGTCAGGAATGTCTTCACTTTTTAATTGAACTAAGCATATTAAAGGTAACTGGCTGAGTTAGCATGCAGCGTAGAGGCGGTTTTGGCGGACGATAATGGCGCGCGTCATTTTCTCGGTTCCGTTGTGAGTATCGCGTTTCGGCTGTTTTGGTGGCTTTTTGGTGGTATTTTTGGTAAGTTTCAGTGTAGTCTGTATTCTTCTCTTTGATTTGGTTTATAATTCTATGAGGGTTTCTGTGTTGTTCGAAAATACGAGGTGATTAAAATTGAGGCTTTGTGAAAAAGTGGGTGGGGTATAAATACAAGATGAGTGAGGTCAATAACAAAAGGGTTGAACCTGTTTTCTTCCTCAATAATGAGGTTGAACAGGATAGCGGTAGATATCTGGATACTCTAGAAGTATGTTTAGCTGTGTGTGAGGTGGTATCAGATGAAAGTGTTGTGGAAGGGGCGCAACGCATTGGCGGCTTATGGAGGGTATACCTCACAGATGAAGAGGCAAGAGCTAGGCTCTTATGTACAGGGATCAATTTAAGAGGTATCCAAATAACCCTTAAAGATCGGAACCCTTTTCTGCTACCGGGGCATGAGTACGTCGAAACAACCCGCTTATATGTCAGGAGCATTCCACTATCCTTTGACAATGACGTCATAACAAATTCGTTGAAAAGTATGGGTGTACAGATGCTAGGGAGTCTGAAATATGTTAGGGCCAGAACGTCTGCAGGCAAACTAACTAATTTCAAAACAGGGGACAGATTTGTGGACATGGTTGTCCCTTCTGAGCCTCTACCCAAGAAAAAATCTATGGGCCTGTTTACTGCATCCTTGTATCATAAGGAGCAGAGGCAGACCCAGTCAGAAATAGAATGTGGTAACTGCAGACAGTCAGGGCATATAAGAAGAAATTGTCCAAATGAGTCAGTCTGCTATGACTGTTTGAAGCCTGGCCACAAGAGAGGAAGTCCCTTGTGTACAGGCATTCAGAGCACTGTCATGTCTGAAGACAATGAACAGATGATTGATCATAAAGATGAGAATGAGAATGTTGAAGATGAGGGTGAGGGTGATGATAGTGAGGGTGAGGAATATGATAAAAGTGCTGATGATAGTGATGCCAATGACACAGGGTCCAATGATGAAGAAAACAAAGGTGGGGAGGAAGAAAACAGTCAGGTAAATAAAGCTGATAATCAAAAATCAGAAGTTCAAAAGCAGAAACTGCTGTCAGAATTATGGGCTGCCGGTGCTCAGAGTGCTTCTGCAGCCGGAAGGTCTGCCAGCCCTGCAAGAGTCAGAAAAGTGGGAGACAGAACTCCGGATGAGAAAAATGAGCAGAAAAAACAAAAGAAAAAGAAAAAGGTTGCTCAAAGCAAATAATTTCATTTTCAGTTAAATGGACAGTAAATTATTGTCCCTCTTGTCACTGAATACAAGAGGCTTAAGAGAAAAGAAAAAAAGAGAAAATTTATTTTATTGGCTCAAGCAAAACAGTATAAAGGTTATTTTACTTCAAGAAACATACTGGACCCTTGAAATACTCAAAACCATAGAAATGGAATGGGATGGCAAAATTATTCTAAATCCAGGAACTAATCATAGTAAAGGCACTGCAGTGCTCTTTAGTAAACAGTTACCTTTCCATATTTTAAATACCCATCAGTCAGAAGATGGTAGAATAATTTTGATAAACCTTAAAATAGATGATAAAGAATTAACATTGGTAAACATATATGCTCCTAACAGCTCAAAAGAAAGGAAATCATTTTTCTGTAAGTTACAAAAATGGATTTATAAATTTTCTTCAAATAAAGATGAAATAATTCTGGGTGGAGACTTTAACTTCACTGAATCAGTCAAATTAGACAGACATGATAACTACTCTAATTATACAGATGTTAGTTCTACTGCATTCAAAACACTAAAAGAAAAATATAACTTGCACGATATTTGGCGGGTCATGCACCCAAACAAAAAACAATTTACTTATAAAGAACAAAGTAGATTAGACAAATTTCTTGTTTCTGAATCTTGTTTAAATTATATACAAAATTCATGTATTTTACACTCTGGAATTAAATCAGATCATAAAGGTGTGAAAATAAATTTAAAATTTGAAAACTCCAAAAAAGGGCCAGGTAGGTGGAAATTGAATACAAGCATCTTAAACGATACAGTATATAGAAGTAATATTACAGAATTAATTAACAGGGTCAAAATTAATTATGGTTTTTTGTCTAAACAATTGCTCTGGGAAATGTGTAAAATAAAAATTAAAGAATATACTATCGGTTACTGTACAAGAAAACAGTCTGTTAAAAAGAATATAATGAAAGAAATCGAAAAACAAATTGAAGAAAAGGAAGAGGAACTAATTAATTCAAATTATAAACATTGCGTCCAAGTAGAAAAAGATACACTGGTAAATAGCCTGCATAATTTAATAGAAGAACAGAAATTAGGGGCACAAATAAGAAGTAGGGTTAAATGGGTTGAGGAGGGTGAAAGAAGTACAAAATACTTTTATAGTTTAGAAAAAAAACATGTCTCAAATAATACAATAAAACAATTAAAAAGAGAGAATGGCACGTATGCTACATCTGATAGAGAAATACTAGAAGAACAGCATAATTACTATAAAAACCTGTATGAATGTGACAATATCTCTGAAACCTCAATTAAAAATTATTTAGACAGTGTCGATAACCTGAATGTTTTGGAGCAAAAAGATGCAGAGTTATTAGAGGGTGAAATCAACGAATGGGAATGTAAAAATGCAATAGACAGTATGAAATTAAATAAATCACCAGGTTCAGACGGTATTCCGGTTGAATTTTATAAGTCTTTTTGGGACGATATTAAATCTGTATTAATTGACTCCATCAACTCTGCATATCAAGTAGGTGAATTATCTGTATCCCAGAAGAAAGGAATTTTGAGCTTGCTATACAAGAAAAATGACAAAACTGTTTTATCTAATTGGCGGCCTATAAGTTTATTAAATACCGACTATAAGATTTTGGCGCATATATTAGCAAATAGATTAAAAAAGGTTATAAATAAATTAATTCACACAGACCAATCAGGGTATATTAAAGGTAGAAATATTAGTTCAAACATCAGATTAATACAAGACGTCATTGATTATTTTGAGGAGAGTGAAACAGAGGGTGCTATTATTTTTTTAGATTTCCAAAAAGCTTTCGACACTGTTAGCCATGAATTTCTACATCAAGTTTTATTAAAATATAATTTTGGTGACTCTTTCAAAAAATGGGTTAGAGTTTTATATAACCATGCAGAAGCAAGTGTGACAAATAATGGATGGACGTCCAAACCTTTCCAAATTCAAAAGGGCATTAGGCAAGGCTGTCCGCTAAGTGCTTTGCTATTTCTATTAATAGCTGAAATACTGGCCGTAAATATAAGGAAAAATGCAAATGAGGGATTACAAGTTGCAGTTAAGGGAGATGAGAGAACTATACATATTTCACAGCTCGCAGATGACACCACCCTTTTTCTTAAAAATAAAGAGGCAATTATAAAGGCCTTACAGACAGTTGAAAATTTTGGCAAGTGCTCCGGGCTAAAACTAAATAAAGAGAAAACGGAAGGTTTGTGGTTGGGCCAGGAAAGGAACCGAAGAGACTGTTTTGCGGGTATCAACTGGGTAAGAAATTATACAAAAGCTTTAGGTGTGTATTTTGGGTACAACAAAAAAGAAATGGAACTGAAAAATTGGGAAACAAAACTGGAAAGTGTCAAAACCTGTTTAAAATGCTGGAATGCGAGAGATTTGTCCTTACAAGGTCGAATCATTGTCATAAAGACATTGGCTTTAGCTAAAGTAGTTTATTTAACGGCAGCAATATGCACACCAAAATGGGTAGTAAATGCATTAAACAAAGAATTTTTTAGTTTTGTTTGGCGATATAAAAGAGATAAAATAGCTAGGAAAGTACTACTAAATGACATTGACAAAGGGGGGCTAAACATGATTGACTTTAGAGCATTTTCTGTATCAATGAAAGCAGTTTGGGCTAATAAGCTTTACAACAGTAAAGATGAGACGTGGGCGATCATACCTAACAAATATTTTGAAAGTTGTGGAATAGGACAATTATTATGCATGAATGCAGAAAGAGAAAGGCATATACCAATTCAATTACCACAATTTTATAAAGAGGTCATAAACAGCTGGCATTTATGTGGTGGAGGCAGAAAGGCACCACAAAATGCTTATGACATACGAAGGGAAATAATTTGGGGGAATAGATTTATTCAATCAAAAGGCAGGGTGTTATATTTTAAAAATTGGGAAAAAAGTAATATAAATTTTATCGATGATTTATTAAATGCCGACGGAAATTTCAAGTCGGGTGAAGAAATATTTAAAATGCTTAATACAAAGATAAATTGGCTAATTGAATATAAAACTATATTGAAAGCTATTCCAAAAACATGGAAAGAAAAATTAAATAATAGTGATATGAACACAAAAGTAAAGAAAGATTTCAAACCCTTTTTGAATGTGGAAAATAAGTTAATTTATGACCTACCATGCAAAGCTCGAAGCTATTATAAAATACTAAAAACAGCAATATGTAAAAGGTCACATAATGAAAATTACTGGAACAATCTGTTTCCTGACAGACCAACATGGACTCAAATATACCAAAACAGAATTAAGAATCAAAAAATTAAAAAGTTAGCTGATTTTCATTTTAAGCTCTTGCATAGAGTGTTACCATGTCAGGAAAATCTTCATCAATGGAAAATATCCGATACTAATAAATGTAGATTTGGATGCCCAAACATTGAAAATTATGACCATTTGTTTATCACATGTCCTAGATTAGAGAATGCAATAGCACACATAGAAAAAATTATGAAACTCCTTGGAATAGAACTAAAGCTAACATATAAAACAGTAGTATTTGGGTATAAATTAACTTACAATGCATATATACAAACAAATAATTTGCTATCTCATATATTTTTTGCGATCTACAAATACTGGCTTAAAAATGATAAATCAATAAATATCAAATATTGGATTTTTTGTGAACTGAAATACTGGCAGAATATATATAATCAGATGAGATGTGGTCTTGGTATTATAAATAAATTCATTCAAACATGGTCAAAACTAACATAAATCTATGATCCTGAAGTACACTTTCTTTTCTATTTCGTTTCGGGAAAAGTGGGCTGTGCAGGGATGGTAGATATATCTTACAAGAATTCTGTCATTAAGCGTACCCTAGTCTTGTGTCTTCTATTTCATTTTTTCGTGAAGACCGTCGGAACTCTGGGATACGTTTACATTGTACCAATAACCAGTTGCCATTTCATAGTTGCATATTTCGTTACTTTACCAGCCTACATAAAGGAATGCAACATGCTAATCAGTTGATTCCACAAATGTCAGACTGCTATCATAACCCTTTTTCTTCCCTCTTTCCTTCCAGGTTTAGTTCCAAAATACTTTGTTAAATATTCATTACAGATATTAATACGTACTTCATTTCTTCTCAGAAACTGATTTGTCGCAAATTTTATAATTCTCCACATAGCAGAAGTCGAGTAAACAGACAGGACAATAAGTAGTGCAAGTGATCCCTATGTTACTTGCACTGGGAGCACATGCACATCTCAAAGCCTAACTGAAACAATCTTTTAGTACCTAAAAAACAAAGAAGACATCACAGCTATAGATGGTATGGACAGCTAACATAACCTACCTCGATAAATTGAACTTCACACAATATTCTCGGTTTGTTTGTTTTCTTCACCCCTTCACTTTCGTTCGGTAGCACACTTTCATCGACACAACACATTTTTTTATAGATCCTAATAAGCTGTACATCTACCTGCAACAAAATTGTATCATATATAAATCTGACAAGATTTTTTTTTCCCTCTTTTATCATGTTGCATAAGTTGCCAAGTAAAAGGGTTGAACAATAGTCTCATGTTAGCCCCGGTCTGGGATGATAAAGTCAAAAAAAAAAAAAAAAAAAAATGACTATGTTCTATTCATGAGGTTATATGAGACTTTATATATGTACGGATACAGAGACTTCTGACATTAACTTTTATTGCTACTAAGTGTAGGTTTGCTTCACTTAACACATTTTCTTTTTTTCTTTATTCGTTTGTTTTTCTTTGCAGTACACTCTCACTGACACAACAAATCTTTTATAGATTTCTTCAAGTTTTTTTATATACATGTAACGAAGTTGTAACATACATGAATTGAGGTTATATGAGACTTTATATATGTACAGATACAGAGATCTACCGCAATAACTTCTATTGCTATTAAGTAAAGGATTTCTCCATTTGTTTACATAATCAAACGCATGAATCCAATTTTACTCTTCCTCTTTTGGAGAAAAAAACTAGAAGAAGGTGAAAAAAGAGAGAAAAAGGGGTTCTCTTTCTCTTCCTCATAAATAAAAGCGAAAAAAAGGGAAAGGAAGAAGGAAAGAAGGCAAAATTTTTTATGATGATAAAGACCAACCACTGTTTTAGCTATTCAGATTATGCCTATTTTTTGCTGTTTAAGCTTCTTTATTCATTATATATAACAATAATGTATTTGACCATATCTCTATCATTTAGCCCTGTAAGTATTCTATAGACCACATTTGCAGTCGTGCACTCTACAGGAAAAATGAATTTAAAATTTAAAAAAAAAAAAAAAAAAAAAAAAAAAAAAAATTGTAAGTCCATTGACAATATATGCATTCTTGTTGGATTTTACGGAAAAATGAGTCTAAAAATACTAATTAAAAATAAAGATTTCTTTTTTTTAATATATAAATTTATAAAATTAGTGTGACAAAAAGAATCAAATAAATAAACAATTATAAAATTATATATTATATACATACATGTATGTGTATATGTATGTATATGTGTATATATATTAATCTATAATTATGTGTATGTATGAGTTTATGTATGTACATGTGTGAATGTGTGTACATTGTAAAAATGAACAGCATATAAAGAGTGAAAAAAAAAAAAAATCTTTTATATATACTTAATAACCAAAGCAATAAATTAACTACATATTATGTATATGTATATGCGAGGGTGTACATGTATGTGTGTAGGTATGTATGTATGTGCATGTATGTGTATGTTTATGCATGTATATGCACGCGTATGTGTGCATATGTATATATATGTGTGCATGTGTATGTATGTGTGTATGTACATATATATATGTGTGTGAATATAGATACGAGTGTGATGTATATGAGTTTTACATGTACATATGTGTGGTGTTTTTATAAAGATATACATGTGTATATGTATGAAAGATACACATTAATTTCAAAGTTGAAAAACAAAACGGAAAAACTAAATTTAAAAATAGTATGATTTAGAATGTACTGTTATCATAAATTAACATAGTCGCTTTGTTTCCTTTTTCAGACATCTTCGCCTGGAGAAGTTTTCAACAGACATGTACTCCAATGGATAAAATGACTAAGACCTTTTCTTTTTATATTACTTTTTTTTCTGTACTTTTCAGACATCTAGATGGAGGGGCATGTTTGTGATGGTTAGGGATGGGTTTTCTTGTTTCTCACTTACTGGTATGTTGTGGCCCCTCACTGGGCAGCCTAGGTAAGGCGGTTCCAGTGACGGGTCACAATATGTGCCTGTGTACGGATTCAACATGGCATTGCTGATTATCGCTGGGTGCTCTTTCCAGTCTGGAGCTCTGTTTCTTACATCTAACTATAGATCTGCTGCTAGAGGCTCTTTTTTTCTTTTCTTTCTCAAATCCCTAAGAATGAATAAAAGAAAAAAAAAAAAAAAAAAAAAGACAAGTTGTTTCCCATAATACAGCGACTATAGTAATTAGCTTCGAATTTAAAGATCCCGTTTTGTATTTGTGAATCTGACGACAAGCTCTGGGTCTTCAGTGCTGCGGCCAAATGTTTCAGGTCGAGACGGTATACCGAGTGGCTATTTTTAGAAATATTGAGTCAAATTATTCCGCTATCAAAATAATAATACTGAACATCTAGAGAAAATAACGGAAAATAAAGCTACCCTCAATTTGCTTACCTGAGTCCACGGTCAAAGTTAGAAGTGATAACTGTTAATAACATCAGACAGACGTTCCCTTGCAATATTAGATCATATTAGCCACGAGCAACATTCTTCGCACGCTTTAGGTGATCAACATAAATAAGTCCGCTTCGATTTTATCCGGCATAGTAAGAAGCCTAATTTCCAGCCGTTAAAGGCCACCTTACCGATAGACCTTCGATATTCTATCCATACTAAATTATATGATCGAGCATAAATTCTATGAAACCACTTTGGGGCTCCATCGGCCGGGCACGCCTGACAATGGAACTGCATTCGGAGCTCCTCGGCCAATTCCGTGCATCAGACGTTGATTCACGGAATTGGCCGAGCGGTGCTCCGATTGAATGGAACTTGTGTGTGTGGTCGATGGGGCAAAAAAAAAGAAAAAAAAAAATTGTTCTTTTTTTGTGGTTGTTGTTTTAATATGTTTTCTCTTCTTTCTTTTTCAGAAAACAAACTGGACGCTACCTTCTACAGGCTAAAGCTGCCAAGAATCTCTTTTCCTTTTACAGACAACTTCCGGAGGGCACCTGACGACTGCGATGGGGTGGCGCGCCACCGTCGATGCCATACCATAACTATGCATCGGCGTTGGCGCGTCATCAGTTTAGACGTCATGTGCCTGCCGGATTTCTGCTAATAAAGAAAAAGGAAAAAAAAAAAAACGAAAAAAAAAAAAAAAAAAAAAAAAAAAAAACGAAAAAAAAAAAAAAAAAAAAAAAACGAAAAGAAAAAAAAAACGAAAAAAAAAAAAAAAAAAAAAAAATGAGAGGCGAGGAAAAAAAAATGGAATGGGTGTAGGGGAGGAGGAGCCCATAAAAAAAAAAAAAAAAAAAGCATGCAGCGTAGACTCTGATTGGATGCTGCATACTGCAGCGTCTGATCTGGGTCTACACTTATTGCACGTTTCCATAATGGGTTATTGTCTGAAAATGGCTATCAGATCTCTGTGTACTTTTTACATTCCATTTCATATAGTGATGTTTATCTTAAGATACGGGCCGTTTCTGGGCGTTTCGGTGAGTACTTAGCTGCTCTGCCTTAATAATTTGCTTTCAAATCTTACTTTCACAACTTACCAATAATATATATAGGGCTCAGTGCCTCTATCTACAGTTATGCACAATAAAAGACAAAGTGCATAACCACAATACCGTTACTTAATGAATTAATATTAGTCTTCTAACTGTAAATGTAACTGTAAAACTGTCTCTGCAGAAACGGAAGTATTCAAGGTTGTTTACTGGTCTAAATTGTGATCCAACTACCGTTATACCGTTAAAAGGTTCTGCATTTCCTATATTACTAGAATCTTAGTTATTATTATTATTATTATTATTATCATTAATATCATTATTATTTATCATCATCATTATTATTAGTATATTATTATTCATAATTACTTTTATTGTCCTCATCTTATGTATTATATTATCTTATGCTCATACATGTATTATCAACTTACTAAAATGGGAATAAACTCATGCTGCCAACCTTAATTACATATTCCATAATAAAATAAGTAGTCACTAAATTATAGTAGTCGGCAGGAGTTTTATGCATTGATAATTTGTAAACATTTGATTACTATACTGTCAAAAATTGTCACTTGTTTGAAAATATTTATATTCATGTTTTATAGTTTCATTTTTGCACTTATTACTAGCATTGATATTTATGTCATAGTGTATATATATATATATGTGTATCTGTGTTGCGTCACCAACTGGAGAGGACAAATATAGGCAATGCCTACGTCCAATCCATTGGCACATGTATATACTGTATGTATATGTTGACATGAAATTTTGAATAAATAAATAAATGTCAAGCTCAAAAAAAAAACAACAAAAAAAAACGCTTATTATAAAAGACCGATGACTGAAAAAGTGCCAAGTAAGCTATAATTAGCCGAATGTGCTACCACATTTACTTGTCTGGATAAAGGCAGTGTTTTGCATGCTCGAAAGTGTAGCTGCCCCGGGCCAAAACGGAATAATTTCAGGACACGAAGTAAACTGTCTAAGCTTTCTCGCATGCAGAAACTACAGAAACCTTATCTAAACCACAATGATCATACCACATTAGGTATTTGAGCCGCGACACGACAAAACCAATACACTGGCATGTAAGCCCAGCGAAGACTCTGATCAGAGTCCCTGCTTGCGCCTGCAGGGTTACTAAGGGTCTCAGCTAGCTCCATGCCGACAGCGCATGCCCAGGCTGATATGAGTTTGCGTAGCACACATGCCGTTTCGCGGCTCATTTGAAGTACATGTATGTATGCAACCGTTTGCTTTTTTGTGCGTCTGGCATAGCAATTACCATATTTGCTTAGCGATAAAACAGTGTTTAACATCTCTTGAGTGACCTAAAATATGAAATTCTGACATGGGATGGGGTTTTCCCCATCTGAAAATAATCCAAAAAATCTAGTTCCGTCTTATAAGATGGCTGTAGATTTTGGGATAGTTTTGAGAGGAATATACACAGTCTTATGACCGGAAATTACTGTTGTTACATTACTGTTATGTTTATTCTGATAGCTCACCTGTAAGTCATGATACTTTATTTGTTTTTGAGCAAATATTTCCCAAATGAAATGATTAAATTGAAAATGTAATGTATGTCTCCTTTTATCAAATCCCTTTTAAAGTAGATAGGAATATCTTACTTATCAATAGAACAAGTTGAGCAATGCACTTACGTTTAGCCTATTTGAGACGCCACACGACAAAAAACAATGTGGCATGTGCGCCCAGCGAACACTCAGATCAGCCTGGGTAGCCGTCCAGTCTGAACAGTCTTCGCTGTGTTTTTACAGCGTAGCTAAGTGTCTAAGCTATCTCCATGCGGACAGTGGAATCTCTGATCAGAGTGGGCGGCTGCCTAGGCCGATCTGAGCCTTCGCTGGGCGCGCATACCAGTTTGTTGGTTTTGTCAAATCGTGGCTCAATTTTTAATTTAGTAAAAGACTGCAACTACTAGGCATTGTCTTCATCTTCTTAGTCTGCTTAGACTAGTGAAATGAAATAATTCTAAAAGCATTTTCAAAGACACGTTGCTGTCTCTGAAGTTATTTAAAATAATATTTCCAACTTCTGAAATACGAGTATACTATTCTCTTAAGAAAGCAAAATTTAATGGTGGGTTCTAACAGATTATATATCATATTAAATCAAGAACAAGTTTATCGCTATCTCTATTTTCAACATTGTTCTTAATGAAATAAACCTTTGAGCCAACGAAAACCCGCACATAAGAGTATACATGTATATGGGTTCTGTATACTATGGGGCATAAACATGGGCATTGTTTCTCATTATGCACACCACAAGACTTTATTCTATTTCTTTTTATGAAGGTCACGAAAAACAGTCTGCCTTCGCAGTAATGACTAAAAACATAGCAATATACCTGTCTGCCTTTGCAGTAATGACTGAAAACATTAGAATATACCCATAGGTATATTGTAATGTTTTCAGTCATTACTATAGGTATATTGTAATGTTTTCAGTCATTACTGCAAAGGCAGACAGGTATATTGCTATGTTTTCAGTCATTACTGCAAAGCCAGACTGTTTTGTGACTTCCCATTTGCTTATCTGGATAGGGAAACCCTCCCAAAATAAGTCTTCTCCTATAGAAAAGACTTTTCTCCTCTTTTCTTTACATGTACAAGCGAACCCCAATTTAGGACGCAAAATGAAATGGCAAAGTTGATTTGCTTGAAAGAATATCCATACACCTAAATTTCTTAAGGTGGTGATAATCACTGATTTGGGACAAAGACAAAAATCTGCATAAAATACTCAAAATAACACTGATCTTTCCAAAACTTAGCAGATGCCTTCTTTATGTTGTTTCTCATAATTTAGAATCCCAAAATGCAGCATTTGTTAATGTTAAAAAGTGTTTTTATAAGAGAAGATCAAAGGGTAATTTTCTGCGAATAAATCTGAAAAAATAATATCATTATTGAAAATATACTTAGTGCTTAGAGTACCTTGTTGCATAATGGAGAGCGTCCTAGCAATTATTTTTTAAAACTCTTTCACACATTATCAGGCTGAGCAGATGAAAAAAGATGCAGTCTGTGTCCAAACTTTTTTGTCAAAACACACAGGTGAGACAGGTGATACTATTTTAACAAGGTTGAACAATTTCATCTACACACCACTTATCATGTCAGTAATGTATTATTTATATTATAGGTGTTAACATAGGTATGCTTGCCTACCCTATATTTAATAAATGCATCCAATGTACATTTACTTTGTACATGTTGAACATTTGAGAAAAAGCTACTGTTTTCATCTGGTCTACATTACAATTTGAGAAAGAGTTGGAATAAATAATTGCTAGGACGCTCTGCATTATGCAATAATGCACCTTCAACACTACGTAAATTTTCAATAACGATATTATTTTTTCAGATTTATTCGCAGAAAATTACCCTTTGATCTTTCCTTATAAAAACACTTTTTTAAGCAGCATGTACGTCTATTTTGAATTCTAAACTGTAAAGAACAACAAAAATAAGAAGTCTGCTAACTTTCAGGGAGATATCTTACTTTTTTATGGTTTTATGCAGATTTTTACATTTACCATAAATCACCACCTTAATATGAAACAAGCCCTGCTTATAGGCGAGCACATCGCTCTTTACAATGCAACGTAGATTAATAGAATTGTATTATTTCTTCATTGCAGAATTTACACATAAATTCTTTTATCATATTATACTAATACTAGTATTGCCCTTTGCCCCGCTGTATTTTCCACACTGGGAGGTGTGATCCGGCCCTGCGCTCCAAAATGCTATGTCGAGGGCCGAGACGGATATCCGTCTAGCCCTTGATAAAACCTGTTAGCCCTCTTGAATCTGCATTTGAAAATTGGCAAAATAAAGGTGTAAATTGCATCTCTCACTAGTTTATCACAACAAATGCGTATTGACTGCATTGTTACCGTAAAATCATATACATGTATATGGAAAGCTTTAAAAACCACCATTCTTGACCCTAAATGAAGTCGATAAAAGCTAGTGTAGTTGAATAACAAGACCTGTCAGCGGGACAGAGTAGCTCGCCTGACAGTGCTTTGTCCATCACACAAAAAAACTTTATCGTAATGTAAAACTAGAACACTTAACTTACGCCGACGCCGTCGCCGTGGGAAGTGCAATAGCTCTTCCTGAACTTTCGTTCAGGCGAGCTAAAAAGAATCAAAGGACGCACATTTTCTCGGTTCTGCCTACGTCTTGTTTTTCTTCTCCATCCAGGAAAAGATTTCTCTGGTGTTTTGTCACAGTCACTCGTGTCGAAACAGTTTTCTGTAAACATCTGACATGAAAACAGTCTCGTTTCGCTAATTTCTATCACTTTCTTGTGAATGTTGTGAAATAACGACGCTGGAAAACTAAAGACGACTCTGACTGTATTAGACTCCAATAACTGCAACTGCAGCTCTCACATCACAGGTCCAGCGAAATACTGGAGAGTTTCCCTCGGTATTAGAACTGAGTATTCATTTTTAAACACATAAGTATATGATAAAAAGATCATAACACGGTTGTTTTGATCCCAACACTGATCTCAGCCGTCGGACCGTATCAGCACTCGTCCTTCGGGCTCGGGCCGATACGGTCAACTTGGGCTGAGATCAGGGCTAGGATCAAAACAACCGTGTAATAATTCTATGTACAGCATTGCTATCCCTACAGGTGATGTTTTTGTCGTAAGAAATTTGCAATGAAATTAATGCAACTCAGCAGCAGCGAATTCCGTCTGACAAATTGATGAGAAACTGTCAGAGAAAAGCTTTTCCCCTAGCAGCGTTTCCCCACGGAAAACGGGGTGTAATTCTTTTCATTTCTTCTCCACGTCGCTTTCTAATTCCTTTTAGTTTCACCCGATGCCTATGCTCCTTGCATTTTGTGTACTGACCACGTTGTGATCTAGAGAAGTGGTTAAAATTGACGCCATCTTGTTTTTCGCAAACGGAACGTTTGACGTCATTACGTAACGTAGCGACGGGAAGACTGTCCGACCTCTATTTCTTAATTATTTTGTGGATTTCTTATCAAACCAGTCCAATTTGGATAATGCGGATTTACGAAGTCGAAGTGGTGTCGTAACGAAATAAATTTTATTGAAAGTAATGTATTTTGTAGGCAAAAATATGCCTTACCAATCTTCTACCATAGAGCTTTCGCTCTTTCAAAGCTCCTTCGGAGCTTTGAATTGAAGGCGCTACGCGCCCGCAAGCGAACGCTCGCTATAATTATTGTTTAATTGGTTCAAGATAAGTTGCCACTGTGACTCAACTTTCATCGCAAATAGTGTCTAAATTTCTGCTGTAGAAAGTACGTAGACCAACGAAATTCGAAAAACATACTCGACTAAGTCGCAGAGCCTGTGTTATCTTATAGACTCAGTTTCATTAATGCCTCTTTTAAAATGCTAAATAGTTCTTGAGTATTCTTTTACTTTCTTCTCTCTGCAGAATAAGGCTTATATTCCCATTATAGAAACATTGGATCAAAAGGTTGTATTAGCGGTGATTCAAGGTAATGTGCATTAAGCCGTTTTCCTTATAATTCTAAATCCAATTATCTAATAAACAACAAGCCATAAAATAACGGAAGGAGTTTCTGATTAGACTACGGCGGTCACTGTCCCTGACACACATGTGCGTGCACTTTAATTTGGCGGTCAAACCAGGAACTTACATTTTAGTTGCAGAAAAGATATCATTATTCGCTCTTCTGATGTTCTGCATTTGGCTTAACACCAATGATAGAAGCTGTTCTGGGCCTTGAACAATTCTTATGCTTCCATGTGGTTTAACTATACCTGCAGCATATTTATGGATTTGTTTCGCTGAAAATTATGGCATTGTCAATATATCGATACATGTATTATATATAAACATCGCGATTCCTCTAAAAAAATGAAGATATATACCTGTCTTATATCTCATCTCATCTAATCACGTCTTGTCTCTTCTAATCTTAATACCGTCATAGGCTCTCATGGGCATTCTAGGCAGATACCCAGGAAAGGTAACAATGACACTATACAATCCTTCCAAAATTCCAGATTCTGAAGAAGAAAAGGAGAGAAACGCGATTTTGTTTAAACTATATTTATTCAATTCAAATTACATAGTTACACGAAAAGTACAATATAACATGGTATAGGATCTGACGGTAAGCGAAAACGCTTATATCAAAGTCATCTCCTGAAACGCGATTTAATGACCATAGATAAATCTTAGAATTTAGAAGAGTCTCTGTCTTCTAATATATCAGCGTACCTTTACCAAAGTAAAGAGTCGCAAAAATATACCACTTATGGTGCAATTGTATAGTCGTCTTTGGACAAACTAATATGGAAAAAATGGAACTTTTCCGTGTTGCAGTAAAAGTATTTTTTTTTTGTCAATCCGGTTTAGGTATATTGTTCAGTTTAAGAGCAAGCAACATTTTCGTTATTACTTTTTGCATGCTCTTCCGGGGTAAAAACTACGAGTGAATTCCTTACTTAAAGAATTTACGTTTCTTCCTTCTTCTTATTTGGGTATGGCAAGTGGAGTGTGTTTTGTGATTGATACATATCATGTGACTTCCAACAATGTGGCACTTTTGTCACGTGACATTCAGATCATCCGGTTCATTTATACAGAGTAATCAGATGCCTCACCACAAGCTCAATGGGTCGTGCCACTTCCACTGAAGGCTGAGGTAACAAGCAAAAGTTCCGATCAGGGCGCACTTTCAGTGAGTCTGATAAGAGCCTTTGCTCGCTACCATTGCCACATTGTTGGAAATCACATGAGATGGCTCATTTATAGTTATCATAAATGAGCCGCGACGCGAGAAAACCAACAATGTGGTTGTGCGCCCAGCGCAGACTCAGATCAGCCTGGGCATCCGCCCAGTCTGATCAGAGTCTTCGCTGTCCGCATGAAGGTAGCTTAGACGCTTAGCTACCCTTTAAGCGCTTCGCAAAGAGTCTGATCAGATTGGGCTGATGCCTAGGCTCATCTGAGTCTGTGCAGGGCGCACAACCACATTGTTGGTTTTCTCGTGTCGCGGCTCAAATACTAACCGTGTGCAAGTGTCTCAGCTTTACGAGCCTGCACCAAGCCGGTGATTTAAATACGCATATTTATGGTGGCTGGATTGTTCCATTTCGTCTTTTCGTCTTGTCGCCGCGAAAAGACGCCACGCGAGAAGACGAAAAGACGCCAAACAAAAAGACGAAAAAAACACGCCAAGCGAAAAGACGAAATAACGCCATGCGAGAAGACGAAACCCGCCACGCGAAAATACGAAATTTCAGCACGAAAAGACGAAAAAACGCCATGAGAAAAGACGCCATTTGAAACTATTGTTTTGTCGTCTTTTCGCGTTGCGTCTTTTCGGCTTTTCGCCTTGCTTCTCTTCGCCTTTTTGCATGGCGTTATTTCGTCTTTTCGCGTGGCGCTATTTAGTCTTTTCGCATGGCATCTTTTCGTCTTTTCTGCGCGAAAAGATGAAAAGACGCCATGCGAAAAGGCGAAATAACTGTATTGATTCCTAATACTTAGACAGATTGTCTGAGTAAACTGTGAAGACTCATATCAGACAACTGCAAACACAGCCCCTGATGCAGTCTGATCATTGTTCGCACTCAAACGCTATTTGATGATGTTTTTCGACGGCTAAAAATTTTAAGGATACACTATAAAGATTACATGTAATATGGAGTCGGCAATATTTTCGGTCAGTATGGTACCGTTTTGCAATTAAGATGTATAAATATCCTATTCTTATCACAGTTAAGACACTTATACTTAGACTGGTGTTTTTGATTAAACTTTGTAGACCCTGATCAGAAAGCAGTCTGTAGAGAAGTAGGCTTATCACAGTTTGCAGTTTTTGCCACTGAAATGTATTTTTTTTTAGAACATTACCAAAAATATGAGAACGGTCATAATGGTATTTCTTCTGAACGGACAGATAATGAGCCGTCCTTATGTTTTGGAAAAAAATACTCCAAAAAATTTCATCATAAGTATATCTTCGTTTTGATCTTAAACTACCAAAAAGATTGAGTACCTTGTTGACCATGTAATCTCTCGCAAATTATGGAGGGAAAGACGAAGGTGTTAATACAAACACTGAAACATTTTAATCATATTGTATATTCACATTTGTAACTGATTTGAAAGAAACTTCTGACGCATATATTTGAAGGTAGTTGAATATATTCTATAGCTATATCGAGAACTTTACAGTGCATATTCCAAAACGGTGTGTTAATTGGTTCTGTCTCCGTAAAATGTCACAGAAAAGCCAAACGCCACAAAAAATGACCGATGTAAAGTACATGTAAGTTTAATTTCAAGGTGTGAAGTTGGTTAAACTTGAAGGTGGTGACTAATTTTGTGTAATCGTTTTAGCTCACCTGAGCCGTAGGCTCACAAGGTGAGCTTATAGTATAGGCTTGGTCCGTCGTCCGTGGTACGTCAACACTTTTAAACATTAATATCTGCTAAAGTAGCTAACCAATCTTAATCAAATTTCATGTGTAGCATTGTTGAGGTGGAGGATTGATTGCATATAGTTTTGGGACAGATTGGTTTAAAACTGTGGTTACCATGGCAACAAAAAGGTCCTATAGACTCATAATGGAGAAAATGTTGTCCGGGCCCTAGCTTCTTCAATTTTGATCGCAACTTCTTGTAACTTGCAGGTATCCAGGACAGCCAAAACATCTCGGACCAGTTCGAATTTGGGTCAGGTTGGATCATTTTTTTCAGAGTTACTTGCCCTTGAGCGATAAAAAATTTTCCTATAGACTTATAATGGGGAAAATGTTGTCCGGGCTCTAGCTTCTTCATTTTTGATCGCAACTTCTTGTAACTTGCAGATATCTAGGACAGTCAAAACATCTCGGACCAGTTTGAATTTGGGCCAGGTTGGATCATTCTTGTTAGGGTTACTTGCCCTTGAGCGAAAAAATATTTTCCCATAGACTTATAATGGGGAAAATGTTGTGCGGGCCCTAGCTTCTTCATTTATGATTGCAACTCTTTGAAACTTGCAGGTATTCAAGACAGTCAAAACATCTCGGACCAGTTCGAATTTGGGTCAGGTTGGATAATTCTTGTCAGAGTTACTTGCTCTTGAGCGATAAAATATTTTCCCATAGACTTATAATGGGGAAAATGTTGTCCGGGCTCTAGCTTCTTCATTTTTGATCACAACTTCTTGTAACTTGCAGATATCTAGGACAGTCAAAACATCTCGGACCAGTTCGAATTTGGGCCAGGTTGGATCATTTTTGTCAGAGTTACTCGCCCTTGAGCGATAAAATATTTTCCCATAGACTTATAATGGGGAAAATGTTGTCCTGGTCCTAGCTTCTTCATTTATGATCGCAACTCCTTGAAACTTGCAGGTATTCAAGACAGCCAAAACATGTCGAACCAGTTCGAATTTTGGCCAGGCTGGATCATTCTTTTTAGAGTTACTTGCCCTTACACAATAAAATATTTTCCCATCGACATATAATGGGAAAATGATGTCCAGGCTATAGCTCCATCATTCTTGATCGCAGCTCCTTGAAACTTGCAGGTATCCAGGACAGCCAAAACATCTCAGACTTTTTCTACTGTGGGCCAGGTGGTTGGATTATTATCCCCTTGCACAAGGAAGTTATGGAGGGGATATAGGTCTTTCCCGTACGTATGTATGTATGTACATTTGTTAAACTTTTGTCATCGCTCTACATGTAGCTACCTCATTTATTAATCGATTTTGATGTAACTTCACACAAGTATTGGGTATGACATTACCTCGAACGAGTTTACGTTTCAGCATGGTGGGGTCAAGGTCACGATCAGAGTGGCTATTTTTAGCAAAAACTTTGTCATCACTCTAGCGTCTTCATTTGTGGACCGATTTCGATTTAACTTCCCACAAGTGATTAGTATGGCAATATCTTGGACAAGGTTGCTTTTTAGCATTCTTGGGCAAGGTCAAGGTCACAATGGCTATTTATAGAAAACCTTTGTCATTGCTGAATTGCGAAAGTATGTGCACTTAGTACTGATTAACCGCTTAGGAGGTCTAAGGCTGCCCAGGAATAGTGTGGTTAGGTTAACTGACCGTCCCGACATGACCTTAGTTGTTTACCGTGGGCGTTAAGCATCAAATCAACCAACCAACATTATCTTTGACAAGTTCTCATTTCAGCGTTCTAGGGCTAAGTCAAGGTCACAGGGGCTATTTTTACTGTCAGTGCAATTATCTCACCTTCCTCGTAAGCTTATTCTGTGACAAACAGGTAGGCTGAATTTTTCAATTACACCGTATGTGCTGACCGCAAAGTTTCCTTTGTCTTTGATCAGCAACGACTAAAACAAGTTGCCGATTGTGATGAAACAATATTCTCGTAAAATATGAACTTGATATTGGTTTGCATAAGAATACGCAGAATTTAGAGTATAAAGATTTAGATGTTTTTGAGGACGCCGTCAAGTACATTAAAATAGACTTCTACTGACGACTCTAAGATATTTCACTACATGATGGCGGTCTAGCACGTGTTCAAGTTCGGTTAAACGATATGTAAACTTTATAAACGTTTATCACATAAACAAGAACCGTTAACGTTTATCCGTGTTCACGTAGAAGCCCTAGGTGTCAGTAGCGGCACTATTCAGATGAAAGCGGTGCAGGTCAAAAATTAGGTCTCTAGGTCCAATCATAGAAAATCTTAGAACTATCTTGTTTACACTCTAGAGGGCACTGTTTTTATCCAGTTCACGAAACTTAGTCAGACTGTTTATTTTTATGAAAATTAGGGCAGGTTTGTAAGTGGGTCATGTCATGTCAAAAACTAGGTCACTAAATCAGATATGAGAAAAGTTTTGGTCCAATCTTTGTTCAGAATATTTATCTCTATATACTTTAGGACAAGGTGCTCTAGTGACCTTCTTTATTAACCAGTTTTGTTACCAGTATAACTTCACAGCTATATTGGATTTGTTTGACATCAAGATCTGCACTCTTCTAAAACCGCTGGTTTAAAATTTGTAACAAATTAGTGAAGTGACAAAATGTGTCTGTTGACAGTAAGATGTCAGGTGAGCTACAGGACCATAGGTCCTCTTGTTCTCACATGGTGTCCTTGGTTTGATCTGGGATTAAATTGTGTCAGTTCCTGAGAATTTTCCTACTTACTTTAAATGGTGCTGCTCCAAAACAAGGTGTTTGGGTTAAGTAGCGGCCTTCTAACTCACGAGACATCATAGTGAAACATATACCGTATTATTCATACTAAACGCCCTAGGTTTAATAAATGCCTCTCTCACCACGTCTCTTTTCAACAAATGATTTTATACTGACTGACCTTTGATTGCTTCTCTCGAGGACGTTGCTGTTCCTAATGAGGTCGACTTTTCAAGAAAATAATTTGCAGTAAATAGAGCAAATTATCTCCTTTAAGAGCTGATCCCTACAGAGAAGGGAGGCAAAAATAGGATAAACGAAGACCTGCTTCGCCTAAGAGTATATCTATTCATCTTAAAATAAGGTCTAAAGAGTAAAAATAAAATCTAAAATAGTTCCTTCAAGAGCAGAGAACACATTTAAAAGAAGGAACATGGGCCATACTTTTACTTAATACTATTTATAATTTCTATTTGGCAACTCTTTAGGCTCAGAATAACGCCCCGGCCTTTCGTAAAATGCAACGCCCCCGGAGCCGTTTAATAGGATCAACACGCTAAAACTCTTCAAAAACGTCGATGAAATAATTCTGAGGCTGAATGCAATGCAAGCCAAAGCTAGAGAAAGTTAAACTGTCCAATCAAAGTCATAAGTGGTCAGGCGCCGAACTTTTGTGACAAATGAATGGGGGTACCGTCATTTAGCCTTAGGCCCTACTCATCGTCTTGCAATCGAAGTGAAAAGCAAAGTTTTCAGCCGTGATAGAATAAACCATTATGCATGCACCATATGTGACAGTGTCTGGCATTTTGAGCCTTATGGAGCGAAAATCGGACATTTGCTTTTAACATTTTCATATTTATTAGTGCTTTCAGAATAGATTTTGAGAAGCACAGAGAAATGAGGCTAAGGTTTACTGCAAAAGCAAATGAAATTCACACCCACCCGAATTTTTGTTTTCGTTTCACTGATTGGATACACTGTGGTTCGTGACATCTCTTTTCAAAGATCTATAATGGGAACATTCTTAAAGTCTCCATAGTCCTATCAAAGGTAAAAACCGTCAAATTACAAATCATTATGAAACCTGAACAGCCTTCAGAATTGATGAAAATATGTCGGTTGGTGTGCTTTTTTGTAGCATATAACTGGCAAAAAAAAGGAACAAGGTATAAGTCTCTCCATAAAAATACGGGTTTCGTCTCTGGTTCCCCGTTAAGCAATGCAATAATGCAACAGCGGCACAATCAATGGGATCCTTGCCTAATTCTTTTTGTACATTGTATTTTTATCACCTGTTAAACACCTGTACCTTATATGTTTACCGTCTGTACGTTGTATTTTTATCATGAAATAAAACTTGTGAAATCGAAAGTAGGTCATTTTGGTTGGCAACTAAAATGACCTAGTTATTTTTTCAAATCTATTTTATGGTAAACTCAAGAACGCTTTGATTTTTCAAAGCCGGCCAATCACGATAATAATCAATGGCGAAACTGTAGTGAGAAGTTTGCAGCGATACCTCACGATAAAATATTTCATGCTGATAGAGCAATGGGGCCTTTAAAAGAGTGTAGATGAAGAAAATTACACACGCCGATAGAAATGTTGAATCACAAATTTCTGGTGACGCTTTAAAATTTATTAGTCAGTGCGCGGAAATACAATTAACTTTACATGCAAATTTTATGACGTCACTTTCATTTCACGTTTTGTGACGTCAACGTCGAACCTCCGCAAGGCTCAAAATCGTAGGCACTGTCACATATTGTAACCTTTCGTTTCAGAGGTAACTATTGTTTTGATTGTAAAATCATTTTCACTGGTATTTTTCTGAGTTTTCATACGTATTCTCCCTAAAATTTAGTTTCCGAAAGGACCTGTCGAAGACATGTTTTAAGCAAACGATAAGTATCATTGCCTCTCTTTTACAAAGAATATGTACAATTTTCAAACAAGTAAAACTTTCTACATGTATCTTACTACGTATGCTGAAATCTTCTTTAACTTATCTCTGTGCAAGGCTCTTTAGTACTTTGACTGACCGCTTTAGTTGTCTGCTTTCTAAGAAATGTGTTTATATGTTGGATAGCTATTAAAATTATTCAAATGCATAAAAGACAGAGATAAATTTGTTTGAGAGTAATTGGCAGGTCACTGGCATGTGTAGGCATAGAATCGCATTACATGCAGGAAAATATAATGCGACGGAGAGCGTAAGCAAATGCCTCAATGTTCACCGACCTCTACGCTTGACAGAAATAATAGATCAAAATCTCATGTTGCCTTATAAAATCTGCATTTATTCTGGTAATCTGTTAACCTTATTGTGTGGATGACACAATCTACAAATCAAATTTTCTTATAAAATATGCATTCTTCTCCACCATCTATCTCACAATGAACCGTTTAAAATCCGCAATGTACGTATTTAACCATATTTGAGCCGCGACACGACAAAACCATCAAAGTGAGATGTGCGCCCAGCAAAGACTCAGATCAGCCTGGGCATCCGCCCAGTCTGACCAGAGTCTTCGCTGTGCGATTAAAGGGTAGCTAAGGATCTAAGCTACATCCCTGCCGATAGCTAAGACTCTGGTCAAACTGGGCAGATGTCCAGGCTGATCTGAGACTTCGCTGAGCGCACATGCCACTTTGTTGGTTTTGTCGTGTCGCGTCTAGATTTTGATTTCTGCCATTTAAAATAAAAAGTGGTGCTTTGCAATTCGTGACTCCCTGTTCGCTTTCTGGAGAATGAACCCCCTCTTAAAGGTGTCTATATGTAGACAAAAATTTGCTTCCTTTTAAAGTTGCTCCCATCGAGAAGGGGGTTTGGGTCGGTTGTTTTGGGTTTAATGGCTCTTTGAGACAGTATTTCAGTCTATATCGAGACATCTCCCAGTGAGAGGGAGAAAGAAAAGAGAAAAGATAGGCAAGAGAAAAAATGGCCAAACAACCCCCACCCGAACCTACTACAAGCACAATAGGCCTTTGTCCTATTTTTATCCTAATCAGTAGGACGCCCCGGCACTGAAAGACCCAGCACCACTGCCGAACCCGTCCACCCACTCGAGAAGAGGAGGGGAAATGAAAATGACAAAACTGGTTCCCTTATAAGTATACCCGTTTATGCTTAGAACTCAATATATAATAGCTCTGACATGTTTTGAATAAACAATTGCTTGTAACATGCTTGCAGACGTTAATTTATCTAAATTTTATGTCCGTATGTTTGAATTGACTCCTGTAATATTATGCCGATATAATATTATAAGACAATAACTACTGTCGACGCGAGATTCTTAACGCAAAATATCTGATAACGGCTGTTAGCAACATGCTTTATTTTACCAATGGGAAATCTAGTCTGAGAACCTTGATGCAATATGTTTTCATAATGAATGTTATGCATTGTAAGTTCATAGCTTTTGTTTACTGAATCGATAGTCTCAGGAGGTTTTGTATATCTGATTAAATCACTTATATGTTAGAACCATGGAGTCTCATGCCATGTTATCTTTGCATATTACGAGCCACTTCTACTGTGTGATGTGTCTAAGACTACGTACATCCCTTCCAATGTTGCAAAGTAATTAGGGAGACGGTGGACAGTAAACAGCGCTACGAAAATAAGGGAAAAAAAGAACGACTAGGGTAAAAACGAAAAAAAAGAACGATCTGCCCTCAAGTGGTGACCAATCCGCAAATATGACTCCGACTATGCTTCAAACTAGGCTGGATTCACAATTGATAATATACTCGAAAAAAATATTAAAGGGTCAAATTTTTTACCCCGCGATTTCTGGAACATTTTAAACATTTGGTAAAATAAATCATTTCCACCTTCCAGTTCATTCATTTTACAAGTTTTGTACACATGAAGTTTGAAAATATAGCCTTTATCTTGACCAAGTCCAGACTTCAATTCACAGTACCCTCAAAATCAGAGTTTTTTGAAGTCCATAGGGAACAAATTCATCAAAATTTTCGATTTCGCCAATTCATAAATTTATTGAAAAATTACTCAATAGTCATCAAGTTTAATCATTTTTATGGTCAGCAAGCTATAAGAAGTTTTAAACTCATAGCAATTTTAGAAGTTATTCCCGACCAAACTGACACACTATCAATTCTCTATGGGAATTCAAACAACTTTCATTTTAGGGGTAGTTTGACTTAAAGCTTGACCTTGGTCAAGACAAAGGCTATAGGTTCAAGCTTCATGTGTACAAAACTTGTAAAATGAATAAAAGGGAAGGTAGAAGTGATTTATTTTACCAAATGTTTGAAATGTTCCAGAAATTGCAGGGTAAAAGTTTGACCCTTTAATATTGTTTTTGAGTACTATCGATATGCTGACGAGTAATTATTTTCCTTCCAATGCAACTCATTTGAATGGAAGTAATTTCAACATAGGCAACTGTTGATACCTTCCGATTTTTGCTTCCTGTTACAACTGAGTTAACCTAGAATGTGCTCCTCTAGAAGTAAGTTTTTTTTTCTTTTTATAGTAGATCTTCAGTTGGAAAGACTTTGCCGTTATGTAAAGCAGATTAGTGTAAATGGGTAACAAAAATAGTACACTTAGTGTTACAAGCACCAAATTTGGTAAGCAGGCTCCCAAGGACATACATTCTAGAAACATAACGTTGGCCACCTAAATAAATTCAGGTTGGTCGCCTTGAAGAAAAATATACCTTA
Source organism: Ctena decussata (assembly GCA_963989385.1). Classification (NCBI taxonomy): domain Eukaryota; kingdom Metazoa; phylum Mollusca; class Bivalvia; order Lucinida; family Lucinidae; genus Ctena; species Ctena decussata. The sequence continues at coordinate 46,053,327 of OZ022510.1, forward strand.
TTTTTCCGTCTTCAAAATACACAAAGTCAAGGACTACGCCACATTTAACTGAGATTTGTACACATGAAATTGATAATTTAACCCGTATAAATAACTCATCATGTATTTTAGCATAGCCGTCAGAATAAAAGCAAAACTGCTTCATTATGCTCATGTCGTTTACGATACAAAAATTGTTTACAGTTTTTACCTAAACTGTAGTAAGAATAATGATTTGAAATGGTATTAACTCAGATATATGCGACATCTAATAGCATGAATAGTAAAAAAGATACAAAATGAAATGCAGATAAAGGAATCTGGTGTAGCTTACGTTACCAAAATAATATGATTAGGATAGATTTCAGTAGTCAATGAGTCTGATGGTGGCTTACACAAGTATTGTATTAACCCTTATGGATTCATATTTTAAAGTAATGCTGTTTTAAAGGTTCAGACTGCGTTCAGTTAAAAGATATATCAATGCGCATGTAGTGAATAATTTCGCTTTTATAAAAGAATAATTGATATGTTTAAACTAAGCTAAGATTGTTTGAGAGGCATCACATGGATCATTTACGTAATACTATGCAGTTGAGACCAATAGTATGTTTATTGTCATCCAGAGCTCAGATATGGAAAAATAATGTAACATATCATGAATGCCGAAGGACTTCTAATTGTTATGAACAACATATAATTTATGCAGAAATAATTAGATAAATAAAAATCACGTATTTTGTCAATAAGTGCTTGTGTTGAAGCCGTAAGATGTCGCCAGGGTGTTGTTTTACTCAGCAGATTTTCTTCTTCTCCCTTTCGGGATATTGAGCTCAGACATATTTTTTAGAAAAGGGGTTACGCTTAAGGTGCTCCAGGCTGCATGGGGCAGTCTATCTTAGTTCTTCTCATGCACAGAATCAAACTAAGTCTACTCTTACAAAACTTACTCCCTTTATTTAAAAAAAAGACCGCCCTATTCCAAATAATAATGATTCTCTCATTTGAAGCCGGCAAAATTTGTCCTTATAACTGAGTTCGTATTTTTTACGCAGTCTTTACATAGAATACAGAACAGCATTATTAACTTGTGTTGTTTACATTACAGAAATTTTGGGTCTGGGAGTAATATTAGATGCAGTTTTCATGCAGGCTTAATTATGATGTGAATTGGTATCTACGCCATGTTATAGGAATCGCAAATGTGCAATAAAGAATACATTTATTATATGGCAAAATGCAGCTTACTCTAGCTGGGAACGATGGTATCAGCTGAGACCGCTACAAAGATTCTAGGGAGTCTGGTGATTATACTCAAAATATTTAAGATATTTATGAAGGGTGCAATTAAAGCCTTAAAAAGTTCCTTCAAGAGCAGAGAATACATTCAGAAGAAGGAACATGGGCCAGGCTACGTAGTTTCGGCTAATAAAGCCTCATCAGTGACCCTGACACTATCTGGTGACGCAACCAGAGAAAGGTATATTGTAATTTCTTAATGTTAATTGGGCAGTCGATTCAAAGACTGATTGGACTCAAAAACGTTCCAAATAATATAAAAGATGATGATCTAGAATAAGAGTTTAGAACAATCTCAAATTTTAGATTTCTCAGAATATATCTTCTGATCTCAAAGGACGAAATAAAAATATAGTCTGCACTATGGATGATGTACTGGGAGAAGTTTTACGGCCGCCACACAACACAACACCAGCTGCAGTGAAGTAAAATTAAAATCTTAAATAGTTCCTTCGAGAGGAGAGAAAACATTCAGAAGAAGCAAGCTCACACAACTACAATACCTCTAAGGGCAATGTCATATATGCTCCCTATATGTCGCAAGCCGTAATCTTTGATTGCGGCACTCCCTTGAGACCTTTTAATTGTTTCCATGCTGACAGCAGCTTTAGTTACTTTAATACCTTTATCGAAGCTGTATAATCGTCAGTGTGCAAATTCAATTCCGCTAGCAATAAGGTTTCCTTGGATAAGGGTCCCTGTTTTGTAAGTTCAATTTATTAGAGACATCTGGGTAAAACACTGGTGCTGCCTCAGGTTACTTCAGATCTTCCCGCAGGTTATACCAGTTTTAGCTTTTAGAACTGAGTATCATGCCAGGCTGCTAAAAGACCTTCTAATACAACAATATTATGCACATACTATGACCTAAATGAACATGTTTACATATATGTGTATCATTAAGGTAAGCGTAAATATTAGAATCGGTCAGGCATATAATCTTGCAACTAAGACTGTTACAAAGCTTCTGTCGACAATAAGGTACCAGCCAAATTTTCAAGAAGACCTTTGTAAACACTGTGATGCCAGCTCACGTTATTAAATGTTCATATCAATGGACACTGCGGTACCAACTAAGGATATTACAAAACCTTCAGAGATAATACGATATCAATTTTTGTAAATACAGGATTTATACACTGTTTGATGTCCTTGCTTGGATTACTGCAAGAAATTTAGAGACACTTAATGCTAGCCTAATGCTAGTCTGACAGGCAGACTGTCAAAGCCGCTTGTTATAGCAGACATTCAAAATAATGTGTTACCCACCCAAGGTTCCGTAGTGATTTAATAACAGAGCTGTAGTAGTTCAAACTACAACAGGGCTTTGGGTATATGCTGATGTCATAACAAGCATCCTATCACAAGAACATGCGAAAGACTATGGAGCTTTGGTGCCGCACTGTTTTAACAAGATATCTGTGGAGACCGTAAATAAATATCAGCTCTGAATCCTACAAGGTACGTACTAAGATTGTGATACCACCTGAGTTAACTACGACCTTTAGAATATGTTACATGCTGAAGCCATTTTGGAAGCTTTCCATAAAAAAAATCATCTTAAATCTCGACCCTTTCCATGTATTGGACATACTATAATAGCGCGATGCTCTGTATATTTTGATACAATGGATTAGTTTTATTTGTTTGTATAAAATTATGGTAGTTTCTTTTACTGGTAGAAGTAAAGTGCTTTCTTTCATCAAAATAAAGTATTCTGCCCATTTCTCCTTGTAAAAGACCTGGTAACGTAGGTAACATTTACTCTATTCGTTCTGAGGACACAATTTTTTCCTTAAAAAATAACAAAGTACCGTTTCAACAATGGTTAGCCTCATATGTAATTCAATGTCCATTTAGATGAGAATCTGTCAATAAAAGACAAAACTCAGTAGTCTGTTGTCAAACACTGTCAAATTATAACTGTTACACAAAAAAACGGTATGAAACATTTCTCAAGGTGTAAGGGTAAACTTATTGGTAATTCAAAACTATAGGAGTAGACGACAAATGGTACTTTAGCAAAATTGACCATTTTCGTCGCCATTTCTAAAGACGTCGGCCATCTTGAAATTGGTGGAATTTTAGGCTGCCAACGTTATGTTCGGATTGCCTTCTGGCTGATGAACGTTTTTGCAAAAGATGGTGCTTGTATCACTATTTGAACTAAGGACCTCTGACGGTTGTAATGTTAATTTGCCTATAAAAATAGTCAAAATTAAATTTTTGATATACCCAAGAAATTCTCTTGAAATTTGTTGCTCTCAACTTCCCCTAACTGGCCATGAATTTAATTTCTGATTATTTTGCACATAGACTTCAATTTTTGGTGGAAAAAGCCAAATTTTGTAATTAAACGTAATGGAAACAGGAAAAGTTTTTTAAAGATACTTTTCCCCCCGTGCCTCAGCTAGCCACTTTGCATGTATGTGTGTACTATCATAATACACATTATATGTGAGTAGCTTGCTGAGGCACGGGGGGAAAAGATAGTCTACAGCTGAAAAACTGAAAAAGTGGGTGGGGTACTACACCCTTTATATCTAAAAATAGGCTAAAGTCCTTAGTACTGAAAAAATATTGCATAATATCAGTAACAGTAGTATGTACGTCAGTTTTAGCATAGTTATCAATTAAGATTTCGATATCTTAGAAAACCAAATAAATGGACTTATTTTCAGAGACTGAAAAATTCACATACCCCTCTTGATAAAACTGGTCTATGTTAGTCTAGAGGCATGATAATTTTTCAAAATCACCGTTAAAATGTCTTTATAGTACACAAAGCTACATATTAATGCCAAATATTTCAACTTTTGCTGCCCGAGGAAGGTGCAGTAATTTGTCGAAAAATGGGCAAATATGCATTGATACTGTCAGAGGTCCTTTGTCGTGTTTTGGCCATAAGCCGCTACACTAGATAGGAACGCATACAAACTGTACCGCTTTGTAAAATTGCGGAAAAGTCAGAGATGCACCGAAACACCTTAACAGAATATCATTGAAGACATGAACTAATAAAAATGTTAAGACCTTTTTATTGCTTTAAGTTAATATGGAGGAGGCTCAAATTCAGATCAATGCCAGTGGTTATGAAGAATTTATGTCAGGGGCACTGATGTGGCATCTGCCCAGTTTGACCAGAGTCTTAGCTATCGGTAGGGAGGTAGCTTAGACCCTTAGCTAGCCTTTTAGCGCACAGCGAAGACTTTGATCAGACTGGGCGGATGTCCAGGCAGACCTGAGTATTTGCCGGGCGTACATGCCACTTTGTTGGATTTGTCGTGTAGCGACTCAAATGTAGTTAAATACGAACACTGCGGATTTTAAATGGTTCATTGTGGGATAGATGGTTGAGAAGAATGCATATTTCATAAGCAATTTTGATTTGTAGATTGTGTCAGCCACATAGTAAGGTTAACAGAATACCAGAATAAATGCAGAATAAATAAGGCAACATGAGATTTTGATTTATTATTTCTGTCAACCGCAGAAGTCAGTGAACATTAAGACATTTGCTTACGCTCGCCGTCGCATTATATTTTCCTGCATGTAATGCGACTCTGTGCCTACACAAGCCAATGACCTGCCAATTACTCAGAAACGAACTTCTCTCGGGTCTTTTAATGCATTTGAAAAGTTCTAATAACGTTTCCAGATATATACAAATTTTTAGAGAGCAGACAATTAAGGTGGTCAGTTTAAAGGGCATTCCCACGCCTGGTTAACTATCACAGGTACCTCCGCGGTGGTACAGATAATAAGTTGTGACGGGCATCCGGAGCTAGCTGTGACTGTCCAAAAATAGACAAAAAAGGTAGGTATTCGTTTTTTTGTGTGTTTTGTTTTTATTTGATAAAATACATAATAACCAGGGAGGTTATTGAAAATCAAAGAGTGCTATTCGACCCTTATATACATGAAGTTTTGTCACACGATATATCCCCAGGAACTTTACATATATACGGAAGATATGACTTTTGAAGTGGCTCTAAGGTCAGTCGAGAGTACTCAAAACAAGATAAATCGGTTGTTTTAGGTCCTAAATGCACTTTTCTTGGATAAGAATCTGTTTATCTGGACACACTGGCGTAAAGTAAACCTCCTTGCCGAAAATAAATGCCGATAAACACAAAATAAGGCTGGATTCTGTAAAAAAAACTGGAGGTGCCTGTGATGGTATGGAGGTGCCTGTGATGTAAGAACATATAATGAAAACCTGAAGATTCATTGTGGTCGCAAATACTGATATTCTTCGTCTCTAGACCACTGCCTTGAAAGAACCGTTCATTCAACGTCGCAATAATCTATCATAATACGTATATCAAGCATATTTTTGTTAAAAGTAAAACGATAGACAATGATCATGATCCTACAATCAGATCCTATATCCTGCTCTCAAAACCAAGATGGAAGTAATTAGATAGATACATTGACAATAGTTAATAAAAGGCACGCATGGTAAACCGAATAAACAGCTCTTTCACAGACAGGTGGTTATTCACTTACCCCAAATGAAAACAACACTAACTTTTGTTTTTACCTATTTTATTATTTTAAAACAAAACAGAAAGCAAAGTGGGCAGCTGTATAGGTGACCATATTGTTAGAAGACTACAGACAAGCGGACTTAAGAACTCGTAACACTGATGCTTCACAACAGAAATCAAAAGTACAGTGGACTCGACAGTATCGGATCAAGTTCAATAAAACTCCTGTTTTGCTGTATGTGAATGCTTAAAGTATGTATGTTATGACACATAACAATTGCAAAATATCCCTTCTATCTATGCATGTCAAAATATTTACGAAATTTATTCCTTTAAGGGCAGATAGCCTATCGAAACTTACAGAGGGTCTTACGACAGTAACGGATCAAGTGCGACAGTAACGAATCATATGATATTATTTTATAGGACAGTTTCTCGGAGGCATGCTGCCAACCTTCTTAGCTTCAATAATTCTGCTACATAACAGTCGGACATATTAAACTCTTAGAGAAAACTTTTACGGCCTTTCAACGATATTTTTCATGTGGTCCTTCACCAGCAAGGGTTATGTCTGTTAAATAAAAGTCAAATGTATACAAAAGTACAAGCATGCAAACAATTCTTAACCCAGTAGTCCCCTGCGCCCCATAGCATGGAACTACTCAAACAGTAAAAATCATAATCTGCCTTTGTAAAGTGTAGACCCTGATAAGGCCGTAGTGTCTGATCAGGATCAACAAATTTACGGTGATTTTCCGCGGCGCCCTAACGATATTTCAATGCAGTACATGTAAGTGTATAAACATTCAACGAGTTCTCGGGCATTAATCTGAGTCTACACAGTGTACAGATGTCCATCCGATGAAAGCCAGTCATTATTGGGAGGTTCACAACACACATGCGAGCTGATCTCGAATGTTCTTTAGAATCTTTAGCAGAAGCTTAGTTGTGCTACGCATAACCTTCATTATCATATGCTAGCATGTGGGGCGTGGGATGGGGGTGTTTTACAAAAAGGATGTTGTCTTAGATTTACATTGATCCCCTTTGAAAGAAGACACAGCAGCTACTCAGGTAGTCGGTTTATGACTTGTTCTCAGCATCAGACCATACATCCAACATGCAGTTTTCCAGCTGAGGCCTGTATTTTAGTTCAAATTATATAATGATCCGTTACTGTCGCACATCGGTGCCCAATTTTTCAAGTCTGCAGTTTCATCAAATACTGGGAAGTCACAAAAATAATGACTGCCTGCAATTTTAGGGATGCTCGGACACATTACAAAGCAGAATTGGTTTCAATCGCCTAACGACAAAATAGTTTAAATAACCGAAATCTACTTCGTGGTTAACGAGCAACAGGCACAATGGAAGCGCCGCTGAAGAGGGGCCAAGCTTTTCAACAACACTGATTTGTTTCACAGCCTCAGATTTCGATCGAATTTTTCACTCTGCACTGTACCATTGGTCTAACTTGATGACTGTAATATAATGGTAAAAAATATTTGACGCATTTGTGAGAAAAATGGGTGATAACTTACGACTGATCCGATACTGTCGATGATCCGATACTGTCAAGTCCACTGTGTATCATCTCAAAGAGTCGTTGCCCGTTTTGTTTCCATATCTGTTAGTCAAACATTGACGAGTTCTACATAGCTGTTGAAAGTTTACTGCCTAATTCAGTTTTAGAATCGTTATGACATGCGCTTATTACTAAATAAGAGTCAACGTTTTTGTGAATGGTGATGAATGGGATCAGGCGGTGCTGTCTGTTAGTTATTCAAACTCGTTGTTTCTGGAGATGGCTTCTATACAAGCATTACGCTTACCGTCAGATCCTGTACCATGTTGTATAATATTTGATACATGCATTTTCTATGAATAAATATTGTTTACACGACCTCGATAGAAATTGTCGAGGTCACAAGCCATGCCAGCTACACGAAACGTTTGCAAAAACAACAATAGGCCTATTTCGGAAGATGACTTTCATGTAGTAAAAGTGCTCTTTTGTTATCAAATTTGATGAAGTGGCTATTTGGAGACTTTGAATTACACATAATTTACAGTGAGGTTCCTATCACTTCAAAATGCTAAAGGTGTAATGTCGAGAATATGTCACCTGGCCCCGAGGTTATAAAACTTTTTTCATACTCAACTCAGCTGAGCATGAAATTTAAAATGCCCATTAATATAAAATACCAAGAAATTCAGCATTTTTCAGGCTCAGATAAGCCAGGAAGGCTATTTTTTCTGCTCATAAATATTAAATGCCAACAATTGTTGGCATTTTAAGATTTATGAGCAGAAAAAATTTCATGCTCAGCTGAGTTGAGCATGAAAAAAGTTTTATAACCTCGAGGCCAGCTGATGATGCATCTGTAATCCATACGGGTGTGGATTCTAGCGCCAGCAATTCAAAATTAGACAGACTGAATCATTTGTGGCACCTATCACTCCAGTTACCACAAAGTTAACACACATAGCGAGAGTCATACGACACATGCGAGCGACACGCATATATTATGCGTGCTCCGGTATAATGAAATAATCTACGTTGACAGGTATCGCTAATTTGGCTCATTTTACACACCATACGTGTAGCTGGCATGGCGCGTGGCCTCGACAATTTCTAACGAGTTGGAATAAGTCACAGGCAGCACCTCCCGGCCACAGTCATCACCATTCACAAAAACGTTGACTCTTATTTAAGCACGCCTTTCATTGCGATTCTAACCCTTAATAGGGCAGTTAATTTTCCACAACTACGTGCAATTCGTCAATGTTTGACTAACAGAAGCGGAAACAAAATGAGCAATAATTCTTTAAGATGGTGTTTTAGGAATTTTAACATGGAGTTTCATGATATACGCATTATTATAGCTTATTGGGACATTGAATGAATGATTCTTCCCAGGCAGTGGTCTAGAGAAGAAGTACGTAAATACTTCCAGCTGCAATAACTATTTAGCTTTTCACTATATTTTTTTCATAACACAGGCACCTCCACGCCTTTGCAGACATCTCGAGCTGTTGTTTTGAAAAGTCAAGCCTTATTTGTAGTCAATCGACATTTATATTTGGGCAATGAGGTTAACTTAACATCAGTGTGCCGACAAAACAGATTCGTATGCAAGATGCCATTCCGCAAAATGACAATAGCCAGCCATAAGATCATAATAAAGACATGCATACAATATATTCATACTCTATCACCGCAGTTCGAATAATGCCTGAGTTACTGTATTTCAGGCAATGAGCAAGTAATAAAACATAATGGTTACAGCAGTATACTGGCTATGTATCTTTCCATTAGAACAGACAAGGCATGAATACATGGCCAGTTGCCAGGCTATCTGCCACCCTGCTCATTCCTCTGTAAGCGACACTTCCTACAACTCATATCTTACCCTCAAAAATCCTGATACGAAAGACATCTGCACGCAGAAATAAAACGCTTATACATGTACCCTCCATGACAGTCCCATATTTGAGCTGGCATGGCTAAAATGAAACACACAAAAGACCGACCAGAAAGATGGAACGGCACAGCTCACATCGTGACTCTCTGGTCCAATGCTCACGCACTTGAACGCATGTGGTTCTGGCTGTTTTTAAAAGTAAATGGCCACGAAGATGTTATGCAAAAACACTGTCCAATACTAAATGTAATGCATTAGTCCAATGCAAAGCATACCAATTTCTGAAAACTGTCATTGCTTATCATTGTAAACAATGACCAGTAATTAGGAGTATATACTAAAATCTGTCGTCGTTCCTATTTTTTCTCTTTTGTAAAGCGGGTTTAGACATTACAGTATGCTTATCTCTGGCTTTCATCTCCAAATATTGTCAGGGTCCTTTATGAGGCTTAAATAGCCGAAACTTCGAAGTATTGCCCATGTTCCTTCTTTCGAGTGTGTTCTCTGTTCTCGAAGGAACTCTTTTAGATTTTAATTATCTATAAAATGTGTGTTATTATGACGTATCAAAACTGTTCTAGATTAATTCAGTACATTTTTATTAGAAACATATAAGCTGAAATTAAATTCAATATCTCTCTACATTTCAAACGTTCCCAGAAAGGGAACACTGACACTTTAAGAAGTTTTATTAAAGCTTTCATAGGAATGTATTAAATAGGAATCCAAATTAATGCTTTCAGCGTGCTTTTATTAGTCGGAGAGTGCTAATATTAAATCGAACCTGATCTACTTTCCTTGACATTTACAATCTTTATACTCGTAAAAAACCTCTGCATACAAAATGTTGATGTTGTTTTTGTTTTGTTGCTTTAAGTCCACAGTAAACAGTTATGGTCATGTCGGGACGGTCAGTTAACCTAACTACACTATTCCTGGACAGTCTTAGACCTCATAAGCGGTCTAAGCCTGCTCAGGAATAGTGTGGTTAGGCTGAATAGAAGGCTCAGCCACGACATAACAAAACCAACAAAGTGGTATGTGCGTCCGCCCGGTCTGAACAGAGTGTTCGCATGGAGCTAGCTCAGACACTTAGTACTATTTAAGCACAGTTCAAAGACTCTGAACAGACATAATGGATGTCCCAGCTGATCTGAGTCTTCTCTGGACAAACATGCCACTTTGTTGTTTTTGTCGTGTCGTGGCTCATATAAGGGAAAACAAGGCAGTGAACAGCACGCACGTCTGTTTTTCTATAAGTATAACGTTTAAACATCCAAATTGCATGGTACTCATTATATTGTTATATCAGTGGTCCGATACGGGTACAAGATAGCTCATGTTCTAAAGTAACTACATGTACATGAGTGCGTCATGAAAGATTGTGTTTTCCTGTGAAAGTCTTGGTATAGAGCTTTTTTCTTATCTTTTGATTTATGTTTTTCTTGTTCATTTTCCGTACCTTTGTCTTTGCTCAGCTGTAAGCTAGATTTTGTCTAAATATACGACTACATGTATCTCAATTTTAGAAGAGATCATGGATGATTTCTGTCACGACATTTTTACAAATATTTGACAGTGTTTGCATTTTCCTGATTTGCGCACTTTAAGTTTTTATCATATTTTGGTACGAAAATGCTACACTGCAGCCCAACTGAAACGAACAAAACAACTACGTCTCTTGTGTTTTTCATATACTTGTCATTAACGAAGAACCGGGGGCGTATTCATAAAGCCACTTTAGTCGTTGCTATGCGGTTGCTAAAGCTAAATATCTATAAAGGAGAAATTTGAAATTTGAACTATGAAATTTGGTCTGGAGGAACAGTCTTTGTAAGACTGTTCCTCCAGAGCAAATTTCATAGTTGTAGGGAATCTCCTTCAAAGAAATTTAGCCTTAGCAACAGCATAGCAACCACTTAAGTTGTTTTGTGAATACGGCCCCGGATATTGTAGCTTTACACCTTGCCAAACCATTGTGCCGTCAAGTGTTTTGTTGTTTTTCACATAGAATGACCATCCTGAGGAATATTAGCTTGAGCTAAATAATACTGGAATTGGAAGTACAAAGCAAAGTTTTATTTAAGAAATAGATTCTTGCTTACAGTGATTTGTTCCGCAATATATCAATGGTTTGAGGTCAGTCGTGAAGTGGATATATCAGGAGCGCGAACCCCGAGTGATATATTCACCGACGAATGACTGCCAACCAGTGATATACTGGGCAACAAATCACTTGTTAGCAAGAATATGCTTCGATTTTAACATGCAAGAAACGTCGAAAACGTTAGTGTGTCCCTCATTTTTCCCAGTTGTTCGCCATAATTACATGAAGAAATCCCGCCAACAGCTTTGACTGTAACAGAGGCGTTTACATGTATTTCATAAGTTTTTGATGCTAGTAAACGACGTTACACCATCTATTAAAATTAAAATTAACCTCAACAAACGAATCAAAATGACGTCCAAATTGCGCTAAGTAATGTCACGCTTGTCCGCCCAGTGATTTGTCCTGCAATTTATTACTAGACATTACCATTGGCTCTACAGGCGACCAGTGTTAGAATAAACATTCAATTTAGTAAAGTACCAAATCATAAGCCCGAAATCATAAACCATAGAAAAAGTGACAAAACCGAAATAGATATTCAGATACACAGACATGGACCTCACAACAGAGGTGTGATCAGGGGCCGTTTTCACAAAACAACTTAAGTGGTTGCTATGCTGTTGCTAAGGCTAAATTTTTCTTTGAAGGAGATTCCCTACAACTATGAAATTTGCTCTGGAGGAACAGTCTTACAAAGATTGTTCCTCCAGACCAAATATCATAGTTGTAGGGAATCTCCTTCTTTATGCTGTTGCTAAGGCTAAATTTCTTTGAAGGAGATTCCCTACAACTATGAAATTTGCTCTGGAGGAACAGTCTTACAAAGATTGTTCCTCCAGACCAAATATCATAGTTGTAGGGAATCTCCTTCTTTATGCTGTTGCTAAGGCTAAATTTCTTTGAAGGACATTCCCTACAACTATGAAATTTGCTCTGGAGGAACAGTCTTACAAAGACTGTTCCTCCAGACCAAGTTCCATAGTTGTAGGGAATCTCCTTTATAGATATTTAGCCTTAGCAACCGCATAGCAACGACTTAAGTGGCTTCATGAATACGGCCCCAGATCTTCGCAAGTAGTAAGCACTACCTTCCTATCAGAATACTACCGTCATGTCTATGTATCTGTGGAATTAGTCAGTGAAAATGAAAGTCCGGTAATTGAAAATCACTATAAGTCTCGGCTGTGGAAAAGTGATCGTGCTGTTTTTTTCGAATATTTACCAAAGAGATAATCCCCGGATTATCTGCCTAGGGTTTTGCTTTCATTGCAGCCTTTAGAGCTCAAAACTGAAAGATTTTGGTATAAAATGTCTCTAACCAGCTCTTGGTATAAGACAATTGTCCCATACTCATGTCAATTCAAAATGCGATGTTGATTCGAGCGTGAAGGGTAATACTATCGTTGCAAAAGTGAAATCATTGCAAAAGTTTATTATTTGTTACTTTCATATATCATACACATTTCTGCCTCCTTAACAATCGATAAATACAATGCAATACAAATCTCTTTATTGTCATCTCAGTCCATACAATGGCATCATGAGGAATACTGTGATACATGTTATAACGGAGGCATAATAATATTTCGATATGAGAATTGAAATATTATTATGCCTCCGTTATAACATGTATCACAGTATTCCTCATGTTGCCATTGTATGGTCTGAGATGACAATAAAGAGATTTGTATTGCATTGTATTTATCGATTGTAAATGTCGAACAAACTGGAACACGGACATAAGAATTATGATTGACAGGCACGTATATAACTAGAAAAAATGTGTATTTGGAAAATGGCAGTGGAAGTGGAGAAATGAATATCCTAAGGCAAAGACAAGATTATTTTAACCAAAAGCCAAAACATCTTAACCAGATTGTAGAATATATGAAGACGAAGGACACATCAAAAGACTGAATTAAAAATCTACAGCAATACATAAGCGAAACATCAGTACATGTATCACGGAACCCAATATGGAACTTAATGCACGCAATTAATGTTGATTACATGCCTGATATCTGATTGATCTTATTAATGATAGTCCTCCTCGCACTGCGACGAAGCCATTTGAGCCGCGTCACGGGCAAACCAACACAGTGGCCTGTGCGCCCAACGAAGACTCAGATCAACCTTGGTATCCGCCCCGTCTGATCAGAGTCTTCAGTGCCCGTATGGAGTTAATTAGGCCTTAAGCAATCCTTTAAGCGCATAACGAAGACTGTGATCTGACTGGGCGGATGTCCAGGCTGATTTGAATTTTAACTGGGCGCACATGCCACTTTGTTGTTTTTGTCATGTCGCGGCTTATATTTCTTAATTATAGGAATTGACTGCAACGCAAATTGAACACATGCAACGTATATGTATATAGTTACTTGAACCCCATGTTTCAAGCTAAGACCTGTAGCCCAGAAGAATGAGCTGAAGTTCGTTCAAAGGTCAACATACTGCTGTTGAACCTTTTGGTTAAACTCACTTTATGTCCTTGTAAGTTGTAATCTGTTTTCTGCAAGACTTCCGTTTGGTTTTGGTTTTTATGTGGCGCCTGGTCTACAACAGTTGTCTATTTTGTGGTTGCGTTCTTTATATACTTGCATTTATCTTATTTTCTTGTACATGTATAGATTATACAGGAGATCGTTTGGGAACTGTAATTTAAAACATACTTAAACAAAGGCTGTCTTATTAATGACCGTTCTAAATATTTATTTATTTAGTTACCAAAATTTTCTGTATTACCCCGCTGCGGGTGGATGGCGTAAAATCATTCAGCCGAAACTTCGAAGGATGGCCCCTGTTCCTTCTTTCAAATATGTTCCCTGATCGTAAAGAAACTGTTTTACATTATAATTTGACTTCACTGCAGCTGGTGCTGTGCCGAGTGGCAGCCGTACATCACCCATAGTGCAGACTTTATTTCATTTTTATATGCCCGTTTGAAAAACGGGACGTATATTGTTATGGCGCTGGTGTCCGTCCGTCCGTCCTAAACTTTTCGTTTCCGAACAACTTCTCCTACAGTTTACATCCGATCCAGCTGAAACTTGGTATATAGTCAGACTATGAGGTGTAACAGCGCTTATCATTTCGAGATTACGCTTCAATGATTTTTAGCGGAGTTACAGCCCTTTACTTTGTTTTTTTTTTGGGGGGAGGGGGGGGGGGTGTTTGTTTCCGGATAACTCCTCCTACAGTTTTCATCCAATTAAGCTGAAACTTTGTAAATTGTAAGACTACGATATGGAGTAGCGCATATTGTTGGAGGTTACGCTCCCATGAATTTTAGCAGAGTTACAGCCCTTTGAAAAAACTCAACTACGGTAGTTTGTTTGGCAATTCTTTAGCATTCCATAACTTGATTCCTTTTTGGAAAATGATGATGAAACTTAATAGAAATGAAAATGAGGTTAAAACAACATGTCTAATACAAGAATGGTTACTCCCCTTTACTTAATTTTGAGTTACCTCCCTTTGATTATTTTGCTAGACTATATTTGTACACCTCATATCTAACTAACCCTTTTAACTTTTGTTATGAAACTGAATAGTAATGTATATTAGATTGACACAATATGCCTTATATAAGAACGATTGCCCCCCTTACTTATGTTTGGAGTAACCTCCCTTTGAATATTTTCTAAGGCTATTCTTGTGCAAGCAATAAGTAGGCAACCATACGGAATATCTTGACGAAAATTTATAGCCATGTGTGTTTGGTTGAGGCGGTGTGTCTTATATATAAGAATAATTGCTCCCCTTCCTTATTTATAGAGTTACACCCCTTTGATTAATTCTTGGGCAAGTCATTACTAGGTAACCGATTGGAATATCTTGATGAAACTTTATAGCAAAGTGTATTAGGTTGAGGCAGTATGTCTTATAAAAGAATAATTGCTTCCCCTTCCTTTATATGAGTTGCATCTCTTTGCTTACTTTTTTTAAGGCTTTTCTTTTGAGAACCCTTATGTTTTGACTATCTTGATAAACCTAATAGCAATGTAGACAAGGATGAAATGGTGTGTGTCGTTCATGTATTAGAATGGTTGCTCCCCTTTACTTACTTTCAGAATTACATACCTTTTATTATTTCTTAGACTATTTTTGTAGGCACCATTACTAGGTAATACTTGGATGTCTTGATGACACTCTGTAGCAATGTGAATTTGCTTGATACTATGTGTTGAGTATGGGAATGGTTGCTTCCCCTTACTTAATTTTGGAATAAGTATATGCAGACTTCTTGTGCACACATTAGAACCTGTGTCTGGCTGATTGTCAGGGATATAAATCTGCTCACTCAAAAACGGGCGTATATTGCCCCGCTTGTGGAGCTCTTGTTGTCCTTTGAGATCAAAGGATATATTCTGACAATAAGAATTTTTTAAACTCATATTCTGGATCATCGCTTGTTATTCATTTTTATAGTAATCAGGCTTGAATCGACTCCCATATTAAAATTAGGAATAACAGTATATTTCTCTGGCTACGAAATTTGCTCTTGAGGAACAGTCTGAAAAAGACTGTTCCTCCAGAGCAAATTTCATAGTTGTAGGGAATCTCCTTCATAAAAATTTAGCCTTAGCAACAGCATAGCAACGACTTAAGTGGTTTTATAAATACGACCCCTGATTCATAGATTGAAAAATACAATTCAGCATTACTAATAAAATATGTTGTGAATGGCACGACCTATGCATTTAAAGTATAATGACACTGATGCTGATGAATAGTGTCCCATGTTAGATTATCGACGGATGAATTGTTTTGGGTTTAACGGCCCTTTGAGACAGTATTTCAGTCTATATCGGGCTGTCTCCCAGAGAGGAAGAGCACGTTCCTGATTTATCTAAAATTGGAAAAAATCGTGCTGTGGTTTGAAGTGAAATTACATTTACTCGTTTTACACACTAAATTACTGTCTTTTATATTGATTGAGTTGAACGCTGTAATTTATCTTCACTTAGCGGTTAATTTGATCCCTTCGTGTGAACGTTAAATACGGTGCCTGGTGACATTAAGAGGTCATACAAGGGATAAAGGCAACAGCACATATCGTTTGTAAATTGTGCAGTCCGGGGCCTGATGCATTTTTTTTAAGTTTTTAGAGCTTCAAATATAGATTAGACGAAGTGAAAAGATAGGTAATGGTCAGGAATTATTTAAGGAATGAATTTCATTATTCTCATGTTAATCGAAGTGGAAACTACATTGGGTCACGTGCAAAGTGAATGAACCCCGAAGGGGTTCATGTAAACTTTGCTAGTGGCCCAGTGTAGTTTACACTTCAATAAACATAAGAAAAATAAAAGCAGTAAAACATGTACACGCAATTTTTTGTGCTAACACCAGAACGGCATGCACGAATTTATGACGTTGCTGACTTCTAATGAGTATGTAGAGAGCCATTATTTATTTTGACGTCATTGACGTCGCGTGTCTCAACGTGATTATTAAAATGTAAACTACATTACGTTCCATTGGTTTACCATAGGGTTTTTCAGAAAATACACCAAGAATGTTAATATTACAATTTAATCCCACACCATGCCCTCAGAACCAAAAGAAAAAGAAGCACAAACACACATAAAACTTGACAAAAGTTCACACGGTAAATCGCATGATGCCATTAGGAGGTCATGCAAGGGACAAAGGCAACAGTACATAATCGTTTTTAAACTGTGCCACCCGGGGCTGTTAGTCGAAGTGAAAAGATATGCAATGGTCAAGAATTAATACAATTAAATCCCACACCCTGCCCTCAAAACCAAAAGAGAAAGAAGCACAGACACACACAAAACTTGACATAAGTAGCCTCAACAGGAAAATTTTTAAAATTCATAGGAGGTATAAGTGTTGTACATCAAATGAAAGGTATTGACAAGAGAAACACAATGGTGCAACTATTTTTTTGAATCGGACTATTCTACACAGAGTTATGCCCCTTTGAAATTTGAAAGAATCACTAATTTTCTGCCGTATGTTTGATTTTGGTCTTGTGCGATGATATTGTCTTAAATACAATGTAAGGTACACATGTTATATATCAAATTATAGGTATTTATCAGAGAAACACACTTGTTTAAGTTTTGTTTGAATCAGACTGTTTTTGACATAATTATGCCCCTTTAATTATTTTTAGAAAATTGCATTTTTGCCGCGAGCTAGTTTTAATTTTGTGTCATGCCATGCAATTACCCTTATGGTACATAAAAATTATATGTCTTATATACCATATGAAAGCTATTGGTGAGAAACACAACATTCAACAGTACAGTTTTATTCAAATTGGACTATTCTACTTCTAGACAAGAGTTATGCCCCTTACAGATAAAAAATACATTTTTGCCGCAGGTGTTATTTTGTGTTAGGCAATGGCAATTGTATAATAGTTTCAAACAAAGTATAAGTGATATATAACAAATAAAAGGATTTTTTCAAGTGAAACAAAGTGGTATGAAGTGTAAAATTGTCAAGATATGAACTTAAATAAAACTAGCATATAAAAAGGTGACCGCAGTGGAACAGGAATGCGATCCGGAACGGGAACACAGATGACCGGGGTTACTACAATAGCTCTTTGCACTTTGTGCAGTTGAGCTAAAATTCATTGAATAGTTCCCACCTTATACAACCATCTCCAGGTCCTGTACCTCTAGGTCCTGATCCAGTCTATGATATGTGTAGACAGCTTCGTCCTGGTCATACACTATATTAAACCACGACGGAAATCCTGGAACCTAAAAATAAAACATAACATTTGTATAACTGTAAATTTTGACTTGTCTTCAAATGAAAGTACCTGTAAATACTTGTGTTAAACTACTCTGTCAGTTTAAAACAACTTGAAGTTTAGGCCCAAATTCCATATAGTTTGACTACTGATCATCTTAAGCAAACTCCTTTAAGACTGCTTATTTAGGTACAGTCTGATCTTTGATGCCAAATAGTCACTTTCTGCATACATGATCATTAACATAGACCCTGGTTAGCAAACATTTATGAAAAGATGTGCTTAGTGCATGAAAAAGGCTGCTAAAAAGCACAGTGAAATGTCTATTTGTATCTATTATCAAATATATAATATAGAAACTGACAAAATGTATATTTTGTGACGTAAAAAATTAAATATGAGAAACACAACATGCTTTGACAGCTGTTAGCATTATATTGTTAGAAGGCAATGCTACATGTGTCCACCACCATCTAAAAGCTATCATATCAAGATGGCTATAAGATATCAAAATCACTGCAAGTATTCTACATCTTAATTAATATGCATGTACATTTACATTAAAGAGAGGAATTCAAGAAAATAATAAGAATATAATTTTTAATATTATGAACAGCCCCATGACTAAACCAGTCACTTTCAGTTTTAAAACCAATTAAAGCAAACCTTTAAGATCTAGTTTTACCGCAAAACAAACCCATTTTCTTTATCTGAGCTGTGTCATGAGAAAACCGGATTTTTGCGCTAAGACCAGCTGTGCTATAACTACGCATCTGATTAGTGCCTTTGTTTTTGCTAAACAGATGGAACACTCTCTCTACTTTCTTAATCAGAAATTCCAGGCCTCTAGTCATCTGTAGTAGTACTGTACGGTTTGTGCCAAAACATGTCAAAAGACAGATTTCCTCACAACACAGCTCAAACACAGCACCTGTGGAATAATCTTTCCTGGATACCATTCATCGATGAGTCTACCTCCTTCCTGCTTCTTGAAACGGTTTCTCACTCTTTTCCCCACGAGTATGTGTCTTGTCTCTTTCAATACAGCATCTTTCACAAGTGATTATTTAACTAATGTCTTCAAGTTTGTTGACAATTCATTGGAATCCAGAGATTTGCTAGACTTTCTCCCTTTAACTGCCTTTGTAAAGTTGAATATCTGTTTGTTTTCTGTAGTTTGTAGCAATACGTCCTTCCAAATTTAAGCTGTACTTTACTGCTTGGATTTTCTCACGTTCTGTTTCATATGATTCTAACATATTGTCAATCTCATTCTCTGATTGCCATAGACCGTGAATAACCATTTCATTTGTAGTTTCTTCTTGTTTACGAACCTTTTCTCGCACGGCATTTTCTTTCTGAATTATCTTCTCTTGTATTGTTATTTTCCTCCTTTGTTCTATCCCATGAACACGTGCTTTGAATTTCTGCTTTACATCTTTTACACCTTTAGTTGCAGAATTTATAAGCTTTTCTCTTTCTGTCTGTTCTTTCGACTGAAGCCACTGTAAAGTTTTGTTATTGAAAAACATTATACAGGATTCTGCCGCTAGTGTTTTTAGACTCGGTTTGGTCCTCATTCGATGATCCATTTGCCCAAATACACTCTCAGCAAAGCAGGAGGTTTTAGGCACTCCTCTCAGTGCTTCTGAAGTTTCAGGTGTAACATTATTAGTTAGTTTGCCTCCTGGCAAATGCTCTTTAAATAATTTTCTTGAAAGCTGTCATAGAGCAGGCAAAATCACCCCCAGAAACGTCTGAACTGTGTGATCAAAATCTCTAGGGGTTAATAAGGCATGGTATTCCTGATCTTTTTTCAACCGGTCTTCAAAAAGTACCATCTGTCCATTTTGAAACCTTTCAACGTTTGTTGATGCATCTTCAAGAAAGGTAACAAGATGAAGGTATTTACTATTCATGTCCACTATAGATATGCTTTTATCTTTAGACCATAATGGGCATGTTATGAATTTACTAATTAAGCCTAATGCTTTAAAACCTGCTAAATATTCATTGATTTTAATGTCAAAAAGCACTGATTTGAGAAGTCTGTTTTCTGCTCCATAACCCTCCAGAAAACGTGTCACTTGTTCAAAGATAGAAAATAGAGCACTAGCATTTGAAAACAGGATATTGACTCGGGATCCTCTAAATGCTTTCAATGGAACTGACCTCTTCTGGTTCTGCCTCAAAAATTCTGAAACATACACTTTGAAAAGTCCTAAACAGCCACTCTTCTCATCACTACCACTGCCTTCCCCCAAAGCCTTTGCGGCAGTCCGGATAAGTCTACAAGTACCGGGTTCTTGATTTAAAAAAACTTTCAAATACTGGTGCTTTATCCGGGAACAACATATTTTCAACTTCCTTTACGCTCTTTTGTGCTGTTTCAGCGAAGTTTACAAGTGCATGGAGTCCACAAAAAATGCTCATATTCTCCAATACTAACCTTTCTTCTTCACTAAATGTTTGATAATTATAATATACAAGAGGAAGAATTTCTTTTCTGTAGTCTTCTAGTAGACTGTTGAACTCAACCTCAGTGGCCGCCCGATCAGACATGGTTGCTTTTATGTGACAGATGATATCTTTCGAAGTGTTTTCCTCGCCTGACTGACTCACCTCATCAAGGTCACTGAGTATGTCTTTAAACACACACAATGTATTATTGGCAGACTTGGTCTCAATATCTCTAAGTCCAAGGACCCAAAGATTTCCCTCGCTGTCAGCTGCTTCATAGCCCATATATTTCTTACCAAATTTGACGTTTCATCTGTCATTAATGTTGTGTTTTCTTCTTTTGAAAATACCTCACATAATTGTGAATGAGCTAAATGAAGTCTTTGCAGGTTAATTAATAGTACACTGGAATTACATGGAAGTTTATTGGCCTTCATGCCCACCATTTTCAAAACAGATATGATCACATTCGAAACTTTTCCAGCACTGACATTGCATTGTAGAAGTTCATACACACATTCTTTTAAAGAGGGTGAGTACCGTCTCGAGTCTTCGTCAAACATATTTATAATTTCATTGTCAGTATTATTCTCATTTAATGAATCGTTGAGATATTCTACTGAATGTTTTAAATCATGAATTTCCTTTTCTTTTTCTTTTATTAATTGTTTTAAATGCAATATCTGTCCAGCCTTGTCAATACAACAATCATTTGCATTAACTACATTTGTTTGTATTTGTGTCTAAAGTTTTTTCACTTTCTTTGTAGCATAATTTTCTCGCGCAGCTGTACGCTTCAGTTTCAGTTTTGCTTCTGTTAATTGAGTATTTGATATATTCAATTGCTGGATTTGATTACAATTTGTTATATCGGAAAGTACTAATTTTTAGCTCGCCTAAGTACGAAGTGCTCAGGGTGAGCTTTTAGGATACCCTGATGTCCGTCGTACGTCCGTCCGTCCGTCCGAACGTCCGTCAACTTTTGCTTGTGTACACTCTAGAGGGCACAGTTTCAATCCAATCTTCATGAAACTTTGTCAGAATTTTAGTCTTTATAAAATCTAGGCCAAGTTCGAAACTGAATCATGTTGGGTCAAAAACTAGGTCACTAGGTCAAATCTTAGAAAAACATTGTGTACCCTCTAGAGGGCACAGTTTTCATCCAAAGTTCATGAAACTTTGTCAGAATGTTTATCCTAATAATATCTAGGACAAGTTCGAAACTGGGTCATGTCGGGTCTAAAACTAGGTCACTAGGTCAAATCATAGAAAAACCTTGTGTACGCTCTAGAGGAAACAGTTTTGATCCAATCTTTATGAAACTTTGTCAGAATGTTTATCTCTTTAAACTCTAGGC
The DNA here is from genome assembly GCA_963989385.1 of Ctena decussata. Classification (NCBI taxonomy): domain Eukaryota; kingdom Metazoa; phylum Mollusca; class Bivalvia; order Lucinida; family Lucinidae; genus Ctena; species Ctena decussata. The sequence goes on from OZ022510.1 coordinate 46,075,180, forward strand.
CAAGTTCGAAACTGGGTTATGTCGGGTCAAAAACTAGGTCACTAGGTCAAATCTTAGAAAAACTTTGTGTACGCTCCAGAAGGCACAGTTTTGATCCAATCTTCATGAAACTTAATCAGAAAGTTGATCCCGAAAATATGTAGGACAAGTTTGAAACTGGGTCACGTCGAATCAAAAACTAGGTCACTCGGTCAAATCATAGGAAAAAACCTTGTGTACACTCTAGAGGACACAGTTTTGATCTAATCTTTATGAAACTGTGTCAGAATGTTTACTTTCATAAACTCTCGGCCAAGTTTGAAAGTAGGTCCTGTCGGGTCAAAAACTAGGTCAGTAGCTCAAATCGTAGAAAAACCTTGTGTAAGCTCTAGAAGGCACAGTTGTGATCCAAAGTTCATGAAACTTTGTCAGAATGTTTATCCTCATAATATGTAGAATAAGTTTGAAACTGGGTTATGTCGGGTCAAAAACTTGGTCACTAGGTCAAATCTTAGAAAAACCTTGTGTACGCTCTAGAAGGCACAGTTTTCATATAAAGTTCATGAATCTTTGTCAGAATGTTTATCCTTATAATATCTAGGACAAGTTTGAAACTGGGTCACGTCGTGTCAAAAACTAGGTCACTAGGTCAAATCATAGAAAAACCTTGTGTACGCTCTAGAGGACACAGTTTTGATCCAATCTTTATGAAACATTGTCAGAATGTTTATTTCCATAAACTCTAGGCTAAGTTTGAAACTGGGTCATGTCGAGTCAAAAACTAGGTCACTAGGTCAAATCTTAGAAAAGCCTTGTGTGCGCTCTAGAAGGCACAGTTTGGATTCAAAGTTCATGAAACTTTGTCAGAATGTTTATCCTCATAATATGTAGGACAAGTTTGAAACTGGGTCATGTCGGGTCGAAAACTAGGTCACTAGGTCAAATCATAGAAAAACCTTGTGTACGCTCTAGAGGACACAGTTTTGATCTAATCTTTATGAAACTTTGTCAGAATGTTAATTTTCATAAACTCTTGGCCAAGTTTGAAAGTAGGTCATGTTGGGTAAAAAACTAGGTCACTAGGTTAAATCTTAGAAAAACGTTGTGTAAGCACTAGAAGGCATAGTTTTGATCCAATCTTCATGAAACTATGTCAAAATTTTAATTGTCCATATATCTAAGACCTCTATGAAACTGAGTCACGTCGGCTCAAGGTCAAATCTTAGAAAAACTTTCTGTACACCCTAGAGGGCACAGTTTTGACCAATCTTCATGAAACTCTGTCAGAATGTTTATCTTAATGAAATCTAGGTAAAGTTTGAAACTGGGTCGTGTCGGGTCAAAAACTTGGTCACTAGGTCAAATATAAGAACGACCTTGTATACGCTCCAGAGGGCACAGTTTTGATCCAATCTCAATGAAACTGTGTCAGAATGTTTATTCTTACAATATCCAGGCCAAGTTTGAAACTGGGTCATGTCGGGTCAAAAATTAGGTCAAATGTTACTATGGTAAAAATTCTTATAAATCTTCACCAGAGCCAGTGAACTGATTAATGCTCAGGTGAGCGATTCAGGGCCACCATGGCCCTCTTGTTAGTCAAAGCTTCTGTTTTTATTTTTGCACTGTAAAGGGTCTCTTTGAGATTTAGACCTTCGTCTGTTTTAGTATAAGGCCCACGCCTTGTCACATTAGGTTTGGGAAATATATAGACACTATTTATAAAACTATCATATTGCGCCTTAGTACTTGCTCTGCTTAGTCCCGTCTTCAATTTATCTATCTCGGTTGTCAGTTTATTTAATGAGTATTCATAAGATTTATTTGTAGGAACTAAATTTTCACTAACTTGAGTGTTTTTCTGTGAGAAATTCAACACATTTTTGTTTACCATTTGTTTTGAAAAATGTACACTCCTCCATTCTTCTAAAAATCGGTCTCCATTATTTCTGTCTTGCTGTTTTAAAACATTTAATCGGAACCTCAGAATTTCCAGTCCTTGTTTAAGATCATTGTCTTGTCCCAATAATTTGACATTATTAGTTTTTTTAGTTTTCATTTTCAGTCTTTAACTGGTCATTTTTGTGTTGAAGATCTTCATTTTGAAATACAAGTTTTTCATTTTCAATCTTGGCCTTTTCTATCTCTGTCAGTTCTGGTTGTTCAGGCTGTTCAGGCTTGTATTCGTTATACCATCCATGTAGGCTTCCCACATTCTATCTGGGGAGGACATCGGTGATGATGGTGACGAAGAGGCGAAAAGATCTTTGTCAGAATCGTCATCGGTCTCAGGGTTAGCCTAAAACATGCAGTGTTTGTGATAGCCATGCATAAATTGGGATCAACTGACATAAGACCTGCATCACAAAACCTAACTTTTGCATATATGCGAAAAACAAAGCAATAGATCAGCTGCAAAACGTTCAGCTGATCAAACTCTTTATTTTCAGTTTACAGCTGGTACAGTACAACCCCTCCACTTCAAAAATCTTTACTTTCAAGTTGCTAACTATCTTCTTTTGTTGCATTACAATAACATGCCTAAGCATTACAAAGCAATATTTCATGGCTGTAAAAAAGATAAATTTCAGATGAAAAATTGTGATATTCTTTTTGCTAAAACATAGATTGTGGTTACACGTTAGAACCGCTTCAATCTATGTTTTAGACAAAAAAGAAAAAGAAAAAAATTGCATACCGTACCCCTGTTAACCACAGTTTTACTATGTGGGATGTAAAGGTGAGTTAATTACACAAGCATGTTATGCTGATGTGTTGTCCAGTTTATGTTACGATTGTTAAGTTAGTTCCTTTTTCCTTTTTCCTTTTTCCTTATTCCTTATTCCTTTTTCCTTTTTCCTTATTCCTTTTTCCTTATTCCTTTTTCGATTTTCAGGCTCATAGAACTTTGCGAAACTGTGCCAGAGAAGATTCGCATATAGCACATTCATGATCATTCTTACTTCTAAGAATGATGGTATAGATTTCCAAAGCTCAACGGTTCAAACTGCGAATAAGGCAAAAGGAAATGAACGAAAAATTCCTTTTTCCGTATTCGATTTTCAAACTCATAGAACTTTGCGGACCTGTGCAATAGAAGATTCGCATATAGCACATTCATGATCATTTTTACTTCTAAGAATAATGGTATAGATTTCCAAAGCTCAACGGTACAAACTGCGAATAAGGAAAAAGGAAATGAACGAACAATTCCTTTTTCCTTATTCGATTTTGAGACTCATAAAACTTTGCGGATCTGTGCAATAGAAGTTTGCATATAGCACATTCATGATCATTCTTACTTCTAAGAATGATGGTATAGATTACCAAAGTCAACGGTTCAAACTGCGAATAAGGAAAAAGGAAATGAACGAAAAATTCCTTTTTCCTTATTCGATTTTCAAACTCATAGAACTTTGCGGACCTGTGCAATAGAAGATTTGCATATAGCACATTCATGATCATTTTTACTTCTAAGAATAATGGTATAGATTTCCAAAGCTCAACGGTACAAACTGCGAATAAGGAAAAAGGAAATGAACGAACAATTCCTTTTTCCTTATTCGATTTTGAGACTCATAGAACTTTGCGGATCTGTGCAATAGAAGTTTGCATATAGCATATTCATGATCATTCTTACTTCTAAGAATAATAATGGTATAGATTTCCAAAGCTCAACGGTACAAACTGCGAATAAGGAAAAAGGAAATGAACGAACAATTCCTTTTTCCTTATTCGATTTTGATACTCATAGAACTTTGCGGATCTTTGCAAGAGAAGCTTCGCATATAGCACATTCATGATCAGTTTTACTTCTAAGAATAATGGTATAGATTTCCAAAGCCCAACGGTACAAACTGCGAATGAGGAAAAAGGAAATGAACGAACAATTCCTTTTTCCTTATTCGATTTTCAGACTCATAGAACTTTTGCGGATCTGTGCAATAGAAGATTTGCATATAGCACATTCATGATCATTTTTACTTCTAAGAATAATCGCATAGATTTCCAAAGTTCAACCTACAAACTGCGAATAAGGAAAAAGGAATTGAACGAACAATTCCTTTTTCCTTATTCGATTTTCAAACTCATAGAACTTCGCAGATCTGTGCAATTGAAGATTCGCATATAGCACATTCATGATCATTTTTACTTCTTAGAATAATTATACAGACTTCCAAAGCTCAACGGTACAAACTGCGAATAAGGAAAAAGGAAATGAACGAAAAATTCCCTTTCCCTTATTCGATTGTCAGACTCGTAGAACTTTGCGGACCTGTGCAATAGAAGGTTCGCATATAACACATTCATGATCATTTTTACTTCTTAGAATAATTGTACAGACTCCCAAAGCTCAACGGTACAAACTGCGAATAAGGAAAAAGGAAATGAACGAAAAATTCCTTTTTCCTTATTCGATTTTGAGACTCATAGAACTTTGCGGATCTGTGCAATAGAAGATTTGCATATTGCACATTCATGATCTTTTTTACTTCTAAGAATAATGGTATAGATATCTTAAGCTCAACGGTTCAAACTGCGAATAAGGAAAAAAGGAAATGAACAAAAAATTCCTTTTTCCTTATTCGATTTTCAAACTCATAGAACTTTGTGGACATGTGCAATTCCTGGGCAGACTTAGACCTCCTAAGCCTTAACCAGTACTAAGTGAATTTACCAGCGTGACGTACATTGTCGTTCATGGTCTGCTTCCTTTCTAACCAGCCGGACCGTGTAGCGCAATCGATAGGGCACCTGACTCATAAGTCAGAGGTCCTGGGTTCACAACCCGGTCTGGCCGCATACTTTCGTTTCTCCTTCCGCTGATACAAGAAGGGCAGTTGTCAGTTATTGGCGAAAGTATGTGCACTTAGTACTGGTTAACCGCGTAGGAGGTGCCCAAGAATAGTGTAGTTAGGTTAACTGACCGTCCCGACATGACCGTAGCTGTTTACCGAGGACATTAAGCATCAAATCAATCAATCAATCCTTTCTAACCTTAGCTAGAAGCACATGTTTACCTTCCTGGTATATTGAAATATCATAACTTCCCTTCGTTATTCAAAATATAGAGAATGTGGATACAAGAAAATAATAAAAAATTAATAATAAAAAACAGTTCAACGTCTTTTATATGTTTACCGGATTATTCTCTATCCAGTCTAGTCCATCCCATAACCTTGTGAGGTCGTTGGGGCACCACAGATGACTCTGCAACAATCTCTCTCCACCTGGTTCTGTTTTCAGCTGTCCTTGTTGTGTTAGTAAAGTCCATCCCTGTCCGCTCTTTAATATTGTCCTCCCTTCGCTTCTTCTGTCTGTCTCTTCTTTTTTACTTTCACTGTGCCCTGTAGGATCGTCTTTGCTAAGCTAGAAGACCTTGAGATGTGGCCAACCACCTTAGATTTCGTTTCTTGACCAAGGTCATGAGTTCATGTTCTCCGATAGCTGCTTGGATCTTTCTGCCACCTGTCACGGTTCCCAACTTCTGTCCTTTTAACTTGATCTCTCTTTGGATGCCATCGGTGTTATTTGTCATCAGTTTGGGGTTTTTCAGCACCTATCTCCATTTTGTACCTTGTGCAGGTTTTGTCGAGACCTTCCTCTAGGGTTTCTAGTTCCTGCTCCTCCTCAGCAAGAGCATTAATGTCAACGGCAAACTGCAGATTGGTAATAGTATGCCGACTATGCTAACCTTTCCATCATGTTCTTCAAGAGCATCAGACATGATCCTTTCGAGAAAAATGTTGGAGAGGGTGAGTGAAATAAGGTAACCCTGCCTAATAACTTTAACTGTAGTTCTGAACCATTCTCCTGTGCTGCCATTCATCTGAACTGACCTTGAAACCTAGTTGAACAGGTACTCAATGGCCAGAATTAGTATACTTTCGCATGGTAGTTTATTTTTAAAGCCATGAAGACATGGTATAGATTTTGCTGGTGCTGAAGGTACTTTTCACACAGTATTCTGAGGTTAAAAATCTGTTCTGTGGTGCTCCTTCCGGCTCTGACACCAGCCTGTTCTTCAGCAATTATCTCTTCTACGAAAATACAATACTGCAGAATGAAAGATTTGCCAGGCCGATAACACAGACTGAGAGTTCGTAAAATCTCATCACAGGTTATTAACTAGTCTGCCAATTTTCGCTGCCTGCCGAGACGCTCGTCATTCGTGCTTCTGTTGATTCTGACCGCGTGATTCTGCTTCCTCCGAGAAATGGCTTCTTAATGAGACTGTACGAGTGATTCTGCTTCCGGTCGAGACTCTCTTTAGGAAGCAGAATCAGGCGTTTAGTCTCGGTTGGAAGCCATTTATCCTGGAAAGTGGTCTCGGTAGAAAGCAAGAAGTCGCGGACAGTCTTAGGGAAAACAGAAAATGATGGACAGCCTCAGCAGGAAGCGAAAATTGGCGGATTGGTTTTACCCTATGCTCATGTACACATGCTGCAGGAGTTTGATAACGCGTGATGCGAGAACTATACATGTACCACTATGCTTTGAAGTAAAAATAATCATGAATGCGCTTTATTCTACTGCATAGCTTCGCTAAAATCTATGGAACCCAAAATCAAAATCGACTAAGGAAAAAAGAAATTTTGATTCATTTCCTTTTTCCTTATTCGCAAGTTGTACCGTTGAGGTTTGAAAATCTATACCAATATTCTTAGAAGTAAAAATGATCGTGAATGTGCTATATGCGAATCTTCTATTACAAAGATCCGCAAAGTTCTATGAGTTTGAAAATCGAATAAGGAAAAAGGAATTGTTCGTTCATTTCCTTTTTCCTTATTCGCAGTTTGTAGGTTGAACTTTGGAAATCTATGCCATTATTCTTAGAAGTAAAAATGATCATGAATGTGCTATATGCAAATCTTCTATTGCACAGATCTGCAAAGTTCTATGAGTCTCAAAATCGAATAAGGAAAAAGGAATTGTTCGTTCGTTTCCCTTTCCTTATTCGCAGTTTGTACCGTTGAGCTTTGGAAATCTATACCATTATTCTTAGAAGTAAGAATGATCATGAATGTGCTATATGCAAACTTCTATTGCACAGATCCGCAAAGTTCTATGAGTCTCAAAATCGAATAAGGAAAAAGGAATTTTTCGTTCATTTCCTTTTTCCTTATTCGCAGTTTGTACCGTTGAGCTTTGGAAATCTATACCATTATTCTTAGAAGTAAACATGATCATGAATGTGCTATATGCGAATCTTCTGTTGCACAGATCTGCAAAGTTCCATGAGACTGAAAATCGAATAAGGAAAAAAGGAATTTTTCGTTCATTTCCTTTTTCCTTATTCGCAGTTTGTACCGTTGAGCTTTGGAAGTCTATATAATTATTCTTAGAAGTAAAAACGATCATGAATGTGCTATATGCATATCTTCTATTGCACAGATCTGCAAGTTTCTATGAGACTGAAAATCGAATAAGGAAAAAGGAATTTTTCATTCATTTCCTTTTTCCTTATTCGCAGTTTGTACCGTTGAGCTTTGGAAGTCTATACAATTATTCTTAGAAGTAAAAACGATCGTGAAAGTGCTATATACGAATCTTCTATTGCACAGGTCCGCAAAGTTCTATGAGTCTCAAAATCGAATAAGGAAAAAGGAAATTTTCGTTCATTTCCTTTTTCCTTATTCGCAATTTGAACCGTTGAGCTTTGGAAATCTATACCATTATTCTTAGAAGTAAAAATGATCATGAATGTGCTATATGCGAGTCTTCTATTGCACAGATCTGCAAAGATCTATGAGACTGATAATCGAATAAGGAAAAAGGAATTTTTCGTTCATTTCCTTTTTCCTTATTCGCAGTTTGTACCGTTGAGCTTTGGAAGTCTATACAATTATTCTTAGAATGAAAAAACGATCATGAATGTGCTTTATGCAAATCTTCTATTGCACAGGTCCGCAAAGTTCTATGAGTTTGAAAATCGAATAAGGAAAAAGGAAATTTCCGTTCATTTCCTTTTTCCTTATTCGCAATTTGAACCGTTGAGCTTTGGAAATTTAAACCATTATTCTTAGAAGTAAAAATGATCATGAATGTGCTAAATGCAAATTTGCTATTGCACAGATCCGCAAAGTTCTATGAGTCTCAAAATCGAATAAGGAAAAAGGAATTGTTCGTTCATTTCCTTTTTCCTTATTCGCAATTTGTAGCGTTGAGCTTTGGAAATCTAAACCATTATTCTTTGAAGTAAAAATGATCCTGAATGTGCTATATGCGAAGCTTCTATTGCACAGATCTGCAAAGTTCTATGAGCCTGAAAATCGAATAAGGAGAAAGGAAATTTTCGTTCATTTCCTTTTTCCTTATTCGCAGTTCGTACCGTTGAGCTTTGGAAATCTATACCATAATTCTTAGAAGTAAGAATGATCATGAATGTGCTATATGCAAATCTTCTATTGCACAGATCTGCAAAGTTCTATGAGTCTCAAAATCGAATAAGGAAAAAGGAATTGTTTGTTCATTTCCTTTTTCCTTATTCGCAGTTTGTACCGTTGAGCTTTTGAAGTCTGTACAATTATTCTTAGAAGTAAAAATGATAATGGATCTGCTATATGCGAACCTTCTATTGCACAGGTCCGCAAAAGTTCTATGAGTTTGAAAATCGAATAAGGAAAAAGGAATTTTTCGTTCATTTCCTTTTTCCTTATTCGCAGTTTGTAGGTTGAACTTTGGAAATCTATGCCATTATTCTTAGAAGTGAAAATGATCATGAATGTGCTATATGCAAATCTTCTATTGCACAGATCCGCAAAAGTTCTATGAGTCTGAAAATCGAATAAGGAAAAAGGAATTGTTCGTTCATTTCCTTTTTCCTTATTCGCAGTTTGTAGCGTTGAGCTGTGGAAATCTATACCATTATTCTTAGAAGTAAAAATGATCATGAATGTGCTATATGCGAAGCTTCTATTGCACAGATCTGCAAAGTTCTGTGAGTCTCAAAATCGAATAAGGAGAAAGGAATTGTTCGTTCATTTTCTTTTTCCTTATTCGCAGTTTGTACCGTTGAGCTTTGGAAATCTATACCATTATTCTTAGAAGTAAGAATGATCATGAATGTGCTATATGCAAACTTCTATTGCACAGATCCGCAAAGTTCTATGAGTCTCAAAATCGAATAAGGAAAAAGGAATTGTTCGTTCATTTCCTTTTTCCTTATTCGCAGTTTGTACCGTTGAGCTTTGGAAATCTATACCATTATTCTTAGAAGTAAAAATGATCATGAATGTGCTATATGCGAATCTTCTATTGCACAGGTCCTCAAAGTTCTATGATTTTGAAAATCGAATAAGGAAAAAGGAATTTTTCATTCATTTCCTTTTTCCTTATTCGCAGTTTGAACCGTTGAGCTTTGGAAATCTATACCATCATTCTTAGAAGTAAGAATGATCATGAATGTGCTATATGCGAATCTTCTCTGGCACAGTTTCGCAAAGTTCTATGAGCCTGGAAATCGAATAAGGAAAAAGGAAAAAGGAATAAGGAAAAAGGAATAAGGAAAAAGGAATAAGGAAAAAGGAAAAAGGAAAAAGGAATAAGGAAAAAGGAAAAAGGAAAAGGGAAAAAGGAATAAGGAAAAAGGAATAAGGAAAAAGGAAAAAGGAACTAACTTAACAATCGTGTTTATGTTGGCCCTTGTTGAAAAATGCTAAGACAAATTCTGTTGTTATGCAGCTCATTTACACCGCAACCTCATTAAATATTGTTGTTAGGGCCCCAAACATAACTTTTAGTAAAACAATATTGTGCTATACCAATTCAAAAATGAAAAGATTAAAGGTATACTCCCTCGTATTTCATTATGAAATAACCACAAAAAAATTAAACGGATTAGTTGTATGCAACACAATTAAGAATTGCGCAAAATCTTCATCCAAAAAGTCTTTGGTACGGAGGCAGAGACGATATATCATTGCAAACCCTTCTTGAATATTCATAACATTTTTTCGTCATAAATTGATTGACTCCCACATGGGAATAAAAAGGAGTTTCTGCATGCACGCTTTGCATTTTATGAATAGTGGAGTAAATAACCTTACAATAGCATTAATCTCTATTCCGTGCACGTGAGATCTTTTCAGCCAATAACTGTCCGATGTTGATTAAAGAAAGGGCTTAAAATTATTCATCATATAACTTTTCCCTGATTAACCATGATTACTGGGCGTATCCAGTATTCGTTTTTGGCGGGATTGACGACCCGCTATTCCCGCGTTTTTATAAATTTTTATAAATTCTCCTACTTTCAGTGACCGGCACAAATTATAAATTTGGTACATAAAAGTACTTATACTGTAAATCATTTTTATGTATTTGATACGATTTTTCGTGAGAAATTTGAAATTTAATAGAAACATATCATGGCGTATATCTTTAAACAGAAGAATGGCCACTAAGATAATTTTTCTATAAAACCTTTATTTTGGGTAGAACTATTATTTCTCTATATATAACAACCCATATTATAAAGAGGTTAATGCATATAGATCTTGATTAGTTTAGAGTGATCAAGGGACTATAAAAAGATATACAAATAAATTGTTTAAGTAAGCACTAAGAAGCCAACAGTCAGATTGTTATGTATTTTATGAACTGTCATCAAGGTACTTGTTTATGAATAAAAAATGGAAGAAATAGGACAGAAGATATATTAGACAGCAGATTAAATATGATGGAATTAAGAAACTGAAAAAATAATGTTTCAAGCATTTTTTTTTAAAATTTACATGACCCGAAACGAAAAGCGCTAGAGGATTGTTGCTGACAACTCATAACAGGGGCACGAGACTGGAAAAAGGCAGTTAATTGGCCTATAACTAAATACTTCTGACTGTTGGCTTCTATTACTTGCTATATAAGCACTAGGGTGTACTTAGGTTATATTAATACATCTACCAACACCAGGTAAGTTGTTTACATGGGTATTCACAACACACTTACAAACTTCCTTGGGTAATTTAGATCCGCCATTTTGTTGCGCAATCAGCTCTTGTTGCCTCCCTTGACATTTTGTGGGTAGTGTATGCGCATTGCATCCTGAAAATCTTAGACATTATCTACATGTGCGCATTAGCCGAATACCTTTCGTGTACATAATATATTACTTTTTAAACAACGAAAAGATATATTTTCGGTAAACGTTTACCTTAAAATGTAACTTTATATCTGTCTGCTTCGTTATCCACAAAACAACATCTAGACTTGGTTTAGTGAAAAAATGACTTTCTCGAATTTTTCCTGGTTCGCAAATATTTTTCCCTATTTCTCCGATGAATAAACAATATAAAAATATATTGTTGCTATGGTAAACATACTAGTTTTAAAGGTAAACATTAGCCCTGAAGTCACAGTAGAGGTTAAACTGCCACGCGCTTCACTGTAATGTTTAACTTTCAGCCTGTCAGCTTTATGATAAAAGATATTTAAAGTGTCTTATTTATTCTGACGTGAGAAAGGCAATGCCCATAAATAAATAAATGGTATTTAGTTGCATTATCTGCCCCAGTTTTGATCTGAATCTATATAATAGGACAAATGCCCGTAGGGCACTAGTTATCGATATGAGGATGTGAGGATGAAACCGAATCATGGATATACCATCTCCAAGTTTTTTGATCGTGCTGAGAACATTTAAGTTAACGGCGGCATGCTTTGTCATTTAAATCACTGAATGCTTTGGTTTACAGAAAAACTTTTACATACATATAATTTATAAATAATTCAACGGAGTAATAAGGATCTGACATTAAGCATGACGCTTATATAGGTCATTTCGCTGTACCTTTTCACTGTTTATACCCCCATTAAACTAATGTAACAAAGGGGAAACTGGATTAATGTCAAATCTGACGAGGAAATGGGTTTGGCTATCCTGGGCCATTGAACAAACACTCAAATTGCACATAGATTGACATTAAATTCAAAACTCTCGGCCGAAATCGTTTTGGGCGAATGTAGCATATATACGCTTCCTTAGCAACTCACATGGCGAGATCGCTTACTGCGCATAATCGGCAACTGGTTACCGTCCTAGTTTGGTTGGTTTCTGACATATTGACTATACGGAAAGTTTGTATATGCAACACCAGTGACTATCACAAAAATATTGCATGATTCAAGCTTCACATACAGAAAAAAAACGGACAATTTATTAGTATTCTAGGAAATTTTGCTTTATATCTTAGAGCAAAAGCTCTTTCTCGAAAATATAAAAAAGAGAAAAGGTGTATTTTTTTTCCTATTTTTGCTCTAAATCATAGATTGTGGAAGCTCACTAGACCCGCCTTGGTGAGGCGGTTCTAGTGAGCACTTACAATCTATGTTTTAGAGCATAAATAAGAAAAAGGTAGCCTAGTTCTACTTTTTAAATGATGTCGGGTTCCAAGGGTTACAAAATAAATGGTTATGTAATGAGTAATATGGTGTTCTTTCAGAAACAATTTAGTCTTGTATACTGCTGTTAAGGAAGCTAGAATAACACATTCATTTTTGCTTTTAAGTTTTATATGCACACACTTTTACCAAGCTGTCCTTCTGAATTCTGGAATCAAAACAAGTGCAGAGGTTCAGCACTAAAAGGTGACAAAATGGACCCTATATAACCTGAAAACCACAGTTTATATTGCTTCATATGCTTATGGTATTCATTTTGCTAGGATGTCTGTATTCCTCCTTCTGTAGGGTTCACTTAAATTCTTTAGGTGCAAATTTGTATGCTGCTCAAGCCACGAGGAAAAAAACCTAGTCTGTATTATTATACGTATGTACCAACCAGTCATTTGTAACCACAACCCCTCCCCCCCCCTCTACGGTGTGGGGCGGGGGATGGCCGGGCCACAGGCGTTTGTATTTCTGTCCATAAACATGTTTTTGATGCTCTAAAAGGCGATTTGGAGTAGATCGCGGGCTAAGGAGTAGTGCAATTTTTTATTGTACCCCAGTGCCGGGGAAGAGCCAGCGTTTTAATATATGGATTCCTTCCCCGGCGAGATTTTTCTGTTATTCAGGTGGGGCTAAGAGCAGTTTTGTATCAAACAGCTTGTCCCAATTGCAAATGGCAAGGCTCATACCAGGGCCCTGAAAATGAAAAGTCACTACCCCCGCATTATCCTTGTAGGTCAAACGTGGATGCAAATGGCCGGTGCATTAATCTTAAGTGAACACATTCATACTTTAAAATATACCTTTCTTTTCTTAAGAACTGGGCTGCTTGGACCAGGACTGGGTTGATCAGTGACACTCATTGCATAGGTGATTTTTCACTAAAACAAACAGGGTAATATCAAAATTTAGTTAAAATTATATTGTATTTATTATAAATCTGAGCAAAGATTTCACTTTTGATCATGTTACATGTAAGCCCTCATGTGACCAATAGTTAGCCAAAACTCGATTTTTAATAGGTCGCAAAAACTCATGACTATGACCAAAAAAAACCTTCCGGTTTCGGATCATCATTTCGGAACACTTGCGGGAGTGGTACGCATGGGTTAAAATGCTGTTTAAACACATGTTCTGTATATTCAGAGAACATACTCTATTTCGCGAGACTCCTAGCCACTTCTATGCAGAAAATCACGAAAATCGGAGCACCCAAACTTACGCAATTTTTATTTACAATTTTCATTGACAAAAACCTCGCATTTTGTTGAAGGCGCCACAGGGAATGATAGATGGCGTTTTTATCTTCAATTTGGTGCATTTCACCAATGAAATTGTGCTTATTCATTCATGTGACCATAGTATGCAAATGAGGACTGTAACGTGTTATACAAAATGGCGACGCCCATGAATCTAGGTCATGTTTGTTTACCGGAACTTTGGAAGCAATTTTATGCAAATTAAAGATAGTAATACATAACTTAAGAGAGGCTGACTTTAAGCATCGAGCATTAGCCCATAACAGCGTGGAAAGTCGAAAATTACGGATTTAGCTCATATTTTGGGAAATTGATATATACCATGCATGTTTATGTTTCACAAGTTTTTAGCGGTCAGCGTTCGGCCGTTTCCATGGTAACCAGGAGTCAATTTTGAAAATGTCAATATAAAGACCTGAATGTAATATTCCCTCGCTAAAAATTGTACAACAAATATTATCCTATTATTTTTTGTTTGTGTAGTTTGACAATACATAGCTGTGTAATAAGATTACATAATATTAATGTTTTCTGTCCAATACTATCAACGGAAGAGCTTTTACTGGAAAAAATAGACCCAATTTTGAGTGAAAAATAGGGGTTTTATTCGCCTGATATATAAAAATGGCAGTCACGTTTGAACCTAAGGCCATATTTATATGATAGAGCAAGGTTCAAAATTTAAGAATGTAAAAAAATTAGGTGTAAACTCGCAAAGTTTCAAACTTTATTCATCTTTGAAATGTGTCAATGTTGTAAAATAGTAGCAAGGGAGTTAAGTCAATCTGGAGTTATCTTATCTCCCTTGACGATTACAAATGTGCGAACACTACAGGTAGTATCCATGATCTTTCAAAATACGAGATAGTATCTTTAAAAGAATTAGATAACTGTCAACAATGCTCACCATGACCTTTACAGATCTATGAAATAGGTCCATTCACCAAGACTGCAGTTGCAGATATATTGCACGACAAGAGTTCTCCCGAGCAAAACGTCTGCAGAAGTCACGGAATAAAAGAACGGAGTAAAAACATTTTATTTGCAGCAATATGTTTGCTTTTTCTTTATTTTATGTTGAAATTAATAAATTTACTAGTTTTTCTTGAATAAGTTGTTTCCTTGAAGTAGGTAAAACACAATAAAAGGCATTTTCAGGACAAAAAGTTGTGTACGCCTACTCGAGTACAGTGTCGATTCACCGGAGGACAGGCTGAAATTTTGGCAATGTTCTGTGACCTATGATCGTGATACTACATAGAACAGCCAAGAATTAATGCATGAACGACTTACAGTTTTACATCCTTTTAACAGTAGTTCAGTCATATCTTGGCGACTGGAGGAAAAAAGTGTGTGTGTGTGGGGGGGTGGGGGGGGGGGGGGCGTTGGTATGAAGGGCTCTGTGTGTGCAATTGAGACCCATTGGCGGTTGGAAAAATTTACGCCTCCAGTGTGTCTCGAGCCCGGAATTACTAGACCAGCAGGTCAGGGCTTATAAAAGTAAAAAGTATGCAAAGACCAGGAACTGAAACAATCAAAATCCAAATCCAGCCCTCAAACCATAGTTGGAAACAACTAAGATTACAAATAATCAAGATACAGAGAACATATGGCCAACCGAGTGAGCAGCTTGTTCCCAAAAGGTGGCCACTCAGCAACCCAAACCGAACCAAAAATAATAAGAACATACATAAGGTAAAACATCACAGAAACTCTGACACCAAAAACAGGCAACAGAGAACCACAACAGAACTACCGCCTTGGAACGGTCAGTAATGAATTACTGGGGGGCTTAAATCGATTTTACAGGCCTAACCTCACCCTCAGTTTCTGAAGTGGTACAAAACATTTAGTTGTTCGGTTCGCATGATAACCCTCTAACTCGTCAATGAATCATCACGGTAAACACATAAATCAAATTTCAACACCATGAAGAAGCAAAGACGAGGACTCAACAGATACAACGGGCCGTCTGACAGGTGGAGATCCCTGTCCTGCCAAACAACCCCACTGGAAATCTGAAGCAAAAGAAGGTCACCAGTTGAGCCCCGGTGGACCAAGAAACAGACAAAAAGGCTCCGGTCCCAACTGGGGCTCCCGGAACAGCCAAGAAAGTCTTGTAATTTAGATTATCCTGATAGGGTGCCATCTAAAGTATACGTGTCCATGAGTGATTTATTCATCCCATCCACTTCCCTAATTTCATCCACTTTTCTGTAGCTTAACGAGTGAAGCGCGGGCCTGCTAAGCTAGCAGTCCTTGTTCGAATCTCAATTTCTAAAAGGCATTTTTTTTCATAAACATGGTGCCATTGCACACAGTCTTTCAAAATCATCTATGCCTTGCCGCATGACTAAAGTACTGTTTAAAGGGCCATGAAACTACAAACATGCCATTAACTCTTCGTTTTACAGTCTGCCTCCTAAATTTTAATTTTTGGTGCCATATAAATATTTATGCCCTTTTTGTGATGAAATTACTATTGGTTTGGCATGTGATTTTTCGAACCCTAAAAAATTGAGCAAAATGATGCTCAATGCTTACAGTCAGCTTTTCTTAACTCACTCCGGCTTCGCTGTCGAGAATTAATATTTAGCGATTTGCCCTTTAACAGCATGTATCAACCAGCGATTACTCACTGATAAAGAAAAAATATATATCTTAACTAGTACTAAATCACACATTTTTTAACATTTGTACACTCTTTCTCTTCCCAAAGTGGTGATATCGCTAATGCATAAGAAATTAGTGGGTGGGGTATCTTAGCAGCACTTCAAATTTGTTTATTAGAAAAAAATGAAAACCATAAAAGATAGAGAAACCTAGTACTTAACTACTTTTAAAGCATATCGATTCTAATGCAAATTAGGAGATGTATATCAGTTACATGGTTTTAGGGTTGTTTTGAACTGATTTTATGCATTGTAACCATAGAAACAACATCTACAAATACGTTTCTACACCGTTATTTGCAAAGATGGGATATAGCAAGACTCATTATTGTTTATTTGTAGCTAATTCAATCTGGCAGAGTGGTAATTAAGGCAAAAAAGCTAGAAAACTGTTGTTTTCTGTAAAATTGAAATTGCAAGTTTACACCTAATTGTTTTTGTTATGAACTGTACTTATGTTGATGTTTGAAAACATGCAAACGGTATATTCAGGTCAGGCTGCCATTTTGAATAATCTTGATTTAAAAAAGTGTTATTTTCTTAAATTTTATTTTTTCTCCGACCATATGTACTTTCAGTTGCCATGGTTTCAACAACGTGCAGTGGCCGATGCTTTGAGGGTGCAGAGAATAATAATTACATTTAGTCCTAAGCACCATACTAGTCAAGTATTTGATACTTGCATCAGGAGAGATACATTTTCCCTTTGCAATTCTTGAAACTATGTAAAATTTGACAAGCCTAAAAATGTTTGCCATGGCAACAGTATTTGCTTAAATATCTCGAGAACCGTTTGACATATTTCACTAATTTTTTCACCGATCTCCATCTTTCGTCGAGAGCTTTTAACCACGAAATTTTGAGCAAAATACAAAATTTTGAGTTTCCATCCAATGCTCGATGCTTACAGTCAGCTTCTCTTAAATGATTATTTCAGTTAAACGAAGTTTATTATATGTGACAAAATGTTTTTACGATAAATCTCATGCGCTATCGTAGCTAAAACAGCTGTTTCAGTAGTCCACTATTTACATTACGTCAGAAGGGAAATCCCAAGATGGCGACCAACGTTGACAAGCCTAACATAAGTTTATGAACGACACGACGCGCGGTAAACCGAAAGTCTTTTGCAACAGGGCCTATCGGAAACAGAGTTTTATGGTGACTTAATCTATAAATTCAAAAAAAAATTGTAGGTAAGTCTGATTTTTCTGATCAGTTCAGGAAAATAATCGTTCGTTACAAACGTATTGGATATAATATAAATGTAATGCTACAGTCTGCATGTTTAGTGGTTAACCCAATTATGGTTTTAAAAACACATTGCTTCCCTCTTTAACTGCATGCCGGTTGGTCGGGCATCAGACTCAATGAGGGGCCCGACATAAAGCTACTTAATTTAGTTGGTTGGGGCCGGAATTGGCCTTGTCTATTGCTTGGTTATTCGGGGTTTAACTGATAGTTTTCTTTTGCCCCGGTATTTCAGTGGTGGTGTCTGACATCCCAGGGGTCTCTTGGTGTCGCAATACGTTCTTTCCGTTTAGTCCTCATCTCTGATTCATCATAGGCCTTATCTGTGATTTGTTTGTTTCCGGTATTGATTCATTGATGAGTTAGGAAACCTTCATGCAGACCAAACAGCTAACTTAATGTTTCAAACCACAGCAGGAGCAGAAGGCGAGGTTTGGGTCCAGTAAAATATGTTTAAGCCCCCCCCCCAAGTAATATTTTGCTGTCCGTTCCAAGGCAGTACTTCTGTTGCGGTTCCTTGATGTTATATTGTGCCGTGTCCGCTTGTCTAATGTCTTTGGCGGGTTGGTCACCCGCATTGCTGCCCAATCTGCCTTCTGTTTTGTTTTGTTTCGTAACTAAAATAAAAAAAACAAGTAAAAATAGATGTTGATGCTGTTATTGGGATAGCTGAATGACCATATGTTTGGGAAAGAGCCGCTCATTCGGTGTACTGTGCGTGTCTTTAGTAAACTTGTGTCACTTTCAGTGTGTATGTGCTTCTTTCCCTGTTTGTTTTGAGAGCGGAATGTGGGATTTGATTGTATTAATTCCTGATCATTGGCCATCTTTTTACTCGGAAGCTCTTCCGAAACAGGTTGTCATTCAGCTACCCTAATTTAAAACAGCAGCAACATTTATTTTTGCCTATTTTCTATTTTGAATTACAAAACAAAACAACACAGAAAGCAAAAAGGGCAGCCATTCAGGAAACTAGACTGCTTAAGACCGTAGACAAGCGGACATAACAATATGTAACATTGAGGAAACACAACAGCGTTATCGCCTTGGAACGGTTAGTAAAAGATTACTGGGGGTACGGGGCGGGGGAGGGGTGTTAAAACTAGTTTTGCTGGATCAAACCCTCGCCCTCAGCTATACATATTGCGTTCCGTTCTGTCTCAGTTCTCGAAATGTGTTTTGAAAGAGCGATCGCGACTTATAAAAAAGGTGCAGTGTTCTACAGGACTACTTAAGAGTAACTACTAAATTTTCTTTAAATAAACTTGAACGTACAAATAAAATGGCTGGTTTAAATAGTATGGGTGCGCCTTTGTTTTTAAGCCATTTTTACAAAGGGGAAAACTTTCGTCTCTTCTTGTTTGCTCCCCTTGAGATATAAACCCTTCCAAAAGGTAGTTAACGCACAAGGGAAAACTCTGGTACAAGGAATCAACGTCTTTTCCTGAAAAGTTGACCTCAAGAAGGGAGTCAAAAATGAAATGTGTACAGTTGTTTTCCCTGACATTGTACCCTTTCATCATAGCAAAATGTTAACTGATGAAAATATATACTCAGCCAAAATAAAAAAGTATCTAGTTAGATAATCAGAATTATAGACAGTGTATTCTTATCTTCTGCTTTTTCGGTCAGTTTTCATTTTATATAATTTACAAGACATCCGACCACAAAAATGCATTAACATCCTTTTTTTGTAAACTTGTAAACGTTATCTCAAATAAACAATTTCTAGTAAATTTGGCATTTAATTTTGTTTGCACATGCGCAGCAGCTACCCGTTTATGACATCCTAGATTTTGTTCCTTGAGCACTAATTAAATCGCAGCAGCCTGCATTTTGAATGGTTCCTGGCTTTCGTCAAATTTTAAAAATGCTTATGTTGAAAATTATCTCCTTTTGATTTAGAAAACTGTTATTTTCAATGTGCCATAACATCTTTCCTTTGCAAAAATAGAAGCAATTCTTCAATATTGTGTTCATTGTCTTAATGTCTGAATTATTTGATGACTGTTGTCGGAAGAAATTTTTTACATGTTTGTTTTATGATTTGAATTTCCTGTGGCTTTTCCGTGACAATTCGGCAACAATTCGGCACATACATGTAGTATGTACTCTAAGCTATATTCCTTTCAAAAGTAAATACTGCGCTGGAGTGTTGTAGTCTGTATAAAGCTCTCAATTGGATAGTCTAACATGTAATGCAAATAGGTGTAATAGTTATTTCTTTTTAAATAAGTGACAATCCATTTAGTAATTAACATGGCGTAGTTTTACCAAACCATATCCATGTACACTGTCAATGCATGTTCCAAAATTATGTTTCTTCTTTAATGGAAATAAAAGACAATATGTTACACAAGTTACAGTAATGGATAGTAATGAAACGTTAAATCAGTTTTCGACTTGAGTCTAAGCTTGTTTGGGTATGATAAATTCTTACTCGTTCAGTAATCTTCCGCGTTTAGATGGATCTATCAGCTTACACAGAAAGACGGGTATTGACATTACATGTATGTTGTATTTTATGAGTCTGATCCTGATAGTACACCAAATGCTGCAAATCGTACGAATACCATATATCACACTTTAATGCAGCAGTTACACAGAAAAAATCATTAATATACTCCTCGCCAAAAGTTTAGCATATTTCAGCTCTATGGTACCTTTGTTACGAATTCTGCAGAAAATTAGCAAACTATAAAACAACGATATAATTTATGGACTTGGAAAGGTAGAATACTGAAGCATAAGTCTCATGACATTTTGTCCAAAATTATCAGGTAAAAGAATTTTGGCGGGTTGACATTTTTGTGTTAAATAATAGTTTTTTATCTTTGATTTTCTGCATATAAAATGCCGTACTAGGAACAAATGTCGCACGTCAGACAGGAGACCACGGAACAAGTAAGTTAACGACAAAATTTGAAGTGCCAGTATCAAAGACCGACAGTTTTCATTATGACAAAAATGATAAGGTTTTTATAGGAAAAATTCATTGTTAATGATTAAGAATACAAGTATTGACAAGAGTTTCATTTATGTCTGATTCAGAACTGACTGAGAAACAATCAATGTAGCAAATTACGATTTAACTTGTCGTCTACAGACTATGGTAATTTGGTGTGTCAAAAATAAAACTGATGATGTTTTGGACACACTTTAAAAAATTGTATTTTAATTACGGGTGCCTTAACTTTTGTCGTTGTATATCCAAACAGCTGTAGATATTCAAAAATGAAGTGTGTTGTTGTTTTCATTGTACATTACTGCTTCGGATAGGATCCGTGACCACACATTTTTTACTTATAAGAAGTCGCCTTTATTAGTTATTTCTGCTGCTAACTTCACAAATAATTATGCTAAACTTTTGGCGAGGAGTATATGTTAATTGTTTATTTCTTTTTTTTTCTTTTTTTTTTGTTTTCAAACAATCATTCTTTGCAGCATAATAAGTACATTTTTGCAAGTTTAAGAACTAAGCTAGTTCTTAAACTGGCAAAAAATTACTTATTATGCTGCAAAGAATGAATATGCTGCAAAGATTAATTGTTTGAAAAAATTAGTTCATTTTAATACTGTGATATATGACAATGCAAAAAGCTCAAAAACATAAAGAATAAGCGACTCATAAGTTGTATCACGTTATGCACGTATGGCAATACCATGAATACAGACATCCTTCATAAGTGACGAGCATGTTTTATGTATTCTAGTGCTTAATAAACCACACACACTTACAAAATCTAAGTTAGCATCAGTCTCTTAATTCTTCAACTGCAAGCTCGAAGTGTTGCGTACTTAAAGGCGATGATCCTTGTCTTGAGAAAAACTGTCCATAGGCACGTCAAGACTCCAATTCAAATCAGTTTGTGGGAAAGTTGTACATTATTTGACTCGGCTGCGCATGAGCGCACTCCAATTCAGCCTAACTGCAAAGGCTGACGCCTGGTTTTCATAAGACGCTATTCATATACTATGCACAGACATATGGAACGTGATTACGGTTGGGGTGGTCGGATCGGGCATTGGTGCTGGGTAAATTTCAGTACCAGGGCGTCCTACTAATTTGGATAATAGTTGGGCAAGGGTTTTTTTTTTTTTTGGATAATTTTTTTCCTCTAACATTTTCTTTTTTCTCCCTCTCTATCTGGGAGACGGCCCAACATAGACTGAAATACTGTCTCAAAGGGCCGTTAAACCCATATCAACCAGTCAACCAACCAACATTCATAATATGTGTACTTTTATTTATAGAGAATGTTAAGCTGAATCGCCCCAACTCAACGTTTATTGCTATTATGTAGTTTATATTCCCTGCCCCTTGTATTTGTTTGGCTCATTTACAAAAGCGCAGATGAAGCTGATGCTGGTGGTCGTGAGAGAAATTGCACGTTACATTTTACTCATGAATATTCCCAGTAAAACAGAGGATGCTTATTCTGATTCTTTGATGTGTTCCTCCCAGCGGGCACATCTGACGAAATGACGTCGTATTGACGTCGATGTGACGTCATTACGTCAAATCGACGTCAGTACGGCGTCATTTTGGCATCATTACAACACGAGGTACCTGACGTCAAAATGCTGTATGACCAATGTCATTGCGTCGTTATTACATCGTATCGACGTCGGTACGACCTCATGTTCCCGCTGGGTTGCTTCCACATAACGTTAACAAGGAAATAATCCGAACCTGATTGTCAAGTTAAACATGCCACCCACGACAGCAAAAAGGATTTGATTTTGAAGTTAAACATGCCATCCACGACAACTAATGTAAAAAAACAACAACACGAAGTAATAAAGCAAATACAAAGACAATAGAATCGGATAATAGAATGAACAACTCAATCTCAGGTAGGTAGACAAAAAGCTAGCCTTTATCAATCAAAATGTATCGGGGTCACAAACCATATACGTGCGGAACTCCTGAAGGGACATTTCCTTTCCGATATTTATCAGAATAGAAATTGAAACAAGAAAATTAGAACGGAAATCATAACAACAAATATCTCGTTCAAACGACTTATTATAGCGTTTAAACGACATATTATGTCGTTTGAACGATATAAAATAGAATAGAAATTGAAACAAGAAAACTAGAGTGGAAATTGTATGAAGAAGAACAGACTGGAAATTGAAACAAAATATGTCGTTTAAACGACCTATTATCTTGTTTCCTTTCCGATATTTACAAGAATAGAAAATGAAACAAGAAAATTAGAATGGAAATAAAAACAACAGATATCTCGTTTAACCGACTTATTATATAGTTTAAACAGCATATTAAATTAGAACGGAAATAGAAACAACAAATATCTCGTTTGAGCGACGTTTAAACGATATACATGTATTAAGCCGTTTAAGCGAGATACTTTTTGTCTTGATTTTGTCTTTGTCTAATTTTCTTGTTTTGATTTCTTTTCGGATATTTATCGGAAAAGAAAGTAGATAAAAAGTCGTTTAAACGACATATTTTTGTTTCAATTTCTTTTCTGTTTATCTTGATATAATTTCCACTCCAGTTTTCTTGATTCAATTTCTATTCTATTTCATATCGTTTAAACGACATATCATGTTGTTTAAACGAGATAATAAGTCGTTGAAACGAGATATTTGTTGTTTTGATTTCCGTTCTAATTTTCTTGTTTCAATTTCTTTTCTGATAAATATCGGAAAGGAAATGTCCCTTCCGGGGTTCCGTATATACGTTACTTTTTTCCCCTATTTTTATAAAAGTCAAACCTACAACAGAATGAACAAAATAAATAAATAAATAAATAAAACAGGCATAAGCATCCGATAATTGTTCGATGAGTAAAGATAAATTTAAGCAGACAAATTAAAAATCATGTAAATAAACCGCAACGGAGGCATCGCCTTCAACGGTCAGTATTACTGAAAAGTCACTGGACACGTAGGAGGGGTGGGGACTGGGACTGGGGTTGTAGCCGCTTTTAAACCGAACTGAAACCGTCGCCGTAGCGTCCATCGTGATTCTTGCGACCATACATCAAACACCAAAAGCCATACAAAACATACAGGACACCCAGATGTAGAGGCAGAAGCCCGATACTTTAGTGGGTTGACCGCTGGCCTAATGACTTAGCGGTTGCGGGTTCGATTCTCGTTGGAGGCAAACAATGACTAAAATATGAACGCGGTTCCGTTACATACAACTTTTTATTATCTCCCTCCCATCCTGCTGATATGACTGAACTACTGTGGAAAAGGACATACAATCGCAAGTCACCCATTCAACTCACAGAGGAGGGGAAAAAGAAAAAGAAATTGAAATGATCGGAGTAATAAAACATCCAAACAGACCCCAATCAGTGAGACAAAAAAGAACAGAAAATTAAAATGATAAAAAACGTAGTTGTACTGACAAACATGTAATAGGTTGTTCAGATAAATACATAAGTACTTTATTTGAGCCGCGGCACGACAAAACAAACAAAGTGGCATATGCGCCCGGTGAAGACTCAAATCAGCCTGGGCATCCGCCCATTCTGATCAGAGTCTTCGCTATCGAAGCTACCTTTTAAGAACACAGCAATGACTCTGATCAGACTTGGCAGATGCCCAGACTGACTCGTGACTTTGCTGGGCGCATATGCCACTTTATTGGTTTTCTCGTGTCGCGGCTCAATATTTTCGAGGAAAAAGTAAATCAGTTTATTTTTGTTTTTATTTGTTAAGTACATCATGTCAAATAAAAAGGTCAAAATAAGCATTGACATTTCAAATAAATGTCAGAAAAAACAGATATTTGTACAAATATTTTGCTTTGGCAAGTGTCAAATTTGAAAAAAAAAGGTAAAAGTCTAGAAGTCTAAAACAGCCCAACGATAAATACACTGTCTCTTCGACCCAGAAGTAATCTGATACATGATCGAATCACGGAAGTTTTAAAGATAGCGAGGGTTATCATATGCTGTGTCCAAGAAGCAGAAGACCTTTTAAAGTAAAAAATTGCAGTGGCTGTAGGGTATACCTCTTTCAAAGACGTTCAAAAATGTGTTTTTTAGGAAATATACACTGCGTTTGCAGAGTTGTCTAGACATATCACAGCTTAATATTTTTTCGCTATCAGAAGATCTGTCTTTATGATGCTTACCAAAATATGACGTCACGATCAGAACTTTCTGAACATCCCTATTACATATGTAACACGTCTGGTAAACTTTCACAGGTACATGTACCTCCGCGGAGGTACAGATAATAAGTTGTGACAGTCATCCGGAACTACCTGTGACGGTCCAAAAATAGACAAAAAAGGTAGGTATTCATCTTTTTTGATAAAATATATTATAACCAGGGAATTTATAGAAAATCAAAGAGTTCTGTCCGACCCATATATACATTAAGTTTTGTCACACAATATTTTCCCGGGAATTTTACACATATACGGAAGATATGACTGTTGAAGTGGCTCTAAGGACAGTCCAAAGTACTCAAAACAAGAAAAAAAATCGGTTGTTTGAGGTCCTAAATGCACTTTTCTTGCATATCAATCTATTTATCTGGACACACTGACATAAAGTAAACATCCTTGCCCAAATATAAATATCGATAAACTTCAAATAAGGCTGGATTCTGTAAAACACAACTGGAAGTGCCTGTGACAATATGGAGGTGCCTGTGATGTAAGAAAAAAAAGTGAAAGTCTGAAAGTTCATTGCCTTGCAAGTATTGATATTCTTCATCTCTAGAGTACTGCCTTGAAAGAATCGATCATTCAACGTCCCAATAAGCTATCATAATTCGTATATCAAGCATATTTTGTTAAAAGTAAAACGATAGACAATGAACTTATACCATCAGATGCTACATCCTGCTCTCAAAACTAAGATGGGAGTAATTATATAGATACGATTACAATTGTTCATAAAAGGCACGCATGGTAAACTGAATAAACAGCTCTTTCCCAGACAGGTCATTCACCTACCCCAAAATGAAAACAACATTAACTTCTGTTTTTTTAAAGATTAAAAAACAAAACAAAACGCAAAGTGGGCAGCTGTACAGGTGACCTTATTGCTAGAGGACTACAGAAAGGGGACATAAGAATACGTAACATTGATGCTTCACAACAGACATTAGACATCCAAAGCATATCATCTCAAAGAGTTATTGCCCGTTTTGTCTCCATATAGGTTAGTCAAACATTGACGAGTTGTACATAGCGGTTGCAAATTTACTGCCCAATTCAGTGTTAGAATCGTTATGAAATGCGCTTAAATAAAGTCAACGTTTTTGTGGATGGTGATGACTGTGATCGGGAGGTGCTGACTGTTACTGTTAGTCATTCCAACTCGTTAGAAATTGTCGAGGTCACACGCCATACCATTCACAAAAACGTTGACTCTTATTTAAGCGCGCATTTCATAATGATTCTAACACTGAATTATGCAGTTAATTTTCAGCAACTGTGTGCAATTCGTCAATGTTTGACTAATAGAAGCGGAAACAAAATGGGCAATAACTCTTTGAGAGGGTGTTTTAGGAATTTTAACATGGAATTTCATGATATACGCTTTATGATAGCTTTAGGACGTTGAATGAATGATTCTTTCCAAGCTGTGGTCTAGAGAAGAAGTATGTCAATATTTCCAGCTGCAATAACTATTTAGATTTTCACTTTATTTTCTTACATCACAGGCACCGCCACGCCATTGCAGGCACCTACAGCTGTTGTTTTGAAAAATCAAGCCTTACTTGTAGTCAATCGACATTTATATTTGAACAAGGAGATTAACTTAACATCAGTGTGCCGAGAAAAACAGATTCATATGCAAGCTCACTGCATTTAAGACCAAAAACAGTCGATTTTTTTATGTTTTGAGTACTGTGGGCTGACACCAAAGCCACTTCAAAAGTCGTATGTTTGGTAAATATGTAATTTAAAGTTCTGGGGGGATATGACGTGTGACAAAACTTTATGTCTATAAGGGTCGAATAGCCTTGTTTGATTTTATTGATAAACTCCCTGGTTATTTTGTATTTTGTCAAAAAAGAGGAATACCTACCGTTTGTTGTCATTTTTTGACAGTCACAGGCAGCTCCAGATGCCTGTCCGCCGGAGGTACCTTTGACAGTTTACCAGGCATGTAAGGCTGTCATTTATGAATGACAGCTTGTTTATGACCATTTATCCACCTGGTAATGCTCATGGGAATTAGCATTGTTAAAAGACATATAAAACGCAGAGCAAAATTAGAATTTGTAATCACTTTTTTTCTGGCCTCTATTTCTTTGTATGATAATATGAGCCGCGACACGACAAAACCAACAAAGTGGTTGTGCGCCCAGCGCAGACTCAGATCAGCCTGGGCATTCACCCTAAGCTACCCTAACAGTGCTTAACGAAGAGTCTGAACAGACCATGCAGATGCCCAGGCTGACCCGAGTCTGTGCTGGGCGCACAACCAAATTGTTGGTTTTCTCGTGTCGCGGCTTAATTATATTAATATTTGTCAATCCAAATCAGAAGAAAATGCTTTCATTTACTCTAGCTAGACAGCTATCTCACCAGATAACATCCTAACATTATTCAATAAAAAATCAAGGTTGAATCATCGTATGTTTCTATAGCTGGAAATGTCTTGTGAATGTACCGTAATGATGCAAAAGATGGGACTAAAATGTTCCTGCAAACAGTGTAGACCCAGATTAGACTGCTTATGAAGCAGTCTGATCTGAGTCTTCACTGCTTGCCTGCCCGTCGGCACGGTTTGATACATAACCGCATATGAAAATTGACTTGCTCATTTTCAGGCAAATAACAGGAAAAGTTGACCGTAAAATCTCTAAAATATTGGGACACCTTAAATAGAACAGCATGGGGTTAGCAATTAGGGGATAACTGTATTCAAAATTGTCATTTGGGGAGGCAAATCGTCAGTTTTATGGTCGGAAATTTCGTTTTACGGCGACGCGCCAGCGGAGCCGTAAAACGCAATTTGCGACCATAAAACCGACGATTTCCCTCTCCAAATGACAATTTTCAATATAGTTATCCCCATTCTAATGCACTTTTTTCACATTTTCCCTTTTCAAAGTGTACTTCTTTGCAGCCATTGCAACCACTTTCAGCAGCGTAAAACCAAACGTCAGCCAATGAGAAGCGACGTTTTAAAATGACGTCGGATTTGCGACAGGATATCGTAGAATATACTGTCGCAAAATTTTGACGTCATCCAATCAGACGTCGCGTTATATTTATAAGTGCATTAGAATTAAGAAAAAGATCAGCTCTAGCAGTGAATTGTTGAGTAATGATTCACTGTTTGGAGGTCAGTTGTAAAGTAGATCATGTCACGAGCGCGGAGCGCGAGTGGTATATCTACTTACAACTGACCGACTGAACTATTTCGATTCTAACACTCAAAAATGATGAAAAAATAGTATTTTTATTCAAATTCTCCCAACCCTCTTGCCAGCGCGTTCATGTTCCCGCTAATATTTTAAACTATATCTATGATAAATGTACATTTTTATGGCGCTTTTAGAAAGAAAAAGCGACTTTACACCGTCTAACGTCTCAAAACGTCACAAAATTACGTCAGTATTTCTAGTGACGTCAGCAAATAGGCTCACACGCTCCGAAACAGTGAATTGTTGCAGAATAAAAAAATGGAAGCTTTCCATTGCTTCTATAGGCGCACTGTGTTAGAATGCAGAATGACGTCCTAAAGATGTTGATAAAATGGGAAACAGTGTAAACCCTGGTCACACTGCTCCTTTAAGGAACAGTCTGATCTAGGATTGCACATTTTGCGCAGACCTTTCTGTTCCAGGGCTTAGAACGTCTGCGGTAAGATGTCCTTGGTCCGATGCTTAAGGAAAGTGAACGTAGCGGTCCATACTAAAACCTGCGGAGGCGCCGTGACTGGTCCTCGCCTTTCAAAATGCACTTCTTCAAATCTATGAAGCCGTATAATTTAAGGTCGCAATAAAGAACATCTGTTAATAGCACTTACAACGACAACAGACGTAGTGATTCTTGCACTGTAAAAAAATCCGTTTTTTTTTTTTTTTTTTTTTTTTTTTGCTCACCTAAGCCAGTGGCTCCTGGGGAGCTTATGGAATGGTAAGGCTCTGTCGTCCGTCGTCGTCCGTCCACAATTTCAAACGACTTCTCCTCTGAAACCGCTGGGCCAATTGTAACCAAATTTCATAGTTGGCCCCTAGAGGAAGGGGGAACGAAAGGTTGTTCAAATGGTCTTGGTCACATGACCAAATGGCCGCCATGCCCATATATGGTAAAAACCTTTAAAAATCTTCTTCTCCAGATCCAGTAGGTCAATGACCTTGAAACTTGTTATGCAGCATTGGGTACGCAAGTACTACCAAGATTGTTCAAATCATGACCTTGGGTTGACCTTGACCTTTTTTACGGTAAGGTCAAATTTGCTTCCTTGTGCTTTTATACAGCAAAATGCTAGAACATAAGATATCTTGGAAACTGTTGAAGATTTTGCGCTAAAAATTGGTATCTAGAGTCATCTTAATGTGTACATGAAGATTTATGAGTACAAAAGGTCAAGTCATTCTTTGACCTTTGACCCAGAACTCTCATATAATGACAATTTCAAACAATCTCCTCAAAAGCCACAGGACCATTTGTAACCAAATTTCATATAGAGCTTCCAGGGGTTGAGGGAACAAAAAATTATTCATACGGTCCAGGTCACATGACCAAAATGGCCGCCATGCCCATATATGATAAAAACCTTTAAAGATATTCATCTGAAAAACCAATTAACCGATGGCCTTGAAACTTTGCATGTAGCATTGGGTACTCGAGTACTATCAAGATTTTTCAATTATGATTTTAGGTCGACCTTGACTTTTTTTATGGCAATGTCAAATATAGGAAAATGCTAGAACATAAGATTTGTTGGAAAGTTTTGAAGATTAAGGCCTAAAAACTGGTAAATGCA
This sequence comes from Ctena decussata, assembly GCA_963989385.1. Classification (NCBI taxonomy): domain Eukaryota; kingdom Metazoa; phylum Mollusca; class Bivalvia; order Lucinida; family Lucinidae; genus Ctena; species Ctena decussata. The sequence goes on from OZ022510.1 coordinate 46,104,679, forward strand.
GTCATCTTAATGAGTACATGAAGATTTGTGAGTACAAGAGGTCAAGGTCATTCTTTGACCTTTGACCCAAAAGTCTCATATTTAGACAATTTCAAACAATCTCCTCAAAAACCATTGAGCCAATTGTAACCAAATGAAATCTTGTTCAAACGGTCCAGGTTACATGACCAACATGGCCGCCAGAACCAAGTGACCGATGGCCTTGAAACTTGGTCTGAGCACTGAGTACTCGAGTACTATCAAGATTGTTCAAAATGATGACCTTATGTTAACCTTGAATACTTTAAGGCAAGGTTAAATATAGGAAAATGCTAGAACATATTAAGAATTCATGGAAAGTTTTGAAGATTCAGGCCTAACAAAAATTGGTAAATACAGTCATCTTTGTGAGTACAAGAGGTCATGGTCATTCTTTGACTTTAGACTCAAGTCTCATAGTTTGACAATTCCAGACATAAGAAAAAGCCACTTTGCCAATTGCTCAGGTGAGCGATTCAGGGCCTCATGACCCTCTTGTTTACGTAAGAGTAACTGGCAACCAACTGCCAGTCCGTTTCCCGATATTTTTACGGGCGTTTGCCTATAGAACATTGTTGGAAATTACGATATGTCAGTGTAAAGTTTACTGGCCGCACTCGCAAATTTTTATAGTGTTGAAGGACAATGTAACCAAAACAACACCTGTTCTATTCTAGCCTACTCTGCTTGATAATTCCTGCAAGTTTTACGGACGCCCGTAAAAATAATGGGAAAGGGACTGGCAGCTGGTTTCTAGTTATTCTACCGTAGAATCTACGGATTTTTTTACAGTGTGCTACCAAGGACAAGTTTTTGAATACCAGTTAGGTATGTTTGGAAACCAACCTCAGCAACGGCTGGTAGATGAAATTCCTCTTGTGAGACTTTATTTTCACAGCAGCTGGTGTTGTGCCGTGTTGCAGCCGTAAAAAGTCTCCCCGTACATGTGCATCATCATAGAGCAGATAATATATTATGAGCCGCGACATGAGAAAACCAACAAAGTGGTTGTGCGCCCAACGCAGACTCAGATCAGCCTGGGCATCCGCCCAGTCTAATCAGACTCTTCGCTGTCCGCATGGAGGTACGTAGCTTAGACCCAAAGCTACCTTTTAAGCGCTTAGCAAAGAGTCTGATCAGACTGGGCGGCTGCCCAGGCTGATCTGAGTCATCGCTGGGCGCACATGCCACTTTGTTGGTTTTCTCGTGTCGAGGCTCATAGTTGCTGGCCTTTTGGGATTAATGTGAGTTCGTCTCTTGAAAAAGTTTCGCTGAAGCTGATACTAGGGTGTATGGGCAGTGTTGCAACGTGGCATTACTGCACATGAACATACTCAATTAAACCGTATCTACTATTTTCACTTTTTCTATGTGTTCCTCGCTCCTAGAAGATCTTCTTTCAGAAGTTAGTTCATCTTCTCAACAGCTGGTGTTGTGACGTATGGCGGCTTGTCGTAAAAAAGTTCTCCACATTGTCGTGTCCTTTGGGATCATTTGACTCATTTGAGTCAGCTGGAAAACAGAATTCCGTTGAAGCCGGTGCAAGAGGGTGTGGGTATTATTGAAACATTGCATAAACACACCTGTTAACTATGTTTCCAAGGATGTTACGATACGAAAAGAGCTGCTACGAAACGAACGAGAGTCAAGAGTCATAGTACCAAACGACCTAGTCGAAAAAGAGCTGTTACGTGAGTGAACTCGGATTGAACGTCCCACCAATAACTAGGTCATACAGGGACGGGACCTCGGTTTAAAGTCTCATCCGAAAGACCAGAGGGGCGGGGGATCATAGTGTACGAGGGGCGTTCGAAAAGTAATGCAAATGGCCTCATAACTCTGTTTAGGGGAATACTGGGTACAAATGCTATGCATATGCTGAAAATACTGCATTTTAAGATTTTAATGGTAATACACTTTTTTTTCTTTACAAAATCATTCATTTTTGGTTTCCCGTGCCAGTATGCAAGCCAGATTAAAAATAATTTCCGCGATATTTACAGGACAACATTGCCTGGGCATTGTCTTTAAGTAGCAAAAATTAAAACAAATCAAAGACTGACGATATATAAATGACGTCCTACATGTACTTAACTAAAATTCTGCAGTGTCTTTAGGGTATATCTCTTTCAAAGAAGATAAAAATGCGCACTTTTGAAAAAATTACACCGTGTTTGCAGACTTTCCTACGCATGTCATAGCTTTATGTGTCTTTACAATCAGAAGTTCTGTTTTTATGTTGGTTACCGAGAAATTACGTCATTTGCATTACTTTTCAAACGCCCCTCGTAGATTATATATTTCTGATCCTTCTGATTCAGTTTGAAAATAGAGTTCCGCTGAAGCCGATGCTAGGGAGTGTGTGCATTGTTGAAGCATTACATTAATGCACAGAAATAGTCTCAAATCGAGTCTGCTACCTTCGTTTCTTTGATGAGTTCCTTGCTTCTCTTCGGAAAAAATGTATGTGTGTGTTATAACCATACGCCGTTTGTATTTTGTGATATGCTTCTTCTCATTGTGACTAAGATGGATTGAGCTTTGTGAATGGGGCCTTTCCTGGGTATCTTCATATTCACTGGAGCCGCGACAAGACAAAACCAAGAAACTCGCCCAAGCGCCAAGCGAAGGCTTAGATAAGCCTGGTATCCGTCCAGTCTGATCAGAGTCTTCGCTCTGCGCTCAAAGCCCATTCAAATCAGAGTCTTCGCTGTCCGCATGGAGCTATCTTTGACCCTAAGCTACCCTTTTAGCGCACAGCAAAGACTCTGTTCGAACTGGGTGGCTGCCCAGGCCGAGCTAAATCTTCGCTGGGTGCACTTGTCACTGTGTCAGTTTTAGTGTTTCGGGGCTGATTTGACTGAAAATGTACCTGAATGCCAGTCTATTGAACGTGACAAGTTAAGTCTCTAACTTTCGCATATTGCTTACACGGCTTATGGCAGCTTTACGTGCGACACCAACTAAGCAACTATGTAGCCCAGAAAGACTCTTCATATAGCACGGTATGTATGTATACACCATTACTATGCACGAATACGCTTACTTGTCTGCAAATTTATTTATATGTGCGCTAACTAAAGTTGTCAACAAAAGTAAACAAGACAATCGGGGGAACCGATGGATGCCAGTAGTTGCTGAGAATTCGTGTGGACACCAAGTATCTGCTATATGTAATGCAGATTTCATCAAAGGGCCATACTATTGAGAAAAAAAAACATCACACCAAAACATGCAGGTGATATGCTCCTCCACCCTTGATACTGAAAGTTCCCATGAAGTTTGGTTGAAACTTCGAAACGTTTTGCCTACCTTAGTTTCAATTAATGCACTAGTCTTTTTGTGTTCTATTCGTTTTGAAAACTTCAAATATATAAATCATTCATTTGTTTGCTGATAATCTAAACCTGTATTCTTTTTAACTGAATACACTTCACACTAACAGCATAACAGTGAAATAATTAGAATTAAAAGGTTTTTGCAATTTAAATGAAAAAAAAAAGTTTCCAATCAATAACGTTTTTTGTATGTTCTTTTTTTTTCTTGAACTTTAGGCTCAGCACATAAGCCAGTGGTAAAGGGATATACTAGTATGATAAAATATGAACATTTGTGTAAATACGACGGGAACCTGTCTACATATATATTTTTCTGTGATTAGACGTAGGAGTTCAGGTTTCAAGGGCGTTTTTTTCTTTTACATTTTATGCCTTTCTGATCTTCCAAACATTAATTTCATCAGGTGACATACTGTATTGACTAGACTTCTAAGCACTTTTCAAATTCATTTAGACTTACAGGAATCACTCTTATGCCGGAAATTAGCCTGCATTACGCAAACAAATGAACAGCGAAACGACAAACCCAACAAATTGGTATGTGCGCCCAGCGATGACTCCGATCAGCATGGGCATACGCCCAGTTTGATCAGAGTCTTTGCTGTCCGCTTTAAAGGTAGCTAAGGGTCTAAGCTTGTTTCATGTGCACAGCGAAGGCGAAGACTCTGGTCAGACTGGGCGGCTGCCCAGGCTGATCTGAGTAATCGCAGGGCGCACAGGGGACTTTGTTGGTTTTCTCGTGTCACGGCTCAAATGCATTGCGCACCAGAACAAAAGAAAACACATCAAATAAAAGTCGTGACATCAGAACAATCTTGGAAGAGCATCACCCAAGAAATCGTCTTGTCAGATTACTTTGAAAGTAAGCATGTGGTTTATGAGTAGAAAGAAATAAAATCCAAACTAGAGATACATATGGAAAACAAGGGCCACACTATGACGTGGAATGAGGATGAAAGACTTGAATCGCACGGTTTGAACAATTTTCGTTACACAAAATACCCATCTGGTTAAATTGGTTTAAAATCAGTTCGGCGGTTTGTAGGGCGAAGCACTTCAAGATTTTTAATTTAGGCATATAAGTCATGCTAGCCCTTCCCACTGACAGTCGTGATTTGAGCCGCAACACGAGAATACCAACAAAGTGGCATGCGCGCCCAGCGAAGACTCAGAGAACCCTGGGCATTCGCCCAGTCTGATCAGACACTTCGCTCTGCACTGAAAGGGTAGCTAAGGGTCTTAGCTAGCTCCATGCGGATAGCGAAGACTCTGATCATATTGGGCGCACTGCCACTTTGTTTTGTTTTCTCGTGTCGCTGCACATTTGATGACATGGCTAGGCTTTTAAATCTTACGCCCGATTTCACGTCACCTTCAAACATGTTTTAAGCACTAATCAATGACTAGTGTTGCATTATATTCGATAACTAAAAGTTAGTCTGTGTTTTAAGGCGACGTGAAATCGGACCTTAGTATCTAGGATTATCCAAAGAAACCCAACAAATCAAAGCGGGATGAAACACACGATAATTTTTCCTTTATGATAGTTCTAGACTAGTACTAACCATAGGAGTCATTACACAAACGTCAAGTTGCTCGGCTATGACCCTGACCAATATGATCGGGGCCATATCGGACCTACATGACTTGGGACGATGCAAAATAGCGGGGGGGGGGGGGATATGTTACATGTCTGTCATGTGGCTCGATGGCTAATTTGAAAGGGTTTTTCATAGCATACTGTAAAAAAAAGTCCGTAAAACCAGCTGCCAGTCCATTTCCCGTTATTTTAGGGGCGTTTGCCTGTTAGACATTTTCGGAAATCACGACATGGTAGTGTTATGTTAACTGGCCGCACTCGAAAATAACTTTATAGTGTTTAAGGGTCATATGGCTACAACAACAACTGCTGTAATCTTATAATCTATCCTATTGTGCATGATGGTTCCTGCAGGCGCCCGTAAAAATAACGGGAAATGGACTGGCAGCTGGTTTCCAGTTATTTTACCGTAAAATCTACGGAAATTTTTAGAGTGCATGCAAGAGAAACTTTGTCCGAGTATGGACAATATTTTTTCTCCCCTGTGACATTTGAGTCTCTGAGAGGGTCCTGGTTAGACCACGATTTTTTCCTCACCTGCGGAATATACAGATAAGGGTGGGTCTACGGCAAATTCCGCCACATACTGTCTACGACTGGGACCACTACCTGCATTGCTGCTCAATCGTGGTTCCGAGCAAATTCAAAGACGAGTCTAAGTAAACAATGGCGTAGAGAGACATTTTTCTTGCTCTACATTTCTTATGTCTTTGATGTTAACAATCCCTTTTAGTAAAAGAATCATTTAGCTCATCCGAAAAAAGATTGTGATATGATATAAATTTGATAAAGTAGGACAAACATCACCTCATCTTACTATATTTAGACATCTGCTCATATTATACCACCTCCGCTCCTCACATTGCTGTCCTTTTCTCACTGACAAGAAATTACATATATATCTAAACACTGATATATGAACCAAATAATGATTACAATAAAGAGCCGCGACACGAGAAAACCAACAATGTGGTTGTGCGCACAGCGCAGACTCAGATCACCCTGGGCATCCGCCCAGTCTGATCAGAGTCTTCGCTGTCCGCATGGAGGTAGCTTAGACCCTTAGCTACCATTTGAGCACTTAACAAAGAGTGATCAGACTGGGCGAATGTCTAGGCTGATCTGAGTCTGCGCTGGGCGCACAACCACGTTGGTTTTGTCGTTTGCGGCTCAGTCATCTAAATTACCGTAAAAAATCTAAACCTTCGGACACCAGAGGTAGTTTACCGTAATTGGCATTTAAATGAGACTATAGTTTAACAATGCAGTAATGCGTCTAAACGATGAAGGTGGCATGGCAAACAATGAAGACCCTGATCAGACTGCTCCTGCAGGAGCAGTCTGAACTGGGTCTTCAATGTTTGGTCAGAACTATCTGTCCAAATCTTTAGAATTGTTTTTTTTTTTTCATAATTTTTATTTCTTATTATTATTTTTTTTTTTTTTTGTTCATGCATATATTGGTACATGTATATATGTTTTCTTATTTCTTACAAAAGATATACATGTATTTGCAGAAAATCAAGTTCACTGGAATCTCAGTATATTAGGGATAGTCTCAACAGTTAGGTAGGTTTGTGACCTTGACTTGACTTTCTAGGTCACAAGGGAACTTTGCATGTTAAGTATCTCTTTCACTTATTTTGATTTCGACATAACTCTATAGATTATTTCATTTGGAAGAATTACTGTGTTAATTCCAAGGTCAGCATGCCAACATATCAAGTTTTTAGGAAATGACAATCTGAGGAATGCACTGCCTAATTTCTTCCCATCCATCCACAAGTGAATAGTCTCCAATGGTTGGCAGGAGAATCCGCTGAAAACGTCAAACATTTTGTTGAGTGTAGACACCTGTGCATTATTTGTCGGTCTGTTAAAACTGAGAACACTTTCCTTAAATTATAAAGCTTTTAATCTGTCACAATTTTACAATTAACCATCAAAATCGTTTTGCTTTACTTTTACCAGATTGACATTTTTAGACTAGATTGCCATCTCTGCCCTCAAAATGGATATGATGTGATCTTTCTCATGAAATATAATTTATATGCCTTGTTCTTTGTTTTATTTTCTCCTTAGTTCTAAAATATACAAAAAATCTTTTTCTCTCTCTTTGTTTTGTAGTACTTGAAGGTTTATTGCGTCATTACTGAAGAAAATATAATTGTCAATTGGCAATATGTAGAACAATTAAGTTCTTTTTATTTCATGTCAATCCCCACCCACGCCCCCGCAAAAAAAAAAAAAAAAAAAAAAAAAAAAAAAAGAGAGAGAGAAGGAAAATCCTCTTTTTCGTAGTTTCAATCATTTTATTTTTCTTTTTTTGTCAGTCTTATTATTTGGTTTGCAAGGACATGTATTGTTTATTATTAAAATTTCTTATTCAGCAAACGCATAATACTCCGTACACTGAAACAAGAGCTTTGCAAGCGGCACATACATGTAATACGAGGGTCATCCAATAAGTCTTGCAAACGCCGTCATTACTGTTTTATTAATTGAGGTAGGGTTATCAAATTATACCATTAACAGCTTACGTATATAATACACATATGTGCTAAAAATCATACATGTGTCATTCCTTTCTCAGATATTGGAGGGTTTTGAATGCAAAGGTGTAAGCGATACCGGCGGTGAAATTGCACAAACATGACGTATTTTACAAGAGGTTAGGGGAAGAAAATTCCTGCATATATATTTATTATTCTTTCAAATTACAAAAATTCATGTTCTAAAGTAGTCGCTTTATATTTAAGAACTCAAATAAGAGACAATTATCACTTCACATTACCAAACAAATGCGGATGCTATGCAACAAGAGAATATTACAGAATTTTAGCAAAATTTTAGTTTTTGACGTTTACCTCTGGTCTCTTAAAGGCTCCATAGTCCTACTAGTGGTAAACATCGTCGAAATACAAATCTTTATAAAACCTGTACAGCCATCAGAATTGATGATGATATGTTGGTTGGTGTGCTATTTTGTATCATATAACTGGCAAAAAAGAAAGAACAAGGTATTATGAAGGAATGATAAGTATCTCCATAAAAATACTGCTTTCGTCTCTGGTTCCCCGTTAAGCAATGAAATAATGCAAATGGGATCCTTGCCTTACATATTTGTACATTGTATTTTTATCACCTGTTACACGCCTGTACCTTGTATTTTTATCTCCTGCACCCTTTGTTTTTACCATGTAAGAAAGCTTGTAAAATCGAAAGTAGGTCATTTTAGTTGGCAACTAAAATGACCTAGTTATTTTCTAAATCTTTTTTTATGAGACTCAAGATGTTTTGATTTTTTAAAGCCGGCCAATCACGATCATAATCAATGACGAAACTTAGTGAGAAGCTTGCAGTGATACCTCACGATAAAATATTCCATGCTGATAGAGCAATGGGGCCTTTAAGGCTGCAAACGATATTTTAAACAAGGCTCAAAGCTTATATTTTCTCTAATATCTACATTTCAGCACCTCGGAACTATTCTTTGATAACAAATTAATGGCAGTCTAGGTAACACTTCATCTGCTGTGAAAGCCTCTTCTTCATATACTCATTTTATAGATATTTTAGCTGCCCGAAAAACATGGTGATCTTCCTTTGAGCAATAATTATATATATTGACTGACGGCAATATCTTCACCTTTGGTACTGTGCTCATACTTAAGTATTATTTTCCGTATCTCCCAGCAATTTTCAGATATTTACATGGGTTCTGAACTTCTTAAACAGACGATTAGAAGCCACCGCCGCACCCATAATGGTAGTATTCTTTAGTTGCCTAGCAACGCCATTTGCAAGATCATGATGTTTCTGGAAATTATTGGCTGGAAAGAAGGAAAGATGCAATGTAAGAATGTGGATTGCTTGATTCGTTTTTAATTATCATTTGCCTGAAACTCGGCCATTTGCAGGACTTATTGGATGACCTTCGTACCCAGGTTTCAGTGTCATTAAGGAGTTACAGAATCAAGGGCGTAGCTACCTATACGGCAAATACGCAGGTGCGTATTGAAATTTTGTCAAAATTGACAAAATTTCAAAACGCGCCTGCATATTTGCATGCTGAAAATGTATAAATTAGACAAGATTTGAATATCAATTGCCAAAGTGGCTGAAATACTAGCTTTCCCTTCAAGAAGAGAATAAAACATGGTTGTGCGTATGATGATATTACCCCTAGTTACGCCCTTGCAGAATGAACAAGATTGTTTATAGAAGGATGGACAGGCAGACAAACAGGGATAACAACTCTGTCTGTAATTAATGACTGCAATGTTATTAAAACATCTAACACATTAAATACTATTAGTATACCAAACATCAGCTTCCATGGTGAAGCAGCTAATAAGTTGAGAAATGCCAAAGTCAAACAAGGGAGATAATTCATAAACTAAGTAAACTAGAGTACCATTCTTAGTCATAAATCATGCCCAACACAATATACACCACCATAAAGTTTTGTTAAAATATTTCAAACGGTTAAGAAGTTACAGAGTAAAATCGAAAGTAATGCCAGAGTTGTGGTTCATGCTCCTGGTACATTGTTCCATTATTATGCACATTTTCATTAAAATATTTCAAAGGGTTAAGGAAATATAGACTGAAAAGGGGAATGGGCTGGCCTTAGAAAACTAATCAAAGGGAAGTTATTCCAAAACTAAGTAAGGGGGAACAACCATTCTTATATGTTACACTCCGTCTTGTAATCATGCACATTGCTATAAAGTTCCATCAAGATATTCCAAATGGTTACTAAGTTATTGAATACACAAGATTAGTATACACAAAAATAGCCTAAAATCTAATCAAAGGGATGCCACTCCAAAACAAAGAAAGGGAGAGCAACCATTGTTATACGCAACACATTGATTGATCTTCATACACATTGCTATGAAGTTTCATAAAAATATCCCAAACGGTTATCTAGTTATGGCGCGTACAAGACTAGTAGGGTAAAAATAATCGAAGGGGCATAATTTGGAAACTTCCAAGAAAGGGGGTGCAACCAGTACTGTACGCGACACTAATATATATGCTTAAAAATTTCATGAAGAGATCTCAAACGGCTACTGAGATATGGTGCGCACAAGAATGTTGACGGACGAACGGACGGTCGGACAGCGCCATGACATAATGCGTCCGGTTTTTTTTTCAGAACGGGCGTATAAAAATAGCTTAGTGAGCCGAATGAGATCAGATCCAACAACAAGGTGTGTATAAAACGAGTCGAAGAAAAGTTCTCGAGATCCTAATCGAAAAATAAATCTTGAGTTCAGATTGTGAGACGAAAGCAAAAACAACAACAATAAAAAAAATACCGACACAATTGAAAGGACAATGAAAACAAATTATTGTCATCGGGAATCCGGATGCTGCTATGATAAGAACAGATTTGAGCCGTGACACGAGAAAACCAACAATCTGGTTGTGCGCCCAGCGCAGACTCAGATCAGCCTGGGCATCCGCCCAGTCTGATCAGAATCTTCGCTGTCCGCATGAAGCTAGCTAAGACCCTAAGCTACCCTTAAAGCCTACAGCAAAGACTCTAATTAGACTGAGTGGATGCCCAGGCTGATCTGAGTCTGCGCTCGGCGCACAACCACATTGTTGGTTTTCTCGTGTCGCGGCTCATTTGTACTTACCGAACGAAGCCCTACATGCAGTAACGTCGTGAATTGATAAGGATTCTTCCTATATTGGTACGAAAACTGTGAGTTTCAAAGCTGATTAGGATTGTCAAATAGTGTCTAGCATTTCTGTATCAAAACATACTCCGTCAGGTGACCTTTATCAAGGATGGATGGCTGGATGACTTGCGATTTTTAAATATTATTTCAGTCATATCGGGACGATTGGAGGGTATTAATGAAAGGCTATGTGCAATGGAATCCCGTTTACGGTCGGAAAGACTTCCACCTCCAGTGGGTTTCGAAATCGGGACCACTAGATCAGCAGGTCAGCGCTTAACCTACTGAGCTGCTGGGGCTCCTCATTTGTTAAGGTCTTTTGCATCATCAAAAAATGGAATGTGGCATGACAAAGCCTGTCGAAGGACCTATAATATTGTAAGACCTAAAACCTCCTTGTAAGTTAAACTGTCAGTCCCTATGCCAGAAGACTATTAACATTTGAAGCTTACATAATGCCGTCAGTACCTGTATTGGGTAAATTAAAAAATGAATATAAAAAAAGTGACACATTCCATGTCAATTTCCAATTTCTGTCTCATAAGTCTCCTATTTATCTTACAAGATATAGAGGACGCGTCGTCCATCCGTCTAAAAAGTAAACAATTTCATTTAACTGCCCTGAAAATGTTAATCAGCATCGCCCAGAGGTTATAAAACTGGAGTACATTCTCGAACTAAAAAAAAAAAGCACACTGATTGACTGCTTCCGAGCACAGACTCGGAAGCAGCCAATCAGTGCTGCCCTGAAAATGTTAATCAGCATCGCCCAGAGGTTGAGTACATTCTTAAACTCAAAGTAACGCAAACTGATTGGCTGCTTCCGAGCACAGGCTCGGAAGCAGCCAATCAGTGTGCTTTATTTTGAGTTTGAGATTATTCTCAAGTTTTATAACCTCGAACCTAGGTATGAGACATCTTTCATAGTGAGCGGACGAAAAACAGCTCCAGTAGTTGCGAGCCAACTTGCAGGAAAAGTATTATCGGTCAGATTATTAACAGCGTTTGAGTTCGTGGGGAAGGTTTGGAAAAACACCTTAAATTTTCAAATTTATAGTCGATTTGAGCTACGTAGTCATTTTCAGTTGTAGTACATGTAGCAATATCAGGGACAGGAAACCCTGTCTAGACCCTACATTTTTGTCCACAGCCTACAAATTTAGATTCTGGTGAACTTTCCAGCATGAAATTGTTTGTTTACATAGATGGCTGATAAGCGGGTGTAACTGTTGCTTAAGTGGCATCACCCTGTGAAATAGTGGTCAAACTGTTTGATGTTAAAGATTTTACAAGCTTTATAAGAGCCCTCTGCTTTCTTGTGCTATTACAGGCTAGTTAAAATATAACCATGACAACTTTATCAGATCCTTAACTCTAGGGACATTCCAGAGATTTTTCCACATTGTACCTCACATTTAGGGTTTCCGATGTTATGGACAGATGAGTGAACGAACGGAAAAGGCCAAAGCAACAAGCCCCTTCGTCGGGGGTATATTGAAAAGTAATGAAAGTTTTCTCAAGCACCTAAACCTTGATAGGCTTAACTGCCAGATGACTTCAAGTTATATTTAAAATAGCGATCACCATTATAACTGAGTGAATGAATTGATATGTCACTTTGAAATAACAACTGGAAAAAGCTTTGATTTTTTACATTGTTGTCTTTAATCAGTGACCTTGATATACTGATCTACAATCACTGCCAGACACATTAAATTTGACATGACAAAATCAACACTGACATGATCGCCTAGCGAAGACGCAGATTAGCCTCGGCAGCCGCCCAGTATTATCTGAATCTTTGCTGTCGGCATGAAGGTACCTTAGACCCTTAGCGACCCTTTCATTGCACGTCGAAGATTTTGGTTAGACTGAGCAAAAGCCTAGGCTGATTTGAGTCTTCGCTAGGCGCATAAGGCACTGTGTTGATTTTGTCGTGTCGCTGCTCATATGTCGTTCGAACACTCGTCTTCGGAAATACGCAACCAACTTGCCAATAGGAGCAGTCTGGCCAGAATGTACAATTTGACTTTGCTCTCCTGAGCAGCCTACTCAGGCATGTGAATTCGCATGCCTGAGTAGGCTGCACATAAGAGCACGGTGACAACGAGAGTATGCGAAGTCTCTCACGTCATTGGACCGCTTTTGTCTTAGCTTGTATCTTTTGTTTTGGCTCATACTCACGATACACTAACTTAATACAACTCAATTTCCAGAAGGGTCATTCCTGTATACGTTTAGATGACACTGAAAGATACTTAAAATGCATTTCTGTATGATATGCCAAGGTTTGGAAAAGACAATGTCTGAAACTTGAATGCTCTGTCAGTAAGGAAATTGATAACAATGCATGTTTGTTTTCGGAAACAAGACCAGCTTGGAGTGCGAACCCGTTGTTATACAACTAAGTAAAACCGTCTTATACAAATCTTATACGTTTCATATAACGCACATGACAAACTAGTGTTTTACATACTCGTGGCCATGACAATGGCTGCAGAAAAAAAAAGAAAGCGTAATGGTTCGGACCACTGGTATCAACATAACATATTGGTGAAGAATAACTTGAAGAATCAAACACAAGTTAACAGAGAGAGAGAGAGAGAGAGAGAGAGAGAGATAGATAGAGAGAGAGAGAGAGAGAGAGAGAGAGAGAGAGAGAGAGAGAGAGAGAGAGAGAGAGATCTTCTCTGTGAAATAGAATTATTTCAAGACCAAGCAAATCGAAACGGAAGTTAAAATTGTATTATATGCAGAATGATGATATGTGACAAGGACCGGACACACGGTGCCAGGTGCAGGCCCGGACCCAGACCACCTCGTACTGGTGGGGCTCTGGATACATGTAACTGGTGGGGCTGGGAGGTGCCGATATGTATGTGTATGTGTGGGAGGGAAAGGAGGTTAAAAATATACAGGTTGGTCCAGGATTGTGTTTTGACTCGGAGTTCGGAATAAAGACTCGGAGTTCGGACTAAAGACCGAGTGCAACCTAGGTTCGGTAGACTTGGAGTTCGGACTTCGGATTGGTTCCAACATGAGTTCGGCAGACTCGGAGTTCGGACTAAGGATGGTCCAACATGAGTTCGGCTGACTCGGAGTTCGGAAAAGACCGAGTCCAAGCTTGGTTCGCCAGACTCGGAGTTCGGACTAAAGACCAAGTAAAACCTAGGTTCGGTAGACTCGGAGTTCGGACTAAGGACCGAGTCAAACTTAGGTTCGGCAGACTCGGAGTTCGGACTTAAGACTGGGTCCAACATGAGTTCGGCAGACTCGGAGTTCGGACTAAGGACCGAGTCAAACTTAGGTTCGGCAGACTCGGAGTTCGGACTTAAGACTGGGTCCAACATGAGCTCGGCAGGCTCGGAGTTCGGACTAAAGACCGAGTCCAACCTAGGTTCGGCAGACTCAGAGTTCGGACTAAAAGCCGAGTCCAACATGAGTTCGGCAGACTCGGAGTTCGGACTAAAGACCGATTCCAACCTAGGTTCGGCAAACTCTGAGTTCGGACTTAAGATTGGGTCCAACATGAGTGTGGCGGACTCAGAGTTCGGAGTAAGGACCTTTGGCAGACCTAGAGTTCCGACTAAAGATCGGGTCCAACATGAATTCCGCAGACTTGGGAGTTCGGACTAAGCATCTCTCACTACTTTAACACAACAAATGTGTATTGACAGCATTGTTACCCTAAAATCATACATGGAAAGCTTATGAAAACCATCATTCTTGACCCTAAATGCAGTCAATAAAAGCTAGTGTAGTTGAATAACAAGACTGTCAGCAGGACAGGATAGCTCGCCTGACAGTGCCTTGCCCATTACACAGAAAACTTTAATGTAAAACTTTAACATTTCACTATCGGCGACGCCGCCGCCAGGGGTAGTGCAATCGCTCTTCCTGATTTTTCGTTCAGACGAGCTTAACAGAACCAAAACACGCACATTTTCCCGGTTCTGCCTATGTCTTGTCATTCTTCTCCATCCAGAAAAGATTTCTGTGGAGTTTTGTCACAGTCACTCGTGTCGAAACAGTTTTCTGTAAACATCTGTCATGAAAACAGCCTCGTTTCTCTAATTTCTTTCACTTGTGAATGGACGCTGGGAAATTAAAGACGACTCTGGCTGTATTAGACTCCTAGGATATCTGCAACTGCAACTCTCACATCACAGGTCCAGCGGAATACCGGAGAGTTTTCCTCGGTGCCAGAACTGAGCATTCATTTTCATACACATAAGTGCATGATAAAATTATCATAACACACTTGTTTCGATCCCAGCTCTGATCTCAACCCTCTGACAGTATCAGCGCCAGAGAACGATATTGTGTTGTTTGTCATGTCTTGTCTTATATGTTTATAAATTTGCAGTTGCAGTGCTAGTTGATTTAGTGTGTTCAGAGTTACGTTTTGCCAATTTTCTCTCTCTCTCTCTCTCTCTCTCTCTCTGTTTTGGCTGATTTCTACAGACTGTCGATACAGTTTTCAAGCAATAAATCATTTCACCAATCAACTTGTCATTAATTGCTGTTCCTGCTTATTGGCGCAGTCCTCGCCCTTCGGGCTCGGGCCAATCTGGTCAAGCCGGGCTGAGATCAGGGTTGGGATCAAACAACCATGTAATAATCTCTATAGGGTTAGCAGTCTCAGAGCTTGGACTAAAGACCGAGTGAAACCTGGGTTTGGCAAACCTGGAGTCCGAACTTAAGATTGGTTCCAACTTGAGTTCTGCACACTGGGAGTTCGGACTTGAGATTGGGTCCAACATGAGTTCAGCAGACTCGGAGTTCAGACTAATGACCAAGTCCAACCTGGGATTGGCAAACTTGGAGTTTGGACTAAAGACTGGCAACAATATAGGTCAACTCTGGACTACGACCCATCCAAAGTATGAAAAGTGCCCCATGCCACAGTCATTGTATGTGACTTAGTCCGAACCTGCCGAAACCCAACATGGTCCTATTGTTAGTCTGAACTCCGACCCTATCAAACCCATAAAGGGCTCATTTTTAGTCCGAACTCCGAACCTGCAAACCCAACATGGACTCACAGTTAGTCCGAACTCCGAACCTGCCGAACCCAACATGGACCCACAGTAAGTCCGAACCTACCGAACCGACACACAACCCATTCTTAGTCCGAACTCCGAACCTGCCGAACTCGTACTGGACCCACTTTTTTCTCCGAACTCCGAACCTGCCGAACCCAACATGGACCCACAGTTAGTCCGAACTACGAACCTACTGAACCGACAAACAACCCATTCTTAGTCCGAACTCCGAACCTGCCGAACTCATGAAAGACCCATTTCTTTATTCCGAACTCCGAATCTTTACGCCGAACTCTGGGTCAAAACACAATCCTGGACCATCTTGCAAATATATGACATAATTAGGGAGTAATTTGATGAGAACTTTTGATGTCCATTTGCCTAAAAATATAGGTTGCGATATCTAATTAGAATCGCCTCGGCAAGGCGATTCTAATGAGATTTCACAACATATATTTTCATCTAGTCACAAGGATAGATAATTTCAAACTCCTTACTATCTGGAAGCCTACATATTTTACATAACACAGAGGCCCAGATGGCGGGGCCGAAGCCCCAACCCCCCCCCCCCCCCCCCCCCCCCTGGATCCGGGCCTGAGGTGTGCGCAACTTTGGATACGTTCCGCTGAGCCACCTGAAGAACATCGTTACGAGAACTTGAACAACAACAACGATATGTTACAAAAATGATCTGAAACTGAGGTTCATTCAATTAGACTAATACTGTAAAATGATTTAATTATAAAATACAATTACGTGCGAAAGTTAAAAGGTGAAAACGGCGTTGGTTACTTAGCGACAGAGGACAGATTTGATAATTAAATTTTAAAGGAACATTAATATATATAGTACATGAACCATTTACATGAGATTTTACTGAGTATAAGGTTGTTATTTCAGAGGAACTACTATTGGCCTTGATGTTAAGTACACAAAAGGGATCTCAAGCTTTTTTGTCGAAAATCGAGTTCTGCTTAAGCCGATGCTAGGGTGTGTGGCAAGTGTCGCAAATTTCATTACTGGTCATGCACAGACACCATTAAAGCGAGTCCTCTATTTTGCTGCATTCCTTGCTTCCAAAGGACCTAACTATTCAGAACTTATTAATCCACATTTATCTCGGACATAAAGGCTCAGTTTAAAGGCCCCATTGCTCTATTAGCAGGAAAAAATTTATTGTGAAGTCTCGCTGCATGCTTCTCACTACAGTTTCGTCACTGTATATGATCGTGATTGGACGGCTTTAAAATATTAAAACGTCCTCGGGATTCTCATAAAAACGATTTAAAGAATATCTAGGTCATTGTAGTTGCCAAACAAAATGACCTACTTTCGATTTCACAAACTTCACAAACTCCACAGATTTCACAAACTATGGTTTGAGGGCTGGATTTGGATTTTGATTGTTTCAGTTCCTGGTCTTTGCATACTTTTTACTTTCATTTACATGATAAAAATACAAGGTACAAAAGATAAAAATACAAGGTACAGGTATTTTAATATCTTGTATAAATACAATGTACGGCAAGGATTCCATTCATTGCCTCGCTGTTGCGTAATGTCATTGCTTAACTGGGAACCAGAAGTAAAGACCATATTTTTTATGGAGAGACTTGTAAATTTTTCAGAAACCTCTGTTTCTCCTTTTTGCCAGCTATACACGAAAACGCACATCAATCGACAATTTATCATCAATTCGGAAGGCTGTACCAGTTTTATCATGATGTGTGCTATGGTGATTTTACCACTTATAGGACTATGGAGACTTAAGAGAGGGTTATAGTAACTGACCTGCCGCGGGTAAAATACAAACCTAAAATTGATCTCTGGCCTGTTAGGGCATCTCGGTGAACGTCACAAAAATGATACAAGTAAGGTAACCTTAATCTCACAATCAGAATGTTGTCTGACGATATGCCCCTGCCGTGGACTTATATACATATCCAAACAGTTGTATTTGCTTTTCTTGTTTTTTTTTTTTTTACTGTTTACAGTATCTTGATGAAATGTAATAAACACTATTGATGAAAGTAGGATAAACTTCCTGTTAAAATGACAGGCAGAGCCACCTCCTCTGCCCTGGAGTAGGAGAAACAAATAAGCCGCGACACGAGAAAACCAACAAAGTGGTTATGCGCCCAGCGCTGACTCAGATCAGCCTGGGCATCCGCCTACTCCTCTCAGACTCTTCGCTAAGCGCTTCAAGGGTAGTTACGGGTCTAAGCGACCTTCATGCGGACAGCGAAGACTCTGATCAGACTGGGCGGATGCCCAGCCTGATCTGAGTCTGCACTGGGCGCACAACCACTCTGTTGGTTTTCTCGTGTCGCGGCTCAATTTTTCTTTATTTTTTCGAAATGAGTTTGCGTTAGCGGGGTATAAAGTGCCTTTTACGGTGCTTTTTTTCTTTCAATTTAGTTTCGTTATTTTTTATTATTTATTTATCATATTACTTCTTTTTTATCCACAAGGAAGACAAATCATGCCCCAAACTATTGGTTCCATCGGCAATTCCGGTTGGATCAAAAAAAGAGAAGAGATTAGATATGAAAGAAAAAATCACCGTCCTTGATAAATCAGATGCCACCTATAATTAGAATAGATTTATTTCTACAAATGAAACCCTATATACACTACCGTCATGTTAAATTTGTGAAACGTGACATAATATTTGATGGATTCTCAGTGTAGAAGGATTCTATGCCAGTCACAATAGAGTGTGTTATATTTATCAAGTGATCTCTCAAATGGGTTTGGAGAGAAAGTGTGGTACATGCATATCAACAATACCAAGTAGCATATGAGACTCATGAGCTCTTGACAATACATAATGATTATGAAACAATTTTAAAACTGTACATTGTCAGAGTCCCGTGACTGTGTATATTAAGTAATGATTGACATTTGAGACAGCTTTCAGAGCCTAGGCTGAGACAGCAGACCGGGATAGAAAAATCGCGTTTCAACGCATGGGAAGTTGGATTTCTTGAATTATACAATAATTACGGATCCCCAGAAACAGGTTCACCTCGGATCAGCTCAAAATAACACAGAATATTCTACAATCATCTCTGTTGAGCTGAATTATTTTACTACAATATATGCAGAAATTATTGTAGTTTATCATATTACATTTAAAGGCCACTAAAATGTACACTGTAAAAAAATTCCGTAGACTTTACACGGTAGAATAACTGGCAACCAGCTGCCAGTCCTTTCTCCGTTATTCTAACGGGCGCCCGTAAAAAATGCAGGCATTATCACGCATCTTATGACTGAATAGAACATTTGTTGTATTGGTTCTGCACCCCTCAACACTATAAAGGTATTTTCGAGTGCGGCCAGTTAGCATACCCCTACCATATCGTGATTTCCAAAAATGATCTACAGGCAAACGCCCGTAAAAATAACGGGAAAAGGACTGGCAGCTGGTTTCCAGTCATTTTACCGTAAAATCTACGGTAATGTTTTAGAGTGTACTCTAAAGAATCGTATATTTCCCGTTGAAGTAGTGCTAAATCAACTTATTTCCAAGAGGGTATACGAGAAAGCGATGCCTCTGTTTGCTTTGTGATTTCTGTAACTGACGCACATGTCTCTGTAAACACCTGACAATTTTGAGGACAGAACTGACCCCCGTCGGGGTAGACAAAAACGTCTGATTGACATAGTGGTACTGGCTCTTAATTAGGCTTTTACCGGCATTGAAGAGTCTATATATCTATCAAGCTGGACGGAACCGAGGCCTAACTTTTCACACTTACTATTCCAAAACATAAGAGTGTTAATCATACAAAATAACTATCTTTTTCATTGCTACTTATAGGACGTTTACACAGGTGAAATACCGTATACGCGGGTTCAAATTTTCACGGTTTAAGGGCAAAAAAATAAACATTAATTTTCGCGATTTTTCATTTTCGCGGTAAGCAATATGCGCAAAAAGCAAAATTGCTTCATTTTCACTTGAGCCAGTTCTTTCATCAAACTGCGGCCGGCCCTTGAGCCAGTTCTTTCATCAAACTGCGGCAGGGCCGGCCGCAGCTTGATGAAAGAACTGGCTCAAGTGAAAACTGTACCTGAATTTACCGAAGCAAACAGAAACAAAATATATGGACACTGTGCCTACTGTAAATACTTTGTAAGAAACAGGAAATATTTCGCGATTTTAATATTCGCGGTTTCTAAGTGACTGCGAAATACCGCTAAAAACGAAACACCGCGAAAATTATCGCGTATACGGTATAACTGTTCTGAATTAGCTCTATGCAAAAATGAAAGTTAGTTCAAAATTTCTTTTGAGTAGTATATAAATAGCATTCACCTAAATGAAAGAGTGCGCTCCTCTAACGAATTGGGAGGCAAAATGAAAACAGAAGTTGCTTCCCCTCCGTACACTGTAAAAAAACTGTAGATTTTACGGTAGAATGACTGGAAACCAGCTGCCAGTCCTTTTACCGTTATTTTTACGGGCGTTTGCCTGAAAGACATTTATGGAAATCACGAAATGGCAGTTTTATGTTAACTGACTGAACTCGGAAATAACTTTATATTGTTGAAGGGCTAACTGACCAAAGCGATATCTGCTCTATTCTGTCCCACTCTGCGTGATAATTCCTGCAATTTAAAATAACGGTAAAAGGACTGGCAGCTGGTTGCCAGTCATTTTACCGTAAAATCTACGGATCTTTTTACAGTGTACCCGTCCACCAGATCACCACGCTTCATGCATTGTCGGATTCGAACTGCAATTGCTCTCTGGTTGGTATCTGTATCTTGCAGTCTGGCAGCGCGGGAAACATATGAGCCGCGACACGACAAAACCGACAGTGGCATGTGCATCCAGAGAAGACTCAGATCAGCCTGGTTATCTGCTCAGCCTAATCAGAGTCTTTGCTGTCGGCATGGAGATAGCTTAGTCCACGGACTTTTGTCGTGTTGGGGCTGCAAGGGAAGTAACTAGATAAAGAATGAACATTCTGGTCTGACAGAGTTTTCGATATTATGATAGACGGACTCTTTCAAGCTGTTGCAAGAGACTGGTTGTGTTTGTTGACTGGCTGTGCAAACAGAGGTCGCTGGGATATAAACATATAACTACGTGTATGTTGTTTTATGACATTAATGTGCACCAACTGTACCAGATCAATGTCCTGATACTGCAGATTGTCTTAAAAATCAGTTTTCTTCCTATTTCATGTTACGGCAAATAAAGTTTATAATTCGGGAACGTAATTCAGGTAAACGTAACAGCTCTGCCACGGAAACCGTGTCAAGGGAGGATTATGATACTTCTTTGAGTTATCAAAAGTTCCGCTTCGCTACAGTCCCGTCCCTGTGCACAACCTCTGAGCTCTGGAAGTTGTATTTGAGCCGCGACACGAGAAAACCAACAATGTGGTTGTGCGCCCAGCGCAGACTCAGATCAGCCTGGACATCCGCCCAGTTTGATCAGACTCTTCGCTAAGAGCTTAAAAGGTAGCTAAGGGTCTAAGCTACCTTCATGCGGACAGCGAAGACTCTGATCAGACTGGGCGGATGCCCAGGCTGATCTGAGTCTGCGCTGGGCGCACAACCACTTTGCTGGTTTTCTCGTGTCGCGGCCTATTTATTTATTTTCCCCAGACTCAGTTATTCATGATTATTTCGAAACAATGCATTTTTCTTTTTCTTTTCCTTTTTTTTTTTTTTTCTTTTTTTTTTTCGTCTATTTCACTACCCATGTTTTGACACATCTCCTAAACATGACTGACTGGGACAGAATAGGTTTGTTTGTATGTGGTATGTTACTTTATGACAGTTTTCATATACCACATATCAATCAGAAACTGCAATAGCAGCCTGAAGGCTGTTATGGATTCAGAACTTATTCGGGTATGATGAAACAAGTAGCCCAAAGGGCAACAATTGCTCACCTGAGAGACATTGTAAACCTATAGTGATATTTAAGATGCTCAAGGGCAGCTAACTCCACAGTCAGTGGTCCAATCAGGCTGAAAATTAAACTCATCCAAAACATTATGTATGCCCTCATTTAATATATGCAAGTTTAAAAAGTATCCGATCAAGAGCACAATAGACAGAGCTGTCAAGGGCAGCAAACTTCGTAGTGGTTGGCCTGATCTGGCCAAAATTGGAACTTGTTTAAGATATTATGCATTTCCTTATTACCTGCAAGTTTGAAAAGGATCGGATCAGTAAAAACCAAGAAAAAGTGGCGACATTGATTTTTTGGATGCTCAGGGCAGGTACTCCATCGTCAGTGGTGGGATCTAGCCGAAATGCTAACTAATCCAAGCTTTTATGCATATCCTCATTACCTGCAAGTATGAAGAGGATCCGATGAAAAATGAAAATGTGATGACGTTGTTTTCTCCATTATAAGACTATGGGATTTTTTTTCAAACGCTCAAGGGCAGCTAACTCCGTAGTCTGTGCTCGAATCCGGCCAAATTTCGAAATCATCCAAGCTCTTACGTATGTCATCATTACCTGCAAGTATGATAAGGATCTAATCAAAAACCTTGATTGCAGCACCCTGAAAGTCAAACTTGCTCGAGATATTGTCATGCCCTACATTTGTGTGAATTTATTTTAAAATCCGTTGAGAAATGTAGGTGCTAGAGTGATGACAAAGTTTTTCTAAAAATAGCCACAGTGACCTTGACCTTGGGCACAGCATCCTGAAAGTCAAACTTGCTAGAGATATTGTCATACCCTACATTTGTGTCAAGTTATTTCAAAATCCATGGAGAAATGAAGGTGCTAGGGCGCTGACAAAGTTTTACTAAAAATAGCCACAGTGACCTTGACCTTGGCCACAGCAACTTGAAAGTCGAACTTGCTCGAGATATTGTCATGCCCTACATTTGTGTGAATTTGTTTTAAAATCCATTGAGAAATGTAGGTGCTGGAGCGCTGACAAAGTTTTTCAAAAAATAGCCATCAGAGGAGATGGCAAATCCCCCGACCGAAGACCCCCATGGGCCTTGGTAAAAAGGGTGCACTTCAAAACACAGTTAAGTAATATATTGTCATTCTTTTATGCTTCTGATTGACATCATCTGTTTAACAGATGCATGATTATCTAACCCTCAGACTAAAAAAGTATGCCTGACTGCTAAAAAGAAGTAATATCTCAAACAGCCGCCATACACATAAATATATAGCATATGATACATTAAACTTTCAAAATGTGTGAATAATTTTTCTAAACTAAAAGCCCTACAAACCTAATTTTGAGCTCTCTAGTAAGTGAATTCGGACTAAGAATCCAAATCTGGAGAAAAAAATTTTTTTTGGTGGGGTGGGGTGGGGTGGGGGGAGGGGGGAGGGGGGATGTGGAGGGCTCAGAGACAGTTAGGAACACTGATAAGATATCACAGCATGTTCATCAATATTCTAAAAGGTATAAGGTTATTAAAATTGTGGAGCAGGCCAGGGTTATACAGATATGGAGCAGAGACTCAAACAGCAGCTCAAAATACCAAAGGAAAATAATCACAAAGTATGAATGCAAGAGTTGTCATTCATGTATGAGACAAATTGTCATGACCTGTTCTTCATATCTGTGAAGTATCATGAAAATATTTAAAAAGGTATTCACGCTATGGAGCGGACACCTAAAATCATCAAAGGGAAATAACTAAAACAGTCAGAAAGCAAGAGTTGTCATTCTTGTTCACGACACATTGTCATGACCTGTTCTACATATTTGTGAAGTATCATGGAAAAATTTCAAAAGGTATATGAGTTATAGAGCGGACACGAAACCACCCCTGAAATGATTAAGGGAAATAACTCAAAAAGTAGGAAAGCAAGAGTTGTCACTCTTGTTTGCGATACATGGTCATGGCCTGTTCTACATATCTATGAAGTATCATGAAAATATTCTAAAAGGTATTCAAGTTATAGAGCGGACACGAATCTGCCAAAAAATAAAACCTAAAACCATCAAGGGGAAATAATTCAAAACGTAAGAAAGCAAGAGTTGTCATTCTTGTTTGTGACACATCGTCATGACCTGTTCTATATATCTGTGAAGTATCATGAAATATTCCAATGGGTATTCAAGTTACAGAGCGGACACGAATCTGCCAAAAAATCACCAAAGGGGAAATAACTCAAAAAGTACAATAGCAAAAATTACCATTCTTGTACGCGACACATTGTCATGACCTGTTCTACATAACTGTGAAGTATCATGAAAGTATTCCAAAGGGTATTCAAGATATAGAGCGGACAAGAAAATGTTTACGGACGGACGGACGGACGGACGGACAGACGGACGGACGGACGCCAGGCTCATCGCTATATCCCCCGAACCTTTAGGTCGGGGGATAAAAATAGCAACAGTGACCTTGACCTTTGGCGCAGCACCGTGGAAGTCAAACTTGTTTGAGATATTGTCATGCCCTACATTTGTGATAAGTTGATTCAAAATCCGTTGAGAAATGAAGGCGCTAGAGAGATGACCAAGTTTTTCTAAAAATAGCCACAGTGACCTTGACCTTGGTTGCAGCACCCTGAAAGTCAAACTTGCTCGAGATATTGTCATGTCCTACATTTGTGTGAAGTTATTTTAAAATCTGCTGAGAAATGTAGGTGCTAGAGCGCTGACAAAGTTTTTCTAAAAATAGCAACAGTGACCTTGACCTTCGGCGCAGCATCTTGAAAGTCGAATTTGCTCGAGATATTGTCATTCCCTACATTTGTGTGAAGTTATTTTAAAATCTGCTAACAAATGTAGGTGCTAGAGCGCTGACAAAGTTTTACTAAAAATAGCCACAGTGACCTTGACCTTGGGTGCAGCATCCTGAAAGTCGAACTTGATCGAGATATTGTCATGCCCTACATTTGTGTGAAGTTATTTTAAAATCCGTTGAGAAATGTAGGCAACAGAGCGATGACAAAGTTTTTCCTAAAAATATGTGATGACGTTGTTTTCTCCATTATAACACTATGGGATTTTTTTCAAACGCTCAAGGCTAACTCCGTAGTCTGTGCTCGAATCCGGCCAAATTTCGAACTAATCCAAGCTCTTATGTATGTCATCATTACCTGCAAGTATGATAAGGATCTAAGCAAAAGCAGTTGAGAAAACGTGATGACGCCATTTTCCCCATTATAACCCTATGGGATTTTTTTCAAACTCTGAAGGGCAGCAAACTCCGTTGTCTGTGCTCGAATCCGGCCAAATTTCGAACTCACCCAAGCTCTTGTGTATGTCATCATTACCTGTAAGTATGATAAGGATCTAATCAAAAACAGTTGAGAAAACGTGATGACGCCATTTTCCCCATAACCCTATTGCCATCTGTTGCCATGGAAACCAGAGTTCTGAGCTGATCTGCACCAAACCCTAATGCAGCCTTTCCCCCACCCAAATAATGCTTCAGATAAAATTTGATTGCGATCGGCCCACTGGTCTCTGAGATATTTATGTTTGAAAGTGTTGACGCACCCACCCACGCACCCACGGACGGACGACGGCTCGACTCCCATCATATAAGCTGACCTGTGAGCCTTCGGCTCAGGTGAGCTAAAAACTGTCAAATCAATAGTAATAAACCCATTTTACTTTTTTATGAAAGGCATGCTAATAATAACAATAATAATAATAGCAGCACTAGGCTGATCCGCAGCTCATATAGGCCCTGAGGGTGATAATGAATGGCCGTGAGCAATGGGACCCTGTTTACGACTGAAAAGATTGTCCCCTCGAATCCCAGACCGCTAGATCAGCGGCCAGCGCTTAGCCCACTGAGTTGTTTCCCCAAAGCCATTGAAATGTTTAAAATTTCATTGTCATCTTGTATAATTATGGCATGCGCAAACCCGATTCACGTACGGTTCGGTTTTAGTTACAAAGCTTGCTTCCGTCTATCCATCTAAACAGAAAGGATCACTGAATAGAAACATATAATGGAGCCACAACATGAGAAAACCAACAAAGTGGTTGTGCGCCCAGCGCAGACTCAGATCAGCCTGGAAATCCGCCTAGTCTGATCGGATTCTTTGTTCAGTGCTCAAACGGTAGCTAAGGGTCTAAGCTACCTTCATGCGGACAGCGAAGACTCTGATCAGACTGGGCGGATGCCCAGGCTGATCTGAGTCTGCGCTGGGCGCACAACTACTTTGTTGGTTTTCTTGTGTCGCGGCTCAATTATAGTATTCAAATTATTAACTATAGCATTTTTTTCTCCTTTTTTTTCTCTCTCTCTTTCCTTCAGTTCTTATAACGATGTTCCCATGAGGCTCACATAAGATACATCTCCTGACACCGAGTCCGTCTGTGTCAGTTTCCAATTCAAAGAGGTGAGTGATCGATAAAAATTTGTTAGTTTCTTTTCAGTAAAGTTTAGTTACGCCCAAAAAACGTAAAATTTTGAGCTGTACACGATTGTACGGTGATCGTGGTACTAGTCAGAAATGATATATGACTTCTGATGTGCGATGTGGAGGTGTGATACGGTAAATCACACGCGGTTGCTGATATTTACATATACTCAGTACATTTAAAAACGCAACATTTTTGATATTGCATCTTCGTGAAATGCATGAATATTTGAAACAATAATAACATGTACATTTATGTCAGGTAATTTTAGCGTTATTTTTTGGCATACAATAGCCTCTCATGTACCTGTATTGCAATGGTAAATCACTCAAGTATGAAAATCGAGTTTTGCTCGTGCACGTTTTATATGAACACTAAGATATTCGCGACCAAGGCTACTGGATAGGCAGTAGATCAGCATTAAAGAAAAACAATCAGTAATCATGAAATTGCAACGAACAAAGGTTTCCTTCTCGATTAAACTTGAAGAAATTTCGCTCCCAGAATGCCAGCTCATAAAGTCTCAAAGCAAAAGCTAACTGGATGTCTCAAATGCCATATTGCGACGTATTTTGGACAATATGTACCTTTTTTACTGATTGGAATCCAAAAAGCGCGATAACGACCGATTTTGTCAGGGGAATCCATCCACAGACAAATCTGGCAAATCTTTGTCACCAATTAAACCTAACGTGACCACGACAAGCTGATGCTGTCTGGCAGACAACTGATACCCATCAGAATGTTTCTCTTTGTCAGGTGGAAAGAAATTCGGAGAAATGCAAATTTTTAGGAAGTTCAAAATTTTCCGCTCTTTGCCAAAATTTGTGATGCATTACTTTTTACGAGCGGTAAACAACAGTAAATATTGGCGTTAAACGTTTTGAATAAGAAGATTTTTAACAATGCCATACATAACTAATGCCACTATGCCTTTCTCGAACCAAATGGTATGGGTATCATTATGCCAGATTGACATTCTTTGCCATTAGACAGGTCATCAAAACAACATGTCTCAGATGAAACAAAAAAAATGTGCACGTTTGACTGCCTGAAACAGTTTTAAATATCGTAAAGGCTTTAGTAAAGGACTAATCGAGAAATGGAACACTTTGATGAATAAAAAAGTTGCAGTAAATGCGAGGGAGTGAGGGCAATACACAACCAGTTGATCTTGTGAATTTTGATTTAAGGGTAACCCTCTTTGATAAACTCAAGCTTTACGGTTTATCCATTATTTCCAATGAAATTTAGCAGTATGATAGGAAAAGTATTAGTCTAAATGTCCCCTGAGTTTCAAATTTGTATGTTAATTCAATAAAGTATTCCAGAAAAAATAAGTGTTGCGTTTTTAAATGTACTGAGTATAGTTTTAAGTCTGTATTGCATATGCCAACTCCAGGTATACAGAGACTATTATATGGCTATATGGTATAGTCGAAGCACGTGGATATCCTAATGTTAAAGAAAAGAATTGTCAGTATAGGTGACGCACGTGGCTCTCCGTATCTGGTGTGCGAGATAGAATTGTCAGTGCAGGTGAAGCACGTTGATATCCTTAGCTGGTGTGCAAGAAATAAAGTTATCCCTACAAAGGTTCAGCCTTTGTCCAAGATAAGTTGTTGGAGTTCTCACAAAGTCCTGAAAGTAGCCACGCCGAAATTTCGATCTCACCACTTCCACCAGTTCTTTTACTTCAAACACATATGGGCACAAACACTTTTTACATACATATGAGTCGCATTGCATTGTCATATTTTGACTACTATTTTCAGAAGCTTGAATTTTTAAGAGTCATTCTCTGTAAGCATCAAAGTGCTTCCCATATAGGCTGGAAATGACATCTCTCAGATTCTGATGAAACTTGGTGTACATCAAGACATCCACCCAGGACCATCAAATCAGTATTTTTTTTTCATTCACTGCCCCGTTACCATGGCAACAGCAATAAAGTGAAATAGGCCAGAATTGCCCGATCTGTGTATGAAATTTTCATGAATTTAAAGCCTTTTTGCACTTGTACATATGATTTGATTAGGCAGATATAATTAAACCAGCAATAGATTATAAATATTTGTTATTTTCTTAGTATGGCTGATTGCTGACATTGCCGATATGTATTTCCTTTCTGACGGTAGGTCACGTGGAAACTAGGCATGATTTTAAGTTTTTGATTTTTTTTGAAAAATGACAAAATTATCAAATTTTGAATTGAATTTACACAAAATCGCAGCAATAACCTTTTTTTAATTTCTTATATTTTTAGATTAGTTTTCATACTAAATAATATCAAAAATTTGGAATGGGTATATTTGTTGTTCAAAAAATAAATTGCTTCAAAGTTGTCTACCGTCACTGGTTTGTAGGAAATATAAAAATTACAAATACCAAAGGAAATACATTTCTTTTACTCATATATCTGTTTGAAAGATCCAAAATCAACAAATTAACAAGAAATATAACCACAGTAAGGTATCCTTGCTAAACTTTGCATACAGAAGCTGTCTCACATAAAAAATTTTTTGGGGTCTACTTACCCCACCCACTTCTTACAACAGATAACTTAAGGTTTGTTTTCTTTCTACAATTTGCTAAGTATTGGAACCTTTTTGACCAACTTTGGGAAGAAAAAGCATGCATTTCTTTGCTATAGAGCTATGAAATATAAAACAAAAGGAATTTTGTCTAGGGAAGGAACCAAAATAACATCATTTGAATTGTATAATATAAATGATATTACAATGAAAACACTACAAAAATGTTTGAAAAGATGTATTCTTATGCATTTATGTCTACTTGATATTTGGTCGATGATGACTGACAAAATTGTTAAAGAAAGGTGTGCTAAAAGCTTTAACTAACTGATTTAATGGGGTCTAATTACCCCACCCACAATGGCCAGCAATAATAAGAGAGTTGCCATCAAACATTTTCTCGAAAAGAAAACATCAGATATGAAGTGGAAAGAATGAAGATATCTTTTTCATTTGAAAATTATAATTTCAAATTAGCCATAATTGTGTTTATCATATGACATGGCTTTTATTCAGAGGCTAACATCATTAAAAAATTAAGAGCTTTTCAAGCGGCCAATTATACGCCCGATCTAGTGCCATGAAGGAGTTACCGAATGAACAAGATTGTTAACAGAAAGATGAACAGGCAGATCTGATAAACTAGAGTTACCATTCTTGGTCCTAAAACATTCCCTTACCTTATCACACAGGTCTGGCATTCAACACAGGCAACGAAGGCAATGTACTATAGATCTCGATTGTTTTCGCATACCTCTTAGATTAATTTCAAATTGTCATTCTTACGGACCCCGCAGTTTGTTAGACCTCTTAGTCAGACCATTTTTTTTTTCAAAGAAATTCCGTCCGGTATCAATGCAGTGCTTTAATAAGGTTGTCATGGTCGTTGTAGTCCAAAAAATGTTTCAAGCATTTCTTGAATACACATACCAATTTAGTAAAACTTTTTATTCCTATCTCAAGAGTCGGGGGTTGGATGTTCCGGGAGACTATACTTCTGAAACAAACTTATCCTGATGAGCAGAGCAAGCAAGTCCTCGTTGTCTGTGTTGAATGCCAGACCAGTGTGTATATACACATTACCGTAGAGTTTCGTAAAAATATTTTCAACTATTAAGGAGTTACAGAGTAAACGGGAAATTTATGCAAGGGCAGATTATTCAGGAAGTCAGCAAGAGTTGTGGTTTTTACTTAAGATGCATTGCCCTATTATTATACATGTTTCTACAAATTCCAGCAAAATATTTCAATGGGTTAAGGAGTGAATGGGAGTAGCCTTAAGCAACAAATCAAACGGAAGGTACTCCAAAATTAAGTAAGGGGGAGCAACTATACTTAAATGCAACACATTGTCTTGTAATAATGCGTATTGCTGTAAAGTTTCATCAAGACATTTTAAGCGATTACCAAGTTATGGTATGCACAAGATTAGTGTACACAAAAAAGCCTAAAAACTATCAAAAGGATGTAACTCTGAAACTAAATACGAGAGAGCAACTATTGTTAAATGCCACACATTGTTGGGACTTCATAAGCATTGCTATGAAGTTTCAAGATGTCCTAAATGGTTATCTAGTTACCGCACGCACAAGACTAGTCGTGAAAAAAAATCATCAAAAGGGGCATAACTTGGAAACTAAGAAAGGGAGAGCAACTATAATTGTACGCGTCACTTTGCCCTATTCTAATTCATATTCTTCCTACGAAATTGCAAGAAGATACTCCAAAGGGTTACTGAGTTATGGTGCGCACAAGAATTGTGACGGACAGACACACGGACGGACAGAAACACAGATAGACAGCGCCATGACATATCACGTCCATTTCTTTTTTAAAATGGGCGTTTAAAATTTGATATGCGTTACACTAGACTTTGATACTGGCGCATAACGACGTGATGCCTTATGTGACAAAAATGTTCAAATAAAGTCATTTTTCAGAGAGAAAAAAAACAGGCTTATCATTGGGATCATTGATTCCATTGTAGAACTTTAAAAATATTTGAGGGTCACTGATGAGGCCTAATTGGCCGAAACTAGCTAGTCTGGCCCAGAAAACTTGTACACTCGACAGTTTTCAGTTCTTTGGTGTGATCCTTGCTTCCAAAGGATAACCCTTTTATAGAACATATTAATAAACTGCGTAATACCCCGCCACTGCATACCAGATACAGCTTTTTTATGATTTCATACTTGTTTACAGCTCAAGGTCATGGGACAGATAACAATACTGAGATAAAAAAATTACCATCAGTGGAAGCTATTATTGCTTTGATTATTTAATACATATTTCAGGGAAATCCCTTTAAGTTCTGATGATTTTATACAGATTTTTTTCATGATTGCATACCTGTATACCTGTATATAGCCCTGGGTCAGGGGCATATAAACCCTTGAGACAAAATTTTGATCACAACAGGAAGTTTGTATTAATTTGATAATTTGCTGCAAGTTTCCAGAAAATCTCTTGCAATTCTGATTTTATATTATTTTTTTTTTCATGATTTTATACATGTATATATCCCCGTGGCAGGGGCAGATAAACCTGTTGGACTAGATTCTGGTTGTAAAAAAAGCTGTAAATAATCTGTGAAATCTCATAAAGATATACCAAAACTCTGATTTTTCTCATGATTTTATACATGTATATAGGACTCTGCCAGGGGAAATTAACCCTTGAAGAGAAAATTTTGATCATGCAGGAAGCTTTCAATAAGTTGTTGCAAGTTTCAGTAGAATCACTTTCAACCCTGATTTTATGTAGATTTTTTCATGATTTTATGCATGTATATAACCCTGGGGCAGGGGCAGATAATCCTGGTGGACAAAATTCTGCTTGCAACAGAAAGGATATATTGTTTCAATCTTTTCTGTGAATTTTCATGAAGATATCTCAATGAGTAAAGGAACTACAGACCAAAAGCCATTTTTGAAACATTGACAAGGGCAATAACTCTGTCCGAAGATTTCGAAATTCGCTCATTAATGTAAACAATATTTTATTCAACATACTGATACATAATCATGAATTTACAAAGACAATTTACATACACAAATATATATACCAGATATTTGAAAGGGATACAGAAGTAAGTCAGTGACTTTTTTAAATCTGTTTCCCGTGAAGATGTCATAAAACACATTTAACTATCAGAAACTTTCGAAGTTGAACATAAGTACTTACATGTATATAAATATATGCAAACAGTATGTTACCCACTGATCACACAACGCTGAACCAGCCCTTATCCAACGTCATGACATTGTATCAAGGTTGATTCAGAGCCGTCTCAGCCCTGTGTGGCTGCTGGGTCAACTATTGAGCTAAGGATTAATGGAAATGATTTATAAACAGAATACATATTATTAATACAAGTACAGACAATAAGGAGGAGATATTGTTAAATAGAAAAGAGAAAAAGAGAAAGGAGAAGAAGAGAACTTATTCACGGTATCAACTGTTAGACTAAACCGTGCAATGTTGTAACATTCTATATATCTTCGCACAGTACAACCAGTCAAAGCAAAAGCTACATTCGGATTTGTTGAATTAAATAAAGAAAAATGCATGTTTATTATCAGCCGAACCTCTTGGTTCGTATGATGTAATCCTGGACTGCTGAAAAGATATCTATGTTTACTTGATAACTCAGGGTGCCATCACCAAATAGCAAAAGATTCAAGGTAGGATTGCATATGGGTAATAATCTAGTCATCATGACTTGTCGTTGATTAAAGTAGCAGGGGCAGTCAAAAAGAAAATGGCGTGTATCCTCTAATTGTCCACATATACAAACTTCATTATCCGTTATATTTTTAGAAAACAAGTGAGAGTTAAGAGAACTGCTATTTGTTCTTAATCTAGTATGTAATATTTGACCCTTTCTAGAACCGGAATAATAATACCTGGGAACATTTTTACTTTGCTTCAATTTATTTTTAAAGCATTCAACAGACGGTGAAGTTCGACAAGCTTCATTCAAAGAATTCCATTCACGCACAACTGCTGGCAAGAACGAATTAAAGTAAAGTTGGGATTTGCATTCTAATGTTTGAAGATGGTCACTATTTCTCAGATTGTATCTTGACATATCCCCTACTAATGGTGGAACAAATGATGATAAATATGGTGGTGTAAGGTTGTAAATCATTTTGTAAAATAACGTTAGTCGATGTTGTTTTCGTCTTGCGCTTAGGGTCTCCCATCCAGTTTCTTCATATAAATTTGAAATAGACACTAATTTAGTTGAACCTATGACAATTCTGGCCGCTTCAAGTTGAATTTTTTCCAGTTCTTCTTCTTCATATTTGGTACAGTTAGCCCAGACTACATCAGCATATTCTAGTATAGGTCAGATAAAAGAAATATAAATGGTCTGTAGGGAATGTCTATCGAGCAGAAATTTAAGCTTTCTCATAGTGTAAATACGTTGCCAAGCTTTTGTAATAATCATTTTTATATGTAAATGCCAGGTACAGGTTTTTTCTAATACAACACCAAGATGTTTATGATTATCAACTTCAGTTATATAGTCGTTGTTCATAACAATAGGGGGATGTATGGGTTTATTTATTTTACGAGATATCAATAGTGATTCAGTTTTTTGAGTGTTAAAAGTTACTAACCATTTGTCAGCCCATGCAGAAATTTTGGCTAAATCTTGGTTCAGCGTAATTGCTGTTTGCACAGGATTATCTACTATTATGTATAGGCTAGTATCGTCTGCAAACAAGCGAATTGTAGAGTCAATATCTAAAACAATATCATTGATATAAAGTAAAAATAGTAGCGGTCCCAAAATTGACCCTTGAGGGACCCCAGCACTTATTGACACCCATTCTGATGTATCTTTAGGTAGAACTACTCGTTGTTTACGATCACTTAAATAATTAGAAATCCAGTCTAAAAGTCTGCCAGTTATGCAAGCCGATTTGAGTTTCAGTAAAAGTCCTTTGTGCCACACGCGATCAAAGGCTTTGCTTACGTCACAAAAAACTGCGCGGACCTCTAACCCGTCATCTAACGCCTTGCAAAAAGTATTATATATATCAACGAGTTGATTCACTGTTGAATCCCCGGGGACAAATCCTGACTGAAGAGAAGATATCAAGTTATTCGCATTTAGAAAATTAAAGACATGTTTGTGGACAATTTTTTCCAAGACTTTACCAACAGTACTCAGCAGTGAAATAGGCCTATAGTTTCTACAGTCACTCGGGTCATCCTTTTTATAGACGGGTGTCACATTTGCTTCCTTCCACAAGATCGGTACCGTAGAGGATCTTAAAGAAGCATTAAATAATTCGGCTAAAGGGAATGAGAGCTCGTAAGCACACTTTTTCAAAATATAATTATTAACAGTATCAGGGCCAGATGCCTTGCCAGTTTTCAATGTCTCTAGCATTGACTGTACTTCGCATGGATTTGTTTGTATTATAGATAGCTGGTTATTATTTATAGTGTCTGTTACAGGCAGCGCCTTTCCGGTGTCATCTAGGTTTGTCTGTGATTTGAAGTATGAGTTTAGTAAATTTGCTTTGTCTTTGTCGTTTGCATATATTTCATCATTTTGTTTAAGTGATGGCATTGTTGCTTTATCAGGATTTGTTATGAAAGATTTTAGTAATTTCCACCAATTTTTGCTGTTTGTATCATTGTTTTTTAACTTTTCTGCTAGTTTGTCAAAATAATTTCTTTTCGAGGATCTCAAAAGGGAAGTAGTTTCGTTTCTTAACTTTTTGTAAGTGGACCAATGTTGTATATGATTTGTTCGGTTTGCTTTGTCATATGCACGCTTTCTTTTTCTCATTAATTTTCGAAGTTCATTATGCATCCACGGGGGTTCCATTTGTCTAATATTAACTATCTTATTCGGGATACATTCATGTGAGAGTGTCTTAATATGATCCGTAATATTAGCGGCATATCTATCAATATTACTATTCTTAAGAATTTCCCAGTCTGTGTTTAAGAATTTATGTTTTAAAGACTCGTAGTTTCCTTCCTGATACTTCCAAATTTGTCTTTTAAATACAGTATTATGATTCTTAGAAAATTTAAAAACTCCAAAAATAGGGCAATGATATCGTATATCTAGATCTAAAAAGGGGTCCCCAACGCCGCTGAACAAGACATTTGCAGGGTTTGACACAAGCATTATATCAATAAGTGAGGATGAAGTTTCTGTAAAGTGTGTTGGGTCATTTATCATTTGGTGTAGGTCATACTGAAGGCGTATGTTATCTACTTTCCTAGCAGTTGAACTCTTATATAGATCAAGATTAAAATCACCTAAAATGATGATATCCGATATTCCAGTGTCTATTGCCAAGCCAACTGAATTTTCGATATTAGTCAAGACTGTCTGATCAGAATTCGGTGGCCTGTAGAAGGTTCCTATTAATATGCGTTTAGTTTGTAGGCGAACTTCTATCCATATACATTCTGTGTTGAGGATTTCTAGATCAAATCTCCGTAAACAAGGTATATCAGTTTTGACATAAACTGCCACGCCGCCGTGGCCATCATTTCGATCTTTACGAAATGGTGTTCTAAAACCATTTATAATTATGTCTGAACTATTTATGCTTGGGTTAAACCATGTTTCAGAAAGACCAATTAAGTCAAAATTCGAAAGTTCGGATTCAAGTATGTCAATTTTCTGAAGTGCACTTTGCACATTATAATGTATTACTGAAAAATTATTCTTTATGATATCAGAAATATCTGATGTATTATCAGAGTCGTATGAAGAGGATTCAGAATTGGGACCAGGATTTTCCTCAATATCACCATCTTTTAATAGCAGCATCCGGAGCCAGGTATAATAATCGAATACATCAAGACTGGTAATACCCTTGAACATTGAGTGTCGATATTGGTGCAGCCCTATTCTCAGTCTATATACTACAATATCAACCGCCATCGTAGTGCTTTAGAGAACATACTATTAGGTACAAATAACTGAGCCTAAGGCTGCAACCATGAGATGGGTGATATGATACCATGAATAAGAGGAGATGTAAGGAAAGAAGAAGAGAAAAGTCAAAAAGGAACATAATGGAAAAAGATTTAAACTAACTACAGGAAATATGGATTGGATTAGCGTGACCTTTACATGAAGCTGTCAAAAAAGACAAGCAAATTTTGCATTGGCAAAAATGATTAATAAGTACTTTGGAAATCTCAACATTTCACCATTATTGATCAAAAATCTTGTATGATCTGGGCCCTAATGTATTAAGTTGCTCTATGTGCTATAGAGGTAACATTATACACGGGACCATACCAGATGTGTGTTTCAGAACAGCTCTTTAAAGACAGAAAAGAGAAGGGGGGAGTTCAGTGCTGTTTGACTTTAACAGAATAGAAAACATTAAATACATAACGTGCTTCAGTGTCGTTTGGATAATTTCAGTACTATGTGCTTTAGTACCATTCGACTTTAGCAGTAAAGGCTTCGGTGATGATTGACTTTAGCAGTGATTTAAAACATTTATGCCGTTTAACTTAAGCTTTGGCTGGAGGAACATTTAAGCCGTTGGACATTAAAATTATGTACATGTTTTATTGCTACAAAATTCAGAATATTCTAATAAGTATCCTGAAACAGAACAATGAACTGAACAGAATAAGACAAAATAAGACAAAGCAAGGCACAAGGCAGCTAAACAGTTGTCCAAGGGCAAACAACTAGAGAGTTGTCCATGACCAACTTGTCGTGCCCGCTGCTTGCTTTAGTGATCCATAAATATGTCAAGTCTAAGTGCTTCACTGACTGATCAGAAAGAGGTCAGACATCATCATGCCTGGACAGCATATTTCGTTTTTGAGAATTATTTCATTAAAGCAAACAGGTAGAAATAATGACCCACACTGGCTCAATTTATTACAATTTTATCAGCCGACCTTCAAGTGTGACGTTGATCTAGACTAGCTGCTTCGCTTACTTATTAGAAAGAAACCAAACAACGTCATACTTAAGCAGCATACTTCCTTTTACAAAAGAAATAGAAGAAGTGGCCCGAGCGAGCTCAATTTATGACAATTGCCATTTGACCTTCAGGTGTGACCTTGACCTTGGACCAAACTGGAGAGATATTTCACATGACACTCCTACTCATCAAGGAAAACAATTGTGCCAAATTATTTTGAATTCCACGCATAGGTGTAAAAGTAATGGCTGGGACAAGCTTTACTTATGACAATAGCATCATTTTACCTTCAAGAGTAACCTTTCCCTAGGACCTATCACATAACTATCATATGTAAAGGAAGACAAGTGTGCTCAATTACTTTAAATCCGTGCATAAATACCGTGAAGAACAAGCTGAAATTATGGCAGTTTTATCATTGACCTTCAAGTTTGACATTTGCTTTCAACCTACCTGAACAAATGTTTCGAATGGCAACTTACTCGTCAAGGAGAACCATTGTGCGATCCTATTTTGAAATCCATAGATAGGTGTACAAGTAATAGCTTAGACAAGCTCAGTTTATGACCATTTGATTATTAGACCTTCAAGTGTGGTCTTGACCTTCAATTTACCTGGACAAATGTTTCAAATAGTACTTCTACTCATCATGGAGAACAATAATTATTGTGCCAATTCATTCTGAAAACCATCCATAAATATAGAAGTTGTGGATTGGACAGGCTCCGTTTATAACAATTTTTTATATTTGACCTTCAAGTGTGTCCTTCAAGTGTGACCTTGACCTTCAACCTACCTGAGCAAATGTTGCAGATATTTCAAATAACATTTCTACTTATCACTGAGAACAACTGTGTCAAATTGTTTTGTAATTCACCCGTAAATGTAGAAGTTATGGCCCGGACAAATCTGGACGGACGGACGGACAGACGACAACACATTAACCAAACCGGAAATAGTGATAGCTATGTCTGAGTCACCGCAAGGGGGCTTGGCAAGAAATATAACATTTTATGATATATAACATTAACTTATCATCATGATAATGAGCAACTAATTTTCATTGTATTTATTCTAAAATACCATCATGAAACTCTTTCAGCAACATTTCATTCCCACTCAGGAGGCCACATCTCTCTCTCGACCTGAGAGGGGGACGGGGTCTCCGGACCAGGGATGACCATTCCTGATTATTCATTTTGTTGTTATCATTACTATTATTATTGCCCCAGTGAGGTAATAATAGATATATGGGAGACAACTCGGATTTCCACAACTCAACACTACTACTCTCCCTTCCACTTCGAAAAACCCCGATAAGCCCTGGCACGCCGAGAATTAAGAGAAAATTCAACTGCGAAACGTTAATTTCGCTGCACTAAATCATGCACAATCTACATCAGATCATTTTGAGAAATAAATTCACCAAAACTCAAAGTTTGAAATTTCAGCATACCAGCCAGCTTATCGTGTTTTCTATTATTGTCATCGTTATTGTTATTGTCATATTTTCATTATTATTATACACTGGGTTGTTCTATGACTAGTGCATTTTCCCTTTGAAAATAGATCTATGTAGTATAAAGTATAAATCCCCAAACCCTAAGACACACAGAAGGTACAGAATAAATGAAATTAGTGAACCCAAAAACTATACAATGACAGCCTTTGTGCCCATCTTGACGATTAGGGCTCAAGAAAGGCCAAGATATTTGGAGGAAATTAGAACTACTCTATCTTGATAACTCGCACACTGGCTATCAAGACCAGTATATATACCCTTGCTGTTTCTTTAGGTACACAAACATTCCATGCACACAGATGCATAACAAATCCGCCCTCGCCAGTCACAATGTCATCCATCCATGTTTGCCTCCGGGGTGAATTCCTTACTCGGGTTTTGACAGTACAGTCATTAAAATGGTATCAAGTGTATAAGGGAAGCTCTTTAGGAAATACCTATATGGGGCACCTCATAACCGGCGTTGACAGGATATGCCTACATCCTTCTGCATGGGGTGAAATAGATTCATCGAGAAAAAAAAAGAATAATAACTAAATCGAGAACAAAACCTAATCGCAACTCTAAGGTATACGGGTACAAAACCAAGTCCCACACTATTTCTACCGAGAACAATAACTTTGTTACTTCCTGTTTGCCTCCCTGAACGATAAATCCCTTCAAAAGTGGGCTCACGCTCAAAGTAAAGTATTCCTCCTGGAGGAGCAAGCCTTTTCTTCTGGAGCTGGCCCATATAGAGAAGGGCGTGAAAAAAGAAATTAAGTAGGCAAAGCTGTCCTAAATTTATAATGATCAAAGGAGATTTGAAAAAGACTGTAACCTTTCTGACCTTTGCCAACAGATACCTGTCCCTTGATTTGCTTTTGTTCCAATCGCCACAAGCCCGTTCGATTATGTCAATCACTCGGGAGCCTGATTCGTTGCGTCAGGCTCCTTCGCCACTGACCCACTCCAATAGTTTTTCCCTTATCTTGAAAAAAAAAACGAATATATCTTATAGCTTGGTGAAGTCCTGCTTGTGGTATCGGCACAAATTCGCTCATTAACAATCTCAACCAAGATATTTCCGAGACTAATGCACATGCCAAGTTTGAAGAAAACTACTCAAGTTATCAAACGGAATCGAAATGGTCACAGACGGACAGACATACGCGCGTACGTACGTATGACAGATGGATGGAGAGACACACGGACAGCCAGCGTGAAAGCATAATATCCCGCCACTAACGTGTGGCATGGTCTAAAAACTTCATATGATAAACAAATGTTATACACTAGGTCATTTCATAAAAAATTTATGCAACTCACCGAAAGTTTATTTCATAAATTCCATATCAAACGACGACAACAATTTTCAAAGAGGGAGACACACACAAAAAAGTCCTGATTAACTTTCAACAAAGTTGAATGCTCATATGCATTTGAAAAGGGTATTTTCTCTTATCATAATTTCAAAGATTTTGTACAGAAAGTTTTTTTGCAGTATTCATGGCTGCTTATGAGTGGTAATGATACGTCTAGGCATCAAATACTTCAGAGCATCACCTCATACTTCAGAGTATCACCTTCCATGCCTACGTCAATATAATAGAATGTTTAGAAGTCCTGAGGATACCACTAAACACATCAAAGTCATAAGTGTGATGCTGGTGTTGAACTCTTGTTGCCTTTTATGAGCAGTAAACTATGAAGACAATTGTTGATAATATATGAAGCAAGGCAGCTGACTTACTTTTAAATCCAGTTGATATATTTGCACTTAGCTATCGCTTTGAGCCCTTAGCAACCAACTTTTAACATATTTGGAAGCTTTGACTGATCTGCATATAAGGAATATCTTTTACCAGAAAGAAACTATGACGAGAACTTCGAGTAATGTTGGAGCCCTGGTAGCTCAGTGGGTTAAGCGCTGGCCTACTGATTTAGCGGACCGGATTCGAATCCCGCTTGAGGCGAGAATCTTTCCTACCGTAAACGGGGTTCCATTGCATACAGCCTTTCATTATCATATTTTCATCATCCTGATATGACTGAAATACTGTTGAAAAGGACAAGTCATCCATCAATCGAGTAATGTTCAAAGCACGCTTGACTGACCTATAATATCAGTTGAAAAACATATGTATATATATTTGACTCAGGCTTTGGGCCCTCAGCAACCAACAATTAACAGATTTGAAAAAAAATGGGTGAATTTCAAAACGAATATCTATTATATGCAACAAACTATGACAATAGCTATCAGTAAAGTTAAAAGCACGCCAGATTGACTTTTAAATTTTGTTTCAAAAAATTATTTATGCATCCTTGGCAACCAATTTGTGCTCTTAGCAACCAACTCTAACAAATTTGACACTTTTGAGGGAATCCCCATCCAAATATTTTCTCTTTTATGTTTACTTTGTCAGCATGTGTAAGTTAACTTGAAGCACAAGGACTCTTGCTTGCTCTTGCAGTCTGCTGAAACACATACGGGTATGTATTATTGTCCATAGCAACCAGTATGAGCCCCTAGCACTGGCCCTTTAAACGGTGTGAGACTAAGGATCAAGAAATGTTGTTTGTGAGCAATAAACTCTGAAGACATTTCTGAATGATATTTCAAGCCCAGCAGCCCAGTGAATTTTAGAATCAGTTAAGAAAATCTATATATTTGTCCTCCCGTCCTTGGCAACCATTTTGAGCCCTAAGCAAACCAACTGTTAACAGATTTGTTACTTTGCAATGTTCAGAGTAAATAATTAAGAGCTAAGTTTTGGCCCCTAGCAATTACCTTCTATCGGATGTGAAAGTTTTGATGGAATTCCATGTTGAATATCTTTATTCACCATCAAACTTTGAAATCTCTGAAACACAGCGAAAACCTGTCAATGGACATGTCCTTTGAAACTAGATGAAGCCTAAAGCAACCATTTCTTTGCAGATTTAGAACCTTTTATTATTATATTCACGAATAATATTGTTGATATCCGACAACGAATTCAGACCTTGCTAAATAAAGTTTAAAGCACGTTTGTTTGAGTTTCAAGATCTGTTGAAAACCATGTGGATATATAGCCCTAAGCAACCACGTACTAACAGACTTAAAATGGTTACTGCATTTAAAAAATAATACCTTCTGGGTGTAACAAGTAAAACCAAAACGTCGCAGTAAACATAATAAATAATGACCATCTATTTTTACCTATTTTCTATATTTTCATAATTATAAAACAAGACAGAAAAAAACCCCAAAGCTTGCAGCAAATCAGGAGCCCTTAATGCTAGAATTACAACAAATATGCATATGTTAATATGGGCAATGTTTGATCCTTATCTGAGCTGTTGATTAAACAGTTACATAGCTTTATTTTAATTTTAACTTACAGTTGTCTCCTTAATTCATATATTCCGTTGCACACGGATATTTTTTTAAATACAGTTACTATTTTCAAATATGAAGATGGTTGCAAAGGGCTAACACTGGTTGCTAAGGTCTAAAAGTCAAACAACTGGGCTTTAAACCTTATTTATAAAGGTCCAAATATCTTGTTAAGCTTAAGTAGTGTTCTTTGTGAATCCAGTAAAAGGTTTAAAATCTGCAAATATATTGTTGCTAAGGGCTCCAATTTGTTGCTAAGGATAATTAAATACACATATCATTCGTTTTACAGGCCAAGCAGCTGTGCTTCAGATATTTCAGAGTCTGTGCTCAATAAAGATATTCCTCATCAAATTCCTTCAAAAACTTCACATCTGATAGAGGGTGGTTGCTAAGGGCAAATAGTGGTTGCTATGGGCGAGTCTAAACATTGTCTCAAAGCATTATTTATAAAAAAAATATGATGTGTGCTTTAAACTATAAAGTGGAATTGTCTACATTAAACATTGCAAAGGAAGACATTGTTGTGTTAATTTACTTCAAAGTTCCAAATCTGTTAAAAGTTGTTGGTTGCTAAGGGCTCAACATGGTTGCCAAGGACAAATATGTACACATACTTTTCAACTGATTCAAAAAAATTCAACAGCCTACTGGACATCAAATATCATTTACGTGCCTTCAGAGTTTATTGCTCACAATGGTCATTCCATGCATAGCTCAGTCCTAAGTCTTACATTGTTTAAAGGGCTGTTGCTAAGGGCTCAGACTGGTTGCTATGGGCAATAATACGTGTATGTTTCAACTGATTGCATAGAAAAAGTCCTTGTAGTTCAATATAAGTACATGTATAGCTCAAAGCTGACCAAATCAACTGTTTATTTCACTCAATTTTTCATTGTGTTCCAAGTGGGTGGGGTAATTTACCCCCTTATTATACGTTATTTTCATGCCTATCATATTTTTTTTTACAAATTTAGGTATTTCAACTGAAGTCTATGTGTATTTTCAGTCAGTCAACAGAACTGTTATTGAAAAAAAAAGAAATCTGCTTTTGTTTACAAGTTTGTGAAAAATCCATATTTTGGATTTTTGAAACGGTAGTCATCTTTAAACTTTCTTTATTCTAGTTTGTTAAATATACCCATTCCAATTTTTACATATATAAATCAGTGATAGTGGAGCTACAATATATTGAAAAATTAAGAAAATCTATTTTTGCGTTTTTTACTTATTTTGTTTCAAATTATCCCATTTTTGAGCAATTTTTTGTTTTGGTGTTTTTGTGAATACAGCTTAACTTCAGCACCTAAAAACTAAACATATCTTCAGAACTATGCGTCTGAGACTATAGTTATTTTCAAAATCAAGGTTTATGCTTTGGTCTAGTATAAAGATGTTTGGTAAAATCATGTCCTATGTTCATGTTATGATTGTCTGAATTTCATGCTTTTTATAAAATTTACAACAAGGAAAATAGTCATTTTTGAGAAAAAAGTGAACTTTGCGTTGCCATGGCAACCAAAGCACCGCAGATCGGAAATGATGCCATTTTTACCGGTTATATGACACAACAAGTTTATATGATAAGTTTTATCAAAATCTGAGAGATGCCATTTCCCGGCCACTTTGATGCTTACAGAGAATGACTCTTAATCACGCCTGGTAAACTATCACAGGTACCTCCGCGGAGGTACCGATAAAATGTTGTGACAGGCATCCGGAGCTACCTGTGACGGACCAAAAATAA
Organism: Ctena decussata; assembly: GCA_963989385.1. Taxonomy (NCBI): domain Eukaryota; kingdom Metazoa; phylum Mollusca; class Bivalvia; order Lucinida; family Lucinidae; genus Ctena; species Ctena decussata. The sequence continues at coordinate 46,147,813 of OZ022510.1, forward strand.
ACAAAAAACGGTAGGTATTCGTCTTTTTTGATAAAATACATTATAACCAGGAAGTTTATTGAAAATCAAAAAATGCTATTCGACCCTTCTATACATTAAGTTTTGTCACACAGTATATCCCCGGGAACTTTACATATATACAGAAGATATGACTTTTGAAGTGGCTTTAAGGTCAGTCGAAAATACTCAAAACAAGAACAAATCGGTTGTTTTAGGTCCTAAATGCACTTTTCTTGCACAAGAATCTGTTGATCTGGATACGCTGACGTAAAGTAAACCTCCTTGCCCAAATATAAATGCCGATAAAGTCCAAATAAGGCTGGATCGGTAAAAAAACAACTGGAGGTGCCTGTGATGGAATGGAGGTGCCTGTGATGTTAGAAAATATAGCGAAAATCTGAAGATTTATAGCGGTTGCAAATATTGATATTCTTCATCCATTCAACGTCGCAATTTAATCTATCATAATGCGAATATCAAGCATTATTTTGTTAAAACGACAGACAATTATCATGAACTTATACAATCAGATTCTATATCCTGCTCTCAAAACCAAGATGGAAGTAAGTATACGTTGACAATAGTTCATAAAAGACACGCATGGTAAACCGAATAAAGAGCTCTTTCCCAGACAGGTGGAAATTCACCTACCCCAAATGAAAACAACGCTAACTTCTGTTTTACCTATTTTATACATGTATTTTAAATTACAAAACAAACCAGAAAGCAAAGTAGGCAGCTGTTCAGGACCTTACTGCCAGAAGACTACAGACAAGCGGACATAAGAACACGTAACATTGATGCTTCACAACAGAAATCCAAAATCCAAAGCAGATCATCTCAAAGAGTTATTGTCCATTTTGTTTCCATATCTGTTAGTCAAACGTTGACGAGTTGTACGTATCTGTTGAAAATTTACTGCCTAATTCAGTGTTAGAATAGTTATGAAATGCGCTTAAATAAGAGGCAGCGTTTTTGTGAATAGTGATGACTGCCTGTTAGTAATTCCAAATCGTTAGAAATTGTCGAGGTCACACGCCATGCTAGCTACTCGAAACGTTTGCAAAAATAACGTTTCAGAAGATGACTTTTATGTAGTAAAAGTGCTCTTTTGTTACCAAATTTGATGCAGTGGCTATTCGGAAACTTTGAATTACACGTTATTTACAGTATGATTCCAATCACTTCAATATACTAAACGGTGTAATATTGAGAACATGTCACCTGCCGATGATGTTATCTGTAGGCCTTACGGATGTATTTGGATTCTAGCGCCAACAATCCAAAACTACCCAGACTGAATCACTTATAGCACCTATCACTCCAGTTACCACAAAGTTAACACATACAGCGAGCGTCATACGACACATGCGAGCGACACATATGAGGTACCAAAAGGATCAACACTAAAAATACCTGTACGTGTATGCCTGTTGACGGGTATCGGCAATTTTGACAATTTGACACACCATACGTGTAGCTGGCATGACGTGTGACCTCGACAATTTCTGACAAGTTGGAATGACTCACAGCCAGCACCTCCCGATCACAGTTACCACCAGTCACAAAATGTTGACTCTTATTTAAGCGCACATTTCATAACGATTCTAACACTGAATTAGGCAGTTAATTTTCAGCAACTATGTGAAATTCGTCAATGTTTGACTAACAGAAGCGGAAAAAAATTGGGCAATAACTCTTTGAGATGGTGTTTTAGAAATTTTAACATGGAATTTCATGATATACGCATTATGATAGCTTAATAGAACGTTGAAAGAATTATTCTTTCCAGGCAGTGGTTTAGAGAAGATGTCAATATTTCCGGCTGGAATAACTATTCAGATTTTCACTATATTTGCTTACATCACAGGCACCTCCACACCACTGCAGGCACCTCCAGCTGTTGTTTTGAAAAATCAAGCCTTATTTGTAGTCAAACGACATTTATATTTGAGCAAGGAGGTTACCTTAACACCAGTGTGCCGAGAAAAACAGATTCGTATGCAAGATCACTGCATTTAAGACCAAAAACGGCCGAATTCTTTATGTTTTGAGTACTGTGGGCTGACATCAAAGCCACTTCAAAAGTCGTATCTTTGGTTGATATGGAAAGTTCAGGGGGATATATTGTGTGACAAAACTTTATGTCTATAAGGGTCGAATAGCACTTTTTGATTTTTAATAATCTCCCTGGTTATTTAATATTTTGTCAAAAAAGAGGACTACCTACCGTTTGTTGTCATTTTTTGGACAGTCACAGGCAGCTCCAGGTGCCTGTCACAACTTTTTATCGGTACCTCCGCCGGAGGTACCTGTGATAGTTTACCAGGCGTGTTAATATCCTTGTTTGAATGGAATTGCGCCTCTATCAGGCATTGAAATGGTTACGGTGTCCGATTATTTTTAGTAAATTCACTAATCGTTATTGCATTATTAAGGTGAAAAGATGCACTTTCCTGGAAAGTAACTCTGCCATTTTCATTTTGTGTGGTGTGTGTAGGGGTTGAGGTGAGGGGGGGGGGGGGGGGGGTTCTCTGACTTCTCAGTAAGGGGTCAGTCCTTAAAAGAAAGAATTTGCTCCCTTGGAGCAAATTATTCTCCTTTAAGAATAGACTCGTAATTGGAATAGTTTAATCGTCCAGGGAAGCAAGAGGAAGTAAAAAATGTTGTATCACATTAAAGAAATGGCAAGAAACATGGCGGTGTACCCCTGCACCTTAATCATATTCAATTACCAATGTCGGTGTACGGAAGATAACTACTTGGCGATAACAGATTTCATTTGGTAGCACTTTCCTTCCTTGTTTCTTTGATGCTACACTCTTGTTTCTTTGATGCTACAGTTCACAGGTAATTAAGTCAGAACAGCATACACTTGCAAAACTTGTCCACGCGCTTACCCAACAGGCACTTGACGTCAAAATGATGTCGTATTGACATAAGGTGACTTCATGACGGCGCATGGACGTTATATATGACGTCGTGGGGACGTCGATATAGCGTCAAACTGACGTAAATGAGACGGTATGAAGTCACGCCGCGTAGACGTGAGTTCGACGTCATTTTGACGTCATGCACCTCTGAGTAGAAACGCCATATTTCGAGCCCCACTCTACGCTCAGCTTGTCAACCAGGTTAGTAGAACAGTCAGAGGACACTTGCCCGTAGTAGGATCGAACCGTCGACCCCCACTTACGCAACCGCTATGCTAGCCAGATTAGGAAATATAAGGGGGAAACGTCCGAATGATTGATACGTATTGAATGACCATTTCCACATTTATCGCATCGTGCAAACAGCAAAGAAACAGAGATTTTAACTATCTGCATGACTGGTCAGAGTCTTCACTTTTCACTGCTCCGGCTTCTGTGCGAGATCGTATTTTGATCTGATTCATTGCAGTTCGCTTATAAGCTGATTTAATTATTGTTTCTCGTGGTTCCGGACATTTTTTGTGGCGTCGACATGTACCATGGAGAACTCGCGTTGCGGTTTCGGGGCTTGCTTGACCTTGAATACACTCACGCATGCGTGCATGCGCACATGTATACGTAAGTATGACTACATGTACAAGTTCAGGTGTACATTGGTTTGTGCGTTCCGATTTTTTCGTCGTGTTACAGTCGAATCGAAGCTTGAGCTTACCGTAAAACAAATCATTTGAAAAATAGTTCAGATATACGACCGCGAAGTGCGAGTTAAATATTTTTTTGATTCTGACTTTTACCATGTTTACCCCATGTGTGTTCAAAGATATGAGCCGTGACACGAGAAAACCAACAAAATAGCATGTGCGTCCTGCGAAGATTCAGATCAGCCTCTGCAGGCTGATCTGAGTCTACGCTGGGCGCACAACCACTTTGATGGTTTTGTCGTGTCGCAGCTCATATATTACTGAGTAAACTCAGCTAAAATATTTTTCTTATATTTTTTCTCTTATTCTACAGCAGATAAACAACGGAAAATGACAGAAAATCGCAGAGGTGTACCCATATACCTTAAGGTTTCCGATCTAACTTTGTGGATATGCAGGCTGGTCTGACTCTTCGTTGTTCACGCAAACTATAAGGACTCTTTCATCATATGAAACTCCATATAACCAGCGGGCGTACAACATCGAAATGACGCCGTCCTGACGTCGATGCGACTTGACGATGCCGTATCAACGTCAGTGCGACTTCATTGCGACGTCGTGTGCCCCCTGGGTAGTATTACCCTTTATCTTCGTATGTAATTATAGTCTATCAGTAGATGTACCAATTATTATTCGAGCAACACCTTTCTGAGAACATTTTTTTCAAGTTCGTTGCCAAGCGGACTTTGCTTTGAGCTGGTACAAGTTTTCTTCCCTGTGTGTCAACATAACTTTCTGCTTTGTGCCCAGTCGGAGCCGGTAGTCCAGGTAGCTCAGTAGGTTAAGTGCTGGCCTGCTGATCTAGAGGCCCCCGGATTCGAGACCCGCTGGAGGCGGTAAATCTTTCCAACCGTAAAAAGGATTCGATTGCACACAGCTTATCATACCTCCTATTGTCCTGATATGACTTAAATACTGTTAAAAAGGACACGAAATTGCAAGTTACCTAGTCATTCATATATCCATTTGTGCCCAGTTAGAGCCACATTATTACAGCCATCGGTACACCTTAATGGTTTTCATTTTTACAAAGGGGAACAACTTTGTTATTTCCTGTTTGCTTCACTGGAAGAGGATTCCCGTACTGAAAGGGTCTACCTTTAAAGGAAAAAAAATGCTCCTAGTGGAGCAAATTCTTTTCTTTAGTAGAGACCCCTCATTGAGAAGGGTGGCAAAAATGAAAATGGCAGATTTACTTCCCCTAAAAGTGCATCCATCTTAAGTTCATCGATCGTACATGTACATGTATAATGTTTTTTTTTTTTTTTTTTTTCTTATAACGGACCGGTATGGATCGTATGATGATCCTGACAATGAAATGAATTATACCAAGATTGAATGGGGAGATAAAACGTTCTTTCCTCAAAGGAAACATTTCCTATTTCAATGTTATAATATCGTGAGCAAAACGTAACATCAGTCACGACATAGAAGCTGCGACGTGCAAAAATTCTTTTAAAATATCTGCTGACAACGAAGACTTAGACGAGTCTGTGAATCCGTTCAGCTTAGCTAGTGCCATCATTTTGCGCCTATTGCTTCTTCTAGGTCCATAGTTGTTAAACGCAAACAGCAGGGACTGAACGGACTGCGCGGATGTTCTGCCGCCCTTGCTGTTTGCGTAAGCTCTAAGCACCTTTTTCGATGTTGAGGCTTCATTATCACGTAATGCATGTTACATAACATATTTTAGAAGAAAAATGCACTGTAAACAATATGAAATATAGAATGAATAGTAAAAATTCCCAGTGGTATAACACATTTGTTCATCCTGGGAAATCATTAGCTTCATTTTAGCCGCGTCATTCGAAAATCAGCCAGCGAGCCGTGTCTGAGACCTTAATGATTGCATTATCATGTGATTTTGTTTTAATTATTCATGAAAAACGTAATAAACACTGAACTTTAAAGAATATTTATTTCTCATATTCTCACGAAATAGCACTATTTGATGCATAAAACATAAACAATATGTACAAAATGATATCTACAGAAAGAAGTCACTCACGATTACACCAAAATAATATGTTTACTTAAAAGTTCATATTAAGAAGTCATTGTATCGTAATGGCATTTCCGAAGTATTATAATAATGGAATGTATACTGACACACTGAACCTGAGTTTGTCCTTTTTGTAGAAATGCGTTAGATACCTTTTAAACCTAATAAATGCCCCTGCTCAAATAAACGCCCCTGCCTCTTTTCCGAATTAATGTTATAATTTGTCTTGCCAATCTCCATGTTTTCCGTCAGTTTTACAAAGCGGAACAACATGAGTTCCTGTCTGATTCTCCAGAGAACTTAGTTCTCCCAAATGGGGCTCACACAAAGCAGAAAGAAATTGCACCTAGAGGCGCAAATTCTTTCCTTTAAGAGCTTACCCTGTTTCAGAAGTAGGCAAAAATATTAGAATTACTTCATTACTCAACAAAGAAAGAATTTGCGTCTTGAGGCGCAGTTTTTTTCCCATAAGAGCTTACATGCCTTTTCATTTAGTGTCAACTCTTAAAAGAAAGAATTACTCCCCTAGGAGTAAATTCTTCTTTTAAAAGAAGGCCCCAATTTGGAAGGGATGTATCGTCCAATAAAGCAAACCGGAAGTTACAAAATTGTCCCCCTTTGTAAAAATGGCGGAAAATGTGAGTGTGTACCCATACACCTTTGTTTTAAACGTAAGTCTCCAAACGTGAAGCAGGTGTGAAAACTTTCAGCGAACATGGGGACGGTCTAACTGTCCTTTTGAAACATTTGACTTTTGGAGATGAGAAGCTTGGTTTAGGCCCTTGCGAATATTTAAGTGACCCATTTGTTTTGATCTTGGCAATTTGGCTACCTTTGATTAACTTTCTTTTCAAGTCACAAACTAATCCAATGTCTAAGGAGTCCAGTTCAACAGATTTTGATGATTTACAATGTACACCTAGGCGTGGGCGCATGGGTTTATCTTTATAAAACATAATTGGTTCTGTGGACTTTGAAGTTGCTCCATTTAGATATTCCGAGTCACTTATATCCAGAACATTAGCTTCGTTGGCGGTGCTACTAAATGACAATCTTCGTTGACAACGTACCGACCTTAAATCCGAAGTTCCTGTTCTACATGGTGTTTTGTAGCCACTTCGAAATTTCTCAGTTTTATTTCTCAAAACTGTTTCAGTTTCTTGATATTGCTTCTCATTTCTGTATATATCAGAACATGATTTTGAAAGAGAATTAGTGTTTATCACGTTCCGTCTCTCAATTTCCATCAGAACATTTGACAAAGGTCCAATGTCCGTATTATTTCTTCCCATTCTAGCTGAATATTTCGGAATTTTATCCGCCAGCTCTGAATACAAATCACTGAAAAATGAATTTTCTAGCTCCTGATCTGTGTTAGCAATGTTTTCTTCCTGACATTGTGGCAGTTTTCTTTTGCTTGCGAATGTTTGTCGCCAGCTTTCTTTTTGTGTAGAAGAATTTACTGTGCTACACCCAAAGTTTGTTGACTTGCACTGTACGACTTTAGCGAGTTTCATTTCACAATACTGCGTGACTGGTTTCACAATGAGACGATCTTCTGCGTCTTCAAAATCACTACACTGATTTATAAAGCCTGCTTCTGTAGCATCATTGTTACTTTCTTTTGCATCAAATTTGGCGAAAAACCTTGTTTCGGGTCCAGATTTCTTGAAACTCACTGTCTTTTTAACTTTTCTCCTTCTTTTATTCACCTTCTTTAAGATTGGTTTCACTTCGCCTCGTGCTGATGGTGATTCCTTAAAAACTGAGCACCCATGATCCACTTTATTGTCCTCGCTGACAAGGTCGCCCGTGCTCGAATACTGTTTAGTCTCATTCTTTGTCGTTGCTGTGCTGTGATAACTTAAGCAAGTGTCGCTTGACCAACCCTTGCCAAATAAACTGTACTCCGTTGCTTTCTTGTCGACGATTACATTGTTTTTATCATAACATTTTAGCTTTCCAGCGTCATCCAATTTACCACACTGGTTAACCACTGATTCTAAATTCAAAAATGTTTTTGACATATAGTCGGTGGCTAGTTTGCCTTGTGTGCCCGTAGAATCGGCTTCAGTACCGTACATTTCATCGTTGCCTGAAATTGTGGCCTTAATATCCAAATCTTTGAATCTTCCATTGCCCTCTTTTGTGTCATTTTCGTAAAAGGAAGTATCACTTTGAGCTACACTGCCAAGATTTATAATTTGAATGCTGCAATCAGTTGTCAGGTCAGTCCATTTCCCAGGAAATCCTTCGGCCGACGCATCAATGCCTTCTAGTGCGGAGAGATCTTGAAGTAGCCGCATGTTGTTTGGGTGCTTCGGTTCAGTAGTTTATGTATGTGCCTTTTGTTGATTCTGCAAAAAAATAAAAATACATTAAGATGAATGGATACTGTACCTAATTCCGCCTGTGTCATATTTGCCTGCCTCCTCAATGGGAGCCAACTCTTGAAGGAAAGAATTTGGTCATCTGAGAGCAAATTCTTTCATTCAAGTGTAGACTCTCTTATGGAAGGACTACATTATCCAGGGAAGGCAACAAGAAGGCACACAAAAGTTTTTCCCCTTCGTAAAATGGCGAAAAACATGAGGTGTACGCATTCAGTTAAATGCAGTGTTTACCGAATATAACAAAACCATTGGAACTTCTTAACCAGTACTGAAATATATTCCGTTCTGTTTTGTTCTGTTTCAATTCTCCTAACGACGTTCCCCAAGTGGCTCAGCAGTACGTAACCAAAGTTGCACACACCTGGCGCCGAGTGTCCGCCCAAGAAATAAATTCCAAACATTTGAACACGTTATCTATGTGCCATTTACCAGAAAAGCTCTAATTATTTGGGCAGATCAGACTTGTCTGATCAGGGCCTACACTGGTTGCCACTGCATTTGGAAGCATTATAAACACACTGTTCTATTTTAGGATAATAATGGTATTTATGTAGGGTGTCCCAAGTTTAAGAATTTTACGATAGTCAGTTAGCTGGATGACTAATCCACCCCTGGTTAACGATATACCGTATACGCGATAATTTTCGCGGTGTTCCATTTTTCGCGGTATTTCGCGGTCACTTAGAAACCGCGAATATTAAAATCGCGAAATAGTTTCCTATTTCTTACAAAGTATCATCAGTATACACAGCGTCCATATATTTTGTTTCTGTTTGCTTCAGTAAAGTCTGGTACTTTTCATTTGAGCCCGTTCTTTCATTAACCTGCGGCCGCTCAAATGAAAATCAAGAAATTTTGATTTTTGCGCATGTCGTTAACCGCGAAAATTAAAAATCGCCAAAACGGATGTTTATGTTTTTTTCCCTTAACCGCGAAAATTTGAACCCGCGAAAATTACCGCATATACGGTATACGGGGTGTTACGAAACGAAAAAGAGTTGTTACGCAACGAAAAAAGTCATAGTTATCTAACGATCTGATGACCAGGTCGTTTGGTAACTACATGTATGACTCTTTTTCGTTTCGTAGCACCTCTTTTTTGTTTTGTAACATCCTTGAAAATATAGTTAACCAGGTGTATAATCAGGGTCATTCAGAAAGTAATGTATCAATATGCAGAAGTGTTGCGAAGAACTACGAAATGCCCTACCGGTGTTCTTGTTTCATTCATGCGTTAGGGACATTCGCAGAGTCATTGGACGACAGTTTATAGTAAATAAGGCTGTGTTGAAGAGGACGGCAATCAAAGTTCAAGCCAGATTGCGTACGAGTTCCCGTAGCCCCGATAGTTCAGTGGGTTAAGTACTGGCCTGCTTATCTAGTGGTTATAGCTTCGAGTCCTGCTTGAGGCCGAAATTTTCTCAACCGTTAACGTTTTTTTTTTTTTTTTTTTTTTTTTTTGCATACAGCCTTTTGTTATCGTCCTCCCATTGTCCTGATGTGACTGAAATACTTTTGGAAAGGACGTAAAATCGCAAGTCATCAATCCATTTGTAAAAGTTTGCCTGTTTGTCAACCCGTACAGAGTGGGTATATAGTCTCGATCTCGATATCTCGCATACTGATATCTCAAAGTACCCTCATATCAAAGAATAGTGCTTCGGCACATTTCGAATTTCATTTGAAATTCAACTCCGGACATCTCAAACTACTGATATCTCAAAGTAAATTTTCTGGGACCAGAAAATTTACTTTGAAATATCAGTAGGTTGGGATGAATTTCGACTTTGAGATATCGAGAGTTGACTATAGTTTTACTTCATGTGCGATTAGGGCTGGGTTTACAAAGGGTTACCGCTAAATTTTCTGCAACGGTTTTAACCCGCCACAGTAACATTCCATTCTCAATGAAACCGTATCTTAAGGACACAAAACATATGTTGTTTTCGTGGAGAAGATGCATCCTAGAGCTTTTGTTTCATAAATAAGTTCTTAACAGGAAGATCTTTTGAAAGCAAAAGATACACCAAAGAAAAGAAAATAGCAGAAAAAAAACGGGAAATGGACAGGCAGCTGGTTGCCAGCTATTCTACCGCAAAATCTATATAAAATTACAGTGAACATGTATTTATCTGAATAGGTATACTAAAACGGGAAGCAACTCTTCTATTTTCTTTTTGTTTCCCCTCTCAATGGGGTATTATTAAACAATTATAGGAACGATTTTGACCCCTTATCAGCATTTTTAAGAGTTGACCCCTTTTTGGTAGGGGTTTCGTCGCAAAACGGGAACGAAAAGTCACAAAAGTTGTCTCCATTAGTAAAAATGGTGCAAAACACACATGAAGATGTGCCAATTACAGTCAACTACCGATATCTCGAACATTGACAATTCAAAATAGCTTCTTATATCAAAGATTATGTTTCCTATTTTTATTTACGTTTCAACTCCAGTTATCTCAAACTACTGATATCTCAAAGTAAATTTTCTGGTACCAGAAAATTTACTTTGAGATATCGGTAGTTTGGGCTAAAATTTGACTTCGAGATATCGAGAGTTGACTGTATATTAAAATATCATAGAAAATAAGAAAATATAAACATACCATAGGCGATGTAATCCAAGATTGGACAGCAAAACACGAGCAATACAAATCCTACTAAAACATGTAACGTTAATACCAGATTTATTTCTTCAAAAATGTGGGTTTCAATGTTTTTAGTTTTTGATGACAACTGTTACTTTGTTGGTTTCGGTAGTACATTTATCACAGAGTTGAGTAGTAGTATTTAGACCAGTTAATTACCTAATTACATTTTCATACCGAGTGTTTGTATTATTGTTTGCAGTTAATTCGAAAGTTGTAATTCTTTTAATTGCTTCTGAGTTAATACAATAAGTACGTTTGTCGAGTCGTGGTCGCGCGCGCTGAGCCGTTAAATGGTCTTGCAGATAAATTTTATATGCTGGTAATTAATTAATCAGTTTGTATTTAGAACCAATCTATCCTGCAGACCGAAGACCTGAAACTTTGTCTGGAGAAATACTGAATTTAGTAGTTTTAACACTTTTTTGAGGATTTGAGTTGTACTTGGTGGCATATGTGGGAAAATAAGATACAGTCATGATAGTTGTGTATTACTCTTTTACAATTAACTATTTTCACTTTGAAATAAAATAAATATTAATACTAATAAAAAAAATATGATCGCTTTTGTTGTTGCTGTTGTTATCAACTATTTATTTATTCTATTATTTTACTTTTTTGTATTTGTATAAAGGAAACTGATTATTTGAATTCTGTAACGTTTTATTATCAATATAATGATTGTTATTGTTACGATTATTTTTTTCATTTATTTATCTATTTATTTATTTATTTATTTATAATAGGCATTGATGGGCCAAAAGGGGCTAACTAACGGCTTAAGTATATTTTTATGAGCATGTCCTTTGTATATCGTAAAACAGTTTACGTTTTGTTTAGTGCAAAGTCTAGAATAGTTACATGTAACTAATAATAATGATAATAACAATAAAGATGGTAATAATAGAAAAAAACCAAGAATATAATGTGTAGTGCATGTGATATTTTTATGGTAAAAGTTGACATTCACTGTTAGATCCGACAAGCTAAATTGAAAAGAAAATCATTTGAGCCGCGACACGACAAAACCAACAATGTGGTTGTGCGGCCAGCGCAGACTCAGATCAGCCTGGGCATCCGCCCAGTCTGATCAGAGTCTTCGCTGTCCGCATGAAGGTAGCTTAAAACCTAAGCTACCCTTTGAGCTCTTAACGAAAAGCCTGATCAAACTGGGCAGATGCCCAGGCTGATCTGAGTCTGCGCTGGGCGCACAACCACATTGTTGGTTTTCTCGTGTCGCGGCTCATTTTAAATATTTATGGCTGGAGAGACAAAAGCCGCCAGAAATACACATGGTTCTGCAGAAAATCTTAACCAGAAATGACAAAAAAAAAAAAACCAAAACAAACAAAAAAAAAACAACACTATACGGAGTGCACTGCAATGACAGTTAGCCTTCTATGTGGTATGTGAGCCCATATTTTTGCGGGGGCTAAGTGGTGTGGAGTCACGGTAAGGTTATGGTTAAAGTTCAGGGACATAACAGTGCTACATGTACGTGCAGTCGCCGCATCCCGGCGCAAGTATTCAATTAAGTTCAAATCCCAACAGTAAATTAAGAATATGTATCATTATTAAAGCCGCGAAACGACAAAACCGGCATAGTGGTATGTGCGCCACGCAAAGGGCTGATCTGAGTCTTCGCTGGGCGCACATGCCACTTTGTTGGTTTTGTCGTGTCGCGGCCAAAATTTTATATGCTAGTTATTGATTAATCAGTTTGTATTTAGAACCAATCTATCCCGCAGACCGAATACCTGATAGTTTGTCTGGGGCAATACTGAATTTAGTAGTTTTGACACTTTTTGGGATTTGAGTTGTACTTGGTGGCATATGTGGGAAAATAAGACACAGTCATGATAGTTCTGTATTTCTCTTTTACAATTACTACTACTATTATTATCATCATCAATTCATTATTCAGTCTTATTTTATGCTATTATGCTTTTTAAAGAAACTATTTATTTCAATTATGTCTATAATTAATAACATAACATAACATAGCATAATTTTATTCAGACTTAAGCATGTACAGCTCATCGTCATTTAAACATATATACAATGCGTGTATATAATTAATTATTAGTGTTATTTTTAGTTTTACGACTAAGTCTATTAATTTATATATTTATTTATAGTGATATGTCAAACTGAGCGGCCAACTGAAGGCTTAAATATAATAAAATTTTGAGCCGCGACGCGACAAAACCAACAATGTGGTTGTGCGCCCAGCGCGGACTCAGATCAGCCTAGGCATCCGCCCAGCCTGACCAGAGTCTTCGCTGTCCGCATGGATGTAGCTAAGACCCTTAGCTACCCTTTGAGCACTTAATGCAGAGTCTGGTCAAACTGGGCGGATGCCCAGGCTGGTCTGAATCTTCGCTGGGCTCACAACCACATTGTTGGTTTTCTTGTGTCGCGGCTCGTATATTTTCATTGACATCATGCCCATAGTTCACGTTTTGCGAAGCCTCGAATACGTCTACTGATAATTATAGTAATAATAAATATGATAATAATAACCGAAAGAAGGCGAAACTGAAAATGAGCCGCGACACAAGAAAACCAACAATATGGTTGTGCGCCCAGCGCAGACTCAGATCAGCCTGGACATTGGCCCAGTTTGATCAGACTCTTTGATAAGTGGTCAAAGGGTAGCTAAGGGTCTTAGCTACCTTTATGCGTACAGCGAAGGCTCTGATCAGACTGGGCGGATGCCCAGGCTGATCTGAGTCTGCGCTGGGCGCACAACCACGTTGTTGCTTTTCTCGTGTCACGGCTCAAATACATGTAATACATGAATTAGTACCCCGCAATGATTAAAGCTGACGTTGCAGTGCTGGCCACATCCTCTGAAAGTTCGAATCCCACAAGCTTAACTGAAATATCACGAAGAATTACTTTCGTTGTGGTTTGAGAGACAACAGACGACAGAAATATCGTAATTGTGCAGATAAAAATCGGAAAATAAATAAATAAATAAATAGAAATAAGGTACACACTGGTCTGGCAGTCAACATAGGCAACGAAGCAACGTACTAGAAAACTCGATTGTTTTCGCATACTTTTTAGAATAATTTCAAACTATCATTCTTACGGACCCGGCATTTTGTTATACCTCTTAGTCAGATCAGATTTTCGAAGAAATTCCGTGTAGTATAAATACAGTGCTTGAATATGTTTCTACAGCAATTCGTTGCCTAGTCGTTGTAGCCCAAAAATTGTTTTCAAGCATTTCTTGAATATGCATATGAATTAAGTAAAAGTTTTGATTCCTATTTCAAAAGTAGGGGGTCCGATGGTCCGTGAGACTATACGTCTGAAACAAACTTATCCAGATGAGCGGAACAAGCAAGTTTCATGTACGTTGTCTTCGTTACCTGTGTTGAATGCCAGACCAGTGTGAGGTACTGCAATGTCAGTTAGCCTTCTATGTTGTATGTGAGCCTTTTTTGCGAGGGCTAGGAGGAGGGGAGTCTCGGTAAGGTTATGGTTAAAGCTGAGGAACGTAATAGTCGCCGTATCCGTTAGTATTCAATTAAGATCAAATCCCTTCAGCACGATGCTCAGGCAGATTTCAGACCTCACTTTGCGCACGTGAATTTAGGTCCCATTTCACGAGATATAAATTATTCATTCGAAAAGTTGACAATGCGCAGTTTCAGTTAAGTTTCCGCAGCGGCTGCTCTGTAAATGAACTAGGCTACGAAAAAAACGTATTTTCGGCATGTGCGAAAAACGAAAATAAGAAGATTAGTCTGGGCGTGCACGATAGATAATAGTCTACCCAGAAGGCCCATAATGTTGATTCAATATTGAATCAACGTTGGTTCAACGCCATGACGTTGAACCAGCGTTAATTCAATGTTGATTCAACGTTATGTGTCCAGGGGGTAGTCTTTCTTATGCGGATTCAACAGGATTCAACAGGAAAAACCCTGGAAAGCCTTTGTAGACGTAGGGTAACTCCGGACAGCAGGTAGATTCGGACAGTGACATTGTTTCTTTTATATGTAAGGTGTTTAGAAGTAAAAAAATAAGTGCACAAACAGTGAAAATCTTGATGAGACGGCTCATTCTCCTCTGGATTTTCACTGTTTCAAATGGTATGTCCGAATTTACCCGCTGTCCGAAGTTACCCGACTCTACCCTACTTATTTGTGTCTCCCCACTTTGCACTTGTCATAAGACGTTTTGCTCGTGACCGTTGAAGAAACACTGAATTTCCTTTTACCACGCCTGTTAAACGCGCAATTCCATTTCCAGCTGGAGAATTAATTTCAAACCTCTGCAAATAGTTAGACAAATTAAAACAGTTTGTAGTTTGTTTTAGCCGCGACACGAGAAAACCGACAAAGTTGTTGTGCGTCCAGCGCCGACTCAGACTCTTTGCTGGGTGCTTAAAGGGTAGCTAAGAGTCTAAGCTACTTCCGTGCGTACAGCGAAGGCTCTGGTCAGACTGGGCGGATGCGCAGGGCACACAACCACATTATTGGTTTTCTCGTGTCGCGGCTCATTAATGATGTGCGACTCGAATGTATGAAAAGCATATGTTAACGCTATATCTGATAAATATATATAAATAAATAAATAAAATAAAAGCTGGCGGAGTTTTCACTAAACTCCTGAAAGTGGCCGAACCGAAATTTTGGTTTCGCCGCTTACAGTTTTTTTTTGTGATAAACCCAACATTTTATCTTATTTGTTTCAACATGCTTAACAAAAATAGGGACTGAACTTCATGATTATATTTTCGCCTTCCCTTTGTGAACGGTTGAACTTTAATTCACAAGCAGGAATTGAAATTCGCGTTTACAAGCCGTGTTTAAGATTTTCCATAAAAGATTGAAGATGCAGACGGTCTCGACTTTTGCAATTTCGCTCTTCAGTAATATGCAGACTAATAATGATATGTTTGAAAATATTTACCAATTACCGTAAACGTTTATGTCTTAGAACTGAGAGGATGCAGTAAATATTGTAAAAAGATCATAGCCAGACTCTGATCAGGGACAGTTGCCATTCGTTTTCTGCAACATATCCTATTATGCTGAAAACAAAATATCTTGTCCGAAATCTGAGTTGAAAAAGTGCATTTCATATTCCTAAAATCGAAAGGGTAAAATTTAATGTGTCCGAATAATTACGTTTATAACGGTATGTCTGTAAGTAATGGAAAATGAAAAGTACATCTTGTCAAAAGAGATGCCAGACCCTCGTTTCAAGGGACAGACTGTTTGTCAATTTCTATTAGCAGTTGTTGTCCTGAAAATAATTCAAAAACAACAAAGACATTATTCCAAAGAAAATTGTCACAAATTATGAAAAAATATAAGACCATGCATGAAAAACAATAAATATTGTGCAAAAGAAGTTACACATTTTTATCCTAGTAATTGTCACAAGTTAACCTATGAACTGGGACAGTCCAACTAATTAATGCATGCATTAAACCGGTTTAAGTTAGTTAGGTTGATAGAATGGCATGCAGTGCAGACCCCGATATAATTTCCAATGCAGGAACAACCAGGCCCGGAGGTTATAAAACTTGAGTACATTCTCAAACTCAAAATAAAGCACACTGATTGGCTGCTTCCGAGCACATGCTCGGAAGCAGCCAATCAGTGTGCTTTATTTTGAGTTTGAGATTATACTCAAGTTTTATAACCTCGGACCCTGAACTTGTTCTGCATACTTTGCTGAAATCGAATTTCAGCTCAATACGACATTTTGATGCTTGCAATGATTCAGATGGATTGATGGATGATGGATGGCTTGCGATTTTACGTCCTTTTCAGCGGTACTGCAGTATAGCAGTTATATCAGGACGGTGATAATGAAAAGCTGTGTGCAATGGAATACCGTTTACGGTAGGAAAGATTCTCGCCTCAAGCCAGACTCGAACCCAGCCCGCTAGATCAGTAGGCCAGCGCTTAACCAACTGAGCTACCGGGGCTCCTAGCAAAGGTCGAGAAGTGGCCGGCTGAACAAAAGCCTGTCAGTTCAAGACATGATACATGTATAGTAGATCACGAATCGCTACTTTCAACGTACTCAGTTCGTAGAACGTTTTGAAGGATGGGCTGATGATATGAGATTTTACGGCATTTCAACAGTATTTCAGTTATGGCAGGACAGAAGGAGGGTGATACGAGGGTCATCCAATAAGTTCTGCAAACGGCTAAGTTTCAGGCTAATTATAAATAAAAACGAATCAAGCAATCCACATTCCTACATTGCATCTTCCCTTTTTTCCAGTCAACAATTTCCAGAAACATCATGATCTTGCAAATGGCGTTGCTAGGCAACTGAAGAATACTACCATTATGGGTGCGGCGGTGGCTTCTAGTTGTCTGTTTAAGATGCCCTAGTAGTACGGCAGATAGGCAGCCTGTGAGAAGGTGCTACTGGTAAGGTTCTGCAAACATGTTGAGTTATATATCAGATTATTCGTTAGAATCTCTAGTTTATAAAACCGGCTGATGACACCTCTGGTTCTGAGTACTAAGCGAGTTATCTCCCCTTGAATTACCCCACCCATTTAATCAGGTAAAATGATACTTAAATGAAAAAGAGTAAAAAAATCCATGGATAACTTTCCACGCCACTGTTTAAAAATCGATAATCGATATTCGCGAATCGAGCTGGTAATGAAATACACTACGAGATATGGGCAAGTCATCTTTTTCTTCTTATTTTGTTTTTCCTTATATTCAAATCAATTTTTCCGTGTTCATTTCGAAAACCGCATTAATTTGCGAACAGCCTGATATAATTTTTGAAAAGATTGCATAAGAAATACCGCGGTCATTTTTTAGTTTAAGTTGACTACTCTCAAAATGTATAGAATATATAGTAAATCATGACATTTTTACTGCGTTGATCAAAGTTTTTACCCGCATATGTCTCTTTTTTTCATAAAATGAAAATTTTCCGTGTTCATTCCGAAAACTACAATTATTCAGCATTTCACTGATATATTTTTTATTGAAATAGGAAGTAAAACAGTGCGGTCATTTTTACATTTTCGATCAGCACCCTTATTTCCTATGCTGGCGCAAATATCCAACAGAATTCACACATTACTCCAGGTGGCGTAGAAAGTTGCGGACGCTAAAGGCGTTCTACAAGGGGAATATTCCAGTGCTCACTGTTTTATATGACCCGACTGCTCTTGTAAGGGGAGGAGAATTGGGGGTGGGGGGGGGGGGGTGGAGGGCTGTCAATAACTTGATGAACGCAAAGTTCGTAAAAAGTGTCCTCCCTGGATTTTTCAAATAAATAGTACTATAAGATAAGATGAACAGGACATATGTAATGTCATTAATCTTACTGTTTTCTTCAGAAAAAATGCGTTTTTCTGCCAAATTGTCTGCTTGGCAACGTTTGTTTTCCGCTGAAATGCATTAATTTCGTCCGACATATAAGTTCGGCAAAAACAATGTTTGGCTTCTGAGACCAGAGTTGTTAGCTCTAAGGTTTGACAAGCTGATTACTATATTAATTCGGCCATCAGACCATTATTTTTGAGCTCGTTAAGGTGTCTTATTACCGAATAAAGACATATATCATGTGCTATTAGCAAAGACTATGATCCGACTCATATGTACAGTCTGTTCTGTGATGTACGGTTTGTATATTCCAAAGCGCATGCACAAATCAAAATTAAACATTTCAGGCGCGCCATGAAAAATGTATACTCATACATAGGATAAACGCACGAATTACGCTTGTCCGAACCAGCCTGTACATGGTACTGCACAGTCTGATCAGACCTGCACAGTTCCCTTTCAAAATTGTGCATGCCTAGTTATTTTCTTTGCGAAGATCTCACGCTAAATCAGTATATTTTGTATGTGTGCAGGTTGGCAGTGTTTGTATATGCAGACGGTAGTTTTTGCAGGATGCGGACAATAACACCTTTTAATATACAAAGTGATAATTAATGTTACGCTCGATTAACCCGCTAAATACCTGGGCCCAGTTGTTCAAAGCATCGTTAGCCTAACGAGCTCGTTAAGGGGTCAACTCGTTAAGTGTTTTGCAACTTTGTAACCAAATACGCTGGTATTTTTTGTTGAAAAATGTAAGAAGCTTTTGCAATACGCTGGTATTTTTGTTGAAAAATGTAAGAAGCTTTTGCAATGCAAAAGCTTCTTACATTTTTTCAACAAAAAATGTAAGAAGCTTTTGCAGTGCAAAAGCTTCTTACATTTTTTGACAAAAATACCAGCGGTGCAAAAGCTTCTTACATTTTTTCAACAAAAAATACCAGCGTATTTGAGATATTAACGTTTAAAATTTTAACGAAACGCTAACTAACGACGTCATAAGTTTTGAACAACCGGGCCCAGAAAAATATTTGGTAAGGTCGTGGGTTCGAATCCCAGTTGTTACCTATTATTTTCTTTTTTTTTTTTTTTTTTTTTTGTCTTTCCTGCAATAAATTGAAGTATCTGCAAACAACTTTACATATCATATTTAACAAAATCGATCATTTTTGGCAACTTAATACATGGAAAACAGCTTTGAGAATAAGGACCTTACCTAAAGGCGTTCTACAAGGGGAATATTCCAGTGCTCACTGTTTTATATGACCCGACTGCTCTTGTAAGGGGAGGAGAATTGGGGGTGGGGGGGGGGGGTGGAGGGCTGTCAATAACTTGATGAACGCAAAGTTCGTAAAAAGTGTCCTCCCTGGATTTTTCAAATAAATAGTACTATAAGATAAGATGAACAGGACATATGTAATGTCATTAATCTTACTGTTTTCTTCAGAAAAAATGCGTTTTTCTGCCAAATTGTCTGCTTGGCAACGTTTGTTTTCCGCTGAAATGCATTAATTTCGTCCGACATATAAGTTCGGCAAAAACAATGTTTGGCTTCTGAGACCAGAGTTGTTAGCTCTAAGGTTTGACAAGCTGATTACTATATTAATTCGGCCATCAGACCATTATTTTTGAGCTCGTTAAGGTGTCTTATTACCGAATAAAGACATATATCATGTGCTATTAGCAAAGACTATGATCCGACTCATATGTACAGTCTGTTCTGTGATGTACGGTTTGTATATTCCAAAGCGCATGCACAAATCAAAATTAAACATTTCAGGCGCGCCATGAAAAATGTATACTCATACATAGGATAAACGCACGAATTACGCTTGTCCGAACCAGCCTGTACATGGTACTGCACAGTCTGATCAGACCTGCACAGTTCCCTTTCAAAATTGTGCATGCCTAGTTATTTTCTTTGCGAAGATCTCACGCTAAATCAGTATATTTTGTATGTGTGCAGGTTGGCAGTGTTTGTATATGCAGACGGTAGTTTTTGCAGGATGCGGACAATAACACCTTTTAATATACAAAGTGATAATTAATGTTACGCTCGATTAACCCGCTAAATACCTGGGCCCAGTTGTTCAAAGCATCGTTAGCCTAACGAGCTCGTTAAGGGGTCAACTCGTTAAGTGTTTTGCAACTTTGTAACCAAATACGCTGGTATTTTTTGTTGAAAAATGTAAGAAGCTTTTGCAATACGCTGGTATTTTTGTTGAAAAATGTAAGAAGCTTTTGCAATGCAAAAGCTTCTTACATTTTTTCAACAAAAAATGTAAGAAGCTTTTGCAGTGCAAAAGCTTCTTACATTTTTTGACAAAAATACCAGCGGTGCAAAAGCTTCTTACATTTTTTCAACAAAAAATACCAGCGTATTTGAGATATTAACGTTTAAAATTTTAACGAAACGCTAACTAACGACGTCATAAGTTTTGAACAACCGGGCCCAGAAAAATATTTGGTAAGGTCGTGGGTTCGAATCCCAGTTGTTACCTATTATTTTCTTTTTTTTTTTTTTTTTTTTTTGTCTTTCCTGCAATAAATTGAAGTATCTGCAAACAACTTTACATATCATATTTAACAAAATCGATCATTTTTGGCAACTTAATACATGGAAAACAGCTTTGAGAATAAGGACCTTACCTAAAGGCGTTCTACAAGGGGAATATTCCAGTGCTCACTGTTTTATATGACCCGACTGCTCTTGTAAGGGGAGGAGAATTGGGGGTGGGGGGGGGGGGGGGTGGAGGGCTGTCAATAACTTGATGAACGCAAAGTTCGTAAAAAGTGTCCTCCCTGGATTTTTCAAATAAATAGTACTATAAGATAAGATGAACAGGACATATGTAATGTCATTAATCTTACTGTTTTCTTCAGAAAAAATGCGTTTTTCTGCCAAATTGTCTGCTTGGCAACGTTTGTTTTCCGCTGAAATGCATTAATTTCGTCCGACATATAAGTTCGGCAAAAACAATGTTTGGCTTCTGAGACCAGAGTTGTTAGCTCTAAGGTTTGACAAGCTGATTACTATATTAATTCGGCCATCAGACCATTATTTTTGAGCTCGTTAAGGTGTCTTATTACCGAATAAAGACATATATCATGTGCTATTAGCAAAGACTATGATCCGACTCATATGTACAGTCTGTTCTGTGATGTACGGTTTGTATATTCCAAAGCGCATGCACAAATCAAAATTAAACATTTCAGGCGCGCCATGAAAAATGTATACTCATACATAGGATAAACGCACGAATTACGCTTGTCCGAACCAGCCTGTACATGGTACTGCACAGTCTGATCAGACCTGCACAGTTCCCTTTCAAAATTGTGCATGCCTAGTTATTTTCTTTGCGAAGATCTCACGCTAAATCAGTATATTTTGTATGTGTGCAGGTTGGCAGTGTTTGTATATGCAGACGGTAGTTTTTGCAGGATGCGGACAATAACACCTTTTAATATACAAAGTGATAATTAATGTTACGCTCGATTAACCCGCTAAATACCTGGGCCCAGTTGTTCAAAGCATCGTTAGCCTAACGAGCTCGTTAAGGGGTCAACTCGTTAAGTGTTTTGCAACTTTGTAACCAAATACGCTGGTATTTTTTGTTGAAAAATGTAAGAAGCTTTTGCAATACGCTGGTATTTTTGTTGAAAAATGTAAGAAGCTTTTGCAATGCAAAAGCTTCTTACATTTTTTCAACAAAAAATGTAAGAAGCTTTTGCAGTGCAAAAGCTTCTTACATTTTTTGACAAAAATACCAGCGGTGCAAAAGCTTCTTACATTTTTTCAACAAAAAATACCAGCGTATTTGAGATATTAACGTTTAAAATTTTAACGAAACGCTAACTAACGACGTCATAAGTTTTGAACAACCGGGCCCAGAAAAATATTTGGTAAGGTCGTGGGTTCGAATCCCAGTTGTTACCTATTATTTTCTTTTTTTTTTTTTTTTTCTTTTTGTCTTTCCTGCAATAAATTGAAGTATCTGCAAACAACTTTACATATCATATTTAACAAAATCGATCATTTTTGGCAACTTAATACATGGAAAACAGCTTTGAGAATAAGGACCTTACCATGGATAACTTTCCACGCCACTGTTTAAAAATCGATAATCGATATTCGCGAATCGAGCTGGTAATGAAATACACTACGAGATATGGGCAAGTCATCTTTTTCTTCTTATTTTGTTTTTCCTTATATTCAAATCAATTTTTCCGTGTTCATTTCGAAAACCGCATTAATTTGCGAACAGCCTGATATAATTTTTGAAAAGATTGCATAAGAAATACCGCGGTCATTTTTTAGTTTAAGTTGACTACTCTCAAAATGTATAGAATATATAGTAAATCATGACATTTTTACTGCGTTGATCAAAGTTTTTACCCGCATATGTCTCTTTTTTTCATAAAATGAAAATTTTCCGTGTTCATTCCGAAAACTACAATTATTCAGCATTTCACTGATATATTTTTTATTGAAATAGGAAGTAAAACAGTGCGGTCATTTTTACATTTTCGATCAGCACCCTTATTTCCTATGCTGGCGCAAATATCCAACAGAATTCACACATTACTCCAGGTGGCGTAGAAAGTTGCGGACGCTAAAGGCGTTCTACAAGGGGAATATTCCAGTGCTCACTGTTTTATATGACCCGACTGCTCTTGTAAGGGGAGGAGAATTGGGGGTGGGGGGGGGGGGGGTGGAGGGCTGTCAATAACTTGATGAACGCAAAGTTCGTAAAAAGTGTCCTCCCTGGATTTTTCAAATAAATAGTACTATAAGATAAGATGAACAGGACATATGTAATGTCATTAATCTTACTGTTTTCTTCAGAAAAAATGCGTTTTTCTGCCAAATTGTCTGCTTGGCAACGTTTGTTTTCCGCTGAAATGCATTAATTTCGTCCGACATATAAGTTCGGCAAAAACAATGTTTGGCTTCTGAGACCAGAGTTGTTAGCTCTAAGGTTTGACAAGCTGATTACTATATTAATTCGGCCATCAGACCATTATTTTTGAGCTCGTTAAGGTGTCTTATTACCGAATAAAGACATATATCATGTGCTATTAGCAAAGACTATGATCCGACTCATATGTACAGTCTGTTCTGTGATGTACGGTTTGTATATTCCAAAGCGCATGCACAAATCAAAATTAAACATTTCAGGCGCGCCATGAAAAATGTATACTCATACATAGGATAAACGCACGAATTACGCTTGTCCGAACCAGCCTGTACATGGTACTGCACAGTCTGATCAGACCTGCACAGTTCCCTTTCAAAATTGTGCATGCCTAGTTATTTTCTTTGCGAAGATCTCACGCTAAATCAGTATATTTTGTATGTGTGCAGGTTGGCAGTGTTTGTATATGCAGACGGTAGTTTTTGCAGGATGCGGACAATAACACCTTTTAATATACAAAGTGATAATTAATGTTACGCTCGATTAACCCGCTAAATACCTGGGCCCAGTTGTTCAAAGCATCGTTAGCCTAACGAGCTCGTTAAGGGGTCAACTCGTTAAGTGTTTTGCAACTTTGTAACCAAATACGCTGGTATTTTTTGTTGAAAAATGTAAGAAGCTTTTGCAATACGCTGGTATTTTTGTTGAAAAATGTAAGAAGCTTTTGCAATGCAAAAGCTTCTTACATTTTTTCAACAAAAAATGTAAGAAGCTTTTGCAGTGCAAAAGCTTCTTACATTTTTTGACAAAAATACCAGCGGTGCAAAAGCTTCTTACATTTTTTCAACAAAAAATACCAGCGTATTTGAGATATTAACGTTTAAAATTTTAACGAAACGCTAACTAACGACGTCATAAGTTTTGAACAACCGGGCCCAGAAAAATATTTGGTAAGGTCGTGGGTTCGAATCCCAGTTGTTACCTATTATTTTCTTTTTTTTTTTTTTTTTTTTTTGTCTTTCCTGCAATAAATTGAAGTATCTGCAAACAACTTTACATATCATATTTAACAAAATCGATCATTTTTGGCAACTTAATACATGGAAAACAGCTTTGAGAATAAGGACCTTACCTAAAGGCGTTCTACAAGGGGAATATTCCAGTGCTCACTGTTTTATATGACCCGACTGCTCTTGTAAGGGGAGGAGAATTGGGGGTGGGGGGGGGGGGGGGGGGTGGAGGGCTGTCAATAACTTGATGAACGCAAAGTTCGTAAAAAGTGTCCTCCCTGGATTTTTCAAATAAATAGTACTATAAGATAAGATGAACAGGACATATGTAATGTCATTAATCTTACTGTTTTCTTCAGAAAAAATGCGTTTTTCTGCCAAATTGTCTGCTTGGCAACGTTTGTTTTCCGCTGAAATGCATTAATTTCGTCCGACATATAAGTTCGGCAAAAACAATGTTTGGCTTCTGAGACCAGAGTTGTTAGCTCTAAGGTTTGACAAGCTGATTACTATATTAATTCGGCCATCAGACCATTATTTTTGAGCTCGTTAAGGTGTCTTATTACCGAATAAAGACATATATCATGTGCTATTAGCAAAGACTATGATCCGACTCATATGTACAGTCTGTTCTGTGATGTACGGTTTGTATATTCCAAAGCGCATGCACAAATCAAAATTAAACATTTCAGGCGCGCCATGAAAAATGTATACTCATACATAGGATAAACGCACGAATTACGCTTGTCCGAACCAGCCTGTACATGGTACTGCACAGTCTGATCAGACCTGCACAGTTCCCTTTCAAAATTGTGCATGCCTAGTTATTTTCTTTGCGAAGATCTCACGCTAAATCAGTATATTTTGTATGTGTGCAGGTTGGCAGTGTTTGTATATGCAGACGGTAGTTTTTGCAGGATGCGGACAATAACACCTTTTAATATACAAAGTGATAATTAATGTTACGCTCGATTAACCCGCTAAATACCTGGGCCCAGTTGTTCAAAGCATCGTTAGCCTAACGAGCTCGTTAAGGGGTCAACTCGTTAAGTGTTTTGCAACTTTGTAACCAAATACGCTGGTATTTTTTGTTGAAAAATGTAAGAAGCTTTTGCAATACGCTGGTATTTTTGTTGAAAAATGTAAGAAGCTTTTGCAATGCAAAAGCTTCTTACATTTTTTCAACAAAAAATGTAAGAAGCTTTTGCAGTGCAAAAGCTTCTTACATTTTTTGACAAAAATACCAGCGGTGCAAAAGCTTCTTACATTTTTTCAACAAAAAATACCAGCGTATTTGAGATATTAACGTTTAAAATTTTAACGAAACGCTAACTAACGACGTCATAAGTTTTGAACAACCGGGCCCAGAAAAATATTTGGTAAGGTCGTGGGTTCGAATCCCAGTTGTTACCTATTATTTTCTTTTTTTTTTTTTTTTCTTTTTGTCTTTCCTGCAATAAATTGAAGTATCTGCAAACAACTTTACATATCATATTTAACAAAATCGATCATTTTTGGCAACTTAATACATGGAAAACAGCTTTGAGAATAAGGACCTTACCATGGATAACTTTCCACGCCACTGTTTAAAAATCGATAATCGATATTCGCGAATCGAGCTGGTAATGAAATACACTACGAGATATGGGCAAGTCATCTTTTTCTTCTTATTTTGTTTTTCCTTATATTCAAATCAATTTTTCCGTGTTCATTTCGAAAACCGCATTAATTTGCGAACAGCCTGATATAATTTTTGAAAAGATTGCATAAGAAATACCGCGGTCATTTTTTAGTTTAAGTTGACTACTCTCAAAATGTATAGAATATATAGTAAATCATGACATTTTTACTGCGTTGATCAAAGTTTTTACCCGCATATGTCTCTTTTTTTCATAAAATGAAAATTTTCCGTGTTCATTCCGAAAACTACAATTATTCAGCATTTCACTGATATATTTTTTATTGAAATAGGAAGTAAAACAGTGCGGTCATTTTTACATTTTCGATCAGCACCCTTATTTCCTATGCTGGCGCAAATATCCAACAGAATTCACACATTACTCCAGGTGGCGTAGAAAGTTGCGGACGCTAAAGGCGTTCTACAAGGGGAATATTCCAGTGCTCACTGTTTTATATGACCCGACTGCTCTTGTAAGGGGAGGAGAATTGGGGGTGGGGGGGGGGGGGGGTGGAGGGCTGTCAATAACTTGATGAACGCAAAGTTCGTAAAAAGTGTCCTCCCTGGATTTTTCAAATAAATAGTACTATAAGATAAGATGAACAGGACATATGTAATGTCATTAATCTTACTGTTTTCTTCAGAAAAAATGCGTTTTTCTGCCAAATTGTCTGCTTGGCAACGTTTGTTTTCCGCTGAAATGCATTAATTTCGTCCGACATATAAGTTCGGCAAAAACAATGTTTGGCTTCTGAGACCAGAGTTGTTAGCTCTAAGGTTTGACAAGCTGATTACTATATTAATTCGGCCATCAGACCATTATTTTTGAGCTCGTTAAGGTGTCTTATTACCGAATAAAGACATATATCATGTGCTATTAGCAAAGACTATGATCCGACTCATATGTACAGTCTGTTCTGTGATGTACGGTTTGTATATTCCAAAGCGCATGCACAAATCAAAATTAAACATTTCAGGCGCGCCATGAAAAATGTATACTCATACATAGGATAAACGCACGAATTACGCTTGTCCGAACCAGCCTGTACATGGTACTGCACAGTCTGATCAGACCTGCACAGTTCCCTTTCAAAATTGTGCATGCCTAGTTATTTTCTTTGCGAAGATCTCACGCTAAATCAGTATATTTTGTATGTGTGCAGGTTGGCAGTGTTTGTATATGCAGACGGTAGTTTTTGCAGGATGCGGACAATAACACCTTTTAATATACAAAGTGATAATTAATGTTACGCTCGATTAACCCGCTAAATACCTGGGCCCAGTTGTTCAAAGCATCGTTAGCCTAACGAGCTCGTTAAGGGGTCAACTCGTTAAGTGTTTTGCAACTTTGTAACCAAATACGCTGGTATTTTTTGTTGAAAAATGTAAGAAGCTTTTGCAATACGCTGGTATTTTTGTTGAAAAATGTAAGAAGCTTTTGCAATGCAAAAGCTTCTTACATTTTTTCAACAAAAAATGTAAGAAGCTTTTGCAGTGCAAAAGCTTCTTACATTTTTTGACAAAAATACCAGCGGTGCAAAAGCTTCTTACATTTTTTCAACAAAAAATACCAGCGTATTTGAGATATTAACGTTTAAAATTTT
This sequence comes from Ctena decussata, assembly GCA_963989385.1. Classification (NCBI taxonomy): domain Eukaryota; kingdom Metazoa; phylum Mollusca; class Bivalvia; order Lucinida; family Lucinidae; genus Ctena; species Ctena decussata. Next base: position 46,175,029 of record OZ022510.1, read on the forward strand.
AACGAAACGCTAACTAACGACGTCATAAGTTTTGAACAACCGGGCCCAGAAAAATATTTGGTAAGGTCGTGGGTTCGAATCCCAGTTGTTACCTATTATTTTCTTTTTTTTTTTTTTTTTTTTTTGTCTTTCCTGCAATAAATTGAAGTATCTGCAAACAACTTTACATATCATATTTAACAAAATCGATCATTTTTGGCAACTTAATACATGGAAAACAGCTTTGAGAATAAGGACCTTACCTAAAGGCGTTCTACAAGGGGAATATTCCAGTGCTCACTGTTTTATATGACCCGACTGCTCTTGTAAGGGGAGGAGAATTGGGGGTGGGGGGGGGGGGGGTGGAGGGCTGTCAATAACTTGATGAACGCAAAGTTCGTAAAAAGTGTCCTCCCTGGATTTTTCAAATAAATAGTACTATAAGATAAGATGAACAGGACATATGTAATGTCATTAATCTTACTGTTTTCTTCAGAAAAAATGCGTTTTTCTGCCAAATTGTCTGCTTGGCAACGTTTGTTTTCCGCTGAAATGCATTAATTTCGTCCGACATATAAGTTCGGCAAAAACAATGTTTGGCTTCTGAGACCAGAGTTGTTAGCTCTAAGGTTTGACAAGCTGATTACTATATTAATTCGGCCATCAGACCATTATTTTTGAGCTCGTTAAGGTGTCTTATTACCGAATAAAGACATATATCATGTGCTATTAGCAAAGACTATGATCCGACTCATATGTACAGTCTGTTCTGTGATGTACGGTTTGTATATTCCAAAGCGCATGCACAAATCAAAATTAAACATTTCAGGCGCGCCATGAAAAATGTATACTCATACATAGGATAAACGCACGAATTACGCTTGTCCGAACCAGCCTGTACATGGTACTGCACAGTCTGATCAGACCTGCACAGTTCCCTTTCAAAATTGTGCATGCCTAGTTATTTTCTTTGCGAAGATCTCACGCTAAATCAGTATATTTTGTATGTGTGCAGGTTGGCAGTGTTTGTATATGCAGACGGTAGTTTTTGCAGGATGCGGACAATAACACCTTTTAATATACAAAGTGATAATTAATGTTACGCTCGATTAACCCGCTAAATACCTGGGCCCAGTTGTTCAAAGCATCGTTAGCCTAACGAGCTCGTTAAGGGGTCAACTCGTTAAGTGTTTTGCAACTTTGTAACCAAATACGCTGGTATTTTTTGTTGAAAAATGTAAGAAGCTTTTGCAATACGCTGGTATTTTTGTTGAAAAATGTAAGAAGCTTTTGCAATGCAAAAGCTTCTTACATTTTTTCAACAAAAAATGTAAGAAGCTTTTGCAGTGCAAAAGCTTCTTACATTTTTTGACAAAAATACCAGCGGTGCAAAAGCTTCTTACATTTTTTCAACAAAAAATACCAGCGTATTTGAGATATTAACGTTTAAAATTTTAACGAAACGCTAACTAACGACGTCATAAGTTTTGAACAACCGGGCCCAGAAAAATATTTGGTAAGGTCGTGGGTTCGAATCCCAGTTGTTACCTATTATTTTCTTTTTTTTTTTTTTTTTTTTTTGTCTTTCCTGCAATAAATTGAAGTATCTGCAAACAACTTTACATATCATATTTAACAAAATCGATCATTTTTGGCAACTTAATACATGGAAAACAGCTTTGAGAATAAGGACCTTACCTAAAGGCGTTCTACAAGGGGAATATTCCAGTGCTCACTGTTTTATATGACCCGACTGCTCTTGTAAGGGGAGGAGAATTGGGGGTGGGGGGGGGGGGGTGGAGGGCTGTCAATAACTTGATGAACGCAAAGTTCGTAAAAAGTGTCCTCCCTGGATTTTTCAAATAAATAGTACTATAAGATAAGATGAACAGGACATATGTAATGTCATTAATCTTACTGTTTTCTTCAGAAAAAATGCGTTTTTCTGCCAAATTGTCTGCTTGGCAACGTTTGTTTTCCGCTGAAATGCATTAATTTCGTCCGACATATAAGTTCGGCAAAAACAATGTTTGGCTTCTGAGACCAGAGTTGTTAGCTCTAAGGTTTGACAAGCTGATTACTATATTAATTCGGCCATCAGACCATTATTTTTGAGCTCGTTAAGGTGTCTTATTACCGAATAAAGACATATATCATGTGCTATTAGCAAAGACTATGATCCGACTCATATGTACAGTCTGTTCTGTGATGTACGGTTTGTATATTCCAAAGCGCATGCACAAATCAAAATTAAACATTTCAGGCGCGCCATGAAAAATGTATACTCATACATAGGATAAACGCACGAATTACGCTTGTCCGAACCAGCCTGTACATGGTACTGCACAGTCTGATCAGACCTGCACAGTTCCCTTTCAAAATTGTGCATGCCTAGTTATTTTCTTTGCGAAGATCTCACGCTAAATCAGTATATTTTGTATGTGTGCAGGTTGGCAGTGTTTGTATATGCAGACGGTAGTTTTTGCAGGATGCGGACAATAACACCTTTTAATATACAAAGTGATAATTAATGTTACGCTCGATTAACCCGCTAAATACCTGGGCCCAGTTGTTCAAAGCATCGTTAGCCTAACGAGCTCGTTAAGGGGTCAACTCGTTAAGTGTTTTGCAACTTTGTAACCAAATACGCTGGTATTTTTTGTTGAAAAATGTAAGAAGCTTTTGCAATACGCTGGTATTTTTGTTGAAAAATGTAAGAAGCTTTTGCAATGCAAAAGCTTCTTACATTTTTTCAACAAAAAATGTAAGAAGCTTTTGCAGTGCAAAAGCTTCTTACATTTTTTGACAAAAATACCAGCGGTGCAAAAGCTTCTTACATTTTTTCAACAAAAAATACCAGCGTATTTGAGATATTAACGTTTAAAATTTTAACGAAACGCTAACTAACGACGTCATAAGTTTTGAACAACCGGGCCCAGAAAAATATTTGGTAAGGTCGTGGGTTCGAATCCCAGTTGTTACCTATTATTTTCTTTTTTTTTTTTTTTTTTTTTTGTCTTTCCTGCAATAAATTGAAGTATCTGCAAATACATATCATATTTAACAAAATCGATCATTTTTGGCAACTTAATACATGGAAAACAGCTTTGAGAATAAGGACCTTACCATGGATAACTTTCCACGCCACTGTTTAAAAATCGATAATCGATATTCGCGAATCGAGCTGGTAATGAAATACACTACGAGATATGGGCAAGTCATCTTTTTCTTCTTATTTTGTTTTTCCTTATATTCAAATCAATTTTTCCGTGTTCATTTCGAAAACCGCATTAATTTGCGAACAGCCTGATATAATTTTTGAAAAGATTGCATAAGAAATACCGCGGTCATTTTTTAGTTTAAGTTGACTACTCTCAAAATGTATAGAATATATAGTAAATCATGACATTTTTACTGCGTTGATCAAAGTTTTTACCCGCATATGTCTCTTTTTTTCATAAAATGAAAATTTTCCGTGTTCATTCCGAAAACTACAATTATTCAGCATTTCACTGATATATTTTTTATTGAAATAGGAAGTAAAACAGTGCGGTCATTTTTACATTTTCGATCAGCACCCTTATTTCCTATGCTGGCGCAAATATCCAACAGAATTCACACATTACTCCAGGTGGCGTAGAAAGTTGCGGACGCTAAAGGCGTTCTACAAGGGGAATATTCCAGTGCTCACTGTTTTATATGACCCGACTGCTCTTGTAAGGGGAGGAGAATTGGGGGTGGGGGGGGGGGGTGGAGGGCTGTCAATAACTTGATGAACGCAAAGTTCGTAAAAAGTGTCCTCCCTGGATTTTTTAAATAAATAGTACTATAAGATAAGATGAACAGGACATATGTAATGTCATTAATCTTACTGTTTTCTTCAGAAAAAATGCGTTTTTCTGCCAAATTGTCTGCTTGGCAACGTTTGTTTTCCGCTGAAATGCATTAATTTCGTCCGACATATAAGTTCGGCAAAAACAATGTTTGGCTTCTGAGACCAGAGTTGTTAGCTCTAAGGTTTGACAAGCTGATTACTATATTAATTCGGCCATCAGACCATTATTTTTGAGCTCGTTAAGGTGTCTTATTACCGAATAAAGACATATATCATGTGCTATTAGCAAAGACTATGATCCGACTCATATGTACAGTCTGTTCTGTGATGTACGGTTTGTATATTCCAAAGCGCATGCACAAATCAAAATTAAACATTTCAGGCGCGCCATGAAAAATGTATACTCATACATAGGATAAACGCACGAATTACGCTTGTCCGAACCAGCCTGTACATGGTACTGCACAGTCTGATCAGACCTGCACAGTTCCCTTTCAAAATTGTGCATGCCTAGTTATTTTCTTTGCGAAGATCTCACGCTAAATCAGTATATTTTGTATGTGTGCAGGTTGGCAGTGTTTGTATATGCAGACGGTAGTTTTTGCAGGATGCGGACAATAACACCTTTTAATATACAAAGTGATAATTAATGTTACGCTCGATTAACCCGCTAAATACCTGGGCCCAGTTGTTCAAAGCATCGTTAGCCTAACGAGCTCGTTAAGGGGTCAACTCGTTAAGTGTTTTGCAACTTTGTAACCAAATACGCTGGTATTTTTTGTTGAAAAATGTAAGAAGCTTTTGCAATACGCTGGTATTTTTGTTGAAAAATGTAAGAAGCTTTTGCAATGCAAAAGCTTCTTACATTTTTTCAACAAAAAATGTAAGAAGCTTTTGCAGTGCAAAAGCTTCTTACATTTTTTGACAAAAATACCAGCGGTGCAAAAGCTTCTTACATTTTTTCAACAAAAAATACCAGCGTATTTGAGATATTAACGTTTAAAATTTTAACGAAACGCTAACTAACGACGTCATAAGTTTTGAACAACCGGGCCCAGAAAAATATTTGGTAAGGTCGTGGGTTCGAATCCCAGTTGTTACCTATTATTTTCTTTTTTTTTTTTTTTTCTTTTTGTCTTTCCTGCAATAAATTGAAGTATCTGCAAACAACTTTACATATCATATTTAACAAAATCGATCATTTTTGGCAACTTAATACATGGAAAACAGCTTTGAGAATAAGGACCTTACCATGGATAACTTTCCACGCCACTGTTTAAAAATCGATAATCGATATTCGCGAATCGAGCTGGTAATGAAATACACTACGAGATATGGGCAAGTCATCTTTTTCTTCTTATTTTGTTTTTCCTTATATTCAAATCAATTTTTCCGTGTTCATTTCGAAAACCGCATTAATTTGCGAACAGCCTGATATAATTTTTGAAAAGATTGCATAAGAAATACCGCGGTCATTTTTTAGTTTAAGTTGACTACTCTCAAAATGTATAGAATATATAGTAAATCATGACATTTTTACTGCGTTGATCAAAGTTTTTACCCGCATATGTCTCTTTTTTTCATAAAATGAAAATTTTCCGTGTTCATTCCGAAAACTACAATTATTCAGCATTTCACTGATATATTTTTTATTGAAATAGGAAGTAAAACAGTGCGGTCATTTTTACATTTTCGATCAGCACCCTTATTTCCTATGCTGGCGCAAATATCCAACAGAATTCACACATTACTCCAGGTGGCGTAGAAAGTTGCGGACGCTAAAGGCGTTCTACAAGGGGAATATTCCAGTGCTCACTGTTTTATATGACCCGACTGCTCTTGTAAGGGGAGGAGAATTGGGGGTGGGGGGGGGGGGTGGAGGGCTGTCAATAACTTGATGAACGCAAAGTTCGTAAAAAGTGTCCTCCCTGGATTTTTCAAATAAATAGTACTATAAGATAAGATGAACAGGACATATGTAATGTCATTAATCTTACTGTTTTCTTCAGAAAAAATGCGTTTTTCTGCCAAATTGTCTGCTTGGCAACGTTTGTTTTCCGCTGAAATGCATTAATTTCGTCCGACATATAAGTTCGGCAAAAACAATGTTTGGCTTCTGAGACCAGAGTTGTTAGCTCTAAGGTTTGACAAGCTGATTACTATATTAATTCGGCCATCAGACCATTATTTTTGAGCTCGTTAAGGTGTCTTATTACCGAATAAAGACATATATCATGTGCTATTAGCAAAGACTATGATCCGACTCATATGTACAGTCTGTTCTGTGATGTACGGTTTGTATATTCCAAAGCGCATGCACAAATCAAAATTAAACATTTCAGGCGCGCCATGAAAAATGTATACTCATACATAGGATAAACGCACGAATTACGCTTGTCCGAACCAGCCTGTACATGGTACTGCACAGTCTGATCAGACCTGCACAGTTCCCTTTCAAAATTGTGCATGCCTAGTTATTTTCTTTGCGAAGATCTCACGCTAAATCAGTATATTTTGTATGTGTGCAGGTTGGCAGTGTTTGTATATGCAGACGGTAGTTTTTGCAGGATGCGGACAATAACACCTTTTAATATACAAAGTGATAATTAATGTTACGCTCGATTAACCCGCTAAATACCTGGGCCCAGTTGTTCAAAGCATCGTTAGCCTAACGAGCTCGTTAAGGGGTCAACTCGTTAAGTGTTTTGCAACTTTGTAACCAAATACGCTGGTATTTTTTGTTGAAAAATGTAAGAAGCTTTTGCAATACGCTGGTATTTTTGTTGAAAAATGTAAGAAGCTTTTGCAATGCAAAAGCTTCTTACATTTTTTCAACAAAAAATGTAAGTAAGAAGCTTTTGCAGTGCAAAAGCTTCTTACATTTTTTGACAAAAATACCAGCGGTGCAAAAGCTTCTTACATTTTTTCAACAAAAAATACCAGCGTATTTGAGATATTAACGTTTAAAATTTTAACGAAACGCTAACTAACGACGTCATAAGTTTTGAACAACCGGGCCCAGAAAAATATTTGGTAAGGTCGTGGGTTCGAATCCCAGTTGTTACCTATTATTTTTTTTTTTTTTTTTTCTTTTTGTCTTTCCTGCAATAAATTGAAGTATCTGCAAACAACTTTACATATCATATTTAACAAAATCGATCATTTTTGGCAACTTAATACATGGAAAACAGCTTTGAGAATAAGGACCTTACCATGGATAACTTTCCACGCCACTGTTTAAAAATCGATAATCGATATTCGCGAATCGAGCTGGTAATGAAATACACTACGAGATATGGGCAAGTCATCTTTTTCTTCTTATTTTGTTTTTCCTTATATTCAAATCAATTTTTCCGTGTTCATTTCGAAAACCGCATTAATTTGCGAACAGCCTGATATAATTTTTGAAAAGATTGCATAAGAAATACCGCGGTCATTTTTTAGTTTAAGTTGACTACTCTCAAAATGTATAGAATATATAGTAAATCATGACATTTTTACTGCGTTGATCAAAGTTTTTACCCGCATATGTCTCTTTTTTTCATAAAATGAAAATTTTCCGTGTTCATTCCGAAAACTACAATTATTCAGCATTTCACTGATATATTTTTTATTGAAATAGGAAGTAAAACAGTGCGGTCATTTTTACATTTTCGATCAGCACCCTTATTTCCTATGCTGGCGCAAATATCCAACAGAATTCACACATTACTCCAGGTGGCGTAGAAAGTTGCGGACGCATTTTTGAGATGGTACTTTGTATGATTTTTTATTTGTATTTAATTTGTAGCTTATTTACCGTATACGCGGTACGGAATTTTTATTTTAGTTTTCATTCTGTGGCGTTGTGATATTGAGTTTACACTGAAATTTGTTTTGAAAATTACTTTTTAAATTTCAGGTTTACAATTTTTAATGTTGACGCCATCAGTAAAAAATTTGAAAAAAATATTTGCAATAGAATAGCAAGTCCAGAACCTTTGCTTTATGTATAGATTATCGGAACTCAAGATTTCAGAACAGAGACAAAGAAACGCTGAGAAACATGAGTAAATACCCCACCCACCTAAATATGCATTGCAAAAATGGAAATCTTTCAGGCTGTTGCGGTTCAAAAAAGTAAGGTTAGGTCATATTGTAACATAATATATGTGACACTATCGGGTTGTACATCTATGTTAGTGCCTGTAAAATTACTTCTAACAATCCTTCACGCTTCAGCGAGCAAGGATTAATTTACTTGAAAGAGTATTATACAGACAGTACGTCTATAAATCTGCTTACACACAGGACATGTTTACAATATTTTATCACATACCATTTTTTCGCAACACTTCTGACTAGGAATGGGAATGCAAAATATATCTCCAGCTGACGTAAATAAGTGATTGTTTAGCTTATAGCTTATTTATTTGTTATTTACATTTCAAGTGACTATACTGTATGCAGCACTTTGTTACTATGCTATTCTTTCTTTGCAATCGTATACATATTAATTGTTGTTTTGCTGAACTACTTGCATAGGTTTGACATCTTTAAGATTCAAGACATGGCAAAAGAACAGTTTGCCTTCAAACAGGAAAAAAAACCCCACTCACTTAAATGCATTAGAACCTTTATCTTAGTTACACCAGCCGCTAAATAAATGTAGGCCAGGCCAGTAGGATGTTCCCCGGCCACCCGGCGAAATTGTGTAGACCTTAGTTTTCTAAGTGTCCTATGTATGCAGAATATTTGCCTATTTCTTGCTACCTACTCAGTGGGGCGATTGAGAGTTTCAGACGGTTAAATACGTTACCAATAGAAATTCTACAAACATTACTACCATGTTTTAAAATAAAAATGAAAGTCAGTAATCTATCTATAAATCGATATAAATTATTTATTTTTATATTAAATGATGTAAAAACATTTTTGAATGTGTACTTTTATTATTATGCTTAATTATTCTACAGTTTATAAGGCTGTAATCTATGTTACCTTTAGATACGAATTTAAGACAAATAAAACTATACAAGACAAAATTGAAATTTATAAATTAGATTAGTATTAGTATATTACTATTAGGTCTTGCGACAAGCTTTATAATGGAAAAAGCTGGTTTCATTAATTTTTGTAGTTTACAATACAGCAACTGTTTAATACGTGTAATATAAATTTTAATGCAACATTCAAAAACATTACAATGATTTAAAATGGCGCTTAAATGTTGAGATTCAAAAATTTCTCAAAGTATGAAACTCTAAGAGTATCCTATTGAATTCATATAAATCAAATTAATGTAACTGACGTAAATAGTAACACAGCTTATGAGACTGTGATGTATGTTATCATAAAGAGCAAGATTTACAGCACATAAAACAATAACTAATAAGGCAGAAATTGAAAATGAAATATACTTCCAACCCTTTTAGGGTATAGTTCTAGCACAGCTTTGATATATATGATGTAATATACGTTAAGCGAGACTAGTATAGGGGAGAGTATGTCGTAACGAATTCTGAAAATTGTTATCCTTGATTGCCTATAAAAACTGGGAGGCAGTTCTAATGTACATTCACAGTATATTATTTTATGGAGAATTGAGAGAGAGAGAGGGAGAGAGGAAAATCCCAAGATTATTAAATTATCTTCTACTCCTTCATCCATATATAAAAAAGTGTACACACACTTTAAAATTGTTCTGTTCAGTAACTCCGTGTGTGACAATGATACAGTTTCAGACTACTCCAAGTCCTCTAGGTAACCATTCCACCATATAATGCTGAAAGACCACTTTAGTGCCAGGTAATAACAGTTTCTGTTTCGCAAAATACCATTTTGGATGCATTTCATTGGTAACTCATATTCGGTAACGTATATGACAGTGCAAAGTTTTGCAAGTTTGATAGCATTGCATTTGTTTTCATTTAACGATATAAATGCGTTAGTATTCTCTATTGATTGTACTTACATGCTCATTCTAATCAGATAATGTACTTTGTCCATTCTCGGTAACGTAGACGACAGTACGGTTTCTAACGCTTCAGAGGACAATTTTGTTTTAATACAAAGAGTTCAAGACATATTTTCCACAACACTAAGAGCTATGTCTGCTATTGTGTTTATTTGGATGAGAATATGCAAATGCCATTAAAATGATACGGTCATGTGTATAACATGGGAGAAACAGCCAAAATGCCCAAAACAGGGAAATACTTTCTAGACATTGGGCTTTCAGAAGAAAAAAAAACGTGTTGAAAAAATATCTCATAAAAGGAGAGGGAGATATTAGAGCTTTAAAATCCACTAGCTTTTTTTATCATTCGATCAATTTCAACTGACAGTTGGACCGACGGACGAACGGGTGGATGAACTGACAAGGACAGTCAGCCAGAAGACAATCTTAAAGTACCGGATGGGACTGGAAATCACACCAGAGTCAGCAACTACAACGCTTGTATAGTCAGCGGCTAGTTTGACCACTGTTAAGCTTGTCATTTTTGAGAAGTTGACTGCAAAAACAGTGGTGAACACATTGCATTAAGGAACTGACGTACGGACGGATGGAAAAATAAATATAAAGAGCACATATTATCTAAATGAGTGCGAATTAATAGAAGTTACACATATATACTATTTTCCAAGCATCTAGCCCATTTAGCTGGTCTTAAAGTAGTAATTTAAGTAGATTTTCACCATTTACGTATGTTTTCTGTTTGACCTTGACCTTGACCTTTTGTACATGTTGAAATATATCTAGATAGTTAATTCAACAATGAAATACCTTGTAAACTAGTTTCTGCATAAGACTTGACATATTTATTGTCATGGTAATAAAATAGACAAATTCTAATATTGATGTCGAAAATTGTCAACCTGTGGTAATCAACGGTAATTAACAAACAGACGCACGGACACACACTGTTCAAAAGCCATATTCGTTAAAAACTTCTATGTTTAGTTTGTTCCATTTGTTTGCCGTATGTATAATCGGAAAATGACAAACACTTGTCTTTAGTTGAAATAAATGGAAATTTCTGATGTACACTAACAAAAATTGTGTTACTTTGCTGTTTATGGGTACGTACATTTAAAGGGCCATAACTTTGTTAGTACTCAGCTGCGGTGATGTCATCAGCCGGATTCATACACTAGACATGCTAGCAAACAATTTGGTATATGACACTTGATGTTTGCAGAACCTTACCAGTAAAGTCCTTAAGGAGAGCACTTTTGGAGCTCCGTCTGCTCTACTATAGCTTAGTTCAGAACGCTTATAAATATCTAAAGATTGCTGGGAGATACGGAAAATAATACTGAAGTATGCACACGGTACCAAGGTTAAGATATTGCCCTCAGTCAAGATATTATTATTGTTCAAAGGAAGATCACCATGTTTTTCGGCCAGCTAAAATATCATTTAAAATGAGTATATGAAGAAGAGGCTTTCACAGCAGATAAAGTGTTTCCTAAACTGCCACTAATTTGTTATCAAAGAATAGTCCCGAGATGCTTAAATGTAGCTGTTAGAGAAAATATTAGCTGCGAGCCTTGTTTAATATCATTCGCAGCCTTAAGAACCCAGAGGTAAACGTCAAAAACTAGAATTTTGTTAAAATTCTGTAATATTTTTTGTTGCCTAGCAACCACATTTGTTTGGTAATATGAAATGATATATGTCTATTATTCGAGTTCTTAGATATAAGGCGATTACTTTAGAACATGAATTCTTGAGATTTGAAATAATTATAAACATATATTCAGGAATTTTCTTACCCTCACCTCTTGTAAAAGACGTCGTGTTTGTGGAATTTCACCGCCGGTATCGCTTACCCCTTTGCATTCATGACCCTCCCATATATGAGAAACGAATGCCACATGCACGATTTTTAGCACATATGTGTATTAGATATGTAAGCTGTTAATGGTATAATTTGATTACCCTACCTCAATTAATACTGCAGTAATGACGACGTTTGCAAGACTTATTGGATGACCCTCGTATTGCAAGGCTGAGTGCAACGGAACCCAGTTTACAGTTGAAAAAGATTTCCGCATTGAGCGGGAATCGAACTTGACTTGCCCGGGAGCACTAGATCAGCGCTCCACCCACTGAGCAACTGGGGCTCAAGAACTGTTTGAAACCAAGTTTTTCCAAAGAGTATACTTAACAAAGACATATACAAAAATACAAAAAAAAAAAAAAAAAAAAAAAAAAAACTGGGCCGTATTCATAAAGCCACTTAAGTCGTTGCTATGCGGTTGCTAAGGCTAAATATCTATAAAAGAGATTCCCTACAACTATGAAATTTGGTCTGGAGGAACAGTCTTTGTAAGACTGTTCCTCCAGAGCAAATTTCATAGTTGTAGGGAATCTCCTTCAAAGAAATTTAGCCTTAACAACAGCATAGCAACCACTCAAGTCATTTTATGAATACGGCCCCTGATAACCGTTGTTCCGGGTTCGATTCTGGAGGTAGAAATCTTTTCAAACGTAAATGAGCCGCGACACGACAAAATCAACAATGTGGTTGTGCGCCCCAGCGCAGACTCAGATCAGCCTGGGCATTTGCCCAGTCTGGCCAGACTTTTCGCTAAGTGCTTAAAGAGTAGCTAAGGGACTGAGCTACCTCCATGCGGACAGCGAATACTCTGATCAGACTGGGCGGATGCCCAGGCTGATCTGAGTCTGCGCTGGGCGCACAACCATTTTGTTGATTTTCTCGTGTCGCGGCTCAAATGGGATTTCATTGCACACAGCCTTTCATTATCACCTTCCAATCGTCGTTTTGACTAAAATACTGTTGAAAAGGATGTAAAATCGCAAGTAAAGCATCCATCCACCCATCTATCCATCGATTACACACCCATACCATAGTGTGCTATACTGTATGCTGATATTGAAAAATGTATCGAAATAGGGAGAATTGTCTCTGATTGGATAAAAAGAAAAGGATTCTGTGGGCTTCAGTGGGAGCGACCATACTGCTATGAAACGAAAGAAATATTTGATTTCCAGATATGGTAGTGCAAACCAGGCACGCCGAACAAAAAAAGTAATAATAATGGCTAGATACTGCCTAATCATACCAAGCTTTTATCTCTTCTACGGGCCTAGAAGCACAATAGTGGCCTTATTTAACGTTTGTCAACATTTTCTCTGACTTACATCATACACGTGCATTACTTTCACATACCTGATCCTCGTCAGCCAGTCCCCCATCGTAAAGGGCAGAAAAACAACGGAGACATTAGTCAAGCATTATCTTATAATTATACGGCATGTTAAATAGGAGTTCGCAATAATTTCATAACATGACATATACGATGTGGGTGTTGCATTGTTTTCTTTTGCCAAATGAATTATCGAAACATTCCAAATTACAAATAGGAATAAATCAACACACCTTAGGACAGTCTGACATCAAAAGTTCAACGGACGAAATGATTCAGTATGGGAAATACGCATCTTATTCATTCCAATGAAAAACACGACTTGCGACGTATGCCACTGGGCACAAAAGGTTGAATCATTCTTAAATGAACATTGACTCAAAGGTTAATTCAATCTTGTGTTCCTGCTGGGTGGGCATACGTCTACGTTCTACCGCCATTTTTACAATGAAAACATTTTTTTATTTCCTATTTGCTCCCCCCCCCCCAAATAGGGTATAGGGAATAAATCTCCCCTGTTAAATAGAGACAAAAATTAAAATGGCAGAATTGCAATGCTTGAAGCTGCATCCATTCATTTAAACCTATTTCTTGGATACGTGCGTCACGGTGTACAAAGTCCTCAGCCTGTTCTGGTGCGTTTTTGTTTTTTGTCTGCATATATTTATTATTATTACATGTAATGTTTATTATTATTATTAATTAATTAATCAACGCTCCAGATGTGATGGGTTTTTGAGGACAATTCTCAGATATTTTCCCTTATTTCTCAATTAAAACAATGTTAAGATCCTTCATTAGAACCATCACTGCGAGACGGTCAAATGAGGGATCTTCTCCGGGAGAAGAACTCTATAACGTCCGGGATAAGAACTCTATAAGCGTCCAGCTTTCGTTCTAATCCCAAGCCTGTATTGTATACTATATATATGTATGTATGTTACACTTTCTAAAATGAATAAAATATGTTTAAATCAAATGTGGGGTCACAACATACATTTTATGGAAAATATGGAAATAATCCCTAAATTATCCTTGTTTATTATGTTGCCCTTTCTTATCTGGAGTACTGATTTATGTCTGCTGATGTTTTTATGTTTTCAGCTCTTCTGGAGTGTACTTCAGGAGAGCTTATCTAAAGGGTTACCCTCCAGTGTGCGTCCGACAATCCATCCGTCCGTCCGTAAACTTGTTCTCCTTATCGCATCTCCGAGGCTCGGAAATCACTAAGCGGAAATTTTCGAAACTTGCCTGGGTTGTATTACTGGCGTCCATCTCTGATTTTTACTCGCTATCGCATCTTCTTCGGAACTACTGAAGGAATTTTGTTGAAATTTTCTAATAAACTAGTTAGGTCCCATGAAACAAAAATCGTTTCAGTTGGCCATCCAGAAACACAATATTGCAGCCATTTTGAACACTAAAACTCCCGATGACCATCCAGGGTTAGAAACTTGTTATCGCAAATCCTGTTATCGCAAGTTGCCAAAATACTGAGACGATGTTGGTTTAAACAGTATTTTATTCAGTTAAACTACATACATTTATACAAATACAAATCGTTTCAATGTAGGATCTGACGGTAAGCGCAATGCTTGTATAATGGCCATCTCCTACGATGACGATGTTAGGAAGTTTGCGTGGAGATCACGTGCTTTCGATCTTATAGGAGTTCTAACTTTTTGGAGGTGCGCCTGACGTATTCTCGTTCCTATACTCCAGAGATTTGGTACATGTAGAAGTACCGTCCTTTATTTCTCGCGCACATTATGACATAAGCAAATATAGTTCGTGTCTAATTGTACCAAGGTTTCAGTTCAGAACCTTCAACCTACCAGAGCGATCGTTCACCAGCATGTTTATAAATGTTGACAGTGTCTTTCGGCATTTGCAGAAATTTTAAACTGAGCCCAAGGATACAATACACTTTAAAACCAATTATATAATTTATATTAAATATTGAAACAAACCTTAATGAAGCAACGCCTACTCACATTACATAATCACAGGGTATAATCGATTCCGCCAATTTTCGCTTCCTGCAGAGACTGTACGTCATATTTGGCTTCCGCCGAGACTGTCCGCGAACTCTTGCTTCCTGCAGGGACTACTGTCCTCGAAAAATGGCTTCCTGCCGAGACTGTCCGCGTGATTCTGCTACCTGCCGAGAGCCTCGGCAGGAAGCAGAATCACGCGGACAGTCTCTGCAGGAAGCCATTTATCATGTACAGAAGTCTCGGCAGGAAGCAAGAGTTCGCGGACAGTCTCGGCGGAAGCCAAATTTGATGTACAGTCTCTGCAGGAAGCGAAAATTGGCGGAATCGATTATACCCTGTGATAATGATCGCTCTCATAATATCAGGTATACCATAAGATTTTAATATAATTGCAAAGTATCGTTGCAGTGGCGTTCGTAAGCAGTGGTTAAATCCCAAATAACTCGCGAACATAATTTCAAAGTCAATATATTTTGCCTAAATTTTTGTTGTTTAAAGTGAATGGGCGCCCTTTCAGGGGAAGCAACTCTATCATTGTCATATTTGCATTTCTTCTAACTATGGGTCCATTCTTTAGGAAAGAATTTGCCCTCTTAGGAACACATTCTTCTCTTGAAGAGTAGACCCCATTTTGAGACGGCTTGGTCGTCCGGGAAGCAAAAAAGGACTGCATTACAGTTTAAGATTTTTCATCGTCTTTAAATATTTTCTTTATTCATACTTTTATGCAGCGCTCTGCCTAATTATAAGAAATGCTATGCAGCCCTGCTGCTGGTTGAATAATTCACTGGGCTGGACGCTAAATTTACTGCATATATCAAGGTTTATTTTGTATTATATCTGGTGATGTAAAACTTATTTTGAGTAGTATATGAAAAGTAGATTTTGAAACTGTATTGGTTTGACTCATCGTGGTGCAACCAGTGGGTTACTTTAGCTCAGGTCTTCAACTTTGCTTTATCATAATTGAGCCACGACACGACAAAACCAACAATGTGGTTGTGCGCCCAGCGCAGACTCAGATCAGCCTGGGCATCCGCCCAGTCTGATCAGAGCCTTCGCTGTCCGCATGGAGGTAGCTTAGACCCTTAGCTACCCTTTAAGCGCTTAGCAGAGAGACTGAAAGGTTTTAGCGGATAACCAGGCTGAAATAAGTCTGCGCTGGGTGGACAACCAGTTTGTTGGTTTTCTCGTGTCGCGGCTCATATCTCATATGACTGAGCCACGTAATGTGACTTCCAACAATGAGGCACTTTTGTCATATGATACTCAGATTATCCTCCTCATTTATACTGGGTACAGAGACCTCACTGTTGGCTCTATATATCACTGTCTGGATCGTGGTCCGGAACGTCCTTTTAAGGAAACGGAACAGACCACCAAAAATGGCGGACCGGTTTACATACGTTAGGAAGGTGCTTCGTTTTATCGAATTTTCTGACTATATATCGTACGGGTCATTCAAACGCGCCATATGAGCGACCGAAGAATACATTTCTATATACATATAAAACAGGCAGCGATGTGATGCAAAGTAGACACACTCGCTTGTATTGGCATATTTTTCAAGTCTGTTGTTGTGCAGTTTTGATTTTAAGTGGTGAACCAAATATTTTCTTGACTTTCCTATGAAACTTTATCCATATATATATATATATATATTTTTTTTATAAAATACAATGCCCAATTCAATTCTGTTTCTGATCCAGAAACCCGTGTTTAAATCTCTTGACTGGTTTTTGAGAAATATTCATTTTTATTTGCCGTGTAATTTGCATTTGTCACCGGAACATACTCGCTAGTTCAACACAAATTATGTGTCTGTGTGCAGGAAAATGTCAACGGAACATCTCGCAAAAATTCACAAAAATGCCAACGGATTTCGCCACATTACTGCCTGTATACATTCGTCGCTTGTTGATTTGGGTAGTTTGACTGATGCAATGCATACGATGCATAGTCATAAAATTCGATAAAACGAAGCATCAACCTAGCGTGTGTAAACCGGTTCGCCCTATTTGGTGGGCTGTTCCGTTGCCTAAAAAGGCTGTTCCGGATCTCGATTCAGACAGTGTAGATGGCTGATGTAAAATGCGAAAGGCTCTGATCAGACTGCACATAAGTGCAGTATGATCAGAGCCTATGGTTGTCACCAATGTCACATTATATGTGGCTCAAATGTATTGTCTTGATGATTCTATGTGTTTTACTCTAATGAGCCTCCATATTTTTGTGCTGGTACTGGACATAAAGACAATATTTTAATTTTTATACAATAAGATATTTACATGTCGTAAACAAAATAGGTAAACAAGTCCGTCTTTTTCTTTGCCCCATTTTCAAAGGGAGCCAAGTCTAAAAGAAAAGAATTAGCTCCTGTTGTAGCAGTCTTTTCTGTAAGAGTGTTACATGTACCCTTTTGGAGGTTTGTCGTTCATGGAACCAAACGTCACATAAGATGCCTGCCTTCGTAAAAAAAAACCCGCAAAAGCATGGCGCTATACCCATACATATACACCTTAAGTCATCAAACGTAGTAAACCTGGCCCCGAGTTTACAGAACTGCTTTTATGCTCAACTCAGCTGAGCATGAAATTTTCTCTGATGATAAATATGAAAGTGCCAACCAATGTTGGCATTTTCATTTTCATTAGCAGTGAAAATTACATACTCAGCTAAACTGAGCAAGAAAACAACCATACTTACAAGCAATTTTCTATTTATTAGCAGTTAAAATTTCACGCTCAGCTGAGTTGAGCATGAAAACGTTTTATAACCTTGAGGTCTGGTGCATTTGCAGATGAAATACGGTATTAAAGCAATATCATACTCACTCTCGTAGAACGGAAAACGAAGAATTAAGACATGAATGGCTATTGCAAATGAAAGGAAATCGGAAAGTCATTAAACATGTAGCTGTGAGACTAGTCGTTGAAGAGCCGCTGTTATGTGAAATGAGCCGCGACGTGACAAAACCAACAATGTGGTCGTGCGTCCAGCGCAGACTCAGATCAGCCTGGGCATCCGCCCAGTCTGATCAGAATTTTCGCTTTCCGCATGAAGGTAGCTTAGTCCCTCAGCTACCCTTTAAGCGCTTAGCAAAGAGTCTGATAAGACTGGATGAATTCCCAGGTTGATCTGAGTCTGCGTTGGGCGGACGACCACATTGTTGGTTTTCTTGTGTCGCGGCTCAAATAGGTGATCTCTTAGATACAGATCAATTGTCCGAGTCAATAATTGACCAAGTTTGAAATAAAGGGTTCTTGAAATAAACAAATGTCTTGCCTGCTCTGTCTATCTCTTTCCTGCCTTTTCTCTCCTTCTGTCCATCCTGTTTTTTTTCTTGTTTCTGACTTCTGCATGCGCTTTTATTGAAAATATATCCACAGCTGAACAGCAGAAAGATATCAGGTGTGGATAAATAAATGGCGTCAATGGGGACTAGAGCCTTATAAAATTTATGAAGCCTATTCCGAAGTTTCAATAGTTCTCTGGCTAAAGCTCGCTATGAAAAATATTGCACTCGTTCAAGTTTGTTGGTAAAAATAATTATTCTTGCAGTAATTTCTCCCTGTATGCATATTTTCCAACAGAAATGCCCTTTTAAACAGCTTACGAGATAGGAAGAGTCAACCATGAGTCATCGTTCGTCCGCCGCCCATCAACATTTCCAAACAACCCCTCTAGCAAATGAGTAAGGAACAAATGTTTGTGCGAATGGTTGTGGTCACATGATCAAGATGATCGTAATGATCATATTTGTTGAAATCATTTAAAACTCTTCTAAAAACAGATGGCAAAGGTATACAACATATGGGACTTTCTATCAATTTTATTCAGTGATGACCCTAGACTAGCCTTTGACCATTTTACTGACAGACAAAATGTACTTTCCCGAGCTTCTGTTATAAATTGTGGTAAAACCTTCTTAAGTATATGAAGACTTTTTTGCCCTAGAGGTCAAAATACTTTGTCGTAGGTCTCTCATATTTCAATTAATTTCAAACACATTCTTCTCCAAAGTCATATGCTAATCGACAGAAAATTTTGCATGTATATGATGGATCCACAGGTCAGGTCGTTGTCACATGGCCATGATGGCCGCCGTAGTGAAGAGCTTGAAGTAATCGTCATCCGCAGAACCGAAGGCCTATAACACTGGAACTTGGGATGTAGAATCCGAGACCCATGACCTATCAAGTTTATGGTGACACTAGGATGAACGTTTTTGGTAAAGGTCGCATTTGTTTCCTTGCGCGTTTGTATGAAAAAAAGAGAGCTAAAATAGAGTTATCTAGAACCACTGAAGTTTATGGTGTAAACCGTGTCATACGTACATATAATCATACGAATGAGTACACGTGGAGTTTTGAGTACTGGAGGTAAAGGCTATTCTCTAAACTTTGTTTAATGTCATTTATATGTTAATCATTTCAATAGTTTTGAGCCAATTGTGGAGCCGCCATGGGTAGAAGAAAATAAGTTAGTTCGAACAGTTGTGGTCACAGTACCAAAATGGCCTTCATGTCCGTATCATAGCTCCAGGTACGATCGTGTTTTGAGGATAATACTGAAATAATTTTCCTTATTTCTCAATGAAAACATATGTTGTGACCTCGGCGAGATGCTACTAATGAGGGGTTAGAACATATTATTCACATAGACTATGCAAAAATTTTCCTAAATTTTCCCTGTTACCCTTTCTTATTTGCAACATTTGTATACGAGTCATTCTGCAAAAATGAAGGAATTTGGGCTTTTTTGTTTTGCAAAAAATAACACAACTGATTTTGATTTGTTTTATTTCAATCTCAACTCTGAATATTTAACAACAATAAACCATTAATTTAGACAAGAGAATTTGCTTAAAAATACATGTTGGCTTATTTTGATTGCTGCCCTGGTTTTAAAATGTCATTCCTGTTACCACAACAAAAACCTTATTTCCTAAATGAAATAATCATCGTAGTTATTTTCTTCTTTCGAATTAAAAAGTTCCTGTTTAGACCTCCAAGTTTACAAACTTGTTCAGAAAAAAAAAATATTTGATACTAATAATATAATCAATAACTTATTATTTTACTGAAACAAGACGCTTTAAGACAAATGCCATCAAATCTATTTTGAGAAATTGTAGGATGAGTATCTTCATTTTCTGCAAAAGGTAGCTGCAGGCATCGACTTTCAAATTGGTAAAAAATGCAACAGCAAAACATTGGATTAATTTATATATTGAGCAAAAGTTGACTGGTAACAGGAATGACATTTGGTAACAGGAATGACAACAATAATTTTCAGCAGTAACATAAACGACAATATGAATGATATTCAGTATCAAGAATGACAGCTAAACTGAAAGATGTTAAAATACCAAAAGTAACTTGTAATCTGACTTACAGTGAACTAGAAATCTGGTAAATATGTTTTGGTTAAAATGAGCTCTTAAAGGCTCAGAGTGACTGTTCAGTTCACCTTTAAGGTGGTGATAATCACTGCTTTGAGGCAAAGACAAAAATTCGCATAAAATGCTGAAAATTCGACAGATCTACCAAACATTAGCAGATGCCTTCTTTATGTAAAATGTGATTCAACCTGATAAAAGTGTACTATGAATATGTAACCCCTGTTACTTATTCTGTGGACATGTGTCATCCCTGTTACCGCGGCCAACAACAGGCTATTACATGCCGCTTTTAATGTTCTGTAAAAGACACGGCATATTCAAATTAGTCCAGTTGAAAGAACTATAAATGTCAAACACAATCATCTTTCATATTTTACATACATAATTAAATTTAAAGTGTCATTCCTGTTACTTTTGGTGGGTAACAGAGATGACAGTAACAGGGATGACAGTAACAGAAATGACAAAAAGTATGCAAACTCACACTTATTTTGCTTTCTGGAGGCAAAAACTTGAAAATTTTTACACAACAATATTGATGTGTATCATACTTTTTCAGTGTTTGTATTTTGTTTTATTTGCAGCTTTTTATTTTTATAGAAAGGTGGGTAACAGGGATGACAGATTACCTGTCTTACTCACTACGTAATTTAGATAATTGTTTCATATTTACCTTTAAGCAAACTTTGCATAAAATAATTTAATGTTTTTATAAAATTGGCGCTCCTTACCTCACAAAAGTCCAGTGCAAGGTCATTTTCATGGGTAGTAACTCTGTCTAAACTACAACTGCAACTGCGGTAACAGGGATGACACAAACTGCGGGACACACCAAAACAAACTTGACACGGCTTCAAATCAAAACCAATGGGTACACGACGCTTCTGTCATTGGTAGGTTTCTGTCACAGACTTTCATCATGTCTCTATTTGTTTTGTTTGTATTAGCACTTTTTGTCAAACTGAAGTTCAACTTTCACTATTTTGCAGTGGGACAAGCAAATATAAGGGGGGTAACTCTTAATTTCTTTAGAAAGAAATATCACCAACTGCATTAATTAGCCCAGTCACTATCGTAAGTGTTAGATATTTGGACACATAAATTAAAACATACTACCAAAGGCAAGATACTTGAAATGGAAAAAATGTATACAAGTATTTAGTTGAGGGACAGGAATTCCTCATCTTTTGTAGAATGACTCATATACGGTAAGAACCTTTACCCATGATTCAGCATAGCTCTTAAAACAGCATTAACTTAAAAGAGATGCATCATATTACCTCAGGTGAGCGATACAGGGTCCCATGCTAATCAAGAAGAATTATCTCACCATCTTAGTCATGGCACCAAAAGACTAGATCTGCAGTCTAATAAGATGTTTGCTTTTCGCGATGCCGATGCTTCAGGATCTATAAATAGTTTTGCAATTAGACAAGATTTCAATCAGACTGCGCATAAGCAGCAAGATTCCTGCTTAGCCCACCTATAATTGAGACGCCACACGACAAAACCAACAAAGTGGCTTGTGTGCCAGACCAAGGCCCAGGCCAGCCTGGGCATTCACCCAGTCTGATCTGACTCTGCTGTTCGCATCAAGGTAGGGTATACCTTAGCTACCCTTTAAGCGCCTAGAAAAGACTCTGAGCAGACTGGGCAGATACCCAGACTGATCTGAGTCTTCGTCTAGCCCACATGCCACTTTCTTTGTTTTGTCGTGTCCACGGCTCATTTTAGTGTGAATGTCCATGGACTTGCAAATATTGCAAACGTCACACTGTCCCGACATTTTTGGCGACGCGGGGAGATGTGGCGAGATACTCGCCAGAAATCGCCGTAGATAACTACGAGATTTCAGTTGACTTTTTGCACAGACTATCTGCACGGGTGTTCCACGACATCTCTATGATAGCTGTACGACATCTCTACGATAGCAGTTCGAGATTATTACGAGAACATGCGAATTTCTACGAGAACTGTACGGTCACCTTCGATAGCCGTTCAATATAACTACGAGTTTGCAAGAGTTTATACGAGTCTTATACGATACAGTACGAATATATACGATATAGTGCGACCTCCGTATGGCATGTGTACGTATTGCGTTACCTTCCCGAACTTCCTTCGAGTTAATACGATATTGTGCGATTTTGCTATGATGTCTCAGTATTTTGGTGTATTGTAGTGTTTTTCAGTGATCAAACGCCATAGTTGTTCTGCTGCACGACGAAAATATACCGTCAAGATGATGCTGCAACCGCTACAAAAATTAGGGAATGACTGAACTGTAGATGCAAAAGGAATGTGAATGGTTCACCGCAGATGGACCGCATAAAGGCAACACGATTTCTATTGAATAAATGACAATGTCATGTGATCTCGCCTAATTTCGTGCGAAACCCGAGACAAACTCGCGCATTATCGTACATGTGTGCCATATACTCGTATTAATGTTGTCGGAAACTGAAGATGTCTCGCAAACTATCTCGTAAGGAGTCCCACGTAACTCGCATTGTTTCGTACTATATCGTCATGAATCGCCGGTTGCTTTCGGCGAGAATGCGCGAGAGGGCTTATGACACCTGCACGGCTGAGTTGCGAGATCTGTACGAGTTAAACCACGCCCACTCTGGTCTTCGAATTTTGGTGAGAATCTTAAACGGTTTAAACTTCTCGTAGACACTTCCCAACAATAGCCGACATACGCAGACATGAGTACGACTTATTACGACATACCGCTTCGACATTCACACGTCATTCGGCGATATTTAGAAAAAGTGGCGGAGCTTAATGTCGTAGAACAAACTCGCCACATTGTGACAAAGGCTTTAGCAATTTTTTTTCACCGTTTACATGTACATAAAGTAGTCAGTTCCACGGTCAATCGCTCAATGCCATTGCACTTTAGAGGAATGGGCAAAATTTCAGATTAAGCAATTTTGCCGTTTTCATTTTTGCCTCCCAATTGGGAAGCAATTTGTCATCAGTGGAAGCAAACAGGAAGTCACAAGAGTCATTATCTTTTGAACTTATTCCGAAAACACCTTAGGGTGTATCTATTCTCCTTAAATTCAACAGAAAGCGCATCTTATAATCAGAGCGTCATTTGCTGTAGGAATAGTATGCAGTTCAAAATAGTGCCCAATTCAGATATATCATATAACTCTGTATACATTTTGCAAAATGTATACACTGTTTCATGATCTTACAGAATTTGGCACTAGATTTTAAATTAAGACATTCGCGCATTGCTAGCTTCAAAAAGTAAAACGCCGGTGATCGGGGGGTGGGGGGGGGGGGGGGGAGTGGGGGCGGGAGCTTGTTACAACATTACATTTTTGCACACGAGCAGACTCAATTATCCCATTCTTCTATTTTGGTTTCTTTGATGTGTTCCTTGTTTCCAGAAGATCACTCTGTCTCAAATGTACGATTGTACCTGCAAACAGAGAATCAATGCACAAGTTATTCCGCCGACTTGCCACCAAACCTTTTCGTTGTATCACAGGTTCTGCCACAAGTAATGCAAGCTACATAAACAATTTTGTGTTTTTATGCCCCCCGAAGGAACTTCGGGTGGCATATTAAAATCGAATCGTCCGTCCGTCCGACTGTCCGTCCGTCCGTTACAAATCGTGTCTCAGTGATAACTTTATAACTACTGAAGCAAATTTGACGAAACTTCATCAAAAGATAAAGCCTAAAGAGAAGGTATGTCGCGCACAAGACTTAGGTCCCTACGCCCAAGGTCAAGGCCACAATTGGGTCAAAGGTCAAATTGTGTCTCTAAATTGTGTCTCTGCGATAGTTTTAAAACTACTGAAGCAAATTGGATGAAACTTCACAGAAAGATAAAACAAAATGAGAAGGTGTGTGGCGCACAAGACTTAGGCCCCTACGCCCAAGGCCAAGGACACAGTTGGGTCAAAAGTCAAATTGTATCTCAAAATTGGGTCTCAGCAATTACTTATAAACTACTGAAGCAAAGGGGGGGGGGGTCTCCATAAGGGCCATTTTCTGGTTACACATGGATTTGCACCAAACCTCACCAATCTCTACTTGTAAGTGACGGCTTTCATATACTGAAATACTGATCTCATCGAAAGCGCATTTTGAGTGGAGCGCAGTGTCAAAGTGGGTGGGGTAATTCCACCCCATACCTTACCATGTATCATTTTTTTCAATTATCTCAATAAGGAATAATGACAGACTTAACAGACTTACCATTATGATTTTAAATAATACAGACATATATGCTAATTAACTGGGTTATACAACTTACCATTGTTTGCTTATTCAATACCAATATATGAGCTTATAAGTGGTAACAGCAATTTTACTTATTTTTGCTTCTCCAACTTTACGAAAAACCACAAACATTTCAGTATATGAAAGCCATCACTTACAAGTAGAGATTGGTGAGGTTTGGTGCAAATCCATTTGTAACCAGAATATGGCCCTTATGGAGATCCCCCCCCCCCCTTTAATGAAACTTCACATAAAGTTGAAACATTATGAGAAGGTGTGTCGCATATAAGATTTAGGTTGTCAGGCTCAAGGTCAAGGTCACAATTAGGGGTCAAAGGTCAAATCTCGCCTCTGTGCTAACTTAAAACCTGCTGAAGCGAATGCCATCAAACTTCGCAGAAAGGTTAACCGTAATGAGAAGGTACGTTACACACAATATTTATGATTCCAAATCAAAATCCAAGGTCAAGGTCACAATCTGGAATCACAGGTCAAATTCTGTCTCGGCAATTACTCAGAAAAGTACCAAAGCAAACCTTAAAGAAAGATAAAGCCTACTGAGAAGACTTGCCATGCACGACATAGGTTCCCATACCCAAGGTCAAGGTCATAGCCAGAGGTCAAAGGTCAAGTCATTTATCGTCAATTACCTTTAAAAAAATTTTTCTTAAGTTCTATAATTGTTTTAGCGAGATTTTTGTTCATCGTGGCGAAATGATTTGTAACGGACATTCGTATGAAACCATGGCGTGATTACAGTTCTTAGCGGGCCTTCGAGGGCATTTGTTACATACTGTAACAGCTCTTGTTTGCTATTTGATTTAATAGTTACACAGAGCTGAACCGTCGAAAATCGAATGTTTAAATCTAACTTTCTCTTTCTTGTTTTAATACGGATCTAAGTTACAAAGTACATCTAGTAGAATTTTTATGACTATGTCATGGCGAAGACAGTCATGCACTCGACCTACGTAATTAAATTTCATATTTTGATCCATAAATGGTCAAACTACGGACATGTTATTACCGTTGGGAAACTGTGCGTTTATTGAAATGACATTAAGTCTCCAAGGAACTCTCATGTATATTTTTGTCTAAGAAGTCGCTTAATGTCAAAATATCCTTAATTTGCTTCAGTGACATGATACTAATAAATATTTCCGAAAACTGCAAGAAATATAAATTTCCAAGAATCGTTTATGATTATTGTTTTCAAAGCATTACATTTAATAGCTTCATATAATTTCCTGATGCAGTCGTGGGTGGGATGTGGAATTAGATTGTAGGTTCTTGGTGCATCGGTCATCTCCTTCCTTGTGTCCTTGTCTGTCTCGTTGGGGATGTCTGCGCTTGCGAGTTAATATGTAGGCGTCTCTTACCTGATGTCTGCAGCTACTGTGTCTCGCGGGATGCGTCAGTAAGTGTGTCTCGGAAAGGGTAGCTCGTTGCCTGCCGAGACCTGCCCATCACGAGTTTTCTTTTAAACTTTTGGGTTCTAGTTAAGGAGTTTAATAGAATTACAGAAACGCGCATCTGTCGCACTAAAATATTTATTGTACAACGAATATATCGAGAATTGTCATGTTTTCATGCAGTTTGGCCTTAGACGTCACAGGTGCCAAGTTGCTCATGACGTCGCATTACAACTTTTATTGACGTCATAATAATTCAGTGACGACAAAATTTGTAATCCACTGTCAAGTGTGGGCCAAATTGATTACATAATTACTTTCATTTAAAACTTAAGCGCCAGAGTGGAAAATATCTAAAGCCGCCTCATCTAGATCTACACTGTTTGCTTTCTAGCTTATGAGTTCTGAATATGATATGGCTTGAACGAAATATTTTTTAAGATTTTGTAGCTGTAAATTTTGTCGTCTGCTTTTTGGCGCTTAAAGAGTGAAGTTGAAAGTATTAAGCACGAATTGAACATGTCCTGCTGCATATGGAAGAAGGAAGTTGCCAATGAAAGACAGAAGTTTCTCTTATGAACTAAAGGCCTACATGTACCTTGAATACATAGAAGTTGAATAAAAATAGAGGATCTTACCTGAAAGCCGGTGTTTTACTGAATCTATTAAACGAATGAAGAATAAAGTTTCCTTTCAAAAAGGAAAGGCTTGCCGAGTTTTTACATTTTGTTTACATTACAGTATGTTAATACTAACAGAATGGGAATTATAAGAACTAGCATTTGAGGACTGAAGGAAATGAATTCAGCCTAATTATGAAGTTGTTGTTGTTCATTTCTCGTTATAATTTATTTCTCAACTAAATCCCCTCTCAGGCCAGCGATGCTGCAGTGCATGGGCAACTTTTTCCTCAGACCCGTATAATCTACCTGTAAACGACGATATCGCGTGAGCTTAAATAGCATTAAATCATATAGGACATTGACAGTTTTTCTCTGTTTTTGTCTTCCTTGAATAAAAAGTGAAAACTGTTGTGTTAGGTCAATATAGTGCACTTTTTTAGCTGCACATAGATATTTTTTTTCAAACTTTTAAATTTACATTTAATGCGGTCCTTTTTGCTCTGAGTAATATGACCATCATTTCCTAATAGTATATAGGGAAAATAAAGAAAATGAACAAAAAGTTACTCAGTTTTCTACGTTTTTCTTAAAGCACGGATCTAAAGTAATATAAAAGTTGTGTTATCCTAGTATTCTACACTATCTTACAAATCTTTTGATACATTTTGTAACAAAAACAAAGAAATATTAGTGCGGTCATTTTTTACAAACTTAATACTACCCTATATCCAAAAACTGAATTTTCAGTTCCGTGCGTGACTATATCGAGGTGAGGAGAATTGTTGGGGACGGATTGGATTCCAGTTGCATACAAAGGTTCTTGCATGACAAGAAATTCCTGTACAACCAAAATGACGTTATTATCACTGGCAAACTGCTTCCCAGCCAATTCTTGAAAAAGGTTGAAGTGATCAACAGAAATGCAGCACAGGCAAAGCCACCGTAGCTTTCATAGCTTTCCTCGGCGATGAATCTGGCTTTTCTGTCTCAGCTGCTTCAGTAATTGACCTAGCATCCCCTGTCCCTAAACAGGTGGTTGACATGTAACCGCTATATGAATCCAGAATGACTGAAACGATTACCTTGCCAGCTGAAGGCATAGCCACTGCCTTCTTTGAGACATGGCGGGATATTCCGGTATGTTTCCATTGTTTCGAGTGCTGGTTCTGTTCTGGCTGAGAGAGATAGACCAGCGGCTCATCCATTGTCTCAAAGCTGTCACGAATCCTTCAGAACTAGCCTCAAAGAGATTAAATCCCAACGGTTCTGAAATTTTCCACTCTTCTCGTTATCCGTATCCCTATATGAAGTTTCTAGGACAGACTATTCATGGATGGTCGAAAGGTACTGTATTTTATTTAGATGTTGAATTGTGCACATTGCACCGCTGCTTGCGAACGACATGACCTTTACAATGAATATGCGTCATTTATACACCGGCTTAACAATTGTACATGTATAAACACGGTCAGTTGTGCACGTTAGCCACACACACACAGATAGATCGTATACTTTATTTGGTAAGATGTGTTGAGTGATGAGGAAAAAAATCAGTAGCGCCTGCTTGCTGAATTTAAACAATAAATTTTGACTTTGATTTTTTCTGCTTTGACAGGTTTACAGATATATAAATTGGCCCACGCTTTAGCACAATCTGATCAATCTATCCTCAGTTAGCATGATATATTTTTGGATCTGCCGAAAAAGAAAGACCCTGGTCAGTCTGCACAGATACTTTAGCTCGAGTGTAGTGACTGCTCTAAGAAAATACATTACACAATACTCTAAGGCCCATTTTTGCCCAACGCCGCTGCAAAATAAAGATAGCAAGCTTTTTGGGAAAAGCGTATACTTGTATGCTGAGAGTCGTGGATACGGAAAGTGCCGACTGTTGGCGACAATGCGACCAAAAATAGAATAAAATTCCATCATTATTTTTAGCAGATGCGGTAAACCTGATATGGATATAAATAGACAAAATCGGACGAGTTCTCTGATTATTGCGATGAAACGCTCGTATAAGTGAAGGAAAACATGAACTAATCCAGTCTCAAACCGGAACGAGCTTTTCAATCTATAAGGCTTGCGGCCGTAAGCCAAAAAAATAATGATATGCAATGCTGTGCCGATCATTTTCCACTACGCGGAAATACATGGCGTCGAATGCAAGATTCTTTTTATCTTAACATACAGTTTTTGCATTAAATTCTCCATATTCTCATCAAAACTACAAGATTTCGCAATCAGTTGGTTGGTTGGTTGTTTTCGGTTTAACGGCCCTTTGAGACAGTATTTTAGTCTATATCGGGCCGTCTCCGAAAGAGAGGGAGAAAGAAGAGAGAAATGATAGACGAGAGAAAAGATGTCCAAACAACCCCCACCCGCACCTACTGCAAGCACAGTAAGCCCTTGCCTATACTACTACTTTTCAAATAAGTAGAAGACCCCGGCACTGGAAGTTACAAGCAGCACCTTTGCACCACCCAACCACCCCCTTCGCGATCAGTAAACACGCCGTTGTGATTCCCGATTCGAAGGGAACTTTTATTTTGGTCAAGGACTTTGTCACAAAATATCGAAACTAAAATGGCAGCGTAATACAGTCAACTCTCGATATCTCAATTTCAATAACAGAAATTGAAATGTAAATAAAAAAGGCGTTTATGCGCAAACTATATTCCTTTATTTCAGTATCTCATGACTTTCTTCTGAATCCCAGTTTGTATAAACATATATTACTGTTGTCTCTGTCATTGTAATATGTATGTTGTTCGTTATACAAATAAAAAAGGATTTAAACCAAACTATGTTCCTTCATAGAAGAGGTTACTTGGAGATAACAGTGGTCGAGATATCGAGAGCTGACTATGTACGGAAAATTGATTTTTGTGACAGAGTCCTTGTCCAAGTACGAATCTTTATGGTTCCATCAAAGTGTTATTAGAATCAGAAAATGTGGCATGGAATGTTGTGCCTAGTGTAACGACTGTAAAATCATTGAAAAAGAAATTAACTTTGACATGATAGGCTAATATTCACCTGTTCACTTGCAGCAACGTTATTTTTTCCGTATAGCGTATTAAAAAAACAAAAAACAAAAAAAAAAAAAAAAAAAAAAACCCACATGATCTCCACCCCACCCACACCGTTTAAATCGTGTGACGTTATTACCCTCCCAGAAGCGAGGTCATATGATCAGTGGAAGAATGGAGGATATTTTTTTTTTCTTTTGCAGTGAACACCATAAACCTCTTCATTGAGTGTGCTGAGAACATTGACAGTTTCAGGAGTGAAAAGCACAAGTGAATATTTCAATGTTTCTAATCACATGAGATCTATTGACGTCAGATTAAGTTGGACCACCAAAAAAGAAGTAGAAGAAGTATTACAGCAACACTCAGAAGATTTTGATTTAGCTTTGTTGAGACTGCAGATCTAACTACATATATCTAACTACATATTTTATATGAGTCTGACGTCAGAAAATATCCTGTACAGTCCTAAGAATAAGCTTATTTATATGTGCGGGAAATGTTGCTGGATCTTGTGGCTCAACCCTTTTTCTTATTAATGGATGGATACCTTGCCGGTTTTACGTCCTTTCATTAGTTTTTTCAGTCATATTAGGACTGTTAGGAAGCGCTCTATGCAATGAAACCCCGATTAGGTTCGGGGAGAATCTCGCCTCCAGCCAGGAGAGCTAACCCCTCGGCCACGCGGATTTATTCCACTGCATTTTCGTATGCTATTTAAGAAGTTTGGAAGATGCATTCATATTTAATTCAAATGTCTGGAATTGAACATACGATCCTTTTCGCTGTACATTCTTTATGTCTGTGAATTAAGTTTAAATCAAACAAAACATCAGTTTCTTTGAATTTGCGTATGCATTGCTAATATGACAATATGCCATGTCAGACTATGATACTTACTTTACCAGATTATTGCCAAAGTGCTTAGCTATTATTTCTAATTTATTAATCGTTTATGCTCTTCACCATGGCACTTCAGTAATAATCATAAATGGGACATACCGCGAGAATGGATGCATTATAGCGTCCGCAAACAGCTAATCCTCAGATCAGGCTGCGCAACTGCGCAGGCTGATCTGAGGGTTAGCTGTTTAGTATATAGATTCCTAAAGATCCATTTTATGTATGTGCCAAAGTGGAAGACTCTAGTATGACAGATAAGACATACAGTCCCATTTAAGTCTTCCCTGTTCGCTCATGACATAAGTAACCTATTTTCGTGCCACGGATTAAAATGATATTGACAATCTGATTTCGGAATTATTTGGATTCATTCCCTCATGCCTGTAGACAAACGAGGCAATAAATAATTAATCATCTATAGGTTCGCGCCAATCACATTCGCTCCAATCCACACCTTTAAGAATCAACGTAAAATCGCAATCCTCTGATTCCGATATTTCCCATTGTGGGAGTCTCGATGCCATATATAAAGAACCTCAACGGCGTGTCCTATTATAGACCACATCGTATTTGAATTAAACAAAAGCGATTTAATTCCATTCCAATAGAATTCCGTGCTATAGGAATTAGGACCGAAAACAAAATTAATTACGTCGGAAGATCGGCTTAGGAAGAGATACACAATTAATTCAACAGTTTCATTGACTATTAAATAAAAGATATACAGCAGATTAAGAAATTCATCTGTTCGAAAACTAATCAAAAGTTACTTTTTTTTCTCTCCTTTTTTAATTTTAAGTTTCCGTCGAAAGGACTTGGCTTGAAAAGGATGTCGGCGTCATTAAGACATTTGGGTGTTTGTTTCATAATTATTGCTTTGCTCAAAGTTTCACAGGTAAGTCACGTGTTGTAGAAAACTTTAGAAAACTGTAGAATGTATTAGAAGATACATACATGATAACAGTTGTCCTCTATGCACTTTGTACATGTATTTCAGCGATTTTGTTTCAGGTATTTTTAATGTAACTTTAAACAGTAACACATTTTTGTTTACTAATTTTATTGATACAAATAGCAATAGATATTGCAGTTTCTATTTACATTTCGTTTCAGTCATATTATTCATTGTCTTTGAATTTATGTTTCAAATTATTTTTACAGAAAAACAACCCAGCTCAGAACGTCGTTGTAATTACTTCCTTATTATAAAAATACTCTTAAAGTATGTATACCATAAAGTATGTCACGTTATGCTATTTTCAGACGGAAAAAGCTATCTTGTTTCGCTTATGTGTGAATTTATTATAGCATAACATTTTTGTCAAAAGGTATATTGGCTCGACAGTTTTGAACTTGCTTTATTCGACGACTAGTCATAGAATTCATTTTCTATCAATTTAAGTTTCAAATTACTTTTATAGACAAAAAAAAAAACACAGCTCAGAACGTCCTTGTAATTACTTTCTAATTATAAAATATACCATAAAGTATGTCACGTTATGCTTCTTTCCGACGGAAAAAGCTTTCTTGTTTCGTTGATGTTTGAACATTGTTTTTCTCAATTAATCAGCGTTACTTTTCTGAGGCAAGGAAGAAAAACGTAGAAATATGTAACTTTCGTTCCTTATTCATATAGAGTCAGCCTTATTTCGGCATAGTTTTTTTTCTTAAACCAGTGTTTGTAAATGTTCTTCGGGAAACAGTTCAAAACAACACTGATTTCTTTAACACACAGTACATGTATGCAGTGAATGACAAGTCGAGTGTATTTTGCTTCGTATTCCTCATCACACGACCACTTTTCATATAAAAATCCATTACTGAAGTCTGAGGAGGGTGGGGAACGGGAAAAAGGGGTAGGGAGTTGGGGTGGTAAATTTCATTTAAAGTAGTTTTCCTTTTTATATTTGAGCCACGACACGACAAAACCAACAATGTGGTTGTGCGCCCAGCGCAGACTTAGATCAGCCTGGGCATCCGCCAAGTTTGATCAGACTCATCGTTAAATGCTCAAAGAGTAGCTAAGGGTCTAAGCTACCTCCATGTGGACAGTGAAGACTCTGATCAGACTGGGCGGATGCCCAGGCTGATCTGAGTCTGCGCTGGTCGCATAACCACTTTGTTGGTTTTCTCGTGTCGACAACCAACGTTTCTATTACTTGCTTGTGTTCATATGATGCTATGAATGCCTCATTCGAGATTGGTGAAAGAAGTTGATTTCTCTAAACAGCAAATACTTAAAGTAAATGTCTTACGATAGTATACTCGCATTCGTATTGTACGTGAAAGTTCCGAATAACAGATCGGTACGTTGATTTATTTTAAGTCTTACAATTCAAGTTCCAATACTTCAAACTCGGAAACATCAGCATAATTAACCTTTTTGTCAAAACGTATATTGGCCTGACAGTTTTGTGCTTGCATTATACGACTACTAGCTATTTACAGTGTATGCGACAACTAGTTACAAACATAGAAGTAAAAATAAGCTTTTTATAATGTAGTTAAACAGTTTTTTCAACAAAATGAATATTTTTTGCTGTACGCGTTATCTTTGGTTTAACCAATTCACATATTGATGTACAATGTGAACCTTAAAGTGGTCATTTCCTAATACGCGTTATCTTAAAATGTTTGTTATGGAAGGTTATATTATTACTCTGCGAGATTCAAAGAACAAGATGTCAGGCCATGACCTTCCTCTTTATACAAATGGTGATGACTTTCCGCCATGAGGTACATATTTTTATGGCAGGTTCCCGTCAATGGAAGCATCAAATCTTAGAATACATAGAATCTTACTGAGAATGGTGTTTGACGCATATAGAGAATCCTCCATGGGAGATCTCGGTGACGCAGAAATGTTTGTCTTATTGTAGGGGTCTTACTCTTTTGGTGTATGGGTACACCTCATTGTGTTTCCACCGGTTTACAAAGGGAAACAACTTTTGTGGATTTTTGTATACTACACTGGATGGTGTAACCCTTCCAAAATGGGGTCAACTCCTAAAGGAAGGAATTTGCTTCTTCAGGAGCAAATTCCTTCCTTTAGGAGTTGACCCCTATCGAGAAGGGAGGCAAAATGGAAATGGAATAATTGCGTCCCATGAAAGATAACCAATCCCCTTAAAGGAGAGAATGGTCTTACCTATCATAAAAGCAATTACTATTCCGCTTAATTAAGTTGGCTCCCTTGTGAAAATGGTGGCAAAAACCATGGGTGTGTCCACTCACGAAAGAGGTTAACAATATCTTGCTATGACCTCTCGTATTTGGCGCATAGACTTATGGGTATTGTCCAGATTTAGATAAAGATGGCGGACAAAGCTTGAAAGAATAGCTGCCGAAGTAACCCGAATGAAAATTTCCCAGCTTTCTCCGCGAGTAAGGCAGATTGGTACGGAAAATCCCGACTGTTTACGACAATGTCTTGACTTTTCTTGATGAGTGGATTTATAGAAACCCAGTCAATGTAGTCTAGTCCTACATGTTGCACCATTTTTTTCAGAGTTAAAGGTTTGCTCTATTCATTTATGTAAAAAAAAAATATTAGAAATAATCAAATTGAAAATCCTCTTTGGATGAGATTACACTGCGAGCTTAATACAATAAGATGTTAGGCCATGACATTTCTTTTCAACAGCATGTAATGAGTTTTTGTGTAGTAAGCTTATTTCCATTCCAGATCTTTTTTCTATTAAATAATGTCATGAAGAGAATCCGTGTAGGGATAAGAAACATTATATACTCTGAACAGTCACTCTTTATTTATGACGTTTCGGCATACTGCCTTTATCAAAATTATGAAATTTGTACAAGACTACATTTTGAGCTTTTACAATTCTCTCAGCATTCAAACATGGAATCACGGAAATGACGTTGCGTGAAGACAACGTACAGCGCGCTGCCGTCACAGGTAAACATTGGCGCGACGTTGACAGGATGAAGCAAATGAGAACCTGTTCATCCTACAAGACTAAGTAGCATCAACAGGATCTTAAATGCTCATCGATCAAATATTCAGATGGCGCATATAATCTACAAACATTCAAAGTACAATAATAATCAGACAATACAGTTGAAGATGCACAGCCCAGTGTGTGTCAAAGGTAAAGGCAGTATGATAAAGGCAGTATGCCGAAACGTCATAAATAAAGAGTGACTGTTCAGAGTATTAAATAATGACTAAGTAAGGCAGACTTTGAAAATATGGTAAAGAAAACATCATCCCTGTTGTATAGAATTGTAGTAAGTTTTGTAGTAATACGTGAAGAGAATTTCTGGCCCAGAGGTTATAAAACTTGAGTTCATTCTCAAACTCAAAATAAAGAACATTGATTAGCTGCTTCCGAGCACAGGCTCGGAAGCAGCCAATCAGTGTGCTTTATTTTGAATTTGAGATTATTCTCAAGTTTTATAACCTCGAACCCTGATGAAGTCGGAACGTGTTCCAAATAAGCCGCGACATGCAAAAGCGTGCTAAACACCAGTGCGAACAGCATAGAGTCACACCAGCCTGCGAAGACTGTATCAGTCTGGGCGGATGTCGTGCAGCAGCTCATTTAAATAAAAATTCTTTCTTGAAAAAAGGCAAACGGCGCTGAAACCAACATAAGTTTCTTCGCAACGCTGAAAGCCCGGCCTGCAAGGAAAGTTCTATTGAACCGTTTCTACATGTATTAGGCTGGCAGGTGTCCATCAATCTCCGGCTTTCACCTTGGTAGCTGGATATTAAGCACAGGGTATAATGGATTCCGCTAATTTTCCTGCAGAGACTGTACATCATATTTGGCTTCCGCCGAGCATGTCCGCGAACTCTTGCTTCCTGCCGAGACTTCTGTACATGATAAATGGCTTCCTGCAGAGACTGTCCGCGTGATTCTGCTTCCTGCCGAGCCTCTCGGCAGGAAGCAGAATCACGCGGACAGTCTCGGCAGGAAGCCATTTTTCGAAGATAGTAGTCTCTGTAGGAAGCAAGAGTTCGCGGACAGTCTCGGCGGAAGCCAAATCTGACGGACAGTCTCTGCAGGAAGCGAAAATTGGCGGAATCGATTATACCCTGTGTTAAGTGACTTCAGCTCTTGTATAAATAAATAAAACGATAGTTGAATAGCGTCAGATTAAGTGTTACTCACATTTCTGACATAGTCTTCTTGTGCTTTATATTGCTGTATATATTTTTTTTTTGTATAAAATCTATCTACTCATACTAACAACGTTATATACTTATTAAGACTAATTCTAGTTTAAAATAGTTTACTCACACTAACAACGTTATATACTATAGACTTATTTTAGTTTGAAATAGTTTACTCACACTAACAACGTTATACACTATAGACTTATTCTAGTTTGAAATAGTTTACTCACACTAACAACGTTATATACTATAGACTTATTCTAGTTTGAAATAGTTTACTCACACTAACAACGTTATATACTATAGACTTATTCTAGTGTAAAACAGTTTACGTACATTTCTGAACATTGCGTGACAGTGTGTATACTATAAGTACTCCATATTAAGAAGAGATAAAATTGGGATCGTTAAATTCGTATCTTTCCCCTGTATATTTATGTCTACATAATTGGATCCCTAAAACATAGAGGCGATTCATTCAGTCACTACAAGTATTCCTAAAAGTACATTGAATTCTTAATTTTGAACAAATTGATTTTACGATGTGGCGATGTGTTAAATTGACTGCAAAATGGCAAATAGTGCATAATCATATCAGACTGCGCCTGAAGGAGCAGTCTGATAAGGGTCTACACTGTTTTCTCAGAAATACCTGCCCCATTTTTGGGGGTCTTTACGGTATGTCAATCTGGTATTGATGTTACTCTTCTTAAGCAGCATCTGTAACGAGGCAGACATCTTAACTCTTGACAGGGTTCAATTTGCCCCTAACTATACTACTTACAGAAGATCAAGATTAAATAAGAACCATATTCTTAAAGTCTACGTACCGTATCTCACTAAATATTCGGACAGACATGATAATGGCTCGGGAGACCCATCTTTAACAGCTCTAAGGGTGTGTGTGGTATGTGTTATTGTATAAACGCCCACGGTAAACAGCTATGGCCATGTCGGGACGGTCAGTTAACCTAACCACACTATTCCTGGGCAGGCTTAGACCTCCTAAGCCGTTAACCAGTACTAAGTGCACTTACTTTCACCAGTAACTGACAACTGCCCTTCTTTAATCAGCGGAAGGAGAAATGAAAGTAAGTGGCCGGACCGGGTTTCGAACCCAGGACAGCTCTAAGAGTAGTCTGATTAGAGTCTGTACTGTTTGCCAATAATTTTATGCTGCGTACATTTCATGTAAATATACTTGACAACATGGAATATAGATCTAATGAATACACAGTCCCCTTTTTTTTAAATGGGTGGTTTGTCACAAGCCTGGTTATCGCACAATTCCATCCTCACTTTAAAATAGTTTTTTCTAGTTTCTGCGAACAGACTGTCAAAATATAAGAAAGCTTTTTGTACATGCATATATAGATGGGATAAAATTGCTATATTTTGACTATTTTCAAAAACTGGAATTTTTAATTGCCAGATTGGAATGGAATTGCGCTTTTACTGGGCATAGAGTCCGACTATTTCCGATAAATACACTAGTCTAAGATTTGTTTCTTGTAAGATTAATGTACTCAGATGCCTTTCCGATTGCCTTTTACTATAATTTTCCATACGAGTCACATCGTGAGAAAATTTGGAAAATTCTCATGCTTAGACTATTTTGCACAAATACGGAGACTAGTCATAGTATGCACAGTTTGCGCAACAACCATTAGACCTGAGGTATTCATAGTAAAAATGCACTGCGAATACCAAGTCCATTTTTAGTCAGTGGTATCATTACGTACATACAGTCCGTTTATTTTTCAAATGACGTGTTTGAGGTTGTTTAGGTGACATACATGTAGATACCCTTTCAGTGGAAGCAGCTTCTTCATTTTTCATTGACTCCCTTCTCAATAGGGGTCAACGATTAACGGAAATAATATGCTCCTTTGGGGACACATTGTTTCCATTAGGAGTAGACTCCATTTTTAGAAGGAATACGTCGTCCAAGGAAGCAAGCAGGTGGTAATAAAAGTTGTTCCCCTTTCTGAAAATAGCGGACATGCATTGAAGTGCATCACACCACATTAAAACCGGCTCTCTGTTTCTAGTTTTTGTTTTATCAGCGAGCAAAAACGAGACATGTAGGTACATGTACATGTCCCACTGGGCACACAGGGTTAAATCAATCTTGAATCAACCGTGACGTTGAATCAAGATTGATTCAACCTTACGTGCCTGCTGGGGTATTGCTCCTCCGGTTTCGGTGGCAACGTTAGTGGTGTAAAGGTTGCGTAGAGTTTTCTGATTTAGCTTTTTTGCGAGATTGCTGGAATAGCCGAGACATAGCATTCAGCGGCTTGTATTAAAAGCTTTCCGCCCTCGCCCCACCGATACTCCACTGTGACAAAAGTTAAAGCATCATAGTATTTTTTTGTGACAAAACAATTCAAATACACAATGAAGATTTAAATGCCACATATACAAACAGGCGTTTCTGCATACGCCATTAAAACATCGCTATATCGTCCATTACGATGAATGACTAGATCTACTGGAAAGTTACATTTAGGCATAACGGACTATTACAAGAAGTCTCTGAAGATGTTCTCGCGCGATGATATAATCAACTTTGTGAGATTTTTAATGGACTTTAATGGAGCTTAAGATCAGATATGAGATAAATTTATAGCGTGGCAGATGTAGAAAAAATAGAGCTGTGTTGCTTTTTCTGATTTAAAGTTTCCAAGAAAAAAACTCAGTACCTCTTGAATGCGCCTTGGTAGGATTTTAAAAGGAACAAACAATATTATCCTTTATTATCCTTTTTTGCTCTCTGCAAAATTCCTATCCGCTAAATTGGATAATGGACCAAAATCTTATTTTCAGCGTGCATTACGAAAGCATGGGCGAACAAAAAGACTCAGGTCAGTGTGCGCTTCTGCTCAGACTGACGAGAGTCTCCTCTGTTCGCACGAATGAATCATTCCATGTACTGCAAGAACAGACAAAGCTCTGTCAGATTGGACGTTTAACTTGGTTGAGCTGACTGTTCATTTATCGACAGTGACATATGGCATGTTTTATCGCTGTGCGACTAATTTGGCATTAACTCCAACATGTACTAGCAAACCCTGCATGATCAAATTACAATTGTACCGGTAATATGATGTAAAGATTGTCATCTTTGGAAGTTTGGTTTCAAAATAGAATCAGAGAATGATTCCTCCCTTTTTCTGTCTGTCTTTTTTTCTGATAAAGTAATGTAAACCAGCAATGATCAGGAACAAATATAAAAATCAAATGCAACATTCCATGTTTCATGTGATCAGAACGTCACGCAACCACCTCTCTCTCTCTCTCTCTCTCTCTCTCTCTCTCTCTCTCTCTCTCTCTTCTACTGAGTACATGTAACTCATTTGGTGCCAATTCACTATAGAATAATTTAGTCTGACAAGTCCGTATTTCGGTATTTAAGTGCTTTATGTCGAAAAACCCCAAAGTATTAAAACAAAGGGCAACGCAGACCCCAACTTCCCCCCCCCCCACCCCTTCTGTGCACACATAAACCGAATTAATACGCTACAGAGACTAGCCGCAGGAATCAGGTAAGAGGTTGAAATAACAAAAGAAAACAGCCACGACATGACAAAACCAACAAAGTGGCAAGTGTGCCCAGCGAATACTCAGATCAGCATGGGCATCCGCCCAGTAGGTTAAGAGTATTTAATCTCCTAATAGCGGTAGCTTTGACTCTTATCTATCCTTTAAGCACACAGCGAAGACTCTGATCAGACTGGGCGGATGCCCAGGCTGATCTGAGTCTTCACTGGGCGCACTTGCCACATTGTTGCATGGTTTTGTAGTGTCTCGGCTCAAATAGGTGTCCTCACCATTTAAGGATGTCTACAATATGTTTTCTCAATATCTAGGATAAGTATTGTATCACTCGTTTTCATCAAGCATCAGATTAAGTATTGCATTGAGAATAATTATATATAAAACTGGAAAATGCTACACTTAATGGTCGTAGCGATTTTTAATTAGCTGTGATATTTCATTGGAAACTGATATAAAAAGTCGATAAGAAGTGGAATAAAATTGTATATGAGATCAATTCTCTATGGACCTGACCCACGTTGGTGCTAATTAATATTTACAAACAAACGTGTTCGGTCAAAAACTGTAATCATAGCTAAGCAAGTACATGTAGCTGGTGATCGTAATAAGCTCCTGTCCCAGCGGGCACATGACGACGAAATGACGTCTCACTGACTGACGTCATTCTAAATTCATGTTCCGGTTGGGTGTGCTTAGATACACGTGAGCTTACACGTGTAAAACCAGAAACAATAGAGTCTAAAAGATGTAAAGTCAGAAAAGAATGAAAGCAGTAGACAGAATAAAGATGCCGATGTATAATACGTTGTATGTATCACACGAGAGTGAGTGACTGAAGTAGGGCTTTGGGCCGCAGAATATATTAACTTGATATGCAGATGGTGTATCCAAACTGCGACCGCTGAGGCACAGCCAATAGACCATCAATTAAGAGAAAAGCAACTGCACTGACTAATCCGATTCTTTTTGTTCATACAGTTTGTGACGCTATACATGCATATGAAAAGGGTTCCGTTCGATTAATTCATCATACTTTTAAACAAGCAAGCGTATGTTTGCTTATCGCTTTCCGACTTTAAAAAGCTGTTATGACATGCATGAATACACAGTTCCGAGAATAGCCGCTAAGCTCCGCCTGCTTAGTTGCTGTTACTACGTCTCACAAGCTTGCACAAAGATGGCGGAAAAATAAATGACAAATGCAAGTGTCTGCTAAATGTTGGCGATCTATGGTGAAGAATCAGCCTCCTCATGACCTACACACGGCAGCTGACGCATCATGCATTTCCGATGCGTTCTGTTCTTGCAGAGTATGGTAAGTTTAATAAAAGTGGTGTTAGTTTGTTTTCTTTAAACAGGTATACATCCCTTCGTTAACTGTAAGGTAAAATCACGGACTTATGTGTGTTGGGTATTGACCACGTGCGATTTGTTTGTGAGACTATGTCACGTGCTAAGTTGTCGTTGCATTGGCCAGGTATACGCTATCGTGTGATTTTGAGTGAAATTCTGGGCGTGGCTTGGAACTGTGTATTCGTTTGCTTTTGACAGTAAACTAAAAATTCTTAGAATGACAATCCATTCATGGAGACGCAGTTCACAAACGCATTGCTATAGCAGATTAGAAACAAATTCATGTCAGTACATGTATTAAACTGTATCACAGGGTATAATCGATTCCGCTAATTTTCGCTTCCTACAGAGACTGTACATCATATTTGGCTTCCGCCGAGACTGTCCGCGGACTCTTGCTTCCTGCCGAGACTTCTGTACATGATAAATTGCTTCCTGCAGAGACTTCCGCGTGATTCTGCTTCCTGCCGAGGCTCTCGGCAGGAAGCAGAATCACGCGGACAGTCTCGGCAGGAAGCAA
Source organism: Ctena decussata (assembly GCA_963989385.1). NCBI lineage: Eukaryota > Metazoa > Mollusca > Bivalvia > Lucinida > Lucinidae > Ctena > Ctena decussata. The sequence continues at coordinate 46,216,189 of OZ022510.1, forward strand.
TTTTTCGAGGACAGTAGTCTCTGCAGGAAGCAAGAGTTCGCGGACAGTCTCGGCGGAAGCCAAATATGACGGACAGTCTCTGCAGGAAGCGAAAATTGGCGGAATCGATTATACCCTGTGTGTATATGTATTAATGCTACACCAGCAGTGCATACTGCTGCGCGATTCTCAATGAAACCTGATTTCCAATACTTCGGCAAATATAGTTCATATGTAGACAGTACCGAAATTGCTTCTGTATATTGGAGGGTATGAAATTACAAAAGGCAAAATAACTTATAGACACCCCCGCTCACAAAATATCTCCATCAATATTTGGAACGAAAGAGAGATTATTACCTATAAATCAGCCAATAGTCTTCATTGATATTGCAGAATTTGAACAAAGTCCAATTCGTCCTATGAATGCCAAAAGTTTGCAAAAAATAATGGTTATATACATATAGCGGTCTGGTTGTTGTCTCTGGAAGCGAAAACTAACAAAAATTATTACCGAAATAAGAAAATACAGTATTTCTGTTTGATAAATATTCTAAGAGGCCTCAAAATCAGTTGGGAATTGACCAGTTGACCAGAACTTCTGAGCTATGACAAGTTCGGGCTGCGCTTTGCAGCAGGGAGGGGCTAATGATGTAATTGCTCTCATTCGCTACCGAGGTTACTGCAAAAACTAAGGTGAGGTAGCTCGAGCGTAAGACCGGTTATTTATTACCGAACGTTCCAAGGCGTTGCTTCTTTTGTGGTTCATTCTAATTCTAGTTGTTCGTCCGCTTTATACTTGTCTTTGACTTAATTGTTCAAGTAAATCAAGATATGAGCCACGACACGAGAAAACCAACAATGTGGTTGTGCGCCCTGCGCAGACTATAGCCTTGTGACCATCTATTAGGGAAAAAGCTGCCCCTTGGATTATCACTGGTGTTGTTTACTTTTGTGCCGTCTTAGCTGTAATGTTCTTTCAGGTCAGAAGGTTGAATTTGATTGAGTCCGTTCCTGGTCAGTGCCGTTGTCCCTGCCTAATCTTCCTCGACCCTGTCAATAAACGATGAATCCTGAGAAGTCCATATACGCGCAGGCTACTCTGAGGTTGGCTTCTTTGCAAATGTTAATAGACTTTTTATTAGTATGATTCCACATGCTAGCTTGTACAGCATTCTTACCCTATATTTGAGTCGCGTTACGAAAATGGGGGTTTACAACAGTATTCGCGAACAGTCGTGACTCAAACCAATCTGTGAACCCATGCAGTCTTGCTACGACCTTCTTTTTTGTCTGTGGATTCCTTGGGGTCTACATTTCATTGTCAGCGAAAAGCAAAGGCTCAGATCAGACTGCGCGAATGCGCAGGCTGATCTGAGCCTTTACTTTTCGCGAATGTATTAAGTGTTTTTTAGGAGTGACGGCTCATAGTTTCTGGTTGATGTAAGAAGATTTGTGGAATCTGATACTTCGTTTGAGCATTATGGTTTGTTAAGCAATAGCATTTACAGTTTAATAAAACATAGTTGATTAGAAACTGCAGCATTCTCGATTTGATTAGAAATGTGTCGTGTTAAATTGGTTTTGAAGCAGCAGCTGATTTGTTAACATTCAAACAATACAAAATAAAGACAAAAGAGATTTATTGAAGCAATGTTAGATCAGCAAAAAAAAATAGTTTACATATAGATGACATCCGCGTTATTGTCAACAGTGCTAGCATACGTCCCCCTGAAAATTGCCTCACAGACAAAGCTGTTAAAACTGAATACGCTGAAATTAAAATCTTAAAGAGTTCCTTCAAGAGCAGAGAACACATTCAGCAAGAAGGAACATGGGCCAGACTACGTAGTTTCGGCTAATAAAGCCTCATCAGTGACCCTGACAATATCTGGTGACGAAACCAGAGAAAAGCATACTGTAACTTTTTAACCTTAATTGGACAGTTGATTCAAAGACTGGTTAGTTTCAAAAAGGGTCCAAAATAATATAAAAGACCATGAACTAGAATAAGAGTATAAACCAATCTAAAATTTCCGATTTCTCAGAATATATCCTCTGATCTCAAAGTATGCTACCTTATTACAGGTTTGATCGTACTGGAGTTATACAAAGAATGCAAAATCCAAGAATAGTAAGAGTGGAAAAATAGTGTACTATCCAGTTCGATCACGTCAGCAGACTATCTACGATTTTGCCAAAGAAAATCAAAGGGCTCTGAAGCCCTGAAATGACAGATTCTATCAGAAAGATGGAAAGCTAAATCTTGAAAAGTAACCCATCGGCCAGCATTAACGACTGTCTTATCAGAGTCTCCCTCATTCTTATCTGCAGACTATGCATCATGAAGACTATACCTCACCAGTTTCTGCTCCATACCTATATCCTCTGCATTCAGAAACCTTGATTGTGGGTAGCCCATCATTTAGATTAGAAAGGTGATTCCTCTAAGGAAGCAGACAACCTTGTGGGATGATATATACGGTCTTGCCATTATGCGATGATTGGCTCTATCAAATGACGATTAAGTAACGTAGTCGGTCAAAGGTCATATAATGGTGCCATTCTGATTCTAAAACTGTAAAGGTGTAGAACTTTGTACATTCGGATTTTCGGTGAGAATAGTTAAGATTAATGAATAACTGCAAAATAGATTCTTCTAGTTTCGATTTCCATTATGAGGGGTGTTTAATTTAATTTTTATTTTTCTTCAGAATTTCCTGTAATTATAAGCCAGTAGTGTATGCCCTGACTAGACGCTGTTTTCTGTGACGTCTGATCTTGGTATACACGTATTTCTCAAGACTTCTTCAATTTTACGATAAGCGTAAATTAGCCTACTGCGCACAAGTTCAGTTACCGTTATGACCCGAAATGCTGACACAGCCGGTGTAGACCCAGATCTGAGCAGGGTGCTTTTAGCATACTGCACACAAGTTCAGTTACCGTAATGATCCGAAATGCTGGATCAGCCGGCGATAATCCAGATTAAACAGGGTGTTTTAGCCTACATGTACTGCGCACAAGTTCAGTTACCGTAACGACAAAAAATGCTGGAACAGCCGGTGTAGACCCAGATCCTAGCAGAGTGTGCATTTGTACATTGCTTTGGCAATACATTAGTGTAGACCTTGAAGTCTGAAAACAGTGGAGATCCCGTCAAGTTTCATGAAATGTAAACTCTAGAAGGCTATAAAATGAAGTTATTACAGTTTTTCCTCTGTTGAATTGTGTCTTTGGCGTATATTGGACACAGGGTAGTATACACGGCATTCAGTGCCATCAATAAATGGCGTAGTGATATACACAAATTCTAGCCGTACTATATTTCATTTCGGATGCACATGTATACTTGGCGGTGAAAGCCAGTTCCAATATTTGGCCTACGACAGCTAGAAATGACAGATAGAATCTGTCATTAAAAAGGCGTGACTGCTGGTTATTCAAAGGTTCAGCCACATCTGCCTTGCGATCTGGTTTCGACCTTTATAGACGTATGAGCTGACAATTAGTCTTAGCCGTCGCAGGCAGACGAACGCTCAAAATCAGGCACAGGAACAACTTCAAAAATGTTCAAAACCCCGCTGCAACGACCACATAACCAATCATTGTCGAGTACATGTATGTGTGAGCGTGGGTGACTGGGGCTTGCGACTGGTCGTGCTACCTCACGGTTGGTCGTGCGACCAATCGAGCGAAATCATGACCGGTCTTGTGACTGGATGTGTGACCTCACCACCGGTCACGAACCCGGTCACGTGGTTCCACGACTGTATGCGTGATCAGTCGTACGACCTTGCGTCTGGTGGTGCATCTAGTAAAAACTTCCAAAGACCACTGTAAGAAAATATATATTAGGACAGACAGGCCAGAGCAAACATTGCAGACCCATTTCAGACTACTCCAGTCTGATCAGGGTCTACACTGTTTGCCATTCTATCTGCATCTTGTGGACGCATTATTGGATTGATAAACGAAACCTATTGAATTTTTAGGCCAGTTAAGGTAATTATCCTACTAGGTTAGGATAATGTTTAGAGTTTTTTAAGGCAATCTTGGCTCTACCTGTCTAAAAGCGGTCGTATGGATATGACCACACTGTCAAGTCGTAGCCAGACTAGAAGACTGGTTGTGTACCACCACAAAATATACACATATTGTGCGATCCTAAAATATACTACTCAAAAGAAAGTTTGCATCAACATATATATTCCCATAGTGTGAATGCTAAATCAATTTATTTCAGAGAGGTATACAAGAAAGGCTTGCCCCTGTTTTGCTTTATGTTTTTTTTCCTTCTTCACACGCTTATGTCTCTGTAAACACCTGATAAACTATTTACATGTACATTAATAATACTGAAACCTAAGACTGATAATCATACAAAATAACCATGTGTTTCATTGCTACTCATATGACTTTTAATCAGGTGAAATATTGACTGATTTGCATTGGCTTGATGGAAACACGTAGGGTGATACAAAGCTTGTTTTGAGTAGTATTGTATACAAAAAATATACATGCATTGCTCCATTCTGAACGAATTTAGGATTCATATACTACTAAGAACTGATTGACGGAAAATTGTTTTGGAACCGATCGTCACCATAATTCATGTGATTTGCAATGTAGACAAATGTATTTGTACTTTGTATTTCGTATCATTGTACCCGTTCTATTTAATTACTTTTCATTGATTTTTTCCACAGTTTTGAAAATAATATCCTTATTAAATGGCGATTTTGTTGCTAGTTATTTGGAAGTATTAGAAAAATTAAGCGCCATTTTAATAACTTCACTGTTAACTCCGTGAAAATCCGCTTTATTGAAAGACTTCATTGTACAGAAAAAGCTGTTTTATTATATAACATGTTTATTGGGTAATAAGGCGGAGATTTTTTCCTTCCGAAGCAATCGCAAGTATCTAGATTCGTCTTAAAAGACGAATCTAGATTTTTGGGAGTGTCTTGGAAGAGAAAAACCCAATCTGATAACCAAATTACACAAGTGACTGATTTTCATTTGAGGCCGTTTCAAAGAGGGAAATTCCCGTTTGATATTTAAGCCACTTTCGGAGAGAGAAATTTCCTTTTGATATTTAAGCCACTTTCGGAGAGAGAAATTCCCGTTTGATATTTAAGCCACTTTCGGAGAGAGAAATTTCCGTTTGATATTTAAGCCACTTTCAGAGAGAGAAATTTCCTTTTGATATTTAAGCCACTTTCAGAGAAAGAAATTTCCGTTTGATATTTAAGCCACTTTCAGAGAGAGAAATTTCCTTTTGATATTTAAGCCACTTTCGGAAAGAGAAATCCCCATGTGATATTTAAGCCACTTTCGGAAGGAGAAGTTCCCGTTTGATATTTAAGCCACTTTCGGAAAGAAAAATCCCCATGTGATATTTCATCCACTTTCGGAAAGAGAAATCCCCGTTTTATAGCCAAATAAAACGGTAGTAATTTGAATAGAAAATCTTCTAGGCCGCATCGAGAAAACCTCTGGATTCAGGCACACGAGATTTGTGCATTCAAATACCTTCCTGGCAAGGTTTCAAGGCGGCCAAGCACTAGAACAAAAAAAAAAAAAAAAAAAAAAAAAAAACACTTTACAACCAGCTCATAAATCCTTGCCTAAACTGTTTGGATAGGCTGGTGGTGCTGGATAGCTTTCAGCGCCAGGGGATAATGGTAGGGTAAGAGCCAGCTGTACTGGCAACAGGTGCGAGAAGGGGGTTGTTTGGAACATATTCGCACTCAGGCTTCAAATCGTCTGTCCTATCTCTCTTTCTCCCTTTCTTTGGGAGACGGCTCGATGTAGACTGAAATACCGTCTAAAAGATACGTTATACCCAAACCAACCAACCAACCAACCTACCGTTCAAATATGTATTAAGACTAAGATATACACTCTAAATGAATAAAAACAGGATTAAAAAAGAAAAACAAGAAAAAAAAAAAAAAAAAGAAGCAACCACGTACATGCAAGTTCTGTGAACTCGCGGTAGCTCACGTTTTCCATGTACCTTTAGTAATCCTCTTCTCAGACCTTCGCGAGACAGGAAAAGACAATGATGACATTTCCATTAGATTTAATCAGATTTTGAATACAATTAAATATCCATGTTTTACTGTCACTTAGCATCGACCGTCCGCTTAAAATTATGGCATAATCAATCGTTCTTTTCTTCGGTTTCCAATTAAGGAAAGAAGGGAAAGAAGGGATTGGACATTGTCTGTCTTCAGGATGGCCATGCACTCAGTATCAATACATGTCTTCTCTGCATTAAACAAAAAATCGCCCCCGAGTTGCAGATGGCGACCTGATGCACTCTGGCCAAGGCCAAGGGCGACAGTACATCAGTTCGCCCACAGTATCGAGGGGTCGATTGGTTTAACTGTTGCTCAGAGAAGGCAAAAGACATTTGAGCCGCGACATGACAAAACCAACAATGTGGTTGTGCGCCCAGCGCAGACTCAGATCAGCCTGGGCATCCGCCCAGTCTGATCAGAGTCTTCGCTGTCCGCATGGAGGTAGCTTAGACTCTTAGCTACGCTTTGAGCGCTTAGCGAAGAGTCTGATTTGACTGGTAAGATGCCAAGGCTGATCTGAGTCTGCACTGGCCGCACAACCACATTGTTGGTTTTCTCGTGTCGCGGCTCATTTGTCTTATTACTTAAATCAGGCGTTAAAAATCATCAAGGCGTTTTAATGATCAAGGTTTAAAATACACCATTGACAGAGTATCTCGTGTCCCAGCAACAATAAAAGGTAACAACTCCTCGTGGCGTTACCTTAGATACTTGTTAAACCAATTATGGCATTTGAAAATAGAAAAAAATCCTGAAAACGTAGTGAAAATTCAGCAGCCGTGCATGGTAGTTCATAAAATTAAAGTTTAATTTGTTATTACTACAATAAAATTGTTATGACAATAATAATAATTATAGTAATTATCATTATAATCATTATCATTATTGATTCTAACACAGTGCGCCTATAGAAGCAATGGAAAGTTTCCGTGTTTTATTCTACAACAGTTGACTGTCTCGGAGCGCGTGATTCTAATTACTGACGTCACTGGCAATACTGACGTAATTTTGTGACGTTTTGAGATGTAAAAATACTTTTTCAGCGTTTTTGAGTGTTAGAATCGAAATAGTTCAGCTCTAGCATTGAATTGTTGAGGTATAATTCACTGCTTGTCGGTCAGTTGTAAGTAGATATTACACTCGCGCTCCGCGCTCGTGATATGTTCTACTTTACAACTGACCTCCAAACAGTGAAATATTACTCAACAATTCACTGCTAAAGCTGATCTATTTCTTAAATAGGATTTCACGTAGACGTCCCTGAATATTCTAAGAAGATCGTATCGGTCAATAACTCCTTCTACCCATTTCTCATGTGTGAGTAACGTCAGGCCCTAACCGATATACTGTTAAGGCGGAAGAAGATCGCATATGTGTTATAAGGCATACTCGTCTATTCTTGAAGTTCGATTAATTTTATTTTTTTGGTTTAGAAATGATTTGCGTCGCGTCAAAATGGACCTTTATCAATGTAAAAAATCAAATCAGCTTATGCATCTGCTGAGCCGAAGAAGTATCAATACTTTTTACTTTCAGATTCCTTTGTATATGCAAAAAAGAATGGTCTCGTAAAGAGTGCGTTGGTACGCGGCTGATGTAAGTCTTCTCTGTTCGCACTCGTTAGCCGAAGGGTACCGTTTCACGCCATGCCAGTCAAATATGGACAGTAATCCGAAGTAGGAATGAGTATGACAATTATATGAAGGATATAAAGGAAGTGCAAAATTGCACAAGACATGCTGAACTTCTTAATTTTATCATTGGATTATGGAAAATCTATCAAACAAGGAAAAAAATAAAGGAAAACTATAGAGGCGTGTGTCGAATGAAAAAGGATTCCAGATTTTTTTTCCTTTGCCTGCGTAACTCAAATTTGTATAATAAAACACCGATCCTCTCAAAATAACAATACCCTCTCATTTATCGTAGAATAATGACAGCTTACCCATAGAAAGCATAACTATTAAAGCACAGATGCGTGGGTTGGTTGGCACTTTTGTGGGCCGTATATTTTCTAGCTCATTCTTGAGTGTGTTTTGACGGCTTCTTGCCTTAAAAGTGTTTGTTTGTTCCTTACCGAATTCTTAGCATTCGATTGCTATTAAGACTTACAAAATTTAATGTAATACTTGTTGATTATAATAAGCTTTACCTTTAAACATATCACACCCAGTCTGTAAAACTTGCAATGGACTACACCCAAGAAGTGTAGCCAAGATTCTGTTTGACGACTTTTAGTAATAACATACATGTAGCTTTGCATCCATTCTATGGCCAGTAGGTTACAAATACTTATTCGAATGGGCGTTTTGTGCGTTTTCTATGGAAAAAAAATGTTTCATTCTAAAGATTCTGAGGCACAAAACACCAAGTGCTTCACGAATCTAAACGTGAACTACTTTTCTATAGAAAAAATGCTTCACTCTAAGAATCGTAAAGCACGAAACGCCCAGACGTCGAATACGCTGTATGTTTAATTTGTCTGGCCGCGAATTTGATTGACGAAAGAGGTTCTACTATATATATTTGTATTTAGCAGAGGAAAAGGCAATGATCAGGCGCCGACACAATCTATTTCCACGTCCTATCATAACTCTTTAAGCGTAAAAAAAGCAGACGACAAAAATTACATCTGCAAAAGTTCAAATAATATCTTGACCAAGATATTTCATATTGAGAATTCAAAGACTAAAGGGCGAACAATGTAGATCTAGGTGGGGCGGCTCATCATGAGCCGCCTCATCAGGATCTACGCTGTTTGCAAATTCTGCTATACATGTATTCGTCTTTGGCGTCTAAAGCGTTAAACATAAAAGGAATGGAAAACAATAAAGACGGCAGACAAGCAAAACAAGACAAGCGAAACCCCTGGGTGGTCGGGTGGTGCGATGGTGCTGGGTAACTTTCAGTGCTAGGGCGTCCTACTAATTTGATACAAGTAGGGCAAGGGCCTACTGTGCTTGCGGTAGGTGCGGGTTGGGTTTGTTTGGATTTTTTCTCTCGTCTAGCATTTCTCTTTTTCTTTCTCTCTCTCTCTCTCTCTCTCTCTCTCTTGGGGACGGCCCGACATTGGATGAAATACTGTCTCAAAGGGCAGTTAAGACCAAAACAACCAACCAACAAGAGGTCAGCTCTTTCCAAGCAGATGACCACAAAGCTATAATAAACACGAACAAAAAGACAATGACTAAAAGAAAGTCAACAATGACACTGATAACAGACTACAACAGAAACACCGCCTTGGAAATCACCTTAGAGTTTTAACTAGGTTTACACGCTTGCGCGTAGCCCTCACCCTGTGTTCTGTTTAGCAAAAATAGATACATGAGCCGAGACACGAGAAAGCCAACAAAGTGGCATGTACGCCCAGCAAAGACTCAGATTACCCTGGGCATCCGCTAAGTCTGATCAGAGTCTTCGCTGTCCGCATTGAAGTAGCTCAGACCCTTAGTAACCCTATAAGCGATTAGCAAAGAGTCTGATCAGACTGGGTGGATGCCGAGGCTAATCTGAGCCTCGCTTGGCGTACAACCACTTGTTGGTTTTCTCGCGGCTTACATGTACTTAAGCCTAACGACAAACCAAAACGTTTGATCGGTAGATTTAACCATGTCCACGCTGTATGTTTGCACATACAACAACGCATCTACAGATAATAGGGGTTCAGATGAAGATAGATATCTTTGCCTGTGACATTTCACTGCAAATATTGCATGTAATGTAAGAGGTGAATTGGCTAGAAAGAAAAATAGAACTAATATAATATTAAAAGTCAAGATTGTACAAGAATTGTATCCTCGGGCTTTCAACTTGTTCTAAAATAGTAAAATTGATGAAGAGCATGGGTCATATTTTCAATTAGATTTACATGAAACCGCGACTTAAACTGTTTAATTTTCTGAGAATTGTCACATGATATGTTAAGATAATTATTTTATGTCCATTTATATTGGCATCGTGACATTTGTTTGTAAAGATAAATTCAATATATGAGCCTTGACACGAGAAAATCAACAATGTGGCATGTGCGCCCTGCGCAGACTCAGATCATCCTGGGCGTCCGCTCAGTCTGATCAGAGTATTCGCTTTGCACTTAAAGGGTAGCTAAGGGTCTAAGCTAGCTCCATGAGGACAGCGAAGATTCTGATAAAACTTAGCGGATGCGCGGCCTGATCTGAGTATTCATTGAGCGCCCATGCTACTTTGTTGGTTTTCTCGTGTCGCGGCTCATATGACACACACCACACTGAAAAAACTTCATGAACTGTTCTTGCATGGGCGAAAATCATCCAGCACATATGTGCAGCCTGATGCTAAAGTACATGTTTGTCGCGAAAAGAAGGAGCTTAGTGTTCATACTAAGTGGGTGCGAACAGCAAATGATCTGATCAGACTGTGCGGATGCGCAGACTGGTCTGAACATTTGTTGTTCGCATATTCGTAAAGCATCATACGTACATGTATTTGCGCGTCGCGACTCAAGGGTATATATAAACAGAGAAGATTTTGGTCAGATTTGTGTATGCGCTGCAGATATGTATTCTCGTCCGATCTGACTCTTTGCTGCTTGCATACTTGGGTTTCACTGTACGGCACATATTTCTAAAACATAATTAAATTAGATTACAGGTTGAAGCAAGAATTTGCTGTTATGATTTGATTTCGTGTCTTATGTTGCCATTTATTTTACAAATACGAATCTGACCTATCAGATATGTCTATTTTGGATGAAAATGCATATAGAAACTGTCTTCTTGTTCTGTTTCTGTTATATGGGTTACCATGTTAAACACGGTGCATGAGAAGGTATCTGATTTTCTCCTATATAGTTTGTAACCAAAACAGAACCTAATTTTACCTCTTGCATAACAAAATTCTTATTTGGGTAGAATGCATCTTATGAACAAATCCTTGTTCATGGCCATGTTAGACGATTGTAAAGAGTAGCACAGAATAAAAAAATGCTATCTTCTTGTTTACCCGTTTGAAAGTGCACGAGAATGGTTAGTTTGAAAGAAAAGTGCCCGGAAAGGCCTTTTAGAGCCATTAAGGCATGATCGCGAGAGGTTAACGATAGCTCCTTCTGACCTCTCGCATTTGACGCACTGGCTTATGGGTATTATGCACTTTAAGATAAAGATAGCAGCCGAACTAATTCGAAATATTATTTCGGAATAGCTCGGTTGCTATTCATTCAAGCTTTGTCCGGACGAAGCTTGAATGAATAGGAGCCGAACCAATCCTAAATTTAATTTAATTTCGGATTAGTTTGGCTGCTATTCATTCAAGCATCCTGCTATTCCTTCAAGCATCGTCCACCACAGGGGTGGTCGTGGTCGAGCGATGGTGTTGGATAACTTTCAGTGCCGGGCGTCCCGCTAATTTGGAAAAAGGAGGAAAAGGCCCACTGTGCTTGCAGTAGGTGCGGGTGAGGGTTGTTTGGACATTTTTTCCCCTTCCTTTCTGCCTCTCTCTGGGAGACGGCCCGATATAGACAGAAATACTGTTTCAAAGGGCCTTTAAACACCAACCAACCAACCAACCAACCAACCATCGTCTACAATCTTTATATAATTTCCCAGCTTTATCCTCGAGAAACGCGGTACACCGGTGCAGCACTGGCGACTGTTTGCTACAATGTCCATGAAGGATACTATGTACGTAATGTACGCAATCATGTAAAATTGAACGGAACTGAGTTATCAGTTGGACAGCCGATACGGCGACTGTCTTTGACATACATGTAGCTGAAGTCTTGATTTAAGCCAGACATATGATTCATTTGCGATCTGAAGTACCGTAAAGTTCTAAGAATTAGGGTAGATAGGCTTAAGCAAACAGTGCATTCTCAGTTCAGAGTGCTCCTAAAGGAGTTGTCTTATTAGGCTCTTTACTTCCTGCCATTTCATCTGGATATTTTGAATGCGTCACTGCATGAAAAAACCAAACCATTCTATTATTCGGGCAATTACGGTAATGATCTTAAAATGTCCCAATGTTTTAGAATTGTTACGGTAGGGACTTTTAGGGCGTATTCGACTGCACAGCACCAGGTGTTTCGCGCATCACGATATGTAGCGCCCAGTGCTTTACGATTCTTAGGCCCGATTTCACGTCACAGTCATAACACAGACTAAAAAGATGATTCATTTATTCCGTAAGGCGCAATGTAAAATTTTGTTGTTTCGAATGTTAATGCTTGTACTAAGTTCGACATGAAATCGGGCTTAAGATTGAACCACTTTTTGCAATGAAAAGGGCTTCACGCTAAGGATCGTAAAGCACGAAACGCCCAGTCAAATACGCCCTTCAAGTTACTAAAATTACAAGTCCCTTCGATTATACTCATGGGGTAATCATAGTCTTGAACTCATACACTTTTACTAATATTTTTTTTAAAACTTGAATGAATGGGACTGCGAGGTATAGGGGCCTAATGTTGAGATGTGCACCATTTCCTATAAAATGTAAGCTGCTCTCATGTCCACAGCAATTGGTATTAGGGTAGAATCGGGTAATTTCGGACATGGGGGTAAATTCGGACATTAAATTGCAAACAGTGAAAGTCCAGAAGAGACGGCTCATTATGAGCCGTCTCATCAGGATTTTCACTGTTTGGTCAGTCATTGTTTGTTTTAGTTCCAAACAACTGACATATATAACGGAAACAATGTCAGTGTCCAAATTTCCCCGTTGTCCGAAGTTACCCGACTCTCCCCTAGTGAGATACAAACAATTGCGTGCCCGCATGTACATATTGTTAAATCAGAAAATCGTTGAGAAAAAAGGTGACCTTGGTGCGGTTAGCCGAGCGACTTCTTTCAAGTTTTGCAATGAAGAGCTTTTGGTATATTCCTCTGGCTCTTAAATCGGTTGGTACAAAAAGTACATTCTAAAGATATAACAGACATTTTGGCATGATCAGAATAATACTTGGCTGCTTTTTAAATGTGGGGCATAATTCTTACCAACTGTAATGTTATGAAATCATATACTGATGGTTTTCGACAACAGTTGGCTGTGGATATGAGACATAAATCGTTCATTGAAGGCGTGGGGCTGTCTAAGTCATTTTGTTTTACGATATTCGATACGCTGAGATCAATAGAAAGAATATTTGTTATTGTCTTAATATAGCCAAAATGACAAGAATGTCGTTCTGATGTTATCCTAGGATAAATGCGAGTTGTACGCGCCCAGACCAACCTGTGCTTTTGCACAGGCTAATCAAAACTAACCATATCTACACTATACATGTATGACCCGACCTACCCATGGGTGGCTAAACTGTGCATGCGAATAAAGGCTGATGTGAACATGCGAAGTTGTGAAAAGAAAGTTGTGATCACCCAGCATAATATTGGAAGGTATTCTTTCCATAGAGCTACTGCAAATTAGTCATATACTGAAAGGATTTAAAAACTTCCACTTTTTATTGCTGGCTGCTGATCTGTTTACTCATGACAGTGTTGACTATTTAACGACAAAATGCTTGAAACTTATCAAATTTAAAGATTACGCAGTTTATTTGTATCAGTTACCTAAATGACGTCAGTAAAAGAGCGTTACGTCACTGAAATGCATAAGGCGATGCCGGCGTTATCTTATGCAACACTCTTTTGACGACTTCTTACTGTCTTAATATTGTGACGTCATCAACGTTGATTTGCAAGTATCACTGCGGATGATGCTGTCGTGCAAAGCCTATTACGGAGATGGCGTCGACGTTAGTTAACGTCATGTCCTCTGGTTTTCAATCTTGGTTAGGTGCTTTTCTGACGGTCTTTTTAGCTTCCTGTAAACAGTGCACGTCGTCTGAGATTGTAAATTGCCGTAATTAACGCATAAAATTGTACCGCGACGTCACTTTTTGAAATTTCAGCATTTATCTGGCCCACAACTCTGCGCCTGTTTGCGATATTTAGGCGCGGTAGGCTAAATAAAACCACTGACCGAGTTCAATTTTTTAAAATTCAATTTGATATCGTAAGAGAAATGTTTCATCAGAAAACTATATACATGAAGCTATTCATCATTATGTAAACGGTACTAAGAACATGAGGAGCACGTGCTTGTTCCTGACCGATTCGGTTGAACGATTTCAAATTCCGTATATTGATAGAATCAGGTATAATAGAATATATATGCTGTAAAATTTTGGGGGGCGTAGCTGCATTTGTTTTTGAGATATTCAAAATTAATGGGTGGAAGTTTTTAAATCCTTTCAGTATATTTTGCCTGTGTAAAAGTCGTATGAGTAGCAATGAGAAACAGTTATTTTGCTTGATTAACAGCCTTTTGTTCAGGTATAATAAAGAAGAGAAGTTGGTCTTCTGATCCGTCCGTCTTGGTAGATATAGGCTTTTAAGGAGAAACTCCTCATTTAATTTGACTTTCGTTATGGTTTGTTAGGAGCCAATACCCCCAGTCAGTCAGAAACTTTTTTTCTTGCACACCAGACAAGGATATCCGCGTGCTTCCCCTGTACCTACAAATCTTATCTCACCCATGTTATCTCACCCAGGAGCGGATAAAAATCACGAGCATTCAATGCGTTGGTGTTAATGGACGTCACGTCTTCGTCCAATCGGAGCACGCTCGGCCAATTCCGTGAATCAGGCCTCGGGCGTATGTATTATATTTTACTTACACGTTTGTGGCATAACTGTAGTAGTTTAAATGCTGATTTATTCGATGTCAACATAATACATTATGCAAACTGCAGTTGCGGTGCACCAACCGAAAATGTCAGTCACTTCTTCTTCGAATGTCCTCTTTATACACACTCAAGAAATACATTGCTAGAACAATTAAATCCAAACTACATAGTGACATTGGATTTATTATTGAATGGCAATACTTTGCTAGATTATGATAGTAATAAAAATGTTATACTCGCAGTTTTACATTTTATCAAGAACACACGGAGATTTAGCTGAGTACTGTGTAGCATTGTTTTCACTCATGATTGTTTTGTTTGCTGTATCGGAGGACGCTTGCGCTGTTTGGGAGCCACTTTATCACATTTATCACTTTCATTTTTTTTTTCGCTGGTTTTTTTCATTACCTTTTCTTTTCATGGTTTCCTTCTATTGTTATAATTGTGTGCGGTTTGTGTTTTGACAGTATATTTGTGTTCATCATTCGCCATTGCATCTTTATAAAATTATTGTTAAAATGTTAAGGAGAAGACGATCTAATGTTGTCATAACTTGTGTCTGATCCTTTTGTGATTTATGCAATAAAATATGTTTAATCTATGTACGGCGGAGCAATATGCAGCAAAATCCAACATTTTGTTCGGCCGAAAGTATACGCCGAAGCCGTAGCTCTCTATGTCTACAAATGATAATTTATTCTCGACCTGCGACCTTTTTCAGCTGTTGCACGGACATTCATTTAATGCTTTACTGTTGTTAAAACAAAATAATCAATTATTAATGCCGAGACAGAAAATACATTTGTTTCTTTTCATTTTATTATTTACTCGGAGCGACAGTGCGGCCATCTTTGTTTATGTCGTTGTTCCTAACAACAGTCGTGTGACGTAAGTACCCAGATAGCATGCCAACGTTGGGCCAACGTTGGCATAAGGTGTCACCGTTGGCTGAGCGTTGGCGTTGGGAGTACAACGTTGGCCGAACGTTGGCCCAACGTTACAATAGCTAGGTATATTTTTGCTCTAGGCACACAGGAATTAATTATTCTTCGACCTATGCTGGTTAAAACTTTATTTCATACCATGCTGAGTACATTTTTCGTAAAAAAGTGTGTCGCTCATTAAACGATCAGCCAACGTTGGGCCAACGTTTGCACATGCGTATAAATTCTGCTAAGTTTTACGTGGGTTGAGTAACGTTGGCCCAACGTTGGCCCAACGTTGGGTTAGCGTGGGGATTGAACATCAGGTTTCAAAGATAATTAGAAATGAATATGAATTTATCAATTTAATTTTTATATAAAGTCTATGTATCATTCAACTACCCAGAATTATCATTAAATGGGCTTCTTACTATTTGTTTATTTATTTTTATTTATCACTATTTGTCTTGGTTTTGCATGCTCTGACTTTTACTAGCATGTACTAATAATTCTATGGAAAGATTATGAATTTTCGCTTTTATAAATTTTATTGCATAATATAACAACACAGATTTAGGCATAATGATAATATTAATCATAATCTTTGGTTATGTACAATATCTGAACCAGGTACATAGAAAAGTGAAGCTCTGTAAGTAATTATCGATCACACAGCAAAGAGTCTCGTTTACTCCGATTTAATTACGAGCAAGGTCTGGTTACCATGGAAACGATCCCCATTCAGCAATTAAGTTGTTAGTACTGCTGTTATTAATGACTTTCAGATGTACCAGAAGGATTTAACAAACCAAGTGCTAAACGTAACTAGGGCTTGGAGGAGCAAAGATTGTGTTCTTAGAATAGGAAACTATAAACGTACGCTCAAAGTCATAACATTCAGCAACATTTAATACTTTAATTCAAGCAGATTGTATTTGATTTTTTTGTGAGTTTAGCTTAATACATTTAAGCCTGAATGTCTTCGCGCGAAGATCGACCTTAGGCATATATACTCAAATCAGCCTGCACAACTGCGCGAGGTGAAATGTTGCTTCATATTTGTTTAACCAGTATTCATCAGGCAGATTAAATGTGTAAGCGAAGAGGGAATAATATGGTGCATATGCGCAGGCTGATTTTAGTCGTAAAGTATATAAAAACCGCATTAAGTGATCAGCGATTCGCAGAATTGTGTATTTGGGATTGCATTTGAAAGTCAGTATACGTTTAAATCGCTGACTCTTCTTTGTGGTCATGGATTTAGTTACTTTTACTGGATGCTTCGCAGAGAGGGAGGAATTTGTTTATTTCAAAGTATATGTTGGTTTAAGGTTGCACAACTTGACCCAAAGTGAAATTTTTGCGTTGGCTGATTGTAAGCCATATATGTTGGCGCAACGTTCGCCCAACGTTGCAGGAAAAAACTTACAACGTTGGGCCAACGTTGAGCCAACCGTTGGCTCAACGTTCGCCCGATGAGCAAAGTTACGTTGGCCCAACGCTGGCATCCAACGTTGGCCCTACCAAACTGACCACCTTAAGCCAACGTTGGCCCAACGTAGGCATGCTATCTGGGTAGTCCCACGTCATACATCCGAGGTTGATTCACGGAATTGGCCGAGCGGTGTTCCGATTGGTCTTCGTCGTCAAGTGACGTTGGCTTTTTAGATGATGACGTCACGAAGACGGCAAAAATGACGTCAGTCTATGCTAGCAAGACGTTGACGTAAAGAGCCGAATGGCGGTCGTTGCCAGCGGCCTTTGTTTCAAAATGAAATAGAAACCTCCCACGCACTAAAATTACGCATTTTAACAGTTCTTAAGTTAGAACAAAACGCGGTGTGCAAGAAAAAGTATCTTTAATGGGTGTGAGATGCGGATAGAAATATCCGTCACTCGGGATCACTGTTCGGCATCAATCGGCAAGCCTCGTGATGCCGAACAGTGACCCTCGTGACAGATTTTTCTATCCACACCTCACACCCATGAAAGATACTTATATTCTAACCCGACGGTTAGTTCTGTCCTCAGTGAGTGAGTGAGTGAACTCGGGTTTAACGTCCCACCAACAACGAGGTCATATGGAGATGGGACCTCGGTTTAGAGTCTCATCCGAAAGACCGGAGATGCGGGGGATCGATCTTGCGATCCCTGGATTGGTAGCCCGGAGTGTTACCTACTACACTACAGCCGCTCCTTTCTTCCTCAGTTTTTGCAGATGTTTACAGAGACATACGTGGGTGAGTGAGTAACAGAAAGCATAAAGTAAAACAGAGGCATGCCTTTTAATTTCCCGACTGGAATGAAATTGATTTAGCATTATGTCTATGGAAAAATATTGGTGATACAAAAGGTCTTTTGTGTAGTACATATTAAAACACTAATGCATGATCAGACGGTAGCTTTCAGTAACAAATAGGATTCATGATTTCATAAACCAACTAGTCTGACATTCAACACAGGCAACGAAGGCAACGTACATGCCAACAAAAATTTCTGACCACGAAACACGATTTTTTTTTCACATTCTACTTAATTTAAATTCGAATTCTTACGGGCCCGACAGTTTGTTAGGCATCAAAGTAAGAGTTTAACAAATGCCGCCTAGTATAAATACAGTGCAAAAAAAAATAAGTTTCTTCGCCAATCCGTTATTATGGTCTTTGTACAACGACCATGACATCAAATTGGTGAAGAAACTTTAATTTTGCACTGTATTTTTACCACACGGAATTTATTCGAAAAACTGGTCTGATTAAGAATTGAACAATTGTCCGGTCCGTGATAATAATGAATTGAAACTGAATTAAGTAGTAGTATGCGAAAAATAAAACGAGTTTTATGGTCAAAATGTTTCGTTGACATCCTCGTTGCCTGTGTTAAATGCCAGACCAGTGTGATAAAGCAATCCATGATTTTGCACTGATGCCTTGATCTGTTGCATACATTGCATCATGATCTAAGTGCACCAATGCTACTATGATAGGAAGCACAACATTTATTTTGCATGCCAGTTATATTTCTTCCTTCGAATATTCATTTATCATGTTCTTAATGGTGTTAATGAGTCTTTATGATCTATTATAAGCATATCATCGATGGTTTATGGATGTCATTCATAACCTCACAAGGTTGAAATCCATTCTACTGAGGAAATTACAAAAGCAAACCGTGTATACTGGTGCAGATTCTTTTATAACCCGCTGAGAACTATCGACCCATTAAACATCTTTCATGGACATTGTCAGTGTCCCATAGATTATGACAATAGCTATTGTGTTTTATTATTGGTGCGCATTTATTGCTTTAAAAAGTTGCTTGGTTCAGAACTGAGGTCAACGTCTTAAAGTCCTTGATGGATGAATGACTTGCAATTTTACGTCCTTTTCAACTGTATTTTTTTTCAGTCGTGTCAGGACCATGGGCGGTTGATGATGAAAAGACGTGTTGCTGATGGTTGAAAAGATTTTTACTTCCAGCGGGAATCGAACAAGGAACCGCCAGATCTGCAGCCAAGCTTAGCCCGCTGAGGGCTATAGGGACTCGCTTTAATGTCTCCTCCCATAATTGAAAGGGTGGAGACAGACAATGGCAAGACCATAGACCCTTAATGGCATAGTCTTCGACTCATGATGGCAAGGTCTAAGTTTCTTAATGGCAAAGTCTTACACCCTTAATGGCAAGGTCTACGACCCTTAATGACAAGACTTAGACCATAAATGGCAAAGTCTTACACTTATAATGTTACCGTCTATAACGGCAAAATGTTAGACACTTAATGACAAAGACTTGGACTTTTAATGTATGTGTCGACAAACTAGTAAATCGACAAACAATGTGAAAGTCTTTTGGCCTTATGGTATTTTCGTTTGAACTCTCTCTCTCTCTCTCTCTCTCTCTCTCTCTGAAAACAGTGTCACCAAACGAAGAAGACTTCAACAAACTGACATTGATTTGTATGAGTCACTTTTGCCTCTACTGTTTAAAACATCATGAAGATTTCTGTATCCGAACAGATGGTGTAGGCCTCAATCAGAATCTAGTCTGATGAGAGCATCCACTGTTTTTGCCGTTCTACATGTATCTGCATCATATGGAAACAAAACCAAACCTTTCCTTTTCCGAAAATTACAGTAAATAGCCAAATATGCTTAGGTATTGGGACACCTAAAATCAATAATTTTCCATTTGTCCCAAATGGAAAATTAGTGATTTTAGGTGTCCCAATATTTAAGTACATTAGGGTATTTAAGGTGTTCCATTGTTATAATGTTTACGGTAACTTGAAGCAAATGACTTTCATGATGGCATCACTGAGCCTTGGGCTCTAACAGAGATATTTCCAGTAATATGTAAAATTGTCTTGTATATTGTTCTTTGAATTATAGATTAACCCTTACGTCAGGCAATATGATACAAATATTCTACTAATCTAGCTCATCAGTGTTACATAAAAGTACAAGCTGTTTAATCGAACTCTAGGAAACATTGAACTATTTACGTGCAAGCATGTTCTGGGGCGGAGGTCTGAAAGGGTGATTATTTACTGTTCCTTTTCATGAGTGGAACTATGCCTTTCTTCTTTTCCAAACAGATTCATAATGACAAAATTAAGCATCTTGCCCAGTCAAACATAATGCATGTTTCCGTTTGAGTGGTCAGTACGACTCCAGCATTTACCATCCGATAATCAGCCCCAAGGTAGCGCTTTATTTCTTAGGAAACTACGTAGTCTGGCCCATGTTCCTTCTTATGACTGTATTCTCTGCTCTTGAAGGAACTCTTTCAGATTTTAATTTTACCTCACTGCAGCTGGTGTTGTGCCGTGTGGCGGCCGTAAAACGTCTCCCCGTACATCATCCATAGTGCAGATTATATTTTCTTTTCGTCCTTTGAGATCAGAGGATGTAGTCTGAGAAATCTGAAATTTTAGATTGGTTTATACTCATATTCTAAGCCATCATTTTATATATTATTTGGACCTTTTTTGATACTAATCAGTCTTTGAATCGGCTGTCCAATTGAGATTATGAAATTACAGTATGCTCTTCTCTGGTTTCGTCACCAGATATTGTCAGGGTCACTGAAGAGGCTTTATTAGCCGAAACTACGTAGTCTGGCCCATGTTCCTTCTTATGACTGTATTCTCTGCTCTTGAAGGAACTCTTTCAGATTTTAATTTATCCAATCATTTCAACCGCATCTGGCACATCTGCAAACATAGAATAATTCTGAATTGCCATCAGAGAGAGTGTCTCAAATGCATATTAATTTTATATACATTTGGGCCTGGCCAGTTGATGTTTCAGCCTGATAAGATAACGCAAATCTTTAAAGGGCGTTGGCGAAAACAATGACATCGAAATGAAAATACAAGAATTCCTCGAAAGGCAACGTCTTGCTTCTTTGCGCTTTGTCATTCAAACAGAACTAAACAAGAAAACTAGACGACTGTTTACACTACCGACACCGGAAAGGATATACTATACTGTACCGATGTCTCATTTCTGGTAGTCGCAGGCGCACAATAATCTATGGCGCAGGTTCTTATCGTCATTGCTGTCTCTGATGTCTCTACGCAGTCTGTCATAGAAGCAACATTTTTGTTCTCACACAGCAGGCACCCAGTAGGCACATGACGTCGTAATGACATCGCACTGACGTCGATGCGACGTCGACGTCGCATATACGTCAGTGCCACGTCGTTTCGACGTCATGAGCCCGCTGGACAAGTTAACAAAGAATGGTCGGTCGCAACTGGGACGGCCTAGCTAGATTTTACGAAGGAAGAATTTGGTGTATGTCTTAGCTGCTGCACATGCCGGTGTGTACACTCTTCAACACTTCGTGAACTTATAGCTCCGTTGCGTGAGGATTGCCAATTAATCATTTTAACATAGGTCAGACTATACTGTACCTGAGTAAAGTATTGATCCGGGGTATCGCGGAGGGAAGTTATCCGACAGTCTAACTCCCAAAGGTCCGACACGCATGCAAAATAGCAGTTGGTCCTATTGCCTTTATTGCTGTTAAGCGTTTCAGGGAGACAAAGGCATTTCGCTTGCAGTCAAAATCATTGATGATAATAAATTAATTGTATTTGCTGATGCCAAGTATGCCAAGTTTACCCTATTTCAAGATGTAGTACTAAATAACGGCGAAACAAAACTATTATCGCTAAATGACAAAAACAGACATAAACTCTTTAAAATATTGTATACTGATAAGACATTTTGGACTCAGCTACGTTTCATGTTTTCATCTCATATTCTGTGATTATTAATATTGACCTATATTTACACTTGCCACTGACTTCCCATGGGTACATATGTAAACCTTTCAGAGCAACTGGCTTAAAACACCGATTAACGACAATTGACCATGTGACGTTGTGATCAAGCGACGTCTAAGGTAAACAAACGTCTTGATTGGTCAACGTAACATTCGATTGACGCCACGTTATGGCGACGGCTGTTTAACATAATGGTCAAACACGTCGTTACAATCTTTTCTTCAATCCATATTTTGCATATTCTACATTAAATTACCAAGAAAACGGCACAGAAAGGGGCTAAAACTAAAATAAAAATTTGATTTGCGCCTCATGGAATTTTAGCTCCGCCCACTGGCTTCATCACACGATGAACGCTAAAAAATCAAATTTCAATTCTTGAACTAATGCCTAATTCACTCTTTCTGGAATGTCAATTTTAGGGATGTGAGGTTCATTTTACTTCACTCAGTTTACACTGTTTGCTAGTGTCCCTCTTCAGTGATGCTTTGAATTAATAGAGTTTATTGCTTTTATTCTGCCTCTATTTCAAGGCATATTTCAATGTGTATGGGTAAAGGTTGCCCATAGCCTGGGCCCGAGGTTATAAAACTTGAGTATAGCCTCACACTCAAATAAAGCATATTGATTGGCTGCTTCCGAGCATGTGCTCGGAAGCAGCCAGTCAGTGTGCTTTATTTTGAGTTTGAGAATGTACTCAAGTTTTATAACCACCGGGCCTGATAGCTGTAGGGGGGGCAGTGGGTGTTAGAGGTGCACTGCATCTTGGGCACGACATATGAAAGGTGGAGCCCATCCACACCCCTTCGCTGCCTTTAACCTTCCCTGGTGTGAAACAGTTTCCTATTTTCTCTTAGGCTAACAGAGAGATCCGACCCAGCGGATAAATGTATTCGAGACCGCGACTTTCTCACCATAATAGAGCGCCTCCAACCATTAAACTCCCGCGCCTCTCCAACATTAACATGATAGCTGTTAATTCTGAATTACAATCATTTGCCATAGCACAAAATATTATTTAAAGATACAATGGAAACTTAATAGCCCCAGCAAAATATAAATATTTAGCATGTTTATCTATGGAATATATCTGTTTGATGTTGGTTTCACAAGTGATTGCGCAAGGCAACACAGGGAAAAACAGTTTAATAATTTATTTCGCATTGGGAGGGTTCTAGCACATGGATTTCTATTAAAGCAGTTGATATGAATATTTTACCAACCAGGTAGACATCAGTCTTTCAAATGAGCTCCCAGTAATTATGATGTAAATTACTAGGCAATAATCAGCCGTCTGAAAGAAAGGCGGGGAAGCCGATTCATATTTAATAATTCTTGGAAGGATACCAGTACGCAGAGGTATTTGAAGCCATGTTCGAATCGAACTCAATTCATATCCTAATTATGAAATTCTGTTTGAACATGGTTTTTGGCTTGGTAATTCACATTCTGAGCCAACCTTTATTTGCATGACTTTACCTTGCGTTGCGTTGCCGCCCTTGGAATAGCTTGTATAAGCGTCAAATTATATATCATATGCACTATGTATACACATATATGAAACAAACCAACGAAAAGCAAAGCAACCGTCAACAACTATATTCTAATTTTTTGCGAAATTGGTAGCCAAAATTACTAATAATTCCTTAGTACTTGATTGTTTTATTCACTAGCATTTTGTCAGTTTTTCGAGTTTATGGCTGCTCTAAAATAAGCTAAAGTTTGGACGAACTGCACGACAGAAAAGAAAGACTTTATAGCTCTGCTTTAGGGCACTCATAACAAATTTATTAGTGCTACTTTCTTGATATATTTTGGGGTTTTCCAATTAGGACAGCAAAACCATTGCTGTCACGAAATCTTATGGAAGTGAACAAGAACAGTATCATAGCAATTGAGTCACTCGTAGGTAGCTACTCTTTTCTTGCTAGAGACATAGAGGATCTTACATCAGTGCTCATGTATTATTGAATTTGTTAAACGACTTGGGGGAAAAGATAAGATGCGAGGCTATGCCGAGCCTCTTATCGGTTTTCCCCAACTAGTTTAATACATTCAATAATACAAGAGCACGAATGCAAGATTCTCTTTATCATATGGCACTAAAATTGCATTTTATTAGCAAGTTTTGCACTAAAACGTCACGATTTCGCCATTAGACAGCGCGACTTCGGATGAACATAGTTTTCCTTTTCATTTCATTGTTTTTTTTTCTTTTTCTTTGTTTCTTATAAAATGCCCCTTCACTCTGTGTGCGTGTGTGTGTGTGTTGTTGTTGTTGTTGTTGTTGTTGCCGTCGTTTTCTTTTAAGTTTGATTTTTTGAATTATCAGTTATCAAAATAGTTGCATATAGGAGAACACATTTTTGAATTTACATGGAATATTGCAGAATTATCAATAATTAAAAGAAAACATAATGAATCAGTAGGGGATTCAACTGGGAGAGGTTTGAAAGTCTAATGCAATTCTTCAATGACAGCTACGTCCCATATGAGTGTCTTGTTCGGGTTAAAACTGAGAATAAACAGAATCTTAGATTCTAATGGAATTTAAATGAAGTATTAACAAAATTGTTTAAATCTTGGAGAACCGTTTAAGTTGTCCCTTTCTTAAGCTGTCATAAACGATAATGAGCTTACCATAAAACATCTGAACACTTTCGACAGACGGGTTTGTGCAAACAGTGCAGACCCAGATCAGACTGCTTCTACATGTAGAAGCAGTCTAATAGAGTCTACACTGTTTGCCATTCCATCTGTATCTTTAAGACGAATTACTCCATTGAAAAACAAAGCTGTTAATTTTATGACAGATACGGTAAATTGTTTTAGGTGTCGCGATATTTTTTTTAACTTTTACGACTATGTTCTTATGTTTCATGTAGCGACCAAACTGACCGTCGTAGTTTGATGTAAGTCATAAATATAAAAATCATAGGTTTATGAGATTTAATTTTTTTTAAAGAAAATAGAATTTAAAAATAGAATATCTTTTTACAACTTGTAAAAAAATACGTCTCTTTGTCTTAATATTGAGGTATTTTCGTGGTGTAAAATATCTTGAAATAAAACCATATTGGGAGTTATTACCCATTTTAAACATTAAATCAGTTTCGGGTTTCGTATTTCACACCATAAAACATAGACACCGAAGATTTCATTAGACAAAATGCTATTTGAGAAATTAAAAGACGTAAAATAGTAAATTGGCATTCGTTATTAATATCATATGGCATCTCAAAGCGTCCATACAATAACTAACTTCCTAGGAATGGAATAAATAAGAGAGCAAACGAATAGCTTGGCTAAAAATGGCCTGATATATAATGTTCCCTGTTTTTATTTTCATACTAATTAGTCTCAGGTTTTTTTTCCCTTTACTATGATTACCACCAATAAATTTGTGGTCAGCTGTCGGTTTTGTTTGTGTTAATTTTCTTCCTTTTGAATCTGTTTTAACTATGGATTACTTTTAAAACAACCGATCTCACTTCTTATTATATATTTATTACAAATATATTTCTTTGTTTGTTTATTTTATTTCCGTTCTCGAAATTAAAAACAGCGTGATTCAGTAAAAATTTAAAATTTCAAACAGAAGCTGAACATGAACAAATCGAAAAATTTACATATCTTCAAACAGCATCAAAACGTATTTGTTCCTTTGGGAAGCACACGTGCATAGTGTTAAATCTTTTGTGAAGTATAAAAGGCAAACACACTGGGTATTTGGTATTTGCCACACGGAGAACATGTTATGAGAATCGAAACAACAACAACAATCTTTGGTATTTTGCTGGATAGCAACAATGATTTCAAAGAAGAAACTAGTTTTTGGTCAAAGAATGCCGTATTGTATATAAGAAGATAGCGAGATGATATGGTCTTCACGTTTTCAGATTTAGTAATAACAATCAAGAATATAGAGGAGTCTAGTCTATTCCTTAATCCCACAAGGCCGTTGGTGTACCACAGATGAGTACTCACCGATGTCCTCCATCTGGTCTTTTCTAGTTCCATGTACCCTTTGTGCCGGCACACTCCATCTCTGTACACTGTAGCACTGTCTTCCAATCTCTTCCTGTCTGTCTAGTTTTCCTTTCATTGCACCTTGTACATGTAAGGTCGTCTTTCATAAGCCAGAAGATCTCTAGGATGTGGCCTAACCATCTTAGGTTCCGTTTCTTGTAACCTCTCACAATAATGCACATATACATACATCAACTTATGAGGCTTGATAATAAGCGGCGGGTAAAGCCTGAACTTAAATAATATATCATATACTGCAGGTTTCAGGGGTAGTTGGGTTGGGCAATGGTGCTGGGTAACTTTCAATGTCGGGGCGTCCTACTAATTTGGATACAAACTAGGGCAAGGGCCTACTGAGCTTGCAATAGGTGTGGGTTGGGGTTGTTTAGACATTTTTTCGCTCGTCTATGATTTCTCTCTTCTTTCTCCCTCTCTCCGAGAGACGGCTCGGTATAGACTGAAATACTGTCCCTGCAGGTTTCATTTTTGACCATGCTTAGATCACCGTGTTCTCCAATATTTGCTTGGATCTTTCTGCGAACCTTTTGTCTTTAGATGTGATGGTCTTCAAACGGATGACAGTTCACATTTAAGGTACTCCTGAATATGCTACCACCATTTTAATGGAATGATGGAAAAACTTGACAATGCGCCTGTTATGTCATATGATTTGGCCTGAGCTACTAATAAACGATTTTTTCTGTCTGCCTGTCTGTCTGTCTGTCCTTGTCTGTCTGTCTGTCTGTCTGTCGGTAGTGATAGTTAACAAACAGAAACAATTCGCTTGCATCATGGCATATACGTTAAACACCATTTTGCGTGTCGCGGACCATATCATACTTAAATTTTGCCTTTAACCAGACCTATACAAATGTTTCTTGAATTGTTAAATTAATGAATGTAGAAAACAGTTTGAACGCCAAATGTATATTACAGAATCGCCGAATAGCCAAATACAGCTAAGCCACGACACGGAAAAAGATTGCTTGACACATTTGCGAACAGCAAATGCTCAGACCATCCTGCGCATTCGCTCAGTCTGATGTGAGCTTTTGCTTTTCCGCACGCATCTCGTATGTATCTAATACGAGTCTAACCTGCCCACCAGTCATCTATGCCATAAAACACCATTTCTGGTTGACCGGCGCATATATGAGCCACGACACGAGAAAACCAACCAAGTGGTTGTGCGCCCAGCACAGACTCAGATCAGCCTGGGCAGTCGCCCAGTCTAATCAGAGTCTTTGCTGTCCGCATGGAGGTAGCTAAGACTCTTAGCTACTCTTTCAGCGCTTAGCAAAGAGTCTGACCACACTGAGCGGATGCCCAGGCTGATCTGAGTCTTCGCTGGGCGCACAGCCACATTGTTGGTTTTCTCGTGTCGCGGCTCAATTATATGATACACAGATGCTCTTATTTCTCATTTTGATAATTGCCTGTCAGCCAGCGAGCAATAAATCGGCAATCTCAAAGTCTGATAATGTCAGCAATCTGAAAATTGGCAACGATACCCAACTCTTCCATATTCTACTGTCCAACCATTCTGAAACACAAGATACGTAACCTTTGAAAACAATCTTCCTTCTTCTTTTCATTGAAGAACTATTTGTACTAAAACATTTGTCCTTGTATGTATATATACTCATTTTTTTTCAATATCAAAATTAAGAACGAAACCGGTTAAGTTTTGTTCAGATACCTCATGTAACAGACTTGATTCACATTTACTGTAGCATCAGACTTATCTTTGCCACGAGCCCCGGTATCTCTGGGTAAAGTGGGGTGGTGTTGCGATTGGGCGATGTTGCTGGGTAGCTTTCAGTGCTGGGGCGTCCTACTAATTTGGATGATAGTAGGACAAGGGCCTACTATGCTTTCTGGGCTTGATATAGACTGAAGAACTGTCTCAAGGGGCCGTTTAACCCCTAACCCACCCACCAACCGTTATCTCAAATATTCCGATCCATTTTCACGCTCTTGTTTAACATTTTTCTGCGTCGTCTTGGGTGGATCTGCTTTTGTGATCGGCCGCTTCCACTAGGTGTTAGAAGAGTGTAGAAACAACCCGGTGCCAATTGCAGGACAAAACCTTTTCAAACCGGGACCAAGCAAACACAGGGTGTTTTCTGGTCATTTGTTGCTTATCGAATATTTTCTTTCTGTAAACTTTTTGGATTGAATGTTCAGATCTTGATTAAAAATACCCTTAAAATATACTAGAGTCGAGCATTGGGGATACTCATAGATACGTTTGTATACAGCCTACAAATTCAGATTCTGGATGAACTTGTTTGTTTACATAAATGGCAGATATGCAGCTGTAACTGTAGCTTAAGTGAAATCCTGCTGTGAAATAGTGGTCAAACTGTTTGATGTTAAAGATTTACAAGCTGTATAATAGCTTTTTGTTTTCGTATGCTATTAGATAACCATAACAACTTTATCAGGTCCTTGAATGAAGGGACATTCCTGAGTTTGTACCATATAGTATAGACTTATGAAACTAGATGAACGAATCACACACGGTATTAAAAAATCTTGTTTCCAGTCCGTTTAGTGATTCTGTAATAAAATATGTTTAATCCAAGTAAATACATACCAGGACATATGCCAGCCGCGCATCTGGACAGACTATCAGAGATTTTACTCTTTATTGAACGATTTTCATAGTCAAGAATATGCGATTGGGGATAAGGTATTAGATGTATTACTCGTTTTCTTCTACATATAAACGGCTCTATAATCTGAAAAACTGACTCGGAAAAAAGACATCGCAAAGAAGATAAAACAATGGAAGCACAACTACGTAACAATTGCCAATTACTGTCTGTGCTTCCATCTGCAATATGTTTTCGTGCACTTTATTTCCATCGACTATATTTGAGCCGCGACACGAGAAAACCAACAATGTGGTTGTGCGCCCTACGCAGACTCAGATCAGCCTGAACATCCGCCCAGTCCGATCAGAGTCTTTGCTAAGCCCTGAAAGGGTAACTTAGGGTCTAAGCTACCTACATGCGGACAGCGAAGACTCTGATCAGACTGGGCGGATGCCCAGGCTGATCTGAGTCTTCGCTGGGCGCACAACCACATTGTTGGTTTTGTCGTGTCGCGGCTCATTTGTAATTGTTCCTTGCACGGCCTATCATGGCAAAGTTTTCATGGGATTGATATAAATTTTCTCACTGTGTAATATAATTACATACTACACTCTTGCCATCTCTCAATAGAGAGTTCTTAATTGATACCATCACCGCTCAAATCGCAGGCTGGAGCTTTCCTAAGTGTCCACTTAATCTGGAGGCATGACAATTTACAACGTTAAATCGGAAGGTAGGCTAATGCTGTCTAATGCAGTGTATCGGTTATGGCCGTCTGACGCATAGACAAAGGATAGCCAATAAGCCGCTTCCTAAATTGACACTACCATGGGAATTCTAAAAATTGGGGCACCTTAAATAATTACCGTAAATGACCTAAAAAAAGAACATTTTGGTTCTACAATGAGGCACTGCATCCAAAAATGCAGCTGAAATGGCAAGCAGTGTAGACCCTGACCAGACTGCTCCTTGGAGCAGTCTGGTCTGGTCTTCACTGTTTGCTCAGACTTTTCCGCCACAATACTTAGAATTTTTCGGTAATATGCTAAATGGTACGAAACTGCAGGCTAACACAGTGGCAAGAAAAGGAGGCAAAAAAGCATGTTAATGTACATGCTCGTACTTAGGTCAAGTCCTGCCCAGCTCGTTTGCATAGTACCTGACTTCGTAGGACCAGGAAATATACTTTGCAGCGAATAGTGAATGATGGCGCCTTAGGGCTGATAAGGGATCCTGGGATTAACAATTTGGGCGGAAGCATGCATGATTCCCTGGCATTTCAAACCCCATTGGCTGGGACTGACATTTACAAGTCCAGTTTCTTCGCCCAGACTTAGAGATTGGAACTCCCTTGCAGATTTCCTTATTGCTGCTCAGTGTTGATTGAGTGTGCAGAAGATTCAATTACAAAGTGTACTTCTCTAGTAAGGGATAGGGACTAGCTTCCCTAATCATAGGTCCTGGTGAATGATTGTCCTTGGTTGGTTGGTTGGTTGATTTGATGCTTAACGTCCACGGTAAACAACTAAGGTCATGTCGGGACGGTCAGTTTACCTAACCACACTATTCCTGGGCAGGCTTAGACCTTCTAAGCGATTGTCCTTGGACGTATTACCAGTAAACAATTTTGATTGTCATTCTAGTAACCTCAGCCTCATGGGCCAATCTCAGATTTTACCTGTAGTCCCTCGTCTTTAGTTGTTTTAAAGTAGTTGTTTCCGAACATTCGTATTGTCTTCTTTTTCTACGGCTGAGTCCGAGAACGATGTAAACAGGGCTCTAGATAAGAGGGAGTATTTGGTGATAATTAAGGATAATTTTTGTTATACCTGCGTAAAAACATATGTTGTGACCCCTCATCTGAACCGTCTCGATGAGACGGTTCAGATGAGGGGTCACAACATATGGTTTGAATGAGAAATAAAAAAAATTATCCTTAATTATCATCAAATACTCCCTCTTATCTACAGCCCTGTGTAAAGAGTGTTGAACTTTACAGAGGATGTATTGTTGAAAAGTACAATGCATTGTTATTCTCACGTTGTGAAGCTACTTAAAGAAAAAAAATAAATTATTGAGCCGCGACACGACTAAACCAACAATGTGGTTGTGCGGCCAGCGCAGACTCAGAACAGCCTGGGCATCCGCCCAGTTTGGTCAGTCTTTGCAGTCCCCATGAAGGTAGCTTAGACCCTTGGCTACCATTTGAGCACTTAACAAAGAGTCTGGTCAAACTGGGCGGATGCCAAGGCTGATCTAAGTCTGCGCTGGCCGCACAACCACATTGTTGGTTTTGTTGTGTCGCGGCTCCAATATCCAATATTTGGAGCATAATAATTAAATTACCACCGATTCCAGTGTTGTCCACTAACGTTATTGACGAAAATGAATATAATGAATGACATTAGTTCCATCTGAAATGAAATTTTGCTGAAAACAGGAAAACAATGACGTATGACAAAATGTTCATGAACTCGCTATTCTACAATTTCCTTCTCATTCTGACATCCGCGATTGTGTCCTGTTTAAATGACATTGATCTAAATACTGTAAAACACTTATATTTGGCGGTTATTGAATTTTGGCGCTATTGGCGGGGCAAAGAACGCCAAAATATCAGTCCGCCAATATTTGATTTTCAATACACTTACGTACGTAGGCACGGCCCAACCGAGATTAGATAAAAAGGAGGACCTGATGAGTATTTGAGATATTTTATACCGTTCTGTAAAACTATACATTGTGGCATCCTATTGGAATCGCCTCTATGAGGCGATTCTAATAGGTACCATAATGTATAGTTTAATAGAAAAATAAGAAAAAATGTTTCAATTTTACATCAAATTTTCTTCATATATGAAGCTATGTTATATCATGAACACCAAAATTAAAACGCGCCAATATGTCATTTTAATCAAACCGCGAAATTTTGATGCCGCAGATATTTTAAGTGTTCTACAGTATAGGACAGACTTTCAGGAACATATGAAAAGATATTGCTACTTACGATGGAAACAAAATACATATGGATTCCAAATGGCGTTTCAAAAAATCTTAATTAGATGTATTTACAAAGACATGATTCTTTGTTTACGCGGGAAAATGTTAGAGCGTGTTCATACTGGGACTGTAGCTCAGCCTAGAAGAATATTCGTTTGAATAACTTAGCATGCTTTTCAAGCTTGGCATACTTATATAAATCTAGACTGACAGCTGATAACAGATTTGCTGTCACATTGTTTTAGGCCAAACAACCATCTATGTATAAAGACCAAATGTTTTGACCAAGTAACTGCATTCCAGGACTAGTACAAGCGTTCCATTAAGTGATAAAATACATTAATCTCTATCAAGTACGACTCACTTATTAATATGTATACATATACAGTTCTCTATCGTAACGATTCCAATATATAAACGCACATCCATCAATAAAACGTTAAACATTAGCTAAAATATGGGTATATGCTATGGCAAATGAGGTATAAAACATATGAGCCGCGACACGAGAAAACCAACAATGTGGTTGTGCGCCCAGCGCAGACTCAGATCAGCCTGGGCATCCGCCCAGTCTGATCAGAGTCTTCGCTGTCCGCATGGAGGTAGCTTAGACTCTTAGCTACCCTTTGAGCGCCAAGCGGAGAGTCTGATCAGACTGGGCGGATGCCCAGGCTGATCTGAGTCTGCGGTGGGCGCACAACCACATTGTTGGTTTTGTCGTGTCGCGGCTCATATATATGTGGCTGCCGTGTTCACATGACCTTTTGTTGTGC
Organism: Ctena decussata; assembly: GCA_963989385.1. NCBI lineage: Eukaryota > Metazoa > Mollusca > Bivalvia > Lucinida > Lucinidae > Ctena > Ctena decussata. Next base: position 46,248,533 of record OZ022510.1, read on the forward strand.
GTCTAAGTATAATGACCCACATATAAAAATGGTACAGTCTTGGGGCAAACACAATGATAACTACAAATTTCAAATTATTTGTCAGGGAAGACTTATCAAACATGTGTTAACAGAGAACAGTGCATTGTCATATTGTACAGTACCATGCCATTAAAGGAGAGGGCAAATATAGGCCTAGCTTAAAGTCCAATCCTATGGCTTATTCAAATGGCCTGTGAAAATACAGTCTGATATCAGCCTTTATTGTCTGAACAAGAATAACGCACAATTTCTCATGACAGGTTTCTTTGCAAGAACCAATTTCTTTTTTTCTGACTTTCTTGTCACGAAGTATGGCTAACACTGGATCGCGCGCAAATTGAGTGGATCCCAAAGGGATGCATGGAAACTTTGCCAGCGGCCAAATGTTCTTCATACGTTCAAAAATGTCAAAAATGTGTCAAGTCTATTACATAAGTTTACATTATATTTCTCTCATGTTCTCAGGGGCTGGCAAGCACAGAAGACTGACTTTGAAAAGGTTGAACATTAAGAATATCTATCTCCACGTACAAAAAAAAAACGTAGACGCCATTATATTATTGCTGACACCTAATCAAATTCTTTAGATCCTTCTTGGTTTATATACTTACATAATGGCACTCGTGATTCAATGAAATAACAGAAGTATGATTCACTTCAGCATATGTCCCAAGATTCAGTATCATTTCGGAATTTTCTGTGTTTAGTGATACCTCAGGAAATTGAAAAGGAGTGTTCTGTTGTATGAAGCTGTTATATCTGTCTATCTCTGTTGGCGCTGGGAGAAACTTACTTATCTATGTAGAACAGTTCTCTAAGGAAAGCTGATTGACACAGAAAATGTATGCTTGATACGGAAACTATAAGTACATTCATATAAAATTTAGACAATTATGAATTGATGATGTGCTTATTTACGGCCCTTTCAGTAGCTTTTACTGGATTACAGGGCGATGGAATAGGACAGATGAAATGAAGAAATGGGTAACAATGTCATATTTCATTATTATATGCTAGACAATGATCAATATCTGCTATAAATGTGGCCCTATAACGTTTGAGTGATAAGGGCCAGCCTTAAATAGCCATCGTTCTTATAGGACTGAAATACTGTTGAAAAGGACGTAAAATTGCAAGGCATTCACCCATCCATCCATCATCTAGAGAGCAGGTTGTTCCCTCTAAGAGAGGCAAAGTTGATGACCCTAAACGTATACCCATTAGTATTAAATCTTTATATACTAGGGTCATTAATTTCCGTGTCAAGCCAGTTTTGTTGCTATTCTTTGAAATAAGACGTCCTGCAAATATTGCTGACACAATGGCCAATCATTGCTTAGAAGTTTGGGCTTGATTTTGCACGAATGTGAAATTGTTATCGACTTTGTCAGAACGTTCCGACCTATTGGCTACAGTTGCCCATATTTGAAATTTAAACCATAGATTAAACGACATTATTTCTGCCAGCACAAAAACCAGACTTTTGTTCCCCATTTGATACTTCAGGAATAGGTTGGAATTGCTTGTCAAGTATGGGGTCATATAGGTCTAAGCAAACGGTGCAGACCCTAATCAGACTGCTCCTTTAGGAGCAGTCTGATAGGGTCTACACCGTTTGCCTTTCCAACTAGATTTTTCCACGCATTACTGCATTATACAAACCAAACTGTCCCATTTTATGACAATTTTTTAGATGTTTTACGAAAAAATGTGTAAGAAGAAATATCATCTTATATCTCACTGTCTCCAGCGATGTCCCTATTCATTAGAGATGCACAAACCATAAATTCTGTTCCGAGTCTCCTAAATTGACAAATATTTCTGATCGTTTTGACAGATGCTTAGCCATGGGAAATGAATCGGATGAGCTTGAACTGTCAAGAGATTCTTATATTAAGCAAGCGATTATCGCCTGTTATTCTATTATAAGTCACTTTAGATTTGAGCTGTCATCGGAAAAATGTCAACATTTCTGTCGTAGGGAACGATGACAATGCTGTCTGGAACAATATTGCCAAAAGATGCCCAGAAACAAGTTTAAGCAAAAAGTAACAAAGAATTAAAAAAATGAAAAAAAAATTGCTTTATCAACTCAGCATCAGTTATTTTACATGACTGATGCTGAGTTGACTTAAATACAATTCTCTTAACAAAATTTAAAAAATAAAAAATTACGAATATCTTATTTTTATATGGTAGAAAGGGAATTTTCATTTTAAACCACTGCCATTTTAGATACTTTGTGCTCTAGTGAGTGTTGTGTTGTGTGCATTAAGTTACAGCAGCGCTTTTAATCGTTTTTAGCTAAAAGCTCAGAGCATTCTGAGAAATCGGAACTACGTATTCTGACCCACATTCTTTCTATTGCACGTTTTCATTGCTCTGAAAGGAACTCATTTTTTTTTTGTTTCCACAAATATTTATAAATTGACCACCAAATTTTTCCGCCATTTTTACAAAGGAAAACGACTTCCTTGACTCAATATTAGATTCCTGTAGGAGCCTTCAGAAATTGAGTCTACTATTAAAGGAAGGTTTTTGCTTCAATGGTAGGAATTCTTATTCTAAGAATTGACCTCGTTACTTTCTCTATACAGTGATGGTGAAAGCCTTAAATTGCGATTCCATCATTGTTACCATAAGGTAATAAATAAATTCAGTGTGAGAAACGGGTTGAAGGAAAAATATTTATCGAGACACGAGAATAATCCTCTATATACGAGTTTTTAAAGTTTGATATATTTTGCACTTAAACTGATACGGAAATTTAAGACCACCCTGGGATAAATATCTACCTTGAAATGGTATCGTAAAATACATAGGAGAGGTAATGAAGTAGAAAAAGAAAACAAGACATTTATGGTTTCAATTAAGTAAATGACTAAGACGAAAACAATAACTTGACTGCACCATGTATAAAGAGCCTTAATCGTATGTGCGAAGAAATAGTCTGTGAATTCGAGTGTTATGATCAGGGTGTTTATCGTTCATTCGCATACTGTGCATAGTATGCTCATTCTGGGAGTGTACAGGCAAATATCTAAAGCTCTTACATGTACCACCACAACGGGTAGGCGGCAATCGAAAACGCTCTTTACCATCGATTAACGCGGATCAAACACCGTTAGAAACAGCGTTTTCGATTGCAAATTGGCGACAGTTTGCAATCGAAAACGCTGTTTCTAATGGTTTTTAATCCGCGTTCGTTGACTGCATCAGGCGTTTTCGATTGCCGCCAACCCGGTGCTACCAGCTGCTCTGTGTTTTTGGTATCCAAACAGATTGTAAGGCGCCACTCCTTATGTCAAGACACTCAAAAGTAAAAGTTCCAAAAACGGCACTTCTAAAATAATACCGTAACTGCACTAAAATGGAACGGTTTTGTATTATAATGAAGTAATGTTTCGAAAAGGTGCAGGTAGAATGTCCCTGACCAGTCTGCTCTTTTGCAGTTTGAAATGAGTTTTTCACTAACTGCTCAGGAAAATCTGTCCCAATACTTAGAATCTTTACGGTACACATTATACAAGTGTCTCTTGGTAAATGTAGCTATACTTTGACTGAATCGTGTGCTGGTCACGCTTTAAATCCGTTTATAAACACTTACATTAGGGACATATAACTTTTCTCCTAACAATTCTAGGATTTTGCATACGTCATAAATACTTGGTCCATCATGAATTATATACACAATTTATCATCAAGAAAATGAAATATAAAAAAGGTATTTAGTGCACCGCTGAAATAATCAAATGATATACAAGTTCATCTGAAATGCACCTAGCATGCTGTTTACGAGGTGGCATTTCGGCATTCGGGGCATCCTGCAATAAAATGGAAGGCACACTGATAATCTCTAGTTTTTAGTCGATAGCAAGACACGTCAGGATCAGCTTTATTAAGCAAATGACAATTTCTCTAATTAGCATTGTTTGTTAGATTTTCATTACATGAAAGGCTGACTAGTTTCTGACATATACCGCATAAGCGCATATCAGATTATGCATTGAAGAGCAAAGTATCAGATTATGCGTTGAAGAGCAACGTAGGATAAATCTACGTTGCTCTTCAAGGCATAAACTGATATGCAGCTGTAAATAATAGTAACTGTTTAATCCTAATTGATGATAGTGTTGCATGTACATCATTATCAATATTCAGCCAAATGTGTTTCTGTCTTTCCATGTAAGTGTCAGTCTTTGAAGAGATTTGTGAATCAATAGCCATTTTGCAACCTGAGTGCAATTTTCTATTTAAGTCTTATCCCGTGAACACCTGAAAATGGTTCTGCCGTCTGTTGACATGGACAGTTATTATTTATAAAAGCGTACTCTGCGTAACTAAAACGACACACACACACACACACACACACACACACACACACACACACACACACATGTTAAACAATGTAGAACAGTCTCATTTTGATTTTTCAAAGTGGCTTTTCATTTGGTTGAAAAGGTGTGTTATTCACGGCTGGATAGTCCTAAGAAGTATTTTTGCATCATCTGCGCGGCCAAAAATTATTTGTATGTTCAAATGATTGTAAATTTACAAATCTACACAAACAAATGCATAGAAGCTGCCTCAGACTATCACAAAAGACATACATGTATTATCAATAAATAGTGAAGCTCGTTTCATCTACTAGGAGATGGTATGTGACCAATAATCAGAGCACCTTAAATATGTACGCATATACATAGAATATGCATGTTTCCTCATTTCGTATAAATAATCAAAGGTCGTATTAGTTCTCTGAATGCACAGCCAGTCCTGGCCTGGACTATTATACAGAACAAATATCTCGGTATAGATCACCCAAAAAGTTTGCACACAAATGCGTATTTTCCATTAAAAGAACCTGCAGAATGAAGTTGTTTTCCTGGCATAACATCACATGTACACCGGAAGTGAACATCCAGACATTTATCTTTGTTAATGAGAGCATTGCGAGGTTGGCGCATTTAAGTCATTAATAGATAATAATCTATCAGTGCTAATTTTAGAATTTGAAGAAAATACTTTCTTCGAAACTGAGTTATGGTGAAAGTCATAAAGGTGACAATTTTTTTTTGAAAACCGCCCTTGACGTATATAAATATGATTACAGTCTGTGGAAATCTGCTGGAAAAAAAAAGATTACTTGCTCAGAACCATTATGTTTTAATCGCCAAACGGACACAAAAAAAACCTTTAAACTCGACACATACTTAAAGCATTAAGGTGCTAACATATATAGTATATACATGTATTTTCCGGAAATATTTGAGACTAACAAACGACTTTGAAAATTAAGTCAGTTTACGAGGCACTGCTTCTTTGGCCAGGTTTCTCTTCTGGAACTCAGGTATTTACTCGCCATAGAATGTACAAAAGCGATTTGCGTTTTCGAACTTTTTCGTTCATGTTATTCATTCCCTCATACTATTGAAGATCAATATTCCCAATGAAAAATCTGGTTTAACTATAGGAAGGTTTTTAACAGAAACCTTGGAGCATTCGATGTATGTTTGGTAGGGATCAAATTTTACTTTATACATCTGGGGCCGTATTCATAAAGCCACTTAAGTCGTTGCTATGCGGTTGCTAAGGCTAAAATTCTATAATGGAGATTCCCTACAACTATGAAATTTGTTCTGGAGGAACAGTCTTTGTAAGACTGTTCCTCCAGAGCAAATTTCATAGTTGTAGGGAATCTCCTTCAAAGAAATTTAGCCTTAGCAACAGCTTAGCAACCACTTAAGTCGTTTTATGAATACGGCCCTGTTAGTCGAGAGAAAAGAGAACGCATACCTCTGAGATGAGACCCACTAAAGGTTACTGAACATTTTGTACAAAAACCACAAAACTAATGAGGATGTTCGCAGCAAGATCTAACGGCCATTGGATGATATGACAAACACCTGACTATGGCCAGGAATTGGAAACTGAGGCAGTTTGGCCACATCTCGAGTCATTCTTGTTTAGCAAAAACGGTTCTACAGGGCACAGTGGAGGGGTAGACAGAAGATGAGGTGGGAATACAATAATAAAGAGTGGACAGGGCACAACTAGGGCAGCTGAAACAGAACAAGATGGAGCAAATAGTTGCGATGTCATCTTTGGTGCTCCACCCACCTTGCAAGGTTATTGGATAAAAAAGAACAAAATAAAGTTGACATGTTCATTTGGTTTAAACATATTTACTTCAAAAATGGACATTTATGTACAAAATATACAAACTGTTACAAATAATGGGATCAGAACGAAAGCAACAGCTTATTTAGTTCTTCTCCCGTCATGTTTATTTGCACGCTGTCTCACAGAAAGTTCCCTTCGTTTGGGGAAGTCAGGTCTCCAGGGACTTGAAGGGTATTGCAATAAGCAGACCTAGTACATGTACCACCCATATACATATACGCCTGTCTTTAAGCCCGTACATCACCTATCCCGCCTTTTAACAGTGATGACCAATGCCTTAGATTTTCACAATTTTACACCCTTTCCAACCTAGCTTTCAGTTAATTAAAGCTACCATTATACGGCAGCAAAGCGTTTTCCGATTATAACTATGCTTACACTTAATGATACGGTCTTTGAGGCTATAATACAGTAGAATGCTGCAATCCAAACGAAGTATCGAGATTAGAAGATTATTTGTTGAAGTCTCTTGAAGCGGCACTTATTTATATTGATATCTGATAAATAATGGCACACTGGGGACAACCGCAGGGACATAGCGTAAACGTAAAGCTGTGTTTATATGAAAATTAAATACACAGCAATAGAGAGTTAATCAAGATTAGTAATTTAGCCGCTAAACAAGCAGATAAAAAGTGGCTGTCATGGGAATGTTTTTATCTAACCTATGATTGTTATTCTTTATATACAGCTCGAAATGATGTATTTTTCATTCATGTTGTACTTGTTAGTATATATAAACATTTCTGAAATATTGATGCCATTTCAAGAGATATCTGAAGATAAGGCCAAATGGTAATTTTCGTATTTTCTCCATGAAAATATGTTCTGACAATAAATGATCTACATGTTTACTTTTAAATGTTAGTGTTACTTATGGCTAATTACCCCAGAAATGCTCAGAAAACGCAGACAGAATTAAAATCTTAAAGAGTTCCTTCAAGAGCAGAGAATACGTTCACAAGAACGAACAGGGGCCAGACTACGTAGTTTCGGCTAATAAAGCCTCATCAGTGACCCTGACAATATCTGGTGACGAAACCAGAGAAAAGCATACTGTAATTACCAACTTTTAATTGGACAGTCGATTCAATGACTGATTAGTGTAAAAAAAAAAAAAGAAGCCTCCATTTCATTTTTAGAAGTGAAACTATAAGACCTTTAAACATCTTGACTTATGGACATGTATTTTTTTTTTCCTGAATTTACACAGCAGATATTGTAGTTATTTTGTTTTAATTGAGATATGATTTTACACCAGTCTAGAGTCCAGCTCAAAAACGATTTGTTTCTTGATGCCCGATTCTGTGAATACTATTCCTAACATGAATCTTGAAAAGAGTAAATCACAAAAATAGACACTTGCGAGTGGATAAGAAAGATATTAGAGTAAGAAACACTGGAACCACATATCTTGAATAGCCAAATGGTTAAGCGATATTTGGCCCAACGTGGGGCGGACACGGACTCTTAAAAAATCTCTACTCCCCGACCGAGGATCGAACCCGGGACCCTTAGGTCTAAAGGCCAGCACTCTACCACGTCGCTATAAAGCCGGCTTGTACCGCAAGGCAGTACAAGTGTATGATATACCTAATTACCTACACCCTGTGACATGAATTATGCATGAAATGACCGAAAACAATATTAGCACTTTTTTGCATAGGTGCTGTTATGCACAATATACAAAATTGTTTGGTATCGTCACATTTTCACTTATTTTGGAGGGAAAAACTTCCATTGTATACCAGAGCAAAATCCTTTGACAGTTTCATTTCACCCTGGGTCTGTCAGCGTCTCTTAGCTTAGGTTTATTGCTATTTTCTCGAACATATACATGTACAGGTATGGCTGGTGCCAAAAGCGTAGATCTTTTATTGCCTCGTTGTTAGTTTAACTGGTTTGTCTGACATTACCTGCTGTTTTGTTCAAAACTTTACTTGAGGAATCGGCTTAACTATATTCATTTTCGTTTCATTGTTAACGTAACTAAGAGTAATTACATGTTACGCACAATTATGGTTTATACCCACTGAGATCAAGAATAAAAGCTACCCCCCCAAAGATTTTTCATATAGTCGCGTCTGTCTGCAGTTACATGTACCAGTAAAATCTTCTGCAATTTACAAAATCAGCACCATCAAATATGCAGATGTGTGTTGAAATTTGTCAAGTTGACAGAAGTTCAATACGCACCTGCGTATTTGCGTATAGGCAGTTACGCCCTTGAAGTTGTTCTTGCTAAGTTCTTGGAAAAAGTCCTTACAATGTACCAGGAGCATATGCTCCTGAATGTACATATCGTACTTGATTTTTAAAAGGGTTGTTTTTTCAACACGCTGTTTTCTGACGCTAAAATGTCTTTGTTATGGTTATCGTCTACGTTGTAATGTTGACATTTAAATAAACATCTACGAATATGTCTGTTACAAAATTAATACTTATATAATAATGGTAAAGTTAACACATTCTGAAATACAAAATTGATACTTGAATAATAATGGTAAAACTAACACATTTTGAAATGAAGGCTTGCTCTTTCAGACATAGAAGCCGCGTAAATATAATATGTATATCATGTCTCACACTGTGTTTTAATTAACTTTTTAAATTGAGTATGGTTGAATTCCTTTCTCTCAATGGCTCCTTGATAATAATTGTTATTTTTTCTGATGTAAAATATGATATCATTCTGATCCAAGTATTTAATATGACTGATTTCAGCGTTCTAATCTCATTGATTTTGCAAGAAAAACCACAGACATGCATCTGAAGCAAAACGATTATATAAGCTTGTCACTTGACATAGAAAGTTTAAATGAGATCTGCACAGCACAGCTTATCATCTTCATTGCAAATTCTGTTCAAACAAACTCCTAATGCTTTAAAGGCCCAATTGCTCTATCAGCATGAAATATTTCATCGTGAGGTATCGCTGTAAACTTCCCAAAAGTTTGACAAAAAGAAGGAAAAGGGTATTTTGACAAAAAAAATTCTCTGCATAAAACATACGGTTTTCGTCACTGGGTCCCCGTTAAGCAATGACATAATGCAACAGCGACATAATCAATGGGATCCTTGTCTTACATTATTGTACATTGTATTTTCATCACCTGTTAAACTGCCTGTACCTTGTATTTCTACCTCTTGTACCTAGTGTTTTACCATGTAATAAAGATTTTGAAATCGAAAGTGGGCTATTTTAGTTGGCAACTAAAATGACCTAGTTATTATTTTAAATCTTTTTTATGAGAAACTCATGGACGATTTGATTTTTCAAAGCCTGTCAATCACGTTCATAATCAATGACGAAACTGTAGTGGGTAGCTTGCAGCGATACCTCACGATAAAATATTTCATGCTGATAAAGCAATTGCAACCACTTTTTGTATTCTGTTTTTTTTATCTTTATTGTTCAAAAACAAATCGGACTGCCTGAGCATGGGGAAAAAATTCGAGGATTTACAATACATGCTTATGTATATCTATGTATTCATGAAAAATGGATTTGTTTATTATTTTTTTTTTCCAAATAACACTTAAAGTCTCCATACTGTCCTTACCAGCCAGTTCCCCTTTGCGCTTAAGATAGCGGCTTTCTTCTTAAACTGTACATTTCCATTCATTGTTTGCAGTAGCTCCGAGCAAACTCCACTAGAGCGCAGGCTGATCTGAGCGCAAGCTACTTGCATATGCATAAAATGCCATTTTATCAACCTAGCGGCCGATATAACTCAGTACATTAGCAATTTAGGGCTGGAAGCAAAAGAAAGTATTTATGATTTCCCAGAAGTCTCGACTTTATTTCTATCATAAAATCATGATTAAAATGCTAAATAATTGATAATATTCATAAACCCTAGAAATCTTTCATAAAATTTCTATATAGCAACTGACATTTTACGTTCTTGGAATAGTTCCCAGACGTTTCAATTACAACTCTTCTGGCAGTCTAGATTTTGTTTCTTTATTCAAACTCTTCACTTCGTCTTGGAAGGTTGCAAACTTTTAAAAATGATGCTGATTCATAGACACACGTAAACGCAGGGGAAGGTATTGATCTTGCGTAAAATAAGTCTATATATTTAAATTCGAAGTCTATACATAGCCTAAATATATGGGTAATTTACATTTTCAGCTATTTTTTTCTTAACAAAGCAAGGCTAAAACATATATCTATTTAAAGAGACAATGCTGAAAATTTATACAAAATAGCAAAATGTTAAAGCTATCTGTATATTCCTGCCTCTGTTTTTGATTTTAGCTTCTAAACTTAATTCATTAGATACATGTACAAAAAGGATTTGGTTCAAAATTATATTTTTGTCCACTGGAAACCGATTAACGGGGTAAATGTGCGAACTACACATCCAAGGAGCAGCAAGTGCGCATTCACACACATACATACGCATGCATACATTCACACAATGATCAATTCACACCTGGCTAACTGTGTTTCTAAGGCTGTTTCAAATATGTATTTGTTTAATTGTGTTTTAAGTCGGTAGGAAGTGTTGTCTTTTATCATCGTTTAATCAGTCTCAGAGCCACTCATTTTAATAAAAGTAATATGTTAATATGTAATTGTGTTTTAAATATGTATGAATGTTTTACTTTCTTATGAGGTGAGACTTAAATAAAATAAATAAAATAGTTCAAAATGAAAAACGATAATGAGGCATCTACCAAACGATAAATGACTAACAAAACTACCTGTGAGTACTGAAACATGATTGCATAATTATGAGAAATAACAAAAGACTTCACATTTTCACTTCTCGCTGCAAGCGATAAAACATCAGACTGTGTACTTGAGGCTTTCATGAGCAGTAATGTTGTAACATTGCCTAAGCCCCCTTGCACCGGCTTCAGCGGAACTCTATTTTCGAACTGACTCAGAATGGTCGTAATGATCCCAAAGGAGCAAGAAATTATGCGGCAACACAAGAAAACCAACAAAGGAGTTGTGCGCCCAGCGCAGACTCAGATCAGCCTGGACATCCACCCAGTCTGATCAGACTCTTTGCTGAGCGCTTAAAGGGTAGCTAAGGGTCTAAGCTACCGTCATGCGGACAGCAAAGACTCTGAGCAGACTGGGCGGATGCCCGTGCTTATCTGAGTCTGCGCTAGGCGCCCAACCACTTTGTTGGTTTTGTCATGTCGCGGCTCATATAACGTACACACTATAACGAAGTACGAATACGCTTTAAGCAGCTGCCACACGGCACGTAACAACTGCTGCAATAAAGATGACAAAATCTCAAGGAAGATTTTTTTGAAAGCAAGGAACCATAGACACTAGAATATCTCAATTTGATTTTGTATGTTTATCTACTGTCATGTACATGTACTGTTGCAACTAAAATTTCAATCGACACATAATGAATCGCAATTTTTTATTCACGTAAGTTCAGACAACTATATTTCAGGCATTTAAAACCAGGCTTATATCATTGCACTTGTTTACACAAGGGCCTAACCCAAACCGCAAGATGTTCTATTCTGATACGAGCAGGTTTTACGTCAGCCAATACTTGGTTGTATTGTCTAAACTTTAATATAGAAGACACAATACAGGAAATATTGCATGTTTCTGATCAATACTTGTCAAATGAACCCAACAAAGTGGTTGTGCGCCAAGCGCAGACTCAGATAAGCCTGGGCATCCGCCCATTCTGACCAGAATCTTTGCTAAGCGCTTAAATGGTAGCTAAGGGTCTAAGCTATGTCCATGCGCACAGCGAAGACTCTGATCAGACTGGGCGGATGCCCAGGCTGATCTGAGTCTGCGCTGGGCGCACAACCACATCGTTGGTTTTCTCGTGTCGCGGCTCAAATGGTTTGCGGTTCTTGCATTCACTTATTTAAAATGTCGTCTCGAAAATACAACGAGCTTTGTTAAGCTGGGGGAGATATTTGCATCTATTTGACACCTCCTTGAATTTCAATGAAAGCTATTAAGTGATAAGCATATACGCGGTGCGACGAAAAAGAAACCTAAAACACTGGCAAAAATGTAAGTTTCAGACCAGCATTTGCCTAATGCAGACAGGTTGATTTATTTGTCTATATTTGAGCCGTGATACGACAAAACCAACAAGGTGGGATGTGCGGCTCACGAAGACTTAGATCAGCCTTGACATTCGCCCAGTCTAATCAGAGTCTTCACTGTCCGTATGGAACTAGTTCAGAGCCTTAGCTACTTTTTAAGCGCATAGCGAAGACTCTGATCAGACTGGGCGGCTGTTCAGGCTGATTTGAGCGTTCGCTGTGCGCACATGCCACTTTGTTGGTTTACTCGTGTCGCGGCTCATATTCAAACATATTTGAGTGTTTATGGCTGTGTCAGTTCTAGACGTCGTTGTCTCTGAATGATCGTGAAAATAAATATTCAAATTGAAACTGAGCTTTGAAAATGTATTCCTTTTCAAACTTTAAATGTAAAACATAGCGATATTTTTCTTTGTTGAGACATATGATTTAGTTTATATCTAGCAGTGAAATCATTGCATATATCTCTGATGAATAAAAGTATTCAAATTGAAACTGAGCTTTGAAAATTAAATACCAGATGCTATTTACTAAATGTGTTCCTTTTCAAACTTTAAATGTAAAACACATCGACATTGTTCGTTGTTGAGACATATGATTTAGTTTATATCTAGCAGTGAAATCATTGCATATATCTCTGATGAATAAAAGTATTCAAATTGAAACTGAGCTTTGAAAATTAAATATCAGATGATATTTACTAAATGTGCTCCTTTTCAAACTTTAAATGTAAAACACATCGACATTGTTCGTTGTTGAGACATGTGATTTAGTTTATACCTAGCAGTGAAATCAATGTTTATATCTCTGATGAATAAAAGTATTCAAATTGAAACTGAGCTTTGAAAAAGAAAAACCAGATGATTACCTGTAGCGAATCGTTGCTGTTTTTGACAAGTTAGGGCTTAATTTCTTTCCGAAAATGTCTTAATCGTAGCGTTCTTTTCTGACATCATGCTTCGCATTTTGACGTCACTTTTTGATCTGTCGCAGCGCTCATTTGCACCAGACGTCAGTCCGATGGCAGCTGCAAGTGGCTTTCTTAAATCGCCGCTTTCCTTTTATTCGTTTATTATAATGACATTATAAATCATTTTCTGGGTGCAAAATGTATTTGCATTATACCCACTCAACATACCAAGCCAAGAAAAATTAACAAGAAATGAACAGGATTAAAGTTAATTTTGAAGCAGCTTGCTTTTCGTTATTCTCCTAAACAAAAAAGAAAAACGAAAATTGACTGTTTTTTCGGTAAATACCTTTTTTTTTTCATCTCATATATGAAAATATCAGCAATGTGACTTGTAGTACGCACTCGTGATACAGCACATTCGATGAAATATGCTTGGTATTCACCTCATAAAGTAAATATCCTCTATACATTAGATTCGAAGATGGAGGCTGGTTTTAAGGTGTAAAGGTAAACCTCCATGGTTTTCTGCCATTTTTACAAAGGGGAACAAACTTCCTGTTTGCTCTCCTGGATGACGAGGTCCTTCCAAAATACGGTCTAGTTTTTAAAGTAAATAATATGCTCCTAAGCGATCAAAAACTTTGCTTTACGAGTTGGTCGCCATTGAGAGAGAAGAAAATAAAAAAAAATGGCGGAGTTGCTTTCCCTGAAAGTGTACCAATCAAACTTGTTTTTCCTGAAAGTGGACCTGTTAAACTTGCTTTCCCTGAACCTTTTAATCAAACACTTACAGAGCAATGCATCTTGACAGTGCAAACAAGGTAACTAAAACAAGTTTACCGTACTGAACCGGAACTCGAAAAAAACAACAAGGTGGCATGTGCGTCCAGCGCAGACTCAGATCAACCTGGGCATCCGCCCAGTCTGATCAGATTCTTCGCTGGACGCTTACAGGGTCGCTAAGTGTCTGAGCTTGCTCTATACGGACAGCAAAGACTCTGTGCAGACAGGGCGCGCATGCCACTTTGTTGGTTTTGTCGTCTCGCGGCTGAGTACGGTAAACTTGATTTAGTCACCTTTTTGCATAATACCTTTAAAAAGAAAATAAAGCTAAAGAGTTTCTCTAAAAAAATGCGCATGTTCTCAGTATGCCAATATGGTCGATTAATACGGTGAATTCCGCAGAGCCTTGGGACCGCTAAATGCCTTTCTGATGCCAATTATGGATATCATTTTGTAACGATACCAGCGTTATGTTTCAAATTACTTTAAAGAGAATTTGATAAACCGATTTTACAATTTCATGAGACTGCTATTACAGCATCAAGCATTAAATGGAGCTGATAGGATCGGGAAAATCAAATTTCCTTCAACAAAAACTATTCATTCTGAATTGTTTCCCAGTGCTTTGTGAAACTATACACTCTTGGGTGAGAATCTGGTGTATTCAAGACGCTAGGCCATGATACTAGATATGTGGAAAGAACAGTTAAGTTATAGATTATTTAAAGCAGACAAAACAGATTTAAGATAGAGCTGTCTGCTATTCTGCTTTTGTCAGACAACTGTTAGACAATTATGCTTGAAGGGCATGTCAATAAGTCAAACCAAGCAGTTGCATTTATCACTTTTAAGAACATATGTCAATCCAGCGTCTATCTATTGATCAGCTTGGTGTCTTCTGGAGACGGTTTTCTACACGTCTGTGGCTACAAGAGCTACGGCACATTAAAAGATTCTATTTGCGCCACGACACGAGAAAACCAACAAAGTGGTTGTGCGCCCAGCGCAGACTCAGATCAGCCTGGGCGTCCGCCTACTCTGATCAGTGTCTTCGCTGTCCGCATGGATGACCATTTAAGCGCTTAGCGAAGATTTTGATCAGATTGGGCAGATGCCAAGGCTGATCTGAGTCTGCGCTGGGCGCGCAACTACTTTGTTGGTTTTTGTTGGCAGGCCAGGGATCTCCACCTGTCAGACGGCCCGTTGTATCTGTTGAGTCCTCGTCTTTGCTTCTTCATGGTGTTGAAATTTGATTTATGTGTTTACCGTGATGATTCATTGACGAGTTAGAGGGTTATCATGCGAACCGAACAAGCAACTAAATGTTTTGTACCACTTCAGATACTGAGGGTGAGGTTGGGCCTGTAAAATCGATTTAAGCCCCCCAATAATTCATTACTGACCGTTCCAAGGCGGTAGTTCTGTTGTGGTTCTCTGTTGCCTGTTTTTGGTGATGTTTTACCTTATGTATGTTCTTATTATTTTTGGTTCGGTTTGGGTTGCTGAGTGGCCACCTTTTGTGAACAAGCTGCTCACTCGGTTGGCCATATGTTTTCTGTATCTTGATTATTTGTAATCTTAGGTGTTTCCAACTATGGTTTGAGGGCTGGATTTGGATTTTGATTGTTTCAGTTCCTGGTCTTTGCATACTTTTTACTTTTCTCATGTCGCGGCTCATTTATGGAACTTTCGAAAACCGCAGACTTAAGTCAGCCTCTGCAATTTTCCAGTTTGATCAGAATGATCCCTTTTGGGGATGAAAGATGTATGGAGTCTGAGTGGTTTATTTCAGAATTAAACTTTCAGCCACGCCATGTGACTTCCAACAATGCGGCAATTTTGTCAGCTGATATTCCGATCATCTGTCTCATTTATGTAGGGTAGTCAGAGACCTCATTGTTGACTCTATGGCCTTGGTCACTTCCATAGATGGCTGATGTGACAAGCGAATGCTCTGATCAGGCTTCAGATCCTTTGCTTGTCACCAATGCCACAGTGTGAGAAATCACATAATATGGCTAAATTCTACTTTTTGACCTTCATTGGAAGGAACTAAAATTGCATGAAGCGGTTTATGAAGAATTAAGTGACCACTAGCTTTATCATCCGACGAACGTAGAAAAGTGTATGTTCTGCTCTTATATTTACAGTTTATCTTAAACCAAACATGCTTCAAACCACAGCTAATGAATAGACAACTACGCAAATTTATTTCTACCATAAGAATGTTGACTCCACGATCCCCATCCCCGCCCCACACACAGTGGGAGCAAAGGCACATTGTTTCTGGTGAGGAACCCGTCCTGAAGTGATATGCGGATTTTGACCAAACTTGCACTGGTACATAATTTGGCGCGGAGGAAAGAGCGGATTAGATATGTGACCTTGAACTGCGAGCTCAAAGGAGAGGTCTGGGACCGTATTCATAAAGCCACTTAAGTCGTTGCTATGCGGTTGCTAAGGCTAAATATCTATAAAGGAGATTCCCTATTACTATGAAATTTGGTCTGGAGGAACAGTCTTTGTAAGACTGTTCCTCCAGAGCAAATTTCATAGTTGTAGGGAATCTCCTTCAAACTAATTTAGCCTTAGCAACAGCATAGCAACCACTTAAGTCGTTTTATGAATACGGCCCCTGAGGGTGTTGAAAAATAGCTTGTCTGCATCATTTCTCCTGAAGGGATATATGTAATTTAATGATATTTTTTCTCGCCTACCATATTTCTCCTCTTTCTCCCTCACTCTGGAAGACGGCTTGGTATAGACGGGAATACTGTCACAAAGAGCCGTTAGACCCAAAACAACCAACCAACCATTGCCTGTGCTCCGTGATTGTAGTTACATAATCTATCGGAAACAGACCTGACAAAGCCTCCAGGCACAAAAAATGATAAACTTCAGTTAGATTAAAAGGTGTTAAACAAATTAAAATCTTTAAAAGTTCCTCCAAGAGCAGAGAATACATACAGAAGTAGGAACATGGGCCAGACTACGTAGTTTTGGCTAATAAAGCTTACAATATCTGGTGACAAAACCAGTAAAGAGCATACTGTAATTTCTTAATTTTAATTTGGCAGTCGATTCAAAGACTGATTAGTTTCAAAAGGATCCAAATAATATAAAAAAAAAACGATGATCTAGCATAACAGTCTACATCGATCTCAAATTTTAGATTTCTCAGAATCTATCCGCTGATCTCAAAGGATGTAAATAAAGCCTGCAATTATAACTAAACTTTAAATCTTTCACTTCCTTAGTTTCAATTTAAAATGGAGTTTACTATATTATTATATAAAATGATAAATTGGAAATTTCATATACTTGTATTTACTATTGTTCTACGAGTCTTAGTCCGGCAGAAAAATATTTTGACCTGGAACTAAGGTCTAAAGTTTTTGTCTTTACTGATTCATGTTCTACAGACATTACCTTTGAAAAATCTGAGTGATGCCACCTTGTCATCATTGAGCATTTTCATATTTTCAAGATGGCATCCAAGATGAAAGCGGACTTATGGCAAAATCTCTATTTGACCAGTTTATACCACTCAGTGGGGATTTTCTTTGCTTTTTTAATGTTTGGCATAGCTTTTGAGTTACTACATGTCTATTTGTCTTTATCACAGATGTGTCTATGATATAATGGATGGCATCCAAGATGGCAGCCAAATATATATTATGTAAAAAAGGCGTTTCTTTTCTTTATTTTTACACAGAGCTTGCATTTGACACATAATACTAATGATTAATTTTCATACAAGGCATAGATCTTAAAATACTAGAGGTCTTGCTGTTTCATCTTCATATACTTGTGTCGATACAAGATGGCAACCAAGATGGCTGCCAAAATATAAGATTTTACCAGAAAAAGGTAATTTTATATAGAGCCTGTGCATTTGTAGAAAACGTTAAACGAGCACATCTTCAGGCGTGCATTTGGAAAAATGCACTGGATACAGATCCTCCAGACCTTTCACCCGAGAATTATGGATGGTTGAGAAATGAAGCATCTCAAACTCTTGTTCCAGTTACTGTGCCAAAAGGAGTTGCTCTTATCCCAGATGATGTACTGAAACTGATAAAATGTGGATGTGAAAGCGCTGATCCATGTTCGTCTATGCGCTGTGGTTGCCGCCGAGTAGGACTTGGTTGTACCATGTTTTGTGGTTGCCAAGGCAGCATCGTATGTGGGAATGAACAGTCAGTGGTTGCTTAAAGTGGTTTATGTCTAGTTTGCCCTTTAAGTTTCAACAAAGGACCAATTTTATCAAGTAGGCGAGTGCACAATTTGGCTATTTGTAGCTTCTTAAGAGTTATTTGCTCTATTCTAACAATTGATAGACAGACTTTTGTCCGCTACATGAGTCAATTTTGCCTTGGTGGATGCTGAAGTTAAATGCTGTGTGTTAATATTTATTTAAATGCTAATCTTATACCATATAACCTTATACTGATGTGGTATTTTATACTGTTCGGCATATGTGCCTGTATCTGCCATTCTTGCTCTGTATATATGTGATTGAAAGTATTTTATATAAACTGTTGCATGGCAAAAACCAATGAAAGCATCTTTGTTCCCAATGAATACTCAGATCAAAATGAGCATCTACCCAGTCTGATCAAATTCATTTCTATCCAATCAATCGGTAGTAAGGAAATGAACAATCTGCATGAATCTAGTCAGACTGAACTGAGCCGGGACATCCCAGGATGCAAAGCTCAAATCACTGTTTTCATCATGCAACGGCACATATTGTTTTGTGTAAGGCATCATCTACTTGACCCACAAAGAAATAAGTACAAAGGTGAAATGATAGTTTTGATGGTCATTGCTTATTTTTCACTTTTGAATGAAACATTTGTTACATCTTATCTCAGATTGCGGAAAATGTTTTGCATTATGCGTCAAATGCACGTTTTTGGGACAACCTACGTTTAGTTTCTATATTTCGGTTGTCATCTTGGATACCGTTCTATATATCTTCTCTCAGTAGTAAACAGCTAGATCTCTAGTTCTTCAAAATCCTTGGCTTACATAAAGATTAGTCATTAGAATTACATATCAAACACAGGCTCCATATAAAATTACCTTTTTCTGGTAAAATTTTATATTTTGGCAGCCGTCTTGGTTGCCATCTTGTATCGACACAAGTATATGAAGGTGAAATAGCAAGACCTCTAGTATTTTAAGATCTATGCCTTGTATGAAAATTAATCACTAGTATTATGTGTCAAATGCAAGCTCTGTGTAAAATTAAGAAAAGAAACGCCATTTGTACATAATATATATTTGGCTGCCATCTTGGATGCCATCCATTATATCATAGACACATCTGTGATCAAGACAAATAGACATGTAGTAACTCAAAAGCTATGCCAAACATAAAAAAGCAAAGAAAATCCCCACTGAGTGGTATAAGCTGGTCATTTATAGATTTTGCCATATGTCCGCTTTTATCTTGGATGCCATCTTGAATATATGAAAATGCTCAATGATGACAGAGTGCATCACTTGGATTCTTCAAAGGCAATGTCTGATATATGAGAATCAGCAAAGAAAAAAACTTTAGACGCTAATTCCAGGTCCTCTCAGAAATCTGCCTTTTTCTGCCTGACTATCTAGTCATACTTTAAGTGAATATCAGCCACTGCTATTTGATATAGCGGGAATGCAACAAAGCATCTACATGTAGTTACATGTAACATTTATATCTTTCCAACATTTCTTTCAATATAAAATGATTTACATAGTTAATTGTGGGGTTTTTTTTTTTGTGTACGCTCACAATGCTATTATTTTGGTATGTATTTACGTTTTCCTCCTGGAGTCATGTAAAGGTATGGTGTGTGATCGTAACAATTCCTGGACATCATTATTTTGCATGCAAAACACTTTCAGAAATCCCAATCATATTTGTTTCAAAATTTGTTAAATGATGTATTGGGGTACAAAATATATGATCATCTATTCATATGTACACCTCAGTGGTGTTGCCCTTGGTTCATAAGTCATACTTTACTCTCTGTAAATAATATATTATAGAGGATCTTACATGAGTGCTCATGTATTATTGAATTTATTAAACGAGTTGGGGGAAAAGATAAGATGCGAGGCTTTGCCGAGCATATTATCGGTTTTCCCCAACGAGTTTGATAAATTCAATAATACATGTACAGGAGCACGAATACAAGATTCTATTTATCATATGACACTCAAATCGCATTTTATCAGCAAATTTTGCCCTAAAACGTCACGATTTCGCCATTAGAAAACGCGACGTTTTATGGACGTCAACGCATAACATTACGACGTAATTTGCATATTTAATCCACTAGTTGATCATCGTGTTTAATGCATGGCTTTATTACACTCTCAGATGCGACGCCATATGATAAAAAAAGTTTCATAACGTATGCTGGAGGGCACGGGTCTTGTTGCACACATTTCATTACTGCTAGATACTCTAGGAGGTCGAGTCTGCTACTTTTGTTCCTTTGATGTGTTTTTGACATCCAAAGAATTCATCTTTTTAAAAACTGGGTTCGAGGTTATAAAACTTGAGAATAATCTCAAACTCAAAATAAAGCACACTGATTGGCTGCTTCCGAGTATGTGCTCGGAAGCAGCCGATCAGTGTGCTTTATTTTGAGTTTGAGAATGTACTCAAGTTTTATAACCTCAGGGCCTGATTCTATCTTCACTGCATGCTAACTGCTGTATGACGAGACGTTCACTTACTTCACAAAATTTAGTGTGAGGAAGAACTAAATAAGCTTCTAGCTTCCGTTCTCATCCTAATTAGTATTGTATCTTGTGAAATATTGTATATCTACTTTTTGTTGATTAAACTAAAATTTAGTGTGTTTTCCTGGTTTTATGAGCTCATTGTGCCCATTTTGTTCTTTGGGTAACAGAGTCCTGCATAAGCCAATGTAATAAATGCTCTAAAATTTCTTACATCTCATCCCTCAGAAAAAGCATGGAAATATGTTTTGTCAGATTTTTGTCCTGAAATCAGTTGGTGGAATCGCAAACAGTATAGACCCTGATCAGACTACTGATCTGGGTTCGCAAATTTTGCCTAGGCATTTTTAAAGGGACATTGGCATTTGAAATTTTTGAACATACTCAGTAAATTTAAAGAGTAACTACACTTCAGGTACTACACAAGCTTTTTTACTTGTTGGTCTTTCTCAGAGAGAACCATCTTATGAAGTTTTCAGATTCCTTCGGTTTTACTCTGGCGATTTTGTTTTTCATTTCGTCTACTATTGTTCTATATTCAACTAGCCAGTCTGATTTCTGTCTTTCATGGGTTTAAGCATTTTAATCACATTGTTTGAAGAAAAGGGCATACTGTCCACTTGTTTGCGCATGTTTTTGTCCTTTTTCTGTTCCTTTTGCTGTCGAGGGTTGGTCGCGTTTGGTGATTGTGGCATACCCTGGACCTTTCTATTAGCTTTTTTTGCTGATTTATAACTTTTATGAACCTGCCAATGTATTTTGTTGACATTTTAGCAAACAATTGGGGAAACACGACAACGAAATGCAGAAAAATAATAACAATTGTTATTTAGTTTTACGGATATAAAGAAAGCTTGCAATCCCATATAAATTTTTATTATGCACTTCCTTGATTTCAGTTTAAAATGATTTACTACATTATAAATAAATAAACAAAACTAGAAACCGTAAGAGGCGCATTGGCACCGTTGTTATTCGCCATTTGATTATTCTGGTGTAAACCAAAGCATCAAATTACATCTATAGAATTAAAATCATTGACTGTATTGAATTCGATTTAAATTTGAAAAAATACTAAATACATAAATTGGACACTTCAAGGAGTGAAATGCTGTTATTCTAAACGACATTAATTTGTTATTGCAAATAACAGCTAAAACGAAATCCGGGTACATAAAATCAAACGATTGTTAGGTAACAGGATAACATCTGATACGTTTTGATTCATAATAATAATAATACATACAATTTAATGGAAAGTTAACGTTACAGGATGTCCAAATGCCGAACCCAAAACAAAAATATATGAGTCAAGTTTCGAAAACAAACGCCGTATATTTCTTGCAAACTTGCACTTCCATTCTCAGCTGGAAAGTACAGATGTAATAGTTATACTACGCCAGGTTTATCTGCCTGTATGAGGAGATAATCGACGAGCTTTAGCGAGTGGATTATCTCCCAGACAGGCGGACAAACCATGGTATAACTATTTTATACCACCCTTACCAGTGTAGACCTTGCTCAGTGCGAAATATTTCGTGCTAAAGTCGGCGTTTTCTGGTAAGGATGGTATAATAAAACTTCTATAAACAGTTGGCCAAATAATAACAATACATGTACTATTCAATTCATACATGTAGGAACGTACAGCATATTTGTGCATTTTAAAGAATGGTCTAGTTCTCATTAAACTCCTGAAAGTGGTCAAACCGATATTTCGGTTTGGCAACTTTCAGACGGTTTACGAGAACTCTATTAGCTGATCTTAAAAAAAGCTTTTGAACATTGTTACATTTTGACTATCCATTCACGCAAAAGCTTGAGGTCTTTAATTTCCAAGTCAGAATTAGCATTTACCAGGCTTTCTTAACGTACGATCAAACAATGAAAACTCAACATGTCGGTTTGTCCAACTGCACAAACTGAAATCATGCAGAGATGCCTTGAATTCAATGTGTTTTTGCAGTTTGTCTTTCATGTCTGACAAATTACAGACAATCTTATATAAAGTGGTGGCAGCGCTAGTGGTTTTGGTGCATTCTTTGGTGAAATTGCTGTAAACTGTTGCAAGCAGGCAGTGGTCTGAGCTCCGGAGCTCTTTACTGTATTTTTGTAAGCTTCAGATAATCTCTTCCTTTCAGGGCCGGACCGCGTAGCGCAATCTGTAGGGCACCTGACTGGCAAGTCAGAGGTCCTGGGTTCGAAACCCGGTCTGGCCACATACTTTCGTCTCTCCTTCCGCTGATTCAAGAATTCAAGAAGGGCAGTTGTCAGTTACTGGCGAAAGTATGTGCAGTTAGTACTGATTAACCGCTTAGGAGGTCTAAGCTGACCGTCCCAACATGACCATAGCTGTTTACCCTGGACGTTAAGTATCAAATTAATCAATCAAGATCTTCCTTTCAGAGAATGTCACATATTCTGACGAGATGGCTTCCCATTAACCATTCTTGTGTAATCTCATCCCGCAGAGCCTTTAAGGGGCACTTTTGTGTTATCATTGTAGTGTTTCTTCTGACCCTGGGAGCGATAATACATCTAAAGTTCTGTTTAGAAGAATTATTTTGGTAAATGTTTGCAAGGCTTTTTTGTACATTAGCTTGGCAAAGGATTTCTTAATCTGTCTTGTCACCTGATCTTTAGGATATTTGAGCTGTGACACCACAAATTGTGCGTCCAACGAACACTCAGATCAGACTGGGCATCCGCCCAGTCCGATCAGTTTTCGCTGTGTGCTTACAGGGTATCTAGCTTCACGCGGACAGAAAGACTTTCAACAGCTAGCTTGTATGGAAGTTGAAGTCTTCTGGCACGGCATTAGTAAATTATCTAAGTCACGCATGTACGTATATGAGAAAGTTGGCAATACAATAACCTTGTACAATATCAGCTCTGTATCAATTAGTGGATAACAGTACTCAGACTTGTCAATTTGGGTGGAAAATCGTCGATTTTATGGTCGCGAATTTCGTTTTACGGAGACGCAGCACCTCTTTATAAAGGCAAAATTATGGCTTTTCAAGGATTGCTGTTGTAAAAAGTTCGAACTTTACCGAAAAATTATGGAAAGCAGTACGGATCCTGCTTTGATGCTTATAAACCATCGTATCTGGATATGCAGTTTGCAAAGGTCAGTGATAGGGTTTACAAGTACTAGAAACGAAGAATAAGATAACGCTCATATACAAAATTGCGTGCAGTTTGCATTCTTTTATTGGATGCATCGACTCTCTTTATACATTTGCATTATTTTATGTTATAAGGGTTTCGCATTCAGAAACTGACAAATGCTTTGCGCAAAACTATTTGCTTGCCAATTCTTATAAGTCTACAAGTATGAATTTCATGTTTCATTCCAAAACTTGTGCACATGCCAAATTCTAAATAACACAGAATAAGTTATGAGGGAAAATTCTATGAATTCATACCATTGTGTCTGAATTGGCTGGTTTCATTGCATATAAAAAGAACAACGCTTACCATTGCAACTTTAAAAGAGTGATGAATGAATTTATTGATCATAGCCTCTGAAATTAATTAACTTGTCAAGCAGTACATCTGTTTTATTTTGTCTTACAAACATCGACTACTCTATAGAATGGCGTAACAATCTATGACGCGACATACGCTTGCAATAGAAAATTTGAAAATATGGCTTACAACATGTAGTTTGGCTCATGACGAAATCACTCTTACAAATGTGTTCATTACTAGCAATGGCAAAGTAGTGTGAAAGAGCAATGAAATTTTAGAAGATTGTTTCCGTCCATAAGCCACCTTTGAAAGGAGTCTTTCCTACAATTTTGACTTTAGTTCTTCAATACGGTTTCTGGCATTGTGCGCTCTGCTACGCTCGATTTAAGCTTATTAATATTGTTAAAGGCTCATTAAAATGACTTTGCTGGATAAAGTTCTAAGCTGTTTTGCTCAATTTTCTAAAAAGAGAAGGGGTATTTGTGCGAACATTGGACATGTGACAGCATGATTAAACACTAAACATGACTCTTTTTCTACACGCTCTATATTATTTAGAATAGCCACATGGCCATCTGCCGGGAAGGAGCTGTCTTTATTGTTTCCCTTCTTATTTGGCATTTAGGGTCGTTCAACCCCCCCCCCCGCCCCCCTCCCCCCACCCCGTCAACCCCAGTAATTTCATTGCTGGCCGTCCCAAGGCGGCATTTCTATTTTGGTTCTTTTTAGTTGTTGTATGTGTTGTTTTGGTACTTCTTGGTTGTTTTATGAGTTTCTTGTTGCCATATCTGTTATTAATGTATCTTTTTATGTTAAGGATAGCCCGGTGACCACCTACATGGGAAATGGCTGTTCGCCTAGCTGTTGCTCGTAATGTCTTTGGTGGCGTCTAATTTTTGGTTGTCTTTTCCCTCACGGTGTCTTGGGTGGGATCTGGAAATGAATTATGTTAGTTCCTGAGAATTTTCCTACTGACTTCTGGGTATGCTAGTCGATTGTATCGGTTCTTGATAATTTCCTTCTCATCTTGTGACATTAAATGTTGTGAAAGGTAAAGATCGAACAAGATGACAGAAAATAAGATAAAATTTAGTTAACAACAACATCTTGTATTCATGAAGGCATTGGTGAAGTGCCGACAAGTATAGAAAAGAGTTAGTGTTAAATAGATATGTATTCCCAATGCCTAATGGATAGGAATAATCAAATAAAACGAAAATCTGTTGATTGTTTGGTAAGCATATTTGATCATATGGAAGGGTCTGTCTCTTATTTCAGTATTCCATTTCGTTTGGTTGCGCACAAAATTTAGGCTCCCATGACCAAGGTCAAGGTCACAGTCAAAGGTCATAGGTTTGACCCTTACAAATCGTGTGTCTGCCATATTTCAAAAACCTCTGAAGTGAATTGAATCAAATTTCACAGAAAGGTAAACCATAATAAGAAGCCCACAAAGGTTAGGTTCCCACGTCCAAGGTCAAAGTCACAATCAAAGGTCATAGGTTTGACCCTTACAAATCGTGTGTCCACAATAACTCAAAAACCCCTGAAGTGAAGTGAATCAAATTTCACAGACAGGTAAACCATAATAAGAAGGTGTGTCACGCACAAAATTTAGGTTCCAACGACCAAGGTCAAGGTCACAATTAAAGGTCATAGGTTTGACCCTTTAAAAATGTGTTTCCACAATAACTCTAAAAACGCAGAAGTGAATTTAATCAAATTTCACAGAAAGGTATACCAAAATGAGAAGGTGTGTCGTACACAAAATTTAGGTTCCCATGACCAAAGTCAAGGTCATAATCAAAGGTCATAAGTTTGTCTTGTATGTCAGCAATAACTCAAAAACCCCTGAAATGAATTGAATTAATTTTTAAGAAAGGTAGATCAAAATGAGATGTGTCATGCACAAAATTTAGGTTCTTATCACCAAGGTCAAGGTCACAATCAAAGGTCATATGTTTGTCTCCTACACATCTTGTATCCAAGATATCTCAAAAACTGCTGATGCGAATTGAATCAAATTTTACAGACAGGTAAACCAAATTGAGAAGTTGTGTCATGCTCAAAATTTAGGTTCTCACAACCAAGGTCAAGGTCACAGTCAAAAGTCATAAGTTTGTCTCTTACAAATCTTGTGCCCAAGCTATCTCAAAAACTGCTGAAGCGAATTTAAGCAAATTTTATAGAAAGGTAAATTAAAATGGTAAGTTGTGTGATGCACAAAATTTAGGTTCCCATAACCAAGGTCAAGTCCACAGTCAAAGGACAGGGATCAAATACCAGGTGATAGGGGCCTTCGGGGGCATTTGTTACACACTGTAACATTTCTTATTTTTAATGTATGTAACTAAACACATACTGAACTAGCTAATACACATCGGTTAGACGGCAATCGAAACGCCTTAACAATCGATTAAGGCGGATAAAAAAACTGTTAGTAAAAGCGTTTTCGATTGCAAATTGGCGACAATTTGCAATCGAAAACTCTGTTTCTAATGGGGTTTGATCGGCGTTCGTCGACAGCATGAGCGTTTTCGATTGCCGCCTCTCTGGTGTGTAATACGCCAGTTAGCTTCTTCTTCTGTTGACGTTTCCACTGTTAAGTACATGTACATGTAATATAGAGATAACATAAACAGTTAGCCTTTATGAGGATTAGATCCTCGTTTTTGCAGTTCTACGAGCCTTTGAGAGTTGAAGTAACTAATGACCTGACTATGTTACAATCATGACAAGATAACAACCTAATGAATTCTAACACGTAATACGATATGATATAGAGCAGGTGATAAATCTGTTTTAATTTCGCTACAGTGAAGAACGGAGTATGTTAACAAATAGAAAAATTGCGTCGTTAGCTCTAGAACTGTAATTTAAACATGAAGTAGACTACTAGCTTAACAATCAATAGTAAACAAACTACATAAAGCCAATTTCCTTCTTTTTCATAGCTCATGCATTTGTTTCAACAAATATGTAAACGTGTGTGTTAGTGTGCGAGGGGGTATCATGGAGATATTTGACTTGATTGATGTTTAAACATTTAAATATCCTTTATTTAACAACTTATTGACAACAGAATAAGTTCGACCTGACCGAATGTTTGTGTAAAGTGGCAAGAGCTAAAATCCTCAAAATGCTTTGTATAGTGAAACAATAAACATGTATTATCATAATCACTCATTTTGGGTGTATCCATTACTGATATTTATTGGTCGTTTGATTGAAACCTACCAGAAAATGCAAAGTTATGCAATAAGTGAAGATCTATGCCAATAAATCAGAAATGCCCATTCGTCATACAGTTACATTGTTTTAACAATTTCATTGTACACTCATTAAATAAAAGGATAAAAGTTTTTAGAAATAACTAGGTTGTAAATTGTTGCATCGTTTTTGTCTGATAACGTGCATGTTTTATAGTCCTGTCGTTTGGGCTTCAGACTTTCATAAATCGTGATTGCTGTCATAAATCTGGCAACCAATTTCTGAAAGCGAAAGTAACGATGCTGTTTTGTCAGAATTCCTCCTAGATAAATCACAAGGTAGTTATTTGTCAGAAACAGGCTGTAATCAAATTAAATCAGAGTCAAGGGTCGACACAAAGTGGAAAATCTATAATTTAAGTTTCCAATTGAGGAAGAGATACCGAAGAATTTAAGGAAGAACTATTTTTGGCGTTAAGTTCTTTGCATATTACCCTGACTGAGAAAACACAATTCGCATTTTTTGAACCGCGACATGAGAAAACCGACAAAGTGTCATGTGCACCCACCGAAGGCTCAAATCAGCCTGGGCATCCACTTAGTCTGATCAGCATATTTACTGTATGCTTAAAGGGTAGCTAAGGGTCTAAGCTAGATCTATGCAGACATGGAAGACTCTGGTCAGACTGGGAGGATGCCCGGGCTAATTTGAGTCTTCAATGGGCGCACATGCCACTTTGTTGGTTTGTCGTGTTACGACTCATTCAGCGGCAGTTTTGAACATGACCATTGTAAATGAATGGCGACTACAAAACACGGCATTGGAGATTCGACACAGATATACGTTTAAAGGACAACTGGCTTTGGCTATAGAACAAAGAGCATCCAGTGTTTTGCATTATAACCAAGTGCGTTGCGTCATCTGTCACTCATTAATCCCACGCAAACTATCAAAGCGTCCGAAACAACCATGGCAACCATATCCCAAGAAATAGTAAGCTGATTTTGAATTTGTCAGTTTGACCTCATAAGACTACAATAATTGCTTGATTCAACAAAATCGTTACAATGGTAACCTGAATGTTAAAGAGCTACAACTTACCACCTGTGCGCTTAAAGGATAGCTAAGGGTCTAGGCTAGCTCTATGCGAAGAGCAAACACTCTGATCCCACTGAACGGATGTTCGGCTGATCTGAGTCTTCACTGGGCGCACATGCCACTTTGTTTTTATCGTGTCACAGCTCAGGATTCGTCCCCAGAACCTCCCTGGTTGCTCGGTAAAACCACAACAGCAACAACAATCTAACATGAAATAAGATTATTTATGTGTAGGGAATACACAAGATAAACAACTATTGGGGATAAGAATTTTTTTGGTTGGTTGATTTGATGCTTAACGTCCACGGTAAACAACTAAGGTCATGTCGGGACGGTCAGTTAACCTAACCACACTATTCCTGGGCAGGCTTAGACCTCCTAAGCGGTTAACCAGTACTAAGTGCACATACTTTCGCCAGTAACTGACAACTGCCCTTCTTGAATCAGCGGAAGGAGAAACGAAAGTATGTGGCCAGACCGGGATTCGAACCCAGGACCTCTGACTTACGAGTCAGGTGCCCTACCGATTGCGCTACCCGGCCCGGGGGATAAGAAACATAGGGATCGTGAATTATACGACCTTTTGAACGAACCAATCAGGAAAACAGCCTGTCGTTGGGATAGTCCTGATTGTGGCCAATAGATGGTGTATGGTGTTAATTTATCAATTGCGTTTATGAACGAATAAGTAGGGAATAAAATGAAATTTGAATCTTGCATACAGTATAAATTTCAGTACCTGTATTACGTATTTTTTTTAAATATTCAGAAAATTTCCTATACTGTAAATGCTTAAAAAGGAAATATGCAAACGGTGCAGACTCAGCAAACAGCGGTGTCCGATCAGCGTCTACGCTATTTGCATAACATTTACACCAATTTGTATAAGAATGACACAGAAAAAAGAAATAAAAATAAATACATCCCTAAATTGATTAATAGACTCGTCCGTGTATAAGGACAGCAGACTCCACTAGGCACAAATGGGTTAAAGAGATAAAGACAGACTCTTCGATTTAAATTGTAAAAAAATATAGAATTATTCTGCCTTATGCGTCCAAGATGGTACGAAAGGTGCCAACCAGACTATGATTGTCAAATAATCTGATCATGTCTATCCATTATGCGATAACACTTCGGTAATGGCTCGGCGCAGTTTGTTCCTGTAGATTTTAGATAAATAATGTCTTTAAGATAGACTCCAATAAAGCCATCGTTGCTTATATTTCAATATACTATGCCTTATTTTGTCATGCTGATCCATGAAACGTTTTATGTAACTGAATGTCAATGGAATGGGTATTTGCTGTCATCAACAATTCAACAGTATCTGTTGTCAAAATTATGTCACCGCAAACTGTGTAAGGGGAAAAATGTAAAGATAGGTATTTTTTCTTCGTTTGTCCGTCAGTCTGCCCACATCTTAGCCAAAGAAATGTATTTATTTTACATAACGGAATATTATAAATAGGGTTCCTACTCGATTTTCACCGTCTTTTAGTATACTCTTCGGGGATTCAAAAGAAAATTCTTTGTAAAACAAAAGTAAGTCCACTTTGGTGGCATGACAGGGGTTATAATCTATACGATTTGCCACTTCAAAAAGTAAATAAATAACTTGGCTCAAAATGTAAATGATTTTATTATCACAAAAATCTGGGCATAGATTAATCGATATGTTTTTGTTTTGTTTTCAGTTTCTTTATGCTATATGGGACTATAAATTCAATTTATAAATATGCTGTTGAACTACTGTTTGTCCATTTCTGTAATTTATCTTAAGAGTTAACGATTGGTATTAGAGAACAGGGGGAAGTATTTTTATAGCAAGCTGAGTGTAGCAAGGTTATGTTGCCAACTATGACAATATGCGCTTCAAAGAATATTAGAGTACACGGTAATAAACAATGAAGAGGAATAAATCTAGTTATTCTTTTAGCTTGTGGCATGTTTTTAACTGACTTTTTGTTAAACCCGTTTGCAGTAGGTCACATACAACTAATTCTAATGTCAATAAAAAGGATCGCATTGGCAAAAGCGTTAGTGCATTTATTCAAGTTCCAGTGTAAGCGTTACAAAAACTGCACATTGCACATTGAAACTTCTATTTCTATAAAAGATGCTGATACGAACCGCAGTTATGGATGGTGTCACCCAGGAACAGCCAAAATCACGAAGCACAGACTACATAATACATCAAACGAAGAAGAAACGTGAAACTATCAGATCTGCTCAATCCTCATGTCACTTATTCCAGAAATATTCTTAATAAAAATGTTATTCTTGAAAGACACAGAGTGCTGCAATCTTCTGTCGTAAATTTCTAACCTTAAACTTACTAATATATATTATATTAAAAGTTTATGTGAATTAGAATTTAGTCCCATCAACGTTGTCTTAATGTTTGGTGAAGGGTAGCTTTATGACCACCTGCCTCGAAAAAGAACTGTTCAGTTTGCTATCTGCTCATGTCGTCTTACTAGTCTAATCTTGATATCACAAAGTCATTCCAAAATACAGTTATCTCAAAGTTAATTTTCTGGTCCTAGAAAATTTTCTTTGAGACAGCAGTACTTTGAGATAATAGTCTCAGGATTGAAATGTAAATAAAAATAAGGAATGTGTCCAAAATATATTTTTATAGAATAAGGTATTTCGCGATATGCCAGTGTTCGAGATATCGAGAGTTGATTGTACCTGTGTTGGTGCTGCGTGTTACTAGTTCCCGTTTGATGTTGTGGTTGGGATGGACAATTCGGTTGTATAAGTTCCTGGTCATTTTCCTTTTTACACTACTTTTATGTAACAAACCTGAGTACTCAGTGCCAACGAAAGCCTGTAGTGCATCAGTACTCCTGTACATAGAATCATTACTTTTGAAATCTTTCCCAGAGCCTACTTCCCGATTATAACTTGGCTGGTCTGAGTCTTGGCCGTTCATTGTTACTTCCTATGCCATACTCCTAAAATGTATTTTAAATCTCGACACGACATTTACAAGAGACGCAATATGTTTGAAATTTGTTCTTAAACACCTGAACAAAAATTTACAAGGGTACTTGATTTATCTGTGTTCCATGATATATGAGCCTCTTCGTGTGATTTCCAACAATGTGGCATTGGTGACAAACAAAGGCTCTGATCAGACTGCACATAAGTGCAGTCTGATCAGAACATGTGATTGTCAAATCAGCTATCCATGGAAGTACCCAAAGCCATAGAGCCAACAGTGAGGTCTCTGATTACCATGTATAAATGAGAAGGATGATCTGAATATCACCTGACAAATTGCCATATTGTCGAAAGTCACATGGTGTGTCTCACATGGTAAGTAAGGAAGCAACCGATCTTTAGATTAGTTATTCACTGACAGTTTAATGGTATCGATTAAGCAAAAGCGGACATAAGTTTAAAATGAAATAAATTGCTTTGATTCAGTATGAAAATCGAATGTTTTATAAGGATTTGATTCATGAATGCTAAAGATGGTACTTCAACTCATATAAATAGCACCTCAGAGAGACTTAACATAAATATAAAGTTATGTACTGGGTGAATATCGATGCAACATTGAATCAATGTTGATACAGCCATGACTCAATGTGTGTGCTTACTGGTATAAAGCCATAAAGTTTAGTTGGCTGAGGCGGGAGCTTGGCCATTCCGGCTTCAACTGTTAGTTTATTTTTGCTTCAGTATCTCACGGGTGTTGTTTAACACTTCAGAGATCTCCAGGTGTCGCAATACCTTATTTCTGTCTGGTCCTTATCTTTGATTTATGAAATGTATCCCTGATATTTTTCTTTTTCTTTTTTTTCCCGGTAATGTTTCATCGATAGGTTAGAAAATTTTCATGCGGACCAAAAGCAAAATGAATGTTTCGAACCACTGCAGAAGCAGAGGGCGAAGGTTAGGGTCTACTCAAACAAGTTTATGTCCCCACTAATATAGTACTGACCGTTCCAAGGCGACACTCGTGTTGTGGTTTCTCAATGTCACGTGTTCTTGTGTCCGCTTGTCTGTGGTCATCTAGCAATATGGTTAACTGTATAGCTGCCCACTATGCTTTCTGTTTTGTTTTGTTATTTAAATTAGAAAATGGGTAAAAAAGTAGATGTAACCGTTGTTTTCAATTGGGGTAGCTGAATGGAAGAGCTGTTTATTCGGTTTACCGTACATGTATATACTTATTTTCTGTTTGGTTTTGAGGGAGGGATATTGGATCTGAATGTTATTAGTTCCTGATCATTGCTCATATTTTTACTCATCAACTCCAGACTAAATTAAAGAACAATAATGTACGCGTAACTGTACAAAACATGCTTAAAATATAAAGTTTAAAGTCTATATACGAAGCATCAATAGTACATGTAATAAAGTAATAAGTACTGTCGCAAATCTTTAAATCTCTTAGCAAAGGCACCTGCCTGTTAAATTGATATGTTTTCTAAACTGTCACAAAAATGTTTTTTTAACTTTTTTGTTTGCGGTCTGGGCTATCAATGATGTGTTTCACGAAACAGAATAAAGGTAAAACAATATGGTCTCTGTGCCTTTGTTTCGCTTTGATATTAATATGTAGGTATTTAGACCAACGTCGGAACCTAGGGTAAACATATGTGAGCAACTCAACATACCTGAGTCGCGACACGACAAAACCAACAAAGTGGTCTTATCAGAGTATTTGCTTTCCGAATGGAGCTTTCTTAGACCCTTAGCTACTTTTTAAGCACCATCAAAATCATCAGATTGAGTAGATGCCCGGGCTGATCTGAGTCTTAGCCGGGCGCATATGCCAGCCACTTTGTTGGTTCTGTCGGGTTGTGGCTCAATTATTTTTTTACTTTTGCTTTCTCCATTCTAAAATTGTGAACATCTCAAGAGGGGATGAGAAATGTGGACACTTTGATTACCGTCTTCTTGTGTATGAGAGTTTTTTTGTGGTGTCGCGTTTTACTACTCTTCTTCTCAGTGCCCAATGAGGGCTCCTACCTTTGATTGTGGCATGCCCTGGAGATACTTTCATTACTTTTTTCTATTTTTGTTACACCATGGATGTTTCTTCATTTTTATACCATGAGTCCCAAAGAAACTGTTAATCTAAATTCATGACTTGATGCCATAAGCCAGTCACGCCTATCAAACCAAAGTTAAAAAATAAGAAATCATATCAAGTCTGTCTGACCTACTGGCATTATAATATTATTGTCATTTGAAATGTTTTGTGATTTAGTATCCTACTGCAATGTCATCAAATTAATTAGATCCATAACCTGAAAATATAATGACAAAAATAATGAAAAATAGAACATCGTGACATGAACAAAATTTTGTCGAATGACAAATTACTATCATGGAGGGTGTGCAGATGTGTCCTGATTAAACAATCTTAAGAAAACTGTATTTTGTCGCTAAAAGTAGAGTGTGGAATAGATTGGCATCAGAAAACATGTAATGAAAATGACTAAAGAAGGGGAAACTTTATATGATTTCAGATTCCACATTTAACCCTGTTTTAAGAGGTCACTCAAGTAAATCATAAAATTTGCTGCATATGATATGCTACCCCTTAATATAGCCAGGATATATTAATGTGTCTATGATTGGACACCGACGCACATGGATCCAGTTAAATTAACGCATACACTCGTACGGGTGGTTTGATGTTGGGCGCCAGTGTTTGGCATATATTCGAGTTACCAGATTTTTTTTTCTCGGTTATAAGTTTGGCATGTGACAGTGACAGGTGTCATTATTGTCTGTCCAAGTGCACAGGATGCGGTTGAATCTCAATAATGTATAAATATGTTTGCGAAACATGTGGTTTTTAGTTTCTATCTAAATATGAGAAAGCAAATAATATTACCTCGTTAATGATTTGTTTAATTGCTCTCGTAGAGATTTGATTGTAATCAATTAGATCAATAATGTCGCAGGCGCTTCTTCAACACTTTTGAAAATACCGTAATTATCCTAAAAGTTGGAACGTGATCATTCAATTACCGTAATTACTCTAAAAATTGGCCGGGCTACTTTTACTTTCTTGAGATACCTCAAGTTTGCTGGGCCGCGTAGCGCAATCGGTAGGGCACCTTACTCATAAGTCAGAGGTCCTGGGTTCGAAACCCGGTCTGGCCACATACTTTCGTTTTTCCTTCCGGTGATTCAAGAAGGACAGTTGTCAGTTACTGGCGAAAGTATGTGCATTTAGTACTGATTAACCGCTTAGGAGGTCTAAGCCTGCCCAAGAATAGTGTGGTTATGTTAACTGACCGTTCCGACATGACCATAGCTGTTTACTGTGGACGTTTAGCATCAAATCAATCAATCATTCAAGTTTGCTGGCAAAATAAAAGTGTAGACTACACCAGACTGCTCCTGTGGAGCAGTCTGATGGCGTCTACACTATCTGTGATGGGGTCTACACTATCTGTTCTGTCACATCCTACTCCGGTCCTGATATTAAGCGTCATTACAGTAATCATTGACAATTAACATGTTAATTTTATTATCACTCAATAATTTCTCGCATTGCTCTCGTCCTTTGTTTGGATAACATCAAAATTGAGCCGTGACACGAGAAAACCAACAAAGTGGTTGTGCGCCCAGCGCAGACTCAGGTCAGACTGGGCATCCACCCAGTCTGATCAGAGTCTTCGCTGTCCGCATGAAGATGACTTAGGCCCTTAGCTACCCTTTAAGCGCCTAGGGAAGACTCTTATCAGACTGGGCTGATGCCCAGGCTGATCTGAGTCTGCGATGGGCGCACAACCACATTATTGGTTTTCTCGTGTCGCGGCTCATTTAATGTCGTTCAACCGATAGCTTACGCTCATCTAAGCTAACGCAAATTATCTTGTTGTTGCAGCTAGATTCCTTAGAGTAAAAAATCTAGGATTAAAGATTGCTTCAATTTAATTGCGATAAAAGGTAAAAAAATATCTGCAATAACACTGAGTTGTGTCGATTCTAAACAAAAATTAAACAATAAACCGAATAAACAAAGCTATTACTCTGCTGTTTGTATTGCATTAAGGCGAAAGGATGCACTTATTATTAGATGAAAATTAGAAATTTGATCAGGCATACAGTTGCAAATATTGAAAGAATACAGATACCGGTTATCTATTCTTTGTTTTATCTGCTACAACAGGTTTCTAGTTCTCGAACTGCCCATAAGCCCAACTTGCGGGCTTTCTTCTCTGAATGAAAAAGAATTACAAAAGCATTGGTTCAGCAAGTTATTTAACTGCTTAATATTCTAAGACAGTTTGAAAATAAGAGTTCTATTGAAGCCAGTGCTAGAGGGCGCGGGCTGTGTTGCACCATTATATTGCTGCTCATGCACAGACTGAATTAAAATCAGTAATAAATTAAATGTATGCCACATTCAAATCAAAATATTTAAGAATACCAAATGGGTGGTAGAAAGATTAGATCCATGGTATGCAGCAAACTTTGTTCTACGTAAACCTGCAATATCTGAAGTTTATGACAGCCAAAGTGTGAATAAAAAACAAGTGCCCTCAATAATTCTAGAAAATCACTGCCACTAATAAGCTACAATAAATGATCTAATCGTGACAAGACAAAAGAATAATGACTTCTCATGTTAAACTTTATTTGAAAGAAATTAGGCAATAAATCAGTTTTATTTCAATGCAATGAAATGAGCAAGTTAACAAGTGTTGTCATGAGCTGCGACAATATGTTAGGAAAAACATCATAGATTACATGTTGTTAAATGCATTGCAAATCAATGGTTTGCAGTGGAGACTGTTGTTTGAAGTACGTGCTAACGCTGTTTTGGTTTTAGATATATGTGCAAACGCTTCTTTCAAGTGAATGAGTGAGTGAACTCGGGTTTAACGTCCCACCAACAACTAGGTCATACGGAGACGGGACCTCGGTGTACAATCTCATCCAAAAGACCGGAGAAGCAGGGGATCGATCTTGCGGCCCCTGTATTGGTAGTCCAGCACGTTATCCACTACACTACGGCCGCTCTCGCTTCTTTTAAAGCTGAACTATGTGGATGGTGCCGAAATAGGGGAAAAACGATGCAGTATTATTGATGATTATAAAAAGAGATAAATCTTGGACTAGCAGCAAGCAACAATCGGCAGTCATGACTTTCAATCCGTTCCTTGCTGCTCAAAGGTCGACCAGTTTGCACTCTTAAGGCCAATGATCTGATTGGGCCCATATTTCGCGCCCAGTACTCTTACTATGCAATAATTCTTTCTTGGTAATAAAAATGTACGCAGTGTAAATTTATAACCAAACATAGGTATTACAGAAAACATTAAATCAGTCAGTTTAGGTATAAAACACATAATTTTGGACATCTAATCTTGAATTTACCCATCATACTCCATCCAACTTTGACTAAATTTACGAATTTGATAGCACTTGCGGATTTAAAATGTGCAAGTACATCCTGCAACAAAGTTCAAATTTTGCATTCAAAAATTTGATATGGAAAATGTGCCATGAAAATAGTTAAATGTGTTAGAATCGGGGCTCTGTGTTTGCTTTTTTCTTTATTAGTTTATTACCCACCTTGAAATTTTGGGACAATTCTCTAGCTGCATCAGCATACAGTTGTCCACATCTCCGCTCACAGACAACAGACAGACACATATATTTAGCCAGGACACAAGGGATCATGAAATACGTTTTTTATCTGATCTGTTGATTTCTGTTTGTTTCACGTCTCTGTAAAAGTGATATGCCTTTCACAGTGCACATTCAGTGAGCAGTGATATCGCAATGAATTGAAGTTCAAAAAAGCCTGTTATTATATACCTAAAAAGATTCCAATTCACTTTATATTGGAGTAACCGTGCAAAATTTTTTGCATAATGCACGGAGTCAAGTGCATATTGCACGGAGTTAAGGAGTCACGTTAACCAGAACCATTTTTGTTTTGAGAGGATAAAAGTGTGGCAGCCATTTTGTTTTCGACTGCAATCAAAAACCTAGTGAAATGATGACACTACTGTCGGTTTCGCTGTATAAATTGCATATAAGACCATTAAATATGATTTACCTTTGACCTGTCAATCTTTTACGGCATAGTCTGGGAATAATAATTGAGAATTTCCTAAGATTTGCAGAGAGACGAACTGGAAAATAGCGCCCACTTGTTAACGTCATGGGAATAATAATTGAGAATTTCCTAAGATTTGCAGAGAGACGAACTGGAAAATAGCGCCCACTTGTTAACGTCATGGGAATAATAATTGAGAATTTCCTAAGATTTGCAGAGAGACGAACTGGAAAATAGCGCCCACTTGTTAACGTCAAAGTTTGTTTACTGACGTCACGTTCGATTCTATAACGTCATATTCATTTTCGCGCCGTCTGGCGTGGCTTTTAGCACCGAACATCACAATGATATTCCAAATTTTAAGAAATTGTGGCTTGATATGCCGATAATTATTTTGATTTCTTATGTAGACTACACTGCTGAAACTAGCTGATTTAATATAAAGGTATATAATAAAAAGGTTATTGGGAAATATTCGGCACTCGTTCAT
Source organism: Ctena decussata (assembly GCA_963989385.1). Taxonomy (NCBI): domain Eukaryota; kingdom Metazoa; phylum Mollusca; class Bivalvia; order Lucinida; family Lucinidae; genus Ctena; species Ctena decussata. Next base: position 46,286,552 of record OZ022510.1, read on the forward strand.
ATGGCGGAGACGTACTCGCAAGCTCGTGCGTCTTTCGTCATATGAACTCGTGCCGAATATTTCCCGATATAAATTCAATAACCTATAATTATCAAATGCTTTTACGTAAAAGCTGTTGTTACTGTGTCATATTCATGCGAAGAAAGGACACTTTTCTTGCACTTTTCTTCAAAATTATTGAAAGAAAACAGGCATGTCAGAAATCATGTTATTCTGAATGTACATGTACGTGTATAGAAGAAACATGTCCCCATTAACTAAGACGATGGATTATAGAAACTACGCAACCTGAAGTGAATTTAAAAGGGGACAAAACAGTCCTCACGTTTACCATAACAGGTCCTTTAATTACTATTTATATGATCACAAATATATTTGGGGTTGTCCAGTCGGGCGACGGTGCTGGGTAACTTTCAGTGCCTGGGCGTCCTGCTAATTTGCATAATAGTATGATCGGTTTTGCTTGCGGCAGGTGCAGAATGGGGGTTAATTGGATTCTTTTACTCTCGTCTATCCAATCTTCCTTTTCTCTCCCCTTCACTTTAGGAGACAGCGCGACATAGACAGAAAACACCGTCTCAAAGGGCCGTTAAACCCAATACAACCAACATCCAACAAATATATTATCAAAACATTGAGGCACATTTAATATCTGAAATATCCTTTTTTTCCAAAATATAGTGTGTTTATATATAGAGAGAATCCTACCAGCCTAATATAATTGAGAAACCGTTCATTATCGACAAGACCCTGTCTTTTTGCATCTTTTGTCTGTTTTATTGTCCTGGCTTTATGCTCTCAGACTCTCGTAAATCGCATTTCGTATAATAAATAATAAAATCTAATACCTTAATGTGCATTTTACGATGCGGTTTTCCAGGATTCTCCAACATAAAACAAAAACTAGTTATTTGTCAGATAAAGTATGTAATCAAATTATATCAGTCAGTACTTCCACAGAAATCTGAATATGCATGAGCAAACTTTTTTATAGTCAGTATAACTGAACATCGTAATTGCGTATTTTGCATTACGGTGACTAAATTTCTTTTATAAAGTTCATAAATTTCGTTTAAATTTTCATGACTAATTTTCGTTCCCACACTCTGTAAACATTCATACTTTTCTTTTCATTCTGTATGCATTCGAAACTAAATTGTTTAGCTTTCAGTCATCGAGTGCAATTTATTTCAAAGAAAATGTTTAAAGATGGGGTCGGCTGAAATAGCGTTTGATTCCAAGATGTGTTTCTTCCAGGATACATGTTTTTAACACAGGTCTTACACTTATAATGAATGCATGAAAAGAAACTTGCTTTAACAGCACATACCATTGCTGTATTTATAGCATTTGTGATAATATTTCCAAGATTATGTATATGAAGTAAAACTATGTCTGTTGTCAATACATGTATATTCAAATTGAGAAGACATATTTTTAACTCAAGTCAGAATTTTTTATTTATACGTATATAACAGCCAGATTCTGGAAATGGACCATAATGCATGCAAAGTTTTAATGCTACGGATTTTAATGTCTGTATTTTCTTCTTCTAAATGCCGTCTTAATACGTTTTTTTGGCTTGCCGTTTCGGCGGCAAGCCAGTATTCAAGTGGTTTAGTGATACCGAGTTATTTTCGGAAGAAACGATACGTCACACTTAGTCGGAAAATACCTGGAGAGTGTGTACTGCGGTGCTTATATATAGCAATAGCGCAAAGCATTAGCTTTTCCAAAAATCATGCAGCGGCGTCGCGAAAAATAGGCCTTAGGGCATCGCATAATCTGACTGGTCAGAGCAGCCGGCACACTGTCCAGCGTCGGTGCCTTCATGGGATCTGATCAGTCTTTTTCGGCATAAATATTCTTCATGATGATCCATGATGCAGACATCTTTCATGCTGAGGATAGACTGATAAGACTGCGCTTATGCCGTAGTGGGCTGATATGTGTATCTGTAAAAACTGAAAGAGCAGAGTTCCAATTTATTGTTTAGATTTAGAAATAAGCGCTTTTGACGATTTTCTTCTCTTATCACATTAACTGAAAAAATGTATTCCATCTATCTAGAGTTTATAGTCTAAAGTCTCATTTTGGTGTACAACATCACAGTACATACATGTTTATATACAGACATATAAAAATACACCAAACCATTTTGTACAGAATTATAAGACACTATGTAAATCATGCATTACATATAGATTTATCTTATCATCGCGGATAAAGGCTCCACAGAGGTAAAAAAAAATAGTAATAATAAAAAGATACAGCGAACATTGAATATTTTTTTCCAATTACGTGGCACTGCATCCATGGTGCCAGAGTACAATCACTTCCTAAAAACTACACACTGCAATCAATGGTTTCCCCCTCCTCAGCCACACGGCGCATGAATTTACCAAAAGCGGCACAGTCAGGTACAGAGAAACATGTGGCGGAAACCAATGTCCAAACAGAATGCCCCCCTGCACCGACTTTGTGCACCGTAATACATGCTCCGTGAGGATGAAAATGGGAAACACTTTGGAAAAAAGTAAAGTCTACTATGTGGGATAAAAATCAGACAGTTAAACGAATAAATATTCTGGAAGTAAACAGAATTTCCGCCGTGTGCATCCAAGATACGCATTACAATAAATGTGTGGCTTAATTGCTTGTATGTAGAACTGACCGTGTTATGTATGTCAAAGTCGGTAATGTCGGAGAGTACTTAACGCTTACGCATTGCAGCAGGCCTTTCCATGGCGCAAAGCGATATATTATGTACACATTTTTAGCATCTGATAAATTTCCCTTTGGCCATCAACATGTTCATGAATAGCCTGAACAATGATACAGAAAAAGGGAACAATTCAGAGTTGTTAACATTTGAAACTCGGAATTGTTAAAATTTGAAACTGTTAGGGATTCATTGACAGCTTTATGACAAGGGAGGGGTTGGTTGGTTGGTGCGATGATGCTGGGTATAACTTCCAGTGCCGGGGCGTCCTACTTATTTGGATTATAGTAGAACAAGGGCCTACTGTGCTTGCGGTAGGTGCGGGTTGGGGTGTGTGGACATTTTTCTTACTTTTATAACACTCTCTAATGTTGTCTTTTTAGTTCAGCTATACAAATGTACAGAGAAATATTTACACTCAACGACGATTTCCTTAGATGAACCTATACTGGGCTGACGATGTTCATACATCCACGAACAACACACATTCATGCAATCTTACGCGTAAGCAACGTCACGAATAGTTCAAATAGATGATTGGCCGACATAACGATTGATATACGTCATGTCATAGTGACGGCTGCTGTACTTCATTACCAAACACGTAACTATTATTCGTCCTAATTAGTCAGAACTTCACGAATGAGTAAACAAAATTTATGTAAAAACATAGCATAAATATAAAAGATAAATTCCATTTGTCGGGAGTTCATGAAAATACGAACGTAATAGGTTCCGTGCTTTGTTGTTCTCAAATGGTTTAAAGCAAGTTATTGTCAAAACAATAACAGCATGCATTTTCTTCTCAGAGTGTCAAAGTTTGTTCCAGTCACTGCCACTGATGCCACTTAAACCAAAAATAAACTTCAGTAAATATTAATTTATTTCTTCTTTTGATGCCAAGTTCAGATGTGCCAAGATTCCATAGACATGAGTTTGAAACAGTCTTTCCTGAAATTTTGATTCAGACTGAATCTAAATGTGACTCAACATCCGTAAAAAAAAAGACTTGAAATAGGTCCATATAGTTATTTAACTTGAGGCATGCCTAAAACGGCCGGCCAAAACGTTGGAAAACTGTTTTTTTTTGTTGTTGTTATTGTGTGTGTGTGTGTGTGTTTGTGTGTGTGTGTGTGTGTGTGTGTGTGTGTGTGTGTGTGTGTGTGTTCAATTTGTTTTTCAAATAAATTCTACACTTGTTTTTACCTTACACCCGTGGATAATGCCACTATTCAAGAAGTTAGAAATTAAATACTTTGCTAAATAAAAGTAAGCAACAGAAAGTGCACTAACAATCGGGTTCACTTCAATAACAACTCATGAAAATTTCACTGTTTTAGCTGTGCAAGCCCTCCTTTTAAAAGAAAATTTTATCCCTACTAGTCTTATCTTAAATTCAATTTAGGTGTAGATAAAATTGTTATCAGTTCAGTTACATTCCTTCTTATTTACCGTTCTTTTTCCAAGTATCGGACGTCTGAAATCATTTTTGCAACATATTGTTCCTTTTAACTTTTATGACCTCTATGAGGGGCTATTTTATGAACTTGTAACAGTGAACGATCTGATCGAAAGTTTTATCAAAGCAGTTTGAATTATGAGTACGCTGATTGTGCAAAAATTTTGTTTGAAATTTAAGGGACAGACCATATGAGTCTATCATGAAATAAACTTTCCCAGCCATGTTCAATAAACCCCTGATCAATATCATTACGGAATGATACAGCTCACAAATTAATTGTCTGACTTGCTTTTCACAAATCTGTTATTTTTTCATTTCCTGATGTTGAATGGCAAGAATTGAAAACATGGGTAAATCGTCTTTGCTGTTCGCCTGATTTCAAATTTCATGAAATGAAAAGCAAGACTGGACTGATGTTTTGTCTGCATATTTGAGTTTATACACTTACATGTGTTTCGCATGACAAGTCACTGAGACTCAATAATCGAATAAGGATTTATGTTATTCTGTCAGAGTGAATTTATATACTAACATATCGTAACATATACATACACACACAGGTACATACGTGAACCATCCACTGACTTCAGTATTCACCTGTTGGTATATAAAGGTCATGAAATTGTTATGGATTATTGTTTTAGGTTTATGTTAGAATTAGGAACGAAGTAAATGTCTGTTTTCAATAAAAAAAGGGAAACCTAATCAAGAATGAGATAAAGACTTTCCCGATATATCTTAAAGTTTAAAATAAACCATTCTTTATTTTGCGACAAAATCACCTATCAACTGAGAGGATTTTTTATACAAGAGGGAGAGACCGCAAGACCCTTTTCTGAGGCTTGTTATTGGGCTTATTTATAATTAAAAAGAGTTCCTTTAAGAGCAGAGAATATATTCAGAAGACAGTAAATGGGACAGACTATGTAGTTTTGGCTGACAAAGCCTCATCAGTGACCCTGACAATATATGGTGACGAAACCAGAGAAAAGCATACTGAAATTTCTTAATTTGAATTGTGAAAAGGCAGAAAGCAAGCATTTGATCTGTGACAGAAGAATTGTCTGATTTGTACCTGAAACTTGGTAAAATCTGTGATTCCAGATTACTCACTATAAATTTCTTTCATTTGTGATCAGACCCCTCTAGACGCCCCGCATACAATAGTGCTTCGACGTAAGGGAGACGCCATGTTTTTACCTAAACATATCGTTGTATACTTTGTTCAGCTACTATCATATTGTGGGACTAAGCTGAATATTGAGTTATTTTCATTTTGAATATCAATGTCCATACAATGTTTATGAAAAATTTTGTCATTCATTTGGCTGATTTATTAAAAGCCCATCGATAGAACAACTTATGCACAAATACAAACAATGCTTTATACATCAATAACTTATCGTTCTGTTTGTGAAGCGTTTGATCAAGGACTGCGAACGTTTAAATAGTCGAGTCAAATCCCGCCGGTGATTAGTATTTAAGACATCGAAATCCGTCTGTTTCGATCTTTGTGGCGCTAGTTGTCTAGCATTGTATTGTATTATATAAATTCTGCCTTTTAAGCACACCTCTTCTAAACGTTTTATATTGTCAAAGAGCAAACCAAATTCAAGTTTGTTTGCCCACTACACTCAGCCATATCAGAGGCATTTCGACAAAACAAATGAGCCGCGACTCGAGAAAACCAACAATGTGGCATTTGCCCAGTCTGATCAGAATCTTCACTAAGCGCTTAAAGGGTAGCTAAGGGTCTAAGCTACCTTCATGCGGACAGCGAAGACTCTGATCAGACTGGGCGGATGCCCAGGTTGATCTGAGTCTGCGCTGGGCGCACAACCACATTGTTGATTTTCTTGTGTCGCGGCTCAAATGGAATGACAAACGGTGTAAATCCAGATAAGAATCCTCATGCTGCACGTGTCGTGTCTTACCTATGCAGATCGGGAGAGGAATGGGCTCCGTAAGCCCGAATTTAGCAAATTAAAAAACAACAACAACAAAAAAGAAAACACGCTGCCATGGATATGCGTCTAATGATACATGCTGGAAACCATTTTGAACGGACTTAAACCCCAAGCTGAAGACATGATCGCCGACGACTCGCCTTGATGCAGAGCCGGAATGAGCACCATAGAACAGCTCGTCAACCTCAGAATCCTATGTGAGATGTACCGTTTTAACATCAGCAAAATCTGTATAATGTCTTCATATATTTAAAGAAACACGTTGACAGGGTATGGCGTGCATCCATGCAGAAGTATTGTGTCAATGGTATTTCAGTTCACGTCACCGAGCACCTCAACTACAAGGCTACAAGTGCAGTCCAGACGCATTGGTATGGCAGCATGGGAGAATGGTTCAGAGCAATAGTTGGAAATAAGCAAGGATACATTGTCTCACCCACCCTGTTCAACAATTTTCGCGATTGGTTCATATCTCCTGCTGAGGAAGAACATGAGGGAAGGGCTAGTATAGGCGACAGAAATATTATCGATCTGCGGTTTGCCGATAACATTGACGCTCTTGCTAAGGAGAAGCAGGATTTAGAAGCCCTTGTTGAAAGTCTCGCCTAAGCCTGCACAAGGTATAAATGGTGATAAGTGTTGGAAAGCAGTAACACCGATCACAGACAAAAGTTGCCACGCAATGTCCCTCGGAAACAGATTTGAGCCGCGACACGAGAAAACCAACAAAGTGGTTGTGCGCCCAGCACAGACTCAGATCAGCCTGGGCATCCACTCAATCTGATCAGACTCTTTGCTAAGAGCACAAAGGGTAGCGAAGGGTCTAAGCTACCTCCATGCGGATAGCGAAGACTCTGATCAGACTGGGCGGATGCCCAAGCTGATCTGAGTCTGCGCTGGGCGCACAACCACATTGTTGGTTTTCTCATGTTGCGGCTCATTTAGGATTTAGCATTTCGTCTGAGACAGATTAAACTGTTGTAAAAGTGTATGTATACTTTATGTTTTTTTCGCATATTGTACAAAGGAAACAACGACTGTGGCTTTCTGTTTTATTCCTGGATTACGTAATCCCTCCAAAGTGGGTTCTTCTTTTACTCTTAGAAGAAAGAATTTGCTCAAATCTGGGGCCGTATTCATAAAACGACTTATGTCGTTGCTATGCTGTTGCTAAGGCTGAATTTCTATAAAGGAGATTCCCTACAACTATGAAATTTGGTCTGGAGGAACAGTCTTTGTAAGACTGTTCCTCCAGACCAAATTTTATAGTTGTAGGGAATCTCCAACATAGAAATTTACCCTTAGCAACAGCATAGCAACGACTTAAGTGGCTTTATGAATACGGCCCCTGTTCATTTATTTTGAAAAGTCGAGTGAAATTAAAAATGACAGAGTTGATTCCACTTGAAGTGTACTTATTGCGTGTTATAAGCTGTATTTCTATATGAGCCGCGACACGAGAAAACCAACAATGTGGTTGTGCGCCCTGCACAGACTCAGATCAGCCTGGGCATCCGGCCAGTCTAGGCAGACTCTTCGCTAAGTGCCTAAAAGGTAGCTAAGGGACTGAGCTAGCTCTATGTGGACAGCGAAGACTCTGATCAGACTGGGCGGATGCCCAGGCTGATCTGAGTCTGCGCTGGGCGCACGACCACATTGTTGGTTTTCTCGTGTCGCGGCTCAATTATGAAGTTATAGTTTGAATTGTTCCAAAACATTAGTTATTTACTAACTTGATAAAGCCTGGTCAGAAGATTTATTATTTTAATCAACTTCTTTACAGGTATAGGAACGGCCATACTTTTGCTGTAGAAGAGGCTATTTGGCTCTAATTACCCCATGGGGTGATAATAGTTCTGAAGTGGCAATAAAACCACCAGGGTCTTAATCACTTGCTGACCACAAATTACACAACCTAGTAATCTGCTGATAATGTCTACACAATCAGAACAGATTGTATAAACTATAATGTTAGTAAGTGAAAGAGGTACTAGTTTAGGTTGATAAAAAGGAAAAACAATATTCATTAATATTGTTATATTTATTTGTCATATGGCTGTAAAACTTCAATAGCAGTTGACTAACTAGACACCTGATCACCTGTATGTCAGCTGTGTCTCTGTAGATCAGGCTGCACACACATGCTGATATGCAAGACAGATTTTGAAAACTGTAGATAAGCAGACTTTATTGATATCCATAATTCGAATTACGTATATCCATAGCTCGATAAACTGATATCTACAATTACTTACGGATATGCATATTTATTTATTGATATCCAAACTTCGGATTATGGATATCTTCAGTATTTTCTCATTAACTCTTCCTAAAGCTGGCATTTTGAACCCTAAAATTCTTTCTCACCAAACAAAACTAGTGTGTTAAGATTATCAGAATAACAGGTCATAACAACACAGGCAGAGAAAATAAGCAATTAAGAAGGGGCCAGTAGCAATCCCCTGCTGTTTTATGGTTCCAGCTGCATCTAGAGACTAATTGACTGCAAGTTTAATGATGAATCAAATTGAGCTATTCTACTATGGCCGTTCCTATACCTGTTTAAATGAGGTTGATGAAAAAAAAATCAAACGAAGACATATTAAATCATTTTTGATAAATCAACCCGATATACAAGAAAGAAGTTTAATGAAAAATATTAACATCAGTAAATTGTCTTTTTTGTAAAGTAATTTAAACAGAGATTAAAACAGTAACCTATTCAGCCAGAACTTATATTGTTATTTTAAACCATTTTCTATTTTTAATTCAATAATATTATTTACTTGGTCTGCAAGAATTGCTTATTTTTTGACATTATTGCTTAAATTCGATATGGCTTCATACATTGTCGTCATTAAATTATCCAGAGTGAAGTCAATTTAAAACAGAGGTTCATATTATTGTTTATATTTAGAAACTGTTGGATCATGTGACAAGTTTTGACCTCTGCAGATATCCGGGAAGTTTTAAATCAAAGACCATATATCAGCCTCGTCATGTGACTTCCAACAATATGGCAGTTTTGTCATGTGATATTCAGCTCATCCTTCTCGTCAGAGACCTAGCTGTTGGCTCTATGGCTTGGGTCATTTCCATAGATGGCTGATGTGACAAGCGAAGGCTCTATTCAGACTGCACTTATGTGCAGTCCGAACAGAGCCTTTGCTTGTCACTGATGCCACATTGTTGAATATCACATGATGTGGCTCATTTTTTCAATGGTACCAATAGGAAGAGCCTTCGAAATAAACTTATAACTACACATGCTAATGTCTTTGGCATAGGTCGTTTAACTTCGTCCTAAAATACCTGTCTTTAGCCTGTGGTCTTTATTTGCTCAGTCCAACTTCCATAAGGGCACAGCTGTGTTAGAGAATGTGTAGTTTGCCCAGACATCCATAGACCCTGTAAATTTTTATATAAACGGAATAAGCATATGCATATGATCTGATACGCTGGACAGGATTCATTGATTGATTGATTGTTTTGGGTTTAACGACTCTTTGAGACAGTATTTCAGTCTATATCGGGCCGTCTTCCAAAGAGAGGGAGAAATAAAAGAGAAATGATAGACGAGAGAAAAAATTTCCAAACAACCCCCACCCGCACCTTTTGCAGGCACAGTAGGCCCTTGCCATACTTTTATCCAAATCAGTAGGACGCCCCGGCACTGGAAGCTATACCCAACGCCATCGCACCAACTAACCACCCCTCGCTGGACAGGAACATCCAAAATTTGCATATGTTCGCAGGCGAAATTGTGACTGCCTCAGATTACAATAAACATTTCTCAGGTTTCCTTATTAGATTTAATTGGGTTTTATATGATTTTGCTCATAGAATACTGATTAAATAACTTTTTGCTTAATCCTATACATTTATCATTACATATGAGCCGCGACACGACAAAACTACGACGTGGTTATGCGCCCTGGGAACTCAGATCAGTCTGGGCATCCGTCCAATCCGATCAGACTCTTCGCTAAGCACTTAAAGGGTAGCTCAGGGTCTAAGCTACCTCCATGCGGACAGCGAAGACTCTAATCAGACTGGGCGGATGCCCAGGCTGATCTGAGTCTGCGCTGGACGCACAACCAGATTGTTGGTTTTGTCGTATCGCGGCTCATATCTACTATGTTACCTACGTGTAACTTCATGGATTTTAAACTAAAATTCTAGCTTTTATTCATGTACTCCTTGGTAAAGTTACTGCAATCTTAAGACCAGACTGGCTAAAGACGCTCCGCGTTAGTCTTTGCAACCTGCCGTTTAACATAAAATTACTTAGAGAAGTATAGATGCATAAAATTGTGAAATATATAAAGCACCATCGAGAAAATTTTGTTCGCAGATCGTTTTAAGAAAAACTAGAGTGCAGATCTATAAAATGTCAGGTCTGATGATTGTCTATATCTTTGTTTGCAATGGGAAATAGCCAACGATCACGTCAAATACCAGGAGACTGTTCTGTTAGTATGTGACTAGGACTTGCAACAGATAAATGCTTTATGTTATGCCACTGAATTGAGCAGACGACAACTTGGTGGCAGACGATCTTCCAAGCCGATAAAACGTGATTTGACCCTTGCGAGAACGTCTGCTTCACAGTCAAAATCAAAAATAAGCCGTGACGCGAGAAAGCCAACAAAGTGGTTGTGCACCCAGCACATACTCAGATCAGCCTGGGCATCCGCCCAGTCTGACCAGACTCTTCGCTAAGCGCTTAAAGGGCAGCTAAGGGTCTTAGCGGGTCTTAGCTACCTCCATGCGGATAGCGAAGAGTCAGATCAGAATGGGTGGATGCCCAACCTGATCTGAATCTGCGCTGGGCGCGCAACCACTTCGTTTGTTTTCTCGTGTCGCGGCTTAAATATCGATGCGCAAATAGCTGCAATGTATCAATTTCCTCCAGTTAGGTAGCCAATAATACCCCACGTTCTCTTTTCTGTGACGCTCCATGCTAGTATTAATCTCTGATGCTGTCTAGCCTGCAAGGTGCCAAAAAATCGGTTTAACTTATGAACATCTACATGCGGCTATACTTGCGATTATTTACGCTAGTGTATTTCTTGATTATTGGTAGACAAAATTAGTGTGATGTATTAATTCGGTGAAAACTGAGTATCAACATCTACGCAATGTTTTGCTAGCATGACAAGAAACTGCAGCAAAATTGCATGAACAATTCTTTATGCTTTTGCAAATTTATAATAAAAGTAATTCCCTCCTCTTGTCATATGCATCTGAAATAATTACCTGAGCTTCTGTGTTTCAAAAATGGTGTACAAACTTCATCTGCTCCTAATCAGTAACAATGTAAGTTGTCACTAGTTAATATACAGAACTTCAGAATATTTCCATGGCCAAAGTAAAAATCATGTCTGATCTTGTTACATGTACGTTTGATATTTCGCATAGGATTTCCATCAAATATTAAATTATGCATTTGACAAGGTCTCATTTTGGCATCCCTTGTGAGATGTTGCCATTTTAAACTTAGTGTCACCACCAACGCCTGAGCAGCAGTGAACCATTTATAGTAATAGCGATAAATAGAGGATCTTACATGAGTGCTCATGTATTATTGAATTTATTAAACGAGTTGGGGAAAAGATAAGATGCGAGGCTAAGCCGAGCATCTTATCGTTTTCACCAACGAGTTTAATAAATTCAATAATACAGGAGCACGAATGCAAGATTCTATTTATCATATGACACTAAAATCGCATTTTATTAGCAAATATTCCACTAAAATGTCACGATTTTGCCATTAGAAAACGCGACGTTTTATGGACGTCAGTGCATAACGTTACGACGTAATTTGCATATTTAATCCACTAGTGGATTATCGTTTTTAATGCATGACTTTATTACACTCTCAGATGCGACGTCATATGATAAATCCTGATACACCTGAACCAACTGATACAACAAAAATGTAATTATCCTGTACTTTGTACAGACCTGCTTGGGGATACCAGAAAGTTCATTTTCCGATCCAACTGCTCCTTAAGAGCAGTCTGATCTGGATATACACTGTTTTGTCAGACTCTGTCGTTCCAATATTTGGAATCAATACTTGTCAAAGTCTCAATAAAGTTTTCCTTAGAGATTTGGACAATTTTTATGCCCATCAAAGTCACAACATGTGACAGCAAACCGTTTGACAAACTGTATACACATGAATATTGTTTGTTTGAACACCGTTGTGTTTCGAAAGTGTATACTAATGAATATTCACTATAGGATTGCTGTCAGCACTCATGTTTAAGGTGGTGATTATCACTGATTTGGGACAGAAACAAAAATCTGCATAAAATGCTGAAAATACAACAGATTTCCCGAAACTTAGCAGATGCCTTCATGATGTTGTTCTCACAATTCAGAATCCCAAAATGCAGGACCTGTTGATGTTTAAAGGATTTATATAAGAAAAGATCAAAGGGTAATTTTGTGCGAATAAATCTAAAAGAATGACCATCATTATTGAGAATGTAACTAGGTCTGAACATAAATTAATGCATTATCAATAGCGTCCTAGCAATTATTTTTTCTATTTTTTTTTTTTGCACGCTATCAGGTTGCGCAGATAAAAAAAACGGTGTGGCCTGTGTCCAAACATTTGTCTAAAATACACAGTATAGTCTATTTTCAAGGTCGAATAATTTCAATAACACACCTGTAATGGTCATTGTAATGTATTATTTATACTGTGAGTATGATATAGGTATAACTGACCTACCAGTATTTCATGAATGCAATAAGTATACATGCACTATATCATGATCAGAAATTTGAGAAAAAGCTACTGTTTTTATCTGGACTACCTTACAATTTGAGAAAGAGTTGAAACAAATAATTGCTAGGACGCTCTTTTTAACTCATCAAAGTATCTTCAGAGCTAAGTACATTTTCAAGAACAGATTTTATTTTTCAGATTTCTGCGCAGAAAATTAACCTTTGATCTTTCCATATAACACTTTTTTAAACAGCATGTCCCTATATTTTGTATTTCAAACTGTAGAGAACAACAAACATAAGAAATCTGCTATCTTTCAGGAAGATACGGTAACTTTTCATAGTTTTATTCAGATTTTTGTATATACCACAAATCACCACCTTAAAGTGAACCACATGTTATATAAAATTTTCATTCTTACGCACATTCTTTTCTATTGTTTTTCTTTCTTTCTTTTCTTTCTTTTTCTGTCTGTCTGTCTTTCATTCTCACGTTTTACCTAACAAATTCAAATTCGACCGTTACTATCATGTCGCTGGTTAATAAGCTTAGTAGTTCAACAGAATCTAGAACTTCGGCATTCAGCAATAAAAAGTGCGAATTTTCTTAGTAATTTCTGCGATTAAATTTTTATGTATTTTTAATCGTCCTAAATTACTAGCAAGAGTTGCCAATTGATACCACAGCAAATGTGGTTCAGGGAATGTGTGAATATGTTAAACTTAAATCACTCTGAGCAGTCATTCTAGATTTTCCACAGTGTTGGTAAATCTCAGTATTGATTCATACGGAGATCGCTGATGAGATCGATCAGACTGCCCGATACGCTTAGAGTTTTGGCTGGTTGCAAATGCTACAACGTACCTTTTCATGTAAATGGGCCAGAAGCTCACATTTTTGTGTGATTATGTGTTTAAGCTTGAAATTGGTCAACTTTGTACTTTCAGTATATATTGGGACAAATGAACCATTCGTTTACAGTGAATGGCAACATTTCCATGTTTTCCCGCCATTTTTTGTAAAAAAAAAAAGCGGAACAACTTTTGTGTCTTCCTGCTTGCTTCCGTGGACTACGTTGCAATTCCAAAATAGGGGTTTCTGTTACATAAAACAATTTGCACCTCCGGGAGGTTTTTTTTTCCTTTAAATCCAAAGAGAAAGGGGAAAATAAAATTAACAGAGTTTGTTCTCCTAAAAGTGTACCAAATCACCTTAACAGACAATAACTTGAGCCACATCATGTGTCTTCCAACAATGTGGCCATTTTGTCATGTGATGTCTCATTTATATTGGGTAAACAGAGACCTCACTAGTAGCTTATGGTTTTGGTTACTTCAACAGATGGCTAATGTGACAAGCAAAGGGTCTTATGTGCAACCTGATCAAAATTCAGAGCCTTTGCTTGTCACCAATGCCATGTTGGTGGAACTCACTTGATGTGGCTGAATTTTTATACGCTATTTCTATTGCACTGTCAATGAATAGTTAATACCAGTGGCAAACAAAGCAGGCAATGATTAGACTGAGAGGGCATTCTGATTTGGGTCTACACTAGTCTGCTTTTTAAGGCACTACTGAAAAATAGTTAGGGGTATGGTGGAACCATTTTATGACCTGATTTTATAACAACTAAACATGCGTCACGTTGTCTTTACTAAAAACATATGTGACTTAATTATTAATATTTTGTTCATTGCATTTATCGCATTCGATTTTTTAAAAATATAAAATCGTAAATTTTATTGTGTTGAATAATTCTATTTTATTAGTTTCGAATGATTCTGATTTTGTGCAGTGCATTTGTACGAACTCTAAAGCATTTTACGCTCAACGTTATTTATCAGTTCAGGTATAGGAACGGCCATAGTAGAATAGCTCAATTTGATTCATCATTAAACTTGCAGTCAATTAGTCTCTAGATGCAGCTGGAACCATAAAACAGCAGGGGATTGCTACTGGCCCCTTCTTAATTGCTTATTTTCTCTGCCTGTGTTGTTATGACCTGTTATTCTGATAATCTTAACACACTAGTTTTGTTTGGTGAGAAAGAATTTTAGGGTTCAAAATGCCAGCTTTAGGAAGAGTTAATGAGAAAATACTGAAGATATCCATAATCCGAAGTTTGGATATCAATAAATAAATATGCATATCCGTAAGTAATTGTAGATATCAGTTTATCGAGCTATGGATATACGTAATTCGAATTATGGATATCAATAAAGTCTGCTTATCTACAGTTTTCAAAATCTGTCTTGCATATCAGCATGTGTGTGCAGCCTGATCTACAGAGACACAGCTGACATACAGGTGATCAGGTGTCTAGTTAGTCAACTGCTATTGAAGTTTTACAGCCATATGACAAATAAATATAACAATATTAATGAATATTGTTTTTCCTTTTTATCAACCTAAACTAGTACCTCTTTCACTTACTAACATTATAGTTTATACAATCTGTTCTGATTGTGTAGACATTATCAGCAGATTACTAGGTTGTGTAATTTGTGGTCAGCAAGTGATTAAGACCCTGGTGGTTTTATTGCCACTTCAGAACTATTATCACCCCATGGGGTAATTAGAGCCAAATAGCCTCTTCTACAGCAAAAGTATGGCCGTTCCTATACCTGAGTTCGTGTTCAGTGGGGCGTACGCGTCAACAATTATTTTGTCCTCGGAAAATGTACAAATTTGTTTTTAAAAAAAATCAGTGACTTAACAATTTACAGCTCTAAATTACAGGTGAAAACATGTTTTCATACTCGTGATAATCAGAGGCTTGATATTCTGTATCTGACGTTGCAATTCTTCTCTGCCGCTTTGAATGTGTCTTTTAGCGCACATTGCCCGTGGTTGTTGTTTTTCATTCTTCTCTGAGTCCTTTTGGTGTCTTGAATGGGTTATTCCTCATGGTTGTGGTCTTTAATGGACGTTTTATGGCTTGGTGTGGCGTGAACAATTATCTTACGGCATATGCAAGAAGGGAAAACTCAGAGCAGCCTGCGCATCCGCAGGCTAATCAGATTCTTCCCTTATTGCATATACAATCTATACATATAGAGAGATCTAAAAGGAAAATTGAAAACTCGAGTCAGTCTGTGTGGCTACGCATGCTGATTTTAACAGTCATTTTTCGCACATGGCTTTATAAGCCTATTCATGCGATGCACGAGTGACCATAACCAACATCAGCGTAGTCATTTTTTTTTCACGGCTACTTTTGCCCATGTGGTGGGCATACCATGGTTCAGAGACTATGAATCCGAGCTCTTTTCAGGTCGTGATTCTTCCTCTAGGTTATTCGCTATTCTGTATTTGTTGTCATTGTATTAATTCTAAGAAAAAATATTAAAGACAACAAGAAAGGCCGTACTCATATTATGCGGACACATATGTTGGACTGCATATTTGATGTTTGTACTTGGTATAGAAAACATTTGTTGCAATGGCTCATGAAATATGCGCTTTCTTGAATGCATTAGATTCAGATTAGTGCAATCAAATCTCGCACGAGATCGTGCTGCATTTGTCAAAGTATGAAAATAAATGCCAAAAGTCTTCAGTCTTGGGGGATGAGACCAACTTTAAGGAACAAGCCGCCATTATTAATCCCAATTCATTTCTTCTGTCTTTAATGACATAATGGCTTTTTAGACTTCTTATTTAGGGACGTTAGATCAAAAGTCGTTTTACACTGTAGTGATTCCGGGGCATAAAGTGTCAGTTTGCATTTAAATAAAAAAAACGACAATATATTATCAAACTGTTGGACCAAAAGTAATCAAATCTTAAGGTATAGACGTGTAGACTGTAAAACAGCTGCGCATAAATCAGATAGCAGGCAATTTTCCTGAGGAAACATGCAGGTATTTTGCCCGATATTCTGCCGGATATACCAGTCAGGTACATAACCTTTAAAAGTTAAAAAATATATAACTTGAAGCAGTTACAATTTTTTGTGACTATAGCAAAAGTAACCTGTTTAAGTTAAAGTGTCTTTTTTCACCTTCATATTCTGGAGTTACAGCAATTTTTATGGACAGTTGGGTAATTTTCCCTGAAAGATCTCTTACATAACTTTATGATTAAGCAATAAAATTCTGTACGCATCGTCTAGAAATTTGTACGCAAGGCCCTTGAAGATCAGGAAATTAGCTACTTTTTAACTTACAAAAGTTATTTATTTGGAGATTGCAAATCTGACCTTGGCCTAAATAATTTCAGACATAACCTAAATAAGTTATTTTCTACAGCCTCACTTTGAAATTAGTGGTAAATAGGATAATTCTAACTGCTTCAAGTTATATTTTTATTAACTTTTAAAGGTTATGTACCTGACTGTATACCTAGCAGTTATCGGATTCAAACTCAACTCAACTCAACTCAACTAGCACTTTATTAAACTCAGGTCAATACATATTGACATATGAGTACATGCATACAGAATACAGAAAACATAACATTTGGCGTATCAGTAATAATATACTAAACGGATTGTGCAGGAGTACAGATATGTGGCTAAATGAAAGAATATAAGAAGGGGGAGGGGTACACTGTATTGCGGCCTACAGACTCTAAACTACTGGGGTGGGGAAAACAGAAATATAAGAATTGAGTGAGGAGGAGAGATAAGTGTAAGATATAAAAGCGAGCTATAATGGTGCAGCATGTTATACAAGTACTAATAATGGTAATAACAGAATTAGTAATGAGTCCACTAAAAAAGACTAAAGAATATTTTCATTACACCCTTGTAAGTCTACTTAGAACAGTATTGGCTGCCTATAAATTTACACATGGCTTCACCTGCACGAGACTGCATTCAACGTTCAATTGTTATCAATGAAACCGGTTCAACAATGCCTAGTCCGTGCGAGTCGTGTATTGACACGGTGAGGTTTCATTGAGGCAAAACTATGAATGAGGCCTCGTGACAGTGAAATAGTTTAACTGAAAATAAAATATATCATTTGGATTTTAAGCAGAAACTTCTGAAATGTAAGTTTATAAGTCACTTTATACCCGTAATTATCCTAAGTACTCGGACATTTTGGTCATTCACCAGTAGAGTAAACATTTTCGGCGACCACTGCAGGCCCCGACCCGGCTGGTCCGCATAGACCAGCGGGGTCCGCATAGACCAGCGGTGGCACACAATAGATGGTGTTCCTGCTAAACCACTTTGATTGCAGTGCTAGAGTGAATAAATAAACTAGACCTTTTAAAAATATCAAAGGTGCCATGAAAAGTACCTGAAAACACTTGCAAAACGTGAAGACACAGAAGAACTTGCGCATTCGCTGTATTTCAGGTCTTTTTGATGCCATAAATGATCACCGGACCCCTAGGGATAATTCCAGTGCGCAGAAATTGGCTCAACTAACTCTTGTTGTATATGCCATAAGACTTGTAGTATAAGCATTTTTATACATGCATATATTCGAGACACGACACGAGAAAACAAACAAAGTGGTTGTGCGCCCAGCGCAGACTCAGATAAGCCTGGGCATCCGCCAAGTCAGTTCAGACTCTTCGCTAAGCGCTTAGAGGGTAGCTAAGGGTCTAAGCTACCTTCATGCGGACAGCGAAGACCGTCTGATCAGACTGGGCGGATGCCCAGGCTGATCTGAGTCTGCGCTGGGCGCAAAACGACTTTGTTGGTTTTCTCGTGTCGCGGCTCATTTATCATTTTTGTGGTAAAGCAGCCATTGCAATATTTCTGAAAGATTGTAATCAAACTGATCAGAGTTATCTGATTGACTCGTGATTATTTTTTTGACATTGTGTGTGCCATGCAAGATTTTATAACCGCAATGGGATGAAGGTGATAGTATCTTTTTACAAAATGCAGGGTAGCTTTATAGGAGAAAAATGTGGAAGTAAAGCTTTGTGTCAAGGCTAGACTGTTCTTTTAACAACTGAGCCATCACCTGCCGCGTTCTATTGCAGATATCTGGGCCAGATTGTTAACGAGTACATGTATTTCGATTTTAGTACGTTTTGTATGCAAAAAAAAACACTGCTATTTTTGGCAAACAAAATATGAAAGGAGCTTTTGCACGGTCATTTGATTTAATAAGTAGTAGAGGACTGAACGACTACTTGACTAACGCCTTGGTTAATTTAGCAACAAATGGCTTGCACAACTGGGCCCAGTTTTTCAAAACTAATGACGTCATAAGTTTACGAGACGTAAAACTTTCAAACATATTATACGGAAGAACACTGTAATTTTTGGCTTATAAAAATGTGGGGAGCTTTTGCAATGCAAAAGAATCTCATAATTTTTCAGCAAAAATATAACTGCAATTGATTTTGTGAATACTGTAAGACTTAACGAATCATTGACTAACGACTTGGTAAATCTAACAACAAATGCCTTGAACAACTGGAGCTTGTTTTCAATTCAATCTTAAAAAAGTATCTGCATTGGCTTTATTTTTACTGTAATTAAGCACCTCGCAGTATGTATATTATGAATAATTGCATATAAATGGAAATATTTACATTATCACTGCAAAGCTCTCTGTAAACCCAATTAAGTGATGCAGGAGTCAATGTTTTTACAAGTCAATAATTACATTGTGTCACGCGCTTCAGAGTGACAGCTCATCCCACTAACTAGCAAGTGAAATCTAGAACATGCCATGTACTTGAATGGCTAGTAAACATTGAGTGACAGCTCGCTACGCCTACTTGCACGTGCAATCTACAACAGGAGGTGGAATTTACTGGTAGGCAGTGACAATGCGGCTGTTCCAAACTATTGCAAAATTCGGCCGGTAATGTTTTTAAAACGATTCATATATATGTATTTCTTATTTTTGTTTATTTTTTTATTGATCAAAAGCATCGTTTAATAATATAAATATAAGGAATGAATGTTATTTTTTGAACGTTTACTGAAGTATAAACTACATCGGGTCACGAGCAAAGTTTACGTAAACCCCTTCGGGGTTCACTTACTTTGCTCGTGACCCGATGTAGTTTATACTTCAGTAAACGTTAAAAAATAACATTCATTTCTTAAAACGATATAAAACAAAATTTAGATGTACAGGATCTTACACAAGTGGTCATGTCATATGAAATTTATGAAAGGAACCTTCGGCGAGTTTCAAAAATTTCATATGTAATGACCACGAGTGTAAGATTCTGTTTATCGTAAGACCCTTAAAAACGGGATTTTAGCGCCTTTAAAATTAACGTTATTTTAATAAGAAAACACATTGCTGACGTGGGCTACGTTTACGCGCCAAAGTGTTGTTACACGTGCGGTCATACGATTTTTATGAATTATGTCATCCATTGAATAACAGGGACGTCAATTGATAAATACAGTTCTACTCATTGACTTCAAACTCCGCGGAGCTCGTTCATGCGTAAAACCAGTTCAATGAACCCATTATGCTGTCGGGCCACAGTTTGAACAATAAAGCCGTGATGTAGTCGAATTCACAGAAATTCAGCCATTAATGCAAATTAAGTTTGTGCTATGAGAGTACACATGGAGAAAGAAGGACGTGAAATAAATTTTATTATAAGCGAGAAACCCTTTGAGTATTAATGAACTGACCTTATGTTTATCTATGTTCCTTGTTTGCATACTAGTGCATATGTATCTGGTGTGTAGACATTTAACGCAGATGGGGACACTTCCATGCTTTTCGACCATTTTCGCAAAGGGAAACAACTTTTGTGACTTCCTGTTTGCTTTCCTAGATGCCAAAATTCCTCCAAAATGGGGTCTACTTTAAATGGAAAGTCTTTCATCCTCTTGGAGCAATTTGTCCCTTTTTAATTGACTCCGAGTGTAAGGGGGGGGGGGCAAAAATCAAAACTGTTGAATTGCGATCCGTTAAAGTGTACCCATTCACCTTAAAAAAGCTATACACTGCGTTGACCTGTTGTGGATTATTCCAGAATTAACTTTTATCAGTGGATCGGTTCCCGATGGTACTTTCGCTGCCCTACCGAGGTTCAACTACTAGTTTTTTTTAGCCGTGGCAGTTAGTGATGCAGTAAGTGTCATGGGTTGGTTTGTTGGTTGGTTGTTTTGGGTATAACGCTCTTTGAGACAGTATTTCAATCTATATCGAACTCCCAGACAGAGGGGAGAAAAGATATTATAGGCACGTGAAAAAATATCCAAACAATTCCCACCTGCACCTGCTGAAAGCACAGTAGTTTCTTGCCCTACAAGTATCAAAGGAGCGGCGGTAGTATAGTGGATAACACACCGGACTGCCAATTCAGGGATGGATGACCTCGTTGTTGGTGAGACGTTAAACCCGAGTTCACTCACTCACAATACAAGTATCAAAATTAGTAAGGCGCCCTGGCACTGGACTTTAATCGGCACCATCGTCCGACCGCAACGGTTACTATCCAAATTACCATTAACCCTCATCAGTGATTTAAATTGATTTCATGTTTTATCTGTGATATTAAACTGTTAAAAACGCTATGCGAGCCAGATAAATTTATGCATTTTGAACATAATCGGGACTTAAAAGGGGAACCTCAATTTTCTACAGCTGACCGTTTTATGAAGTTATTATTTTCGTACACGATTAATTGGCCACTAGCTGTGGTACATGTAGCACAGGGGCCATATTTTTAAAACGACTTAAGTGGTTGCTATGCTGTTGCTAAGGCTAAATTTCTTTGAAGGAGATTCCCTACAACTATGAAATTTGCTCTGGAGGAACAGTCTGAAAAAGACTGTTCCTCCTGAGCAAATTTCATAGTTGTAGAGAATCTCCTTTATAGAAAAGGAGCCTTAGCAACAGCATGGCAACCACTTAAGTCGTTTTATAAATACGGCCCCTGGTTTAACGTGCCTTGTTATTATGTTTGTAAGGTCAAATATGCAAGCCATGTAATATTAAGCACTCGATCAGTTTTTTGCTTCCGATTCCTTTCTGTTAGGAGGTCTAGATAAATTTTCTTTCAAGTATTTATTCTGCTTGCAGTTTTGCACAATGTAATTTGTGTTTCACGAGGCTAGTTGGTTTAAACACCACACCATTTTATTAATAAATTCTCATGTAGAATGCACGTAGTAGAGTACCAGGATCTGACAGAAAGCTAGAAGCCTCTTGTGGTCATCTCTGATATTCAGCATAAACAGACAGCATATATAAATGACAAAAAAGTGAGACTAGCTCTTTGCTTTCTCCAACAGAGATGTTTTTTTCTACTTAGCTTATTCTATTTTGAGACGTTGCATTTTAATTGTGAAGCATGTTACTTCAATCCTAATTCAATATCATATGTAAAATCTTTCTAAATTTAATTTTATGGGATGAAAACCGTATAAATGAACACGATAAAATCTAGCAGCCAGCTTAAGCATGACAACGTTGAAAAAATGTATGCTTGTCTAATCCATACTCGCAAATGAGCCGCCAAAATGTGTCAAGAGAAAATAATGTCATGAAGATATTGATAAAAACTTAGATATTGATAAAAACTTAAGCTCAGATCAGCCTGTACATCCACACAGTCTGATAAAATCCCTCCCGTGCATATACCAGCAATTTATGAATTCTTAGGGACATATAGTGTTGTTTTTACATATATAACTGGACTTTTGTTTCTAAGTAAGGTGGGCTTTCAAATGATTCGTTATATGAAGAGAAAAGTTTCTTGTGGATAGATATTTTAGAAAAGGCTTAAAATGACGCTTATCTACTATGTACAATGTAAATTGCAGTGGTGAAGCAAACGGCAATAGTGAAACTTAAGAAACGGCTGTTATTGGCAAAGAGGTGTGATTTACCAACTCGATGTTTTACAGATACTCAATACTCCAAGTTTCTCTAATATTCTGCCAACAGCCTAAAGAGGACGCCACTTAGCTCACGATCCTAACAAGATCTATTCCACTTCATAGTTTCTTAGCATGCACTGTAACATCACAAATAAAATTTGCAGGAATTTGTGTCACTGAATGACTTCCTCAATCACTTATCACGTCGTTACGCTTTCTTGCTTGACAAAATTTAAGATCGACGAAAATATCAAAGTACAAAGATATGAACCGCGACACGACAAAACCAACAATGTAGTTGTGCGTCCAGCGCAGACTCAGATCAGCCTGGGCATCCGCCCAGTCTGATCAGAGTCTTCGCTGTCCGCATGAAGGTAGGTTAGATCCTTAGCTACACTTTAAGCGCATAGCAAAAAGTCTGATCGGACTAGGCGGATGCCCAGGCTGATCTGAGTCTGCGCTGGGCGCACAACCACATTGTTGGTTTTGTCGTGTCGCAGCTCAGTTAGGATTAAGATATCAGAGAACCAGCATGTGCAGAATAATCTGAGATCACAGCATGCATAAATGAGCCGCGACACGAGAAAACCAACAATGTGGTTGTGCGCCCAGCGCAGACTCAGATCAGCCTACTCTGAGCAAAGCCTTTTTTTTCCTAAGCGCTTAAAGGGTAGCTAAGGATCTAAGGTACATTCATTCGGACAGCGAAGATTCTGAAGATTCTGATCAGCATGGGCGGATGCCCAGGCTGATCTGAATCTTCGCTGTCCGCACAACCACTTTGTTGGTTTTCTCGCGTCGCGGCTCATCAATTAGGTGAGCAGTAAGCACATCTGTAGACAACGAAGCTACGACAAGTATGTGCAGACTGGTTGAAGTTTAGAATCCAGACGTAGTAGTATATGTGACCAGAAACGACTCTGTCCAGATTGAACAGGGGCCGTATTCATAAAGCCACTTAAGTCGTTGCTATGCGGTTGCTAAGGCTAAATATCTATAAAGGAGATTCCCTACAACTATGAAATTTGCTCTGGAGGAACAGTCTTTGTAAGACTGTTCCTCCAGACCAAATTTCATAGTTGTAGGGAATCTCCTTCGAAGAAATTTAGCCTATGCAACAATATAGCAACAACTTAAGTCGTTTTATGAATACGGCCCCGGATGCAGTTTGTACTGTTCAAATAAGCAGTGTCATAGTGTTTAAGACCTCTTTTCTGTTTCAAAATGCATCTAAGAAGTGTTTTATTGTTGTATACTCTTGTGGAAAAAAAACGGGATGTATTATGCGATTGAGCTGAGTTAGCTTTAATACCATACTTTGGGTATTAAAGTACCCAGCTATATTGAAGCTTGGTACTTTGAAATACCCAAAGTATGGTGTATGTCACACCATACTTTGGGTATTACAAAGTATGGTATGTTAAACTGTTTTGCAACAGTATCTATGCCATGTTTTCATTTAACCTACGGTTTGCATAAATGATCTCTCTTTTATAGAAAACTGAGCTTTGAAGTTAGAATCGTTTCTTTCTAATGTAGGTCAGGATCACAAATGACCGGAATAACATTGATTTCAAATGACTATATTACGTGATAGTTACATTACGTTTAATTTTTAATGTATTCTTTATGTATGAGACCAACAAAAAGGCATGTAATGCGTTTGAAATCGCTCTCAGTCAAATAAAAATAAGTTTACGTATTTGTTCTGGTATATTTTTTTTTACGCTGTTGACAGGAATATCACTTGCAAGGTCACATTTGTCAATGTATATGCAGAATGAGTGCCCAGGGGTACTTATTATATACAACAACCGTACTTGTACGGTTACTGATGATGAACGGCTAACTACCAATATCTTTGGCCGGGGTATTTATTTTTCCAGTGCCTTTATTGAGTTTAACTTTGATTTGTTAAGTTGAACTTTAAGAGATTATGACCTTTCCTGGAAAATGCTATTCATGATTAATGTCACAAAAAGGAGCCACGCCAATAGGAGCCACGCCAATAATATAGCACTTAAAAAGTTGCGGAAACTGAACAGTCTTCACTTTTGAGTCGCGACACGAGAAAACCAACAAAGTGGTTGTGCGCCCAGCGCAAACTCAGATCAGCCTGGGCATCCGCCCAGTCTGATCAGAGTCTATGCTGTCCACATGGAGGTAGCTTACACCCTTAGCTACCCTTTAAGCGCTTAGCGAAGAGTCTGACCAGACTGGGCGGTTGTCCAGGCTGATCGGAGTCTGCGCTGGGCGCACAACCACATTGTTGGTTTTGTCGTGTCGCGGCTCAATTATGTGAAAACGGAAGATTATGATCAGACTGCGTGGATACGTAGGCCAATCAGGGTCTTTCCGTTTTGCACATGTTGTAAAGTACCATTTCACTCGACGTCTGCGAGCTAAAGTAACTGTTTTGATGCAGAAAGTTAGTCAGCATAACGAAATAAAAAAAAATACAGCACCTTCGTTAAGCTTTATGTTTGCAGGTCGGTAACACGTTGGGACTTGCACTTTTTAATGTACTAAAATATATTCCACTTTAAAGTCTTTACCCACTGAACCCTTATTCTCCTGGATCATTAAAAACTTTCCTTGAAGCGGAATCAATATTTAAGTGTGAATGTCTAAAATCTAATGAAGTTATCTTGTCGCAAAGTATTACGTAGGCAGTTCAAAAACTGTACTTTTTTATCTTCAGTTTTAAGATGGTCCTGCCTTTAAAAGCAAATCGGGATAATGACAATCTGTACTTTTCATACGCTTTTAGTTGGTTTGATACGTGTTTCTACTGTGCCAACTCAGCAGGCATAAGGTGTTGAAACATCATTAAAATTGTGTAAAAACATTGAATAAGGGCTGACTCAACATTCTAAAAATAATAGTCAAGGTTGCTTTTTATCATATGACGTCGCATCTGAGAGTGTAATAAAGCCATGCATTAAAAGCGATAATCCACTAGTGGATTAAATATGCAAATTACGTCGCAACGTTATACGTTGACGTACATTAAAATGTCGCGTTTTCTAATGGCGAAATCGTGACGTGTTAGTGCAAATTTTGCTAATAAAATGGGATTTTAGTGCCATATGATAAATAGAATCTTGCATTCGTGCTCCTGTATTATTGAATTTATTAAACTCGTTAGGGAAAACTGATAAGATGCTCGGCAAAGCCTCGCATCTTATCTTTTTCCCCAACTCGTTTAATAAATTCATTAATACATGAGTACTCATGTAAGATTCTCTATATAGTCGTTTCAACATTGTTTGCCTGCTGGGAACAGAGTAAAGCAATTTTACCGTAATATTTGTGTTCAATAAAAGCGTCTCATGCTCTGAAAAGTAGTTTCAAAATCGTGTCTCCACTAATGGTTGGTGCAGTATTACTTTCGTTTACTACTTGGTGCGACATCTGATTAGAATGTATGGTTTTGAGCAGTCTGGATGCTTATTAACTGTGTCTTGCAAAGTGGGAAACAGAGAAACGTACACGATTGGCCATTTCACATGAAATTTATGAATCAAGACTTCAGCGAGTTTAATAAAATTCTGTTTATCATATAGATCTAACCCGTTAAAATGGGATTTCATTGCATTAAAACTTACCATTATTTCAATAAGAAAACGCATTGCTCTTAATGTGGTTGTCAATGACGTTTCATGCACGCGCCAAAATGTTATTACAGGTGTGGTAATACGAGTTTTATGACACGACAATATCCACTGAATAACAGTGACGTCATATGATAAATACAAGTAGTGAAAGCCGTTTTTACTTTACCTATTATAGAACGACCATAAAGTGTATTGGCTTGCTACACTGTTTTTCACGCAACTTTTACAAAGAAGAGCAACTATGTGACTTCTTATTTAATTTCTTATAGATGAAAGTACCTTCAAAATAGAGTCTTCTCAGAAAGGTAAAGTTTCAGCCCCAAGAAGAGCAAATTCTTTCCGTAAAGAAATGGCCACGTCTAACGTCCTCTCCGGAGGTGAGGACGTAAAGAAAGAAAGGAAGGAAAAACAGAAAGAAACGGAAAGGCAGAAAGAAAGAATGCAAAAATGGAAATGGCAGAGTCGCTTTTCTTAAAAGTGTATCCGTTTACCTTGAGAATGTCTTTTAATGATGACGCTGCTGCACATGAAAAAAAAATATGGACCGCAGCACGACAAAACCAACAAAGTGGAATGTGCGTCCAGCGAAGACTCAGTTCAGCCTGGGCATCCGCCCAGTCTGATCAGAGTCTTCTCTGTCCACATGGAGCTAGCTTAGACTCTAACCTACCCTTTAAGTGCAAAGCGAAGACTGAGTTCAGACTTGGCGGATGCCCACATGCCACTCTGTCGGTTTTCTCGTGTTGCGGCTCATATGTTT
This sequence comes from Ctena decussata, assembly GCA_963989385.1. Lineage (NCBI taxonomy): Eukaryota > Metazoa > Mollusca > Bivalvia > Lucinida > Lucinidae > Ctena > Ctena decussata. The sequence goes on from OZ022510.1 coordinate 46,313,594, forward strand.
GAGTTTATGAGTATTTCTTTGTACTCCGAGAGATGCTTTATTAAACGATGTATTTCCGGTCCTTTACCAAGGAGAAAACCCTCTTCACCAATTTCTCACGAGTATACATGCTTTCGTCACAGACCTTATCTAAAAACTACAAGAACCAGAACACGCAAACCCATTACCAAAGTGTTATCTCATAATGGCTAGAACTGATCAAATTATTTGTCAATCTTAGTCTGTTTAGGACATCCTTTTGTAACAAATTAATGGAGCATTATGACTGTTTTCTTTTCCATAGGCATTTTAATGCAGGACGTTCTGCAAATCATAAAAATCCCCCTACGGTCTGGTAATGAATTGAGGGAAGATGTGTACACGTGTATATGTTGTATATAGTGTTTCTGAATTTGATGCAGAGTTCAGTCGGGGTAAATTCCCAGTATCTGTTCTCTTCAGCGTTTCAATGTTGCTGTTGCTGTTGAGTTTAATCCTGATTTTTATTCATTGATTGGACAGAAGCCCTTCTCACTGACAGAAACACTTAATGTTAATACCCCACAACTAAATCAACGGCGAGGGTTACGCGCGTGTGAAAGCGGCCTCTCTGCCAGTAACGTATATAACTGAGCGTTCCAAGGCGGTTCTTCTGTAGTGATTTATTATTATTAACATTGTTTATCAGCTTTCTATTAGTCTTTGACTTTTGTTCATTATTTAGGTAAGCCTCGCGGTCTGCTAGGGAAGAGCTGACTTTTTGGCTGTTCGCTTGTCTTGTTTTGTTTTGTGTGATGTTTAAAGCAGAATGTGGAAACTGATTTCCTTCTCATCTTCTATTAATACATCGGATAGGCGGCAATCGAAAACGCTTTTGGCACAGGTTATAAAACTGTTTTCATGCTCAACTCAGCTGAGCATGAAATTTGACCTCCTTATAAATAGCAAATTACTAGTAAGTACAGTTGTTTTTTGCTCAGTTTAACTCAGTATGTAATTTTCTCTGCTTATGAATATGAAAATGCCAACATTAGTTGGCATTTACATATTTATCAGCAGAGAAAATTTCATGCTCCGCTGCGTTGAGCACGAAAAAAAGTTTTATAATAATAACCTCGGGGCCTTAACCACTGATTAACGCGGATCAAAAACCGTTAGAATCGGCGTTTTCGACTGCAAATTGGCGACAATTTGCAATCGAAAACACTGTTTCTGATGGCTTTTTATCCGCGTTCGTCGGCTGCATAATTGTTTTCGATTATCGCCCATCTGGTGTGATTGAGCAAAACATCTTAATGTCTTTAAGTCGAACTGAAAGCGGCAATGGCGTCGGTTTGAAAACTTAATAGCAAACTCCTGCTCTTCTTTTAGTTAAATAAGCTTGTACTGCAATAAATACGTTTATATAAGAGACAAAAATCGCTGAACTCATATCATTATTCCTTTACATCTCATATTTGAATCAAATAATGTTTTCATAAGTATTAACTGGAGGCCAATAAATCGTTTTCATTTCATTTCAAAAGCTAAAGCGGCCATCAGTTTTGGAAAATTAATCAACCGAATTCACTTAACGCTACCTCATCATAACACTGGTTCTACTTGTGTAATTGCTGAGCTGCCGTGATGGAATGGTCCCTTGATAAATGTTAAACATGAGTTTATGCTTTGATAGCTATTTGACTCTGTCAGAATATGCATATCATATGGTAGTTTGAATTTAATATACAACTGAAAGAATATTGCGTCACCTCTTATACTATGCTGATATACTTTGACATAGATCTGTGTTTTGATATTGTCGGACAGAGAGACACTAAGTATATCACAAAATTTACAGCGTTTAATTTTCTATTGTGCTTTTTAAATTACATCGAAAATCAATGAATTTGGGTTCTACATGCTGAAGTGCATTGCGTTCCTCTCTTTGAAGACATTCACAGAGTAGTTCTACCCTCAGAAAGGTATTGAAAGAGTCTCTTTAATGTCATTCAAAGCGTAACCAGTAAGTTGCTTTCCTTAAATCTATATAAGAAGAAGTGGTCCAGGTACAATCATTATAAAGCCGGAAAGCCATAGAGGCACCACGCAGGTACAGGGGTGTGATCAGGTGCTCACGAGTTGTTAGCATTACCGGCTTATTATACTACGAATATCTGAGGGACTAATCAAGAAAATTAAACGTCCAGTAGTTGAATGTCCGATCATGCCACGGGTACCAAACCGGAAAAAGAACAAAAAGGCCCCACCGCAGGGATCAACGAGGTCACGACTCCTCGCACAGAACTTGATAAGCGACGAAACAAGCTGCGCGTAGCGAGCACCATCCCCCAATCAACAAAGTGTTGATTTCGAAGTAGGATGCAGTTAATCAGACCACCTGAGATACACAAACTCTACAAGCAGGCGTCGAAGGAATATTGCCACTCAGAAATGGAAAGTGAAATATGGGAAAACTGAAGTCGTCCCTGTTAACATACAGTTTTATTAAAACGCTTTACATTAACAGTAAAGAGATGGTATTTCACGTGTAAGGCTGACGAAATGGACTCTAAAGTATCCTTTATTCAAAGATTTGAGAGTTTATTGACCTCATCTATTCATGTGAACTTGAAAGTTAACATGGATAGATGAGGTCAATAAACTCCGAAAACTTTAAATTTCTTTATTCAAAGATTTCGGAGTTTATTGACCTTATCCATCCATGTGAACCTGAAAGATTTCGGAGTTTATTGATCTCATCTGTCCACGTAAACTTGAAAGATTTTGAAGTTTATTGATCTCAATTATCCATGTGAACTTGAAAGATTTCGAATTTTACAGACCTCATCTACCCATGTGAACTTGAAAGGTTACATGGATAGATGAGGTCAGTAAACTCCGAAATCTTTGATGTCTTTATTCAGAGATTTCGGAGTTTTTTTTACCTCATCTATGTGAAATTGAAAGTTTTTGGATTTACTGATCTCATCTATATATGTGAACTTGAAAGTTCAGATGGATAGACGAGATCAATAAACGCCGAAATTTTTTAATTATTCAGAGAGCACTATATATTGCCACTGTAAAGGTTATTGGAAAGTGGGGAGTATAAGGCCAAGTGTAGTCAATGTTGATACGGCATTGGGATTTGAAATCATAAAGCCACGGTTTTCAAGCCAATAAATTTTATCTTTAAGTATATGCTCAAGGAGTGCAACGCATTTCTTTGCTTTCAGAACTGACAAGAATTACTCGTAAAATCCATTGTCCTTTACACGTCACACCGACGTTGTATCTATTATTTTATAGTGTCATCGAAAAGAAATCTGAGCTATGATTAATGTGTGATACTGATCGCGTCTGGAAAACGCTTTTGTTGCAGATACAAGAGCATTTGTTTATTTAAAAGTTATAACAGGTCTGTAAGCAGCAACTTCCGTTGCAGTTAAATATTTAATGGATTCGCTGTATCAGCAAGTTAGAATATGCACAAGTATGAATGAAAAGTATATAATAGCTTCGCAGTGGAGTGGTTAGAATATGCATTTGATAATTTATGAGCTTTTGCTGTGATAAATATTGGCATCAAATGAACTATCGATGATTTAAACCAGTTGCCAACCCAGTCCAGGATCTATTCCAAAAAATGCAAAAAGGTGGTGACACTCGTCTTTTTCTTATACTCATAAATGTACAGCACCTTCTTTTAGATTTTTGTTTGCATCTCGGTAACACGCTGACGTTTTTACTTCTTAATGCACTAACATGTATTTCACTTTTTAGCCTTTACCCACTGAACCTTTATTCTCCTAGATCATTAAATTTTTTCCTTGAAATGGAATCAATAGTTAAGTGTGAATGTCTAAAATCTAATGAACTTATCTTGTCGCAAAGAATTACGTAGGCAGTTCAAAAACTGTACTGTTTTATCTTCAGTTTTAAGATGGCCCTGCCTTACAAAACAAATCGGGATAATGACAATCTGTACTTTTCATGCGCTTTTAGTTGGTCTAAAAAACACATACATAAGATTTTATTTTTATGTTAATTTAATAGTGAATTCCATTGCGGCTGCTTTTAGGCCATACACAGTCATAACCCTTTGATGTTCAGAGGAGTCTGTATTGATCATTTCTTATGGTTTATGTACATACACCCATTAATTGACAAAGGTAACAAAAAAGATCATTTTGTAAATAATTGATGGTTTATGATAAGATCAAATACCGGATACTTTTCTAATTTCAGTTACCTACGCCGTTTGCTAGTTAGTAGGTCGAGCAAGTCGACTTCCAAATGAAGCAATGAATATGTTTGGTTTGAAATCCTAATATGAAAGCATAGAGGTTCGGAGTGCTATTTAGGATACGAGATCTTCAGTCAAGCGTATTTGGGGAATGATCTAGATCATTGATTTTTTTCATTCAGTTCTCGTTACGACGTTCCCCAGGAGGCTTACGAGAACGAATCCATACTCGCAGTATGTCCGTGTCTTCTCTGACTTGAAGAAGTAGTAAAATCTCAGTAAATTCCTAAGCGCTTGTGACCAGCAAAATTACACTGGTGAATGTAAACATGCAAATATCGCAAGGGCTAACAGCAAGCAAATGAGCGCATTCTAGATTTGAAAGGTCTGCGTAAAAACGCCAAGGCGAGAACTATCGCAAATTTTGAGCTTTGTTAATTCTGTCGTGAGCTGAACATAAATATATATGACAGTACGGCTGTCATTCAACCTTCGATTTGCAAAGATCCAAAGTTAAACACAAAATCTATCTAACTTTTAACTGAATTATTTCTCTCTTTTTTCTCCCACACATAGCAGAGTAAACAAACAGTCATCAGTACCTACAACTGAAACCAGTCATATGTATATTCAATAAATTGATAAATGATTTAGACACTGTTCCGCCCATAAATTATCAGGAAGCGTCGGATAGCATGGTATTTAGATATCAATTTGCGTTATAACTTGTTTGATTACTTTAATATGTTTTATATAATTAAACAGTAATTGTCCCCTACTGGCAGATACCTGAGCTAGTTGGTATTCAGCATCTGAATTATCTAGTCAAAGTAAATATTAAGATAGTTTGTCGATAGTTTGTTAGCTTGAATGTTGTTTATTCACATTAAAAGTAGATCAGGACCTTTTTACCTTGTTTAATGATGTATCGATGTTTCGTTCCATCCAAAGTTTGCTCATTATCGACATACGTTTGTATAATTCCACTACTGGCATGACACCGTTTTTCTAGGGCATGTCCTGGCTACATTTTAAGTTCTGACACGAGCACACGTTGATTGGATACGCTGCAGTGCTATCAGGCTTTACTCCTTACTTTATTACTGCGGCAGTTACACGTATTTTGTAAATCATTTACATATATGTATGTAAAGCTTGACAAATTGGTCGGACCACAATTTCCAACAACATTAATTGCGACCATCCCTATACCTTTGTTTTTTATGTGCAATCATGTCTCCATGTGTAAAGAAATCACAAAAATATTTCTCTGTGACTTCCAAAAATATTTTTCTTTGACTTCCATGGCTAGAGAGAATTTCATCAAATAGTGTACCGAACAAAATGGATACTGTGCAAAGAAAACAATTATGGTAGTACATGTTCTACGGACGAATAACTGTTTTGAAAACAATCATTCATTACTTTCAGGTTGCCGTCTGTATGTATTGTGCGTATACATTCATTATCGCTAAACATCGCCGATGTTTAGCGATAATGAATGTATACGCACAATACTAACCGCGACCGTGGTGCCTGATATCCAAGGGAAGATAATCGGACAGGTAAACCCAATAAGCCATAGGCACAGTTCCATACGGTATTTTGGTGTGTTTCTATAAGGATTCTCATGAAATGTCTTCCATTAATAGGAAAGGAAAGCCCCTCAACAAATCAGTTTTTATTTTTTTGCTTCTATTACGTTGTAGTATGCTATTTACTTTATTTCATTTTAATTTTATTTTGCTTTGTTTTCAGAGTTTTTCAATCGGAGTACTACCAGACTTAGTAGAATCGGAATTACCGGTAAAAGAAATCCGATATCGTATTGTATCGTACCTCCGTATTCAAATGAATGATCTCTTGTCCTGATATAATCTTATCTTTAAACGCCTTATCTTTAATGTATTTGTTGTCTATACATGTATAAAGCATGCAAAAGCGTCCATTTTTTCTCTGAATGTCCTGTGATGTAAGCTAACTGTACACCATTCGAAAATAGAAGTCCGCAAGGGCGAAACAGACACATGAACAATAAAAAAAGTTTTCTTACTTTCTCTCTTTTCGATCGACGGTAGTTAACATGTAGATCGAGAGCAAATAGTATGCTATCAGATAAAACTGGACCGATATTATGCTTAGCCAGTTCCAAAGTTGTCTGTCGCCCTGTCAAGCATTTAGATTTCTACAACCGAGATTGTAAAAGAACTACATATATACACCGGTAATTTTCTGATCCACTGGTATTTGGTTTAAACATATTTCATTTCAAATTTCATATAATTCAACTATACATGGTGACTATATAAACTTAGCAGGACTGGAACGGAAGCATAAATACCTATTCGGTTCCTCTCCTAGTATACTGGTATTTGTCAAACTCAGGTCATCTTTCTAGAAATGCGGCGGATTAAAATCATACATAGTGCCATACAACTGATTGATATAGTATTTTAGGTTGCTAGCCATTGCTAACGCATAGATTCACTTCACTTGGAAATTAAAAAAAAAAGATTTTTTATGAGAAGATAGCCAAAAACAAGTTTTTTAAACACTATTTGACTCATAATTATGTTAATGTCATGGATCTGATGGAGTTATCACTTAACCCCTGAAATAGACCAAATCGAAAGTTCCGTTATAATTTTTTGTAATTTCATGTTCAGAAAATTTATTTTTGATACCAAGGTTAGAATGGAAATGTGCATTTACCAGCGTGTAAACCGACGATGTAGGCATTGCATTACAACCCGAGACATCAAACGGAGCTTTTAACTTACTTTTATTTTTTATTTCTTGAATGAGGGGTTCCACTGACTGCCTCCTATCTTCATGAATACGACTGATATTCTTATTTTGATATGCTATCTTATTTCTTGTCTGAAATGTCTTTTGACTCGATATGTATTTGTTTTGTGACGAAATTCTTGTACGTCATATTTCTCTTTCTCCATAGTGTTACTTTGTATACAATACTTTCTGTGTGTACTATGTATTGCTAATCTCATTTTTGATATTTGTCTTTAACTATCGATGAAACAAGCTGCAGAACGCATTTGCATGAACAGAACTTTCAGCTTGTTGAGATTTATAAAAAAAAAACAACTCTTCTATGTATATCAATAGCATGACATTGCCTTAATGTTATGTCTGTGCTCTTTACTTTTTTTGTTTAAAACATTTAATCAATAATATCATAAGTCCAACGATCGGTCGCTTAGGCAGATATTTTTATAATTACTAAATACATTTTATCAGCATCAGTAGGGTGCTTTTCTTTTTCTTTCTTTAAATTATTCTTATAATAAAGAAAAGTTTTATCTTATTAATTGCATTTTGGACTTCTATCTCATTAATTATATCATGAATTGACGATGTTGTCCCAAACAAAATTTCCATAGGAGACCAATTCCATTCTATATTTCTTAAAAGAAGTTCTATTTCTAATATTAAGAAAATATACATGAAGGTCATTCAGTTTAGAAAACGTGTATTCAATGTTTAATAAAGTTCATTTTTACCTCAAGGAGGAAGATGTATTAGATGAACCCATATCATCAGCGAAGCGTGAATATTGGCCAGTGGTAAACACTTTTGAAATACTTTACATGTTGTTTTCAACTGTTGACGGATTAAATTGTAGAAACAAAATCGAGTTTGCAATAAGAAATTTTAACAAAAATTATTTGTTTTAGTTATCATTTCGTTTAACTTTTTTTCAGTCTACTGAGTTGATTTTTCATTCATTTGGTTCCTGTTACATGTTATATGTCTTCTAAATATGCTTTAAGACTGACACTTTAATAGGCATGATATCAGAGGCAGTACACCCTACTTATCCTACACTTTACAGACACCATTTGCGACATGTTTTGTAAACGCTTTGTGGTTGACAACTTGACAATAAGAGCATTTTCTGTCCTAAAGACTCTTTCGTTGTTCGAAATTTAAGTTAATTTTATTTATTTATTTATCATTTTCATTATTTTTAAAGCGACAGACTCGATTTGCTGCTCCGCGAGGGAAAAGAGGTCCATTGATTGACACGGTATGTTACAATGTAAATACGTAACTACGTTTACTTTGCTGCACTCTGCGCTGAAATGTGGCAACATGGACAATAATGGTCAAATGGTTAAGATACAATGACGCTAACATACGATAAAACAGAAAATCAGAACAAAGATTTTTACATTACTGTTTACTTTATTTCTCAAACTTTAATAGTTTGCTTAAACAATGATATTTTATTGTGTGTTTCAATCTTGTTTTACTTCTGATTGTATTTTATTTTTAATGTGTTTTTTACCATTGAGATTTGATTTAAATTTGAGTTCTGAGTTTTAAGTAATGTAGTCTTCTCATGTTTTTGTTTGCTACTATTTTGATTTTTTACTTTTGTTTTGATTTTTTTTCAGCAGGTAGATAGAGTATTCGGAGTATATGATTATCCGTCTAAAGTGTCTGATTTTTACGAGCAGGTTTGTAAATAAAACGCATGATCTGTACTTGTACTATAAACATTTTCTTATATGCTGCTCTTTTTTCTTATTTTGTATATACGATGTATTGTAATTTGTCTTTCTTAGACTAAAATTAAAATTATCTGTCAATAGCGATTTTACGTTAAAATTGCTATTGCCAGTCGACTGGCAATAGCGACCGGCAATAGCGATTTCAACGTAAAATGGCTATTACCCGTCAGCTGTCAATAGCGGTAATGGCCATTCTGTAACAAAATAACAATTTAGTTGTTTTTATTAAAGTGTATGGGTTCACTACCATCCTGTTTACGCCATTTGTTCAGAGGGAGACAATTTTTGTGACTTTCTGTCTTCTGGGCTACGTAGCCTTTAAAAATAGGGTCTACACTTAAAAGGAATAATTCGCTTTCCTTAAAGACCTGATCCACATTGGCGGCAAAAATGAAAATTGCAAAGTTTCTTCTCCTAAAGGTGTATTATTCCGTTCATTTCTGCATCAAAGGTATGACTGTAAAACAAAGTATGGTGAAGTGAACATATGAATTGTACCACGAGAAAATCTTGCTTTTGGTTATTTGCCATTTGACAAAACCAGCACGGTTCTCGTATTTAATTTACGAGATCCAAGTATCGTAATGCACATGTTCCGACTATAATGCACATGCATTCATGCTGGTATTGGATCGCGCAGTTCGCTAATGGCTTAAATCAGACTTACCATGTCTCGTGTATTTTCGTGAATATATCTAAATCTGGTATACGACGCTGGCTGATCCTCGGTGGGCCCGATCAAAATCATAGCCACCGACCCACAAATAAAAGGTTCTTGCCGGATAAAGCCACAAGAAGTACTTTCGCATTAAGTTTTGAGCCACTTCGTTGGAAAGCCCCTCCATTACCATATCAAATACAGTTGCTCAGACTAGCTTTCGTATATGTCGAATGTGTCTGTGTACATGTTCGAGCATGCATGTTTTTCAATCAGATTTTTGTATAGTTATATTAGTGTCGTCATATTCAATGTTTATGAAGTGTTTAAAAACTCATACAACACCCCGTTTTGAAATTTTAGAGACAGACACGGTTTGCAGCACCTCGTGGAAAGAGGCTTCCCTTTGACTTAACGGTATGTTCTGAACTGTTCTATTTATAAAAGTAGAAAAAAACTGTTTGAACGCATATGCGTGCAAACCTTATGTACAATTTTTATGTGTGGAATGAAGAACTGCGGAGCCAAAGTTGAACCTGGCATAGTGTGAATTAATAAGTAACTACATGTATTGTGAAAATAAAATCTGCATAAATGTCTGTGCTTCGAATTTTAAGAAATCCGTTTAACGAGTTTACACATCCATTTTCCCCCATTTTTAGAATGTTAGAATCGAACTTAAATTGAATTCCTCTCACTTTTCAAATTCTTATCATTGGCCGAAGCTGTACGTAAGTTAAAGTAGTAGAATTGGGTGGCACTCTGGACACCCCCAGTCAGAAGATGTCCATAGGAACACCATTTAGTTCTAATGACTTTATGACTTGAAAATGAGTTTGCAGGCAGCGTGACAGGCAGCGTGACAGGCCAAATAATGATAAACTTAATAAAAGAATGAGTGGTGCTCATAAATAATGTAACTTTGAGTTCTCAGATACTTGTATTCTTTTTCGACAACAATGTGACACGTATATCTTCCCTTACTTATGAAAACATTATACTGCTAGTCATTATACCTTATACAGTACTGTAAAACAAAAATTATTGTATTCCAACAGGCTGCAGATAAACTTAGTGATATTGAATATTCACCATACTTTTCTAACTTTGTTGAAGAGGTTTGTAATATTAAGCATGCAATACCGTATATATATTATACAGTGGTTCCTCATCCATTTGTATGTTTTACTTATCCCATCATTGTAAATCATTTGCCCCATACATACGTACGCTTTAGCTGTATAATCATATGCTGTAGGGAACGTATTCTTCGAGATGGGTAGGTAGGATGTCCGAAAACTGCAAGCACTGAGGCTATGGTGGTTTAGACGGTGACAACTATGCTCCTATGTTGTTTCGTTTTGTCTTTCCTCACCTTATGCCTGTCGCTGCAGATTGGGTTACTTAATATGCGCTCAGAGGAAGTGTTCGTCATTTTTTGCCGAACTGGTTTAGTTTACAATACAGAAGAAATAAAATATAGAGATGCACATCCGTTGCACAACTTTATAAGCTACAGAAAACGCTACATCCTTGATAAGACTGATAAAAAGTCTTGTTTGGGTCTCGGCCTTTGTTTTATGCTTCTGTCACATATTGTGTTCACCTGTTTTCTTGGTATTATAATAAAAGATGTGCTGATACCATGTTTGTATTTTTATATCAGTTCTTATTCTAATCTTTATTTGTCAACTTTGTTAGTGTCATTGATGCCCTCTTCTCCTTGTTCGTATTAAGACCGGACTATGTATCGACTAAGAATGAAAGTAGCCCATAGTGCTTTCAATGGTTTTATGTGAGCATATGAATAATTGGACGTTTAACTTAAATAAGTTGGGAAAATGTAGCTGACAGGAAAATACATGATTGTATGGCTGAAACTCTAAATTACATATACCAGTGCCTGCTGAACACCACATCATCTCATCCCTATCCGCAACTTCCTTAAAATGCTGATTCGGAATTCTCTGTCATTTGTAACACCTGTACTTGAACACCACATCATCTCATTCCTATCCGCAGCTTCCTTACCATGCCGATTCGGACATCTCTCTCTGTCATTTGTAACACCTGTACTTGAACACCACATCATCTCATTCCTATCCGCAGCTTCCTTACCATGCTGATTCGGACATCTCTCTCTGTCATTTGTAACACCTGTTACTGAACACCACATCATCTCATCCCTATCCGCAACGTCCTTACCATGCCGATTCGGACTTCTCTCTCTGTTATTTGTAACGCCTGTTACTGAACACCACATCATCTCATCCCTATCCGCAACTTCCTTAACTTTTCTCTCTCTGTCATTTGTAATATCTGTTACTGAAAAACGAAAACTTGCGAGATTTATCTTATTGACTTAGAACTTGAAAAATTCTTCTTTATCAAACAAGAATAATGTAAATAGATGTTATATGAATGAACATGCGAGAAAATAAACCTTATGTCATCTGCGGAGACTGGATCTTTAATTTCTTCAGTAATACGAATGAAAGAAGGACAGGCCTAAATTTTCGGTAAATCGTTGCCTTTTGTATAAAATACAGAAAAAACCCAGCCAATCGCAAGTACTACATTGCATGCGAAGTATATACAATATCCGTCTGTTACAAACAATTAAGCTTGTGATAGTAACTATATATTTGTCACTTTCCCATTATTTCAAATATTCCTGTTTCATGTGTGCTTTTCTGTATGTACAAATAAACGTCATAACCTATTTTACACCTATATGTATGTTTAAATTGGTGTTTTTCTCTGCTACTCATACGATAGGGTGTAGAGCTATTGTATTCAGTCAAATTATCAACAAGAAAAGGATGTGGTCGGAACATTCGGAAAATGTAGATGCAAACATAGAAAACCTTTGGAAAACCTGCATTGAAGTCAATTCTAATTGTGAAAATGAAAATTTTCTCTGTGAGTGAATCAACCGCCGGGAACGCATGCTTTTGCGATGCCATTTGATTAAGTTAAACATATACTGATCTTAAACATGCATTGAAGTCAATTTTAATGATGAAAATTATTTTTTTTTTCTCCTGAGTGTATCAACTGGCAACGCATGCATTTGCAATGTCATTTTATTAAGTTAAACATATATTGCTCTTGTATTTATTAAAGGTAAAAGAATCATTAGTCACTACGTAAATGGAAATGAATTCATAAACCGTTGAAAGCTTTTTACATAGAAGTTTATTCTTTGCAGTAAATAGAAACGTTAAAGCACTTTTAAAGCTATCTTAATCTGACTTTCATTTGATTTATTTTGTTTATTCATAAAACTTCAGAGGGAGACTAGATCTAGGTTTGCAGCCCCGCGAGGAAAACGTTTACAAGAAATGGTATGTGACTCAATTTGAAGTCAAGTTTGTGTTTAAATGTTTAAATAAATTCTGTTTATTAAGTGCTCTTTCTCAGTTAAAGGCGGTATTTTCATTGTAGAAATAATTGCATTGCCATTCAATCTTTTATGTGTTCGCAATATGCCGCTAAAGATTCGTATGGTTGGAGGTCGTACTCGTATTAAAATGAGCCCCTGGTAACAATAATAATAATAGTAATAAAATTATGGTTGTTCATATAAATATACATTGATAATACACGCAGGCATACAGACATATGCGAGAGGATTGGACTTTAAATTATCATGTATTTTGTCTGTATGTATGTGTGTATATATGTATGTAATGTCATGAAATGTTTAAATGGATCTCTGGTAATATTCTATAATTGACAATGGAATTTTCACAAAAAGTTGCCAATAAATAACATTTATTATGTTTTTTTAGATAACTATCTACAATAAAGCTCTGAGTTTGCTTTTTTTATTATTATTTTCATTACCTGTTTATGCACGTGATTTCTAGACAGAGAATGTTTATAAGTCTCATGCAATCTTCTCTAGCATAGAATTTGTTTTAAAATTAAAACGGTCGTTACTTTTAATTAATACATGATTGGGTACTTAGACTGCTTTTAACCAATTTTAATGAAAGTGCTTTCCTTATTCAAAGCGGTAGTTTGTTTTTCTTTTTACCTTAAGTTAATATAATAAGCACATTGTATGCTTGTCTTTTATAGGAGATTCAAGTTAGTTATACTCATTTTATATTATATTTTTCATTTCATTTGTGTTAAGAACTGGGACACAAATTATTATTTCAAAGCACCTAGAAACGGAAAAAGATCAACAGACCAAACAACAAATGATCTGGTAGGTCTGGACGTGGTGTTATATTGTAAACCTCGCTCTGTCGCTCTCACTGTCTATCTTTCTCTCTATATGAATTTTATAATATATATGTATATATATAGCTTATGATGCAAAACATACTACGACGACAAACGCTATTCGGTATTGGTATGCAAGCTTTAAGTGTTACTGTGTATTGAGCAATTGTCATTTTCCATAATGAATTCCTGACTTTTGATGTTCTACCTACTTGTTATGTGAACTGCAATGATCTTTTCTGATAATCTGGTACCCTGGTATCCCAGTAGGATTATCCTACATACATATAACAAAGGTCGTTTTCATAGTTAAGTCAGTCCTATGGTAGGTTTTTTTTATGATATTTCAAAGAAAATTGCTTATACGCATCAATCTTTTCCTTTAATTTATTTTAGTTTAATTTGCTGTTTCTGCACTTATTCATTTATTATTATTGTTATTTTTTTGCAGGAGGCTATTTCAATCTATTCAATTTACAAAAAAAAATATGGTCTATTGTTGTGCGAGATGACAAGTTTTTACTCTTACTGTTCAAAAAAATGTTGATTTGTTTGCTGCTTTTTGTGATTAGTTTTATGTTAATGCAATTTATCCTTTTCTTTAATTAATGCTTCTGACAACCAGGGTTTCCAAAAGAGATCAGACGCAAGCCGATCGGTAAGATAAAACAATAACAACCTTACACAAATGGATGAACATATGCAAGACCGACTGTGATTCTTAAAAAGGACTGATTGTGTGAAGCTGCTGGAATTACCATACTCTGACACTAAATACATTTAAAAAGAACATCAACCCAAGTATAATAGTCTTAAAACAATGTCTACAACATATATATTTTCGAAACTAGTAAATAAATGTCAAATATAAAATGATCATATAATCCGAGTTTTCTTTTATCACATGACTTCCCCAAATTTCCAAACCATTTTGAACATTGCACTATTAATTACCTGAAAGTATATTATCGTTCAAGGCAGAACTGATAATCTTATGAGTGTCATATTGAAAAGATTTTTACACTGAATTTTTGTAATACATTTATTTTAGAATGTATTAATGTGTAAATGTTGATGCGAAAATCATTAAAGTTAGTCGGGATAACAGTGTTTAAACTAGTCTTTTTCTGTGCCATTTTGGTGTGCACGATAACTAATTGTAACTTAAAGGAAGTCATGTGATAAATAAAGGGTTATTTTCTATCTCAAGAGCTTTGTTTGAATATACTTTATGAATTTTATTATGTTGAAGCGTTAACAGCTTGCAGTAATTATGTTTAAGATATCTTCGTTTGAATTACAAAACTGGAAAAAATAAGATTTTGTTTGCTTTGTTATAATGCTTGGATTTGTTTATCATGCAGTATTTTCTAAGAATCGGAAGATCATCACCAAATAAGGATTCCTTGGTATGAATCGTTGTATATTTGTGTAGATACTGATCTAGAAGCTCTTATTTTTTTCTGGGACTCCTATCGAACTTTACGAGTGTGCCTTATCCTATTACCAAAACTCAAAATTAGTGTGCGTATTCATGCAGACAGGTTAATAGTTTTTGCGTGCTTAAATGCAATCTATATAGAGCCTGTTCGATGTTGAAGGGAACGCAGCCTTGAGAGTAAGTGCATGAATTGTAAGGTTTCAATTTTCGACTGTTTGTTGAACAGTGGTCAGGTTGTCCTAAAACCTTCTACTTGATGTGTACTTATTTCAAATGTTACGTTCCCCAATAATAAGGACCAGTTTCCTATGCAGATGCGCACGCTTGTTTTGGTTTCTACAATTCAAGAGTTTAGGCAGCATTTTTTTCTGGTGGCGGATCCAGTATTCGTACTGTAGAAAATAATTGAGCCGCGACGCGACAAAACCAACAATGTGGTTGTGCGCCCAGCGCAGACTCAGATCAGCCTGGGCATCCGCCAAATTTGATCAGACTCTTCGTTAAGTGCTCAAAGGGTAGCTTAGGACCTAAACTACATCCATGCGGACAGCGAAGACTCTGATCAGACTTGGCGGATGCCCAGGCTGATCTGAGTCTGCGCTGGGCGCACAACCACATTGTTGGTTTTGTCGCGTCGCGGCTCAATTTGTTGTGTGCATGGACATATAAAATAGCAAAAATAAATTTTCAGTGTAATACATATTATTATCATGTCCGTTTAAAGTTGAATGGTAGACTATACTATGTATTCTTTATTGTGTGTTTACTCTGAAATGTGAACTTCTATGAGTCTACACTGTCGTTGCTACAACGTGAAAAGTTTCTTGAGATTTAATAAAGGAAATTTAATAGAAGTTCTGTTGTTCTTCTCCATGAAGGGGCCATTTCATCATATTCTGGCTTACACAATGTGCAAAGCTGCTGATGATTTTTTGATGATATGGTTAAGCAGGATATTTACATTATTGTATAAAACGCATCGGAATTAAACTTGTTGATGCTTAATAAAACTTATAACACTAACATACTGTGAAGGATTTGTATCAGAAATAACAAAAAAGTAACATTCCAGAATACGGTATTAGCCATTTATAGCAACTTATATAATATAGCCATTGTAACGACATGAACAGACTTTCCAGCATAACAGAATGAGATTAGCTGTTTATGGACCAGATGTTCGCATTTTGGCGCCCGTTTGTGACATGGTCATTACGATTACATTCCTATGTAATTCATTTTCTCTATAAGGGGCTTAGAAAATGATGTTTAGAAGACGTAAACGTGTGATATCTTAAATAAAAAAATCGCTAGTTGAAGAATAGAATCATTACATAACTTTGATAACATAATGTCGTTACGATGTATGCATGAATGGCAGTTTAGTTTTCATTGATTCAAATTTTATGAATGGAATTCTAGAACTGCATTCAAATGGCATTACTCTGCAACAGAAAACGTATGCTCACTGCAAATAAAAGTTTTCCATGGCCCATTTACAACTACCAACTGGCATTGATAATGCATAGTGGAGGCAGATCAATAAATTAATCAGATTTCATAGAAACACATTTGCAAGGACCCAAATAGTTTTAAATTGTAAACTTTTACCCATAATGACTCAGATGGTTGTGACTTAGGTGCCGGAACATGCAGACACATCCAGATCCGAGTCCGATCAGGATCACCACTGTTCGCAGTTCCATTAGGAAGCTTTTAACACTTTACCGGATAGTAGAGATGTTTAAATCGTAGTTTACTAGATGATCCAATATCTACAGTTATATCGTAATTTTGTGACATATATTTTTATTTCATTGTTTTTGTGTTTTAAACAAATGGCATGAATAAAACTAGATTGAATTATGTTGAATAACAATTCTACTAGATTGAATAATGTTGAACCGCTCTAGATGCTATGTAATTGGAAGTTCGTTACAGGCTGACCATCAGTTGGAAGAACGTTTGTACTCCATTTTTTTCGAGCGGTACATTTGTTTATGCTGTTAAAAAAAAACAAGAATTCTTAATTAAGCACGTAGTGCATCTTTATTTCTCGATATCAAAATGTCCAGCGACATATACTTAGATAAAGTGATGATATTAGATCTACCAAAAACTTTTCCAAAAGTCTTTTGACACCCTGCGGGTTCCTTTCAGTAAAAATTTAGTCCCTCAGTTGTGTTGCATCAATTGTACTGCTATACGAATAAAATGAACTTAAAACAATTATACCTGAAAACAGAATTTAAAGTAAGACGTACATGTACTAAATACTCAATTGCTTGCAAACCCGGCAACAAAAAGCCAGTCTGAAAAAGCTATAGATAGCGTTTACGGACTTGTAGACAGCATTAAAAGAACAATGGTCAACACATATTTTACTGAAATTTGGTTACGTATGCTCCTGGCTGTTGGGCGTTTATGGAATGTTCAAGAGAGTTGGTCTTGTAATGCTAAACAAAATTTAATGATGAATTTAGGTGCCCCTATACGATAAAGAACGACAATTAGTTAGAAGCAATACAGGTCTGTTTTTGTTACATTTCTGGTATCAGAAAGATGCGTAAACCTGCTTTAAACACCTTGGCGCGTTTTATAGTAGATAAAAGTAACGGAATTTCCAATGGATTTTGTAAACGTCTCTTTGTCATCTAAAAGTGAGTGAAATCACACACTGCTCTTCTGTTTTAACGGTATAAAAGAGTTCCTTAACAGGGAAACTCCTCATAGCAGACTGAACTTTCAAGATTATATTAAACTAATTTTCAGACGTTCCAAAAAAAAAAAAAAATCTTGACACACTTCATTTAAATAACCTGTTCATATATTTATATGAGCACGTTGAGAAAGAACCTGTAAATGCATGTATGAATTGTAAATGCACAGACCAGACTATTTGCAACTAGTTAAAACAGCATTGTTTCTAAGCAAACTTTGTCAAGTCCTAGCTAGACTGAGCATGTGTATAGAGTGATCTGGGTATGCGCTCTTCTTTTGGGCTCGAAAGGTTTTCTCTCAACGGCGTTCATATGTTTGTCTAGACAGACCCTTAAATGAAGGAAATAGATAGCAGCAACTCTACAGAGATAAGCAAATCTCTCTTGAGTCAATGTAAATAATCGATACCCGAAACTTGCCAGGAGTTGTACACCATCTTGGGAGAAGGGGTGTGTCCTTAAAGTCCCTATTGTTACACATGTTGTCATTTCTACGAAGGGGGCAACTTCTGTGACTTCCTGTTTGCTGCCATGCCATAGACAATAGAGCCCTTAGAAGAAAGGATTAACTTTTGAAAGAATTCTCTTTTATGAGAGCAAATTCTTTCTTCAACAAGGTGACACCCGCCAGGAGAAAAGTCTCTTTTAAGAGTTGGTCTTCATGTTAAGGGAAACAAAATGAAAATGGCAGAGTTGAATCTCCTCAGGATATACCCATTTAAGTGGTGAATAGTTAGTCCAAATTCACAGACAGAAGCTTTCATTATAAAACATCACTAGGGCTAGTGGTCTATTGCAACAAAGAAGCCTTCCGTGCTATATTGTTTGAAGAGCTTCTTGGTGCTACTGAGCATAGCTACATGATATTATCATATGGCGTCGTATCTGAGAGTGTAATAAAGCCATGCATTAAAATCGATAATCCACTTGTGGATTAAATATGCAAATTACGTCGTAGTGTTATGCGTTGACGACCATGAAAACGTCGCTTTTTCTGATGGGGAAATCATGACGTTTGAGTGTCGTATGATCAACAGAATATTGCATTCGTGTTCCTGTATTATTGAATTTATTAAACTCGTTGGTGAAAACGAAAAGATGCTCGGCAGAGCCTCGCATCTTATCTTTTTCCCCAACTCGTTTAGTAAATTCAGTAATACATGAGCACTCATGTAAGATCCTTTATTTAACCAGCCTTGAGACTTCCTGATATAAAGTGCGCTCATTTATGATGACCAGCCATAATTGCTCAAAAAGAAAAAAAAACAAGCAGCTGTGGTCTACTGGTTTACTAGATCGGCTTCAAATCCAGGAGTCGCATAATCGATCCCCCGCTCCTCCAGGCTTTCGGATGAGACTTTAAATTGACGTTCCCGTCTTCCTGGTCGGACGTATAGCCCGTGTTTATTCTCGCACCCCAAAGAACCGCTGACCTGCGAATACGCTTAATATTTGATATTTAGATCAGCCGTAGTTGCTTTGCACAATTATGCTACATTATGGGTTATTGGTTACAGAAACATGGCCGAACAACGAGATATCTGTGAGTGTTTGACTATTGTTGTCTAGTGCATCTGAACTCCCACCCCATACCCTGTTCCGGCTGAACTCTGATAAACTTCAGTAAAGACATATAAACAAGAGGGTTTGTTGTTTCAGAGCGCAATTTCGATATAATGAATTAACGATATTTATTTCCATGACACTTCATCCTTTGGTCATCATGCGGTGATTAGTAAGGAGTATGTAATGGTTTAGCATACCTTCATTTGGTTTGAAATGAATGGTAAGCCATCACAAATGAGCGTGGTTGATGTCCAAAAAGTCCGTAGAGTTTTGTCCCGCAAGCTTATGGTACAGATACTGTTCAGTTTTAAAACTACGCTTTCTTGTATTTTATAACACATCCACGCACTAATAATACCATTTAATGTTATAACATATGCAATGTGTTATCTTACTACGATTTAAACGAAGGGGCGAAAGATATTTGATATCTACAGCTGACATTTTTCTAGGCATCACTTGGCCTTACACCAGAGGAAATAGACTTTTTGATGAAAAATAGGGACCAGTTAATGAGACTTCTTACGCTGTTAGCAGAGGGGAAAGACATTGATGAAGTAAGTCTGCGCATGCGCATTTCTTGCCTGTTTCCGATATATCGCTTGTTGTGAATGGGTGAACTCACAGTATCCGAACGCACTGTACCATCTCTTCCGGTTTTCATAGGGTTGAATCGAGAGTACAAAATTCGCTTATAACCGGTAGCCGGAAATCATTATGTTTTGAGTTTTTATCCGGAATCTACTGCGTCATTTATAGTTATTCAGCTTCAAAAATGTAAAGAGGTATGTTTAATATAATTTTCTCTTCGATCTTTTACTTTATTGCCCTGTAAAATGAAAAACTCCTTGCCGTCGCAGATTTTTTCTTCCGAACAGCTTAATTTCACACGAGATTGTGTCGTGCAAAACTTAGCTATCATTCTTTTATCAAAACTAACAAACTGTAGATTGATAACGCCTTCCGGATATTCTAAAGATTTTTGATAAAACATGTAAGAAAATGCTCAAAATGGTTTAAGAATCATGCCAAGGGCGATTTGAATACTGTACCAATTACTACCCACCCATACACAACATTGTACAGGGTAATAAAGTAAAAGACCGAAGAGCAAATTATATTAAACTTACCTCTTTACATTTTCGAAGCTGAATAGTTATATATGACGCAGCAGATTCCGGATAAAATCTCAAAACATAATGATTTCCGACTACTGGTTATAAGCGAACGTTTGTACTCTCGATTCAACGCTATGAAAACCGGAAGAGATTGTACATGTAGTTCGGATACTGTGGAACTACTGTATATGAGAAAAAAGAAATACATGTATTGTGTATCGATATTTATATGCTGATGTTCTCGTTCAATTTGATGACATGTCCCGCATGGATAAACAGACTTTACTTCTGAACGGATGTATGGCTTTTCTCTCTTTCTTTTTCCCGGAAAGTTGAGTCAGTGTGTTTCCTTCTTTACTCTATAATCCGTATAATTGTAACTATTCATTGCATGAAAAACAAGGTAAAACTCTCTATGTGTTACTGCTGAGCATCTTTTCAGTGCATTGTAATGGCATAATTATGTAATCCTTGGTGTACATATTTCTTCAGTGTTGTCTACTTATCGGGAAAGTGCCTTCAAATAATCCTTATTGATGTATGGATGATTTCACGTTCTTGGAGTTTATACTCTTCAGAAAGCTTGTAGGTTAACACGTCTGTGATTCCAGATAGGCTTTACCGTAGTTAAACATGTAAATTAGGAAGAAAGCCCGTTATGAACCTTTAACCGGCATCAGCATATCAAAGGGGTAAATGTAAATGAGCCGCGACACGACAAAACCAATAAAGTGGCATGTGCGCCCAAAGAAGACTCAGAACAGCCGCCCAGTCTGATCAGAGTCTTGGCTGTGCACTTAAAGTGTAGCTAAGGTTTCTAAGCTGGCTACATGCGGAGAGCAAAGTCTCTGATCAGACACCTTGTCACTTTGTTGTTATTTCGTGTCGGGGCTCAAATTACAGACTCGACAGAAATTTGAAAAGAACTGGACTGTTGCCCTTTTACTTAGTTTCATGTAAAACATTTGAATCGCGATACGAGACAACCAAGAAAGTGGTTGTGCGCCCAGCGCAGACTCAGATCAGCCTGGGCATCCATCATGTCTGATCAGACTCTTCGCTAAGCTAAAGGTCTCAGAAAGGTCTCAGCTACCTTCATGCGGACAGCGAAGACTCTGATCTTTTGTCGTGTCGCGGCTCATTTATCACCGGACAACCCTAAATTCAAGGGTTGAGAAAATGTTATGAAAAATTATTTAGTAAAAAATTAAATGTTTTGATTATGTTTTGAACAACATTGATCATGTCCAAAAAAAAAAGCTGCATACCACCATTTTCCTAATGTTATGGTAAGCATGGTAGGAACTCTCATAGGCTTTTTAACTTACTAGGGAAACCAGGCTATTGGTATTTTGCAGAATGGAACGTAACGGAACGGATCGGAACGGAACGGAACGGAACATGGACTTTTTGACGGATTGAAATGCAATGTTAATTTATAAGATTGACAAGGAAGGTTCCGTGCCGCAAAATACCAATAGCCGGAAACAAAATACATGTACACTGGAAATATATCAAAACCATTTTTTTTCTCTGATGACTTTAGACATATGTATTGACTCATTGGCCATTACGACTATTCCTGTTCAGTGGAATCGTTTTGTTAAATACTTAAAAAGATAGAGAAAATCTTTTCTGGTGGTGAGTTGTTGATGCTTTAAGATCGAAACCGGTCGTAAAAAGCGACTTTCGACCGGATATGTTAAATTTTGACTTTGCAAAATATGCCACTCGAAATTAGTCAAAACCTTTAGTCCCTTAAAAGCGTCCGATAGCAAAAGAGGACAATTTTGCTGTGTGCTTGATTTGCTTGTCTTTATCTGATATTTTAAGACCACAGTGTCCATGCAGCTGAGCTTGTACGAAGCAAAGTAAACAGAGAATTAAATTATTTGAGAATAAATTATTGGTTGGAGAAAATCACAATTTTCCATTTTGTGAATTTCAGGTAGCATCTCACTTATAATTCGAGGGGAGCATGGCATACACTGTTTGCCATGCTCCCTTGAATTATAAGTGAGATGACGCCATAGATCTGTCACCATAGCAACTATGGTATTACCAACAGTTGTGCTTAGTAACGGCAGGATGACGTCTCAATGACGTCACTTAGACATCAATATGAACTGTTAATTGCTATGGTTACATAAGTATGACGTCTTTGGTTCCGGTGCATGGCAACCACTGTATGTCATACTCCGCCAATTTGTCAATGACATTACAAACTGTAGTTGTTTTAACAGAAACCAGATTTTTTCAAAGAAATAATCAATTTCAAGTCATAAAATTCCATGTTAGTAGTTTTCAACAAGAACAAAAATGCAACACCCACTGGTCTAACCAATAATGCAAACAAGAAAAAAGTGCTCATGTTTGTCATATGACTTTCTCTTCAATAAGGCATTTACATGTAACAATAGGCTAAAAATGATATGCTTAAAGTTTCCGTGTTTGACTATGCTACGTATAACTAAAGACACATCATGTTAGCAGTCTTAACATTTAGCCCTTACCATATGATATCTCGCTCAACCTTTTTTTTCTTTTTCTTATTATCTGTCGACTACTTTTGTTCAATTCTGACTAGCCGACACGAGTAATTTTATAAATCTGTCATGGATAGTGACGGAATCTTTCCTATATTAGACTTACGACGAGCTTTTTGATGAATAAACCATTTTGATTATTTTAGTATTTAATGATTGTTTAGATATTCCGTTGGGCATGATATGACACAAAAAGGTTCAAAATGATTAACAAATGGGACGCCAGCGGTACTTTGGACCAACAAATAGGAGTCTTTCAGTATTTGATAATGACAGACCACTGTTTAATTGGTCTCAAGTACCACTGTTCCCCATTTGTAAAGTACATTAACCTTTTTGCACGTCTTTAAGACGATTGTTACATGGTTCCTCTGATTAAAGATACCATGTTACACGATTCTGTTAATAACAAAATGCAAATAAGTTATACCGTTAAATATACAATTGCATGCTGAATCAAATTTATCTTCATTTCTTCGCAGCAATGCTGTTTATCGAAATCATAATATACTGGACAAAATAAGTTAAGGATCAAACATTAGACTGAAATTTTGATATTGAAAAAAATTATTTTCAACAAATCATGTTCCTCTGTTGAATACATCTAACGATGCTGCACAAGATTGCATGTCACATGTTGGAATCTGATCACATGACACACCAGCAGAAATGAATAAACAGGCATACCCCTAATATCAAAGTGAAAACTGGCATTAACACAAAACCGAATGTCCATTATTTTTGGCTTTATCCATGTAAAATTATTTTCAGTTCTCAGTGTGACTTCCAAGGGCCTCAATAATTGCATGACAGGCACACGGTATGCTTCTGGTAAATTCCGAGATGCCCATTTAGGGACTCGTTTGCCATTTTTCACGAAAGACCCGAATGAGCTCTCCTTGAGTTTCAGGAAGCCTCTCGAGATCAGGATAGGCGGGGTAACATGTCCAAAGAATGCTCAATCCGATTTAAAACTTGTGATCAAATTGACATGTCAATGCAGGCGATTATTTCTGTCGCTACGTTCTGGTCCACCACATTGGCCCTGTGATTCGATGATGTTATCGCCGAAACTTCAGCAAACGGTCTCGTAATTGGATAAAACGTGTCATTCCTAACTCGAACACCAATCACAGCGCCTCTGTCTGGCATGCGCAAGTCCACACAGCTGCCAATCCAGATGCCGCACCATACCACCAACCACCCTCCTCGAGACATGTCACATTCAGCAACACGATTTAATTCATAGTCTACACGACGTGTACCTGGCAGGCGTCACACTTTTCTCCAATCATTGTGGATACCTACATACACATCTGAACGCATCTTTGAGAAGAACATGGGTCCAATGACCCAGCTGCCAATTTGCGTCACTTTTTGCCGAATGTCGACTCGCATTTCTATGGAGTCGCATCAATCCTGGCCTCATGACCAGCTTGCAAGTGCGCAAATTAGCTGTGTAAAGTCTGTTTCTAACCGTTTTCGCTGAAATTGGCCGATTAAATCATTTGATGGACAAACAATGCGCGTTCTCACAGTGTTATTGTGTTGAACCAGTAGCTTGGAACAGAGACTATCGTCTGTGTGGACAATTCTAGTTAATCGCAAGTTTTGAATCTGACTGAACATGCTTGACAGATGTTAAAAAACACCAATTCTAATCACCGGAGGCTCCAGGAAACTCTTTGAGGGCTAATTCAGGCCTTTCATAAAAAATGGCAAACGAGTCCCCAAATGAGCCTCTAGCGCTTTTCCAAAAGAACACCGAGTAGCTGTCATGCAGTTATTCAGACCTACAGAGATATCGATGAGCACTGGCAATGGTTTTGCATGGATAAAGCCAAGAATCACGGACATTTAATATTGTGGAGATGCTAATTTTCACTTCCGTTTTAGGGGTATATCTGTTTATTCGTTTCTACTGGTGTGTCACGTGATCCGATTCCAATATTTTTCATGCAGTTCTGTGCCGCTATGACAGCTGTATTGAACTGAAGAAAACTATTTTTGGATATTTTATTTTTCATGATTTAACCTTCAGTCAAATATTTGATCCCTAACTTTTTTTGTCCAGTATAGTATTGGTATTGAGACCCATCATTTATTTCTGAGTAACTGAGAGCATAAAAACGGGAAATTAATTACAAATTGCATAACGTTTATAAGATATCATACTGAGCAGTGGTATGATTTACTCGTGTTTTGTTGATGATCAGACATGATTAAGAGACCTGTAAAGTCATTATGATTACAAAATCAATGAAATCGAATGAAACAAAGAATACTGAAAACGCCTATACTTTAACCGAAAAAAATAACACAAACAATAAGCATATATTGTAATACCTCCTTTATAATAGAGCGGCGCTACGGAACAGGAGCCAGGCCTTAAACTTATCTTGCAGATATATATTGGATTTTATTTCTTGATATTTACATTGTTAATGTACTTACTGAAAAGCCCTATAGTAAACCATTGGAACGTAATGTAGTTTACATTCCAATAATTACATTGAGACACGCGACGTCAAAGACGTCAAAATAAACAATAGCTCTCTACAACCTGATTGGACGTCAGCAACGTCATGACGTCATGCATGCCGTTCTGCTGTTAACAGATAATACTGCGTGTACATTTTTACTGCTTCAATTTTAGCGCTTATATAAGATTTTTCATGAAAGATTTGATTGAAAGGAATGTAAATATAAGCAATGAACTTAATTTTTCTGATGTTTATCGAAGTGTAAACTACATTGGGTCACTAGCAAAGTTTACATGAACCCCTTCCCCTTCGGGGTTCATGTAAACTTTGCTAGAGACCCAATGTAGTTTACCCTTCGATAAACCTCAGAAAAATGAAATTCATTCCTTAATTAAATGTTTCTTGCTTTAAGGTTACTGCAATACCGACTGCACATGAACTTGCGCAGTGTCAATGTTGCAGTAGAAATTACGCTGCAAACAGCTGACAGGACCCAAGAACAAGAAAGCAGGACACATTATACAGTAGACAGTATACAGTAGATAGTAAACATTCAGTGTGTGTACGTGCACTTACGCATGTGCAGTCGTTTCCACAGTATGTTTAAACAGTGCACATTATGTCGTATGCAATCAGCGTGGGTGTGTGATTTTGCACATGTGCAGTGCAAATGTCGCGAAAAATTTACTTAGTTAACGTAGGTTCGGGTGTGGAAGTAGATTGCATCAGATAGTAAACAGCCTGTATCCATGTCGCAGTAGGCAGTATGGAGTTAACAGTTGAAATATAACGTAAATTCTACTGAATTTAAAGGGAAGACGTCGACTCGTAGACCTACGTTGACGCAACGTAAATGTTCTATTTTCTTCATTTCTTCAGTTGGTAAACAATCAGATAGATTAAGATCTGGGCATATATTGTGCCGCGACACGACAAAACCAACAAAGTGTCAAATGCGCCACCTGGCGACTCATCTCAGCATAAGCATCAGGGCCTTCACTTGCGCTTATAGGATGGCTAAAGGCTTAAGCTACCCCCATGCCGACACTGAAGACTGATCGGACTGCGTGGATGCCCAGGCTGATCTGAGTCTTCGCGTCGCGCACATGCCACTTTGTTGGTCTTGTAGTGTCGCGGCTCATTTCACTCTACCACAAAAATTCTGCTTTTAATTTTCCTTGTGCGTTTATCTTTTTTATTTTGTATTATTCTGCGTTTTGTTTATTTTCTATTCTCTGTGTTTGCTTTAAATGTTTTTGTATGATTTTTGTTGTAATCTGTTTGAAATTTTAAGTTCATTTTTATTCAGTAATATAGATTCATATGACGAGTGGTATTTGAAAAGATTCACTATGTGTATTTGATCTACTATATAACATCTGAGCCGCGACACGACAAAACCAACAAAGTGGTTGTGCGCCCAGCGCAGACTCAGATCAGCCTGGGCATCCGCCCAGTCTGATCAGAGTCTTCGCTGTCCGCGTGGAGGTAGCTTAGACCCTCAGCTACCTGTTGAGCACTTAACGAACAGTCTAGTCAAATTGCGTGGATGCCCAGGCTGATCTGAGTCTGCGTTGGGCGCACAACCACATTGTTGGTTTTCTCGTGTCGCGGCTCATCTGTACATACCGCCAGCAAGAATTTCAGAGATCTGCTCGATATTTACTCTCATTTTGTTGTTTGTTTTTGATTTTGGTCCTATAATATTTTGTCGCTCGCTTTGTATTATGATATGCTATGCAAATGATCAAGACAATCCGAGTCACATTCCCATTTACATTAAACATGTTAAAATTGCTTATAGTTATTCTAACACACTGTGCGTCTGCATCTGTTCACTGTTTCGGAGCGCGTAAGTCTAATTGCTGACGTCATTGGCGATTTTTGTGACGTTGTGGTTGCATTCCTTACAGTGTAAAGTCTCTTTGTCACTTTAGAATTGTAAGAAAAAAAATGCATTTATCTATGTTACAGTGAAGTATATTGCCGGGACCATGCAGGCGCAGAGGAAATGGTTGGGAGAATCGAAGGGACGGCTTAATTTCTTACCATTTTCGAGTATGAGAATCGAAGTAATTCTGCTTCAGCCGTGAATTATTGAGTAATAAGTCGCAGTTTGTCGGTCAGTTGCATGTAGACATATCGCTCTCGCTCCGCACTCGTGCTATGATTTACTTTACAACTGATATCCAAATAGTGAATTATTAATCATAATTAACTGCAATATCCAATGTTTTTCTTAATTAGTGAACCATGCTTTAGGACATAAGTCACAACTTTTAAGAATTCATATTATTATGCGGATGCCCAGGCTAATCCATTTCATTATTGGTGCTTTAAGGCATCTTCCCTCGTGATGCAGTTTGTCTATCAAAAAGCATCTGCTAATCAGCTAAATGTGCCATGCATATGAGCCGCGACACGACAAAACCAACAATGTGGTTGTGCGCCAAGCGCAGACTCATATAAGCCTGGGCATCCGCCCAGTGTGATCAGAGTCTTCGCTGACCGCATGAAGGTATCTTAAACCCATAGCTACCTTTTGAACACTTTACGAAGAGTCTTGTCAAACCGGAAGGATGCCCAGGCTGATCTGAGTCTCCGCTAGGCGCACAACCACATTGTTGGTTTTGTCGTGTCGCGGCTCATATATGCCAAGGGTTAATAAGAAGCATGAACATTTTATATAACCTGATAATTGTTTTTACAAATTCCTTTTGATGCTCTCGTTAAATATATTGATGCAGAGATAGAACAGAATTATTATCGTCTCATATTTGATTAATATCTTTAAGCGAAATATAAACAAAGGGATGAATAATATATGAATTTTCTATCTTAAAGCAATAGATATTATTTGAATCAGTCTTTAATGTTAGTTATTAAGTTTCAAATTAATAAATTTGTACCGTAGTTTGTCATTAAAAGTTCTACCCGCGGCATAAATTAAGGTTAGCATATCAACTTAGCTTTTAATTTTCAAATTGTTATCAGTTATCATTATTAATGAGTGGTTCTATATTTGCGTCTTAATTTGTTTAATGCCGTATCCATCTATTGTATCATAGTTAATCATTTCCCTCATCAAATTAAGTTTATTTATTATATGACGTCGCATCTGAGAGTGCAATAAAGCCATGCATTAAATTCCGTATTCAACTAATGGATTAAATATGCAAATTATGTCGTAACGCTATGGGTTGACGTCCATAAAAACGTCGCGTTTTCCAATGACAAAGTCGTAACATTTTAGTGCAAAATTTGCTCATAAAATGCAATTTTAGTGTCATATAATAAACAGAATCTTGCATTCGTGCTCCTGTATTATTGTATTTATTAAACTCGTCGGGGGAAACCGATAAGATGCTCGGCATAGCCTCGCATCTTATCTTTTTCCCCAACTCGGTTAATAAATTCAATAATACATGACCACTCTTGTAAGATCCTCCATATAAAACAGATCTTAATGTAGTTTGATGTAATGGGCCAGACTAACAAATTGATATATAGATGACTTACGGTCCCTTTTTAACAGTATTTCCGTCATATCGAGTCAAGAAACTGTGATAATGAAAAACTGTGGAACCCCGTTCATGGCTGAAAAAAGTGCGCCTCTAGTTGGTTTCCAACCGGTCCGCTAACTTTACATGCACTGAGCAAGCGGGGCTCGAAGACGAACATGAGGTGTCAAAGACACCAATTTGAAAATAATAAGATAATCTTAGATAATAGAGAAATGAGCCGCCACACGAGAAGAACAAACAAAATGACGTGTGCGCCCAGCGAAGGCTCACACAAGCCTTGGCTGTCCGCATGGAGCTAGCTTAGACCCTAAGCTACCCTTTAAGCGCACAGCGAAGAATCTGATCAGACTGGGCGACTGACACTTCGCTTGGCGCACATTCCACTTTTTTGGTTTTCTCGTGTCGCGGATCAATTATGTTAGACAATAGAGAAAAGGAAAGAATGCAATGATCATGCATCAATTTCCACATCCGTCCATAAAACCAAATGGGAAAGAAAAACAGCGAATCCAGAACACAAAGCAAAACACAACAAACAAACAAAATGCACACACACGCACACAAAAAAATCACACAAGAGAACATCCTTGGTCAAGCAGATGGCCAAGAGGCTATCTAAAATAACGAACAGAAAGCCATTGACTAATAGAAAACCGACAAAAACTGACACTACAAACCACAAATACTGACAGTACAAACCACAACTGAAGCACCTCACGAGAACGGATCGGACAAAGTGCGAAGCACGCTTTTTCCAAGATATGTGCATTGGAGATTTCCATTAACATTTCGACACCAACCTCTATTAGCGCTGAAATACAAAAAGTCGCAAACAATGAAAGTCTTATTTCTATTTTCCTCTCTTTTGTGTGTTCATTGCTTCAAAAGGTTCTAACTTTTTCTGAATTTATTTTGAGTGAATTAGAATTTAACATATTAACACGTTACAGGTAAAGCTTAACCTTTGTCCGGGTGTATATCGTTGCTTCATTTCTGTAAAATTCGTGATCAAATTGTATTTTGTTTCTGATATTGTAGATTTAAACATACCGGGTATTGTCTGCAAAAGAGGACCTGTCTCAGGAAGACATACAAATAACAAATATGCAATACGGAGAAAAGTTCAGTCTAGAAAGAAATTGTTATTTTTTTCAGATGCCCTAAATTAGACTTGATAGACGCAGAGGCTGGTCTGTCGAATTCTAAAACCATTACATGTTCTGCTATGTATGGACTTTAATATGTATGCCTGCGATGTGGTATTGTAGCGCATCAAATAGGGTCGAGTCGGGTAAATTCGGACAGCGGGTAAATTGAGACATGCAGTTGCAAACAGTGAAAATCCAGATGAGACGGCTCATCATGAGCCGTCTCATCAGGATCTTCACTGTTTGCCCAGTTATTTTTGTTTTAATTCCAAAACACTGACATATAAAGGAATCAATGTCAGTGTACGAATTTACCTGCTGTCCGAATTTCCCTGACTTGACCTACATCATTTCATATGTATCAATACTTATAATGCAGTTTTAGTATAGATTCTATTGCAGAATGTTCTGTCAGAACTTGGAGTTATATCAACATTTACATTAATATTGCAGCTGTAATTACCAGGACCCAGTCAAGTCTTATGGTACACCGAATATCAAGTGAGATAAAACGTTTTCCTGAGACAATGAGACTTTAAAATGTCAGGAGCTTTTGCGCATAAAAACTCTTTACATTTTTTCAGCAACCAATGGCAAAAATTCTGCTTGCAGTGCGTTTAAAAATATCACGTATCACTGACTAACGACGTCGTTAGTTTTTGAACTAGGCCACCTACTCCACTTTAATGAAAAATAAGAACTTTCCAAGAATTGACAATAAATGCTCCCGTAAGCCACATCTCTGGCAAGTACCTCAGAAAACTCTGCGATTTTGTGTCCACAAGACAGAGAACAGAGTTACGCCATGGCCATGTTGCTTAAATGATCTTAGGAACTGTGTGTTTTACAGGTCGTTTTCGAAGTCAGCTGAACAGCCTCTGAGAGTACATTTAAAAATAAAGTGGAATGGATAGAATTAATCTATTTTCTTTTCTTTAATTTCAGGGATACTTTGCATTTCCAAGACAAGGTCGGGCAATGGTAAGTCAAAAATTATTCCTTTGTTAAATTTCTCAAGTTAACTGATCTATTCCTAATACTAAGTTAAAAAAATATTGCGATTTTGGAAGACATTTACTGGAACTTTAGCCGGGCCGCGTAGCGTTGTCGGTAGCGCGTTTGACTCGAGGGCCAGAGGTCCCGGGTTTAATACCCGGTCCGGCCACATACTTTGGTTTCTCCTTCCGCTGATTCAAAAAGAGCAGTTGTCTTTGTCAATCTTTCCCTTTGATGCTGGGGATAGGGTTTGGGATCTGATTCAGTCAGTTCCTGAAGTGTAGTTACTCTTTAAATTTGTCAGTTACTGGCAAAAGTATGTGCACTTACTACCAAATAACCGCTTAGGAGGTCTAGGTCTGCCCAGGAATAGTGTGGTTAAGGTAAATGACCGTCCCGACATGACCATAGCTGTTTACCGTGGACGTAAAACAACAAAACCAAAACAACTGGAACTTTACAAAAGGCATAACTATATTACTTTTCACCTTATCATTATCCATAATCACATATGTTAAGGTATAACAATCGTTTTGTATCAGGTGGTAGGCTGTGTAGATAGCTTTGTGTCCATTTTTTTTTTATTATTATTCTTTGCTGGCTAGTAAAATGAACTGATAACATGTCGAGACATCAAATATTTACAATTACTCAACGAAACATTGTTACTCAAAAATCATGTCCTTAGCAAATCGATGGAGGGTCTACTATTGTCACGGATTAAAAGCAAACGTTTAAACAGTGTCTGGATATTGCACCTCTGAACCCTGATGTCTTCCATATTCTTGAAGACATTGTCAAATAAGAATAAAAATAACCGCAGCAAGTATGTTTTAAATAATGTCATATATAACCACACAGGAAATCTTCAACTGAGCTTGCTCATAGGAAAATTACCGAATCACAATACCAGGCTTGGCAAGCTGATGTGTAAATATGCCAGTGCAAGTATTGTTTCATTGTAATTGTGTATGTATACAAAAGAAAAACAAAAACAAAACTAGAAATGTGTACACTGGACACGGAGGCCCTCGCCTAGTGCCTTAAGTAAGATGGCGCCTTGTTTATGGTACTGGCTCTTGTAGGATAACTAGGTTCACAGAGGCAGACTTGTGTGGTACATGGTTTATTGTTTTCCTTAGGCAGATGTATTGTGCTTCTTGGATCAAAGAAGGGTGGGTGGGGGTTAGAATGGGGGGTGGCACAATTGTGATATGCAATAACATTTTGTATCTTACCATAGAAATAAATGCAATGCAACTTTCCAAAATAAATAAATAGCCCGGGAACAAGTAACATTTAAAAAAACAACAAACGGAAACCATTTTTTGTATGAAATGAAGTTGAAAAAGGGCCATAACTCCAAAAGTGATTTGCGGATTTTACCCTAAATTGAACTTGACTTGTATTTTATAATTAAATATCTGTGTATAAAATGTAAATCCAATACATTAATCTTTTCTAAAGATAACGAAGGAAACCATTTTTTCGTACAAAATAAAGTCGAAAAAGGGCCATAACTTCCATGATAATTGAGGGATTCTACTCTTACTCAAACTTGACCTGTATTTTATGAAAATGTACCTGTATATAAAATATTAATCCAATACACTAATCTTTTCAAAAGACAATGAACGAAAACCATTTTTTCGTACAAAATAACGTCAAACAAGGGCCATAACTCCCTTAATAATTGTACGATTTTCCCCTTAATCGAACTTAACCTGTATTTTATGATTATATACCTATGTATAAAATGTGAATCAAATACACTGAGCTTTTCAAAAGCTAACAAATGGAAACCATTTTTTCATACAAAATGAAGTCGAAAAAGGGCAATAACTCCCATAATAATTCATTGATTTTACCCTCAATCGAACTTGACTTGTATTTTATAATTATATACATGTGTAACGTGGGCCGACCTGCAAACAAACCCCGTCAGTGGAAAAGCATGCTCACCCACCAAGGGCGGTTTATTTGCGTATATACCCCAACATTTACTCGACCACAAACTACCGAGTTTGTAATTTGCATATCTATTTATATCTGTGACCTTCTACCGTCACATTACTTTCCCCTCCGAGAAGTCTCGTCCCGAGACTTGGCCTGGGAATTACATGGGTAAGGCAACTCCGGTCTGGCAGTTGACCTTATCCCACCGCTGCCACCAAATGTAACGTGGGCCGACCTGCAAACAAACCCCGTCAGTGGAAAAGCATGCTCACCCACCAAGGGCGGTTTATTTGCTTATATACCCCAACATTTACTCGACCACAAACTACCGAGTTTGTAATTTGCATATCTATTTATATCTGTGACCTTCTACCGTCACACATGTACCTGTGTATAAAATATGAATCCAATACATTAATCTTGTCAAAAGATAATGAATGGAAACCATTTTTTCATACAAAATGAAGTCGAAAAAGGGCCATAGCTCCTATAATAATAGACAGATTTTACCCTAAATCGAACTTGACCTGTATTTTATGATTATGTACTGTGTACCTGTGTATTAAATATGAATTCAATACACCAAAGTTTTCAAAAGATATCGAACGGAAACCATTTTTCGTACGGGCCAGACGGACGGACGTGCGGACAGCGGTGATACTATATCCCCCCCCCCCCCCTCAACTAAAAAATGGCGGGGCATATAAAAAAAACAACTTCGATTGTCGTGAAACCTTGCAGTAGCAGAAGGTACCCGGATATAAGTTTCTTAGATACAGTTCACCCATGCAAACTTCTGAAAATGTTTGAGATCGATACAGCCATTGCGTTGTTTTTCCCAGTACCGTAGTTTCGCCTTAGGAGTTGCCTTAATCAAGCGGTTAGAGACGCCCGATTATAGTGTAGAAGGTTGCGGGTTCAAATCCGGGTTGGATCAGTCATCAACTGGAAAACTCATTATCTGAACCCAGCAGTAAATGGGTACCTTTTTCGAAACGGGGAAGGATATTAAAGGCCCTTCATATGCTGGGTCTCTACTCCCTACTGCCCCAACGACCGCTGGGCTATGGAAAACGTTAACCTTTTACCTTTCAGAAGTTGCAACACGATGTTTCTGTCGAGTCCGCATCTTTGCTTCAGTATAGTTTTTATCCGCGATTGGTATCCCGATGAATTATAAAACCTTTTAACAAACCGAACAACTATTAGTAACTAAATGAGCTGGGACACGACAAAATCAACAAAGCGGCATGTGCGCCCAGCTAAGACTCAGATCAGTCTGGGTATATCCCGGCTCATTTTGATCAAACTCTTCGCTGTGCGCTTAAAGGGTGGCTAAGCGTCTAAGCTAGCTCCATGCGGACAGCGAAGACTCTGATCAGACTGGGCCAACATCTGTGCCATCGAGAGTATTTAAATAAGTTCGCGTGAGCTTTCAATGCAATCGATGTAAAATAAATAAAAAATTACATTTTACAAGACTGATCTGAATTTTCGCGTGGCGAATATGCCACTTTGTTGTTTTGTTGTGTCGCGGCTCGGTTCATTAACGAGTGATAAACAGTTTACGCGGACCGTGTTTTGAACCATTACAGAAGTGAGGGGTGACGGTTGGGATCCCGTTAAACCGGTTTAACCCTCCCCTCTACCACCCACCCCCGTTTATTGGCGGTACTTCTGTTGTGGGTCCTCGCAATTATTTTTCTTGTTGTCCATATGTATACTTTCGTTCATCTATTATCATGAGAGTGGTAACTTTAGCTCAAGGAGCTGAATGACCGCCTGTCTGGTAAAGAGCTGTGCGTTCGGTTTACCTGCGTGCCTTTCGTGAACTGCTGGGGATTTATGTATACAGGTAACTCTCGATATCTCAAAGTCGAAGTTCATCTCAAACCACTGATATCTCAAAGTAAATTTTCTGGTCCCAGAAAATTTACTATGAGATATCAGTAGTTTGAAATAAAAAAAGTTGAAATGTAAATAAAGATGGGAAATGTGTCCAAACTATATTTTGTGATATGAGGGTACTTTGAGATATCAGTGTTCGAGATATATATATCACTGTATATCTTTCCCTTATGGTTTTGAGGACATCTTAAGGGGATCTATGGGGATCTGATTGTATCAGTTTCTGATCATTGTTTGCGTATTGTACACTAGGATGATGCTCAACGTTGCATGTGCAGTCCAGCTGAGCATTGTCTGTGTAACACTAGTAATATTCATATGCTGATGATATTCCAAAATTTGGCGTTGTACAAATCATGACGAAATGTTAAAATGTTGAGTTTTGACACATGCATTTTGTTCAAGTGTTTCCCGCTTTATTGCATCAATATATATATTCATTTCAAGATGACATGACCTGTTCCATGATACGGCTATTTCTGCGGGGGCGAGGGGGGTGGGGAATCGAGTGGTCGGTTTAAAGTTTTGTCTTGTGTATATGTTGCGTCCCAATTTCTCTTAGAGTTTGTAAAAATATCTTCAGTGGTTTTAATGTTGTAGAGCGGACACGATTTCTATACAGAAAATTTGAAAGGGGCATAATTTTGTACACAAAAGTAGGTGGAGTTAAGGTTTTTGTTTTCTGCGCATAGTTTTAGCGTTATGATTTCATATACAAGTTTGTTTTCTTTCTTCTCTGTTTATGGTGAGTTCCTCCTGTGCAACTTCCTCTTTTCTTATCAAAACTTGTGGGTGTCGCATACAACTGAAGTTTTTCAATAGTTTGCCTACTGACACAGATAGAAGATTTCAAAACAACCAGTTTGGCCTTCTAAATGAATAAAACATAGATCTGTATCTCACAACTAAACCATCAATCAAAGCAGAATTCCTTCTTGTTTTAAACTAGATAATTATCAGTTAAAGAAAGTTGTATCTTTCGCAAGAGAAATACACGAATTTGCTTTTAAAATATACGCCCAGACAAAACTTAAAGACGCCAAAGTATTGATTTTAAAGTCAAAATGGCCATTGAAACTAAAATATAGGCTCGCCATTTCACTACGTCGGGAATAGCAATTCTAGCTTGTAGTTTACTCCCGTGTGTGTGGAAAAGTTTGTGGTTGTGTGGAGGAGTCGTAATCTGCAGAAACGTCGTGACATAGCCCAGAGAGGTTTATGAAGAATCAGGCCCTTGATAAACTTTAAAAACCCTATCTCTTTTACTATGAAAATTTTCATTACTGCTTTTGAAAAAAAAAAATTCTTTGGCATGTTACAATGTTTCAAAGATATCAACGACATTTTCCCTCAGTTAACCTTGGTTTCGAAAACAATGCCGTATACAAGATAATTTTCGCGGTGTTCAATTTTTCGCAGTATGTCGCGGTCACTTAGAAACCGCGAATATTAAAATCGCGAAATAATTTCCTGTTTCTTACAAAGAATCTTATGTAGACACAGTGTTCATATATTTTGTTTCTATTTGCTTCGGTAATTGCTGCTACTTCACTTGAGCCAGTTCTTTCATTAACCTGCGGCAGCCCTCAAGTGAAAAAGAAGTAGTTTTGCTTTTTGCGCATGTTGCTAACCGCGAAAATTGAAAATCGCGAAAATTAATGTCTATGTTTTTGACCCAAAACCGCGAAAATTTGAGCCCGCGAAAATTACCACGCATACGGTATACAGTGCACGCTTTCATTCTGGTAAAGGTTGGTTGGTTGTGTTTGGTTAAGCGGCTCTTTGAAACAGTATTTTAGTCTATGTCAAGCCGTCCCAGAGAAAGTTAGAAAGAAAAGAGATAAGAAAGCGAGAGAAAAATATTAAAGAAACCACACTCGCCCTACTTCAAGCCTAGCAGACCCTTGTCTTACTGTTATCAAAATCAGCAGGACGCGTCGGCACTGAAAGTTACCCAATGCCATCGCCCAATCGAACCCGACCACCCGTCCCTAGTAAAAAAAGGTGTATAGAACTGTTGTTAATATTTTCAGAGCTTTTATTTCCCGAGGATGGGACGATCAGGACAAAATACACACACAGTACCAGAGGAATCCACATGTTGCTCAGAAGGTGTGCGTAGTGTATATACAGCAGCAAAAGGAATGTTTGAAATATGTCCAAGTAGTAAGCTATGCTGTTCAGGATTGGAAGAACGAACAAAACTTTACCAGGATTTAGTTATCACTGATTGTGCTCCGGTAAGAATGGTGATTTAGTGATATGCGGGAATTAAGTCCCCTTTTATTGCAGATTTTAAAGTTTCTTTTGAAAACTGAAAAAATGAAATAAAAAAGAAAGAAAAGCTTGGCCGCGTCGTGAATTCATCTGTATATAAAGGATTATGCCAGACGTGCATATTATTATTACTAGACATGCAATTACTTGATATTTGCAATGCTCATATGCCCTAAGAACATAGCAACATACTATTCAGCACTATTGTAGTCAATTTAAAGAGCAACCAAAGCAAGGTACCATTTAAGGCTATGAACACCTAGCTATTTTCCTTTGAAAATACTTCACCTTAGAATGGCTTATGTATGAATTCCTGATTAGTGCGTCAAGGTTAACGGGTCACTTTCAGCAAAAGCAACTCTGTCAGTTTCAGTTTTGCCTCCCTGTGAGTTACTCTTCTAGGGAAAAATACTGGCCTTATAGAATTTCCTTCCTGTAAGAGTAAATCTCATTTTGGAATGACTTCATCGGCCAAGAGAGCATCCAAGAAGTTCCCTTTTATCAAAATGGCGAAAACGCTTAAAGGTATGCCCACTCACTTGACATCCAAGTACATGATATGCCCACTCACTTTTTGTGGCTATTCAGGAAACAAAAATTGACAGTTCAGTTGCAACTTCGGAATTGTTCCCTGAAACATTGCCCTACAATGTATTCAGGCAGAACAGAAATCTTCATGGTAGCGGAGAGATACTTCTCATTCATAAGGACATTCCACACACGCCCTTGTCAGAAATAGAAAGGGACTCAGAATCAGTTTGGGTTAAAATTTTGGCAAACAAAACTTCTCATTATGTAGCAAGTTGGTATCGTCAACCTGGTGGCTCAAGTGAGGAATTTCAATTGTTTCGTGATCAGTTAGATCATATTAGGACAAAGCACAAGGGAACTAAGCTCCCCTCAGCTCACGTACTAGGGGATTTCAATTTCAAAGATATTGCTTGGTCAGACCGACTTAATAAGTCAGGATCAGTGTTAAGTCAGTCAGAGGGACAAATGTTGATTGATGTCTTGAATGACCATGGTTTAGAACGACTTGTGAATTTCCCGACTCGGGAGAAAAACGCTTTGGATTTAATTCTCACTTCGCTTACTGGTCAGTTTCAAGAACTACATTCCCCAGACAAACTTAGTGATCATGATGTGATATCAGGAACATTGAAAATGTATGTCCCCCCAAAAAAAGAAACCTCGGAGGAAAGTGTCTTTGTACCAAAAGGGAGATTTTGAATCAATGAGGAAAGAAGTGTCAGACTTCGCAAAACATAGGTACTTCAATGGTTACTCGGACAATCACTCAGTTCAGGAAAACTTTGACTTGATAACCTCCTTTATTCAGGAGTCTGCTGAAAAGCATATCCCCTCAAAAACCAGTAGGTCAACCTCTTCTGTTCCTTGGATAACCCCTCAGATAAGAAGAAAGATTCGTAGAAGAAATAAGACACATGCGAAGGCCAAAAAGACTGGCAGTAGCAAACTTAGGTCAAAATTTGAATCTTTGAGAAGGAAAATTAAAGCTGATGTGAAAAAGCAACATGATTTGTATGTCAATAAGTTGGTTGGTGACATAAAGGCTAATCCCAGAGACTTCTA
This sequence comes from Ctena decussata, assembly GCA_963989385.1. Taxonomy (NCBI): domain Eukaryota; kingdom Metazoa; phylum Mollusca; class Bivalvia; order Lucinida; family Lucinidae; genus Ctena; species Ctena decussata. Next base: position 46,352,506 of record OZ022510.1, read on the forward strand.
CAGGTACATTAATAGTCAAAAGAAATATACTCAAGGTATTGCCGAATCATAGTTGGAACAGGCTGATGAATTTAACGGTCAGTTTTTGGGTGTGTTCAACAAAACTGAGCACACCCAAGTCCCCCTTCCTAATCGCTCGGCTCCGTTCATGGAGGACAGTCATGTTTCGACAGAAGGTGTAACGAAACTTCTTAAGGGCTTGAACCCATCAAAAGCTTTAGGACCTGATGAATTGCATCCTAGAGTCCTTAAAGAACTGGCATCTGAATTAGGCCCAGTGTTTGCTCATCTCTTCCAACAATCTATTGACACGGGTGAAATCCCCAAGGAATGGTCTCTTGCAAATATATGCCCACTCTTCAAAAAAGGAGATAGGCCTTTGGCTTGCAATTACCGACCGGTTTCTCTAACTTGTGTACCATGCAAATTACTCGAACATATTGTCTGCTCTAATTTGGATGAACATAAACTTTTGTAAGACAGACAACATGCTTTCCGGAAGAAAAATAGTTGTGAAACTCAATTGATCACGGTTATAAATGACTGGGCTAAAATCTTGGATAAGGGCGGTCAGGTTGACACTTTTATCTTGGACTTCGAGAAAGCTTCTGACACTCCCCCCCCCCCTCCCCACCCTCATGAATTACTTAAATGTAAGCTATACGGCTATGGTATTGGTGGGAAGACTCTGAAATGGATAGATTCTTTTCTCTGCTACAGGCAGCAGCGTGTGGTGGTAAATGGAGTTAAGTCGGATTGGGCCCCGGTTTTGTCGGGTGTCCCCCAGGTCACCGTGCTTGGACCATTGTTGTTCTCGTTGTACATAAACATATTGACTCGAATTAAAGCTTTTTGCTGACGACTGTGTTTGCTATCTAATCGTGAAATCAGAGATATTGAAGACACGGTGAAACTTCAGGAGGATATAGAGCATTTAGGTTGTTGGGCAAAAACTTGGGGCATGAGATTTCAACCTGTTAAATGCAATATAATGCAAATTACAAGGAATCGGATCAAGAAGATCAATGCTTCCTATACCTTAGAGGGAACGATCCTCAGTACTGTAGAAACTGTGAAGTATCTCGGCATAACCATTACCAATGATTTGAAATGGAACACACATGTCAGCAATATTTGCACAAAGGCTAAATGGACCCTCGACTTCCTCAGACGTAACTTGGCAGCATGTCCACAAGATGTTAAAGAGTCAGCACACAAGGGACTGGTGCGTCCAGTCCTGGAGTATGGCAGTTCAGCTTGGGATCCTCAAAGTATACTTCTTCAAAATGAACATGAGAAGGTGCAGAAAAGGGCAGCTAGATTTGTAACGGGAAATTACACATATGAAACTGGGAGTATGACTGGCATTCTGGAGAAACTTACGTGGGAATCCCTGAAAAAGAGAAGGAAAGATAGTAGACTCATAATGCTTTACAAACGTCTGAGGGTTGCAGCCAGTATACCCATAAATGACCTTGTTCCCCCAAGTAGACGTACCAGGAATCACCATTCCCTGACATTTCAAACCCCATGGGCTGGGACTGACATTTACAAATTTAAAGAGTAACTACACTTCAGGAACTGACTGAATCAGATCCCAAACCCTATCCCCAACATCAAAGGGAATTAACATCAAAAGTCCATTTTTCCCCAGACTATTAGAGATTGGAATTCCCTGGAAGATTCACTTATTTCTCTGCTGAGGGTGCAGAGGATTCAGTTACTAAGTTTACTTCTCTTATAAGGGCTAGGGACTAACTTCCCTGATTCACAGGTCCTGGTGAATGATTGTCCTTGGACGTATCACCAGTAAACAATTCTGTTTCTGATTCTCACTTCACGCGCAATTTACGAATATCAAAACATTCCTTTTTTTTCTTTGAAAATCATCCAACTTACAAACAGGAATCATGATAATTAATATTGATTTATTAAAGTAAATGGGTTTTCCTCCATATTTTCCATCCATTGTACGAAGGAATACAACTTTCTTGGCTTCCTGGTCGCTTTTCTTGACAAATTATTCTGAAATGGGGTCTACTTTTAAAGAAGAAAAATGCTGTAAAATGAGCAATTTCTTTTCTTTCAGAGTGATCACCATTGAGACGCAAGGCAAAAATGAAAATATCTGGATTGCTTCCCAAAAGACAGTATTATCCACCTTAATTAAAACGGCAGCAAGCGGCTGCTGTAACAATGCAGATTGGCGGAGTATCTTAAAATTTGCGTTTAATTGTTCATATTTACTTTTATTTGCAGTTTGACGGATCAGATCTGAACAAGCTACGTGAGCTTATGACGGAGAAATAGGCGTGATGACGTCACTTTCTACAGGGGCCCGGTGTCTCTTTACCTCCGTCGCTATGCATTATTCATATCTTACATCTTCAACAGAGTGTGTGACGTCATAACAGTGGGACAGAAACAAAAAGCTTTTAAGAATGAAAAATTCTATTTTGCTTACGACTCTAATTTTAGGTTTAAAGTGGTTTATCGTGAGCCTTGCGATACCCCGTTTTTTTTTTAATGACGCTCCACTTAAGGTGAATGGGTACTCATAAAGGGGAAGTAAGTCTACCATTTTGAGTTTTGTGTACCTTTTCAAAGACTTCAACTCTTACAGGACAAAAGTTACTTCTGTAGGAACATTTCTTTCCTTTTGAGTTGGTACTTTTTGGAAGGGCTTCGTCACCCAAGGAAGCAAACAGGAAGTTCCAAATACTGTATGCCTTTTCAAACAGGGCAACGTACCCATACAGCTTAATATCATTTACAGAGATTTATGACCGGTTGTTCAAAACTAACGACGTCGTTAGTTGACAAGACGTTAAAATTTCAAATTTATTGTACTCCAAAACACAGCTAGTTTCAGCTGAAAAATATGAGGAGATTTTTGCATTGCAAAAGCTTCTCTCATTTTTTCAGCAAATAATATGAGCAAACTTGATTTTATGTGTACAAGAAGACTTAAGGAGATTTACAAAAGTTCAGTTTTCATTCTTAAAATGTTGGCTTATATATACTATATTTATATTTTTATGATAAACGCGGCTGCGCCTCGAGAAAATGTGGTTTACGGCATGTGGGCATATTTGCATTGAATGCCAATATTCTTTGTTCTCATATAAATTTTCTGGTAATCTAAAAGCAACTACCCTTAAAGTTTTTTAGTCTGCGCGGTTCGCATGCTAATCTGAGTAGGCTACTTGATATCCGCGCGTGCCATAAAGGACATAGTCTCGCGATACGGCTGAACTGTGTAAGAACTTGTGATAGAAACTGAAAGCAATAATTATAGTCACACTTTTTCTGTATTTAAGAAAGCTTTAATTTGGCTGCACGAAAATACATTATAAAAGCAATGCCAAAATTATAATTCAGCACTGTTACTCGTAAGTATATTATTTTCCTAATTTGAAATTCTTAGCAGTCTTACAGCATGATAAAATGAACCGTGACACAACAAATCCAACGAAGTGGCAAGTGCGCCACCCGAAGTCTCAGATCAGCCGCCTGATCAGAGTCTTCGCCGTGTGCATTTAAAGGAAAGCTAGGACCTTAGCTAGCTCCATGCCTACAGCAGAAACTCTGATCAGACTTGGCAGATGTCCAGGCTGATATGAGTCTTCGCTTGGTGGACCTGCCACTTTGTTTTGTCATGTCGCGGCTCAAATATGCAAGAAGGCATTTACCATGATTTACGGACCACGTTTTTCCAGACTAATGGCGGAACACAGAAACATCCCAGTGGGCACGCGTTCAACACCATGACGTTGAATCAGCGTTACCTTCAGTATAGTTCAAACATCGTATGCCTGCTGGGATGCGATATAAAAAGAATTTCGCGGTTTTTCGACAAGTTTAGAACATTTTGTAATTATGCGAACAACAGCGAAGGCAATTAAGTTTGTGTAGACTTCTATTTTCGTTTAAATTTGTAATTTTTACATACGTTGGTGATGTGACGCAGTTTATTTCATCTTTTTACTTAAATTGAATTTACACTGAACAGAGTGATGGTTTGACAATGAATAATTTCAAGTGTCTGATGCAATTTGTGAAACTTTAATCAAGTGGTAGTAACTTTAGCGGGAAAACAGTCCAATGACAGCCAGTACATAACGGCATTTGCGACAGCAAAGACTCGGATACGTCTGCGCTTTTGCACAGTCTGAGCAGAAATACCCGTTTGCATAAACTATATTTCAGTGCACAGAAATTATGTACTAAAAATGGGAAAGTCCTCAACAGTGTATATATATATACAGTGTGAAATTAACATCAATGGGTACACTTTCTGGGAAGGTAACTCTATCATTTTAACCGCTGCTTTCCTTTTCAGCGCAGTTCAGCTCTTAAAGGAAAGCATTTTCTGGGAGCATATTCTTTTCTTAAGGGTTAGAACGCATTTATCAAGGGCTTTTGCGTCCAGGAAAGCAAACAGGGAGTCACAATATTGTTCTACTTTATAGATATGGCAGAAAACCATGGAGGTGTGCTCATACACATTAAGACTCTAGTCAGTTTACGCAGATGCGTAGTAAGCTGTTGGTTAATGCTTAAGTATTTACACGCTGAGTAAACGTGTAATTCTATCACAAAATGGAAATTAAAAGTTCAGGCTTCTGCAATTAGTTTGCCAGAATGTAACAGTAAGCATAAAAACTTATATAAGCCGCGACACGACATCAGCAACAAAGTGGCATCCGCCCAGTCTGATCAGAGTCTTCGCTGTTGGCATGAAGGTGACTTAGTCCCTTAGCTACCCTTTAAGTGCCAGCAAAGGCTCTGATCAGACTGGGCGAATGCCCAGGCTGACCTGAGTTTTCGCTTGGCGCTATTGCCACTTTGTTGGTTTTGTCGTGTCGCAGCTTACATGTGCAAATAATCTAGGCTGTAATAGTGTACTAATAACTTTCTATGCATATGAGTCGAATAGCATCGTTATATTTTGGTTAGCTATTTGCAGAAGCTCCAGGTTTGGATGGAATTTTGCGTTCATTAGACATGGGCGAACAGTGGATACTACGATTCTCTTAGTTTCCTCTAGATCTATAGCATAGCGGATGCGTATTTGCGCATGCCCAGATGGACATTGACTTGTAGTACGGTTCCCATCCCAGGCTCATTCGTGCAGTTAAGGTGTATGGATGCACCTCCTTATTTTTCTGCCAGTTTTTACAAAGAAATACAATTTTATGACTTTATTTTTGTTGCCTGCAGGATTTAAGCCCTTCCAAAATGAGATATATCCTAAATGGAAGGAGTTTGCTTCGATGGGAGCAAATTCTATTCGTTTTGAGTTGATCCTCATTGTGAAGGGATACAATTTAAAAATGACGGAGTTGCATCTCTCAATAGTTGCACATTTATCATCTGCGTCATATGCACTTAGACAGAGACTGTGATAAATGCTTCGTTGGACTATGCGAATACATGACTTCATTTATGACACAAGCCATGATTTTCACAAGTTGTGTAGCTTGTGCACGTGTGCAGTTTGTTCAGGACATGCGCAGTTAGTCCTTTTAATTCGTTTTGTTTCCTGGATTAATTGCTCTTCTCCACTCAATGAACGCAGTTGTAGTGCAGCGTTAGCAGCGCATGTAGATATACCATGCAAGTTTGTGTCACCGCATAGCACGTTCACTGAATCTAGAAGCGCTAACTTGGTGGATCATGGAATTCGGGTACGCAGTAATACAGGTCTATTTGCCTCGTTTTTTTTCTTTGTCTTGACATGCAACAACAAAGTTTATTTTTCTTTCTATTTTTTCTCGAATTTAATATAGTTGCTATATGTCGAGCCCAGTTGTGTGCAGTAAGGTTTCTTGCTGACCTTTGTTTTCATTTTTTTTATTGATGTCTGGATTATTCATGTATATCTGTTTACTTTCTGTTCACACCATCTCGCCGTCATCATAATGGCATCATTATACTTTCACCAAGTTCGTGTAAAACATATGTTGTATAGGCCAAAGTGTATCAGCTGTTTTCTTCTCTGATTTTATTATCTTTCATGTTGCCCAAAGCAATATTTTACTTACACCCAGTGCATGCGAATGTTTATACAGTCATGATAGATTCATGCAAGCCCACTTTTGGAACTATCCTTTATACACTCAATACCAGTCCGATTTTCGGACAGGCAATGAGTGTATGAACGGTTTCTCTTTCAGATACTGGCAGAGATCGTATTATGATAGATGAGAAGTGGTTTTGCAAATATATTCGAATGTATAGGGCGAGCGCACTCAGATCGTATATTTGTGCAAATAGTTAAGAAGCTCAATGTAGCTTTGTCACTATCAGTCTCAGAAGGGATACATGCATATGTTTAAAAATCCAAATGTGTAAAGAACTCTTCGAGTCTGTTCTTAAGAACTTGAAGCCTAGGTTTGATCGCTTCTAACTTAGGTTCCAAACCTTTAATCCAGGGTTTTAACTTTTCAAACCTAGATTCGAGAAAATTATTTCTTTTACCAAGGTTTAAACTTTTAAACAGATGTTTCAAAATATAAATTCTTTCAAATAAACCACTGAGTGAACCTGTGAATTAAGGCTTGATTATGAGAGTCCATTGTATAACTACATCGAATCCCTCACACCTCTTGAAAAAACAACAACCTTAAACTATGGAGTGAATCCGTGAATTAAGGCTTGCAAAAGAAAAGGAATTTTGAAGTGCTCGATCCGTAGGGCTTTTAAAAGTTTTTTTTTATTTACTTTTTTTTTAACTTTTCATTTGAATGTTTAAACCTTGATTTATGATTTAATTTTAGAAAATAGGTTACCCTAGGATTGAATATTTGAAAACTAAGTTTGAAGTTCTTAAGCCTAATTTTGAAGATTTATTGTGCATTTGGCTTTGTATGGAAACTGGCTTCACAGTACAGATGTTCTACGGAGCCCGGGAGGGGACATAGCAATATATACACTGATTTTGTTCCTACAAAATGCATTTCGTTCCCACGCATTGCGTTTTCGTTCCCTCAATTTAATATTTCGTTCACTCAAAATAATATTCCGTTCCCACGCTTTACTTTTTCGTTTCTTCAATTTCATATTTCGTACCCTCAAAGTAACATTCCGTTCCCACGCTTTACTTTTTCGTTTCCTCAAAATAGCATTTCGTTCCCTCAAAATAATATTTCGTTCCCCCACGTTACTATTTTGTTCCCTCAAAATAGCATTTCGTTCCCTCAAAATAATATTCCGTTCCCACGCTTTACAATTTTGTTCGCTCAAAATAACATTTTGTTCCCTCAAAATAATATTTCATTCCCACGCAGTACTTTGTCGTTCCCTCAGATTGAAATTTCGTTCCCTCAAGATAATATTCCGAGGCCACGGGCTACCATTTCTTTCCTACGCAATAATATTTCATTTCCTTACCATAATATTTCGTTCACTCAAATTAACATTTCTTTCCTATGAAATAGCTTTTCGTTTTCTCACAAAACTATTCGGTGATGGTATAAGCAAAACCATAGTGTATTTTATCAGCCTGGCTTCCAGGCTAAATGCTTTATTCTAAATGTTACAAGTCTTAATTTGACTCCGTTTGTTTTGAAGGCCAACCATATTTTTTATGTTATTATCATTTTCTATTCAACATTGCCATTATTTTTATTATTATAATTTTTTATTACAATTATTATTATTATTGTCATTGTATCTATGTTCTTAACTGCAGCCAGTCTAGTACATGTACTTTCAGTCATCCCAATCTCTGTGTCCCCTCTAATTCGGGACCAACTCCTAAGAAACGAATTTGCCCCCATCGAAGCCAATGCTCTCGCTCCATAGCAGGCCTGCCAGAAAAGGCACTGTCACCTAGGGAAGCGAGAAGGAAGTCATAACAGTTGTCTTCCTGTGGAAACCTGGCGGAAAAATATGGAGATACACCCACACCACATCTATACACCCACACACCACAGCTTTACCATAGCTCAAAGGTTATTATGCCAGCTGTCACGTTATATAACTGGAGTATTTCCGGGGCCTGAGTTTAGCTGGCTTACCAAGTACCTACATGATAAGGTGAATGAGTACACTTTCAAGGGATGCAATTCAGCCATCCCAGTCTCTGCAAATCCAAAACTGGGGTCAATTCTCAAAGGAAAGAATTTGCTCCCCTTGGAGCAAATTCTTCCCTCCAGAGCAGGCCCCTCGAAATGGTCACACTGCCAAAGGAAATAAACAGGAAGTCACAAAAGCAGACTCTCCTTCACTGGAAGCAATTCAGCCATCACTATCACCATCTCTGCGTTCCTCCATCCACCTCCCAAATGTAACAGATGTGGACAAAATCGAGGCTCTACTGCTCACGAACCCAGAGCCCCTCGTGAACCATACATGATGGTCGACACCGCCGAGTGAGCACGCGATGCTCGGACAACGCTGACCCAAAGTTCAGAAACGCAAATAATGTTTGTCCAACGTTGGGTAGACGTTTTGCCAGCGTAAAGTTTTCCTATTATGATTATAATGATGCTACATTTTCACAGTTTTTTATTATTAAATTGTTGGGAGAATCTGAACATGTAATTCGATTGTCATGTTCAAAGATTTAATATAATGTTGACCAGACTGAAATGCCCTTATTCAAAACAGAGCTCTTGTCAACCAACGCCCATGATACACTGATCTGCGTAAAGCTAAAAATAGATGTAGTTCATTGCGAGGCCTCATAATAGTAAATCGTGGGAACGAAATATCATTTCGTGTGAACGGAATAGTAATCTGTGCGCTCAGAATACTACTGTGATAGAACAAAATATTATTGCGAGATAACAAAATACTATTTTAAGGACACGAATTTATTTTGCAAGAGAAAGAAATATTAGAACGTGCAAACGAAATAGTGATGCGTGGAAACGAAATGTTGTTTTGGAGGAACCAATTATTATTTTGAGGGAACGAATTATTATTTTGAGGCAACGATAAAGTAATGCATGGGAATGGTGTATTATTTTGAGGCAAAGAAAAAGTAATGCGTGGGAACGGTGTATTATTTTGAGGTAAAGAAATGCTATTTTGAGGGTACGGAAAAATAAAGCGTGGAAACGGAAAGCTATTTTGAGGAAACGAAATACTTAATTGAGGGAATGAAAAAGGAATGCGTGGAAACGAAAAAGTAAAGCGTAGGAACGAAATGTTAATTAGAGGGAACGAAAAACTAAACTGAGGGAACGAAAAAGTAATGCGTGGGAACGAATACATTTCGTGGGAACGAAATCAGTATATGTATTGCCATGTCCCCTCCCGGGCTCCGTAGGTATGCATAATGTGGAACACTTACATATACAGTGGACTCTAATAATCCCATTGTAACAGGGGTTGAAATGTAAAACATAGAAAATTTGTCAAAAAGTTCCATAAATTTTATTTGACATAAAAGGTTACTTTCAGATATTAGTGTCTGAGATACTAGAGTTAGCTGGAACTAATGCTGACTGTTTGCTTTGAGTTTCAAATGTTTCTGCTGTTGCAAAAGTCAGATGTGCGTTTCCTTTATTAGGCCCCTCTTACATAATGTTTTATACATCTTGCATTCAGTTTTATTTTGTCGAAGTCAAATCAAGTAAGATAGCACGGTCCAAGAAAGAGAAATCATTGTTGACTATGGTACATTGTGTTACAGGCTCTTCTGTTATGCATGATACTTATTCTTGTTCAAATAAAGGGTGATTATTATCTTTTTATTTATTTTTATCAAACTAAGAAAGCATAAGTGTAAAAAAGAGCGGCGTAGCTACTGAATATCAGTGAAGACGGAAACTTCAAAAACAGATATTTTTTTGAATAAAAAACGAAAAGAAGGCAATAATTTGAGCCGCGACACGAGAAAACCAACAATGTGGTAGTGCGCCCAGCGCAGACTCAGATCAGCTTGGGCATCCGCCCAGTCTGATCAGAGTCTTCGCTGTCCGCATGGAGGTAGCTCAGTCCCTTAGCTACCGTTTAAGCGCTTAGCAAAGAATCTGGCCAAACTTGTCGGATGCCCAGGCTAATCTGAGTCTGCTCATATATACATGTATTATATATTATTTAAATAAAAAAATAACGCAAAGAAGGCAATAATTTAAGGAAACACATTGTACACATAAGTGTGCAACAAAAATATCTGTCGCATAGTTGTTGAAATGATAAAATCTTTGATACAAAAAAATAATTTTCGCTCTCCTTCTTGCGATTCCGTCCACGTTAGACTTTCAAAGCAATAATTTATTTTCAAAGATATATATTATTTCACGGAAATAATACAAAGTTGTAAACAAAAAAAAAGCAATAAAACCTACCATATTTCAGGCTTTTTCGAGGCATTTACCTACTCATATTACTACCGTTTAAAAGAATGGAATGCAAATATGTTTTGTTTGTTTACATTATTTATCTTTGGCTATGTTAGCATTTCATTTTCACTCAGAAATTAAAAAAAGAAGACTCTAAATACCTTTCTGTTGTTCTTGTATTCCCATGTGTTATTAAGAAAGAAAGATATAAAAGCATCGCAGACTACTGTGTGATACCCCGACACTGTAAACTTATATCACTGTTCCGTTTTGTTTTCCTGGCCTGGCTGCGTAGTGCGGTCGGTACCGCGTCTGACTCAAGAGCCAGAGGTCCCGGGTTCGATAGCCGGTCCGGCCACATACTTCCGTTTCTCCTGCCGCTGATTCAAGAAGGACAGTTGTCAGTTACTGGCGAAAGTATGTGCACTTAGTACTGGTTAATCTCTTAGGTCTATACGAAGCCTGCCAAGGAATAGTGTGGTTAGGTTAACTGGCCGTCCCGACATGACCATAGCTGTTTACCGTGGACATAAAGCAACAAAACAACTTCCTGATTTGTTTATTCTCTTTTTACCCAAGAGCAAGGGGTTGCCAAACCCCATATGTTAAATTTTGTTATAACAGGACGCTTTCACTACTTCGATCACGTGCTGTAGGTTTCTGAAAAATCACTTTCCGCCGAAGGTGCAGGGGCAGATAACCCCTCAGTACCGAATGCATATGCAACAGTTAGTTAATTAAGTCATCGAACGAAACAACCAAATCGAATAAAACTGTTCAAAGGACAAATGGATGCTTTTAAAGTCATTACAAACTAAATGAGCCGCGACACGAGAAAACCAACAATGTGGTTTTGCGCCCAGTGCAGACTCAGATCAGCCTAGGCATCCACCCAGTCTGATCAGAGTCTTCGCTGCCCGCATGTAGGTAGCTTAGACCCTTAGCTACCTTTAAGCCCTAGCAAAGACTCTGTTCAGACTAGGCACACAACCACATTGTTGGTTTTCTCGCGTCGCGGCTCAAATGTTTATAACTTCCGCAGTTGCCATGGCACACAAGGAATTTCATGTATCAGAACATTTTTGACATAGACCTTGAGCTGACCAAAGACCCCCCTCCCCCCCCCCCCCCCCCCCCCAGGGGGAATTTTGGACACTATGATTTTCTGAAACTACATTATATAAGAAACAAAATGACACATGTTAGCCCTCTGTACGTTGGGGCATTAACGTGTAACGTCAACGTTACTTACACTACCCAAATTTACATATTCACATTATAATAGAAAATACACGTTGGTATACAAATGTTAGTATTCGCCCTAAATAATGTTGGGTTTTGTCTGCTAGTACATAAATCGCTGTTTCAAGGTAATTGACATTGTCAACGATAAGTTGACTAACCCGTATAACGTAGTTTACGTTGTATTTGACGTTTTTCCCCTTCAGCGTCTAAATACATGTAATATAAGGAGAAAATTGTAAGAATGAAGTGAAGAGAAAAGTAATTGTTATATGTATGACTGTTTCAATAGTCTGGTATAAAAAACAAACAAACTAAAGTCTTACAAAACTCATCAGCAGTCACGATAAATATGTAACGTATATAACCACTACAAAAATTCGAAAAAAAACAACAGACTAAGTCTCTGAATTGGTGGACTGAAGTTTATACGTGCTCCATCAATCTTCTTTGATTCATGCACAGCTTAGATAAGTTAGGCAGCAGTTAGCAGTGGATATATTAAATGTGGACAGAAACTTATTTTTGAAGAATTTAACCTATAAAATGACGAGAAAAGCTAAGAAAGCCAACATCAGCTGCATTTCGTTTTTAATATTATCTATATTATGTCTTAAGTAGACACTGTTGTATATGTAAACACGAAGAAACGCCCGTTTTATATGTCCTCAAACTATAAAAAAAATCATTGGATAGTGTATATTTAAAATCAATCTAACAGTAATGTTACGTTACATAATTGTGATATGTCGGGGGATAAGATTTGTGAGTCATCTGTTATCAAAAAATTAGTTCCCGGGCAATATGAATTATTCATTGCTGTAGTATTAGCTTACCACTGGTAGTCAGATGGCAATTTAGCTCTTTGAAATACACAAAAACTCAGCAAGACCCACATAGATTGTTATAGCTGAAGCATTTCGACCTTGCCTTCAATTCAGTTTGACTTAAAAGTGACTACATAAAGATGATTTTTTTTAAATTTTATGCATAGAATGAAATAAGTAAGAGTTGATATATGCTGCAACTGATTAATATTTAGGTTCTCGTCATGATGGGGATAAAACCAATTTCGCGACCTGTGCTGTTGGCTGAGCCATTCAATTACCCTACATACAAATATGCAACTGTGACTGCCAGCCGAGGCAATCAAAAGCAGTACCAACTCTCCCAACAGGGATAAACACCATTTTCTATGCTGTCAGTCGAATCGTCAGCCACGAGCCTCTTTGCACAGTAACTGCTTTACATAGATTAGCAAATATGTGTGGCTCCCGTGATCATAACTTACATATTAATTTGTGTTCTACATGATCTGTTTATGCAGCTCCCGGCCATCAAATACATTACAAACTATTAACAATGTGAAAATTTAAGGCTGATAGAAAGTGACATACTTCATAACGCATACATCATTCTGTTTCAGCTTGTTCAGGAGTTCTATTTTTCATTATGTTGTTACAAATATTTAATTGGTTAGGTAATTTTGCAAACCCCATGGTTTTATTCCCACTTGTTGTTACTATAACGGACTAAAGGTGTTACGAAATACAAATTTCAGTCAGACAACTTTTCAATATGTAAGCAACTAAAATTGTTGTTTGGATATTGCCAAAATGCTGTATTCCCTAAGAGTATTTAATAAATTTGGACAAAGATGATAAGATAAGCAGTAAGATGTCATAAATAAGCAGTTTTCAACCATATTTATTGCTAAAAAGTAAACAATATGGTAATACAAGGTCACAGAGATCAAATGCAGTAAGTTATTTAGGTTAACCCTTCCTTGGCATGTATAGGTATGCACTATTTCTATTGTTTGATTATTTGCTCTTTAGAAATACTGTATTGCTAGTTTAGGATATCGGAAATGAAGAATCCATAAACTCGCAATGAATACGTTGTATACGTTACTTGTTCCGCCTTTCTTTTCTTTTTTTTTTCTCAATATTATGCTGCAAAGCATAACTACAGTGTAGGCAAATACATTCTGAAGGAGAACAACTAAGATTTGCTCATAGATATCTGAACAGCGAGGACTAACATTAATATATTCTGTCATTTTCATTTGCCATTTCATTATGTGTGCAGAGCTACTGGAACACTGTCCCTGAAACATTTTTGTCCAACTAAACGTATCTTTATGTTCTTTGGTGAATAGATGCTTTAATAGATGGTTGAATGTAGTTAGATTCTTTAAGAGATTATCCAAAGTATTTAGACTTTAAAAAGAAAGAAACAAAAGCATAGAAATATAGATCATCTTAAACATAGCATTAATAGATTGCTAAAGTATGCTAGTAAACTTCTAGTGTCTCTTTTCTGTATTAAATGTTTCTGATACTATTCTCCCAAACTCCTGGTTGACACATTATTGTTAAATACATAAATAAGCTAAATAAAGCAATGTATTGTCACTACCATTAATTATTTTCATAAGTTTGTTTCTTAACTGTAACTCAGCAAGGTTGTTTCCCTTGGTAACGTAAAATATACGATAGTCTTACAACAGTAAGAATACGCTGCCAGCAAATATCTACATTAGCTTTGATGCAGAACTATATTTGGCTTAAGTCTTCAAACTTCAGGTTTACTGTTCTGCTTTATAGTTTTTTCAGTGTGCACGTAAAAACTATACCAAATCCTGTCAGTAAACAAGGTGGTACTACATTTGCATTGTTAATTACTGATTATTTCATAATTCTATACTAAACACGTCAAAAGCGCTTAGCTTTTAATGTTATCATACTGATTGTATATCATTTTACTCGAGCCTATATGCAAAATCTATGCTGGCTTAGCTGCGGCTTTATCTTTTTTATCTTTTCTGGTGTGGTATTTTGTTTATTTTTTTAAGTTGTATATAACATATAATAACAAAATTTAACGTATGTTACTGTCTTTAGAACTCAAATGTACAAATTGTAAAAGAAAACAATTTGGCAACGCCATTATGAAATACTTTTATCTGTGATATATATAACAAAGTTGCCAGCAAAAAAACCGTTTTATGTGTGCAGAATATATCTATGCCCTTAACATTACAATTTGTAGTATACTGATTTTAATCACGTATAAAACACACCTCATGAATCCCTAAGAGAAATAACTGAGAGAAGTGTTGCTAGGTCCATGTACATAGTATATCATAAGAACACCCAGACTTATATATGTTATTGTTTTTTATGTGACAGTGGGAAAAACCTGATTAAAGGTATTATAATGAAATATTTTAAATGTTAATGTTATTTACGTTACTTCTAGTAATGACTTATCATAGAAAATAAACCAGAATGCATTTTTTCTTTTATATTTAAAGATTCTTTCATGAAGAAACTGCTACCAACGAAAATAAAATGATTCTATCATCAAATTATGTGAGTTTAACAAAATAGCCCTCGGTAACGTATATAATCGACCATTATGGCCGACTAAAATGCGTTCAAAATATTGTGGGACTGTTCCTTGTTGTTTAGATAGGCTGGCATATTCAATATTACCTTTTCCTGTTGTTTTTTTATTCATAAAGTGTAGTTCAAGCACTTGAATTATACAGAAAGTGATAATTGTAATATGGAACATTTATAAGGGGGTACTGTGTTAAACATCCTATTTCTCCCAAAGTATACAAGATAGGATAATAATTTTTGCAGATCTGAAAAGATCAATAAATTGTCTTTAATACAGTAACAAAGATATGGTCTAATAATAAAGGAGTAACTTACAAAAAGAAAGTATTTTGGATAGAAATAGCAATTTTAATGGAGTGTAAAGACAAATGTCACGTATATGACACCATGTGAGCTAAAGTGACCTGTCAAACATCATAACTTTTAGCTACTGGGTTGTTCTATTAGACTCCACTATAACTTTAAACATAGGAAAGTGATTTCTATTTTTTATAATTTTTTATTATTTTTATTTTATGTTTAATTTTTTAATGGGTAACGTTTGTAACAGGCTGTTACAGCTTAACGCCCCACTCGCCAGAGGGCTAACATGCTGCAAAATACTTCTAAGATGCTGGGCTTTAAGAAAAGTATGGTCTACAAAATTCCCCCGGGGGGGGGGGGGAGGTAAATCATTTCTGGCTCATGGCCTAACACAGTATATATAAGACTGTTGACTAAAAGGTAAACTTTGCAGGCTATGATCTGTGTCTACACCGTTTGCAATGGCATATATAGCCCAGTTTTATTATCTACACTGTTACAACTAGACGGTGTGAACAGAACTACATGTAGTTTAACATCTGAACATTGGGACCCCTGAAATAATTGCCATAATTGTTTAAAGTCTCCATAGCCCTACTGGTGGTAAAGTCGTCGAGGCACAAATCATTATAAAACCGGTACAGCCTTCAGAATATGTTGGTTGCTGTGCATTTTTTTATCTGACTGGCAAAATAAGAGGAACAAGGTTTATAAAAATACAAGACTCTCCATAAAAATTACGGTTTTGGTTTCTGGTTCCTTGTTCAGCAATGAAACAACACAGCAGCGAGACAATGAATGGGATCATTGCCTTACATTGTATTTTCGCCATCTATGTAACGCATGTACTTTGTATTTTTACCTCCTGAACCTCGTATTTTTACCATGTAAAGAGGTTTATGAAATCGAAAGTAGGTCATTTTAGTAGCCAACTTAAATGACCTAGATATTTTTTTAAATAACCCTCAAATCGTGTTATGACAACTCAAGAATATTTTATTTTTTTAAAGCCGACCAATCACGAACATATACAATAACGAAACTGCAGTGAGAAGCTTGCAGCGATACCTCGCGATAAAATAGTTCATGCTGATAGAGCAATAGGGCCTTTAAAATAGAGCAGTTTGAATTTACAATGCAGTATTGTGTCCAAATGATGCGTATGGAACGGAAACAGCGAAGACCCTGATCAGACTGTTGTTTTAGGAGCTATCAGATCTGGCTCTGCACTGTTTGACTGACCTTTTCTTACCAATATTTCGAATTATTGTGTTGCATATCTTGTGCTTCAAACTGGCTATAGTTTAACAAGCAGGCAATAAGTGTTTCAAATTTATGTTTGAAAAAGTCTTACAATTGGTGTTACGTGTTGAAGACCTAAATTGACTGAAATGGAGCTGAAAAGACGTAAACTTTAATTCTTCCGTGCATAAAAAAACTATTCAATTTAATTTTTTCTTCCGGTTTCTACCCATCATCATGGGCTTCCGGTTATATAACCCCACTTTTTAAAACTGGTGATAATTCCAAACCGGAAAATTACCGCGGTATAACCATAACGTCTAATATAGGAAAACTTTTTAATATGGTTCTGAATGCCAGACTGGACACTTTTCTAAAAGATAATCAGGTCATTAATAAAGTTCAGATTGGGTTTACTAGAGGTGCGAGAACGTCAGATCATATGTTTGTTTTGAAAAGTTTAATTGATAAATATACAAACAGTAAAGGTGGAAAATTGTATTCATGCTTTGTCGACTTTCATAAAGCATTTGATACTGTCATACATCCGGGGTTAAAGGTCAAGCTAAAAGAGCTTAATATAACTGGTAAATACTATGATATTCTTAGCAGTTTATATGCAAAAAGTAAAGTTTGTGTTAGACTAGGAGAGCATCGCACAGATTTCTTTGATTCTAAAGTTGGTGTTCGGCAAGGTGATGTACTTAGTCCAAATCTGTTTAAGGTCTTCATAAACGACTTGCCAGATTATTTGACTGATTCTCCTGACCCAGTTTATATTAATGATATGCCTTTGAATTGTCTTATGTATGCTGATGACATTGTGTTGCTGTCAACCTCATCTTCCGGTCTACAAGACAAAATAAATAAATTGAGCAAGTTTTGTCAGGACTGGTGTCTACAAGTGAATGTTTCAAAAACAAAAATATTAGTATTTAATAAACCAGGTAAACTGATGCAGAATAATTTCTTTATCAATGATATATGTCTGGAGAATGTTAAGAATTATCGTTATTTAGGTGTGTATTTTTCTGCAAGCGGAATTTTTAACTATGCACAAGATGACATTTTTAAAAAGTCTATTAAAGCTTCGTTTAAACTTACTAAGTCGATAACATCGGGAGATCCAAGTATACAAACGAGTCTTCATTTATATGATCACCTGATCAAACCTATAGTACTATACGGATCAGAAATATGGGGTGTTTTTAAGACTCATAGTGCTGCTTGTAGGAAGGATAGTGTATTTTCGTTTGACAACATATACAAAGCCAATGTCGCAGATAAATCACAAATTAGGTATTTAAAATACATTTTAGGAGTAAATAAATACACTTCCAACTTAGCTGTTCTTTCTGAAACTGGCCGTTTTCCAATGTATTTCTGTATTATTCTCTCCATTGTAAAATATTTGTACAGATTCGAAAACTTGACAGATGGGTTGCTGAAGCAGTCATATGAATTGACTAAAGAGCTACATGCCAAAGGCATTGAATCCTGGTATTCTTCAGCATTATATATTCTTAAGTCATTAAACCTTAATATTTTCGCTTGTAGGAATCTTGGAGAAAATCAGTTGATTAATATTGTTAAGAGGACTTTAATTAATAAGTATAAAACTTTTTGGAGCCAAGAAAGAGAAAAGAAAGTTCTTGATGGAAAGCTTGATACATATTTCAGTTTCAAAACAGATTTTTGTAAAGAAGCATATTTAGATTTACAAGAATTTCATTTGCGGAAAGCTATATGTAAATTAAGAATAAGTGCTCATAGCCTCCTTATAGAAACAGGTAGATATTCAAAACATGGGTCTTTGGTCAGGGAGCAAAGAATTTGTAAATTTTGTAATTTAAAAACTGTCGAAAATGAATTTCACTTTTTGACCGAATGTTCTCTATATCACGATGAAAGACTTGATTTATTTAGTAAGATTAATATTATTAACAGTAACTTTGTATTTTTAAACAATATTGACAAAGCCAGATGGCTGTTATTACAAGAAAATCAAAATATTTTATGGGCACTTGGATCTTACATTCACTGTTGTTTTGAGAAGAGATTCAAAACATCCAGGTAATTCTCAGACCGTCGATATACCCTCATTATTCATTAATTCAGTCATTGTATAGAAATTGTTGCTATATGTTAGTGTGTTGTTATTGTAATGTCTACATGTGGTATGTGCCTATATGTCTTTTTCAATCGAATGTATGTATTTTTTTTATATACCCGCAAGGGTCCTTGATTGGAAATAAACAATATTCAATTCAATTCAATTCAATTCAATTCAATATTCACCCGTCTCTACATTCTAACAGGGCTGGGCGAGTCAATAGTTTAAAAATAACTCAACACATTTCCGAAATTCCAGCTTTTTCTTTCTCCAATTGGACATCAATGAACAAAGCAATGCATTATATTTCTGCTGTGCGTCTGTCTGTCTGTCTGTTTGTGCTAGAATCTCTCGGCAGCTGAAATAAATAGAGAAATCATAAAATGAATAATTATATAAATAAAGAAAATGGCAAATAGACAGAAGGAACCAAATTGCCAAAATCGCCCTCGGGTCAAACATTTTCAGAAAATCTATATAGCTACCATATGGAGATAAATTTTAAGAGAATAAAAGATATTTGCTCGGAAAAAATTCAGTTCTGGATGTAAATTTTCCTCTTCTAACTCACATCAAATTGTGAAACCCTATAAATAGAACGTGACTCTCACGTACCTCTGGAGTACCATACGACTTCTGTTTACATTTTATTGAGCACTTCCTGCTTCAATGTACAGAACTATACGCAAATGTTGACTGTTTATTGTTCACTGTTAACTGTCTACTGTGTACTTTTGCTTTGAACTGCGTTCTGTCTCGTGTATACTGCACGGTACTGTCAACTGCGACAATGACCCGTGCGCATGTACAAGAACATGAGTATTAGCCAGATACATGTATGCATGTTCTCACAGTAAACAGTAGGCCTGCAACCCGACCGTAGGTATTCAGACAAGCAGAACCTCGGAGAAAACTGGAAGTCGACCTCACGGCACCGGGGTTTAGTAAACAGTAAATCGGAGCGCCTGGCTCAATGAATACGGTGTTCATCTTTCAGGCAAGGTGTTGCGGATTCGAATCCAACATATGGCACATGGCCGATCGATTTTTCCTGTATCCAACATACCAGAAAATCCGCACCCAGTATTGCTATGAGCTGGGAAAAGTGATATCAGGGTAGCGGTCGGTAATTACACTGGCACTGAGCCACTGACCGTCGGCGGTGGCGTCCGAATGTTTGCAAAACATTGATTGATTGATTAATTTGATGCGAAACGTCCACGGTAAACAGCTATGGTCATGTCGGAACGGTCAGTTACATGTAACCTAACCACACTATTCCTGGGCGAGCTTAGACCTCCTAAGCGGTCAACCACAATTAAGTGCACAAACTTTCGCCAGTAACTGACAACTGCCCTTCTTGAATCAGCGGAAAGAGAAGCGAAAGTATGTGGCCAGAACGGGTTTCGAACCCAGGACCTCTGACTTATGAGTCAGGTGCCCTACCGATTGCGCTACGCGGCCCGGCTTCGAAAAACATAATACAAATTGAGGTACTGTGGTGTTGTTAAACTAGCACGGCTGGACAAACAACAACAGTAAACAGTAGACTGGACGCATCAAACAGTCAACAGTCCACTTAAGGCAATGAACAGTACAATGAAGAGTATTCAGCATATGCGCGTGCTCTTGCACAAGTACACAGCCGTATATAGAGGATCTTCTGTTTATCATATGAATCTTTTAAATGGGATTTTAACGACTTCAAAACGAACACTATTTCAATAAGAAAACGCATTGTTGACATGGACGTTGTCAATGACGTTACATGTACGTGTACGCGCCAAAGTGTTAATTTGTACGTATGGTCATACGATTTTTATGACACGACGTTATCAACTGAATAACAGCGACGTCATATGATAAACGGAATACCATACATGCCTTAAATATGTCGTTCCCTATGGCGGACATTTACAACAAACTCCAGAGGAGGTCCCTTCAGAGGGATTAAAGCAGACTCTATTCCCATGACAGCAATCGTAGGGGCCTGTGCACGATCCACCGGAGCAGCACTGAACACATGGAATACTAGTTCCGTCAGGGCACGTGGTACCTGTCGATAACATAATATGAACCGAATAAGCAACATTTTTCTTTTGTTGTTTATTTTGGGTTTAACGACCTTTTGAGACTGTTTCAGTCTATATCGGGCCGTCACCCAGAGAGAGGGAGAAAGAAAAGAGAAATGATAGACGAGAAAAAAATCCAATCAACCCCCACCCGCATCTATTGCAAACACAGTTATTTCATGTCTGTATATAGATTGCACCGGTTGGTTGGTTGATTTGATGCTTAACGTCCACGGTAAACAACTAAGGTCATGTCGGGACGGTCAGTTAACCTAACCACACTATTCCTGGGCAGGCTTAGACCTCCTAAGCGGTTAACCAGTACTAAGTGCACATACTTTCGCCAGTAACTGACAAATGCCCTTCTTGAATCAGCGGAAGGAGAAACGAAAGTATGTGGCCAGACCGGGATTCGAACCCAGGACCTCTGACTTACGAGTCAGGTGCCCTACCGATTGCGCTACCCGGCCCGAGATTGCACCGGGTCCATGCTTGAAGTTTGAAAATAACAAAGGCTCTGAGCAGACTGCGCGGATGCGCAGGCTAGTCAGAACCTTTGCTTTTTTGCATATGAGTTAAGTACCCTTCTTACCTGTCGTGTCACATATGTTTTTGAGTTTGGGAATCTTGCGATGATGCTGGAAGGCTTTCAGTACCGGGGCGTCCTATAAATTTGGGGACGGGTGGGGGGGGGGGGGGGCGATTGTGCTGGGTAACTTGCAGTGCTAGGGCGTCCTATTTATTTTAATAATAGTAGGGCAAGGACCTACTGGCTGGCTTTTTGATCGAATATATGGGGTAGTGCCATAACGTCTACTTTCAAAACGTCTACTCCCAAAACGTCTACTCTCAAAACGTCTACACCCATTTGGTCTACTCTTCTAAAATCTGCATTACCATTGGCCACACATAAAGTAAATATGCATTTTCATACCAGCATTTGGGATACTTGCTAGAAACACTTCTCTGTCCTGCATTTAAGATAAAGGTTTATAGGGTATAATGGGTGGGGTTTTCGACTTAGAACATAAATATAGGTGGGTCCAGCAGGCAGTTTTAGTGAAGCTATGCTGTACATGAATAATTTTTCCAATATAAAATGTATTGTAAATTGCTGAAATATTGAAATATGAGATCACCCAAATTTTATTTCCAGTCTGAAGAAAAAATTGATTTAAAACTTGCTGAAATCCTGGTTGGCTTTGAGTTAGCAATACAACAGTGGGATAGCTATACACCAGTCCATATTCCTTTTTTATTTCTTCAATGTTGTACTTTCATAAGCCCTCTGGAGATGTGCTCTAGTTTTAATGTCAATATTATTTTTCTGCACCATAAATATAGCTAGAGATATTCATTATTTAAAACTACACGATTGACTAAACCAGAGTATACATTTTGGCCCGGTAGACCAAATGGGAGTAGACGTTTTGGCACAGTAGACCAAATGGGAGTTGACGTTTTGGGAGTAGACGTTATGGCCCTAATTCGAAAATATATTGATTGACGCCACTGACTGCCAGTGCTGTCTCGCGTTTTACGTCAGAGAATGTGGTTCGTAGAGCGATGCCCGATACCTGCTAAGACCTGACCATCTCCGTTTTGCTTCCAACTTAAAAGATTTAGTCCACTGAACAGGTTAAATGAAAACGCACATCTGCGGCCTGTCGCATATTATCTGGTATAGCTACATGAAATTTTAAATAATATGAGCCGCGACACGACAAAACCAACAGTGGTTGTGCGCCCACCGCAGACTCAGATCAGCCTGGGCATCCGCCCAGTCTGATCAGAGTCTTCGCTGTCCGCATGGAGGTAGCTTAGACCCTAAACTACCCTTTGAGCACTTAAAGAGTCTGATCAAACTGGGCGGGTGCCTAGGCTGATCTGAGTCTGCGCTTGGCGCACAACCACTTTGTTGGTTTTGTCGTGTCGCGGCTAATATGCCATGGCCAGGACTATGATGACAGTAGGGTCGGGGGAAAGCAAGGCAAAGCCTTAGTTACAGGCCCACTACTACAAAAATTTACGCAACAGCAATATTGCTCTCAACTTATAGTCAAGTAATCCTTTTTAGCTATACTGTTGAGACATTTAAGGTTTTAGGGTAAACCTCTACGCTTTTCGACCATTTTTACAAAAGGGGACACCTTTTTGTGACGTCCAGTTGGCTTCCCCCGACGATTAAGCCCTTCCAGAATAGAATAGGGTCTACTCTTAAAAGAAAGAAGTTGCTCCTGCGGAAGAAAATTCTTTCCTTTTTTGAGAAACGAGGCAAAAATAAAAGTGTCAGAGTTGATTCCAGTAAAAATACATGTTTTCTGGGTATATTCATCAACCTCGGAATTAGTCATGTGTTTCTGGTATTTTCTTAGAGCTTGAAGTACTTTTCTACAAATATTTCGTAATTTATCTGCATAATAAAATATTAAAATCTTTTCCGCTCAGGCAGAAACCTATTCGCGCTTTCGGAGTGACAACAGAGACACTGATCACTCCCATAAGTGAACTGTACATTATGGTTTGAAATTAATCACTAGAAAAAGTGATTCAGAATATTGAATTATAATAACTTCTACTAATTATTTTGAATTTAGAATGAATTTAAAGGCCCCATTGCTCTATCAGCATGAAAAAATTCATCATGATGTATCGCTGCAAGCTTCTCACTATAGTTTCGTCATTGTAAATGACCGTGATTAGCCAGTTTTAAAAAAATAAAACACCCTTGAGTTTCACATAAAAAGGGTTTGAAAACTTATTTGGGTCATTTTAGTTGGCAACTAAAATGACCTACTTTCGATTTTATAAAATGGTAAAAATACAATGTACAGGCGTGGAGTCCCAATCACTATCCCGCCTATGTTTATATGGCATTGCTAGACGGGAAACCAGAATAGGAAATTGTTTTTTGTGGAGCGATTTGTTATTCTTCAAAAACTTGTTTTCTCTACTTTTTGCCAGTTATATGACTCAATATACGCACACCAACCAACATCTTATTATCAAACGCGAAGGTTGAATCACTTTTTACAATGATTTGAGTTTATGCGTTTTAACCGCTGATAGGACTCTGGAGACTTAAACCAATAGACCTTTTTCACATTGTTTCTACGAATGCGTGTACCGCTTAGGTAACGCGATATTTCCCGATAATCGGCGAGACTTTATACGGATGGGGCAGTTGGATTTCAAAGCATTAATAATAATGATAATAATAATAATAATAATCTTTATTTATAGTCGCTTATTTTTTATTAACAACTAACATAAGCTCTGTAGAGCTTTTATTGCGACTTAATAAAACTATGTACATATATACAAGCTGAGCTGTGGATATGTGACTTGCTCAAGGTCACAACGCTAGGGCCCTGGTGGGATTCGAACTCGGGACCCTTCGATCATGAGTTGGGCACACTAACACTGCGCCACTGCGCATTGAGACTTTCCATGTAATCAATGATAATTAATTGTTTAATCATTTCTATCTGATTAATTTTCGTGTTAGTGATTGCTTATTTCATATTTTTATTTTCCGTAATCTTCTCTAACAAAGATTAGAAAGGCTTGTCACAAATATGTATACCGCAAAGAAGTATTTATTCCTAATTTATTTTATCTATTACCTGACATCTACCGTTCATTTCTTTGAATGATGGACGGACGCTCGGCGCCCCGTTACTGCGACGATGGATTCGTTCCGCTGAGGTGCGGGGGCAACGTCGATATGAGAATTGAAATACTACTACATTTCTTCGAATGAAGTCTGAACAATAAAAAAATCATATGTTACTAAGTAAATAAAGGAAAATTGATATTTAAATGATTAAATAATCCCTAAATAATTGTCTTGTTTCATAAATTACTCCAATTGTTTGCTGTTATTTCAATAGTCGTATCGGCGCATCCGAAGAGGCCCAGCGTATCCATTGCTGTACCTCCCGGCGTCCGAAGTCTGTCCATCAAGTACTTTAATTATCCGAGGGTCTATTAATAAATATTTACATTCTTGGTGTATTTACTGAAAAGCCCTATAGTAAACCATTGGAACCTAATGTAGTTTACATTCCAATAATTACATCGAGACACGCGACGTCAATGACGTCAAAATAAACAATGTCTCTCGTCAATCTGATTGGGCGTCAGCAACGTCATGACGTCATGCATGCTGTTCTGCTGTTAACAAAAGAACTGCGTGTGCATGTTTTACTGCTTCAATTCAAGAGCTTAAATAAGATTTTTCATGAAAATTCTGATTGAAACGAATGTAAATATAAGCAATGAACTTAATTTTTCTGTTGTTTATCGAAGTGTAAACTACATTGGGTCACTAGCAAAGTTTACATGAACCCCTTCGGGGTTCATTCACTTTGCACGTGACCCAATGTAGTTTACACTTCGATAAACCTCGGAAAAATGAAATTCATTGCTTAATTAACTCAGTCAGTAGACCACGTTATACGTTGACACCTCTTGTTATAGTTGACGATTTTTCATTGCTGGTCGGGCTATAGTGCTGGTTATAACTTCCAGTGCCGGGGCGTTCCAATGCCAGGAATATATAATCTGGTGGAGCATCCGGGCTTTCACGTAAGTGACAGATTTTGCAGTTCTTACTGGTTACAGCTGGAGGCAAGGAAAGTAACGTTTTATACCAAAAATACTGAAACATCTTAAAACTATTAATCAAATGATCCGAGACATTGCACAAGTTGATTTTACCATATAACGGTGTCTAACACGTCAGGTAAACCAGGCAAGACCAGGCAAACAGTGCAGACTCCGACCAGACAGCTCCTTGGACCAGTCTGATCTGGGTCTGCATTTTTTGCTCTGACTCAGTTGTCCAAAAATTTAGGGTCAATACGGTAAACCACTACGCAATAGTTCTAAAAAAATAATGAAGACAGGCAAGATATATGTGTACAAGTAAGTCACTAGTCCTTGTCCGCAAGTGAAAGGGTTTCCATTGCACACAGCTTTTCATTATCACCCTCCCGTTGCCCTGATATGACTCACATACTGTTGAAGAGGACATAAAATCGTAAGTCATCCATCCATTCTTGTTCGGAAGTCATCCATTCATCCATTTTGTCCTTTGTTTCACGATTTGTCTGTAAACCTTTTAAGAACGCAATTTAATTCCCGCATGGAAACTGAAATTTCTGCAACTAGTTGTCCTAAGTATAGCGTTGCTATTCGACTCCTCACATGTACAGAATGGTAATAGTTTCCTGTAGCCTAGTGGCCGTGGGAGAAGTGGGGGCTAGAGGCTCACCGTATCTTGGGCAGAGCATATGATAGGCAGAGCCCATCTCTCTTCTTTCGCTTCCTTATCCTCATCCTCATCTTTATACCTTGAAAGGTACAAATTTAATGCTGAATTGACAGAGAGAGTTTTCCAATCGTCGGCTGGCCAAACCCAGATTCGACCCCGTGACCTTCTGCATCATAACCGAGCGGCTCTAAGCACTCCACCACGGCGCCTCACCTGTATTTGAAGTAAATTTTTAAGACTTCAGCGTTTGTAAAGAAACTGGCTGTGTTCATAAAACCTCCAGAAAGTGGCCAAACAAAAATTTTGGTTTTCAGAAGTGTTTTATGAGATAAAAGTAGGGCAAGGGCCTTACCTACTGTGCTTGCAGTAGGTGCGGGCGGGGGATGTTTGGAAAAATTTTCTCTCGCCTCTAATTTCTCTTTTCTTTCTCCCTCCCTCTGGGAGACGGCCCGACATATACTGAAATTTTGTCTCAAAGGGCCGATAATCGCAAAACAACAAACCAACCAATTGTTTCAATTCTCGTAATGATGATTCCCAAGTGTCTCAGCAGCGCGCACACCCGGCCAAATATGACAATTATGTTTTGCACATTGCTAGAAAAGCTCAACTGCATGCCTCCTGAGTTATCAATGTAAAACAAAAAAAAATAAAATTAGCCATTTTCATGAGTATTGTGATGACTCCTAAAGTTCTATTACTTCAAAGTAAATACTGTGAACAAGTACTTTGTGTACAAACAAGTCAAATTTGGTTAAATTTTTGCAGAAGCTTGAAAGTAATTGCAAAATCAACAGACATTGGTACAATTTCCCGGGCTCACTTTTAAGTCTCCATAGTCCTATAAGTGGTAAAAATCACCAAAGCACAAATCATGATAAAACTGGTACAGCCTTCCGAATTGATGATAACATGTCGATTGATGTGCCGTGTCATATACCTGGCAAAAAGGAGAAACAGCGGTTTTTGAAAAAAATGACATGTCTCTCCATAAAAAAATACGGTCTTTATTTCTGGTTCCCCGTTGAGCACTGAAATGATGTAACAGCCAGACAATGAATGGAATCCTTGCCGTACATTTAAACCATCTATTAAATACCTGTACCATGTATTTTTATCTTCTGTACCCTGTATTTTTACCATGTAAATGAAGTTTGTGAAATAGAAAGTAGATATTCTTTAAATCGTTTTTATGAGAATCCCGGGGATGTTATAATATTTTAAAGCCGTCCAATCACGATCATATACAGTGCCGAAACTGTAGTGAGAAGCATGCAGCGATACTTCACAATAAAATATTTCCTGCTGTTAGAGCAATGGGGCCTTTAATTGTATGGTAAAAGGTAACGGTAAAGGTTTCCCATAGCCAACGGGGCAGTGGGGGTTAGAGACCCACTGTTTCTTGGGCACAGCTGATGAAAGGTGGAGCCCATCCTTCTCCTTTCGCTGCCTTATCTTTCCCTGGTTCGAAAAAGGTACCCATTTACTGCTGGATTGACAGAGAGTTTTTCAGTCGCCGGATGGCGAAACCTGGCGTGATCTCAAGGCCTTCCGGCGACTTTCTGCACCAAAACCCAGTCACTTTAACCACTGGACTACGGCGCCTCTCTATTGTATGGTGATGACCAGCTAAATTGTGTTTCAACTGTAGGCCGCAGGTTCAGACACATTTCGAATAACAAAACCTGTAAACCTGGATAATCTGAAGTAAAATCTAAGCGATATGCATTGAAAAGCATGAAATCGTGGCTAGCTTTCTGCACAGATGGTGCATCATTGTCACGATTCACCCCCATAATAGTATGTAGGCTTCTGGTTCAGAAGCCTACATACTATTAAATGTGGGGTGAATCGTGGGCCGGAACCAATGAGACTGCACACATGGTGCTCGTTTGTCACGATTCTCCTTAAAACAATATGTATGCCCCTTAACCACTTGCCTATTTCTGGCGGTTTTACGTTCTATTCAACAGTATTTGAGTTACATGTAGTAGAGAAGTTCACACTGCCTACTACTCGCTTCCCACTTCACACTCAACCCTATCACTTCTCTTCCTACCAATTTTCTGACTTCAAGCTTCTTACTTCAAATTTCTGACTTTTTTAAAATTACTTAAAATGTCATGAGCAAAAAATGACATATTGAGTGAGAAGTCAGTAGAAATCGGTCTTTCGCCGCAGAAAGTTTGATGCAAATTAAGCCCCATTGCTCTATTGCTCTATCAGTGGTATAAATTCATGAAATATTTTATTGTGAGATATCGCTGCAAGCTTCTTATTACAGTTTCGTCATTGGAAGTAGCTGTGATCAAAAACTGAAATAAAATGATCCGCGACACGAGAAAACAAACAATGTGGTTGTGCGCCCAGCGAAGACTCGGATCAGCCTGGGCATCCGCCCAGTCTGATCAGAGTCTTCGCTGTCCGCATGGAGGTAGGTTAGACCCTCAGCTACCCTTTGAGCACTTAACAATGAGTCTGACCAAACTGGGAGGATGCCCAGATTGATCTGACTCTGCGCTGGGCGCACAACCACATTGTTGGTTTTGTCGTGTCGTGGATCAAATGTAGAAATAAAATAAAAATATGTGAAGACTCTACTGCTTTTTGCTTATATTGCGCAGGAATCGCTTGCCCATCGGAACATCAATAAAATTTGGCCAGTGCCTCCGATTCCGAAGTCCCATTTAGGATTCACATTTACCTTCTGCTTATGGTTTTGTATTATCTAAAATATACATGTATGACAGCCACATAATTTTGATAGTTATATTTCTTGGACGCAGACACTCCCTGTTGTACATATTATGGACTCATGGACGGAAGTGGTGGTGGTTGGGGGGGGGGGGGGGGGGGAGGGGCGGCGGGGCGGGGGTTCGCCAATAGTTTTGTAAAATTAACCCTCGTAGTAAACAGCTACCGGAATCATAAACTTCTAAGCTTTTTCAAAATTTTACCGCGGCGGTATTTCGACTTTGTGTCTATATTCTTTTTTCGCATGTTTACGATTTTGTTTGATTTATGTTGGTGGACTTTTATTTTAACCGCCAATATCGCCAAAATTCAATAACCGCCAAATATAGGTAATTTCCCTTTTGAATTTTGTTCGACTTTGTACATGTATATGTAAACAGACGGGTATTGCAACAACTCTCTCATCGGTGAAATATTGTTTTGTTATCTACATTTATACTAAAATAGAACTGACACATGTGTATGTTGATGAATACGTCTCGTAAACAGGCAACCTAAAGGTAAAATGTTTTGTTTTATATATTTACCTTCTTCGGTGTGGGAACTTTTTGTGATTTTACGGCATTTAATAGTATACTATTTACAGTCAGTCTCAAGGTCGAAGTTCATCTCAAACTACTGATATCTCAAAGTTATTTTTCTGGTCCCAGAAAAATTTGCTTTGAGATACCAGTATTTTAAAAGAACAGGAGTTGAAAAGAGTCGGAATGTAAAACAAAATAGAAAATGTGTCCAAAATATATTCTTTGATAATAAAGGTACTTTGAGATATCAGTGTTTGAGAAATGACAGTAAACTGTATTAAATTTTCTAAAATCTGGTAAAATAGCTTTTAATGTATATAAAAATAGTGGATGATCCAGCCCCGGATCCGG
The DNA here is from genome assembly GCA_963989385.1 of Ctena decussata. NCBI lineage: Eukaryota > Metazoa > Mollusca > Bivalvia > Lucinida > Lucinidae > Ctena > Ctena decussata. Next base: position 46,382,093 of record OZ022510.1, read on the forward strand.
GGGTGGACTTTGGGGCTTCAGCCCCGCCATCTGGGCCTCTGTGGTATGTATAATGTGTTAGCCCTCAGCTAATAAGGAGTATCCGATGACAGTTTGAGATAATTTATCCATGTAGTTAGATTAAAATATATATTGTGACATATCATCAGAATCGCCTCGGCAAGGCGATTCTAATGGGATGTCACAACATATATTTCAAGGCAAAAAGGCCATTATCAAAAATTCTCAACGAATTGATCCCTAATTATGTCATATATCCCCCCCACACACACACACACACACACGCCACACACATATTCATTTCGCACCTCTCAGCCACATCAGCTATTCTGAGCCCCACCAATATGTGGTGGTCTGGATCCAAGTCTGTGATCTATAGGGAAAACTCTGAGTATGGTGAATGGATACACCTTTGAGGAAACAAACACTGCCATTTTCTTATTTGTCTCAATTCTGAACAGGGTCCAGCTCTTGAAGAAAATAATTTAATGACATTTCCTCTTCAGTTTCGTCATGATTGTAAATGATCTTGATTGGTTAATTAAACATAAATAAACCATCCTTGAGTTTCTCATCAAAAGTGATGAAAAAACAAATTGTGTCATTTCAGTTGGCAGCTAAAATGTCATTTTCAAAATCATTAAACTTGAATAAATGGTAAAATACAGTGTAAAAGGGTATGGCCCATTCATTGTTCCATTTCGTTACATTGCATTGCCCCGCTTCTCCGGTCTTTCGGATGAGACTTTAAACCAAGGTCCCGTCTCCATATGACCTCGTTGTTGGTAGGACGTTAAACCCGAGTTCACTCACTCACTACATTGCTCGACGGGGAACTAAAGAATAAGTTGTAATAAGGTGAAAGGATATGCCTTTTTTTCTAAAACATTTGTTCCTCTTTCTTTTCGCAAATTACATGACAAAATATATACACATCAACCCACATTTCATCACCATTTTAACACTTGGATTTAGAGGGTTCATTATACATGCCTTCCTTCAACAATAACAGTAGAAAACTTTGCCATTTAAGGCCCCATAGCTTTTTCGTGGTAAAAAATCATCGTGAGGTATCGCTGCAAGCTTCTCACTACAGTTTCGTCATTGTAAATGACCGTGAACAAATAAGACATCCTTGAGTTTCATACAAAAATGTTTTGAAAATTAAATTTGGGTCATTTTAACTGGCAACTGTAATAACCTACATTCGATATCATACACCGGACTTTATTGTAAAAATACGATGTACAAACATAGGATTCCATTCATTGTCCTACTTTTGTTATATTGCATCGCTCGACAAAGAACTAGAAAAGAAATTTTACTCTTTTGTTGTTGTTGTTGTTGTTGTTTACTCTTTTGTTGTTGTTGTTGTTACTCTTTTGTTGTTGTTGTTGTTAACTCTTTTGTTGTTGTTGTTGCTCGACAAAGAACTAGAAAAGAAATTTTACTCTTTTGTTTTGTTGTTGTTTACGCTTTTGTTGTTGTTGTTGTTGTTACTATTTTGTTGTTGTTGTTTACTCTTTTGTTGTTGTTGGTGGTGGTGGTGGAGGGGGGGGGGGAGCTTGTCGTTTGTCAATTACTTTTTCCTCCTGGTTTTCGCTAGTAGTTATACGACTCAATTTATGCTCATTAACTCACCTATTATCACCGAACGTAAAGGTTGAACCGCTTTGCATATGATTTCAGACGTTTTAATCACGAGACAGTCATAAGACTATATTACTTCCTGTTTACATATACATGTATCAGTTATAAATCGAAATTAACCCTTAATGCGCCAAAAAGCAGACGACAAAATTTACGTCTGCAGAATTTCAAAAAAATGTTTCGTCAAGCGATATCATATTGAGAATTCGAACACTATATGGCTAACAGTGTAGATTCAGATGAGGTGGCTCATCTGGATCTACAGTTTGCCAATTCAACATGGCGCTTTAAGGGTTAAGGATAACGCAATGAAGTGACAATACGAAACAGCACAGATACGACAACAGACACATTTTATGAGATAAGATAAGATATTTATTAGCCAATTATGGACCATTTTTATGGTCTAGAATTAACTATTGAAAACATACATACTACAACAACAAATATTTTGTTGAATTTGGAAGAAGCAAAATTTTGCAACTCATTTATAGTCTAATAACGATTTAGAAGTCACATTGACATGTCTTGGTCATAGCTTGATTTTCGTGGCAAAACCAATTTTTCTACATAGTCTCCTTTAAATATTTGGAAAGCAAATGTATAAAAATAGTTTTTTTTTTCGTGTTTTAAAAGTGTCAAATATGTTCTTGGTCACTCTTTAGTGTCTGGCGTGTATTGGCGTCATTCTGCAACACTTTTACACAGGTACGAAACTGTAATCGCCTTTCTTGATTAACAACTATTGTGACTGAAAAAAGCAAAGCTTGCTGAAACTATTCTGTCAGACTTTATTTTGTATATATACAGGATGCTGACTGATCAACACTTTGAAGATCTAGAAAAGAAAGGATACACTGTCGTCCCGGACGTAGTTCCTCCTGAAGATTGTGACGCGGCTATACGTCAATATCAAGAATGGCTCTCACAGTTCAAAGACGGGTCTTGGCCCAAAACTTCTAGTGGACTCATAAACCGCTACAACACAGGCCACATGACACCTACATGGGAGATCAGACTGATGTCAAAGCCGGTTTTTGCTCAGCTTTGGAAGACGACTGGACATTTCATGTAATGTCAGGATCACATAAATTACATGAGATTTTCTTTGATCATTACCCGGAAGCAGCTCGAAAAGCGGCACCTCTCGGTGTTTATTACCTGGAACCGGCTGAGGTTGATTTTTACAAAGATGTCGGATGTGAAATTTTAAGGGTACCAGTCCCGAAAGGTGGAATGGTTTTATGGGATTCAAGACTAATCCATGCTAATGCAAGGCCTTTGAAAGATCGAAAACATCCCGGAAGATGGCGATATACGGTCTTTGTTTCCATGACGCCTGCGATATGGGCCTCAGAAGAAGACATCGAAGATCATAACGAGGCATATGAAAATGCCTGGATGACGTCACACTGGTCGTCAACGGATATTACAGGCTATGATTCGTTTTGCCCACCAAATATAAAATGTCCTACTGAAATGCCTGAAGTGGCCAGAACAGAGGAGGCAAAGCGACTTTCTGGTGTGATACCGTATGACTTTAAGGATGGGCAACCAAATGGAGGAAACTATAGACCGGAATGGAAAACTAAACATAAGTTCTAGTGTTACACAGTACAGAGAAAACATTATGATGATTGAACGCATATAAAATGTTCCACAAAATATCGTTGAACATATACTTTCTTATTTATCATGCATCTGCCGCAGAGTTCACCTGATAACAGGGGTATGATAAAATGATGTGATATCATGTTACTTTAGAACTGCGTTTGCGAGAATGTTATCAGGCGAGGCCTAAAGAAGCGATCTCTGAAGACAATTGGCTACAATCTGACGTTGGCCGTGATAACAGTTTTCGATTTGTTAAATGGCGTGACCGACTTGCGTCACAACGCATTCGCGACGTCAGCAAGTTCGTACAAAATGCGTTTGCTTTTCAGTTGTTTGACTCTCTTACGCCGTAAAATCTTCTGATGATGCATGATAAATAGAAAACCATGATATTGTCTTCTGATATCAAGTTTATTGGGCTCGACCAGAAAAACGTCGGACTGGCTCGCCAAGCTTCGCCACTCCTATGCCATTCCTCGTCCGATAAACTTGATATCAAAAGACACAATCACGGTACAATGTATTCTCTAGTTACGTTTTTCATGCATGTCAGTAGCTAAATGTACTTACTCTGATTTTTGCATGATTATTCTACCTTTAAGTCACATGTTTGGTCACCAATAATCAAATTCAAAGATCACAGAAAAAAATAAATTAATTAACCCCAAGGGCTGTGCAAAATAAAATTACTTATCCCTTTCGTGCGATTTGAAAATTCGTAATACAAACATAACTTGTAAACAATCCTCGGCTACCTTTGTATGGCTCGAGTTTACCCATATAATTATGCCCAACATACCTATTCTTTGAAACCTTTAATTTAGACCAAAATTTCAGGAAAAGCGCACCTATCAGCACGAAGAATCGTCTCGGCTTTCTTTCTTGTCCTTTTTTATTTTCTTTTTTTTTCTGTTAATTCTATAAACTGTAATTGAGCCGCGACACGAGAAAACCAACAAAGTGGTTGTGCGCCCAGTGCAGACTAAGATCAGCCTGGGCATCCGCCCAATCTGATCAGAGTCTTCGCTGTCCGCATGGAGGTAGCTTAGACCCTTAGCTACCCCTTAAGCGCTTAGTGAAGAGTCTGATCAAATTTGGCGGATGCACAGGCTGATCTTAGTCTGCGCTGGGCGCACAACCACGTTGTTGGTTTTCTCGTGTCGCGGCTCAGTTATATTGGTTGCTGTATGCAAGTATAGACGAGTAAGCTAAAAATTAGAAGAAATGCTGTCCTCATTTTCTTCGTGGACAGTGACCTACCCTGTTGAATTACATGATAAAGCAAATCGTGTATTACTACAGATGTATATGCTCAGAGTTATCGCTCTTAAAACGGTTTAAAGATCTAATCTGGTTAACTTGAGAGAAGATGTGACGTAAAAATGTATACTATACATTTTTATGTCGCATTTTCTCTCAAGCCTATGGACATGGTAAGAGCACAGAAGGCTCATGGTAACAAACATCTAAAATAATGCGGGAACAGCTCTGTGGAACAACTTTCCAGCTGACATTGAAGACGAGTATGTATCTTATTTATTCAATTCGGCTGTAAGGTAGAGCTGCTATCTCAAAAATCTTGATCTGTCTTATGAGACGTTCATACTTCCAAACAAAAGTCGGGCACGCAACGTTTTTGATACGGTACGTCGCATGTAAACAAACGATCCAATTGGCCAGTGTAACGTTCTTTTTGTCGTGACGTCATGGTGACGCCCGTTCAACGTAAGCGGCTTACCTGTTGGTTAGTGACGGCTTTTCGTGGTATATTTTACAAAGGACCTGGTATGATGAGGCCCATATTTGGCCCCCAGAAAATTCAATTTTCAAAAGTTCTATTTCGATAATAAAAGTATATAGACATTGGAAAGGTAACAGCAAACACAAAATTAATCAGTTCTTGCATTAAAATAATTGTGTTTACCCATACCCTCAGCGGATTTTGACGAAAATGATGAATTTGGTAGCCTTTTCAGCTTTCAAAATATATGAGCCCGGCCTCCAGCACATTTTATATTTTGTCTAAATATTAAATGTGACCGGGCTCTATGTTTTTTTTTTTTTGTATTTTTGTTGTTTTTTTGTTACCAAACTGGCAGCGTCTGGAACATTTTTCCAGCGTTCTCAGCATAAAAACGCCAATATCTCCACTCACAGACAAAAAAGTTATGTTGTGTGTATTCATTTTCTTAGTTAGAAAACAATGAATAATTTAATACACATTTTATTTTGATCTGTTGGAATTTTTGGTTAGCGTCTCTGGACTTGCTAAAATGAGTGGGTGGGGTACCTAAACAGGCCTTGTGTAGTGTATAGGTGGTTAGCAGTGCTATCCAACGTATATGCATTTCATCAAACGCCTGTCATCAAGAGCTTTAAAGGGCTGTTGTGACTGTCATATTTCTTTAAAGAAAAAGCTATTAAACTCATTTTTTCTTGCATTTTCCTGAATATTATTGAAACAACACAGGCATGTCAGAAATCATGTTATTCTGAGAATTCACAAAGACGAAACATTTTATTTTTGTTTGTTCCCATACACACAAATGATAAGCAACATAAACCTTGTAATTTAAAGAGAATTTGAATGGGGGCCAAAAACGGCCCTTATCATATCAGGTCCTTTGCTATTGAAAATCGAAAATGATGCTCGGGCGTCACTTACTTTGCACATGACCCATTGTGTTCATACACTTGTACTTCCATGAACATCGGAAAAATGAAATTTGTTTCTTAAAATAAATACTGTAACAGTGATCAGTTCAAATCTTTAGTTTAATTTGTAAATGCAGTCTAAATAACTGAGCCCATCTCTGACTGATATTTTTAATGTTAAAGTCTAATTTGCTACATGTGTATTATATAACCGGAAAATAGTTAAGCACTCCCACTACACATGCACATTCATTTTTTTTTCATCGAGCACCATAGAAAGAGAAAAAAACAGATGCCGAAATTGATTTTGAATGCAGTTCAAAGATGGGAAAATCTAACATGTTCTGAATATGGGGCCATCATTTGAGCCGCGACACGACAAAACCAACAATGTGGTTGTGCGCCCACCGCAGACTCAGATCAGCCTGGGCATCCGCCCAGTCTTGTCAAACTTAGCGGATGTCCAGGCTGATCTGAGTCTGCGCTGGGCGCACGACCACATTGTTGGTTTTCTCGTGTCGCGGCTCATTTGTCAAACTGATCATACTTTTTTCTGGAGTAGCAAAACGGTCCTATTTTATGTAGGGGGTGAACTTGATACTCTTATCTTCTGGGTATAAACAACCAATGAAACACGACGTTCATTGATTGCAGCCCCACAGTTAAACAAACCACTTTTTCGTCCGACCAAAACATACTGACCATCCAATAGCCGGAGAAAATGGACGACCGAAAATGCTTTGGCGATAAACAATGAACAAGCTGGATAACCCGCTTACCAGTGTGATTCTCTAAATTCCAGGCCCCGAGGTTATAAAACTTTTTTCATGCTCAACTCAGCTGAGCATGAAATTTAAAATGCCCATTAATATAAAAATACCAAGAAATTCAGCATTTTTCAGGCTCAGATAAGCCTGAAAGGCTATTTTTTCTGCTCATAAATATTTAAATGCCAACAATTGTTGGCATTTTAAAATTTATGAGCAGAAAAAATTTCATGCTCAGCTGAGTTGAGCATGAAAAATGTTTTATAACCTCGGGGCCTGATTGTCTTAACGTTCTAGACAAGGGAGACTCAACAGTTTCTTGGAAACTAACTAGAAATTTAAAAGGATTCTCACTTGCGAGCTGGACTTTTGGCGCCAAAAATGTCACGCCATTGAAGGACGGTCGAACTGCCTTTGGGTATCAAGATCAACCTGCTAATCATCAGGACAAATATGTCGATAACTCGCCATTGAGAAGACCAAAGCGGAAAAAGAAATCCCCATCTACCGTTGCAAGGGATCGTGCCAGGACACAGAGGTTTTGGCAAAAAAGGAAGTCTGCCCAAACTTCTCCTATGAACGTCCAGCAAAAGCAAGCAGAGACCATTCTTGAACGGAATAATTCCCTTCAAACTGAATTGGATTCCTCTTAAGCTTTGGTAAAGACAGCACAAGTCGAGTAGATTCTGATGAAATATCTAATCAAAGTGTCTTAAATGAACTGTTTCACTTTTCCGAGAGCCCTTTTGTTCTGAGTTTAGGTAGAGAGTTAGCGTCCGGGGATTATTCTGTAGAACCGGATGATAACTCTCCCAACTACTGTCCAAACTGTAAACTTGCAGGAAATAAACTTGACCTAAGACACTGTACAGTCTGCAGATTTATCATATATAAACGACCTAAGACGCTGTGCAGTCTGCAGATTTATCATATATTTCAGCAAAGAGCGCCACGCAGGACATTGGGTAATTCACAAACAACTCTGCAAAGCTATCCAGGGTCTTCCTTTTTAAAAGTTTCAGTAGTCTCAACAAGTGACCTCGGAAAAGTGTGTGGGGTGGAATATCTGACAGACTATAATTATTCCTCGCACTACGCAGTTGTGGAGAGGATATAGGGTCTGTTCCGTACGTATGTACGTACGTACGTGCGTGCGTACGTACTTATGTATGTATGTATGTTCACCTTTTGTCATCGCTCTAGTGTTTTATATTTATTAACCGGTTTAGATATAACTTCACACAAATATTGGGTATGACATACATTGTAACTTCGAACGAGTTCCCGTTTCAGGGTGATAGGTCAAAGTCAAGGTCACAACAGCTATGTATAGAAGAAGAAAATCTTTGTCATCGCTCTAGCGCCTTCATTTTTTTGGACCGCGTTTGGTTTAAACACTATTTCATTCAAGATTGTTTTACAACAATAAAAATAGACATACAACAAGAGAGCAGGAATTGACAGTAAGCTTGTAGCCTATCTTATGTATATCATCTCCTAGACCGATTTTGATTATCTTCACACAAACGTTTAGCATGACAATATCTTGGACAAGTTCGCGTTTCGGCGTTCTAGGGCCAAGGTCAAAGTCACAGTATCTATTTTTAGAAAAAAAAAATGTCATCGCTCTAGCACCTTCTTTTATAGGCCAATTTTGATTTAACTTCACACAAATGTTTAATATGATAATGTCTTAGACAATTTGCGTTTCAGTGTTCTGGAGCCAAGGTCAAGGTCGATTTGGCTGTCTTTAGAGAAATGTTGTCAGAACTCTTCATTTATGAACCAATTTTGATAGAACTTCATACAGCTGTTTCATATGACAATATCTTGAATCATTTGCGTTTCAGCGTTCTCGGGCCAAGGTCAAAAGTCACAGTGGCTGTTTTTAGAAGAAAAAAATTGTTATCGTTCTAGTGCGTTCATTGATAAACCGATTTTAATTTAATTTCGCACAGATGTTTAGTATGACAATATCTTGAACAAGTTTACTTTTCAACATTATAGAGCCAAGTTCAATGTCACAGTGGCTATTTTAGAAAACCTTTGTCATCGCTCCAGCCCCTTTATTCATGAGCCAATTTTGACTTAACTTCACACAAATGTTTAGTATGACACTATCTTGGACAAGTTCGCGTTTCAGCATTTTAGGGCCAAGATCAAGATTGCAGTTGCTATATGAGCCGCGACACGACAAAACCAACAATGTGGTTGTGCGCCCAGCACAGACTCAGATCAGCCTGATCAGAGTCTTCACTGTCCGCATGGGGGTAGCTTAGACTCTTAGCTACCATTTAAGGGCTTAGCGAGGAGTCTGAGCGGACTAGGCGGATGCCCAGGCTGATCTGAGTCTGCGCTGGGCGCACGACCACATTGTTGGTTTTCTCGTGTCGCGGCTCAATTATTTTGAAACACTTTGTCATTGCTCTGGTCCCCGCATCTGCAGACCAGTTTTATTATAACTTCACACAGATGTGACGTATGAAAATATCTTGGACAAGTTCACATTTCAATGGCCTGTGGTGAATGTCAAGGTCACATTTACTATTTTTTTTAAATGTTAAAAAAAATTATTGGACAAAACCTTGGACATATACAGTAGAAAATGAGTATCCATCCAGCGATGAAATCAGTTTGATAAATGGTCCAGTGCTAGGGGAGTGTATCGCTTGCAATGCCTTGTTTTATGATTGTTTTGGTAGTGGACAAGATATATTTTATTGTGTGGACATCTATTTTAATATATGGTGGTGGACTGTTCTACTCGTTTATACGAGGTGTGCCTAAAAAGGCAGAAACTATACAACAACCACAACATCCACAACATAGCGTGCGTGTTCAATTTTTTTTCACAAATTTCTTCCAATTAATGCCCATTTACTCGGATATCAAGAAGCAGTATATTAAGGCTTAATAATTTCGAAAAGTACTATCAGTGCAAAGTTGTATAAAAAATTATATAAAACTTCTGCAATACAACAATATTCAGGGGTGCTTAACTTTTTTCCAGGTGTACGAATAGCTTGTAGCCAAGGTTTCTGTATACTTACGGGTTAACACTCCCCCCCCCCCCCCACCCCACCCCCTCCTAACTAGATTTGTAATTATGGTGGCAGGATTTGGCTTGGTAAGCTATACTATCTGGCGACTGTTTTTGGAAATCAAATTTGCAGCCGTATCCCAGCAGGCACACAGGGTTGAATTAAGGTTGATTCAATATTGATTCAACCTTGTGTGCCCATGAGGTAAGCTTGCTCACGATAATTGAGCTACGCTGACTAGCTACAGTTTTTGTTAGTCAAAGTATACTGTCTGGCGAATACTTTTGTTCATTGAGCTACATTAACCCTTTTTTGACCAGTGGACTTGTCCATTCTTATCATTCAGATAATCCCATTTCTAGTTTTAGGGGTTTCTGGTGAATATTTCCACTTTTATTGTACTTTGCATAGAAATTCCTGTAAGCAAACAATGTAGACCTTGATCAGACGCCGCATCTTGCGGCGTCTGAACTGGGTCTACACTGTTTGCATAATGTCCCCAAAAGGGGTATCCGGTCTAAAAAGGGTTAAAGGACGTTTCTAAATAGGTAAGCGTTAATGTCTGGTGATAGCTCAAAATAAATCAGCTTCACTATTTGACATACGTATTGAGCTGTTCTGTCTGGTAATAGCTGTTGTTAGATGAATTTTGACCTGTACACCTTTTATTTTGTTATTGGTGACCGAGGCGAGTTACGCTGCTTATGCATGTTCAGCCGTGCTAATTAGTTTTAGCAAAATCCTGCCCTTCCCTGCCCAATCCAAGACTAGCCTAACCTGACCCTACTCCCATCCCACCGATGCCACCCTACCCAACTCGCCAAACACAGCACCGCCCAGCCCGATCCGCGATACCGACCCACTGCATCTAGACTCACATCAGCAAGCCCGACCCACCCACCCTTACCCTAACCAACCCTATTCAACCCTATCCTGCCTTGCTTTACCTTTATCTTACCTTACTCTGGACCATATCGGTTTTAAAGTGCTGGCTGTAATTATTGGGTTTGAATCCATTCATTGGCAGAATTTTTCACATCATTATACAGTTTTCCATTAATTGCTTAAATTCTCTTATCCTAGCATCGTCTCGAGATGGCTGAACTACTGTTGAAAGAGACGCGTAGTTTTCATGTAGTGAGCCATCAACTAACCATACTACCCGGCACGACCATTAAGCCAATAGACAAAAACTGATACTGGGTTTTACCCAAATATATTTTCATTTCCAGTGGGAGGAAATATTAACAGCTTTGACAACTCACCTGCGGAAAGGAAAACACTTTCTTAATTCCTTGTTTTTGTTAAAAATATGCTTTTCTTGGTGTAATAAAAGTTATGCTTAGTTACTTATTGTCATACACAGATGAACCGCCATACAGGTAACTTGTGAGAACTGTTCTTGCTCATCACAATGTTGATTAAATGTGTGTTGTTACGTGGGAAAGTTTGTTATTTCGTGTGACACCTGTTTTCGTTACAGGTGTTTTCTTCAAGTCCTCTATCAATGGAAGTGAAAGTAATGAAGCGGTTTAGATATAGCTGTGATTTGAGCAAAGCCTTTCAGGAACTGGAATTCCATAGCCATTTCTCATGTTTTTGAAGCCTTGATTGAAAAGCTAAAACTTTTCCCACTTTGTTACTTCCTTGTGTCTTATCAATCAACAGAATTACGGACAACTCGCCCCAAAAACAACTCACCCCAAGACAGAGTTTGGAGGGCCACATCTATCTATCTGATCTAATCTATCTATCTAAAAATTATGAATTTGAAGGGCCACATCTATCTAATCTATCGATCGAAAGTAAGTTTACACTTGCTTGAAACATCAGAATCAGAATTGTTTACTGGTGATACGTCCAAGGACAATCATTCACCAGGACCTGTGAATCAGGGAAGCTAGTCCCTATCCCTTATAAGAGAAGTAAACTTAGTAACTGAATCCTCTGCACCCTCAGCAGCAGAAATAAGTGAATCTTCCAGGGAATTCCAATCTCTAATAGTCTGGGGGAAGAAACTGGACTTGTAAATGTCAGTCCCAGCCAATGGGGTTTGAAATGCCAGGGAATGATGATTCCTGGTACGCCTACTTGGGGGAACAAGGTCATTTATGGGTATACTGGCTGCACCCCTCAGACCTTTGTACAGCATTATGAGTCTACTATCTCTCCTTCTCTTTTTTAGGGATTCCCACTTAAGTTTCTCCAGAATGCCAGTCATACTCCCAGTTTCATATGTGTAATTTCCCGTTACAAATCTAGCTGCCCTTTTCTGCACCTTTTCAAGTTCATCTTGAAGAAGTATACTCTGAGGGTCCCAAACTGAACTGCCATACTCCAGGACTGGACACACCAGTCCCTTGTATGCTGACTCTTTAACATCTTGTGGACATGCTGCCAAGTTACGTCTGAGGAAGCCGAGGGTCCTATTAGCCTTTGTGCAAATATTGCTGACATGAGTGTTCCATTTCAGATCATTGGTAATGGTTATGCCAAGATACTTGATAGTTTCTACATTATTGAGGACCGTTCCCTCTAGGGTGTAGGAAGCTTTGATCTTCTTGATCCGTTTCCTTGTAATTTGCATTATGTTGCATTTGACAGGTTGAAATCTCATGCCCCAACTCCTTGCCCCAACAACCTAAACGATCTATATCCTCCTGAAGTTTGACCGTGTCTTCAATACCTCTGATTACACAGTAGCAAACACAGTCGTCAGCAAATAGTCTTAATTCCGAGTCAATGTTTTCTATTATATCGTTAATGTACAACGAGAATAACAGTGGTCCAAGCACGGTGCCCTGGGGGACACCCGACAAAACCGGGGCCCAATCCGACTTAACTCTATTTACCACCACACGCTGCTGCCTGTAACAGAGAAAAGAATCTATCCATTTCAGATTCTTCCCACCAATACCATAGCCGAATAGCTTACATTTAAGTAATTCATGAGGGGGAGTGTCAAAAGCTTTCTCAAAGTCCAAGATAAAAGTGTCAACCTGACCACCCTTATCCAAGATTTTAGCCCAGTCGTTTATAACTGTGATCAATTGAGTTTTGCAACTATGCATGTTGTCTGTCTGACAAAAGTTTATGTTCATCCAAATGCGCCATAATATTAGAGCAGACAATGTGTTCGAGTAACTTGCATGGTACACAAGTTAGAGAAACCGGTCGGTAATTGCAAGCCAAAGACCTATCTCCTTTTTTGAAGAGCGGGCATATATTTGCAAGAGACCATTCCTTGGGGATTTCACCTGTGTCAATAGATTGTTGGAAGAGATGAGCAAATATTGGGCCTAATTCAGATGCTAGTTCTTTTAAGACTCTAGGATGCAATTCATCAGGTCCTAAAGCTTTTGATGGGTTCAAGCCCTTAAGAAGTTTCGTTACACCTTCTGCCGAAACATGAATGTCCTCCATGAAAGGAGCCGAGCGATTAAGAAGGGGGACTTGGGTGTGCTCACTTTTATTAAACACATCCGAAAACTGACCGTTAAATTCATCAGCCTGTTCCAACTCTGATTCGGCAACACCACCACCATTTCTCTTCTTTAGGGGCGGGATACCTTGAGTATCTTTCTTTTGACTATTAATGTACCTGTAGAAGTCTCTGGGATTAGCCTTTATGTCACCAACCAAGTTATTGACATACAAATCATGTTGCTTTTTCACATCAGCTTTAATTTCCCTTCTCAAAGATTCAAATTTTGACCTAAGGTTGCTACTGCCAGTCTTTTTTGGCCTTCGCATGTGTCTTATTTCTTCTACGAATCTTTCTTCTTATCTCAGGGGTTATCCAAGGAACAGAAGAAGTTGACCTACTGGTTTTTGAGGGGATGTGCTTTTCAGCAGACTCCTGAATAAAGGAGGTTATCAAGTCAAAGTTTTCCTGGACCGAGCGATTGTCCAAGTAACCATTAAAGTACCTATGTTTTGCGAAGTCTGACACTTCTTTCCTCATTGATTCAAAGTCTCCCTTTTGATACAAAAACACTTTCCTCCGAGGTTTCTTTTTTGGGGGATATAAATTTTCAAAGTTCCTGAGATCACATCATGATCACTAAGTTTGTCTGGGGAATGTACTTCTTGGAACTGGCCAGGAAGCGAAGTGAGAATTAAATCCAAAGTGTTTTTCTCCCGAGTCGGGAAGTTCACCAGTTGTTCTAAACCATGATCATTCATCACATCAATCAACATTTGTCCCTCTGACTGACTTAACACTGATCCTGCCTTATTAAGTCGGTCTGGCCAAGCAATATCCTTGAAGTTGAAATCCCCTAGTACATGAACTGAGGGGAGCTTATTTCCCTTGTGCTTTGTCCTACCGGTAATATGATCTAACTGATCACGAAACAATTGAAATTCCTCACTTGAGCCACCAGGTTGGCGATACCAACTTGCTACATAATGGGAAGTTTTGTTTGCCAAAATATTAACCCAAACTGATTCTGAGTCGTTTTCTATTTCTGACAAGAGCATGTGCGGATTGTCCTTATGAATGAGAAGCATCACTCCGCCACCATGGAGGTTCCTGTCCTTCCTGAATGCATTGTAGGGGAATGTTTCAGGGAACAACTCCGAAGTTGCAACTGAGCTGTCAATTTTTGTTTCCTGAATAGCCACAACATGGGGTTGGTGGACATCAAGGAAAGCTAATAAATCCAATTTCTTACCCCTAATACTGTTTATGTTCAAGCTAACAAGTTTCAAACCGCCAAAAGTCTTGCCATTAAAATTTGACTCATTTGAACTATTTGGTGAAAGTCTAACATTCTTATCCTTTGACAGTGGATTAAATCGATTCTCAGTCACTAGATTCAACTGATCATCGAAGAAGGAGTCCGAGAAGTTGAAAAATTCACATTTTGGACAAATCCATGTGCAACCAGAAGTCAATACATTTTCATAATCAGCGTCCGAAATAAAAGAGCATTCATTGTGAAGCCACAGTTCACAACCATCACATTGAAGTGCCTTATGACCATTGAGTATCGCACGACTGCACAGGCCGCAATCCACCTTACAGTTTGTGCAATACCAATCACTACTGCCAGTCTCAATCGCTACCAGCTCATCATCTCCCAGATTTGAGTATTTTGCATGAAAGCGTTTTTCGCAATCAATGCATTCAATCATTTTGTCCGATGATTTGCACATTTTTTTGCACAAACCACACTTAGACCTGGGTAGGGCTTCTACGTTTACATGGATAAACGGTAACGGTTCGTGTATATGTGCTAAACGTTTACAAAATTCACACATCGTTTAATCGAACCTGAGCACCCGGAAACCACCACCAAGTTATAATATCTTATACAGTCGTCAGTAGTCAATCTTAATGTACTTGACGGCGTCCTCGGAAACGTCTATTATTAAAATCTTTATTTTCTAACTTCTGTGTACCTTACGCAAAGCATGATCTGTACACATTTTGCCAGGAAATTGTTACGTCATAATCGGCAACTAATTTTATAAGGTACAGATCTAAGGCAAGGTTAATAATGTCTGCCGACAACACGACCGTGTTGTGCAACAGAAAATAATTAGGACTACCTCGGTACCTGTGTTTCACAAGATAAGCTTACCGGGGAGGTGAGATAATTGCAGCTTGTAACGTTGACAGTAAGTATCAATTAACAGGATAATTATGTCCGATGTTTTATAAATCTAATCCATGTAATTATCAATTTTATACAGTGGAAATAATTGCTGCCATCGGAAATTGGTCAATAGTAAATACGTTTTTATAATACCGTCGGTTACTGTAAACTTCGAGTTGACCCCCGAAAATGAAAGCGCATTATTGGATGACATTGTGGTAACATAATTACAATAATTATAAGGTATGGGGGGCGTCTCATAGATGTCCGTACTAAGAATAATATTTCAACAGTAATGGTCGTTTAAACGGAATTGTTTCGTTTTCTAGCGCTCGTGTAAACGTTTACAATATTTTGTAAACGTAGAAGCCCTAGACCTGGGACCTGGGTTTGTTTCGATGTCCCCAGCCAGGATAATCAAAAGAGCTAGGTTAGTGCCTTTTGATGAGGAAAAGCATCTTAACCTCTCTGAAGTTCTTCGATTTCCAAGTTTCCTTATTATAGTGAAACACTGCGAAGATCTGTCCGCAGACACTTCGCTACCAATTCTGCATTCCAAGTTTGGGTCCGGAGAGTCTGAACCTTGATTTGACCATTTCCATAGAATAAAACCAATAACTGCCACCACTGGAAACAAGAATGGGGGTCTTCTGACATGCATTTTAGACATTTCCTACCGTTAACAAGACCAGCAACAATCCTGATTCTGAATTTTCGAGACAACAGAGCACTGACAGTTACAAAGAGCTAGTCAGATACTCTGCCCTAATTTTCATTAAACACCTAATTCTGAACTTAATACAGAGCACTGACAGTTACAAAGAGCTAGTCAGATACTCTGCCCTAATTTTCTTTAAACACCTAATTCTGAACTTAAGAACTTAATACAGAGCACTGACAACTACAAGGAGCTAGTCAATACTCTGCCCTAAGTTTCATTTAATGCTACGTACGGGTTTAGTAATCCAACAATTTACCCCACCCACTGGATGTAGTGAATGGCGGGAACAAGTGTCAACAAAGTTTTACAGAAAACGAAAGCAAAATACACAAAATAACAAAAACCAACAACTAAAGGATGTTGGTTTGATCTTGTCTGATTAGAAATTCAGGCAAGATCACAAGGGAAAAGTATGAAAAAAGACTTCTCTTTTAAGGTCTTTTTGAGAGGCATCCGTCCAGGTCCAACGGAACACCGGAAGAAGACGAACATCTTACATAACATCTTACAATGACCAACTGCAGTACCCTCAAACCTCCCTGCTCAGCCCCTGTGTGTACTATGTCATCGTCGTAGTGCTTTTGGTATTTAATAAACAATTACTTTTTAAGGTCCACCGACAAATATCCATAGATATTCTAGTAAGGTGAGTGTCTGAGAATGTGGGGCAAGTTGTCTTTGAAAGTGGGGCGAGTTGTCTTCTGAACGTGGGGTGAGATTTTTGTGGGGCATTGTCTTTCTTTCTATCTTTACTGTCCTCGGTCAACTTTGACCATGATGACAGGTTTCTGGTGTGGCGCATAAGTTGTCACAAAAAAAAAAGATAATAAAAAAAAAACTAAAAATAAATAAATAAATGAATTTGTGACAAAGCCACCAGCAGATTAAAACTATTTACAAAAAGTCCTCAGGGGCAGGCATTCCATGCCTAACCCCTGCTCTACCCTAGAATATTAAATTTTTGGCCTGAAACCCATCAACTGTCTCCGAAGAGACAGCTTCAGTTGTAAGGCCATTCCAAGTTGCAATGTCCTGGGGAAAAAGGAATTCTTAAAACCGTCTGTGTAAGCATTCGGACGGTGGTACTAGAATGGGTGGGACCTAGTTCTCCTGCTCCCTTCACTGACCTCAGATAGGTACTTATTCTTATCTACAATAGCAAGATTATTTTGAATTTTGTAGAATAGAGACAGAGAAGCCTGCTGTCGTCTTTCCTGCAGGTCTGGCCATTGGAGTTCTTCTAACATTTCTCCCACATGGCTTTGATTGCGCCAGCGCCTACAGGTCCAACGGGCAGCAGTCCTCTGTACTTTTTCTATTCTGTTAATATCTACTTGGTGATGGGGCATCCAAACTGGCGCTGCATATTCTAATTTGGGCCGGACCAGAGTTTTATATGCAGCAGCCTTGATTTCCTTCGATGCAAAAGTCAAGTTTCTACGAAAGAAACCCAAAGTCTTAGTAGCCTCAGGCCTAAATTAAAACATTGTTTGCCGTTTCCTACCTACCCAGCAATTTACCCCCCTACCCAAAAAATTTTATGGCCTCAGAATTAGGATTTTTTTTTTTTTTTTTTGCTTTTCATTTCTACCTACTGAGCAAAATGCCTATCTCTTACTCTTGTATAAATTATAATGATTTCTGCATCTTTTTCTGACACTATTTGACTAAAACCTATTAGCAAAAAGCTTGTAATCTGGGTATCCAATACAACTTGTTCATTTGGCATTATGCATATGCAAAAAAAGAAAAAAAATGCTACCTACCTACCTACCTACCCAACTCTAAAACCTCCCAGTAGGAAGTGGCAAACCAAATATTTTTTAAGCATGGCCTTACTGGTAATTTCATTGATGTGCTGACCCCACTCGAGGTCATCCGTAAATTCAACTCCTAAATATTTGGCTGATGATACATTCTCTAGGACTTGGTTATGCAATGTATAACCATGGATTATTTGCTTTGGAGGGGGGGTGCCTAGTCACCCTCATAGAGTGACATTTGGCAACGTTAAATTTCATGAGCCATGCCTCTTCCCAGAGTGCCAATTTATCCAAATCATCTTGGAGTATCTGTTGGTCTTCGGACCGTCTAATATTTCTATAGAGTACACAGTCATCAGCAAAAAGGCGGACTGTTGAGCTTATGTTGTCTGGCAGGTCATTAATAAAGATTAAGAACAGAATGGGCCCTAAAACAGAACCCTGGGGGACACCAGACAACACGGGGAGAGGGTCTGAACAGACACCATCCAGAACAACTTTTTGTGTCCTTCCAGATAGCCAGGCAGAGATCCACTGGAGGATATCATTTCTGATACCATAATACTCCAGTTTATAAATCAATCGTCTATGGGGAGCCTTATCAAAAGCCTTGGCAAAGTCCATAATAATGAGGTCTGTCTGTTTGTGACCTTTATTATTGGCTCTGTCTAGGTTTGCCTGCAAATCATGAATGAACTGGACCAGTTGAGTCTCGCATGACCTACCACTTCTGAAGCCATGCTGAGACTCAACTAAAATCTTATGGTCCGATAGATGTTGCATGATTTTGCTCACGAGAATGTGCTCCAGAGACTTACAACAAATACAAGTCAAAGAGACCAGCCTGTAATTGGCAGGGTCATACTTTTCTCCCTTTTTGTAAATGGGAGCCACATTAACTTACAGCCAGTCATCTGGTACTCTAGACTGGGCCAAGGACTGGTTGAAAATGCAGGCAAGGACCGGGGCAATTTCAGCACTGCATTCTTTTAACACACGTGCACTTAGGTCGTCTGGACCTGAAGATTTATGGGGGTTAAGACGGTCTAATAGTTTTTTGACCCCATTAGGGTCAATGTATAAATCTCCAATATCTGGGTAGGGGGTTGGTCCTTTTGATGGGGGGTCACCTACTTGTTCCCGGGTGTATACAGACTCAAACTGTCTGTTAAATATGTCTGCTTTGTCCTTATTAGCAGTTTTCAACACGCCATTTTCTCTTAAACAGGCCACACCCGTGGAAACTCAATCCACATCTCATTAACATCAACGTGAGCAAAATCCTGCGACATGAAACAGTCTGCAAAGGCAAGCATATGGTCTCTAAGACCTTGCATATCAGCCCGTTTGTACAAGAAAACTTTCCGTGGTGACTGAAGGACCCTTTTCGCTTTTATGTCATATTCCACCAAAACAATATCATGGTCGGCACGACCAATTGGTGGCATACCCTTAATTCTTGTGACAGGGGTGGGGTTGTTAGTCAAAAGGATATCTAGGGTCCTTTCTTGTCTTGTAGGGATATCAACCATCTGAGAGAGGCAGTGCTCCTGAACAATGTTTATTAATTGGGACTGCACCTGCCTTTTGGGCATTCCCAGGGGTACATATAACTTGTTCCAATCAATGTCCCCACAATTGAAGTCACCTCCAAGAAGGACATGAGAGTTTTTACATGACATGATTCGTCCTAGAGAGGCATTTAGATGATCCAAATACTCTGGATCAATGATATCTGGAGGTCGGTAGAAGGAGCCAAGATACAAAGTTTTACAGCCAACAATTTGAAGTTTAACCCAAACAAGTTCACACTCTGTCTCAAGTTCTGGTACCTCAATACAAAGCAAATCCTTTTTAAAACAAACAAAAACTCCCCCATGAGCATCACCCGCCCAGTCCTTCCTAATGGCATCATACCCATCAGGGAATATTTCTCAGTTGGCGATGTCTGGAGAGAGCCAAGATTCACAACCCAAGATAATGTCAGGTTTGGCTGTGTCGACAAGGGTCTGAAGTTCAGGTTTCTTATTTTTAATCGACTGACAATTCATAATCAGGATTCAGAGTGGATGATTTAAGACAGACTTCTTGCCTGGCTTGGGTTTTGATTGTTGCAGACCAACTGGGAAAGAAGTAGCTGTTGGTGTGCCCAGTTCAGTTGGAATTGGACTGTCAGGAATTGAGAGGGAATCAAAACGATTACTCGTATCAATCAGGCCTAATGTGTTGAACAAAGAAGTTGAGAAGTTTGGCATGCCACAGTTCAGGCATTCCCATGCCAAACTCCTATCCAGGGACTGATTATAAATTGAATACATATTGGAATCCATACCCTGACAGTCAATGTGATACCACTTATTACATGTGTCACAAACTGTAGCCCGGTCGTCCCAACGAAAACTGGCCTCGCATACACCACATGGAAAATGCGAGGAGCTAAGGGATGTAGGACCAGGATTTAGTTCAGTATCCCATGAATTGCTAATAATGATGAAGAACAGGTACAAGTAGATCAATTTTCTAGGGGATTTCTGAAAATCCTTGAACCTTCTCATATTATTTCACAAACATGATCCCATCAAGTTTGGCAGATTATCAAATATCTGTAATTCACAGTAGGACTTACCACTGTAACTCAGCTTGTCCTGATACCAATCAACAAACCTGACCCATTATTGAATAAGTGAACACTACCAGTATTCTGGGTTACTATAATTACCGTAATCTACCTTATTACCGGAATATACATGATGAATACACAGGAATACACCAAAATATTCATTTACATTATCAAAATAAACTTAAATATTACCAGAATGAATGAAATAGGTAAAGTTTTCCATCAAAGAATTAGCTTTTTTTCATTGGTAGTGAGAATAAACGGGCCAACTAATGGGTATTGGATAGGTATCACTGTGCAGATTGCAAGCTGGTTTGGGTCTTTGTAGGGGCCAGTCGCTTAGGGCAAGTTGTCTGTGGGGTGAGTACTCCTGATTGCAATCAACAAACCCGACCCAGTATTAAATTAGTTAACACTACCAGTATTCTGGGTTACTAGAATTACCAGAATCTACCTTATTACCGGAATACACAGGAATACACCAAAATTTACATTTATATTATCAAAATAAACTTGAATATTGCCAGAATGAATAAAATAGGTACCATTTCCATCAAAGAATTAGCTTTTTTATTGGTAGTGAGAATAAATGGACCAACTAATGGGTATTGGATAGGTATCACTGTGCAGATTGCAAGCTGGTTTGGTCTTTGTAGGGGTCAGTCACTTGCCAACATTTACATTCAGCAAATACTAAATAAAATTATTTATATTCTGGTCAAAATAATGTGTATTTCGGTAAACAATAATGTGTATTCCGGTGTATTTTGGTACATTCCGGTAATTAAGTGTATTCCGGTATTTCTAGTAACCAAGTATTCTTGTTATGCTGTCTGACATATTTAATGTTGAGACTTTGATGCCAAGGGATATACGTAATAACCAGTAACATGCCCCACTCAGGGACTGTATGCCTATTTTGGCAAATAGCATCTTGCCTTTGATCTGTTAATGTTGTTGGCAGCACCTTTTTATATCTAAATTGACCCAAACCTGTTAACTCAAACCTGGGTGTGCCTGTCAGTTAAAAAGAAGGGGAGTGAACAAAGCTCCGCTCAGTTGTCCATTTACAGAGCTGGGGCCGTATTCATAAAGCCACTTAAGTTGTTGCTATGCGGTTGCTAAGGCTAAATATCTATAAAGGAGAATCCCTACAAATATGAAATTTGGTCTGGAGGAACAGTCTTTGTAAGACTGTTCCTCCAGAGCAAATTTCATAGTTGTAGGGAATCTCCTTCAAAGAAATTTAGCCTTAGCAACAGCATAGCAACCACTTAAGTTGTTTCATGAATACGGCCCCTGGTGCCTGGCAGTAGCTATGCCTTCAGCGCTTCACACATTAAATGATGGATAGCACTTTCAGTGCCAGATTTTATAAAGGGTGGGGGTAGTATGTAACATAATGTGTCTAAACTTTAAAGTTTTCCATTTCACCGTTAATGCACCAGTCATTTGCAATCCCACATCCCCATGACTGGGAATTAGCGGGCACTATGACTTTTCTGTCAGCAGAGCCCCGACACAGGGAAACAAATGTCTGGTCAAATCCCCATCACCACTATTGGGATCACTATCAAGTTATTCTGACAGCTTCAAAAGCCAAGGACAATTTTTCTCAGAATGTGGATAAAATTAATCTGCTCCTTAACCATTTTCTTAGTTTTTATTTGTTTCTGTTTTGAATTTTCAGGTAGCAGGATGGGGGAAGAGTCAGCTGTGCTGGGACGGCTCCTGTCAGATCACACAGTCTTGAATAAAGGCACAGATGATGAACAAGTGAGTGGAGCAGATATATATAACTGTAGGGCTGGGTATATTCAGTGGGGCATTTGATAAACATCAACTGTTAAATGGTTGCAAAGGCTAGACCAAGCTTTTTGTGAAAGCTATACTTGTTGCATTGTAGAAATTCCTGTCAGCAAACAGTGTTGACCCTGATCAGATAGCACATTCTGCAGCATCAGTGTCTGAAAGTAGTCTGCACTGTTTGTATTTGTCCCCCAAAGGGATTTAAAGTCATTAAAGAGTCGTAGAACTATACAATTTAGCCAAAATGTTGATATGTACAATGATAGTTCCCGTTATACAAACTATTCACTATCACATTCTGTTTACAGGTGTGCTATGGCTACTGTGATAATGAGTGTAAAAAGTTTCTGTTCTACATCCTGGTCTTTCTCACATTTGGACTGGTTCTCCTCTTGTTGTACTGGAAACCAGCGTTAAACTGCTACCTCAAGAAATCCCGGTGTGCACTGTATAAAGCTGACACAGTCTTGTTACAGGTACTTATATGATACACTTTTACCATATTTATCGTATGACGTCGCATCTGAGAGTGTAATAAAGCCATGCATTAGAATCAATAATCAACTAGTGGATTAAATATGCAAATTACGTCGTAATGTTATGTGTTGACGTCCATAAAAACGTTGCGTTTTCTAATAGTGAAATCGTGACGTTTAGTGCAAAATTTGCTAATAAAATGCGATTTTAATGTCATGTGATAAATAGAATCTTGCATTCATGCTCCTGTATTATTGAATTAATTAAACTCGTTGGGGAAAACGATAAGATGCTCGGCAAAGCCTCGCATCTTATCTTTTTTCCCAACTCGTTTAATAAATGCAATAATACATGAGCACTCATGTAAGATCCTCTATTTATTTGGCTATAAAACAGTATTTTTTCATCTCCTGAATGATAACAAGTATCTATATCAACCCTATAAAATTCTGCTGTGAGATTGATTTTTCCCTCCTAAAATAATAAAAAAATCTAGATCCATCTTCCAAGATGGATCTAGATATTTTGGATTGTTTTTGGAGGGAAAAATCCCACCTTACAACCATAAAAGAAATGGTAGATCCTATTTTTCTTTCATTTGGACTGATTCTTCTCTTGTTGGACTGGAAACCAGCACAGACTGGTTCCTCAAGAAACCCCAGTGTGCCCTCTGTATCTTGCTACAGGTACTTGTATGAAACACTTTTGAGAAAAAAAGTCGCTTTATGGGAATCCAGACAAATGACAGAAATCAGTGTTGAATGAGATTTCAGGGTTGATTGGTCAGATTTCTGACTAAAGGTACGTTCTGGCAGCACATTAGAATCATTTTGGCTAGATTATTCTATTAAATGAAAGGCCAAAATATAGGCTGCCATAAATTAGTTACTTAGAAAGAAATATTTTAGAAATAATGACTTAAATGGCATAAACTTCATAAAAAATTTTAAAGGAAGTATAAAAAAAAACAAAAAAAACATTTGCATATAGGAGATACAGACTCATTCCAAGGCTGTATAAACATCTGTTAAGAATGACTCTCTGTTACAAGTGATTCCTTCTACTGGCACTTGAATCTTCAAACAAGTAATGTAGTCATTCAGAAAAAAGACTGCAGAAGTGGGGTCCCTTCAACATGACCCCAAAAACCTGAATTGGTCATATCAGTTGCTGGGTTCAGCCTAGAGTTCTCAGACAGAGAGAAGTTTTGCAACATTTTCTGAATTTCAGGAAGAAATTTTATCCCAAATGTTTTACTTTTTTATATGCTGTATACATTTTGACTTCTCCCTTAGCTCAAAATAGGGAGAAGTCAGTCAGCTTATGGAGACTATTTCTCCCACTACTCCCTCTAGGCTGACCCCTGACAGTTGTGTTATATTTTTTTTTCCTTTTTCTTTCCAAAACAACCAAAATGAGCTAAATTTGTCTTGGAAGACAGATCTAGGTCTTCAATTTTTTGGGAGTGAGGAAGATACTGCCTTATTGACATTGTATGTTTGCTCTATCAGGGTATTTTGTAAAATATTTAGCAAATAGTGCTGATCCATACAGGAAGAATAGTCTTATCTGTGTCACAGGGTATAGGCTAGGTATATCATACACTTGTACTGCCTTGCGGTACAAGCCGGCTTTTATAGCGACGTGGTAGAGTGCTCGACTTTAGATCGAAGGGTCCCGGGTTCGATCCTCGGCCCGGGCGTGAGATTTTTTAAGAGTCCGTGACAAATGGCGCCCAACGTAAATGACCCACATGTGCATTAGAACTCCTTAAGTCTCATTTCCAGTGATTCTTGTAACTCCTGAGAATTCGAGGACGAATTCAATATGGAGGGGGAGAATGTCACAGGGTATAGGTTAGGTATATCATACACTTGTACTGCCTTGCGGTACAAGCCGGCTTTTATAGCGACGTGGTAGAGTGCTCGACTTTAGATCGAAGGGTCCCGGGTTCGATCCTCGGCCCGGGCGTGAGATTTTTTAAGAGTCCGTGACAAATATTGTCAGAGATGCTATGGTAGAGCAAATCAAAGGACAAGTCTAGTTGTGTTGATGATGATGTATTTACAAAAAGGGTGTCCTAGAAATTAAAACACACAATGATAGACACGAATATAGCTAAACTTAGTGTTACCATTAGTTACACTTTGAAGCTAAGAGTTACACCTATGAGTTACAGTAGCTAACAACTCATCAATCACTGTAACTGCTCATAGTTACACTCTGAGCTACATCTATCATTACAGGTAGATCTATCAAAGTTACAATTAAAACACAGCTACAGATCTTTGACAGATATGCAATCATTTAGACAGACAGACATCCTTTAATTTAATACAGACATGACTGAAACTCAATATGCACATGTGACTTACTTAAAACAAATCAGCTGACTATCAACACAGTGTGTACACCTTCAATATGCATGTTGTGCATTAAGCTACTATTCAAAATAAATGGTAAATATGCAGACTGGCATATTTACGAGCTCATAATATACTTATATGCCGAGGAGTAAAACCAGAGAGTAAATACTTTCTTTGTTCTGACTGAAGCAAGCATGAGTTGACAAACCTCATTGAATGTGTCAAAAACATTTGTTTACATTTAGGTTTGACACATCGACATATACACAGAACAAATAGAACATACCTGGCAAAGAAATATGCATGTTGAAAGATCAATCTGTTAGAGAAAGGTTATGAAAATCTTTCACACAGCAGGAATCAACAGCATCATGGCGGTGACTTTTGAAAAGTGCGCAATGTGCATTTTGATGCATATTATACATGCATTTATTGGTTAGTACACACAGACGTCAGCAATCACACACACTCTGATAAAAGGCTTATTCTGATTGGCTGATTCACAGGTTAAAAATATTACAGACAGGATCCCCGGGAAAATCCCTCTGTAAGTGAAGGTCAAAAATACTTCTATTAAGGCAGCGACAGTCAAATTCTTCTATTAAGGCAGCACATCACAGGTTTTTGATAAAAACTACCGAACCTATTGACCATCAATCAAACTATGTAATTTGACCTGTATGACATTCTCCCCTGCTGAGGAAAATGTCTCCTGGCATTTCTTAAAATTATTTATACTTTTAGAACTCCGATATTCAGACAAAAATTGTATGCACAGCCGACAAAGATGCCGCATAACTGACTATTAAACACCCGATATAAGTCATTAACCAACTATACCAAAACATGAAACATCATGTAAACAGAACAAGATTATGCAACTTGCAAGTACTCGTAAAAGTCCTTTTTTCGAAAATATAGTACAGGAAATGAGTAACCTGTACATGAATCAACTTATATCAAGTAAATGTGACAGTAATTCAGCTGTAACATATAATTTATCCAGACAAATCTGACATCCGTAACAGACAATTCATTCTGAAAACTGGAAACAACACGATACTTCTATGACATTCTCCCCTGCTATATACACCAGAAGATGGAAAAAAACACGAGATCAAGATAAAAACATTACACATACCAAATCTGAGTGGAATCAGAATCTATAGCTGTCAGCTGATTACTGACCCACTCACCATACTTATCAGGTGGCCTTCTTGTTCGCGCAGAACGACGTGGTGGTTGAACAGCTATAGGAGATAGGGTATTAGCAGACCGTTCACTAACACCAGAAGCAGTATTGGTACTACGTGTAGTATCAACAGAACTATGCCGTGCAGCACTGCCAGATCTGCTGCGAGAAGCAGTCAAATCTGGCTCACTGGAAATAAATGAAACTGAATTTCCAGACCTATTGTTAATATTACCACCAGATATGCCTCTACCAACAGTAGTTTTATTCCTTTTTTGAGGAATGACATATCTAGGGGTAATATCTGAATCTGACTCTGATTCCGAGCTGTCAGAGGAAACATCTGGCGAGCTTCTGCCATTTTGCATCTTCTTCGGTGGCTTCTGAGTTTTGTTTGACAACAATGACTCATCTACCTGTGAAGTGCTTGGAATTGATGAAAATGGCAGGAGCATATTTCTATGCAGGGTTTTCACCGTACCACTGCCAGACTCTTTTCCAACCCGGAAAACAGGCACAGACCTATCTGGAATATCTATGACCACATATGGGTCTTTATCCCATTTGTCTGCCAATTTGTTTTTGCCTTTCAGGCCAACATTTCTGAAGAGAACCCTATCCCCTATATCCAAGGTCGATTCCCTGACTTTTTTGTCAGTGAGCTTTATGTTGCTCGGCTGATTTTTCAGCTTCCTTAGAAGCAACTTTGTAAGCAAACTGCAACCGTTTCTTTAATTTGGTTGCATAATGCTCTCTACTTTGGCTACCTGGTTCCTCTGACGAATCTAGACCTAGATATGCATCGACTGCTAGTCGAGGATGTCGGCCAAACATTAAAAAGAATGGCGAATAGCCAGTACTATCGTGGCGAGTGGCATTATAAGAATGCACGAGAGGTGCCACGTATGACTTCCAGTCGTCCTTCTTGTGACTTTCCAGGGTCCCCAACATATTTAAAAACGTTTGATTGAAACGCTCCGTCATACCATTACCCATAGGATGGTATGGCGTAGTGCGGCTTTTATCTACACCAGCCAAGGAACATAATTCCTTGATAAGGTTACTTTCGAAATTTCTTCCCTGGTCGCTGTGTAGGCGAGCAGGGAAGCCATAATGGACAACAAAATTTTCGAAAAGTACTTTTGCTGTTGTCTTGGCTAATTGATTCCTTGTTGGAAAGGCCTGGGCATAACGGGTAAAATGATCCGTTATAACTAGAATGTTTTCAAACCCACCCTTGGACCTTTCCAAAGACAAGAAATCAATACAGACAAGTCCCATAGGCTGTGTACTAACAATATTTAATAATTCCGCACTCGGTCTAGGAATTGTTTTACGCTTTATACATTGTTCACAATTCCTGACCTTATGCTCCACATCAGCCTCAAATCCGGGCCAAAAGAACCGACTTCTTACTAAGGACAAAGTCCTATCCTGACCTTGATGACCCACTTCGTCATGAAGATGTGTCAATGCAAGATCACGATAGTGACTGGGGAGAATTAACTGTTTAATTCTCTCACTGTTTATAACAGTATGACGGTATAAAATACCGTTCTCTAAAGACAAATTTTTCCAGTGCCGTAAATATTTTACGACATCAGGATGCTCAGTCTTTAATTCATCCTTTTGTGGAAAAATACCACTATTAACAAAAGTAACAACTCTTGCCACATAAGGATCTTTTGACTGTTCTTTTGCCCAATCCACAGAACTCAAGTCTGTAACATCAGAAATATTCCCGAAAGAATCACTAATTGTAGAATCAACAGATTTCACAGCTTCTGGAGCAGCTGTGATAACAAGATTTTCCACGTATGGACAATTATTCCTGTTCACAGTGTATGCTTCACAAACTGCCTGAATAATATCTGGCAATAATTCACTATTTTGATGGGGCCGCCTGGAAAGACCATCGGCGTCATTATTGGACTTGCCACTCTTATATTTCAATGAAAAATTAAAAGTGCTAAGTGCAGCTAGCCATCTATGGCCAGTTGCGTCCAATTTTGCGGACGACAGGACATATGTAAGCGGATTATTATCCGTACATACTAGAAATTGATTACCATATAGGTAATCATGAAACTTCTCCGTTACTGCCCATTTTAAACAGAGAAATTCAAGTTTATGGGCCGGATAGTTTCTTTCACTATGCCTAAGTCCTCGACTAGCATATGCGATCACTCTTTCTTTGCCCTCTTGTTCCTGGTAAAGAACAGCACCAAGCCCTTCAGATGATGCATCAGTATGAACAATAAAAGGTTTGCTGAAATCAGCATATGCTAAAACAGGAGGGGAACTTAACTTTTCCTTTAATGTATCGAAAGCATATTGTTGAGGTTCACCCCATTGCCAGGGAGTACACTTCTTCTTCTTCTTCTTTTGTTCAGACACGGCATGTTTGTTTGTTGGATGGCCAACCAATAAGTCATTTAGAGGTTTCACAAGCTTTGCATAATCTTTAATGAATCGCCTGTAGTAGCCGGTGAAACCCAGAAATGACCTCAATGTTTTTACATTGTGAGGAACTGGCCATTCAGACAAAGCTGCTATTTTGTCAGGGTCTGTTTCTACACCATTTTCACTTACAACATGACCTAAATATTTTACAGTAGTTTTAAAAAACTCACACTTAGAAGGTTTGAGTTTAAGGCCATGCTCATGAAGACGACTGAATACAGCTTCGATTCTCTTTATATGTTCCTCGAATGTATCAGAATAAATGAGAATATCATCTAAGAAAATAAGGCATTCTCTCAGATTCAATTCACCCATACAACGCTCCATCAAACGCTGGAACGTTGCTGGGGCATTTGTCAAGCCAAAAGCCATTCTGTTACATTCAAAGAACCCCAGATTACCGACAGTAAAAGCCGTCTTCTGTTTGTCCTCCTCCCTCATCTCCACCTGCCAATAGCCACTACGGAGATCTAATTTTGAAAAATATTTCGCTCCTATCAGACTGTCTATAGTGTCATCTATGCGTGGCAGTGTATAGGCATCTCTGATAGTACGACTATTTAATTTTCTGAAGTCTATACAAAATCTGAGACTGCCGTCCTTTTTTCTTACTAATACTACATTAGAAGAAAAAGGACTTTGTGACGGACGTATGGCATCAGCCTCCAACATTTCTTTTAAATGCTGGCGAACTTCCTCAAATAAGGCAGGAGGGATTCTCCTATACGGTTCCTTAAAGGGAGTATCATCTGACAATTTAATTTCATGTTGAACTAAGTCTGCTTTTCCAAGATCTGTAGGACCTTTAGAAAAAATATGAGACCAGTTACTTAGAACTTGTCGGACTTTCGAAACTTGTTCTTCAGACAAATTATCAGTATCAACAGAAACACCTAACTCCTCTAAAGATTTAACAGTGGACATATTTCCAGCCTTCTGTGAAGAGGCAGGAGTCAAAGAATCCACTACCGATACACTGTTCAAAGAACACAGTAGGGATTTGGGTGGGATCTCTATAGCACGGGCTGATAGATTGCACACCCGGACAGGAACACGTACAGTGGTGCCTTGAGATTTAAGAGAAACAACCCTAGGACAAATGGTTAAATCCCCTGGCAATGATGTGTCCATATGTTCTGTTATAGCTGTCTCAACATCACTTGTTTTCCTTGCAATACCGTGAATTGTTTTTATTTCATTTGGTTCAAGCCGTATTGCATGGTTGTTTGTTGTTTTGACAGGTATAACATCATCGCACATACTATCAAAAGCAGTCTGCCATTCGGACGGAACTTCACTTTCTGAAACTTCAGCCTTACAAAGGCGAATAACATTTGTTCCAATAATTACTGGAACATCTCTGTTATACTCAGTGTCTGGGACCACTAGCAAAGGCATATTAAAAACAGAAGTAGATAAAAACGGAACTGATATTTCAGCTTCAATATAGCCTTTGTATGGTAATTCAGAGTCATTGGCACTTTGTACAGTTAGACCGAACTCAGTCAAATTACGTAATTCAGGCTGAGGCTGTAAAGATTTATAAAAAGATTCCGAAACAGATGTTATCATGGATCCTGAATCTATAAGACCTGTTGTTTGAAAACTATTTATGCTAATTTGGCCAACATTAGAAGAACCAACCAATCTTTCAAATAAATTTGGTTTTGAATTTACACCTACAGCTGGGCTTGTTTTTGAAGTAATAGTATTTGCTTCCCCCGTTTGCCCTACAACAGAGGAAGTAACTAGTTTAAAGATTGGTTTGACTTATTCCCATGGCCAGCACCAGGATTAGCACCACGGCCGCTAGTGCCACCCTGTTGCCCGCCAGAAGAACCGCCTCCTCTGTTATTATTCTGATAATTTTGGTAGCCCCTACCAAAATTTCCTCTCCAGGATCCCCTGTAGCCTCTGCCTCTACCTCTTGAAAACTGCTGGAGAAAGGTACTTTGAGGAGCAGAAGCTTGGCTATTGTTGGTAGCTTGTTGTGACTCAAGCTTCTGTTCTAAAGTTTTCATTCGACTCATGAGTTTGGTCATCTGTTGTAACAGTTTAGTAGTGTTACTGTCTGACTCAGTCGAGGTTGGACCTGTCTGTTGCTGAGCAACTTTTGGTTTAACAGGAGGTCTAGAACTACTAGCATCCTCCTGCTCAACCTTTCTAATCTCTCTAAGCAATTGTTGAAAATCCTTGACTGAGTCATACAGATGCCTAGTAGAATTTTTAAGTTGTTGGCTTTTAAGACCGGTCCAAAATTTGCTACGTAACATAGCATCTTTTGCCACCAGGTCTATATGGCCAAAGCGAACTGCTCTTGACAATACCTGCTCTAACCTAGAGCCATACTCAACAATTGATTCCCCTTCTTTTTGAAAATCACTATAAAATGATTTGATAAGTGTTTCACTAGAAGACACATTTCCATAAAAACCATCTAGTTTGTTTAAAATATCAGCAACTGATGCATTTTCTCCCAATGGTACAAGCAAACTTCTTGCTGAACCCTTGAGAGAATTTCTGATGGCTTGTAAAACAACATGTTCCTGTAAGTTATTTAATTGTTGGGCATTTTGGAGGCATTTCACCTCCAAACTCCAAACCTCATAAGCCACCTCATTCTTCTGTGGCTGGTCAGAGCCACTGAAAAAGGGTAACTTAGGAACATTGAAGGGCTGGGGAACATAGGAAGCATTTTGTCCCATTGACGAATTTGACAATATTTGAAGTCTCGGTATAGGAGACACACCAGGGGTTGTAAAGCCAAACTTTGGCTTTGCCCCTCCAGTAGCTTGAGCTACACTAGGTGTACTGGTAACTACACTAGTGGTACCAGCAGTAACTCGTTCTCTACCAGAAGAAAGAAATAATAGTCTCTCATATTCTTCGTTGGTGAGAACCTTATATTGTTTACTCTCTTTTAAGAGATTAACCATTTCTTTAATATTTTCATCAGAGGGTTTACCAGTTCCAGTAGCCATTATGCAATAAAATATGGTATGCTACTATATGTATATATGTGTACTGAATAATATCAGTAATACAGAATGAAAGTCACTAAATAGTTATAAGAAATTTTA
This sequence comes from Ctena decussata, assembly GCA_963989385.1. Lineage (NCBI taxonomy): Eukaryota > Metazoa > Mollusca > Bivalvia > Lucinida > Lucinidae > Ctena > Ctena decussata. Next base: position 46,413,914 of record OZ022510.1, read on the forward strand.
AATAACTATTCAACAAAATGAAAAGAGAACACAACAAGTTATGCTATTTAATTCATTCTTGTCACAGCACAAATACCCTACAGTATACTTACCTATGTATTAGCAAGGGGCGGGTAGTCACTGAAAAGAATGTTGTAGCTCCCCTAAAGTGATACAAAGATGCAACAGTATTGAAATATGTGCTGGTGGCTGGGGCATGTCCCGTCCTACCGATATTCAACACAAAGCACCCTGCAGCAAAATAATGAAGCTACAAACAGTCTTTAAATAACAGTGAGACAATCCTTTTCATCCAACACCTTGCTAATGTAACCTTTGGATGAATTCCATCTTTGTAGGGAGAGTAACTTATGCTCTTTATGCTGTGACCCTTTCTTTTCCTATATTTGAGTAAATCCAAATGAAACCTAGGTGAAGTAACTAATTTCCTTTCATTTATTTCTTGAATATAGTCATTCACAAGACATATTCTCTCATAGAGAATAAGATCTTGTGAGTGAAAGCTATTGGGATCTCTATGTCCCTTGCTTTTATTCCATTCTACTATGGAATAGGGAGGAATAGCCAGGAAGACCAATGAAACACTTGGAAAATTGGAAATAAACTGAATATATTTGTCAATCTGACTTTTTAAGTATATCACAGCTGAACTGTCATCAGTTTGGCGTAGCTCAATAAATCTACCTTTCCTACAAGTAAGGTCACAGGTGCCAAGCCAAACATATAATACTATATTTTCATATTGCCTTACTTTTTTTTGCAAATTAAAATTTAACCAACAAAAATAATCTGGAAATCTGGCACCTGGACGACACTGAAAATCTATAAAATAGCCAAACTGCTCAATAAGATCTGAATGATTTTTCAAATAATTCCCTTTACTATCAGAGATCAATATGCACTGTTTTTTTAGTCTTCCTGGAGGAATAAGAGGTCTATCAATGTATTTTTGTAATCTGTTATCACTCATAACAATGATGGTCTAAGGGAGATAAGTGTTTTCCACCTGACAAATAATCTAAGGGAGATAACTATTTTTTTACTTGTAAATAATCAAGGGAAGTAATTTTCACTTGTAAATATTGCAAGGGAAGTAATTTTCCAATTTGACACTGAGTGAAAATAAGAAACTAATTTGCAAGTAGCAAATAATTATGAAGTCACACTGTATATTCAAGAAAATAAATGAAAATTTAACTTTCCTACCTTATGTCATCAGAACCTCTACTTGAACTGTAGAAAGTCAAACTGATACACTTGCCATTATACCGATAATAGCTTCAAAGAAAAACTGCTATAGATGCTACTGGGTTTACAGCAGCCTGAAATGGCAAATAATTTCAATTACTGAAGTATCACAGAATCACAGGGGAGTATCACAGACTAATGCCAAAACTTAAAATCAGCCATAAAATTCCACACATACTGCATCCATTCTGAGATCTGAAAAGAATTGAGATTATTGTTAGTAATGTGAAAACATGCAAAGTGATTTCCTGTGCAATTTTTTTCACTTACAACTGTGACCTATATATAAATTCTCACAAAATAACCAAATTATACAGAGATCTATGATAGAATGCTAATTATATATTACTCCAAATTTTAACTCTACAATATGTCACAGTAACACCTAAATATCAGACTGTGCAGTAATAATGAGTATCAGACATTTTCACAATGCAAACTTATTTAACCGAAATAATGTATGACTGAAAAACTGTCAATATTTGGGCCTATAAGCACAGTCAACCTGAAAAACAAATGCAAACACAATGCAAACAACAATCAATTCTCAATATGTGATCAAACAAAATCAACAAAGTCGAACACTAGTGTTTCACATGTATGTTTCTGTATACAGTATGACTGAACACAGAAATTTACAAGTTTGTACTATTATTCATGTTTATGTGCACAAAAGTTAAGGTTTTGGCCACAGAAACAACAAATATTGTACCGGTACCTTGGCTAGCCAGTCAAACTAAGCAAATGTCACATACAAACAACACACAAAACACATATAAATAAGAAAATATGAAAATAATATTGTCAAATGTACATTCACATGTCACAGATGCTGCCGTCAAATGTTTTCGAAGCCGACACTTCGTCTTTCGCGATTGAAAGATGATAAATCAGTCGAAGTTGACACTTCGTCCTTCGCGAAATAAATATTAATCACGACTAATAAAGCTTGCAAGCGTGCGCTTATAAGAATGAAACTAATATGGCCATTTTGAACATTAAGCACATACACGCGACACTGCAGTGTAAATAGAAGAACACAGATGAATGTCACATGTACATGTATGGTTATGATGAATTTCCCATGATCTGGAAGATATATGAGATTATCAAGCCAGGAACACCCTGGACAACTGTCGAATGTAGTGGGTTTTTAATCGTTGGGCGCAATTGTCAGAGATGCTATGGTAGAGCAAATCAAAGGACAAGCCTAGTTGTGTTGATGATGATGTATTTACAAAAAGGGTGTCCTAGAAATTAAAACACACAATGATAGACACGAATATAGCTAAACTTAGTGTTACCATTAGTTACACTTTGAAGCTAAGAGTTACACCTATGAGTTACAGTAGCTAACAACTCATCAATCACTGTAACTGCTCATAGTTACACTCTGAGCTACATCTATCATTACAGGTAGATCTATCAAAGTTACAATTAAAACACAGCTACAGATCTTTGACAGATATGCAATCATTTAGACAGACAGACATCCTTTAATTTAATACAGACATGACTGAAACTCAATATGCACATGTGACTTACTTAAAACAAATCAGCTGACTATCAACACAGTGTGTACACCTTCAATATGCATGTTGTGCATTAAGCTACTATTCAAAATAAATGGTAAATATGCAGACTGGCATATTTACGAGCTCATAATATACTTATATGCCGAGGAGTAAAACCAGAGAGTAAATACTTTCTTTGTTCTGACTGAAGCAAGCATGAGTTGACAAACCTCATTGAATGTGTCAAAAACATTTGTTTACATTTAGGTTTGACACATCGACATATACACAGAACAAATAGAACATACCTGGCAAAGAAATATGCATGTTGAAAGATCAATCTGTTAGAGAAAGGTTATGAAAATCTTTCACACAGCAGGAATCAACAGCATCATGGCGGTGACTTTTGAAAAGTGCGCAATGTGCATTTTGATGCATATTATACATGCATTTATTGGTTAGTACACACAGACGTCAGCAATCACACACACTCTGATAAAAGGCTTATTCTGATTGGCTGATTCACAGGTTAAAAATATTACAGACAGGATCCCCGGGAAAATCCCTCTGTAAGTGAAGGTCAAAAATACTTCTATTAAGGCAGCGACAGTCAAATTCTTCTATTAAGGCAGCACATCACAGGTTTTTGATAAAAACTACCGAAGCTATTGACCATCAATCAAACTATGTAATTTGACCTGTATGACATCTGAAACTACTCTGTTTGCAGCAGGATTTATGTGGAGTACTGTGAAACATTATAGCTTACTCATTTTATGTTGCAGGACCTATATACTCAAAAGTCTGTGACCTCAGTGAAGTCTTTCAAAATTCAGGAAGAAATGTAAGTACAGTGAGGAATAGAAGTTGTCAGCTGTGCTTGTCCATCATTAGTATTGATTCTTTGACCTTGAAGGTCTTTCTGGTGAGGTGGTTGGGGGATAGGGGGAAGGGGGTGGGTTTCCCTTGTACATGTAGACCTATTTAGAAACAAAAACCATGTCAGCAAACTTAAAAACAGGTAACAGGGAGAAGAATTCATTTAAGGGCTAGCAACGAAAAGGACCATTATCAGGTCCTTAGCAATCTTAAGGGCTATTTGGCCATAGTGTAGTGGCCTATGGCCACTAAACCTGAGATTTGCGCAGCACTGCCTCTTGGAGGGGCCTAGTGGTTTTCTGGGCATCAGCTAGCTTAGACCCTTAACTACCCTGTACATATAAGTGCAAAGCAAAGACACTGATCAAACTGGGCAGATGCCCGGGCTGATCTGAGTTTTTGCTGGGAACACATGTCACTTTGTTGGTTTTTTTCATGTCACGGCTCATATATTATAACAGTACATCCTCAGAAAGATCTATACCAGTTTGAATATTACTTTAAAAAATAACAATATTGAGCTCTGAAATGGATTTAAAATACTTTACTATGGTAAAAGGTAAAGGTTTCCCATATCATAGTAGCCATAGGGGCAATGGGAGTTAGAGGCCCACTGTGTCTTGAGCACAGCAGATGAAAGGCAGAGCCCATCCCTCTCCTTTTGCTGCCTTTTGCTTCCATGATTCGAAGCAGGGAATGTGATTTACTACTGGGTTGGCGAGAGTTTTTAAGTCGTCGAATGGCGAAACACAGGCGGGATCTCACAACCTTCCGGCGACTTTCTGCACCATAACTGAGCATCTCTAACCACTTGACCATGGCAACTAACCATTACAATGAGTAGCTGTTAATATTGAAAAAAAAAACCCAAAAAACAAACAAACAAACATTGGGCATAATTTATGCATTTTTGACCAGAATCGCAGATACTTTCACACTGTTTTTCATTTTCATACCATTGAAAGACGTGTTTACTGTCTTTCTCAGCTGAAAGATATTCATCGATAAGATTAATATAATGTTCGTTTTCTGACACCCTCTGCAACAGCTTGTATCCAATAAATGAAAAACATAATTTATTGTTAAATGATTTGTGAGCATATCATATTACATCATACCATATATGAGCTGCAACACAACACAGTCAGCAGAGTGGCATCTCCATCAGCCCAGACTGATCAGAGTCTTTACTGTGCACTTCAATGGTAGCTAAGGGTCTAAGCTGTCCTCAGGCTGATTTGAGTCTTTGCTGAGTGCACATGCCACTGTGTTGGTTTTGTCGAGTGGTGGCTCATTTATCATATTTGAGCCGCGACACGAGAAAATCAACAATGTGGTTGTGCGCCCAGCACAGACTCAAATCAGCCTGGGCATCCGCCCAGTTTGATCAGACTCATCGAGACGGTTCAGATGGGGGGTCACAACATATGGTTTTATCCAGAATTAACAAAAATTATCCCTAATTATCACCAAATACTCCCTCTTATCTACCGGTCTGATTATTTGAGTGTTTTCTGTTTTGATTGAGAAATAAGATGATGCTATCAGTAACGTATTTCGGCCATAAACGTAAAAAGAAATACAGGTTATTTACATGTACACAAAGTCAGAAATGAAAGTAGAGCATTAAAATGAAGGAATGGGGTATGTGGCAAAATACATTGATCAATGGCTATCCTAAGACTGAGAAGTTTAAATGAACTCTCACATTATTCAGAGCCCTAGATAAGAGGGGTATTTGATGATAATTGAGGGATAAGTGCTCAAAGGGTAGCTAAGGATCTAAGGTACCTCCATGCGGACAGGGAAGACTCTGATCAGACTGGGCAGATGCCCAGGCTGATCTGAGTCTGCACTGGGCACACAACCACATTGTTGGTTTTGTCGTGTTGCAGCTCGTTTTATCATGATGATGCAATAATAATAAAACCACTCACAATTTAATTTCTTGTTATTGTAAAATCTTCTGAGCAGACATCTGTGACCATGTCAGTGATCAAGAAATAATAACTGATTTGTGGCAGTCATCTCAAAAGCAAAGTTTTTATTCATTTTGATAGTATCTATACTAGAGCATCTTTATAATGCTGTTTTTTCTGGATATAAAGGATCTAACATGAGTGGTCATTTCCTTCTAGTGGCTATATAAGGTGAAAATCCCATTTTTGTCCCCCAGCATAGTCGAAAGGCACTATAGTAATGGGTTACGTCCGACAGTCAGTCTGTAGACAGATCTTGTATCCTCAACTCCTCCTTCAGTTTTCATCTGGTTTTCATAAAACTCTCAGAATATTGTATCACCACCTGACGCGGATCATATTTTATCAGAGTCATGATCGGATCCATTCTGAAAGAGTTACAGCCCTTTATCTTTAAATCTGTTTCAAATCTTGTGTCCACAACTCTTTCACTTTTCATCTGATTTTCATAAAACTTTCAGGATATTGTATTCACCATTTGACGTTGATCATATTTTATCAGGGTCATGATAGGACCCTTTCTGACAGAGTTATGGCCCTTTATTCTTTAAATCAGTTGTATGACATCAGAAATTTAATTCAGCATCTGTTGATTCGTTGATCATATGATCAGATATTTGTCAGAATTTTGGCCTTTGATCATCATTTAACTTGTAGCCATGATTCCTTTCTACATCAAATGAGATATTAAACACAGGGTATAATCGATTCCCCCAATTTTCGCTTCCTGCAGAGACTGTACATCATATTTGGCTTCCGCTGAGACTGTCTGCGAACTCTTGCTTCCTGTCGAGACTACTGTCTTCGGAAAATGGCTTCCTGCCGAGACTGTCCGCGTGATTCTGCTTCCTGCCGAGAGTCGGCAGGAAGCAGAATCAAGCGGACAGCCTCGGCAGGAAGCCATTTATCATGTACAGAAGTCTCGGCAGGAAGCAAGAGTTCGGGGACAGTCTCGGCGGAAGCCAAATATGATGTACAGTCTCTGCAGGAAGCGAAAATTGGCGGAATCGATTATACCCTGTGTTGAAATTTCAAATGAACTATGTATGCGCAAAAACACCTCCATTTTTTTTGCTGAAAAAATGTGAAAAGCTCCTCTCATTTTTTCAGCAAAAAATATTAGAACACTTGTACTTTTGTGTACTAGCAAACTTTGAACAACTGAACCCTGATAATTTCTTGTGTTTTCAGACAGGAGATTGGTGATGCTTACAACAGGGACGAACAGGGTCCAGAAAATCTTCAGGAATCTAACGATGTTGCAAAACTTACCATAAAACAGGTATTAAAATGCTTAGACTTCCAGTGCAAAAGCTTGTGATAAAAAAGAAGATTGTTAAAATGCACGATTTGAGTGACTGAATATGTGAGTGATATGGGTTTTACAGCACACTAGGACCAAAAATGTAAAAAGGAATCCAGGTTACATGCATAAAGTCAGAATTGAAAGAACAGCATTAAAATGAATGAAGTGGGGTATGTGGCAAAATTCGCTGATCAATGGCTAATCCGAGACTGAGAAATTATAATGAACTCTCGCATTATTTGAGTGTTTTCTGTTTTGACTGAGAAATAAAATGATTCTATCAACAACTTACATTTGGTTAATGTAGAGCGTGGCATTCATGACATCATCTTTACAACCAAAAGATATGTGACCTCCTATACAGCCAATGCATAGAATACACATGTTATCATGTCATTTTTGATAGTCCTAGGTGAGATGGGAATAGTTAGTATAAGTGAATGTCTTGGGTATCACTAAATTGTGTACAAGAAAAGAACTGTCAGAACAGATGAACCTCACAGATATTCTTACCTGTTATCAGAAATTGCTGATACTTGTATTCAGCGTATGTTGTCAGTTTTGCTCACAGTAACTATCTTTTCGTGTTATTCAGGATGAACCAGCTGTACGATACTTTGACAGTCAGCATGTAAGATACTTGTGGAATGATCACTTGAAATCCTTCACTAGATTACAGTAAGTTTTGGCATAGGACTAGGATCTGATTCAAGGCTAAAATGCAACAAGTTTTGATTCAGGAATAGATTACATAAGTTTTGATTCAGAACTAAATTACAAAACTACTGTAGGTTTTGATTCAGGGCTTAATTGCGGTAAGTTTTGATTCAGGACCTAGTAACTGTAAAGTTTGATTGAGGACTAAATTGCAGTATTTAAAGTATTGATTCTGGATGAACCAGCAGTATGATAGTTTGACAGTCAGCATGTTAGATACTTGTGGAATGATTGTTTAAAGACCATTACTGTTAGTTTTGTTTTGTGACTAAATTACCATAAGTTTTCATTCAGGACTAAATTACAGTAAGTTTTGGTTTAGGAAGAATCAGCAGTACATACTTTGACAGTCTGCATGTTAGATACTTGTGTCGAAATCTTTCACTAGATTACAGTAAGTTTTGATTTGGGACAAAATTTCAGTAAGTTTTGATTCAGGAAGAACCAGCAGTATGATAGACTGGCAGCACTTAAGATACTTGTGGAATGATCAGTTAAAATCTTGTACTTGATTACAGTCAGTGCAGATTTGGGATTAAATTGCAATAAGTTTTGATTCAGGACTAAATTACAGTAAGTTTTGATTCAGGACTAAATTACAGTAAGTTTTGATTCAGGACTAAATTACAGTAAGTTTTGATTCAGGACTAAATTACAGTAAGTTTTGATTCAGGAAGAACCAGCAGTACAGTACCCTAGCAGTCAGCATGTTAGATGCTTGTGTTGAAATCTTCCACTAGATTACAGTAAGTTTTGATTTACTGCTGGTGCTTCCTGAATCAAAACTTACTGTATTTTGGTCCCCTGTCTTGTAGAAGAATCTAGATTTTTTGGACTGTTTTGGAGGGGAACCCAAATAAATACTGTACATGATATCTCAGAGCTGTAGATAAGAGGGTGTATTTGATGATAATTAAGGATAATTTTTTTTATTTTTCATCGAAACCATATGTTGTGACCCCTCATCTGAACCGTCTCGTCGAGACGGTTCAGATGAGGGGTCACAACGTATGTTATTATGCAGAATTGACAAAAATTATCCCTAATTATCACCAAATACTCCCTCTTATCTAGAGCTCTGTATATAATCTGTTTTCAGGGATCTGTCTTCAAACACAAAGTGTGCAGACCTTCATGAGCACTACCATGGTCTTAGTGCCCAACAACAGATTGAGAAGAGGGTTGTGTACGGTGAAAACTCCATTAATGTTGAAGTTAAATCTTACTGGAGACTCTTCATTGAAGAGGTAAATATTACGTAAAATGAAACCACTACCCTTGAGAATAATTCTAAGATAATTTCCATTAATTGTCCAGAACACCATTTGAGCCTAAGTATGTTGCTTCCAACAATGTGGCAATTTTATCATGTGATACATGTATTCAGATCATCCATCTCATTTATATAGGGTAATCAGATACCTCACTGTTAGCTCTATGGTTTTGGTCACTTCCACAGATGGCTGATGCGACTAGCTAAGGGTCTGATTAAATGCAGTCTGATCAGAGCCTTTGCTTGTCAATTCCCACATGATTGCACATTGAACCATGTCCAATCCCACATGGTTGGAAATCACATGATGTGGCTGAATTATGTTGTTGCTCTTCATTAGAACTGTCTGTCTGAGACAGTTCTATTGAGGGGTAACAACATAATGTTTTAATAGAGAAATAAGAAAATTTTTCAAGAATTATCTTCAGATTCGTTATCTGGGCCTCTTAGCTATTGCAAAACATGAAGAATTTGAACAGATATACCCTAATGTGACTAAATATTGGACATCAAAAACCATTAATTTTCCATTTGGGACAAATGGAAAATTAATGATTTTAGGTGTCCCAATACATGTACTTAGGCACATTAGGTGACTTAGCAAACACTGTAGACCCAGATCAGATTGCTCTTTTAAAGGAGCAGTCTGATCAGGGTCTGCATTGATCGCCATTTTGCACTTAGTCATTAAGAGTAAAGCTTTTCCAGATAGTGGAAGCAGATTTAAACAAGAAAAGTCTTTAAAAAAAGATAATCGGAGCAGATTAAATGGAAGTGTGTTTTTGTAATATGTCTCTAGTTGAAGAGTTGACAATAACTGTCCTGAGTATGACTCACGTGAGCTATGTCGGTAGCCACAACCGTAATTATGACACTGGGTAGCGACAGTGATCTATCTCAATATTGGGCTGTCCAATCTGGAATTCAAAAATGGACCGCGGTCAATTTTGAAATTGACCTGATTTCAATATAGTTTATACCAACATGGTGCACTGTTTATTTATGCGATTAAACCGAAAGTAGAAATCAAAAGTAGATCTACGTCGAAAAAAAAAGAAAGTTTTGAATTTTGATAACATTTCTATTGTAAAATTACAAACAAGAGAAAATTTTGAATTAATATTTGACAAGAGTGCTAGTATTCACAGAGCATGCAATGGGAAAAACGAAGATTGAATATTCCTTGACCTTTGATATTATTGGCTAAATTTTGACATACACGTTATTTGACCAATGAAATCTTGTGAAATGTGGAACAAAATCGAAAGTATACGTGTCTGCGCCGCAAAAAAAGGCATTACAGAATTTTGTCAAGTAGGATTTAACTTGTCTAAATTACTGTTTTTATGGCAGATAATCAGACACAGGACTGTTTTTTTTGTTTTTGTTTTTTTGTAGCTTAAGAAAACAAATTATATATTTTCTTCAAGAATTGTTTATGTATCTGTCAACACTGCAAGGGAAAATAAAATTTCTGTAGCCAAGCAAAGTTACCTACATAAAAGATATTCTTCTTGAATATACAAGAGTATATGCACATATATTTGGTTGTTTTGGTGAGATTTTCAGTCAAGGTGATTTGGCACTGACAGATCTTATTTGCATTGTTATATATCTTACTATCACAAACGTCAACACCATCACAAATATAAATATTGCTGAATGTTAACTTGTTAGAATATGGAAGAATTCGATAACTTAGAATATTTGTCACATGATAAATGAGCTGTGACAAGACAAAACCAACAAAGTGGCATGTGGGCCTAGCAAATACTCAGATCAGCCTGGGCATCTGCACAGTTTGATCAGAGTCTTTGCTCTGAGCTAAAAAGGTAGCTAAGGGTCTAAGCTGTCTCCTTGCGAATGGCAAAGACACTTATCAGACTGGGTGGATGCCCAGGCTGATCTGAGTCTTAGCTAGGAGCACTTGCCACTTTGTAGGTTTTGTTGCGTAGCGGTTCAAATGTGTTATAGCAATACATGTAATACCCTATTTTTTCAGGTTTTGAATCCCTTCTACATATTCCAAATAGCGAGTATAGTGTTGTGGTCGGCTGATGACTATTACTACTACGCTGCTTGTATATTTCTCATCTCATGCATTTCCATTGGCATTTCATTGTATGAAACTAAAAAGGTAATAATACATGTATAAAGGATCTTACACAAGTGGTCATTTCATATGAAATTTATGAAAGAAGCCTTCAGAGACTTTCATAAATTTCATTTTAAATAACCAGGAGTGTAAGATTCTGTTTACCGTATGACCCTTTAAAATGAGATTTCATTGCCTTCAAAATAAACATTATTTCAATGAGAAAACGCATTGTTGACACAGATGTTGTCAGTGGCATTTAGTGTACATGCCAAAGTGTTATTACATGTTTGGTCATACAATTTTTATGACATGACCTAATCCACTGAATAACAGGGATGTCATAATTTTATGATAAAAAATTATTTTACTGACCTCAGTGATTTCAGTCAAAAAGAGTTTCTGCAAATAATTGTCTGTACAAAATTTCAATAGCAAATCATCTTATGATGGCAAGCAGTCTTTGATGAATGTTAATCATCTCGTTAATTTGTTGCTCTGCATACACAGCTGTTGAGTGAAAGCATTAAACAATGCTGTAAATTACTTGATGTTTATATGAAACTTTTATATTAGCCTCTGTCTTATATCCAAATGAATATAGTATTAATTGTGGAGCCTGCTTAAAAAATATGAACATAGACTGTACATCAGTGGAGGGTAGCCAGAGGCTCATTCTTGATCACTGAGTACTCATAACTAATGTTATAACATTATTAATCAAGAAGTTTTATATTGGCCCGGATAGAGGTCTGAGTTCTGCTGTATTGGCTTCGGCCTTGGGCCAATACAGCAGTCCAAGCCAATATGGGCCAATATGAAATTTCTGGACTAATGACAGTTTTATTAATTAACATCATCGATACAGGCCGAGTTTGAAGTCATTGATATTGGCCAAGTTGTATTGGCCGAGTTTTGCCAGTTTTAGCCAAGTGAGTCAAAATAAGCCCAGTTTATGACTCTAATGATGTGGACTGCTTTTGCCATATAAGTACTAAATTACTATTAGTTAATTAATAATATTATGAATATGTATAGGCTTAGAGCCAAGCTTAGACTCCCGTCCTGTGCTGTATAACCATAGCCTGGCCCCTAGGTTATAAAACTTTTTTCAACCTCAGCCAAACTGAGCAAGGAAACAACCGTACTTATCAGTAAATTGCAATTTAATAGCGGGTAGAATTTCATGCTCAGCTGAGTTGAGGATAGAAAAAGTTTTAAAAGCTCGGGGCCAAGCTATTTTTACGCAGCATAGGCATGGCTGAGTTTTTCAGTTTTCTGCATGTGCAGTAGAACCATTTTTGCTGGATGGTACCCTTTCTGCCCATTGTTATTATAAAAGTACATTTACATGTATACAGTTAAAGTTCATTGTTAATTTTATCTACAGCAAATGGTAACATTACACAACATGGTAGCCACCCAGACCTCCCAGCTCCAGGTGTCGCGTGGTGACGGCACATATGAGGAAGTTGATGCCACCTTGCTGGTACCTGGTGATGTGATAGTGGTACCAGCACATGGTTGTACTATGACTTGTGATGCTGTACTGATGGCCGGAACTTGCATTGTAAATGAAAGCATGTTAACAGGTATATATTCATTCAAAGTAATCAGAAACAAATTTTAAAAAGAATCAGCACCCAATTTTTCAAACATCTTGAGATGCAGTATAAATCAGTTGATAAACAGTACAGACCCTCTATCAGACAGCTCAGTTGGAAACTTCATTCTGAATGCCAAGGTTAGAGAGTAATGTACATGTACATTGTCTGTTTGAGGCTTGTAAATTTAAAATGATTTGTTTAACTCAGCTATTTTTACCATTATGTTTTTGTGCAGTGCTAAAGTTATAGTTAAGCATTAACAAATTATTAAAAGACAAAAAAAAACTATGTGAGAGAAGTGATTAAAATTACAGGCCAACTTCGATATCTCGAATTCCAAGGGAATGGAGAACCCACTTCGAGTTTTCCGAAGTTCGAGATAGGCAAATTGTGACATCACCAAAATTTTTGTTCTATACATGTACAATATCTTAACTTTCATAGAGTCAGTATTTCTACAAAACGTGTGCAGCACAAACGTAGTAAAACTGTTTCTACTGAAAATGGGATTGAAATAAAGACAAGAAAAATCACTTCACTTAGTTTTATTTTACATTTTGAATTAAAACAGTATGGCAAACAACAAACTAGCTTAAAGAATATTACTAATAGCCCGCATCAAAGAGCGCCGCTCAATACTGTTCAATCAATTAAATTTCAAAGGCGCCTAATTGACCGAACTTTCCAATCGAACGCACCTGACCTGTGACGTATACACGGTTCAAGGTCAATTAACTTACACACAAAAACAGCTGATCAACAAAACAATGTCTGCATCGTTTCACGCAATCATTGGATAATTTGGGATAATTGATTGAACTGCGATCAATTAAAGACAATTGTTTTGTAAATCGTTCTTTTTCATTGTTATTGTTCGATGTTTGTACCAATTTGCTTAAAGACAAAAATATGCAGGTTTTTCATTACCGCAAAACGTCTACACAAAATGGCTGTCATTTTATTTCCGTCGTTTTGGCGATCTTTTTCTGAATACACATTTTGACTTAGACACAAACAGTGGTAAAACACATGGAAAGTGTCGGAGGGGAATAAAAAATCACTTCGATACAGCAGTGTTTTCGTTATAAGCGAGTTTGACACAACGGAGGTCGAAATGCAATATTATGTAGGGGGAATGTTCGGGAATGGGAGATCACTTCGACACTAGCTTTTCGAGATAAGCAAGTTTGACACAACGAAGTTGGCCTGTATTTACAAAAAGTAATTCAGAGGTGTGCTAAAGCACATACCTTGGATGTTGGGGGGTTAAAAAATTAGGGCTTTAAGCTGCTTTATGGTCTCTACAGAGACCATAGAAGTGTGAAGATCATTCCACAAGGAAATGGTGTGTGGGAAAAAATGAATGCTTGAAGGTGTCAGTATATGTCAAGTATCATGTATATTGAAAGTCATATGACACACTTGTTTGTCTTAACCTAGGTGCTAGAGTCGAAATTCATCCTTTATATATGCTAAGTTCTTTGTTTCCATAGGTGAAAGTGTTCCAGTAACCAAGACCCCACTGTCTCAACAAGAAGATGAAGAAATCTACTCACCAGACAATCATAAACGACACACACTGTTTGCGGGCACAAAAGTTGTACAGACAAGATATTATGGACAAGCCAAGGTGTTGGCTGTAGTGGTCAGGACAGGTAGGTGGAGCTTTTGGTGAGAAGAGGATTTAAGGTGTATGGGTATACTTCCATGTTTTTCTGTGAATTTAGGAAAGGGAGACAACTTTTGTCACTTCCTGTTTCCTTCCGTGGGCAGCATAGCCCTTCCAAAATGGTGTCAACTCTTAAAGGAATGAATTTGCTTCTTTAGGAGCAAATTCTTTCCTTTAAAGACAAATATTCTTGTATATTGTGTCTCATAATCCTGTTATGCAACAGTCCAGTGACACTGCTGTTTCATCAAAGGAAATATCCCATCTCACATAGGTAATGACATAACAGGGTCATAAAACCAATAAAGACTGAGGGTGTGTTCCATATAGTAGAGAATATTTGTCTTTAAGAGCTGACCTCTAATGAGAAGGGGGTTTAAAATGAAAATGGCAGCAGAGTGACCTCCCCTTAAAGTGTACTCATGCACGTTAATAATGATTTACATTAATTTTACATATCTTATGTTATGGCACTGTATTATAAATGACAACTTCAGCATTGTGTTATTTATAATGAAAATGTAATCTGGTGAGTCTGTACAGTTAGCAAGAAGACTGTCATTTGTGGATTTCAGAAGTCATGGTAATTTGCCAGTGAAATTTTATTTTATAAATTAATTCAAGTGTTTCAATGAAAATGCTAATAAAGTTTTTAAATGTGGGATAAATCATTTAACAGCAGGGTGCAGAAACCCCCTCCCTACCTAGCTACCACCAGCTAAAGCAATATTCCCTAGAGGGATACTATGGAAACTGTAAAATCTTTATGTTGTGGCTTTACTTTACTTCTTACATTGTATAATATTTCTTCTAGTGTAAACAATATTTTATTCTGATTTATCAACACAAATGTAATAACACAACAGATACACAGTGGGATTAGATAACAAGCTTTGCAACTTATAGACATCTTCTCTCGAAAATTTTTTTGTAGGATTTAGTACAGCGAAGGGTGAACTTGTAAGAGCCATTCTGTTTCCTAAACCTCTAGGATTCAAATTCTATCAAGATGCCATGAAGTTTATTCTTTTCCTGGCCTGTGTGGCTTTCTTTGGCATGGCCTACAGTGTGTATGCCTACATAAGGCTAAAGGTTAGTAAATTGCTTCTAAAACAAGTACCCGTTGTATTAGGGCGAATGGATACACTTTCAGGGGAAGGCAACTCTGCCACTTTTATTTCTGTCTTCTTAATCGGGGCAACCCTTACAGGAAAGAATTTGCTCCCTTAGGAGTCCAGACTGATCAGATGTGCTTAAAGGGTAACCAAGGGTCTAAGCTACTTCCATGCCAACAGCAAAGACTCTGCTCAGACTGGGTGGTGTTTTGCATGACGCCACTCCAATAATGATTTCTGTGTAATAGATGTTGCAAGCATACTTTCTTGCAATCAGGTGGCCCCCATAAAAATTCTAAACTTTTGGACATCTAAAATAGTTGGTGCAAATGTCCTAAATGTGGAACAGGTTGGTTTGGCAATTTAGTAATGTATCCAAATTCTGCAGATAGAATGGCAACCAGTATAGACCCTAATCAGACTGCTCCCTCTCCAGGAGCCATCTGATCTATGTCTGCACTATTTGCTCAGACCTATCTGTTCCAACACTTAGATTGTAATATCGTTTTAGATGATCACACAGTGTGTATAAAAGCAACTCAAAAAGTGAACTTGCAGTGACCCATCACATGTTAATTATTATGATATGAACTCATAGATAAACAATGCCAGAATTCATTTTATCATATGACGTCGCATCCGAGAGTGTAATAAAGCCATGCATTTAAATTGATAATCCACTTGTGGATTAACTATGCAAATTACGTCGTAGCGTTATGCGTTGACGTCTATAAAAACGTCACCTTTTCTAATCGGGAAATCATGACGTTTTAGTGCAAAATTTGCTTATAAAATGCTATTTTAGTGTCATATGATAAATAGAATCTTGCATTCGTGCTCTTTTATTATTGAATTTATTAAACTCGTTGGGGAAAACGATAAGATACTCGGCATAGCCTCGCATCTTATCTTTTTCCCCAACTCGTTTAATAAATTCAATAATACATGAGCACTCATGTAAGATCCTCTATGTAATGGTTTTACGGATTTCACTGCCAGCAAACTTTTCTTTAGCAAGTTTACTGTCATTACACTGTCAGAACTATAATCAATGTATTGATAACCATTTTTTCCCCATCTAGGCCAATATAGAGCGAATTATCCTCAGAGTTTTGGACATCATCACGATAATTGTACCCCCAGCTTTACCAGCAGCCATGACAGTTGGAACAGTGTATGCCCAGAGCAGATTGAAGAAAAAACAAATCTTCTGTATCAGTCCACCTAGAATCAACTTCTGTGGAAGGCTTAATCTTTTCTGCTTTGATAAGGTAAGTGAAAAAAGTGGTATTTTAAAAGTGGAAGGTGGGGAGGATGAGTCTTAGTATTGATTGGCTTTGTTACATGAAATAGTGCATGTAGACAGAAAATATAAGTTGTCGAAAATCAAAGTTAGCCACTTGTATAGTACTTGCCATAAACATGTGTTTGTATTTCCTTTTAAATGTATATCTCCACAGTGTATATTTGCACCTTAGATTTACTCATGTATGTGCATAAACCACACCATCACAGGGTTAAAGATAAAGTGGGTTGTTTAGGATAAACAGAAAAAGCTTTCATTATTTCTCTATGAAAACATGTTTTGACCCCTCATTAGAACTCTTTCAACAAGACGCTCTAAATGAGGGGTCACAACATAAGTTTTAATGGATAAATACGGAAATTTGTTCCTAAATTATCCCTGTTACTCCTTTATCATCTGGATGGATGGATGGATGACTTGCGATTATACGTCCTTTTCAACAGTATTTCAGTCATATCATGACGATGGGAAGTTGATAATGAAAGGCTGTGTGCAATGGAACCCCGTTTACAGTAGGAAAGATTCTCGCCTCCAGCGGGATTCGAACCCGGTCCGCTAGATCAGTAGGCCAGCGCTTAACCCACTGAGCTACTGGGGCTCCTATATCATCTGGAGCATTGCTGCATAATGAAGTGGCTGTTCTTGTATTTCAGACTGGGACTCTGACAGAAGATGGTTTAGACATGTGGGGAGTAATTCCTGTAGACGATAATAGGTAACACAGTCAGATTCTAATATACATGGCTAAAGTGCAACACGAGAAAACCAACAATGTGGTCGTGCGCCCAGTGCAGACTCAGATCAGCTTGGGCATTCGCCCAGTCTGATCAGACTCTTTGCTAAGCGCTTAAAGGGTAGCCAAGGGATTAAGCTACCTTCATGCGGACAGCGAAGACTCTGATCAGACTGGGCGGATGCCCAGGCTGATCTGAGTCTGCGCTGGACGCACAACCACATTGTTGGTTTTCTTGTGTCACGGCTCATATGATGATACAAATAGGAAAATAAACTAGATTGGTAATGCCCTTCAAGTACATCTGCACAATGAAAGTGCATTGAACTTTAAATCGAAATTGCTGCAATTGTGTGATATATTCATATCAAGCTTGATAACTAAATATATAATTGGTGTTTTTTTGTGTTTTCAAGGTTTTCCAATGTTGTCCATGACCCTTCCCTGCTGGACAGGGGGTCATTTTTGGTTGGCATGGTAACCTGTCATTCCCTTACTGTGATAGATGGAGAAATATCCGGTGATCCCTTGGACCTCATCATGTTTAAATCAACAAAGTGGGTAAGTAAGATTTATTGAAAGCTAAACACAATATATTAATGACTACAATCCTTGAGAGCTAAGTGTAATATCAGTGGTGGGTCTAACATTCCGCAGATATTAAGTTTCTGTAAGGTACTAACCTGACTTCTCTTTGACAAAAAAAAAAGAATAAATAAATACAAATTTCAAAGCAAACAATTTGGAAAACTGCTCCGGATTCAGGATATTTTATGTTCCATTACAAACAGGATGGGTATTTACCTGCATAATCATTTCATATCTGGTATATGTGAAAGGGAATATTGTGATCAGACTGCATAGATGTGCATGCTGAGATGAGTCTCACCTAATTGGGTTAGCCTCACAGTAACTTTTCACTTGACGCCAGTCATATACTATTTAGCAGTGACATGATAAAACCAACAAAGTAGCATGTGTGCCCAGCAAAGAGTCAAATCAGCCTGGGGATCTGCTTAGTCTGAGTAGAATCTTCGCTGTTGGCAAGGTAGTAGCTTAGACCTTAAACCACCCTTTAAGCATACAGCAATGATTCTGATCAGACTCAGTGGATGCCCAAGCTGATCTGAGACTTAACTGGGCCTTAACATGCCATGTTGTTGGTTTTGTCGTGTCGCGGCTAATAGATATTTTACTGTTTTACTAGTTATTGGATGAACCAGGCCGAGACACCAGCAAGTTTGACACCATCATGCCAACAGTAGTACGGCCTGTCACCAAGGAAACATTTACTGTGAATGGTGACCTAGGAGACGTAAGTTGCAAGAATTATTTCCTACTTTTGCAGGGTCAAAGTTCTAGGAAAAGGAAGTATTTGAGGATTTGTTTTATTTTTATATTCTGAATAAAATGCATCAGAACCGCCTCTATGCGGAAGTTCTTATTAGGGGTGACAATATACGTTTCCATGAAAAAATTAAATCAAATTGGCTTTATATTATCATCAAGTGCTTCCCACATTTTGGATAATTGTATGCCGAGCAAAGGTACAATTGTTTAGAATCTACTTTTGTTGCAAAAGCTGAAGCTAATTGCCACTAATTTTATTTCTAACTAAAGAAAGTTGCTTTAGATTCTGTTCTGCAAATACATGTATCTAGTTTGCTTGTCATTAGCTGTGCAGACTTCATGGTGTTATTACTTTCACAAGTTTTATACCCAACAGATATCCAATTTTCAAAAGAACTGTTAGAGACAGGTCTCAAAAAGCATGAATACTTATACGTTAACTTACACATTACATGTAATGTATTTAGTATATTACACACTTTAGTTTCCTAAAAAAAATAATGCAGTTACATTTGCTTTAATGATGTTACTCTCTTTATTTTCAGCGTAACTTTGAGGTTGGAATTGTCCGTCAGTTTACATTTTCCTCTAGTATGCAGAGAATGAGTGTGATAACACGGACTCTGGAAAAACCTCATATGGAAGTGTATTGTAAAGGTGCCCCAGAAAAGATTGCCAGCCTGTGTACTCCTGAGACTGGTAAGTAATCAGAGCTCTAGATAAGAGGGGTATTTGATGATAATTGAGGGATAATTCTCTTTATTTCTCAATGAAACCATATGTTGTGACCCCTCATCTGGACCGTCTCGCCGAGGCGGTTCAGATGAGGGGTCACAACATATGTTTTTATCCAGAATTAACAAAAATTATCCCTAATTATCACCAAATACTCCCTCTTATCTAGGGCACTGGTAATACACTTATTGGGGAGCATCTCTGCAGTTTTCACTTTTATCAATTTTTTCAATGGGGATCAACTCATAGGAGAAAGAATTTGCACTCCTAACAGCAAATGCTTTAAGAGAAGCTTCAGTATGGGTTTACTCTTAGGTTTACTCTTGAAGGAAGAATTTGCTTTCTTCGGGCTCCTTGCTTTCAGGGGAAGCAACTCTGCCATTTTCAGTTTGACCGTTTCATTAAATTTCTACATTGTTGCCATATTACAAGAAAGCTCTTGTTTCTCTGTTCAGAGAAATACAAAACAGTCTATGTTCTTTTCTAACAGTTCCAGAAGAATTTCATGCCATACTTCATCAGTATACAATTCAGGGATTTAGAGTTATTGCCCTTGCTTGGAGACCACTTGACCCCAAGATCACATGGCATCAGGCTCAGAGATTATCAAGGTGAGTTCAATACTTTTGGTATTTATGATATTATTAAAAAAACAATTGCATTTGCAAAACTGTGATAGTGTTCAAATTTATACATACACACATACACACTGTTTAATATTCAGTGTTTTATAGTTCAGGATCTGACTGACATTAAGCATAAAGCTTAGGTTAGTAATTCCTAAATGCCTTCTTTGGATAGAAACTGTCGCAGTTTTTGTTGCGACTGCTTTTTGTCCCAAGTGCTTTAGTAAGCAGGAGCACACACTTGTCTTCCTCTACCAGCGGCAGCATTGTAATCAGCAATGCTAACCCATTTAGCTCTATTTCTCAAAGACAAAAAACATTGTGGTGAAACTTCACATAGGCTTTAATTATGATATTGTCTCTGCAGTGCCAGTGTTGTTTGCTGGCTAATACCTGACCTTGACCTACTTCTGGCACTGCTGATTTACCAAAATTGTCTATCCACTGCTTTTAGCTGTATTTCTCAGAGACTAAACAGGCTTTTTTTTGTTAAAACGCTTGACACAAGCTCACATCATGACATCATCTCTGCAATGCCAGTGCTGTTTGCTGACCTTGACCTACTTTTCATGCTCTTTTGAGCATAGCCAAATTTACATTAATCAACTATGTTTAGCTCCATGTTACTTTACAGAAGCTACCATTAGTATGATGTCCCATCAATACCAGTGCACTTTACTTATCTTGATGTACTATTTAAAAATTATAAAGCAGCATGGGCAATCCAAGGAAAAGACCTTTAAGTAGTTGAGACATAGCCTTCCACAGATTTCTTGTCTGATATTCTACCAGTTGATTTGATGTAGGTACTAGCAACTTAATAGCTCACCTGGCCCGAAGGGCCATAGTGAGCTATTGTCATACCAATGCGTCCGTCGTGCATCGTCACGAAATTTGTCCGTCAACACCTAAAAACAAATATTCAAACATCTTCTTCTGTAAAACTACTGGTCCGATGGTTCTCAAATTTCACATGGAGCATGACCTGACTTCAGGGTCTCAGAATTGTAAAATTGGGTCAGGTTGAAAATCCAAGATGGCCGCCATTACTAAAAATAGCAAAAACAACAAAATAAACTTCTTCTCCAGAACCACTGGGTATATTTGTCTGAATTTTGGCATGGAACATCAGTGAAACCTTGGTATTCAAAATTGTAAAAATGAAAAAAATCTGTAACGGAGTTTTGTCACAGTGACCTACTTTCTGTTTACGTGTGTAATTTTGCTCAAATGCCAATGTCAAAAAATGACCTATTTAAACAACTTCAAACAACTTCTTCTCTAAAACCACTGAACCCATGGATCTCAAATTTCACATGGAGCATGACCAGACTGCAGGGTTTCAAAATTGTAAAATTGGGTCAGGTCAAGAATCCAAGATGGCTGCTGTTACTAAAAATAGCAAAAACAACAAAATCAACTTTTTCTCCAGAACCATTAGGTATATTTGGTTGAAAGTTTGCATGGAACATAAGTGGGACCTTGGTATTAAAAATTGTAAAAATAAAAAAAATCTATAGCAGAATTAGGTCACAGTGACCTACTTAGCGTTTACAAGGTCGATTTTGCTCAAATGTCAATATCTAAAGAAAATGCAACCAATTCTGACCAGATTTGGTCAGAAATGGTTCTTGAATGGAATTATTTCAATTTTGTGCCAGTTGACTATCCAAGATGGCCACCATGAGGGCCGTTACTAAAAATAGCACAAACATAAAAATGACAATTACTCAAGAACCCTTGAATGGAATTGGACCAATTTTGTGTCAGAATGTTCCTTGCATGAAGCCGTTTCGATTAATTGCACTTTGGAATTCCAAGATGGCCGCCATCTGGTGTTACTAAGAATAGCACAAACATAAAAATGACAATTACTCAAGAACCCTTGAATGGAATTGGACCAATTTTGTGTCAGAATGTTCCTTGCATGAAGTCGTTTAATTATTCGTTAATTACAATTTGGCATTCCAAGATGGCCGCCATCTGCCGTTACTAAAAATAGCACAAAACATGAAAATGACAATATCTCAGTAACCGCTGAATGGATTTTGACGAAATTTGTGTCAAAATGATTCTTCAAAAATATCTAACTGTAGACCAGTCATATTGGCCTCTGTTATTAAAAATAGAAAAATGTGAAAATTAGAAAATCTCATGGAATTGGGTTAATTTTGTGTCAGAATGGTCCTTCTTTCATTAAGCTTTTTTGATTTTTTGCATTTCGGCATTCCAAGATGGCCACCATCTGCCGTTACTAAAAATAGCACAAAACATGAGAATGACAATATCTCAGTAACCGCTGAATGGATTTTGACGAAATTTGTGTCAAAATGATTCTTGCATTGAGATGTTTCAAAAATATCTAACTGTAGACCAGTCACGATGGCCTCTGTTACTAAAAGTAGAAAAATGTGAACATTAAAAAATCTCAATGGAATTGGACCAAATTTGTGTCAAAATGGTCCTTGCATGAAGGCTTTTCGATTTTTTACATTTTAGCAATCCAAGATGGCCACCATCTGCCATTACTAAAAATAGTACAAAACATGAAACTGGCAATATCTCAGTAACCCCTGAATGGATTTTGATGAAATTTGTGGCAAAATGATTCTTGCATTGAGATGTTTCAAAAGTAAATATATAAAGACCAGGCAAGTTGGCCTCTGTTACTAAAAGTAGCAAAATGTGAAAATGAGAAATTCTCAGTGGAAATGGACCAGTTTTGTATTAGAATGGTCCCGTTGCACAATAGCCAGGTGAGCGATATCAGGCCCATTTGGGCCTCTTGTATGACTCTGTTTTTCAGTTTCTCTTTCCCAGGGAAGAAAAGTTCATTTAAAGTATGATTCTTTCTTTCAGAGACAAGGTTGAATGTGACCTGAGTTTTCTTGGGCTTATCATAATGGAGAACAAACTAAAGCGTCAGACAAGGCCTGTGATCAAAACATTAACAGCAGCTAATATTAGGAGTGTCATGGTTACTGGTATGTATGTGGGGAATATTTGAGCCGTGACACAAGAAAACCGACAAAGTGGTTGTGCGCCCAGTGCAGACTCAGATCAGCCTGGGCATCTGCCCAGTCCGCTCAGACTCTTTGCTAAGGGCTTAAAGGGTAGCTAAGGGTCTAAGCTACCTCCATGCGGACAGCGAAGACTCTGATCAGACTGGGCGGATGCCCAGGCTGATTTGAGTGTGCTGGGCACACAACCACATTGTTGGTTTTCTCAGGTCTTGGCTCAATTATATTGTTCTAAAGTAGGAGGGTCATTGCATGCAAGATCAGAATGGATAGGTGATGGATGACTTGGCAATTATACTTCCTGTTCAACTGATATTTCAGTCATATCAGGACAATGGAAGGGTGATAATGAAAGGCCGTGTGCAATGGAACTCTGTTTAGGATTGAAAAGATTTCCGCCTCCGGGAATCAAACCCAGGGCTGCTAGATCAGAAGGCCAGTGCTTAACCCACTGAACTACTGGGCTGTGCCAATCAGGAGTGCACATGGTAGCATCAAAGCCACAGACCAGGCTGCACATCCTGGCATCCTCGTCAGAGCCTTTACTGTTTGTACTAACCATATATCAGGATTCAGATACAGAAAATGGAGACAACTGCCTCTCTGGATTGATGGACATGCTTGCATGAGTATACATGGGAATGACATACACTTTGAATGGTTCAAATCAGCCATTGACAATACAGAATACAGTACACAATAGACTGTCAAATAATAGACTAGTGGATTAGTGTATAAGTCATATTTCAACTGTGCTTGTCCAGTCGTAAATTATTGTCAGTTTATACAAGTTTCACATTCTGGAAAGGGCTTTATAACAATTATTGTGTCAAGCATGTAGGTAATCAGGGGAAAAAATGCATAAGTGTATCAGATATAAAGTATTTACAAAAATCTTTGAAGAATATATTAAATGGAGAGTCCCTGTTATTATGATGGTAAGATTTTGTAAACTTCTATACCATAAAATTTTTATCCCCCGACCGAAAGGTTCGGGGGATACCGAAAGTGTCGGGGGATATAGCGATGAGCCTGGCGTCCATCCGTCCGTCTGTCCGTCCGTCCGTCCTTCCGTAAACACTTTCTTGTCCGCTCTATATCTTGAATACCCTTCGGAATATTTACATGATACTTCACAGTTATGTAGAACAACTTCACAGTTATGTAGAACAGGTCATGACAATGTGTCGCGTACAAGAATGGTAACTCTTGCTATTGTACTTTTTGAATTATCTCCCCTTTGGTGATTTTTTGGCAGATTCGTGTCCGCTCTGTAACTTGAATACCCTTTGGAATATTTTCATGATACTTCACAGAAATGTAGAACAGGTCATGACGATGTGTCGCGAACAAGAATGACAACTCTTGCTTTCTTACGTTTTGAGTTATTTCCCTTTGATGATTTTAGGTGTCCGCTCCATAGCTTGAATACCTTTTGAAATATTTTCATGATACTTCACAGATATGCAGAACAGGTCATGACAATTTGTCTCATACATGAATGATAACTCTTGCTTTTAGACTCAGTGAATTATTTCCCTTTGGTAGTTTGAGCTGCTGTTTGAGTCTCTGCTCCATAACTGTATAACCCTGGCCAGCTCCAGAATATGAATAACCGTGTACCTTTTAGAATATTGATGATCATGCTGTGATATCTTATCAGTGTTCCTAACTCTCTCTTACCCCTCCACATTCCCGTGACCCCTCTCCCCCCCCCCCCCCCCCCCCCCCAAAAAAAAAAAAAATTTTTTTCCAGATTTGGATTCTTTGTCCAAATTCACTTACTAGAGAGCTCAAAATTAGATTTGTAGGGCTTGTACTTAAGAAGTTATTCACACATTTTGAAAGTTGAATGTATTGTATGCTATACATTTGTGTATATGGTGGCTGTTTGAGATATTACCTCTTTTTAGCAGTCAAGCATACTGTTTTAGTCTGAGTGTTAGATAATCATGCATCTGTTAACAGTTAATGTCAATCAGAAGCATAAAACAACGACAATATATTACTAATATGTGTTTTGAAGTGCACCCTTTTTACAAAGGCCCTTGGGGGTTTTCGGTCGGGGGATTTGCCATCTCCTCTGATGGCTATTTTTTCAGAATGCATTCTGTTGAATAATGAAAAGACTGAGATGTTTTGTATAATTATAGGTGACATGGCCAAAACTGCCATCAGTGTAGCAAGGAATTGTGGGATGGTTGGTTCTAAAGATCAGGTGGTCATCGTCAATGGTCATCCCCCAGATAAAGACGGGCCTGCTAGGCTGGAGTGGGAGAAGGCTGAAACTTCGCAAGACGAGAGCCCTGAACAGTCAGATTATGAGGTTGGTAGTCTTATCTCTCAGTGCCCAATTGTTCAAAGCATTTTTATCATAATGAGGGCATTAGTCAAGGTTCTGTTAAATTATGTATGTTACATTACTCACAAAACCAGCTGTGGAAGTATTTTTCGCTGAAAATTTGTGAGAAGTTTTTGCATTGCAAAAGCTTCTCACATTTTTCCAGCAAAAAGTGGCAGTGTTTTTGGGTCTAATATGTTTAAAACTCCAACGTCTCGTTAACTTAAGATGCCATTAGTTTTGAAGACCAGACCCAGACTTGCAGATAAGTGAAGTATGGATAATAATTATGATTTAACTTTTCTTCTGCCTACCTATAATATATTTTGTGGCAGGTCATAAGAAACAGTTTGACAAAGCATTTCTAATGAGGTGGTCCAGCATATGCTTTTCTGTAGAATCAACAAATTAGCTGGAGTAATCATTAAACTTACTCTTTATCTCCTGTTGTATCTCTCCACTGTGTCTGTCATTTTATGAAAATTAATTATCATTTGTAGAAAGCTGAAATATATGTTTTTGTATGAATTTATTCGTATCAGGAGAAAAAAAAAAATTTCATGTGATAGGCTTACAGACTATGTGAGAATGGATAGATGTCGTCATTTCTTATGTTTTAGCAGTAATTGGTATTGTCAATGGTAAATATTTATAATTATGAATAACCCACTCTGGTGAACTATTGTATGTACATTGACAAGTCGGAAAAAAAGTTGCGACAGAGATCAGGCTGTTCATGAGCAGGCTGATATGGATTGTTATTTTACCAGTGCAGAGGTGGAGCCTTTTGCATGGTGATAGGATTTTTAAAAACATTTCACTCCATATTTCATGATAAATAGGCCCAGTTGTTCAGAGCATTTGATAAGTTTTCTTGCATACATAAAACCAAGAGTGCCAATATTTTTAACTAAAAAAATAACACTATTTTGTGTAGAGGGCATTCAAAAGTATTAAGTCTAGTTAACTAGATATTGCTAGCTTTGAACAAGTGGGCCCAGGTCATTACTGGTGGATACAAATAACCACATATCGTCACCTTGGCGCAAAAACTCAATAAGTGCTTATATTTTAATTTGAGTGATTTCCTTTTTGCACTAAGGTGACAATATATTTTAAATATGTAGACAGAAACTTGAGCAGCTCCTAATACTGTATACCCATATTTTTAGCCACAACACAACAAACCAGCAAAGTGGCACCTGTGCCCAGCAAAGACTAAGATCAGCCTGGGCATACGCCCAGTCTGATCAGAGCCTTTGTGGTCGGCATGGAGTTAACTTAGGCTCTTAGCTACCTTTTCAGCACACAGCAAAGACTCTGCTCTGAGTCTTTGCTGGGTACTTATGCCACTTTGTTTGATTTGTCATGTTGCGTCTCATATGACTTCTCATATAATTACCATGTCTGTTAATTATCTGCATTGATGATATGATAATTTGCTTGAAATAATACCACAATGGCATGTGTTCTGTTCTGTTTCTCCTGTATAGCCATCTAAGGACTTATTATACTGAAATACATGTATACATGTATCTCAAACTTGTATATGCCTTTTCATGATGGTTGTTTTGACATGTAAATTTCAGGATACCCCATTTCTGACAAACTCATATCAGTTACTCAGTAAGGTTGGTAACTCTGTACAACCAGATATTACACCCTCTTTTATTTCTTCTCTGGCTATTAATCGTAACATCTGCATGTAGTTGCAGTATCTGAGTGGAATAGCTCCAGATATATGACAATTTTGGAGGTATCCTGAGCTTTTTGAAGCCATCTAAGAATTGCATTCGGGAGTAATGCTGGAGCATAATCCCACGACATGTATTGTAAAAATTCTAAGAATTGGGACACTTAAAATAATTAAAGTTATTTTCCAATAAATGGAACAGTTTGGTTTTACAATGCAGTAATGTGTCTAAAAAATGGAGATGGAATGGCTAACAGTTTAGACCCTGATCGAGGAGCAGTCTGATCTAGGTCTGCACTGTTTTCTCAGACCGGTCACTCACAATATTTAGAATTTTTAACGGTGGTGTGCCCATTGTGCAGTTTGCACATGGCTAAGCAACGAGGCTCATATAAGATGCCCCAAAGCTGGTTCTTATCTGGACAGGTAGAATACCTCTACAGAACATTAAAAATTGCAAACAAAACATTATCAAAAATGCAATGATGTGAAAAATTGAATTTAAACTTTCTGCTTTATGGAAATTGACCAAGGCAGATAATATGGTAGGAAATGTAGCATTGAAAAAAAAAAAAAACAGAAAAAAAAACTTTTGAACAATGTAATTAGCTAGACTTTGTAAGGAAGACTTAGAAGTTTTCCATTCCAAGAAACTAAAAGCCTACGAAAAAATGATAAAACCTCAGATTTAAATTGATAAAAATTTAAAAGGTATTGAACCAATTCTCAGATACTGCATAATAGTGAAACTTGAAACACAAATGTTTGACAGTTGTTGTGAACATGGTTATTTTTGTGCTTTCTATTTTCCTGTGTTCCAAATACTGTATTTATATAGCTAAACGATAGGGGATCTCTCCCTCTACAAATGAGCAAGACATGCCAAAACTAATAAAGTGGCATGTGTGCCACAGGAACACTCAGATCAGTCTGGGCATCCTCCCACTGCTGCCCAATCTGACCAGAGTCTTTGCTGTTGGCATGTGGGCAGCTTAGACCCTTAGCTACCCTTTAAGTGCACAGCAAAGACTGATCAGACTGGATGGCTGCCCAGGCTGATCTGAGTCTGTGCTGGGCGCTCTTGCCACTTTGTTGGTTTTTTTGTGTCGTGGCTAAAATATCTAAATTTTGTAATTCTGAAATAATATGGGGATTTTCCTTTCAAAACAATCCCAGAAATCTTGATCCATGGTATAAGATGGTTGTAGATTTTTAGGGTTGTTTTGGCGGGGAGTCACCCCTGCCTGGTAAACGAAAATATACAGTATTTTGTGTTGGTTTACTTTTGTTTTTAGCATAGTTAGAAAGTGTGTGCCAGTATTTCTAATTTTGCACTTTTTGTGTATTAGATAGGCTACAGTCTATTTTGTAGTTACTAGAAGAGCAGAATTTGCTCCTCTAGGAGTTGATCCTGGAAGTAAATTCTTTCCTTCAAGAAATTAAGAGAAGTTCCTCACTGGCAGGGCTATGCTGTCCAGGAGGCAAACAGGAAGTACAAAAAGTTGTTCACCTTTTTAAAAAAGGAGGAGAAATATGGTGTACTTATTTCATTATGAAAATTTGGACTGAACCTATTCCAATAATGGACGAAAGAATTTAGTCCTTGGGGAGTTATTTCTTTACTTTGAGGGTAGACACAATTTTTCGAGGACAGTGATAGTCAAGGAAGCTAATAGGAAGTCACAAAAGTTGTCCTCCTATGTAAAATGGCAGTGTACCCATGCTTTAATAAAACTTTGACAGACTGTGCAAATCTGGTTCAGATGGCTCATTGAAATTACAGCTTTAGATCAGGTTTATTGGTCAAAATATTCAGAGCAAAGCAACAATCTATATGTCTTGACATGAGAAGACCAACAAAGTGGCATGTGCACCCAGCAAAGACTCAGATCAGCCTGGGCATCCACCCAGTCTGATCTGTCTTTACTTTTGGCTTGGAGGTAGCATAGATCCTTAGCTACCTTTTGAGCACACAGCAAAGACTCGGATCAGTGATAAGACTTGGCAGATGCCCAGGATGATCTGAATCTTTGCATGGGGGGGCATGCCACTTCATTGGTTGCAGCTGAAATCTGGTTGCATTTGCCAGTTCCTGTGAAAATAAATTGCATGCAACACCCTGTCCAACCCTGAAGCCGGCGAAATGGTCGAAAAGCCGGTTAAACGTGTTTGTAATGCCGGTAAAGGGCCGATTCGCTCCAAATCTGCAATTGCGGCGCCCATACCGGGTACGTTATTATTAATTTCTTTGGTTTTATATAAATGATTGCAGTAAAGGAGATGGTGCCTTCGGTGGAAAATAAACTTATTTTACCAAATCTGTTTGAGTGAAAAGCAATTTCTGTCTGATTTTTCCAAACATTAAATCCGAAATTGGTAAACAAGGTTCGGCCATAGCTGTTCATCAGATGTGTCCCCAAATGGTTCGTACTTTTGAAAATACGCAGAAAATATGAACATACGAGCTGCTTGCAATGACTTTTAGAGAACACGTTCGAACACTTTTATTGATTATAATAAAAATATATATTAAGAACGCGCAACAAAAATTTTTCTGGCAAAATTATCAAGTAACGCCAGTTAAAATGTGTTCAGAATTATCTGAAATTGAGTTTCATATTCATTTCAGCTAAATAAGGTAAAGGTTAGGTTGCTTATTGCTTGCCTACTTTAGTTGATTTTTGAACACTATTGTAGTTTAATATAAAAAATAAATTAAAAACACTTGATGATAACTCTCTGACCAAAACATTCGGTTTGACACGACAGGCTTTTTTTATCTACCAGAAAAGTGGCATTTATCAGTTCTGTTCTGTTTCAGTTCTCGTAACGAAGTGCCTCAGCGGTACGTAACCATAGTTGCATACACCTGGAGCCGAGTGTCCATCTGTTGGCATTTATCATGTTACGGCTTATAAATATAAGTGCAAGTGTATCAAATAGTATTATACTATTTTCATAGTTGCGATTTAAAGACCCCCTCTCAGGTAGTATCTCTAAGTCTGTTCGAATAAGGGCTTAGTAAACGAACACTTAACAATACGTTTTAGTTTTAGAAGAAACCATCCGGCTATGAGCCCTTTTTGCTGATGTATTATTTTACTACACTAAACGATTAATGATATTTATCTAATGCGGCTTGGGAAAAATCTATAATTTTCCTTTCCAACCGCTGCATGAACGCTGACATTGTTGAGCACTGTCTCTAGTATACGTGGCAAAACAGTTAGGGATATTTGGGTTATCTTATGTCCATAAACCCGTCTGAATTGATAATATAAATTTATTACAAAAGGAAAGCCCAAATCCAAATGCAATAGAAATATGAGATTTTTAAGTGTAGAGTTTCATATGCCTACGTTAATCTCTATCAAACAGGGTAGGGATCACCCGAAAATCTTCACAACTTCGTATAAAATGAAAAATGTCAACTTTGAGTGATAACTCTATGTGTAACGAACTGCATAAGTGATATCGAAAATTTATGTTCAAGAGACGATTTTAGCAACTTTTTCAAATGGAAAAAATGCAGAAAGCACAGAAAAAACTTTAATCCATGTCTACACCTGTTGCAAGCAAACAACACCGTCCATTGATACTGTAAAAATGTTTAGAAGTAATTTTGTATCTGTGTTACTTAAGACAGGCCTAAAACGAACAAGGTTGTGATTAAATTGGTTACAGAACTTCACAAATCCACACTTAAAGTAGTCGGTGATTTCCACCTTCCTAGAATTTTTTGCTTTTGGAATCCGTCACGCCTAGCTTGTGGTGACAAAAGCTGTAAAATGTCACAAATTATGGTGGTTTTTAATCCTTTGTGTTTCTACACTTTTCATTGAAAACCCGGTGGTACGGCTTTGGAGGTCACAAGCTTCTGCAGTTGTGGATTTGTAAAGTTCTGTATTCGTTTTAACCAGAGGATTGCCCGTTTGAGGCATGTGAAAAGAATACGGATGCATATTTCACTTCTTAACCCTTTTTCAGTGGGTTGTGCTGTCTGCTTGCAACGAAGTGTGTCTCTTGCTTCTGTTCCTTATAAAGTCAAGTTCATTTAACTCAATTCACTCTTGCACTTAAGACTTCAAAATCATGTATGCAGTTGGGTAAACACAAAGATTTCACTCCAATGGGCATTTGTCAGTGTGTAAACGCCGGGCCGGGTAGCGCAATCGGTAGGGCACCTGACTCGTAAGTCAGAGGTCCTGGGTTCGAATCCCGGTCTGGCCACATACTTTCGTTTCTCCTTCCGCTGATTCAAGAAGGGTAGTTGTCAGTTACTGGCGAAAGTATGTGCACTTAGTACTGGTTAACCGCTTAGGGGGTCTAAGCCTGCCCAGGAATAGTGTGGTTAGGTTAACTGACCGTCCCGACATGACCTTAGTTGTTTACCGTGGACGTTAAGCATCAAATCAACCAACCAATCAGTGTGTAAACATTTGTAAAGTTTTCGAGAGACTCCTACCCTGTTTGACATTTTTATGCCCCCGAAGGAACTTCGGGTGGCATATTAAAATCGCACCATCCGTCCGTCCTTCAGTCCGTCCGTGCGTCCGTCCGTAACAAATCGTGTCTCAGCCATAACTTAAAAACTACCGAAGCAAATTTGATGAAACTTCACAGAAAGATAGAGCACATTGAGAAGGTGTGTCGCGCACAAGAGTTTGGTTCTTACGCCGAAGGTCAAGGTCACAATTGGGTTAAAGGTCAAATCATGTCTTAAATCGTGTCTCAGCTATAACTTTTAAACTACTGAAGCAAATTTGATGAAACTTCACAGATACATAGAACACAATGAGAAGGTGTGTCGTGCACAAGAGTTTGGTTCCCACGCCCAAGGTCAAGGTCACTGTCAGGGGTTAGAGGTCAAATAGTGTCTCTGCTATTACTTTAAAACTACATAACTGAATTTCATCAAATTTCACAGAAATGTAAAGAGTAATGAGAATTTGTCACTTATAATATCCATATTCCCAAACCCAAGGTCAAGGTCACTGTCGGGGCTTAGAGGTCAAATAGTGTCTCTGCGATTACTTTAAAACTACATTACTGAATTTCATCAAATTTCACGGAAATACAAAGCATGATGAGAAGGTTTGTCACACATAATATTTATATTCCCAAACCCTAGGTCAAGGTCACAATCTGGGGTCAGATGGCAAATCATGTCTCAACAATTGCTCATAAATATACAAAAGCAAATTTCCTTAAACATCACAGAAAGATGAAGCTTAATGAGAAGGTAAGACACACACAAGATACAGGCTTTCACACCCAAGTTCAAGGTCACAGTCTGAGGTCAAAGGTCGTTTCTCCCCGATTACGAAAAAGACTTCTTAAGCAAACTGCATTAAACTTCCTGAAATGGTAATACATAATGAGATGGTATGTCACAAACAAAATTTAGGTTCCTGTACCAAAGGTCAGGGTCATAATCAGGGCACATAGGTCAGATTATATCTCCAAACTGACTGAATGCTGCTGAAGTGAATTTCATCAAACTTCACAGAAAGGTAAAGCATGATAAAAAGGCATCTCCCTTGCAAGATTTGGGCTGCCTTGCCCAAGTTTAAGGTCACAATCAGGGTCAAAGGTCAATTTAAGGGGCCTTCGGGGGCATCTGTTACATACTGTAACATTTCTTGTTTTATTATTTTTTCAATTATTTTTTTTTTTTGAATACGAAACATTTTGCTTCTCAAAGTGGCTTCATTTATTGCAGTTTGAATGGAATTTCCTCGAATGACAATTTTACATGATAAATTTTAAACGGTTCATTGCTATGCAGTAAAAAAATATTTCTAACTTTCTTACGTATATGTTTCAGAATCAGTGGTAGGTTGAATCATCGCACCTTTCTATTAATCTATTGTGTTTTTCATGTAGAATAAAATAAAAGTGTGAAAAACATGAGGAAGAAGTCGGGATTATCCCTTTAATTTCCTTTTCTATTGTCACACACTCCTAAAAGACTGAATATCCCTTTCTTGACAAAGAAGAGAATTACCCCTTCAGAGAAATCTGTAGGAACTGACAAACCAAAAAGCCCCTTCTAGACGAAAAAAATAGCATTACTCCATGCAAAAAGTCGATAGGAACACTGAAAAAAATAAATAGCCCTTTCTCAATCAAAAAAAAAAAAAAAAAAAAAGACCAGTGACTGAAAATGTTTTTCATGTCTGAACTGGCTGAGATCACCAATCCTTACCGTTTTTTCGATACCTGTCCACATATGATCCTACTATCTTCCTATCTCCGTATCTATCACAACCTATTCCTCTTTTTCCTACAATTTGACCTTGGGGATGAAGCTTCATGTTCCCCCTACCCTATCCCTCTCTTACGTACAAGTTGACCGTGGGGATGGAGGTACCTGGCCATGGAACTGACGCATAAAAGCGAGGGACTCTCGTAACTACACATCACTGGGGTGGGGTGGGAGTGGAGTTTTCGAAATTAATAGTGTTTCCCCTATAGAGGTATAGAAGGGCGCCGCGCCCTTCTTGCCCTTCCCTCCCGCCATTTTGCCTTTTAAACAATTCCCGCTGCCCTGAAAAATAAGCCCCTTTTTCCTCCTGAGAAAGATACCTTTTCTATTGATAAGCTATATCCCTATCGGTGTACACAGCTGATTTGACACTACACTTTAAGTTATCCATGTATATGTCTATAAATAGACTGTCCAGGTAATAATGTTTACCCACTTATAAGAGTCATTGTCTGATAGTTGTCATCACAGTATACAGCTTGTGTACTTGCTTAATGGGTATTACCATATTTACTAGCAAAAGGATTAAAATTAGAAAATAGAGGTCATCTAAAAATTAATTTATGGGTTACTAGATAATTATTACTTGTTCTTTATTTATTAAGTTTATTTGGTATGTTTTCAATTTAAGTGTACATTGTGCATTGTATGGGGGTGATATGAAATAAAAGACAGTGCCTAAAATAAAAATTAAGTAAAAGAACAGTGCCAAAATAGAAAAAATAATGATGAAATAAAAAAAATGAATAAAACAATAAAAGAAAAACTATTAGTATATAGCACCATGTGTGGTGTAAATATTAAGGAGACATTTTTAACTATGTATGCACCATCTTTTGGGGCTGACAGGAAAAGATGATGTTTGAATGATTAATAATGTCTTTTACAGCCCTTTTAGCAGTATTTCAGCCATTTGGAGCCAATGCAGTAATGAAGCTGAAATAATCCATAGGTTATTATCAGATATTGCAGAACTCAGACCCACAACTTCTAGATTGTAAACAGTTTAGCAGTTGGCCAGCTCAACTGAATGGCAGATGAGGATAAGATATGGGAAGTGCAGGACTGAAGGTAGAAAACACTGTGTCACCATACAGCAATTATATGACCACAGGATGGTGAATGAAAGGGAGTGAGAGGCAAGAGTTTAACAACACAGTGATTAAAAACATATATACACAGATATCAGTTGCAGTTATGACCTCCTAGACCATAAATAATAATAATAAAATAATAATATTTTATTAATGCAGAACTTTTAATTTATTAGCAGAAGCACAGAGCATGCAATCTAAATATAAAAATAAACAATCTGCATGATACAAGTAACTAGGGGGAAATTTATGTTTATATGATAAATGTAGATGTCTTTTCAAAGTCGCGTGACACGAGTCGATTGCCCCTCTGGTTCCGGGCTACCCTGCCCCTTTTTCAGCTTACCCTGCCCCTTTTAGCAGTCTGGGGGAAACACTAATTAAAATGCTATTTTAATGCAAAAACAATGTATGTTTGAAGAGTATGATTGGCTTTTGGAGCTTATTCCTATAGTAGGTAAGATTCTAATTTACCCTGCCTTTTAAGTTCAATAGACTCTCATTAGGGTACCTGGTATTTCATGCCAAGTAATCAAACTGCTCAAACCTACATGTAAGAGGCAGCAAAAGTAGAAATAGGCAAGAAATAAGCATCCTAACCTGTATGTAATTAAGCTGAAATAAAAATGAAACTTTATTTCAGCTAATTCTGGACACGTTTTAACCGGCGTTACTAGATAATTTCGCAAGAAAATTTTTATCACGCTTTCTTAATTCATCTTT
The DNA here is from genome assembly GCA_963989385.1 of Ctena decussata. Lineage (NCBI taxonomy): Eukaryota > Metazoa > Mollusca > Bivalvia > Lucinida > Lucinidae > Ctena > Ctena decussata. The sequence continues at coordinate 46,449,205 of OZ022510.1, forward strand.
TTATAATAATCGATAAAAGTGTTCAAAAGTGTTCTCTAAAAGCCATTGCAGGCAGCTCGTATGTTCATATTTCATATTTTCTGCTTATTTTCAAAAGTACGAACCGTTGAGGGACACATCTGATGAACAGCCTATGGCCGAACCTTGTTTACCAATTTCGGATTTAATGTTTGGAGAAATCAGACAAAAATTGCTTTTACTGGCGAAAGTATGTGCACTTAGTACTGGTTAACCGCTTAGGAGGTCTAAGCCTGCCCAGGAATAGTGTGGTTAGGTTAACTAACCGTCCCGACATGACCTTAGTTGTTTACCGTGGACGTTAAGCATCAAATCAACCAACCAACCAACAAAAATTGCTTTTCATTATCCCCCGCCGAAGGCGGAGGGATATAGGTTTCTGCATGTCCGTCCGTCTGTCTGTCTGTCCTTCTGTCTGTCCGTCCGTCCTTCCGTCTGTCCGTCAGGAGCCATAACTAAGTAACCACTGGACGGAATTTCATGAAACTTAAAATAAATATATATCACTGTAACGCGCTGCGGCACATGAAGTTTCATCAGACTGGCTCCAGTAATGCATGAGTTATTTCCCCTTTATTGGCTTAAAATCAATGAAATGATCCATAACTAAGTAACCACTGAGCGGAATTTCTTGAAACTTACAATAAATATATATCACTATAATGCGCTGCTGCACATGAAGTTTCATCAGACTGGCTTCAGTAATGCATGAGTTATTGCCCTTTAAGTAACTTGAAATCAATGAAATGAGCCTTAACTAAGTAACCACTCGGCAGAATTTCATGAAACTTAAAGTAAATATATATCACTATGATGTGCTGATGCACATGAAGTTTCCTCAGACTGGATTCAGTAATGCATGAGTTACTGCCCTTTAATTGACCCGCCCGTCCTTCTGTCTGTCCATCCGGAGCCATAACTAAGTAACCACTGGACGGAATTTCATGAAACTTAAAATAAATGTATATCATTATAACACCCTGCGGCACATGAAGTTTCATCAGACTGGCTGCAGTAATGCATGAGCTATTGCCCCTCCATTGGCTTAAAATCAATGAAATTAGCCATAACTAAGTAACTACTGAGCAAATTTATTGAAACTTAAAATAAGTATATATCACTATAACGTGCTGTGGCACATAAAGTTTCATCAGACTGGCTTCAGTAATGCATGAGTTATTGCCCTTTAATTAACTTGAAATCAATGAAACGAGCTGTAACTAAGTAACCACTGGGCAGAATTTCCTGAAACTTAAAATAAATATATATCACTATAATGTGCTGATGCACATGAAGTTTCCTCAGACTGGATTCAGTAATGCATGAGTTATTGCCCTTTAATTGACTTAAAATCAGTGAAATGAGGCATAAACAAGTAACCAATACTTCATGAAATTTAAACTGAATAATTATGTATCACCATAAAGTGGATATGCACCTAAAGTTTCATCAGAATGGCATCAAAAGTGCATGAATTATTGCCCTTGGATCAATGTGAGATTGCCATTTCCAGCCATAACTAACTTATCAATGAATAGAATTCTATGAAAATTATACAAAATATGCATCACTATAACACATTGGTGCATCTTACAGTTTGTCAGAATTGCTTCAGTAAGCAATGAGTTATTGCCCTTGAATTGGCTTAAAATCAACAAATTGAGTCATAACTAAGTAACCAATAAATGGAATTTTATGACACTTATAATAATTATATATTGTCATGACAAGGCAGTGCACATTAAGTTTTGTCATAATCTCTTCAGTAGTCCATGATTTAATGCCCCTGAATTGATTTAAAATCATCAAATTAGTCATTAGTAGGGTGCTGACAAACAAAATTTCTTGTAACCGAATTTAAAATGTATCATTAATTTGCAGTGATGCTGAGGCAAGTGTTTAAGAAGAACAGCTCCAGCTTATGCCTTACTTATCCCAGAGATTATGTACAATCCACAAGTTCAGCCTCCTAAGTAACCAGTGAAAAAATTTTTGTGAAACTTAAAATTTTATGAAACTTAAAACAACCATAAACAAATCAAGGCCACTTTGGCCGGGGATATAAATTCACCGAATTTGCTTGTTCAAACAGATTTGGTAAAATAAGTTTATTTTCCACCGAAGGCACCATCTCCTTTTATTGCAATCATTAATATAACACCAAAGAAACAATTAATAACGTACCCGGTATGGGCACCGCCATTGCAGATTTGGAGCAAATCAGCCCTTTACCGGCGTTACAAACACGTTTAACCGGCGTTTTGACCGTTTCGCCGGCTTCAGGGTTGGACGGGGTGTGCAAGGTAAAAATACATGTATCAAGACAAATGGACTTTGATGTTTTTAGAGGTAGTATCTTTGAATTGCCCATAAAAGCTTGTCACATTTAAATAAGTATCTGCACTTCAATATAGAGGATCTTACACCAGTGGTCATTTCATATGAAATTTATGAAACGAGCCTTCGGCGAGTTTCATAAATTTCATATGAAATTACCACAATCGTAAGATTCTGTTTATTATATGACCCTTTAAAATGGGAACTAAACGACTTCAAACTGAACATTATTTATGTCCCCCCACCAAAGGTGAGGGGGGACATATTGTTTTCAGTGCGGATCCCGGGCGTCGGCGTGACAGTTTCTTGCGTGCTTAATATCTCTTGAACCAATGGATGGAATTTTACCAAACTTGCATGGATACATCATTGGGATTAGTTTAAGAGCTGATTAGATTTTGGTGACCTTGACCTCATTTTCAAGGTCACTGGATGACTTAGATGACTATTTCATGTACCCACTTTGCGTGGGCAATATCTCTTGAGCCATTTGATGGAGTTTCACCGAACTTGCATGGATACATCATTGGGACAAGTTTAAGAGCTGATTAGATTTTGGTGACCTTGATCTCATTTTCAAGGTCACGGAGGACTTCGATGACAATTTCGTGTACCCATGTTATCTCCTGAACCAATAGATGGAATTTCACCAAACTTGCATGGATACATCATTGGGACAAGTTTAAGAGCTCATTAGATTTTGGTGACCTTGACTGCATTTTCAAGGTCACTGGAGGACTTTGATAAGAATTTCTTGTACCCACTATATTTTCTGAACCAATGGATGTAATTTCATCAAACTTGCATCGATACATCACTGGAACAAGTTTAAGAACTAATTAGATTTTGGTGACCCTGACCTCATTTTCAAGGTCACTAGAGGACTGAGATGACAATTTCCTGTTTCCACAATATCTCATGAGCCAATTGATGGAATTTCACCAAACTTGCTTGGATACATCACTGGGACTAGCTTAAGAGCTGATTAGATTTTGGTGACCTTGACTTTATTTTCAAGGTCACTGGAGGATTTACATGGCAATTTCTTGTACCCATAATATCTCATGAACCAATAGATGGAATTTCACCAAACTTGCATGAATACATCACTGGGACTAGCTTAAGAGCTGATCAGATTCTGGTGACCTTGACCTCATTTTCAAGGTCACAGTAGGACTTAGATATGTGAAAATTTCACTGATGTTGATATATCTCATTAGCCTTTTGCTTGATTTCCACTTTACTTTCATATATATACTTTTGGGACGATCTCAAGAGTTAACTGTGTTTTGATTACCTTGACCCCATTTTCAAGGTCAAAAGCTAACATAAAGATGTTTATTTTTTCTCTTAAGGTGGTGATTTGTGGTATATACAAAAATGTCAATAAAATGCTGAAAATACAACAGATCTTCCCAAAACTTAGCAGATGCCTTCTTTATGTTGTTTCTTACAGTTTAGAATACAAAAATGCAGGACATGTTGATGTTAATTAGGATTTATATAAGAAAAGATCAAAGGGTAATTTTGTGCAAATAAATCTAAAAAATGACAATCATTATTGAAAATGTAACTAGGTCTGAACATAAATTAATGTATTATGAAGAGCGTCCTAGCAATTATTCATTCCACTTTCTTTGCACGTTATCAGGCTGCGCTGATAAAAACAGAAGCCTTTTTCCTCAAATGTCTGACCATGTATATAAGTGCATGTATAGTGCTTGCATTCATTAATACAGGTAGGTCAGGTATACCTATATCATACTCACAGTATAAATATTACATTACAATGACCAAGACAGGTATATTATTGAAATCATTCAACCCTGAAAACAGACTCTGCTATGTATTTTTGGGACAAATATTTGGACACAGGCCACATCTTTTTTATCTGCGCAGCCTGATAACGTGCAAAGAAAATGGAAAAAATAATTGCTAGGACGCTCTTCATAATACATTAATCTATGTTCAGACCTGGTTACATTTTCAATAATGATTGTCATTTTTTAGATTTATTCGCACAAAATTACCCTTTGATCTTTTCTTATATAAATCCTTTTTAACATCAACATGTCCAGCATTTTGGGATTCTGAATTGTGAGAAACAACATAAAGAAGGCATCTGCTAAGTTTTGGGAAGATCTGTTGTATTTTCAGCATTTAATGCAGATTTTTGTCTTTGCCCCAAATCAGTGAAAATCACCACCTTAAAGTAATATTGGCTGCAACTTTTGATCATTTTGACAACTTTTACACAGTTATTTTTACCTTTTGTACAACCTGAGTAAAAGTAAGTTTTTATCATAAATCTGTTAATTCCCCCTGAAAATGCATGAAAACTATGATAACCTTTGGGTAAACAGGAGCCTTTAGCTTTCAAATAATTTAGTTCGGACCGAATGAAATTCTAGACAGCTAATAGTTTACCTAAATTTCTGTTGTTTTTGACCGGCCTAGGTTTGTTATTCTAATGAGTGTTTCCTGGCCATCTGGGCTCAATTATTGTATTTTTGAAAATTATAAACAATTATTCCCAAAATAAATTGTTAAAAGTTGCAGCCCATATCACTTTAAAAATAGTTCTATCTTGATCCAATCGACAGATATTCATCAGACTTGCATGAATATATTGTTGTGACAGGTTTAAAACATGTTTAGTATTTGGTGACCTTGACCCATTTTTCAAGGACATAGTCATATAAGTAGGATATCTTTAGAACCAGTGGATGGATTTTCTCCAAACTTGCCTAGATATTTTACCTGTACATGCTTTATATTCATAGGAGATGGGAAATGGGCTGGTGGGGGGACATAAGTTTTTTAAAAAACATTTCTAGTTTGATATGAGAACACATTGTTGACATGGACGTTTTCAATGATGTTACATGTATGCGCGAAAGTGTTATTACACATGTGGCCATACAATTTTTATGACATGACGTTATCCACTGGATAACAGTGATGTCATATGATAAAGGTGTTTATGTCTTTGTCAAGTAATGTTATCCTGCACGTAAAGCAATAATACTGTCATGTACAAAGTGATTGTGATAAATTATACTATTATCCTAAATATTGGGATTCTATTAGCAATTGATATTCTGCAGCTTTCTTTTCTTTTTTTACTTTCTGTCTTCATGTAAAAATTTGCAGTTAAAGTAACAAAAATGCAGACCCTGAACACTGTATCCCAGTATATAGGTCATTGTGATATCCCCATGCATTTTTAATTTGTTTCCAACATTGCTAACAGTCCCTTATTAACCAATAGTAAAACAATACTTATATGGAAAAGCAGTCCAAATCATACCAGTCATAAACTGGGCTTCTTTTTTTACAAACTCGGCAAATACAAGCTAAGCTCAGCCAAAACAGGCAAAGTCAATATCAATGACATCCAAGTCAGCCAATAGCAATAAAGTTGATTAATGAAATTTCCATTAATTAAGAAATTTCCTGTTGGCCCAGTTACAGGTCCTAGGACTTCTGTATGGCCCTCAGCCTTGGGCCTTGGGCCAGTGCATCAGACCTCGAAACTGTGACTGGGCCAGCAAGAAAGTTTTGATTAATTGCATTATTATATCAACTATCCACTTTTCCTTTAAGGTGGGTGAGTAGATAGAAATTGACAAAGGTCGATACCCATACCGTTTGAGTTCTTTTCTCTATCTTCACAATGATATTACAGCTGCTATACAAGTGGAATGTATTCTCATCACATGAGTCAAGGTCATGATACAAAAGACTAGGTCACTGTGACATAATTGTCTGATACTCCAGAAAACATTGATGTATCAGACCTCAGCAATGCTGTTGAGTTTATGAGTGTAGTATATTATCATACATTTGGTCAAGGTCATAGTAACAGGGTATAAACTAGTCTGCCAGTTTTCGCTTCCTGCCAAGACTGTCCATTATATTTGGGTTCTGCCGAGACTGTTTGCAATCTCTTCCTTCCTAACAAGACAACTGTCAGCAAAACATGGCTTCCTGCTGAAGCTGTCCATGTGATTCTGCTTCCTGCTGAGACTCTTGGCAGGATAACTGGTGACTTTTCCTTACCCCACCCACTGGCATAGTCTTGGCAGGAAGCTGATTCATGCAGACTGTCGCACCATGCAGGAAGCCATTTATCATGCACAGCTGTCTAGGCAGGAAGCAAAAGATCACAGACAGTCTGGGTGGAAGCCATATATGGCAGTCTTGGCAGGAAGCAAAAATTGGCAGACCTGTGATAGTATTCTATTTGAGGTCACTGCGATAAAAGCATTATATTGACAGTACCAGAGATGGGAACATTGGTGTTTCTAGTTTCCTAAGTTTTTGAAGATGTTACAATTAATAGCTCTGATGGGTTGTTTTGAGAATTTGATTCTGCTGGCTAATCAGCTTAGTTTTGTTTATTTTGCATGTAACCCTCTTAATAAAATGTAAACTTTCTAGACATGCACATAATCATAAGACTACCAATTTTAAGACATACAGTACAAAATTTTAAGTGTTGGGACAGATAGGTCTGACCAAACAGTGTAGACCCAGATCAGATCAGGGTCTGCACTGTTTAGAGTAGCTCTGGCTGCTCAATTGGGTAACTGTTCTTGAAAGTGAGTAATACTCTTAAAGTAAAGAATTTATTGTCTTTTCTTTAAGAGTACCCTCTCCCCCAACCCTTTGAGAAGAGAGGCAAGCATTAGCATGTCAGAGTGAACTCCCATCTAATGGGAGGTTCACAATATAATGTTTTATTGAGAAATGAAGACATTATCCCAGCATTATCCCTATTATTCCTTATTATTAGGAGCACTGTAATAATTGTCAAGTGATTGTAATGCCAGTAAACAGAAATTTCCAACTGTATGTGGTTCTTTTATTTAGCATGCAACTTGTGTTCTTTTTGCTGTCTACCATATTGGGACACCTAAAATGAATTATTTTTCTATTTGTTCCAAATGGAAAATTATTAATTTTTGGTGTCCCAAAATTTAGGTACATTAAAGTATCAGAATTTAGAGAATTTACTTTTGTTTGTTAGTTATCCTAATAATATGTGTTCTTATTGTTTTTCAAAACAGCTTAGTTGTTCTCTGACATCATTTTATTGTTTTGCCTTTGACTAGTATTACTTTTCCGGTGTGAGTGTCAGTGGGAGCATAACCTTTTTTAGCTCACCTGAGCCAGCAGCTCCCTTGGAGCTTATAGGATGGTAAGGCTCCCGCATCCATCCGTCGTCCGTCCGTCCATCCACAATTTCAAACAACTTCTCCTCTGAAATTTCTGGGCCAATTGTAACCAAATTTCATATGTAGCCTCTAGGGGACTTAGGAACGAAAAGTTGTTCAAACGGTCCTGGCCCCGAGATTATAAAGCTTTTTTCTTGCTCAACTCAGCTGAGCATGAAATTTTCTCTGCTGATAAATATGAAAATGCCAACTACTGTTGGCATTTTCATATTGATAAGCAGAGAAAATTACCTACTCAGCTAAACTGAGCAACAAAAGAAATGTACCTATCAGTAATTTGCTATTTATTAGCAGTTAAAATTTCATGCTCAGCTGAGTTGAGCATGAAAAAAGCTTTATAACCTCGGCAAAAGAGTAAAATAAGGGACTCGTGTGGATCCGTCGCCTATAAGGCGCGGAATCCACAAACGATGCTCATTTCTATATACAACAGATATTATTATATAAATCAAGTCTTATAAAATAGTGCTATAAAGTAACAATTACTTGTAATGGCCCTTTAAATACGATAGGTCAAGCAGTGTTTTCCATAGTTTTACGCCATTTTGTTCCAATTTCCTTCCGTCTACCTTCTGTAAACTTGACACAAATGGCCTTAATACTCGTCAATTTAAGCATTGCAAGACTTCTTTCACATGCATGTAGTATCATGCTCTTTAGAGGGTGTGGATGCCTTCTACTATCTTCACCACATTTCAGGTGAAACTGTTTGTTTTCGAAGCAACAGTTTTAGAACATACTAAAGTCGCCATTTTGACATAACGCACGCTCGTGTGTAATTGTCTTTTAGAAACCAGTCCACGTCATTTGCATATTGTTTTCCCACGCTTTTATCTTTTCGGGATATCTCGGCTTCATTTTTGTGAACGAAAAAGACCGAATCTACCCAAATGAACAGTCCTGAGCCAATCAAAATGGAGGTCAATTTTACTATAATAAACAAATGTTTACTACCGGTTTTGGGGGGGGGGGGAACTATCGATTCATTCTAGATTACTTCCCTTCCATCAACCTTATTTTCCACGTTTTGAGTCAAATATTCACATGTGGATACCTCACCTTATAAGGGAGGAATCCACATTTGATAAAAATCAGAAATGAAGCAAATATCATCAATGTGGATCCCACTTTGAACATTCTGAAGCCTTGGCCCAAAAAGTTAAGAAAATGGAAGGGAAGTAATCAAGATTCCTCTTATATGGGAGGGATCCACATTTGATAAAAATCAGAAATTAAGCACATATCATCAATGTGGATCCCAAGTTGATTTACAGTCAATACACCAAACAATACCAACATTCTTAAGCCTTGGCCAAAAATTTAAGATGAAATTGGAAGAGAAGTAATTAAGAATGCAAAAAACATTGGAAGGAAAGTATTTTAGAATGTCCGAGGCCAACATCCAATCACAGGTCATTGACTTTTATAACCAAGCAAGTGAAGGGAATCCCGGTCTATAAATAAATATATCTCGTGACCTCGTGCACATTCCCGCAGTTTATGGACTGGTACATCGTCTAATTACTTCGTCAAATTTTAATGCACGCGGCATATTTCGTTAAACCGGTCTATTTTTCGGACTGGTTTGCCATTGTTTTATCTATTCGGAATAGGTCAAAATGGCGGACGTTCAACATGTGAAAGAAGCCACGGAAACATACTACACTGCTCGATTTCTTATGACATTATATGGGAGTTCATGATAGATATATTTTACTATTTTTGGAAAGTTAGACTGTTTTCTTTCTTTAGACGGCTTTTCCCGCTATATTTACCCTTACAGGCGACGGATCCACATCAGTCCCTTATTTTACTCTTTTGCCATAACCTCTGGGCCAGGTCACATTACCAACGTGGGTGCCAGGCCCTATATGGTAACAACCTATAAAAATCTTTTCCAGAACCAATAGGCCAAGGCCTTAAAACTTGGTATGTAGCATTGGGTACAAGAGTACTACCAAGATTGTTCAAATTATGACCTTGGGTTGACCTTGACCTTTTGTGCGGCAAGGTCAAATTTGCTTTATGGTGCTTTTATATGGGAAAATGCCAGAACATAAGATTCCATTGAAACTGTTGAAGATTTTGACCATATATACAGTCATCTTAATGAGTACATGAAATTTATGCGTACAAGAGGTCAAGGTCATTCTTTGACCTTTGACCCTGGTCTCTCATATTGCGACAATTTCACATTCCTCCTCAAAAGCCACTGGGCCAATTGTGACCAAAGTTCATGTAGAGGCTCTAGGGGGCAAGGGAACGAAAATTTGTTCAAACGGTCCTAGTCACATGACAAACATGTCCACCACGCCCATATATGGTAAAAAACTTCAAAAATCTTCTCCCCCAGAACCAATAGGCCGATGGCCTTGAAACTTAGTATGTAGCATCGGGTACGCAAATACTCTTAAGATTGTTCAAATTATGACCTTGGGTTGACCTTGACCTCTTTGTACAACGAGGTCAAATTTGCTTTCTGGTGCTTTTATACAGAAAAATGCTAGAACATAAGGTTTCTTGAAAATTGTTGAAGATTTTGACCTGAAAATTGGTATATACAGTCAGCTTAATGAGTATATGAAAATTTATGCATACAAGAGGTCAAGGTCATTCTTTGACCTTTGACCCTGGTCTTTCATATTGTGACAATTTCACACATCTCCTCAAATGCCACTGGGCCAATTGTAACCAAATTTCATGTAGGGGCTCTAGGGGGCAGGGGGATAAAAATTTGTTCAAATGGTCCTAGTCACATGACCAACATGGCCGCAACACACATATATGGTATAAACCTTTAGCAATCTTCTTCTCGAGAGCCAAAAGGCCAATGGCCTTGAAACATGGTATGTAGCATCGAGTACACAAGTACTGCCAAGATTGTTCAAATTATGACCTTGTGTTGAACTTGACCTTTTGTATGGCAAGGTCAGTTTGCTTTCTGGTGCTTATTGTATGGGAAAATGCTAGAACATAATAATTTCATGGAAACTGTTGAAGATTTTGACCTGGAAGTTGGTATATACAGTCATCTTAATGAGTACATGAAAATTTACACGTACAAAAGGTCAAGGTCATTCTTTGACCTTTGACCCTGGTCTCTCATATTACCTCCCCTCAAAAGCCACTTGGCAAGTTGTTACCAAATTTCATGTAGAGGCTCTACGGTGCAAGGGAATAAAAATTTGTTCAAATGGTCCTAGTCACATGTCCAACATGGCCGCCACACCCATATATGGTAGAAACCTTTAAGAATCTTCTTCTCCAGAACCAATAGGCTGATGGCCTTGAAACTTGGTATGTAGGATCTGGTATGCGAGTACTTCCAAGATTGTTCAAAATATGACCTTGGTGTGACCTTGACCTTTTGTACAAGAAGGTCAAATTCGCTTTCTGGTGCTTTTATATAGAAAAATGCTAGAACATAAAGTTTCTTGGAAATTGTTGAAGATTTTGACCTGAAAATTGGTATATACAGTCATCTTAATGAGTATATGAAAATTAATATGTACAAGAGGTCAAGATCATTCTTTGACCCTGGCCTCTCATATTGGGACAATTTCACACATCTCCTAAAAGGCCACTCGGCCAGTTGTAACCAAATTTCATATAGAGCCTCAAGGGGCTGAGGGAATTAAATTTGTTCAAACAGGCTGGGTCACATGACCAACAGGACCAACATGCCCATATATGGGAAAAACCTTTACAAATCTTCCACTCAAAAAAACCAAATAATCAATGGCCTTGAAACTTGGTATATAGCATCAGGTACTTGAGTACTATCAAGATTGTTCAAAGATGACCTTGGGCTGACCTTGACCTTTCAGAAGGCAAGGTTGAGTCTGGGGAAAATGCTAGAACATAAGATTTAATGGCAATTTTAGAAGATTTTGTCCTAAAAATTGGTCGTCTTAGTTAGTACATGGAAGATTTGAAGGTACAAGAGGTCAAGGTCATTCTTTGACCTCTGACCCATGTCTCTCATATTTTGACAATTTAAGACTTCTCCTCAAATGCCACTGGGCTAATTGTAACCAAATGTCATACACAGCCTCTAGGGGCTGAGAGAACGAAAATTTATTCAAGCGGTCTAGGTCACATGACCACCATACTCAGGCGTGCGATTCAGGGCCTTATGGCCCTCTTGTTTAAGTTTTCTGGTTTAGCTCTGTTTTATGACAAATAGCTGACAGACAAGACAACACCTTCAATGGAATGCTTGTTCTGCATCTTCTTACATGTTTGCTAGAGCCTTATAATGCTACTCTTTATAATGCTAGTCTCTATAATGCCATTTTTTGATACTACATTTTCATGTCATAGCTCTGATTCTGATTAAACTACAAAGGAATTTTAGGCAAATTTGCTTAACTAAACTATAAAGGTATTGTACCCTAATGTGCTTTTATACAGGGACATCTAAAAGTCATGAATTTTCCATTTGAAACAAATGGAAAATTAATGGTTTTAGGTGTCCCAATACTTAAGCACTTTAGGGTGAGTCACATTAGCATTTAATGTTCATTTGCCTTTTTTTCCTTCATTGTTGAATCTCAGTATAATGCTATTCACTATAATGCTGTGCCTTGGACTTCGAACTTTGGGTAATGCTGTTTTTTCACAGTGATTAGATAAGAGTGCACATTGGCTATGAGGCATTGGTTCTTTTTTGAGCTAGTCAATGGAATTTCTTGCACAATTGTGCTGACACACTTTAAACCCAACAAAAAAAAGTTGGTGTCACATGAAAAGGTTCCTTATGACAAGTGCAAACAGAGATGACTCATATTAGCCTGCAGATCTGCATACTCTGATCAGAGTCTTCCCTTTTAATGCTGTTTTTTCACAGTGATTAGATAATGAGTGCACATTGGCTATGAGGCATTGGTTCTTTTTTGAGCTAGTCAATGGAATTTCTTGCACAATTGTGCTGACACACTTTTAACCCAACAAAAAAAATGTTGGTGTCACATGAAAAGGTTCCTTATGACAAGTGCAAACAGAGATGACTCAGATTAGCCTGCAGATCTGCATACTCTGATCAGAGTCTTCCCTTTTTAGCTCGCCTGAACGAAAGTTCAGGAAGAGCTATTGTTGACACCACGGCGTCCGCGTCAGAGTCCGCGTCGGCGGCCGGATTGGATGTTTTGGTTAAAGTTTTTTAAAGACCTATATCTCCCTTACCCATGCGTGGATTCATTTGATACTTGCACTGTAGTTAGATATTGGTCCATAGTTTAACATCGTACCACCCCCACCCCACTCCTTGACCTTGATGTCAAGGTCATGAACTTAGAAAATTGGGAGTTTTTTGGGACTGGATGTTTTAGTTAAAGATTTCTAAAGCCCAGTATCTCTTTAACCCATGGATGGATTCCTTTGATACTTGCACTGTAGTTAGATATTGGTCTGAAGTTTTCCAAGGTACTACCCCCACCCCCCTCAGTGACCTTGATGTCAAGGTCATGGACTTAGAAAATTGTCTTTTTATTGATTGGATGTTTTGGTTAAAGTTTTTTAATGACACATATCTCCTGAACCCATAGATGAATTCTTTTTTATATTTGCACTGTAGGTAGATATTAGTCCAAAGTTTTACAGAGTACTACCCCAGCCCTGCTCGGTGACCTTGATGTCATGGTCAGGGACTTAGGAAATTTGGTCTTTATTAAAGTTTTCTAATTGCGTACTGATTCATAATGCTTGGCAGAGATTTAGTAAATACACTTGAACTGATGTTAGACACTTTTTTGAGTTTTGACAAAACTTTATATACTTACCCGACTGGATGACCTTGATGTCAATGTCATGGACTTTGAGTTTTGTCTTAAAGATTTTGATTAGTTTTATATTAATGAAGACATAATTTCATAGTGCCACAATGGACTCAGTTGATACTAATACTTGGACTGATGTTAGATAACGGTTAAAGGATTTGATACATCCTAGCCCTGCCCTCCTCCCCCCTACCCCTTAGTTCTCATGGACATTGAAATTTCATGTGGATTTTTATTTTTATTTTAAGACATTTCTGAGATAGCTTTTGTTTATAAAATGTGTGACATGCTTGCCTGAAGTTTTATACATAGCAGTCCACACCACCATAGTGGCTGTGTGATGGGCAAGCACCTATTCAGGCGAGCTATGCTGTCAGGCGACAGCTCTTGTTGCATAATACAATCCTTGTATAAACCCTTTTTTAAGTATCTAAACATAAAAAAACAAAGATTCTGATCAGTTTGTCTATATGTGCAGGCTGACTTCAGTATTTGCAACGCCCATGTGGCTGAGGGTTCATTTTGATGTGACACCATTCATATAATGATGTAATAAAACTGCAATTTCTTCTTTCTTCAATTTTCGTTCAGGAAATATATAATTTTGTTCATATCTGTTTTGTCAGAAAATGTAAAGTTTAGCTAATGATATTTTTAGTTCTTTTCTGACTTATATAATACTGATCAAAAGGCAGCATGTGCATTTCAACACGTTGCTGCCTTTTGATCAGTTGTAATTGTTTGAATATTCTTCACGTAATAATAATCTTCATCTAGATCTACCATCTACCAATTAAGTGCATGGCCAATATTGGCGTAGTCGCATTGTATGGGTTCATGTCTGTTTTGATATTGCTGGAGCCATCAGCTTTTACAACTAATTCTTCCGTAAAAGATATCAGCATTCAAACATACACTGTAAACCATTGAATTTTGTGTTGCAAGATCATGATATTTATATTCTTAATAGTATGAGTACATCTGCAGTTTACTTCTTTCTCTGTTATGTGTTGTAATTTGCATGTTTGTGTTTTTTAGGGTGGCGATATAAAATATGCTCAGTATCACTACAGTGCTGTTAGACAGGTCGGTGTGGTGGTCACCTTATAATTAATATTAATATACCATAGTGTAGTCAGTTTTACTTTAGTTTCTGTTGGCACAGTTACAGTTGATGGATTTCACTTGATACACATTTGATAACTATCTACTAACATTATTTCTTCTAACACAATATATTTTTACTAACACACTAAATATAGATGTTCTAGGAATACTCATGGGTGCAAAGCACAATCTTTTCTCAGTTTATAGAAAGTCATCATCAGGATATATGATGGCAAGAAGGTAGATTATTTAGAACCTTCCACTATAAGCTTGAAATTTTTTATGTTGTTCATGCACCTGAGATATTTACCTGGAACAGCTATAGTAGTAATAATTTTCTGGTCATGTCGTATATGGTTGAGGTTTCTTTTACCTAATAAAACTCTACTGAAGCTTTTTCACTGACCTTATTTTTCAGTAAGAGGGTAGAAATTAAAGAATTGTTTAATACACAGTGTCTGTCAAATTAACCCTTATATAAAGAGCATCATTGTGTAGAAGTCGAACAGAATATTCCTTTATATGAAAAGCATCATTATGTGTCAGAAAGTGAAGCTACCTTGAGTATCTTCATCTTTATATTGAAAGCTTCATTGTAGATTTCAAACTGTGACTACCCATGCCTGCTCAGATTATACACCTATACACGTATGAAGCTGCAAATGTTTCATACTTGCTCATTTGTGTATGGGTACATCACCATATTTTTCTGCCAATTTGTCAAAGAGAGATAACTTCTGTGACTTCCTATTTGATTCTCAGGGTGACAAAACCCTTCTTAAAAGGAGTCTTCTCTTAAAAGAAAGAATTATTTCCTAGAGGATCAAATATTTTTTCTTTATGAGTTCACCTCTAGTGAAATTGGAAGCAAAACCAAAAATGACAGAGTTGCTTCCCCTGAAAGTGCACCAATTCACCGAAGACTGCTTACACCATGGCTCTATTGGTTCTAACCTTCAGCTTTTATGTTTTATGGTTTTCTATTCACGACTTATAAATGTTTTGTGTTGTTCGTTTTCACTTGCTTTTTGTCGAGCCTGCTTGCGGTGAGCGAGACATAGTTGTTACAACGTCAGTTCGGTGTATGTCCGTGTGTGCATGTGTGCGTCCGTCCAGATTTGTCCGGGCCATAACTTCAACATTTATGGATGGATTTCAAAATAATTTGGCACAGTTGTTCTCCTTGATAAGTAGAAGTGCCATTTGAAACATTTGTTCATGTAGGTCCAAGGTCAAGGTCACACTTGAAGGTCAGATGATAAAATGGCCATAAATTGAGCATGTCCGAGCCATAACTTCTACATTTACAGATGGATTTCAAAATAATTTGGCACAACTGTTCTCCTTGATGAGTAGAAGTGCCATTTGAAACATTTTTTCAGTTAGGTCCAAGGTCAAGGTCACAGTTGAAGGTCAAATGATAAAATGGCCATAAATTGAGCTTGTCCATGCCATTACTTCTACATTTATTGATGGATTTCAAAATAATTTGGCACAATTGCTCTTCTTGATGAGTAAAAGTGCCATTTGGAAAATTTATTCAGGTAGGTCCAAGGTCAAGGTCACACTTGAAGGTCAAATGATAAAATGGCCATAAATTTAGCTTGTCTGAGCCATTACTTCTACATTTACGGATGGATTTCAAAATAATATGGCACAATTGTTCTTCTTGATGAGTGGAAGTGTCAAGGTCACACTTGAAGGTCAGATATTGTAATTGTTAAAATTGAGCTTGTCTGGGTCACCACTTCTACTTATTTTCTTCTGTGAAAATTAGAAAAAAAAAGAAAATGCTGGCTAAGCATGATGTTGTTTGGCTTCTTTCTAGAGTGAAGCAGTTACTTAGTATTGACATACCTTTATGTCACTTTAGCAAACAGCGGGCTCAACGTGTTGTCCTAGACAACCTTCTAGTACTATTTCAAGTGTGCACTTGTTCTGCAGTATCATGGTGGCAGATCTTTTCTTACTAATCCCAGCTTCACTGCTGGTAGTGAAGATTGAATAGTCATGCAAACTAATGGTGATGGTGTTTTCTAAATGATTCCAATTAATCTACAGCTGCATATGACTTAACACTGTTGTTTATTTCTAATGCTTTTTAAGGACTAAATGCTTACACAAGAGTTATTTTTGTACTATTGCCTGGATATGGTGTAACAATATTAACATTTAATGCACTGGGTATGATTTATATTAATAATGTATAAAAAATTTCAGAATCATGAAATAAATGTTTCTTATGTAACATATTTATATAAATGCATCATAATAATGACAAATTTTGACAGTAAGCATATTGGCAGAATGTTTAGATAAATAATTTTAGTGGTTACAGTGATTGTTAAAATCAAAAATGTTTGTATTTTGAAGATGAGATATTGTGGCCTAGGACCATTTTTACTGTTCAATAAAGATACTGTTTTGTAATTGGTACCATTGTAATTATTTACCACTTGTTGGAAATGCAACATCTTTCTTATTCGGAACAGCAACCCTGTGATTCTCAGTAATAAAATTTGTTTGGGGTTGCAGCAAAATTGAACCTTGAAAGAATAGTAGCAATATAAGTATGCCCTTGTGATTTTGCAAAATCTGCACCCTGTCTTTTTAGTCAAGTTAAGAAAAAAACAGTATGGGCCAGGAATCCAAAAAAAATCTTCATCTTACAGGGAATTGGTCTTATAACCAAGAAAATATGGTACATTATAGTGGTTGTTCACTGTGCTTGAAAACAGAAAGCATTTATGAGACATTGTCAATGTAGGTATATTCCTTGCTTCCAAAGGATCTAACTATCCAGAACTTATTTATACACATTGCATTGTCAGTAAACTGGATGCTGATAAACAATTTGCTTGCATTGTTTGGTGTAGATATACATTATACAGATGGTGATTTGACATTTAATAATTGAGCCACGACACGAGAAAACCAACATTGTGGTTGTTTGCCCTATGCAAACTCAAATCAGCCTGGGCATCCACCCAGTCTGGTCAGACTCTTCTCTAAGCGCTTAAATGGTAGCTAAGGGACTGAGCTACCTCCATGCGGCCAGAGAAGACTCTGATCAGACTGGGCGGATGCCCAGGCTGATCTGAGTCTGCGATGGGCGCACAACCACATTGTTGGTTTTCTCGTGTCGCGGCTCATATTTATATGAAAGTCTGCATTGTAACATACTTGGCATATGCTTATATTCACAAGAAGTCATAATGTCTACCAAAACATCCATAAATATTGGGACAGAGGTGCCTTAGAAAAAAATGGGTGTACCCTGATCAAGCTTCTTCCAAAGCTAAAGGATGTTTGTTTTGGATCTACACAGTATGCAACAATTTTCTTGTAATCACAAAATTGTAATTTGTATTCATTGTGTGTATTTCAAATTTCTTCTTCTTTTGTTTGTGGCACATGTGTGTTGGTGAATATACAGTTGGTAGCACAGGCAAAAAATTAGTTGCAGACAGTAAGGAGAATGGAAAATTTGTATTAAAAGATATGAGATTTATTTTGATTATTTCAGGTTTCAACAAGAATAGATACTGAGCCAAGTCAGACCCACCTGGCTGTGAGTGGTAAATCTTTCTCTGTGCTAAACACCTACTTCCCAGAATTATTGCCAAAAGTGTGTGTACAGGGGACCATCTTTGCTCGCATGTTACCAGATCAAAAATGTCAGCTGATTGAGAAGTTGCAAGAACTAGGGTAAATTTTAGTTCTCGTAATTGTTTTTTTATCATGGATGAAGTTTGTCAGATTTCGCAGGTCTTTCATGCTTGCTGTTGCCTATGTGCTAGGAACTGACGTGCCTGGTCAGACTACATGTACATATTTATCATGTAGCAATCTGTGGTGGATTTACACAGTACCAATTACATGATCATCACAAGCTTATCTTAATGTCTGCCAGATACTAGAGCATTAATATTAACCTCTCTTTGCCATGAATCTGAGTGCTGTTCATGTTTCGTTGGACTATACTTCTGTAGAATTTTCTCATTTTCTTCAGATGGTGGGAAGTAAGGTTGGGTGGATGGATGACTTGCGATTTTACATCCTTTTTAACAGTATTTCAGTCATATCAGGACAATGGGAGTGTAATAATGAAAGGCTGTGAGCAATGGAATCCTGTTACAGTAGGAAAGATTCTTGCCTCAAGCGGGGCTCGAACTTGGATCTGTTAGATCAGTAGGCCAGCGCTTAACCCACTGAGCTACTGGGGCTCCTCAGGACTTAAGGAGAATAGATACACTTTCAGGGGAAGCAACTCTTCCATTTTTGTTTCTGCCTCCCATCTCAGTGGGGAGCAACTCTGAATATTATGTACCTTTACCGAATTTAGTGTGACAGATGGGTATTTCTGTATTTAACTTCATCAGTTAAATCCCAAAAAAAGATGGGAAGATCACTTCAGGCAACTGATTGCTGTCTGAGCCATGTTTACTGACGCACTGTAATGACCATAAATATTTGGCCAGACAGGCCTGAGCAAACATTGTAGACCCAGATCATACTGCTCCTTTATTGTAGACCACAATGTATGCTAATCACAAATTATCATTTGGATGCGTTTACGTGTACAATCCACTTTCTAAGAATTTCCAAATAATTATTGTCTGCCTTTCGGGTGTTCGAAATATAAGGGTCATTATGGTAATCCTTGAGGCTGCCAGGGCCGCCACTAATATTAGGCAAGACATACCTGCGAGGTTGCTGCTGAAAGCATACATCCCTCACTTAGCCACCTCACTCCATGGCCCAAGGAGAAGGACTCACAACTGCATCAGGAAAGAGATGTCAGATGCAGGGAGAACCTTCAGTAAGCAAAAATTAATACAGAAAAATGGAATCCAAACTCTGCTGAGGAGCCCCGGTAGCTCAGTGGGTTAAGCGCTGGCCTACTGATCTAGCGGACCGGGTTTGAATCCCGCTTGAGGCGAGAAACTTTTCTACCGTAAACGGGGTACCATTGCACACAGCCTTTCATTATCATCCTCACATTGTCCTGATATAACAGAAATAATGTTGAAAAGGACGTAAAATCACAAGTCATCCATCCATCCATCCAAACTCTGCCAAGATTCATGTCGCTATGAAAAGTCAGTCTTAGTTTTAGAACATTAATTAAGGAAAGAATTGGCTGATTGTGGGGTAGAAAATCCTTTTCATGCTAGATCCTTTTAGTTGGGGCTGTTATTACAGGGAAGCTATGACTAGACCCCAAAGTTGTCAACATGTGTAAAAAAGGTGGAAAAAGTGCAGGTAAATTATTTTGCCTTAATTTCGTTTTCTGTTCCTACAGTTACAGTGTGGGCATGTGTGGGGATGGGGCCAATGACTGTGAAGCCCTGAAGGCAGCCCATGCTGGGATCTCCCTGTCAGAAGCAGAAGCATCTGTAGCTGCCCCTTTTACATCTAGAGTGAACAATATTGAGTGTGTTGTCACACTAATGAGGTGAGATTTTAGATTTATAACTTTGGTTTTTGAAGGTTTATGCATGTTGAAATACAAGTGTACCCAAAAGTGCTTAAGTACTGGGACACCTAAAACCATAAATTTTCCATTTGTTCCAAATGAAAAATTATTGGTTTAAAGTGTCCCAATATTTAAAGCATATTAGGGTATATGAATTGGAATATTTTGCATCAGAATCATCATCCTATATGACTTATAACTGATTATCAAATAATGATAATAGTCTGTTCAAGAATAAGTGACTAAACATGCTTATGTATTTGCATTTAAGATCGTTGTCTGAATTACTGACACCAGCTTTATTAAAAAATATTTTCTCTTTTTCTGCATAGGTTTTCAGGGTTTGCGCTAGGTTTTTTTTTCTTTCGCCACCTTTTTCGCCAATCAGATTTTTTGTGTGCCATTTTCTTTAACTTAGAGCCAGATTTTTGGCCATTTTTCACCAAAAAAGAGCCAGGTGTTTGGTCATTTTTCGGAAAAAAAAGTCTTCTGTTAAAAGGTAATTTTCTGCTTCTTTCACAGTTTAACCACACTTGAGAGCAGGGCTCAGGAAATATTGAAAAATGAATCGGTCCAGCCGATGACGTCATCACCTAACTAATTTCCATAGGAAAAATTGATACCTGTCACGAAAGCTAATGACAATAAGCGAAGCCGTAGGAATTAACCCCGATTTCCGTACAATGGTCGTACATTGTTGTGTTTGGTGGAAGTTTTGGTTTCAAACATTTTAAGACGTTTAACTACGCATGTAAAAGCAAATACAAGACTAGAACGTGTTCATAGGCAGAGCGGACGTGATAGAAGACATCATACTTGATTGACAGGTGGACAGGGGAGACAACCTGATATGGCTGAGAGTATAATTACAGGGACCATAAGACTCCGGGACAAGCAGTGTAGCTAGAGACTCTGTTTAGTGCCTTGCGCTTACTCATATTGCCTTAGCAGTGAATGAAGATCGAACTCCCTGACAGGGGTTTTATATTCTTGCGATTGGTACATCAAAAACATACCAGAAATTTCTGTTGGAACAAAAAATAATCTGTTGACTTACATAGTTTTTGTTTGTTTATGTCAATAATTGACACACAAACTGACAAGACGATCAAAGTGTACCGAAACAAACTCCTCGATGCGTAGTTAAAGTCGGCACTGTCTAATTGTATTTGCCGCAATTAAGTCCCATAATCCGAAACAATTTTCTGCCATCTTTGTCACCCTTGACCTCGCATAGTTGTTCACGTGATCTAATTATGGGTAAATTTCTGTGACATCATACGATACGATTGTTCTCTGATTGGTAGCTATCGGTCATGTGACATGAATAATGATTAAGAAGGCATGACCAACGACGATGCATTGATCAAACGTTAGCAGCGCGTGTCCGGGTTACCGAATTTTGTGATCGATAATTGAGGTGTTAATTGACAATTAAGATATACATTGACGACCATTAAGCGGCACAAGTCAATGACTTTTAGCCGGAGGTGACGTTCCAACGCCAGACAAAAATTTTCGCCAGCGATTTTTTTTTCGCCAATAGTTATCGCCAAATTATTTTTTTTTTGCGCCAAATTTATTATTTCATCGCATTTTGCGACAATGGCGATCGGTAGCGCGAACCCCGGGGTTTTTAATACTTTTATTTTTCTGAATCTGTTGCTGCCAAGAAAAGTGCTGGATTTTATTGAAGATTGTCATTTTTCTATTGTTTATTTTCTTTGCCCAAACAAAGCATTGGAAAGGGTTTATCCAGAAGTGTGCTGTCTCTGTGTGTTCTCCACAGATCAATTTTTAGCTCGCCTGAACGAAAGTTCAGGAAGAGCTATTGTTGTCACCACGGCGTCGGCGTCCGTGTCCGCGTCCGCGTCGGCGTTCGAATTGGATGTTTTGGTTAAAGTTTTTTAAAGACCTATATCTCCTTAACCCATGGATGGATTCTTTTGATACTTGCACTGTAGCTAGATATTGGTCTAAGGTTTAACATGGTACCACCCCCACCCCACTCTGTGACCTTGATGTCAAGGTCATGGACTTAGAAAATTGGTGTTTTTTTTGGACTGGATGTTTTGGTTAAAGTTTTATAAAGCCCAATATCTCCTGAACCCATGGATGGATTCCTTTGATACTTGCACTTAAGTTAGATATTGGTCTAAAGTTTTTGAAGGTACTACCCCCACCCCCCTCTGTGACCTTGATGTCAAGGTCATGGACTTAGAATATTGTCTTTTTATTGATTGGATATTTTGGTTAAAGTTTTTTAAAGACACATATCTCCTGAACCCAGAGATGAATTCTTTTTATATTTGCACTGTAGTTAGATCTATAGAGTACTACCCCAACCCCGCTCAGTGATCTTGATGTCAAGGTCAGGGACTTAGGAAATTTTTGTCTTTTTAAAAGTTTTGTAATTGCATACTGATTCATAATGCTTTGCAGAGATTTAGTTTATACTTGAACTGATGTTAGACTCTTTTTTGAGTTTTTACAAAACACCTTATACTTACCCCACTGGGTGACCTTGAAGTCAAGGTCATCAACTTAGAATTTTGTTTTAAAGATTTTGGTTAAAGTTTTATATTTATGAAGACATAATTTCACAGTGCCACGATGATGGATTTAGTTAATACTAATACTTGGGCTGATGTTAGATAATGGTTCAGGGTTTTGATACATACTAGCGCCCCCCCCCCCCCCCCCCCCCCCGTCAGTTTTTTTTACCTCAAGCTCATGGAATTTGAAATTTCATTTCATTTATTTTATTTTAATTTTATTTTAAGACTTATTTCTGAGATAGCTTTTGTTTATAAATGTGTTTTCATTATGGACATGCATGCATGAAGTTTTATGCATAGCAGTCCACACCACCATAGCGGCTGAGTGATCGGCAAGCACCAATTCAGGCGAGCTATGCTGTCAGGCGACAGCTCTTGTTCTTTTTGTTGTTGGCTGTTGTCAGGAATGGCAGATGAGTAAACACCATTCCAAAATGTAATTTGGCATTAAATCAGCAGTGTTGTCAGTTTTTGGAGGGAAGTAAAAATTAGTGTGTAAAACAGAGTTGGACAGTACCTCACTAAACAAATAATCTGATACTTTTCATTTTATAAAAAAAAAATTAGTTTCACTTTTTGATTTCCTTGTTATCAGTGCTTTTGGACTATTTAGAAAAAAATAGACAGATTCTAACGCATTCCAAACTCTGACAGGTCTAGAATTTTGAGGATTCTTTTGGCCTAAAACCATGGAAGTAAATAGGGTACTCTTTGTGGCGTAAGAGAGATAAAGTATTTTATGAAATACATAACTTTACAGTCACATGAATTAATTTTGGTCTGTGGTATTTCAGGGAAGGAAGAGCAGCTCTGGTAACATCATTTGGTTGCTTCAAGTACATGGCGTTGTACAGTTTTATTCAATTTATATCTGTGATAATTCTTTATACTGTAAGTATATTTTAGACAAACACCAGAGAACTGTCTATACAACTCTGTAAAAATAAACTGTCTTATTTTTCTTTTAAGAAATATTGACATTTTTGCTGCACATTTTCATCGATGCTGAAATTCAAACTTTTCCACAAAGTTATTCCAGCAAAAGTTGTAAAACTTTGGTGCACATGAGAGACAATGGAAATATATCAGGAATTTATGTGTCTCTGTACTTGCCTATTTCTGCCTCAGAATACCATTTAGGGATAGCACTATTGGATGGTAATTCCAAAATGGCTTATGTTAATCGTTTATATACAGTGACTGCCACATCACAACTGGATCAGGGTCTGCACTATTTGCTCAAGACCTATTTTTTCCAGTACTTAGAATTTTTATGTTAATGTTTCAAAGTAACATCAAACAAGGTCCAGGCCAGGCATTTTCTGCTGAGCCGCATGGCACAATCGGTAGCATGTCTGACTCAAGAGCCAGAGGTCTGAGTTTGATACCCGGTCCAGCCACATACTTTTGTTTCTCCTTCTGCTGATTCAAGAGGGGCAGTTGTCAGTTTCTGGCGAAAGTATGTGCACTTAGTCATGGTAAACCGTTCAGGAGGTCTAAGCCTGCCCAGGAAAAGTATGGTCCAGGCATGACCATAGCTGTTTACCATGGAAATATTGCAACAAAACAACAACAACCAGGCATTTTCCAGAATAAAGAAAGTTGGTAATGTAACAAAGCTTAAATATAAATTTGTAAACAACACTAGAAGGTAATTTCTTCACTTCTTTCTGTTTACAGCAGTTACCATTTCATGTGTTTATGTATATGTCATTTCAGTATGGTGTTAATTTAGGTGATATGCAGTTTCTGTACATAGACTTAGTGATAACAACCACCATAGCTGTTCTCAGTAAGTACATTAGCTACTCTGAATTGCTTAATTTGCATGAGATTTTTTTTTTTTTAATCTTCACTATTTCATTGTTTTTGCAAACCCGCTGACTCATGAATTCAAGGACCTCACCAGTATTGGACCTAATGACAATCAAACGCAAATGGCCTGTTAACAATAGCTTGGTCATACATTCAAGATCACCACTTGAATTTTGTAATAATTCCAAAAACAAAAGAAATCACAAAATAAAGAACAGGGGAATAGTTATCGAACATACTTGCTCCTGCAATAAATCTGAGGATAGTTGATGGTGCTGGCTTTTATTTTCGTAAACTTACATGAACTTACTTGAATTTAGGCCTTCTTACAATTTTTGGAAGTCTGAGTAAAAGTAAAAATTACCTTTAAGGCTGAAATATATCAATCTGCAATATTATATGAGCCACGACACGACAAAACCAACAATGTGGTTGTGCACCCAGTGTAGACTCAGATCAGCCTGGGCATCCGCCCAGTCTGATCAGAGTCTTTGCGGTCTGCATGAAGGTAGCTTTGACCCTTAGCTACCCTTTGAGTGCTTAGTGCAGAGTCTGATCAGACTGGGTTGATGCCCAGGCTGATCTGAGCCTGCACTGGTCGCACAACCACTTTGTTGGTTTTTCTCATGTCGCAGCTCATATTGAATGTTAGCACGGCAATAGTAAACCAGTGGCTTGCATAACCTTTAAGGCGAAAGGCTGTTTGTTTGCAATTGTTTCAATAGGAGAAAACTTAGTATTGGATTTTCTGTAAAAAGAGTCCCCACTCTGAAATGGTCTATTCTTAAAGGGGAAAATTTGCTCCTTAGGGTAGCGAATCTTCCCTTTAAGAGTTGACCCAATCCAGTTGGGAGGCAAAAAGAAAAAAAATAAGAAACAAGAAAAGAGTTTTTCTCAAAGGAAACAATTTGCTCCTACGGGGAGCACATTTTTCCAGTTAATAATTGATCTTAATGTGCTCCCCGTAGGAGCAAATTTTTCCAGTTAATAATTGATCCCATTGAGAGGGTGGGAAGACAAAACTAAAATTAGGGTTGCTTCCCATGAATGTGGTTTCACTCATGGAACTGATGATTTTATCATATTACAGTGGGATATACTCAAGCCTATGACAAGTTGGTGCCAGCTCGACCAGCAGGATCACTAGTCAAGCCTGCCAATATTTTATCCATTCTCCTACAAGTGCTATGTGCAGCTATCTTCCAAACAGCCGCTATTTTGTACCTCAGAGGACAGTTTTGGTAAGTGGAATTGTAGGGTCGTGTCTGGTAACTTCTGACAGCGGGTAAATTCGGACATACCATTGCAAACAGTGAAACTCTAGATGAGACGGCTCAAAATAATGAGCAGTCTCATCAGGATTTTCATTGTTTACTCAGTCAATTTTGTTTTAATTCCAATCAACTCACTTATAAAGGAAACAATGTCACTGTCCAAATTTACCTGCTGTCCGAATTTACCTGACTTAACCCTAATATGGGGGTCAGCCATGTTTTTGTGTTTCTGATATTTTGTGGGTGATTCAAGGGAAGGTGTTTTACACCTTATGAGGAACTTTTGAATATCAATACCCAGAAAATCATTGTGGGCAATAAAACCCTAGCAAAAAGGGGTCTACTCTTGAAGAAAAGAATTTGCTCCAAGAGGAATCTAATATGCTTATTTTATATGATATTGCACATTTACAAAATAATGGCAACATTTAAAAAAAAACTAAGCTGTGGCCCAGAAAGTGAATTGTGTACCCAAAGCTAGAAAATGTGCTGTTTGTGTGGTTTTCACTTCTGTGACAAATTAGAACAGTTGCATTTGAAATACTAATTTGTTATTGTTATATCGGCTGGTTGACAAAAATTTCTATGGCCTATAGTTCGCAAGTTATGCACTCAGTTGACATGAGATTGTGCATGCATGTACATGTAGACATTTTAATGGCCTTTATATATGCCAAGTTTCAGATGGCTACCTACTCATACAAGCGAGCAGTAGAAGTTTGAACTTTTCACGATTTGGGCTACAAGTTTGGGACAAATCTTGACCTTAGGTGACTTGCACAATTCGTGCTGAAACAGCCAAATGAGAGGGTTGGGATAAACATTCAATTGACCATATTTGCCAAAAATTTATTGTCCTTTGGTCAATGAAAGAGATCCATATTGTATGTGGAAAAAGGAAATAGTTAAGGAATGCTGAGGGAAAAAAACCTACTTGACTCTCACATTGGACTGGGTGAGGCTTGAAGCACAGCAGACACATGCAATAGCATCTCTCTTCTTGACCCATGGCTCATATGGCCTTAGCTTTCATTTTTAAGAGAAACATATTTTTATATTTTGCAGGTATGAAAAGGTGGTGCCCACAAATGATTTCTCCAAGTCCCAGTGCTGGGAGACCACTGTGATCTTTATTGTATCTTCCTACCAATATATTGTGGTGGCATTCTGCTATTCTAGGGGACCACCATTCAGAAAACCCATCTATACTAATAGTAAGTAAAGGCTGGATGTTAATTTTTGAATTTGTGGATTTCTTTAACTTTGACTATATGTATGATGTTCACATAAAGTAAATGATTGTAGCTCCATGTTGTTGTTTTTTGCCATTTTTCAAAGTCAGTTATTATGAGGTCTGTTTGCTGTTTGACACAGACACCTTTTCAAACAGGGTTCTACTCTATAAGAGAAGAATTTGCTCCACTTGGAGCAAATTCTTTACTTTAAGAGTAGACCAGCATTGAGAAGAGAGAAAAAAACAAAAATACAGTAGAACTTCAGTGGCTCTAACCCAGACGGCTCGTTTATGCCGGCTTAGCATTGACAAGACCGATTTTGCTCAAATGTCAATATCTCAAGAAAACACAAATAGATTCTGGTCAGATTTGGTCAGAATTGGTCCTAAAAATGAATGGAATTTTTTCAATTTTGTGCCAGTTGACTATCCAAGATGGCCACCATGGGGGCTGTTACTAAAACTAGCACAAACATAAAAATGACAATTACTCAAGAACCCTTGAATGGAATTGGACCAATTTTGTGTCAGAATGTTTCTTGCATGAAGCGGTTTTAATTAATTGCAGTTCGGCAATCTAAGTCAGATGGCCGCCATCTGCAGTCACTAAAAATAGCACAAACATGAAAATGACAATATCTCAGTAACCACTGAGGAGCGGCTGTAGTGTAGTGGATATCATTCCGGACTACGAATCCAGGGGTCGCAAGATCGATCCCCCGCTTCTCCGGTCTTTCGGATGAGACTTTAAACCCAGGTCCCGTCTCTATATGACCTCGTTGTTGGTGGGACGTTAAACCCGAGTTCACTCACTCACTCACTCAGTAACCACTGAGTGGATTTTGACCAAATTTGTGTCAAAACAATTCCTGCATTGAGGTGTTCCAAAAATAACTAACTGTAGACCAGTCATGTTTGCCTCTGTTACTAAAAATAGAAAAATACGAAAATTAGAAAATCTCAATGGAAATGGGCTAATTTTGTGTCAGAATGGTCCTGTCATGAAGCCTTTTCAATTTCTTGCATTTGGCATTCCAAGATGGCCGCCATCTGCCCTTACTAAAAATAGCACAATACATAAAAATGACAATATCCCAGTAACCACTGAATGGATTTAGACAAAATTTGTGGCAAAATGATTCTTGCATTGAGATGCTTAAAAAAATAACAAATATAGACCAGTCAAGTTGGCCTCTGTTACTTAAAATAGCAAAATGTGAAAATTAGAAAATTACAATGGAACTGGACCAATTTTATGTCAGAATGGTCCTTGCATGAAGGCTTTTTGATTTTTTGCATTTTGACATTCCAAGATGGACACCATATGATGTTACTAAAAATAGCACAAAACATGAAAATGACAATATCTCAGTAACCACGGAATAGATTTTAACGAAATTTGTGGCAAAATGATTCTTGCATTGAGAAGTTTCAAAAGTAAATATATATAGACCAGTCAATTGGCCTCTATTACTAAAAATAGCAAAATTTGAAAATGAGAATTTGACCAATTTTGTGTCAGAATGGTCCTTGCATAAAGGCTTTTTGATTTTTTGCATTTTCGCATTCCAAGATGGCAGCGATCTGCGGTTTCTAAAAATAGCACAAAATATGAAAATGACAATATCTCTGTAACCCCTGAATGGATTTTGACGAAATTTGTATCAAAATGATTCTTGCATTAAGGTGTTTCAAGGGTAAATATATATAGACCAGGCAAGTTGGCCTCTGTTACTTAAAGTAGCAAAATCTGAAAATGAGAAAATCTCAGTGGAATTGGACCAATTTTGTATCAGAATGGTCCCGTGGCAAAATAGCCAGGTGAGCGATGTCAGGCCCATTTGGGTCTCTTGTTTTAAAGGTAACAGCCTGAGTCATTCGGCATGACTGACTTCATTTGACGTTTGACTAAATGATCAAAGCACACCTTTTGTGACAGTCATCTGTTTGAAACAAAGCTCTCTGTGTGTATTGTTTTGAAGACAGACTGCATGCACCAAATACATGTATACTTGCAAAAGGACTGTCACTAGAAAGTATGCCTCCTAAAATGATGTAGACATTTTGACCAAACAAACATTTTGACCAAACATTTTGACCAGACACGTCACATGGTCAAACAGTTCAGAATCAACAAAATTCCAGAAGATTTTATAGATCCCAAAGATGAAATTATAAGATAACAAAGAAGCTTTACTGTATCTTCGTTCAGTTTGTATTATCCTTTATGTTTTTGTATCATCCTTTATGTTTTGTATCATCCTTTATATTTACAGTACCTTACATTGTTAGTCTGGTGTTCCTAGCTGTGTTCAGTTGTGCTTTATGTTTGATACCTTGGAAACCATTACAAGACTTCTTTACAGTAAGTTATACCAGGCCCTATATTTACAGGCTTCACCCATGTCGTTTGCATATTATTTAAGTTCCACCCATTTCCTGTTTCAGTAGCATATTAATTAAGTTTTGTAAAGATTCTGTGTATTGGGACAGATGAGCTTGTGCAAACAGTGCAGACTCAGATCAGACTGCTCTTAAGGAGCAGTCTGATCAGGGTATACACTGTTTGCCATTCCATCTGCATTTTTGGGTGCATTGCTGGTATGTAAAATCAGACTGTTCCATTTTTAGGACAATTACTGTTATTATTTTCTGAATACCAGTCTTGTTTTATCATCCCTGATCATTTTTTATGACTTAAGCATGTACATGAGAATCTGTAGGAGTTTTGATATTCAGAAGTCACATGGTCATTGGAAGTCTTTTTACAGGGAGAGGGCTGGGGTGGGGGTGGGGGGATGTTTTTAAATGCACCATGAGAAGACTGATGTAACTGGACAGATTATTGTCCAAAACACAAAAGAATGGTTTCAGTAAAATAAAACAGTGTCCTATGTGCATTATAATTACTTGCTAAAACTTTTACAGTATTGTTTTGTATAAGATTAAAAGTATTTTTAGAAGATGTTCTTCCATTTATACACTCCATTTAAGAATCATTTAGGTTTTGACCATGGTGATGATACTCTGGGCCCGGTTGTTCAAAACTAACAACATCGTTAGTAAAGGAGACATTAGAATTTAAAACATTAATATCTCAAATACGCCAACATTTTTTGTTGAATAAATGTGAGAAGCTTATTTCAACAAAAATATCAGTGTGTTTGATTATAAAGTCATAAAAACACTCACTTAACAGGTTCACCTCTTAACGAGGCCCTGATTTTCAGATCATCATCTTAAATTTTAATTATAGATACTATGTTTCTTACAGTTAATAGCATGCTTTACCATAGAAATTCTGAGTATTTGGACAGATAGGTCTGAGCAAGCAGTGCAGACCCAGATCAGACTGCCTAAAGTAGCTGTATGATCACAGCTTACACTGTTTGCCATTCTATCTGCATCTTCTGGTAGCATTACTGTATTGTAAAACCAAACTATTACTGTTCCATTTTGAGGACAGTTATTGTAATTATTCAGTGTGTCCCAATTTTAAGAATTTTTATAGCATATGTAAGGTCAAGTCGGGTAAATTCGGACAGCAGGTAAATTCGGACAGTGACATTGTTTCCTTTATATGTCAGTTGTTTGGAATTAAAACAAAATTAACTGGGCAAACAGTGAATATCCTGATGAGACGGCTCATTATGAGCCGTCTCATCTGGATTTTCACTGTTTGCCATGGTGTGTCCAAATTTACTGGCTGTAGGAATTTACCCGACTCCACCCTAAAGGTTACCACACGTTTCATTTCAGCTTGAGAAGCTTGATGAGAAGCCATTAATGTTCCGAGGCCTGTTGTTAGCTATTGTAGCTGCCCATTTTCTTGCTGCTGTTTTAATAGAGGTAACACATACTTTTATACAGACTGGACAATAAATAGCCTAAATATCAGGATCCTGTTATTTATTTAAAAACTGTTAGTGTTGTTAGCTATTGCAAGAATTAAAGAAAAATAATCTGTTACATTGCATTTTATCCAAAAATTACTCCACAGTAGGAGTGGTATTTGTCTGTTCTTCCCAACTAAACTTTTATTGCTATACTTTATCCAAACTAAATGGAAGACCACACACAGGTCTTTCACTATGAAATAGGATTTTGGAAAGAAGTTATCCTATTAATGCGTCTCATAAAAAGCCCTAGGCAAACTGTAGACTCAGATCAGATGCCGCAGAATGCAGCTTCTGAACAGGATCTACACTGTCTGCATAACATTTAAAGTAGTTTCTATAAAAGCTGATTAAAAACTAAACACAGTTTGCTTAATGGTTAAACTTCGACTTTGATAATTTTAAAATGGTTTCATTTCAGTATTTAGTTACAGAAAACAGAGCTGTGAAGTCCTGCATCAAATGCTGTACCAAGAAAGCCACCAAGTCCAAGTATAAAAAGATTATATCAGAGTTGGGAGATTCTGAATGGCCACCTGTAGGTCAGGTGACTTATATGGCAGCCAATCGGGATGAAGCAAACAATGATACTCATGTATATGTTGATACTATAGCTTTAGATGCTTCTATAAATTTATCATGACAGGAGCTTGGTTTGTTGTTACATTTTATTTGTTAATGCCGTTTTAAGGTGAATGGGTACACTGTCAAGGGAAGCCACTCTGCCTTTTTCATTTTTGCCTCCGTTTTCAGTTGGGTTCAATTATAAAAGGAAAAAATTTGCTCCTTTGGAGCAAATTGTTTCCTTTGAGAGTTGAACCCTTTTTGGAAGGGTTTTATTGTCCAGGAAAGCAAATGCAAAGTCACAAAAGTTGTCTCCCTTTGAAAAAAAATGTTAGGAAAACATTCTGATGTACCAGTACACCTTAAGAGCCCCAAATAAGAGGGGTAGGGGAGGGAAGGGGAAGAATTGGGGTGATACTAATTCTGAGATAATTTTGGTAAATTGTTCTTCAACTTTAGTGACTTCCTATTTACTACCTATCCAGGAGCTGGGCCGGGTAGCGCAATCGGTAGGGCACCTGACTCGTAAGTCAGAGGTCCTGGGTTCGAATCCCGGTCTGGCCACATACTTTCGTTTCTCCTTCCGCTGATTCAAGAAGGGCAGTTGTCAGTTACTGGCGAAAGTATGTGCACTTAGTACTGGTTAACCGCTTAGGAGGTCTAAGCCTGGCCAGGAATAGTGTGGTTAGGTTAACTGACCGTCCTGACATGACCTTAGTTGTTTACCGTGGACGTTAAGCATCAAATCAACCAACCAACCTATCCAGGAGGATGGAGCTTCTATAAAAGGGGTCTCTGGAAGTAAAGAAATTCCGTCTTGGGAGCAAAAATTCCATCAGAGATGACCCTCATTGAGAAGGGAGACAAAGATGAAAAGGGCAGAGTTGCTTCTCTTAAAAGCATACCCACTCACCTTAAAGGTAGGTTCCTGTACTTTGGAATGCATCATAATTTTGATGAACTTTCATCCAAGTTGTTGGAAAGCACTTATAAAAAGGAATTAATAAGTTTCACTAAAAAGTGTGTTCAAAATGGTATTAGAAAAGTTGTTTTGCAAGGGATTTCCTAACTCTGCTTCGCACACCAGTTAGCGCTATTTTTAGTTCGCGCCAAAAATAGATAACGCAGCTGATGTCATGCTGCATTGCATTTTGGGATAGTTTTAACCCATTCGCCATGCCAGGACCTCTAGGAGAGCTCAGGTCAAGGGAAAATTGACCTTTGGAGAATGGCATCAGAAATCGCGCACTTATAGACATAATAAACATAGTTATTTTTTTAACTGGAATTTCAACGAAAGAAAATAAGCCAAAAGGGAAAACGACTATTTTCTTCAACATCTGACAAGTTTCGCAGTCGCAACAAATTCAGAAAAATAAGAGAATTCAATACTGCTCAGAAAAAGACGAAATTATTTTGTGGACATTATTGACATCGCTAGCCAGGAACCTACCTTTAAGGTCGGTTTGTTTATTTTAAGCACTGCACTCTTTTAAGACAAACTTCCATAAAGTATATTCCAATCTTCTCTGGCAAAATTCAGCATCCAGATTTTTTCTAGCTGAATGGCTGTGTTTTGTGTTTTTGAGCTTCTAAAACTATGTCACAGAATCTTTGAAATATCGTCAACTCTTGATATCTCAAAGAATACAAGGGTCATCCAATAAGTCCTGCAAACAGCCGAGTTTCAGGCAAATGATTATTAAAAACGAATTCCTACATTGCATCTTTCCTTCTTTCCAGTCAACAATTTCCAGAAACGTCATGATCTTGCAAATGGCGTTGCTAGGCAACTGAAGAATACTACCATTATGGGTGCGGCGGTGGCTTCTAGTTGTCTTTTTAAGATCACCTAGCTTAGTTCAGAATCCTTGTAAATATCTGAAAATTGCTAGGAGATACGGAAAATAATACTGAAGTATGTACTCGGTACCAAGGTTAAGATATTGCCGTCGGTCAAGATATAATTATTGTTCAAAGGAAGATCACCATGTTTTTCGGGCAGCTAAAATATCATATAATATGAGTATATGAAGAAGAGGCTTCACAGCAGATGAAGTGTTTCCTAAACTGCCATTAATTTGTTATCAAAGAATAGTCACAAGATGCTGAAATGTAGATATTAGAGAAAATATAAGCTTCGGGCCTTGTCTAATATCGTTTTGCAGCCTTAAGAAACTAGAGGTAAACGTCAAAAACTAAAATTTTGCTAAAATCCTGTAATATTCTCTTGTTGCCTAGCAACCACATTTGTTTGATAATGTGAAGTTATAATTGTCTTATTTGAATTCTTAAATATAAGGCGATTACTTTAGAACATGAATTCTTGTAATTTGAAAGAATAATAAACATATATGCAGGAATTTTCTTCCCCTTACCTCTTGTAAAAGACGTCATGTTTGTGCAATTTCACCACCGGTATCGCTTACACCTTTGCATTCAAAACCCTCCCATATCTGAGAAAGGAATGGCACATGTATCATTTTTAGCACATATGTGTATTATATACCTAAGCTGTTAATGGTGTAATTTGATAACCCTACCTCAAATAATAAAGCAGTAATGACGGCATTTGCAAGACTTATTGGATGACCCTCATATAAATGTATATGGAATAATTTTATTTTTTTATTTACATTTCAACTCCTATGATCTCAAACAACTGATATCTCAAAGTGAATTTTCTGGGACCAGAAAATTAATTTAGAGATACATGTATCAGTTGTTTGGGTTGAACTTTGACTCTCAGATATCGAGAGTTGACTGTAATAGTTTTAAAATTCTGTGTGCCAGCTGTCTTTTTAATACTTCACACAAAAATATGTTTTTCTGTTTTTGGCTTGCCTGTGACTGTCAGAAGAAAGGTGGGTATAACTTTTCTGGCTGGAGCAGAGTTATCTTTTGTCAAGTCTTCTGGTTGAGCTCTGTTTTGTAAGTTTGCCATATCAGGCAAGACACTGCCTTACATGGAATTATTGTTATTTATTGAGTGCCATGGCTGTTACTGCTGAATTCACAGTCTTCACCTTTTATGAAAAGATAGGAGATTCTTGCCTATGTTTTAAGTAGATCACGGGCTACTGGTTGAAAAAACAGAATGTGTTACTCTGTGTTTTAGTGTTCTTGACAATGCATTTATAAAGCATTGTTAAAAACATTTTGAACACTGTATGAACTGCATTGCAGTTAACCTGTCTAAATACATTTGTGACCTTACCTGCTCAGACCAGCTTGTTCTTATGCTCAGTTGGCCCAGGCAACCACTGTGTATAGATACACATCTGTTTTTCTGCCATTTTTACAAGGGAAACAAATTTCAATTCCTGTTTGCGCCCCTTCAAAAATAGGCTCTACTTCTTAACAGAAAACAGAATTAGATACTAGAGAAGCAAATTTTCTCTTTTGAGAGCTGACCTTCACTGAGAAAGGAGGGAAAAAAAATTATTTTTTTTTTTTGGATGTGTTGCTTCCCCCTGATAGTCTACTCATTCATCTTAATCTTGTCAGAGCCCTGACAAGAATTAGCACATATATAAGCTGTCTAGGCTTGTGCAGGTTGCATTTGAGCTGTGAGCGGACAAAACCAACAAAGTGGCATGTTAGCCCAGCAAGGACTCAGATCAGCCTGGGCATCCGCCCAGTCTGATCAGAGTCTTTGCTGTAGACTTAAAGTAGCTAAGGATCTACGCCTCCTCCTTTCTGACAGCAAAGACCTTGATCAGATTGGGTGGATGCCAGGCTGATCTGAGTCGTTGCTGGGGGCACATGCCACTTTATTGGTTTTGTAGTGTCACAGCTCATTTTACTTTTCTTTAGGTGTATGGATACAAGACCATGTTTTGGCAACCATTTTTCTAGGGGAGACAAATTCAGCTGAGTAGTATTTGCTTTCCTAGTAGATGAATCCCTTTACCAATGGAGTCTGCTCATAAGAAAGTTATTTCCTTTAACCCTATTGCACTTAGAACAGCCAAAACTTTATGGAGTTTTGACTGTTCTGAGTGCAATAGGTTTCAATATTTTCTTTTAAGGTAGATGGATAGTGAATAAAAATATTGGTGGGGCATTCATTTCATTATACCAGCTGAATAACCCAAAGGGCTATAAAACATTTGGATAAGAAAAAAAAATGTTCACCATTTTGTTGTCCTAAAAAACAAACTTTTGTATTTATGCATACTTTTTTGTACACATTTCCCATTAAAATTCCTGTCTCTAGCACATGGATGCACTTTCATTTCTGCAAATCATATGATCATTAATATAGGGTATTTGAAACAAACTGGTAAGAAAAATTGCAATTATCTTGATAATAAGTATATTTTTACATTTTATAAAAAATGCAAGAAAATTGAATTTCATGAGAAACGTCATGAAAAATATATTCAATCAATGGAGCATGCTTATGCATATTATTTTAGTAAAACTTACATTGTATGATACAGAATAAAACAAAAAACAAACATTTCACCGTTTTGTTTCCTAGAAAAACAATGTTTAAGTTAAAAAATATCCCCAAAAAGACTGCCCAAATACTGCACCTGCTGCAAGCACAGCCGGTCCTTGCCCTGTTATTTATTTTCCTGTTGTTCCGGGTCTACCATAGAGTAATGCCTCAACAATGTGCAGATGGAATTGAAATTGTAAAGACCTTGATCATTTTGGTTCCTAAGGAACAGTCTGATCTCGGTTTCCACTGTTTGTACAGACGTATCTGCCCGAAAACTTAGGATCTTTATGGTAGACATTGTAAGTGTGTATATATTCCATAGTTGATTGATTTCACCATGAACAATAACTCTGTTTTGTGTTTTAACAAGTCAATACAGAGTTATTGTGTATCTAAATACCTTAAGGGAAGTCTCTTGTTAGAAGGGAGACAAATGCACCCTATTCAGAGTGATCTGCCTTGTAGATGTGTATCCTTACAACTTAAAAGACAGGTTTAGGTACTTGGCAGCTCATACTTTATAATGTACTAGTTGTTTTACCATTTGAATCATACCATTGCTATGCATTTATATATTTCTCCACAAAGTTATTTATTATGTATATAAAATGAGCTGCATCGAGCGAAATATGTCATATGATGTGCACACAATGAAGTCTGATGAGTCTTCACTGTCTGCATAAAAAAGCCTTCAATCCATTCAGTCTTTGACTATTCACAGAGCAGTTCAGACTATGGTCAGGCTGCTAAAGCACAGGTCGATGTGAGCCTTTGCTGGCCACATATGCTGGGAGACATGTTTTTGCCCAAATTTTAACTGTAAGTTCCATCAGGCATAAGAGGCGATTGTCTCATATGGGAACAGGAAAGATAGATAATCCTTGGTAGCCATGTTGCCTTGTTAGAGCCATCATTTTAGGTGCATATACCATATACGCGGTAATTTTTGCAGGTTCAAATTTTCGCAGTTAAGGGTCGAAAACATAAACAAAAAATTTTGCAATTTTTAATTTTCGCGGTTAGCAACATGCGGGAAAAGCAAAACTATTTGTTTTTCACTTGAGTCAGTTCGTTCATTAACCTGCGGCAGGACCTCCGCAGGTTAATGAAAGAAGTGGCTCAATTAAAAAATTCCAGCAACTACCAATGGTACTAGAAACAAAATATATGAACTCTGTGCCTACAGAAGACACTTTGTAAGAAACTGGAAATTATTCGCGATTTTAATATTCGTGGTTTCTAAGTGACCGTGAAATACCGTGAAAAATGGAACACCGCGAAAATTACCTTGTATACGGTATTGTACATGGGCTCTAACCAGACCTCACAGATAATAGCCTTATCAAGTTTCTGTTGTTTACGTAACGTGATAAGAGCCTATATTGTGTTGCTTTATTCTCCACTTCATGAATACTCTATGCTAGAAAGCAAGACATAGTTTTGCAGAAATCTTGTTCAATTGTGTTGTGACTATATGGACGTAGGGAAGATATAGCATTCCACATGATGCCATTTAATGTTGCTGTATCTATGTTGATATTTTGCTTTTGTAAAGTTGGATTATGTAGTCTTTTGGTTTTCAATATATTAATGCAAACACTACCTTTATGCTTTGTTGATCAAGTTTTTAAGATAAGTATATGTTTATGGGATGCCTAGATATGGTACTTAGAAATCCTATGTATTTTTATTGTTATTGCTATTATATAGCAAAATGTTAAGTGCAAATTTATGTGATTTTTGCATTTAGTAGATCAGCTAAGTGCATATATTTAATTGTATATAGGTACAAATTCTGTTACTACAGTAGAACTTCAATGACTCGAACCCTGATGGCTTGTTAACCCTGCCTGACTAGAACTCTTTATTGGGCTCCTAGAGATCACTTTATAAGAAACTAACTCTGGATAGCTAGAACTACGACTGTCTAGAACTAGCTGTCATGGTACCAAGCCTGTTGGAGCCAATGAAGTTCTGCTGTATATTTAAGGTGAATGGATACACTTTTGGGGAAGCAACTCTGCCATTTTTGTTTTTGCCTCCCTTCTCATTAAGGGCCATCTATCTTGGGAAAGGATTTCCCTCTTCTGGGAGCAAATTCTTTCATTACAGTTGTTTCTAAGCATAGACTCCATTTCAGAAGGCCTTTGTTGTCCAAGGACAAATTCTTTCATTACAGTTGTTTCTAAGCATAGACTCCATTTCAGAAGGCCTTTGTTGTCCAAGGATGCAAACTGGAATATACAAAATTTGTTTGCCTTTCTTAAAATGGCATAAAAGCATCCAGCTGTATTCATACACCTGAAATAATATAATTGAGCCATGACACGAGAAAACCAGCAGTGCAGACTCAGATCAGCCTGGGAATCTGCCCAGTCTGATCAGACTCTCCGTTAAGTGCTTAAAGGGTAGTTAAAGGTCTAAGCTACCTCCATGTGGACACTGAAGACTCTGATCAGACTGGGCGGATGCCCAGGCTGATCTGAGTCTGTGCTGGGCGCACCACCACTGTGTTGGTTTTCTCGTGTTGCGGCTTATATCAATTTGAACAAATGAATGCATTGACTTAGAAGTCATTTCATAGCTTTGCATAATTCATATGTGCAATATTTAATGGACTGTAAACAGTTAATTTTGGGGCAGTCATCTTTTTATAGGGGTACAGTATACTCTAAGAACATTAAAACTTGAAACCATGTCTTGTACTAGCACTCTGGTCATTTTCATTAAAAGTGAAAATACAAATAATTTCTGGTCCAATATACACAGTTGAATAATAGGGTATGTAGAAGTTAAAGATTACATAAGTTTTGAGTACTGCTATTTAAAAGTTGAATTAGATGACTGCCAAAAATTTACAGTTTACAGTATGGGATTTACATGTAGCTGTTAAAACTGGACTGGACATAAGAGATTATTTTCTGATTACTTGTACATTTATTTGAATGAAAGGTTATAAGAAAAGGACATGTCTTCTTGCTTGTTTTTGAATATTCCATGTATAGAACCTGTAAAAAAGTCCTGGACCCAGTTGTTCAAAACTAATGACAACATTAGTTAACATTTTGTTAAAATTTCAAACGTTCGTATATCAAATATGCCAATATTTTTGTTGGAAAAATGTGAGAAGCTTTTGCATTGCAAAAGCTTCTCACATTTTATCAACAAAATATTTTAGAGTATTTTCTTATAAAGCTGTAAAATGCTTAACGAGTTGACCTCTTAACAAGCTCGTTAGGCTTTCGATGCTTTGAACAACTGGGCCCAGATGTGTTATTTCAAGTTGTATAGTCAAAAAAAGAAAAAGAAAAGAAATGCCGCATTTTAGTTACTTCAAAATTTTTTGGATACTCACCTTACTATAAAATTCAGATGAGGTCAAACATTGCCTTACCAACACTTATGCAACATTGTGACATTGCATCAACGTTGATAAGTCATTATTTGAATGCTGTCAACTTGCTGGGAATATATAAATTAAGCTGAGGTGTTTCTTTTTTTAATAGTATATACTATGCATGCCTAGACCGATCTGGTCATATAATCACTAGGTTGCCATGGCCAGTGAGAAACATCTGAAAAATTGAATTTTCCTGGTGAGGGAAAAGTCAAAACTTTGGGATTGGTCAGGAAAATTCAGAAAGGACTTGAAAAATCAAGAGAAAATCTGGGAATATGAAATTAATGGCCACAACAGTCTTCATAAAATATACTTAAGGACAAAAGTTTTGCATGGATGTTAAATTAACATCCATGCAGAACTTTTGTCCTTAAGTATATATTTACAGTCGAACTTCGGTGGTTCGAAGTGCCAGGGGCTCCCGATTTTACTTCGAACTATCCGAATTTCGAAGTTACCGAGTCGGCTATTTCCGTAAATAACGGAAAAGTTCGAACTCTACCATGACCAAACGCCCCTGTATTGTGGTAAATTCCTCATCTGTTAGGCGTGACGGAAGATACATATAGATAATATTTGACTGTCATCTTCCTTTATGCCTTCAGAAATCGGACTGTTAATGACAAAAAAGAAACAAAATAATCTGTTTAGCTGGACTTTTAATGACCGATAATTGGGACGGTTTGATAAAAAGAAGTGGGCTTTGCTGTCACAAACAAACAATGAACAAATTGAAGTGGCACGTAGATCTTTGTTCATATTTAATTCAATTTACATTAATCGTTACCTTTAAGTCAGGGCGCTGTATCTTTGATCAGCCCCAGTTCAAACACAGATAAAAAACGACGTCTTCTACTAAAATTCAGTTTTCATGGCATGCCTAAAACATCTTTAATTAAGTCACAAAAGAAGAGCATTTACCTGTATGATATGTCGTAATACCTCGTTAACACAAGATTAACTGCTATTGAAACATGATTAGCGTCGTCACGCGTCATCGGCTCTGTGCATGATCTTTCAGAATGGCTAACGGTAGCTTGCGGCGATAAATATTTTGTGACTTCAAATTTCAAGAGGTATTTCTAATGGAAATTGCAGTTCGGGACCAAATTTTTCTTTCGAAAAATCGAATTTTTCGAACTATCAACGTTCGAAGTTACCGAGGCAAATTTGTATAGAATGCATAGCAGAAAATTCGGGACCTTCGGAAGTATTCGAAGTTTCCGATGGATTCGAAGAACTGACGTTCGAACTACCGAAGTTTGACTGTATATTACTCAAAAGGAAAGGGTATACTTTAAGGAAAGATAATTCACGTTGCATGGATGTTAAATTAACATCCATGCAAAACTTTTGTCCTTAAGTATACATTTATATTACTCAAAAGGAAAAGGTATACTTTCAGGAAAGATAATCCATGCCTAGAAGTATTATCTGAAAGTGTACCCAATCTTAACCTTAAACGTTAGAGGCCAGAGGTCATATTTATAAAAGAAATTAAATGGTTGCTATGCTGTTGCTAAGGCTTAATTTCTATAAAGGAGATTTCCTACAACTATTAAATTTGCTCTGGAGGAACAGTCTTTTTCAGACTGTTCCTCCAGAGCAAATTTCATAGTTGTAGGGAATCTTTTTCAGACTGTTCCTCCAGAGCAAATTTCATAGTTGTAGGGAATCTTTTTCAGACTGTTCCTCCAGAGCAAATTTCATAGTTATAGGGAATCTCCTTCATAGAAATTCAGCCTTAGCAACAGCATAGCAACCACTTAAGTACTTTGATAAATACAGCCCCAGAGTGCAGCAGTACTAAGCACCATGAGGCTGTGCATTTGCATCCATCACATACAGGTACATCTGACCCAATATAATGAAAAATATATTTTGGATCGTGAAGCAAAAAAAAAGTATATGAGCCGCCACACAAGAAAACCAACAATGTGGGTGTGCGCCCAGCGCAGACTCGGATCAACCTGGGCATCCGCGAAGTTTGACCAGACTCTTCGTTAAGAGCTCAAATTGTAGCTAAGGGTCTAAGCTACCTCCATGCGGACAGCGAAGACTCTGATCAGACTGGGCGGATGCGAACAACCACTTTGTTGGTTTTCTCGTGTCACGGCTCATACCTGCATTGTTAAAATGCAAGTCTTAGAGTAGTCGACAAGTGGAGTTTTCCCTTAAAACTACATAATTACCCTAAATATTTGGATACATCACAATTACTGTAACTTTCAAATTCATAGTTAATATCACTCGACTGAAGTCTTAAAAATGTTAGCAGAATTGCAAACAATGTAGACACTGATCAAACATTTTTACAGTCTGAGTAGGATCTGCAGTGGCTGCTCAATCCCTTGCGTCCCATTACTGAGAATTATGGTATAAAATGGTAATTTGATAGTACCAACATGATCTTTTATGATGGTTGATTATTTTTTATTTACCAGTAATTATTTACCCTTATAAGGATGTAGAGTTTAATTAGGAAAAATATACACAGAGCTCCAAGTAAGCTCAAATTTTGAGGATTAAAATTTTTCACAACTAAAAGATATGTTTAGGTGAATTGGTGTACTGTCAGGGGAAGCGACCCTTGTCATTTACATTTTCGCCTTCCTTCACAGTGGGGGTCAGCTCTTGAAGCATTTGTTTTCCTAGCCAGGAGCAGATTCTTCGGGCCTTGCTGATTATAAAGAGAAGCACTCAAGCCCTGCCTGGTCTTACTATACATTTGCAGTCTGGATTGCGTACCAGTATATGCATATATACAGTAGAACTTCATTGGCTTGAACAGGCTTGGGACCATGAAAATTAGTTCCAGCCAAGGGTAGTTCTAGCCATCCAGGGTTAGTTTCCATATAAAGTGACACTACGAACCAAGAAAAGAGTTCTAGCCAGACAGGGTGAATGAGCCATCAGGGTTTGAGCCATTGAAGTTCTACTGTAGTTGAAGACAGATTTTACAAGGCATAGCCTATATGCCATAAAAGTCTAAAGACTGAGACACTTGAAATAATTACCATAATTGTCATAACAAATGGGACAGTTTGGGTTTACAAGTCAGCAATGCAACCAAAAGATGCAAGTGGACTGGAAAACAGTATAGACCCTGATCAGACTGCTCCTTAGGAGCAGTCTGATCTTGGTCTGAACTGTTTGCTTTGACCTATTGGTCCCAATATTTTGGATATATAGAATGTTTATGGTATTCTGATGCACAGGAATCAAAGAGTCACCAAATGATAAATATATGCCATGGATGTTACCAGAGGCTTCTTGGCTGTTCTTGGAGTCATCTTGTTGCTCTTTTCCGAAGGTATGTATATAGTTATTTCTTTCAACTAAATGTTTTCTATTTCCAATATATATGCTAGAAAGAAAAATCTTTACTGTATTACTGTTATGTGCCTAAATTTTGGGATGCCTGACTATAATTGACAAATTTATTATTAGCTCACCTGAGCCATAGGCTCAGGGTGAGCTATTGTGATCACCAAGTGTCCGTTGTCCATCGTCAACAATTTGCTATAAATGACATCTTCTCTGAAACCGCTAGGCATAGGGCTTTGATATTTGGTATGAAGCATTGTCTAGTGGACCTCTACCAAGTTTGTTCAAATGGTGGCCCCAGGATCCAAAATGGCCCTGGAGCAGGGGGTGTTGGGTTCGAAACTAAAAAAGTACT
Source organism: Ctena decussata (assembly GCA_963989385.1). Taxonomy (NCBI): domain Eukaryota; kingdom Metazoa; phylum Mollusca; class Bivalvia; order Lucinida; family Lucinidae; genus Ctena; species Ctena decussata. Next base: position 46,492,036 of record OZ022510.1, read on the forward strand.
TAAAAATCATCTTCTCCAGAACGGCTTGGCTCAGATGCTTGAAATTTGGTATGTATCATTGTCTAGTGGTCCTCTACCAAGTTTGTTCAAATGGTGGCCCTAGGGTCCGAAATGGCCCTGGGGTAGGGGGTCTTGGGTTCGAAACTAAAAAATTCTTAAAAATCTTCTTCAGAACCACTTGGCTCAGATGCTTGAAATTTGGTATGTAACATTGCCTAGTGGTCCTCTACCAAATTTGTTCCAATGGTGGCCCTAGGGTCTAAAATAGCCCTGGGGCAGGGAGTCCCAGGTTTGAACAGTAGAAATACATAGAAAAATATTCAAAAATCTTTTTCTTCAGAACCACTTGGCTCAGATGCTTGAAATTTGGTATGATGCATTGTCTAGTAGTCCTTTAACAAGTTTGTTCAAATGGCGGCCCCAGGGTCCAAAATGGCCCCGGGGCAGGGAGTCCTAGGTCTGAACCATAGAAATACATAGAAAAATATTCAAAAATCTTTTACTTCAGAACCACTTGGCTCAGATGCTTGAAATTTGGTATGTAGCTTTGCCTAGTAGTCTTTTACCAAGTTTGTTTAAATGATGACCTTAGGGTCCAAAATGGCCCCGCCCCAGGGTGTCCTGGGTTTGAACTATAGAACTACCTAAAAAATATTAAAAAATCTTCTTCAGAATCACTTGGCTCAGATGCTTGAAATTTGGTATGATGCATTGCCTGGTGGACCCCTACAAAGTTTATGTAAATGGTGGCCCTGAGATCCAAAATGGCCCCTTGGGCGGGGAGTCTTTGGTTCGAAATTAAAATGTACTTAAAAATCTTCTTCTCTAGAACCCCTTAGTGCAGATGCTTGAAATTTGGAATGATGCATTGCCTAGTGGTCCTAGTTACTGACCCCTGGCCCCACTCATGAGCCTGACCATACAACTTAGCAATGATATAGAGATATCATGAAACAAATATGGAAGAAATCTTCAATGCTGTTACAGAGATATGAGCAATCAGAAAGGTTTAATGCAAAACTTTGGCATAATGAAAATGCCTAAGTCCCTAATTATTGAACCCTGGGGCCTGACCCAAGGGCTTAGCTAGTTTACATCAGAGGTAATGCTATAGAGGTAACATGAACCAAATATGAAGAGAATCTGATGTGTGGTTACAGAGATATGAGCAATAAAACAACATTTGATGCAAAACTTTGATGTAAAGTTGACGGATGGACGAACAAACAAAATGACAAAAACTAGATACTCATGACACACTTCGTATGTTGGGGGTATAATTATGTAAAGCAGTCTTGTGTAATTTTTCTACAAGATGGGTTTCCCCTTCCAAAACAGTCTCAAAAATCTATATCCATATTATAAGATTGATAAAGGTTTTTGGGGTTTATCTGGAATGGAAAATTCCTACCTTATAACCTAATAAGTATGGTAATAGGATTAACATTGTCATTTGGCGATATACAGCCAGTTCTATATGCCACCTTGTTTTTTCAGGTTCGGCATTGTACTGTTATTACTGCAATGACTTTGAAACAGGACTATTAAATTGTTCCGACCCCTTCAATTATGAGGAGCCCTGGGTTAAAATACAGTTATGTCCTCGTGGTGCTAAACGCTGCTACAAATATATAATCACACATTTGGGTAAGTGCTTTAATTTACCCTGGAAGACGGTAGTTTCTCTATTTCTTGGGTACCAAACTGTTTGAATAGTAATTCTAATGCACTTATAAATATAACGCGACGTCTGATTGGATAATGTCAAAAATTTGCGACAGTATATTCTACGATATACTTTTGCAAATCAGACGTCATTATAAAACGTCGCTTCTCATTGGCTGACGTTTGGTTTTACGCTGCTGAAAGCGCTTGCCATGGGTGCAAAGAAGTAAACTTTGAAAGAGGAAAATGTGAAAAAGTGCATTAGAATGGGGATAACTGTATTGAAAATTGTCATTTGGGGAGGTAAATCGTTGGTTTTATGGTCGCAAAAGAGTCTCCGTAAAACTTCCGACCATAAATTTCCGACCATAAAACCGACGATTTACCTCCCCAAATGACAATTTTGAGTATAGTTATCCCCTAATTGACGTGCTTCCCTTATACCATCCTCTATTTGCAACCTGTCTAGCCAGTGAACATTTTGTACATGTATAAGACAACTGAAAGCAAGCTAAAGAAAAAATTCTTATCAGAAGTATGTGCCTTGAAAATTTATTTAATGTGAAGTCTTACAAGGCAAGTAACTGTCACTTTCTTTTTTACCTCTCTTCTCAATGGGGGGGGGGGGGGGAACAACTTTTAACAGCTAGACAGAAGTTATTCCTTTAGGTTTATTTGGAAGGGATTTTTTGCCACAGGGAAGCAAAGAAAGTCACATCTTGGTAAAAATGTGGGGAAAACATGGATGTGTGTCCATACAACTAACCTGAAATACCTAGGCAAACAGTGCAGAACAAGACCCATGCCTCAATGAGATCTTTCAGCAGCTGTCTGCATGATCAAGGTCCTTAGTGTCTTTATACAAAGATCTGAAAAGATCTGATGGAAGCAGCTGATTTGCCATGTTTACGGTATAAACAGTAATTTCTGCTCATTAGTAAGCTGATATACTGTTGACAGATAATAAGGAAACAATGATCAGACAAAATGCACAAGAATTGTTAGCCAAGCCTTGTTGCATAAGTTTTCAATTCATATCATTCCGGCTTTACTTAAAACGGGGAGTGAAATGGGCTTGAAAGGTAATCTACATTCCACTGGCAAAACCTTGCTCCTGAAGCCTAGGATGGCTCTCTAATTGGAAAGAATCTGCTCCCTCATAGGGAGCAAATTCATTCCTTTAAGAGTGCCATCTCAGATCTGTGTAGTGATCCCTAGCAGTCCAATCCATTCCACCCAACTTCAATACATTCCACATTTTAAATTTAGATATGCCATCATTCAGACATGCCATAAGTACTCCAATATTGGAGAAGACATAGCTGAATAAACAGTGTAGTAAACTCAAGACGTTAGTCTGCTCCTAAGGGAGAAGTCTGATCAGAGTCTGCACCAATAATCAATCAATCATTCCTCCAGTAAAACCAAATACATCATCAGACCTTCGTCCAAAATTTAAGGTATTAAGTGCAGTCACACTCAATAAAACTAGACAAATTATTCTGATCAGGGCCTCTTATTTTTTTGTAGTGTTCCTATCTATATGTTCCAGAAAAATAAAGTACTCCTTGAGAATTTATATAATTTCTTCTTTACCCTGTTTACCATAAACATTGGAAAGGTTTAATGACCAGTTCCATTACACACGGTTGTACAATGTCACGAAATCCATAAAATTTATTTTATCAGGAAGATTTTTCATTAACTGTTATCAAACAGTGCAGATCCTGATCAGACTGCTCCTCAGGAGCAGTCTGATCTGGGTCTACACTGTTTGCTCAGGTATAATGTATTTTTTCAGGCCACACATTTAACGCAAGGTCATGTTATTCCGGAACAGTTACAGGATGCTCTCGGCGTGGCAATACAACAGTCGGGGAGGTGCTGGAGTGTTTCTGTGCAGGAGATTTTTGCAACCATTCTGTCAGAATTCATCAAGATGACATTGTCTCCATTCTTACAAAACTACTGTTTATAGTTCATATGTTACTTATGTGAAAATAATAACAGCCTTTGACAGGAAAGTTTTTGAATGAAATGCTAACTTTTCTGTCAGTCACCGATTTTGACTGTTGCCGTGCTATCACTATATCTCCCAGCCCCATGCCCTCTAAACCTGAAAAAATTTACAAAGTTCTTAGCCTTTCTTAAGCTATCTGAACACACGTGTATTGGTTTTAGCATTACCTTTATTGTTTGTCACTGTTAAATACAAGCCTTTAGATTGCCCAAAACAAGCTTAGACCATGATTTATAAATTTAATTTTCAACTCTGAAAAAGACGGCAGTCATAGCATGGCAACAGGTGCCTGTGCCTGTCACTGAATGAAATATGGAAATTTGGAAATCTCATATTTATAAAAAAAAAAAAAAATTGAAATATTGCACAAACGTCAACTGTCAGGAAGTTTTATTACTGTATATGGGAATTCATGGGAATAAAAATAATGTTCTTGATTTCAAACAATTTGGTCTCCATAATTGTGGATTTTTATCACCAGTTCAATACATTTACTGATATATTAGTGGGACTTTATGTCTTTACTCACTTGCTGAGTGTGAATATTGTGAACATTAATTTGAAACAATATTTAAACAAAACTTGCCTCCATTAACTATTAACTATGTATTTAAGTGTCGTTATTTGTTGTTGCAGGAACCCTTATACAGTAAATATTTCTTTTGTGGCCACCCAACATGTAAAATTGTTTCTTCAGAAAAATTCCAAAGTTGTGGCAATCGTTGTATGAATAAAAAGTCAAACTCACTTTTTTTGCATCTTTTCTTTTATTACAAAATATCTCATAGCTCAATACATATGTTAACAGGCCCATGAATTTAACAGCTCATCACTTACCGTATATAAGATAATTTTCGCTATGTTCCATTTTTCGCGGTATTTTGCGGTCAGTTAGAAACCGCAAATATTACAATCGCGAAATAATTTCCTGTTTCTTACAAAGTATATTCTGTAGACACAGTGATCATATATCTTGCTTCTGTTTGCTTAGGTAATTGCTGGTACTTTTCACTCGAACCAGTTCTTTCATTAACCTGCGGCAGCCCTGCCACAGGTTAATGAAAGAACTTGTTCGGGTAAAAAAGAAGTAGTTTTGCTTTTCGTGCATGTTGCTAGCCGCATAAATTAAAAATTGCGGAAATTAATGTTTATGTTTTTGACCCTTAACCGCGAAAATTTGAACCCGCGAAAATTACCGAGTATAAGGTATTTGCAAAAGAACAGCTGAAGTAGTCGAGCACAGCCTTCATGCTATATATTTGTCCGAAGCCATAAGGGAAAGGAAGCAAACAGTAAAACCCAAGGTAGGAAATTTTGCAGGTTATTCAACCCCCATCAATTCACTGCTGCTTAATTTTGCAGGCCTGAAACATTACACATTATTTTGGCAGCATATAATAATGTTTTGATACAAATAAAGAAAACAACAATATAGTAGCCAGTGCACCTAAAAGTATGCCACTCAAGTGTCAGATGTTCACTCAAATTTTAATGCATGTCCACTATTACTTTGTGACAATTTCTACAGACATCTAGCCCCAAGGTAATAAAACTTTTCTCATGCTCAACTCAGCTGAGCATGAAATTTTACCTGCTAATATATAGCAAATTACTGATTAGTACAGTGGTTTGTTTGCTCAGTTTAGCTGAGGATGAAATTTTCTCTGCTTATAAATATGAAAATGCCAACAGTAGAAATTTTCTCTGCTTATGAATATGATAATGCCAACATTAGTTGGCATTTTCATATTTATCTGCAGAGAAAATTTCATGCTCAGCTGAGTTGAGCACGAAAAAAGTTTTCTAACCTTGGGGCCAGATCTGTGTATTTTGGTATCAGCACTCAAAGGTCAGCACTCAAAGGTGCTGATACCCAAATGCACAAAGGTCAGCACACAAAGGCCACCATGTGGCTAACAATAGTCTGCTGATAGTACACTGTTCTAGGTAGAAAAATTGAAACAGCTCATCATTTTAGAGCAGATGAAAATCTTATTGAGCGACCCTGCACAGTAAAGTGTAATAAACAAAGCCACAACTATTGCACGCCATAATCTGTATCTTACTAATTTCTATACAAGGCTCATCCATACAAGAGTCATCAATCATCAAAGGTGTATGGATACACCTTCTGGGGAACCTGCTTTGCAGTTATTTTTAGTCTCCCTCCTCAATAAAGGTCAGCTTTTAAAGAGTAAGGTCCCCTGGGAGCAAATTCTTTTATAAGTTGACTCCATTTTCCAGGGAAGCAAACATGAAGTCACAAAAGTTGTTTCCTTGCAGAAAAACATGAGTTGTTCCCATTTGCCTTAACAAAAGCAGTGGCTGAATTGCAAAACATGCAAACACAAATCAACTTGATCAAGGTTTACACTTTTACCCAGCCATTTTTGCCCAAATACTAATATGAGCCAGGACATGACAAAACCAACCAAGCGGCATGTGCACCCAGCCAAGATGCAAATCAGCCTGGGCATCTGCCCAGTCTGATCAGAGTCTCTGCTGGCCACACTGAACTGGCTTAGACCCTTAGCTACTCTTTAAGCATACAGCATACAGGCTACCCAGGCTGATCTAAGACTTTGCTGGGTGCACTGGCCACTTTGTTGGTTTGGATGTATTGTGGCTCATGTTTCTATGGCATTAACATCTGTAAGTGGCAGAACTGGGCCCAGTTGTTCAAAGCATCGTTAGCCTAACGAGCTCGTTAAGAGGTCAGCTCGTTAAGTGTTTTACTACTTCATAACCAAATCCACTGATATTTTTTGTTGAAAAAATGTGAAAAGCTTTTGCACTGCAAAAGCTTCTCATATTTTTTCAACAAAAAATATTGGCGTATTTGAGATATTAATGTTTGAAATTTTAACGAAAAGTTAACTAACAATGTCGTTAGTTTTGAACAACTGGGCCCTGATTGCTAAAAAAAAATAGCCAGAAAAAAGAATCCAAAATTAACTGCAGTGGCTTTTGAAAGCCAAAAAAACTGCTATAAAAAGTCATTATTAAAAGCAAAAGAAATACTGCCTTTGGCAACAAGAACAAAAGAGCAGGGGCTCATGTATACTCCTGCCACTGCCACCAGCTACACGAGTGTCAGAAAGTTTAACGCTAAACCTTGAGGCAAAAGTTGCATCCATCTGCCTGTCCATTAGTCAACTGACTAATGAATCTGTGTATGAACAAACAGATGGAATGACAAAAACTATACTTATAAGTTATCACCTGACATACTTTCTATGGCAGTGGTGTAACTAGCAAACTACTCAACAATAATAACAGCAATACGGTTAAGGAAAAAATATACAAACACATGCAAAAACAAAAATATAACGGCATTCAAATCACTCCAGAGCTACAGATTTTTCTGATATTTTTTACTGCTCCAGATAGGAGGAGTATTTGAGGATAATTCTGACATATTTTTCCTCATTTCTCAATGGAAACGTATACTGTGACCCCTCATCAGAACCATCTCTGTGAGATGGTTCAAATGAGGAGCACAATGTATGTTTTCATTGTCAGAGAAATACATAAAATTATCCCCAAATTATCCCTGTTACTCCTTATCTGAAGCACATATTGTGGCCCTTCTTCATTAGAACTAGTTTATTCTAATAAAGGACCACAAAACCTTTTGAGGTGCATTGATAGAGATCTATACTAAGGTGAAAGGGTACCTTTTAGGGGCAGCAACTCTACCAATATTTTACCTGCCTTCTCAGAGAGTGTAATCTCTCAAAGGAAAGAATTTGCTCCCAGGGAAGCGAATTCTTGCCTTTAAAAGCAGACCTGATTTTAGAGTGCTTCATAATCCAGGGAAGCAAACAGGAAGCCACAAATTATTTCCCTTTGTAAAAATTGCAGAAAAGCAAGGAGATGTACCCTTTCATCCTTGAATAGAATGAACAGAAGTTATCTTAGAATTATTATTAAACACTCCCTTTATCTGAGGCTCTGACTGACTACCCAGCTACAACAATCTTACTGTAAGTCTACAGTGGTCCATATAAGAAGGAGTAACAGAGATAATTTAGGGATAATTATCCATATTTCTCCATAAAAACGTATTTTGTGACCCATCATTAGAACTGTCTTGTCATGACAGCTCTAGTGATGGGTCACAACAAATGTTTTTATTGAGAAATAAGAAAAATTAACTTTGAATTGTCCTCAATACCCACTCATATCTGAAGCTCTTCTGAATCATACTAAAACACAGTGAACAAATAACATTTTGATTCACACATTTAGGTATCAACTCTCAAATGTCTTGTTTGAATATATACTTCATTTGTCTGTATGTTCAATATAAGCACATAATGATTATCACAAACACTCATGAAACAGCAAGCATCTAGGGGTAATCAATTCAAGAGTGAAATATCACAATGTATCATTACATTCAATACCTTTATACACCAAATAAACAGAATCTTGACATAAAATGCTATGGGGAGTTCCAACGTTTATAACAAAATGATTTTATCCAGATACATCAATTTGCGGATGCCCATGGGCATGCATTTTTAACTGGGCATTTTCTAACTGGGTATGCATTTTGTTGTTTGCATACTCCCTGTATAAACCTATAGGAATCCACATGCATAAAATGGGAGCTCTAAGTAGACTGGTTTGAGTCTAAGCTGAAACATTAAGCCACATTTTTGTGTAACTCAAATCAATAGGTACTTTTCTTGTGTCATGGCTCAATTGTCTGCATTCTACATCAATATAGAGACAACCAAGAGGACTGAAATGCATGCAGGAATGATCACTCTTACTACTGCTTTACTCTGTTATCCATCCATCCATCTATTCTTGACATACAAATATCATATACCTTATTTAACCTCAAATATTTGGATGCCCACCTTTTTGCTTTTCCGATGAAGCTTTTGGCAAACAGTGCAGACCCTAATAGGGCAATTTAACCCTTAATGCGCCAAAAGGCAGACGACAAAATTTACGTCTGCAGAATTTCAAAAAATGTTTTGTCCAAGCGATATCATACTGAGAATTCGAACTCTAGAGGGCAAACAGTGTAGATTCAGATGAGGTGGCTCATTATGAGCCACCTCATCTGGATCTACGCTATTTGCAACTTTAACAATTTAAATTTTGGCGCTTTCAGGGTTAATCTGTGTCTGCACCCTTTGCTTTAACATGTCCAAGTATTTAAGGTCACTTTGGTGGTTAGTTGTTATAAAAGGTTATAATGTGAAAAATTCTAAATATTGGGGACACCAAAAATAATTACCATAATTCTCCCAAAATGGAACAATTTGTTTAAACATTGCAGCAATCCATCAAAAGATGCAGATGTAATGGCAAGCAGTGTAGAACCTGATCAGACAGCTCCTTTGTTCTGGGTCTGCTTTGTTTGGTCAAACCTATGTCCCAATACTTAGAATGTTCACGGTAGTTACAAAATAATATAAATAGCACTTTTTCACATTTCTTACTCCAATTCTCTCTGTTGTAGCTTGCAGCCTGTATCTCTGCTAGCACAAGCTCTTTTATCTATTTATTCAGTGCAACAGATAAAAGGTGGGGTATTTTCACAAGACCAGCCTACCCCAAAGTCTCTCAAACAATGCATTAACCTGACTTCAGACGGTTGATCGTCAGTTTTTCTTGAAGCACAATATGCCAAAATCTTAGCATGTTGCCATACTGTGACTATTTTCTTTTTCTGAATCTCTCAATTTCAAAATTTTCCCAAATCTCAAAAAATTTTGATCTTAATACTTTTGGAATTTCATTAAAACTTTAGACAAATTTCATCAATTTTCTAATTTTCTAGCCTTTCTATTAAAGCTTTAAAGAATCCTTTTAAGCATGATGTCATGTTCCTGACATCTCTGACATGGCTCTTCCGTATCCAGAGCGAGCCATGCTGGTTTGAGATTACTGGTACATAATCTCAAATCTTTCCAACAGTCATTTTTAGTTAAAAGACCATGTTTGTTCATAAAAGTTGAGTTCTGTTTGGAGGTCATTGCTATCTGTTCTGATCAAAACCAGCAGTCCCATCTGGGCCCTTGGGCTCCCTAAGAATCGTGACTGGGTTTTCTGACTGTTGTTGTTTCAAATCGTCAACCTGTTTCACAAGCCTGATGGGTCTGCAAATTAGAAAGGTAAAAAGATTAGTAAAGAATGGTGACTTCCAGATAAGGGTGGGGTTTGAGCACATTCTTGGAATAATCCCTTATTAGTCACTGAAAACATACACTGTGCTCGCCTTAGAACCCCCTGATGAGGCCTTTTCTAATGAGGGGACACAACATTCTGTTCTTAAGTATGAACAGAAATTATCTCATAATTATTCCCAAAACCTACTCGACTAAACCCGAGAAAGCAACAAAGCCACTAATGGACTTTAAGGTCAGTTGTGTCTGATAAAAAAATTACCAAATGTTAAGGTGTATGGGTATACAACCATGATGTTCTTCCACTTTTTACGAATGGAAACAACTTTTGCGACTTCCTATTTGCTTTCCTGGGCAATGATACTTGTCCAAGGTCTGCTCTTAAAAGAAAGAAAATACTCCTAGAGGAGCAGATTTTTCCTTTAAGAGTTGACCTCATTGAGAAGGAAGACAAAAACAGTAATCATGGCAGAGTTGCTGCTCTGGAAAGTGTGTTAATCCACAATAAATCCTCCAGTGGGTTAAACAGAGCCACAACGTAAGCTTAAAAAGAGAGTTTAAGGGTTGTTTTGGATGGGAAAACAAAATTACACAAGATTAATTTAGCTATTTGGCAATGGGGTCATTCTACTGGAGGCTAAATCCTGTCTCATAGCTGAATTATTACAGCAGTGGCCTACAATGATATTTTTCGATCCAGAAAAGAGAAAACTTCTATCAAGCCATATGTAATCTTTACATGTATAGACCAGCCTGTAAACATCTGTAATCCAAACAAAATGTTCAGTTTTCCCCTCAAAAATAGCTGAGCCTTGAAGATTTCAAATTGAACTATGCACGCCCTGACCAGTCTCAGCCTACTGTAAAACTTCTAAATGTTTGGATAGATAGGTTTCAGCAAATGGTGTTCACCAAGATGAGGCCCCGAGGTTATAGAACTTTTTTTCATGCTCACCTCAGCTGAGCATGAAATTTTATCTGCTTATAAATAGCAAATTACTGGTTAGTACAGTTCTTTGCATGCTCAGTTTAGCTGAGTATGACATTTTCTCTGCATATGAATATGAAAATGCCAACATTAGTTGGCATTTTCATATTTATCAGCAGAGAAAATTTCATGCTCAGCTGAGTTGAGCACGAAAAAAGTTTTATAATCTCGGGGCCAGACTGGTTCCAAAACAGCAGTCTGACAGGGTCTATACTGTTTGCTATTTCCTCTGTCATTTCTGGATGCATTACTGCACTGTAAAACCAAACTTTTCTGTTTTTAGGACAATTATGGTAACTAATTTAGGTGTCCCAATTTGTGAGAATTTTTAGGGCAGATGATTTTTTTCAGTATATCACCCATGTACCTGTTTTCAGCAGAGAAATTAGCAGTCAAATTATTGCTGTCTTCTGTTGCCATAGGCGCTCCCAGAATTCTTAGCCTTGCCTCTTTGTACTCTGCTTCTCGCTGTTGTAGAGTCTTCTGGGGTCCTTTATTACCTCTGAAATAAAGAGTTACCAAAATCAGCTCTATAAAACTTAACTGTACATTCCAAATTTATCAAATTTTGAGAGCTAATTATTTCCATGCCTTGCAAGTAAGAAAATTTCTTGAAAATAAATAGCCACAAAATTCTATAGCTTTAATGCTACAATGAGACCTACTGTCTACAATGACCACTGGCCAAATAATGATATCATAACTCACTGTACTTATGAATATGAATACTTTAATGTAATGTGATCAGAAGGATTCATATGATTACAAAAACACTCAGCTGCCAAAGCATACAATGTAGACCAATATCAGACAGCTACAAGAGAAGTAGTCTGATCAGGGTCTTCACTGTTTGACATTCACCAACAGTTTTTAAGAAGAATGGATACACCTTCAGGAAGCAACTCTGTTACATATTTTTATATTTTTGCCTCCCTTTATATCTATAAAAGGGGTTAACTCTTAAAGGAAAGCACTTGCTCTCAGAAGAGCAAGTGCTTTCTTTTAAGATTAGACCCTTTTGATTAAGACAGGTTTCCTCACCCAGGGAAGCAAACAGGAAGTCACAAAAGTTGTTTCCCATAGAAGAAATGGCAGAAAAACAAGGCAGTGCCACTGTACACTTTAACTTGGACAGAATATAGAATTATCATGGCAGATATCAACACAGAAAATCTTACTTGTTTTTGGAATCACCCAGACCTTGGTCAGTTTGTCGTTTAAGTATCTTGACTTGTGGTGTATACTGTGTTCGGTTCCCTTCTTCTAGGAGTAAACTTGGTGAGGAGTTTCTGAAGGATAAATACACATCATGTATAATTCTTCAAACATGTTGTAAACTGTAAATTTCCACACAAATCCTACCTATTTTTCATGCATTTACACTGTGTCCTATGGATTCTGTATGAGCATTTTGTTATGGTCCAGAATTTGAATTAGCAAGCTTAACACTTGAGGCACAAACAAGACCTGTCTCCAGACTGGACAGCTCGCCTGAACCTGCGCTTGTCCATCTTCAAGTGCTAGTATTTGTCTCTTAGGGGTGGGGATTGTGCTGAGTAAAATTTCCAATCAATATCTACCATCATACCAAATATAGTTAAAATCCATCAAAGGATTTAGAAGCTATGAGATTTCAAAGACTTTGACATAAACTTTAACATAAAATTTCTCTAAGTCCGTGACCTTGACCTATACGTCATGTGCTGGGGTGGGCATGCAGTTGAATAAAATTTCTAACCAATATCTAGTATCAAAAAAAATATAAATCAAATTGATCAAAGGGTTTAGAAAGTATGATAGCTTAAAAAACGTTATTGTAAAACTTTAACATAAAATTGCTAAGTCTGTGACCTTGACCTATAGGTCATATCCAGGGGTGGGGATGCGACTGAATAAATTTCCAACTAATATGTGTCATTAAACAAATATAATTAAAAAAGATCAAATGGTTTAGAAACTATGACATCTGAAGAAAACAAACATAAAACTGCTCAGAAAAATTTTAACATAAAATAGCTAAGTCTGTAACATTGACCTATAGGTCATGTCCAGGGGTGGGGATACTGCAGAATAAAATTTTGGACCAGTATCTATCATCATACCAAATATAATTTAAATCAATTACAGCAGAACTTCAATGGCTTGAACCCTGGTGGCTTGTCAACCCTGCTTGACTAGAACCCGTTCCTGGGTCCCTAGAGGTCACTTTAAACAGAAATTAACCCTGGATGGCTAGAACTAACCTTGGCTGGAATCTGTTTTCATGGCCCCAAGCCTGTTCAAGCCATCGAATTTCTACTGTAAAAGGTTTACAAACTATGAGATCTTAAAAACTTTAACATAAAACTTTAACATAAAATTTCTAAGTCTGTGACCTTGACCTATGTGTCATGAGCAGGGGTGGGGATGGTGTTGCATAAAATTTTGTACCAATATCTATCATCATACCAAATATAAATCAAATTGATCGAAGGGTTTAGAAACGACGAGATCTTAAAAACTTTAACGTAAAACTTGAACATTTTGCTAACGCTGCCGCCGGGGACAGTACAATAGCTCTTCCTGAACTTCGTTCAGGCGAGCTAAAAATGAAAATAGTTGAATATGCAAACAGTGAAGCCCAAGATTAGGCTGCTTATAATGAGCCATCTCATCTGGATTTCCACTGTTTGCCCTCTGGTCTTTGAATTCTTAATAACATTTCAAACATTTACAAAACATTCTCTTTTAACTTTGCTGGCATAAATTTTGTCATCTGCTTATTTTTGGTGCTTTTAGGGCTAAACAAGAAATCTTGGAAATGCGGTGTCTCGCAGTGCCTGTCAAAGCATTGTCACAAAACAGAGCTAAACCAGCGAATCTGACACATAGTTAAGGCTGTTGCCCCTAACACTGGAAAAGTCATATCTATGTCCTTTTCTGCTAGTCACAACTGAAACCAAAAAAAGTTTAAACAGCATTCTAGGATTTGAAACGGATTTTGTTTGATTTGACCACATCCTTAAACAATTATGTGCATAATAATCTATGAAAGAATATGAGAGCCCTTAAAGCTTTAAAAAAGCAGACAATTAAACATATTTTTGCAAAATTAAAAAAAAAATTTGTTTCAGCCAAGCTATATCATACTGAGAATTCAAAGAATAGAGGGCAAGGAGAGTAGATCCAAAGAAGGTGGCTCATTATGTGGTAAAATGATACTGAAGGCTGCAATGGAACTCTGTACAGAATGTCAAGAAATTCACTGCAGGATTTGAACTCAAAAGCTCTTGTACAATAAGCCAAAACTTAGCCAACCATGCTACAAAGGCTCCCTAATATATAGGACAATAATGGTATTGTTCAATGTAATTACAAACTTTGTTCAGATTTCAACATTACAACTAAGATCTGTGCAGTACACCCAACTGAACTGGCTGCTGAAATCCCTCAAACCCTATAGACTCAGTGCAACAACTAGTTTCATCTACAACTTTGAGTGCTATTTTCAATGGGATTTATATTTTCTTTCAAATACCTATATAAACCAGGGCTCTAGATAAGAGGGAGTATTTGATGATAATTAAGGATAATTTTTCTTATTTCTCATTGTAACCATATGCTGTGACCCCTCATCTGAACCGTCTCGTCAAGACGGTTCAGATGAGGGATCACAACATATGTTTTTATGCAGAAATAACAAAAATTATCCCTTATTATCATCAAATGCTCCCTCTTATCTAGAGCTCTGATAAACCTACCTCTCTTCAGCTGGTGCATTTTCTGTTACTTTGATCCCTTCTAGTTGTTTGTTCAAAACCTGCACAAAATAGAAGACATAGTACAATTCATACATCAGCAGATAAAAAGTTGGAATTTCATGTGCATTTTACAATGTATTACAGTGACTACTGTCAGTCTGACATAATTTCCTCTTCATTATGTTTCATGACTCCGCAGTCCGCAATGGGTTTAAAACATATTTCTATATTAATTAGCAATAACAAAAAACACAACAAAAAGAAGTCTTTCAAAAAACAATCAAGCTACCTAGTATTGCCCAGTTCAGGGAGTATCTCTCAGCCAAGGAAAACTAGTTTTTTTCCTGGTGGCCCATACCGCCCTTCAGACAAACTGGTTTCATGCCATTTCAGATCATATGCTAGTCATTTGATAGTATGGTATATCTTTATCATTTTTTTACTTCTCATCCATACAGTGGAAAGAAAATAAATAACACACTAAATTTAAATTCATTTTCCAACCACTTTCATATGTTAAAAGAAAATACATAAACACAGACAGATACATCAATCCAGTTTTGGTCCCATTTTGGACCATTTGCGAGTCACATGACACTTTATTGCTGGAATCGTAATTTTATTGTTATTCTCCAGGATCACAAAGTTGTCAGACTGCTCTTCATGTCATGTCATAAAAAAATCATACGACCACATGTGTAATAACACTTTGGCACGTGCATGTAACGTCACTGACAACGTTCATGTCAACAATACCTTTTCTTATTAAAATAATGTTAATTTTGAAGGTGATAAACTCCCATTTTAAAGGGTCATTTGATAAATAGAATCTTACACTTGTGGTCATCTCATAAAATATGAAATGTACGAAACTTGCTGAAGGCTGGTTTCATAAATTTCATATGAAATGACTACTTGTGCAGGATCCTCTATGTATTAAGTTTCATTTAACAGCTTAGAAAGATAATTGTCATTCTAGAATTTCCGTACATTACTTGTTCATGGAAACTTCCTAAGTACATGTATAGGCAGGGACCTTGGGGATTCAATATTTGGAGTTGCGGACTATCATTTTTTGCTCAAGACTCCTTTTTTTCTCTGAAAACTTTACCACATTATAGAACTCCTATTTTTTCCAAACAGTGGCTCTGGGACTTTTGTTGAGTATGATATGAAAACACTGTGGTATGCACCCCCCCCCCCCACCACATTTTCATGACAAAGTTTTTCCGTTAAACTGATAATATCATGCATCTCTATTGGAAACAGTCCATGATAGTTCCAAATTTGTGATTATTTCTGTTTTACAGTTTAAATGTTGTAGTAAAAATTCTTAGGCTGATAAAAACAAAACAAAAAACAAAACAAAAAAAACAAAACAAGAAATGTTACAGTGTGTAACAAATGCCCCCGAAGGCCCCTTAAACTGACCTTTGCCCCTTTAACTGACCTTTGAGTCCTGGTTGTGACCATGACCTTGAGTGTGGAGCCTGAGTCTTGCACATGACATACATTCTCATTTGTTTTACTTTTCTGTGATGTTTAAATGCACTTTGGAAGTTTAAGAGGATTCATGGGGACTCAATTCAACCACTGACCAAACTGTGTTGTATCCTTGATATTGGGTACTGGAACCTACATGTCAACCTTACATAACTTATCATAATACTTTACTTTTCTTTAAGTTACCATTTTATCATGCTTTACCTTTCTGCGAAATCTGATTAAATTGGCCTCAGCAGTTTTGAGTCATTTCAGAGACATGATTTAACCTCTGAGCCCTGACTGTGACCCTGCCCTTGGGCAACCAAACCATAATTTGTTTGTGAATCATCTCATTATTTTTTACCTTTTCATGAAAATTAATGAAGTTTGATTCAGTAATTTTTAAGTAATTGAGGATAAATGAGTTGACCTTTGACCTCTGGCTTTGACCTTGACCTTGGATGTGGAAATGTATGTCTTGTGAATGGCAAATCTTCTCAGTAGGCTTTATCTTTCTGTAATGTTTGCTTTAGTACTTTTCTGAGTAATTGCAGAGACATGATTTGACCTCTGACCGTAGATTGTGACCTTGACCTTGGATTTGGTTGCATAAATATTGTGTATAACACACTTTCTCATTATGGTTTACCTTTCTGTGAAGTTTGATGAAAGTTTCAAGTTATAGCAGAGGCAAGATTTGACCTTTGACCCCTGATGTGACCTTGACCTTGACCGTGGTAACCTAAATCTTATGTGTGACACACCTTCTCATTATGCTTCATCTTTCTGTGAAGTTCCATTCAATTTGCTTCAGTAGTTTATGTTATCGCTGAAACACGATTTTGAGACACAATTTGACCTCTGACCCAACTGTGACCTTGACCTTGGGTGTAGGGACCTAAGACTTGTGCGCGATACACCTTCACATTGTGCTTTATCTATCTGTGAGGTTTGATCAAATTTGCTTCAGTAGTTTTAAAGTTATTGCTGAGACACGATTTTTAGACACAGTTTGACCTCTGACCCAATCGTGGCCTTGACCTTGGGCGTAGGGACCTAAGTCTTGTGCACACCTTCACATTGTGCTTTATCTATCAGTGAAGTTTCATCAAATTTGCTTCAGTAGCTTTAAAGTTATAGCTGAGACACGATTTGTAACGGACGGACGGAAAGACGGACAGACGGACTGACGGTGCGATTTTAATATGCCACCCGAAGTTCCTTCGGGGGCATAAAAAAAACGTGCATTTCAAGTTACATGAATTCTAGAATGGGGACGGTATGGGGACGGTAGGTCATAGAACTAAAACATTTTTATTTTGTTAAGTTTTTACATGGGGTTGATATGGAAACAATATAGCCGAACAGGAAAATCCCTTCGAAATCTCCTAAAATGCTTGAAAATTCTATGGTCAGGAGGGCAAATACTTAGGTTTTTATTTTAGGCCTAAGTAATTGACAGAAGTAACAAGCAAATTGTATAGACCTGATCAGTGTTATGGTAAATGGGCACACCTCCATGTTTTTCTCCATCTTTACAAAGGGAAATAACTTTTATGAAGGCAAACCTTTCTAAATGGTGTCTACTCTTAAAATGAAAGAATTTGTTCCTACAGGAGCAAATTATTTCTTCCAAGAGTTCTGCTAATTTTCGTTTCCTGCAGAGACTGTACGGGTCCCTATAAAACTAGAAACGGAACCAAAACGAAACGAAACGCAACGAAACGCAACGGAACGAAACGAAATGCAACGAAACGAAACAAAACGCAACGGAACGAAACGAAATAGAAATAAAACGAAATGGAGCAAAATCTGAAAAATACCATGAAAGTATCACAATAGAACAGCACCACATATTAATGCAAAAGGAAGACTAAAAAAGCCCCATGTTTATCCCTATACATTGCTATATGAAGTTACCAAGTTACTGGGTATTTGTTAGATCAAATACATTAACTTTTAAACAGATACTTGGCTGATGATGATGATGATGTTTTCATATTTGATTGTTGCGCATAAAAATAATTGTTGGGGACCGAGGCAAGAACACTATTTCAGGAACCTTGGTCATATGTATGGAGCTGGTAGCCCAAAAAATGTAGAAAAGCTCATACGACGCTCCACAACAAAAAAAGTAAAAATAAATATTAATTATCTTTAAATAACAATCAAAAACTATAAAGATAATAAAGAAAATGCCCTGACCAAAACACCCAAAGACCAAATGAGGCCCCAAAATCGTATGTCAGTTTATCAAATTAAACTATTCAGCCAAGTATCTGTTTAAAAGTTAATGTATTTGATCTAACAAATACCCAGTAACTTGGTAACTTCATATAGCAATGTATAGGGAATAACATGGGGCTTTTTAGTCTTCCTTTTGCATTAATATGTGGTGCTGTACTATTGTGATACTTTCATGGTATTTTTCAGATTTTGCTCCATTTCGTTTTATTTCTATTTCGTTTCGTTTCGTTGCATTTCGTTCCGTTGCGTTTCGTTTCGTTGCGTTTTGGTTCCGTTTCTAGTTTTATAGGGACCCGAGACTGTACATCAGTTTTGGCTTCTGCCGAGACTGTCCGCGAACTCTTGCTTCTTACAGGGACTACTGTCCTCGAACATTGGTTTCCTGCAGAGACTGTCCACGTGACTCTGCTTCCTGCCGAGAGCCCAGGCAGGAAGCAGAATCATGCGGACAGTCTCTGCAGGAAGCATGTACAGAAGTCTTGACAGGAAGCAAGAGTTCGCTGACAGTCTCGGCGGAAGCCAAATATGGTGTACAGTCTCTGCAGGAAGCAAAAATAAGGGGAATCGATTATACCCTGTGTATAGGAACAGTATGTTAATTTTGCCATTTAGTCAGTGATTTGAGTAGACAACCCTTGACACAGCATCCCGTATTCATCACATTACATTTAAATTCCATTAGGCTAATGAGGGAGATTATATAGGCGATGCCCCTTGTGCCCCGTATCTGGTTGGAGGTATCAATCCAGTTGATTCTTAAAGCTGTTGACGGTACTTCAGTGTTTATAGCGCCAGTAAAATCAGTCTCTTTCATATTTACTCCAGATAAGAAAAAAAGTTGGTGAACCTAGCTGGTTTATGAAATGGTGCCTGACCATGTCTATTATAAATCATTAACTGCAGGCATGGCACTGCTATTTTGAGGTTGTTTGCCTTTAACAAGTGGCAAAATAGAAAGTGAAAGTAGAGAAATGTTTGGGCTTATTTTTCAACACCAATTTCTTCGAATTGCAGTAGAAGTACAAGTCGTCCCGTAAATAAACAAACTAAGCCTTTGTCTGACTGTCAGTTTACTTCAGTTTGACTCATATTTACATCTTTATCATCGAGTTCTTCCCAGCTGTCTAACACCGAACCATCTTCAGCCATATTTGTCAAACGGACCACTTTTGGAAAGTCGCAAAATTAAGTAAACTATTGATACATTGTTCGTGTCAGCAGAACGGTACCAATATTCGGCCCAATATT
Source organism: Ctena decussata (assembly GCA_963989385.1). NCBI lineage: Eukaryota > Metazoa > Mollusca > Bivalvia > Lucinida > Lucinidae > Ctena > Ctena decussata. Next base: position 46,511,578 of record OZ022510.1, read on the forward strand.
CACCTGTGAAAGTACAGTGCTAAGTTTGCCGTAGCCTAGTTCCCTGAATTTTAACTTGAAATTAGACGACAAGAAAATTATTAACGGCACTTTTTATGTAACAGCTACCTGCTCAGCCTACGGCTCATACAAGATGCTAACAAGACGACAGTCCTCAACAAAATGACAGCGTTGCATCCAGTTTAGCCCTTTGTCCGGCAGTCCACCCAGGAAGTGTTTCTTTTAAGCCTGTCCAGATGGAAACGGTGTCCTCTAATGAAGAAAAGTCTGTGGTGATAGCATCCAATGTATCTCCTGGAAAAAGCGCCACAAATGAACTGTGCGCATCCTCTCTTGGAAAGAAAATTGTCTGTAACACGAAAGACTACACTCTTAATAAGGAAAATGCCTTAAATAAAAAACTTATTGGTTGTGCGAAAGACCATATTGTCATAGAAATGAAATCAAACAAAAATTTAGTTCTGAAATTTAGTACAGCTGCATACGAATATGCAAAATCAAGTATTATTGACTTTTTGAGTCTGAGTAATTTTCAAGTTGAGTTTGCATACAGTGAAGAAAAGTCGTTTGATGATCAAGGGATGAACGTTGAGACCCGTTATAAAGTGGTAAACAGAAAGGCAGACGGTAATCCTGGAAAGTTATCTAAACTTACAATAAACTGTTATCACACAACCTCTGTTATGCTGATAAATGGCAGTAAGGTGGACGTGTTTGTTAGAGATGGTTTGGAGCTACTTAGGAATAAACTGTCGCTATGCTGTGATAAACTTGATCTTGTGAATGCTGAAATAGAAAAAGTTATTAGAGCTTATCACTCAAATCAGATATTAGAAAATAGTGACTCAAAAACATTGAAGCCCTCTCTTAGTTGCAGATCTCCCGGCGGTTCGGAACAGGAGTGTAGTGATGACACAAACAAGACACTCTATTTATGTCCTAGCTGTGAAAAAGTTGCTGAACAACACACTATTTGCTGCGAAGAATGTGACTCGTGGTATCATTATGAGTGCTTAGGACTGACTTGTCATAGTGACATGAATCTTAGCGGAGTTTGGCTTCCATTCTTTTGAGTTGTTTTGGCTATTTGCGGGTTCTTGCTGCATCGAACATCTCTTTCCTGATGCCCTTGTCTGTCGCCTTTCTCGAGACGCAAGGGTTGAGGTGGCTCGGTGGGTGGCGCCTGCGCCCGCGGATTTATACGTAGGCGTCTCTTACCTGATGTCTGCAGCTAATGTGTCCCGCGGAATGCGACAGTAAGTGTGGCTCGGAGAGGGATGCTCGTTGCCTGCCGAGACCTGCCATCATATCTTTTCTATCAAACTTTTGGGGTTTAGTGACACTGAAGAAGTTAAATACAGAAACGCGCGTCTGTCGCACTAAATTAGGTATGAATACGTTTATATTAGAACCACTGGGCCGATATCACTGCTGGTGGACAATTTGTCCCCGAGGATATCATCAACCCAGTTAGTCAGTGTTTCAGTATTGATTCTGGTTCTCAGGCATTGGGGTCACTACTTAAATACTGATTTAAATACTTAATTCATTTTGATATATATCTGGTAAAATTTCTAAATTATTCTAAAACTAAGACTGACTTGTCATAGCGACATGAATCTTAGCGGAGTTTGGCTTCCATTCTTTTGAGTTGTTTTGGCTATTTGCGGGTTCTTGCTGCATCGAACATCTCTTTCCTGATGCCCTTGTCTGTCGCCTTTCTCGAGACGCAAGGGTTGAGGTGGCTCGGTGGGGGGCGCCTGCGCCCGCGGATTTATACGTAGGCGTCTCTTACCTGATGTCTGCAGCTAATGTGTCCCGCGGAATGCGACAGTAAGTGTGGCTCGGAGAGGGATGCTCGTTGCCTGCCGAGACCTGCCATCATATCTTTTCTATCAAACTTTTGGGGCTTAGTGACACTGAAGAAGTTAAATACAGAAACGCGCGTCTGTCGCACTAAATTAGGTATGAATACGTTTATATTTTAATTGTAAATAACGTTGTTTTAACCATGTTGCTGACGTCACTTGCCCGTGATGCTTCGGCCCTGGGCAGTAACAAAGTAGAAGCAGAAAAGAACTTATCCATTTCAGAGTCTTCCCACCAATACCATAGCCGTATAGCTTACATTTAAGTAATTCATGAGGGTGCGTGTCAAAAACTTTCTTGAAGTCCACTATAAAAGTGTCAACCTGACCACCCTTATCTAAAATTTTAGCCCAGTCGTTTATAACCGTGATCAACTGAGTTTCACAACTATGTTTCTTTCGAAACGCATGTTTTCTGTCTAATAAAAGTTTATGTTCCTCCAAATGTGCCATAATATTAGGAAGTCGCTTGAACAAACATTGGAGAAATCATCCAGTTAATTTTGAGGCTGCGTGCTATAAATGCGCATCAAGAAGTCAGAGAGACTGGATCAGAATTTTATGACATAATTGTTATATGTGCGCTTAATTCAGTTTGTTTCCGACAATATGCCTCAAAATTTTCCTGGGGAGAACCCTGAAAACCTATTGCTGTTCTACATTATTTGACCCGAGGAATTGGAAACTGAATTGAGCGATTGTCAATGGTTTAGCTGCTGTATTATGCTATGTGCAACTTGTGTATTTATGTGCACATCAGTAGGGTCACTCCATCAAGGCAGCTCAATTATGTTCAATAGAGCGCAGTTCCAACCAGATTTAGAATACAGCTGCGGCCCTCTCTTGGCTTCTTTTAAAAAAATATCCACCTTGTAGCCTTTTACGAGGCTATTACTAAAACCTTGTACCGCATCGTACCGCAACGCACGGGGGTAAAATAGAATACCGCACCGCCGAAGATTTCCGAACCCTACCGAATTTTACGGACTCTGTCGTAGTCAATTGTATATTACTTGGTATATGCTGATTCTGTAAATAAGTTTGTTTATAAGACATGTTAAGGAATAAGGAATAAAATTTTATTGCACAGATATACCCTTATCATGGGTTATAGGCAAATGTTAATGTACTGGAAGTACCAACCTCAAACAGGATTTTAGTAGCGGTTTTATGCATTTCAATATGTTCTCAGGGTAACTATTACATGGTAGTCCGTGGTGTTTAAATTCGGCTGGGTATACTGATGAAAAGTACAAGACTGTGATATACTTTCAATGTTTTTTTTTGTTTTAGGGTAATTTTATCTGTATAACTGCCAAGAGTTTAAAAAAATCGCATATACATATGATATATCTATCTGAAAAAAAATCCTACTTGGGTTGGAAGTAACCCTTAAAAGTATGTCTGTGTTGCAATCACCAGAGAAACAGATGTATAAATTCTTTGAAGAAAAAGCTATGACACTATAATGTACATTTGTCATATAATTATGCATGCATAGAAGATATTCAAAGTATTGAATTGAGAGTTTGCTTGCAGAAAAAAGAAAAATGATCCTTCATATATATATTTAAAAAAAGATGTGTTTTAGTTGACATAGATACGACATAAAGTAAATTTTTTAGTAGATTTAATATTTACTCACACAAAGAAAGACAGGAACAATCCTGTATATAAAGATAGCATATAACGTGAGTGCGGTTAAGTTCGGAATTTACTCGACACTGTACGGAAATTTCCGTGAGTGCGGTACAAGGTTTTAGCCGGTGTGGTACGGTGCGGTACAAGGTTTTAGTAACAGCCCTTTTACGACATTCTTGTTTTGATAGACGGATTACGGCATTCACCTTGATCAAGGAAAATGGAAAACTCAGATCATCATAACATTTCTACTCACGATAAGGCCGTTTTAACTAGAATATTTAGTCCAAATCTTCCATATGGTGATTTACTTGACGAAGAATCACAGCAACAGAATGTCTTAGGTAAGGGCAACTTCTTAGAGCAGAGTAAAGTAGCGACGGAATTGTGAACATGCTCTAATTTCGGACGAGCCCAATGTGCGACAGGAAGAACAACATTGTATGTGAATGGTAGGAGGCTGATAATGATGTCTTACCAAATAAAACACACTGTTTGCTAATCTATTCTGTGTCACTACTGAGTAGCTGTCCAACTGTTTAAGGTGGATATGTACAGTGTCTATTCTAGGATGCGCGATTGCGGGATTCACGCTAATTTTTCTCATATCCCGCATAAGTTCAGACCGAATGCGTGACAGTCCCGCGTAAAAAATAAACAATGAAAGCGTCCCAAAACAAAGAATTTACTCTTGCCTCGCAGAAAATACCGCTGTTTTGAATAAAACGGCATCAAGCCATCATTGCCGACGTTGTTTTCGCCATATTATGTCCATTAGAGTAGCTTCCCTTGACTTCACGGGTTGGACGAAATACCGGAACGAATTTCATTAGAGAGTGGGTAAGATGCGTAACCCGCTGCCGCACCTACGTTAGCATACCCACGGTGGAAATTTGTAAATCGCTGAAAAACTATGTATCAGCAAAATAATCACTGTAAACCCATTGAAATACTTAGATATAAGACTAAAACCTTCAAATCAACTCAGAAAATATGTAACGGGAATGTGATAGGGATTTAGAACAGAAAAATCTATCTCAAACTGGGTGAAACAGGTCAGTTAAGGTATTACTGTATAGGCTTGGACAGGAATAAATGTCTAATGTCTAAAGTCAGTTCAGATTACTGTATAGTCTTAGACAGGAATAAATGTGTAAATATCTGTTTTATGAGCTAAATGTTTTCTGTCTGTTCAAAAATTGTCCCCCCTATTTTTTGAACCCCCCCCCCCCTACTTTTGAGATGGAGGGGGGAAAATCACCCCTCATTTTCAGTTTCTAGAATAGACACTGTATGTAGGTTTTGAAGTAATGACAGACACAACATGCCAGAGGGAATATAAAGCACACAGAGTTTAGCTCTGAAGAGGATTAAAGTACCCAGAGGCCAAGCGGTGCGACAAAGCTATAAGTAACTTACAACAACAAGGTAATATGAAAGGGATATTTCATCAGAGACTAAGGAACAGACTGAAGGTGCCTGGATAGTTTAGTGGGTAGGGAAGTTTGCCTCATGATTAGCTACAATGTACATACAGCTCTGCCAAAACTACAGAACCATCAGCCTCATCAGTCATTCAAGCAAAGTCATGCTGAAAGTCATCTTGAATAGGCTTAAACCACAAGCCAAAGAGATAATCGCTGAGGAACAGGCTGGGTTCCAAGCAGGAAGGAGCACCACAGAACAGATCTTCAACCTTAGAATCCTGTGTGAAAAGTATCTCCAACATCAGCAAAATCTGTACCATTCTTCATTGATTTAAAAAAAGCCTTTGACAGTGTATGGCATGCAGCCTTATGGGCCACCATGCGGAAGTACAATAGCAGTGCAAATCTAGTTCACACCATTGAGCAGCTATATGACAAGGCTACAAGTGCAGTCCTGATAAATGGCAGCACAGGAGAATGGTTCAGAATAACAGTTAGAGTACTGTAAGACAAGTATGTCTTCTGTCACCAACCCTCTTCAACATTTTTAGCTCACCTGAGCCAGCGGCTCCGGGGGAGCTTATAGGATGGTAAGGCTCCGTCGTACGTCGTCCGTCGTCCGTCCACACTTTCAAACAACTTCTCCTCTAAAACCGCTTGGCCAATTGCAACCAAATTTCATATGTAGCCTCCTGGGACCTTAGGAACGAAAAGTTGTTCAAACGGTCCTGGTCACATGACCAACATGGCCGCCATGCCCATATATGGTGAAAACCTGAAAAAATCTTCTTCTCCAGAACCAATAGGGCGATGGCCTTGAAACTTGGTATGTAGCATCGGGTACACGAGTACTACCAAGATTGTTCAAATTATGACCTTGGGTTGACCTTGACCTTTTTTACGGTAAGGTCAAATTTGCTTCCTTATGCTTTTATATGGCAAAATGCTGCAACATGAGATATCTTGGAAACTGTTGAATATTTTGGCCTAAAAATTGGTACATACAGTCATCTTAATGACTACATGAAGATTTATGAGTTCAAGAGGTCAAGGTCATTCTTTGACCTTTGACCCAGAACTCTCATATTTTGACAATATCAAACAATCTCCTCAAAAACAACTAGGCCAATTGTAATTAAATTGCATATAGATACTCCAGGGGTTGAGGGAATGAAAATTTGTTCAAACGGTCCAGGTCACATGACCAACATGGCCACCACGCCCATATATGGTAAAAACCTTTAAAAATCTTTTTCTCCAGAACCAGTAGACCGATGGCCTTGAAACTTGGTATGTAGCATTGGGTACTCAAGTACTATCAAGATTGTTCAAATTATGACCCTGGGTTGACCTTGCCCTTTTTTATGGCAAGGTCAAATATCGGAAAATGCTAGCACATGAGATTTCGTGGTAAGTTTTGAAGATTTTGGCCTAAAAATTGGTATATACAATCATCTTAATGAGTACATGAAGATATGTGAGTACAAGAGGTCAAGGTCATTCTTTGACCTTTTCTTTCTTTCTTTCTTTCTATCTTTACTGTCTCGGTCAATCATGACCATGATGACAGGTTTCGGTGTGGCGCATAAGTTGTCACAAAAAAAAATAAAAAAATAAAATAAATAAATAAAAAAAAATGAATTTGTGACAAAGCCACCAGCAGGTTAAAACTATTTACAAGAAGTCCTCAGGGGCAGGCATTCCATGCCTAGCCCCTGCCCTACCCTAGGATATTAAATTTTGGCCTTAAACCCATCAACTGTCTCCGAAGAGACAGCTTCGGTTGTAAGGCCATTCCAAGTTGCAATTGTCCTGGGGAAAAAGGAATTCTTAAAACCGTCCGTGTAAGCGTTTGGACGGTGGTACTGGAATGGGTGGGACCTAGTTCTCCTGCTCCCTTCACCAACCTCAGATAGGTACTTATTCTTATCTACAATGGCAAGATTATTATGGATTTTGTAGAATAGAGACAGAGAAGCCTGCTGTCGTCTTTCCTGCAGGTCTGGCCATTGGAGTTCTTCTAACATTTCTCCCACATGGCTTTGATTGCGCCAGCGCCTACAGGTCCAACGGGCAGCAGTCCTCTGTACTTTTTCTATTCTGTTAATATCAACTTGGTGATGGGGCATCCAAACTGGCGCTGCATATTCTAATTTGGGCCGGACCAGAGTTTTATATGCAGCAGCCTTGATTTCCTTCGATGCAAAAGTCAAGTTTCTACGAAGGAAACCCAAAGTCTTAGTAGCCTTACTGGTAATTTCATTGATGTGCTGACCCCACTCGAGGTCATCCGTAATTTCAACTCCTAAATATTTGGCTGACGATACATTCTCTAGGACTTGGTTATGCAATGTATAACCATGGATTATCTGCTTTGGAGGGGGGTGCCTAGTCACCCTCATAGAGTGACATTTGGCAACATTAAATTTCATGAGCCATGCCTCTTCCCAAAGTGCCAATTTATCTAAATCATCTTGGAGTATCTGTTGGTCTTCGGACCGTCTAATATTTCTATAGAGTACACAGTCATCAGCAAAAAGGCGGACTGTGGAGCTTATGTTGTCTGGCAGGTCATTAATAAAGATTAAGAACAGGATGGGCCCTAAAACAGAACCCTGGGGGACACCAGACAACACGGGGAGAGGGTCTGAACAGACACCATCCAGAACAACTTTTTGTGTCCTTCCAGATAGCCAGGCAGAGATCCACCGGAGGATATCATTTCGGATACCATAATACTCCAGTTTGTAAATCAATCGTCTATGGGGGACCTTATCAAAAGCCTTGGCAAAGTCCATAATAATGAGGTCTGTTTGTTTGTGACCTTTATTATTGGCTCTGTCTAGGTTTGCCTGCAAATCATGGATGAACTGGACCAGTTGAGTCTCGCATGACCTACCACTTCTGAAGCCATGCTGAGACTCAACTAAAATCTTATGGTCCGATAGATGTTGCATGAGTTGCATGCATTGACCCAGAAATCTCAAATTTTGACAATTTCAAAGAATCTGCTCTAAAACCACTGGGCCAATTGAAACCAAATTTCATATTGAGCCTCGAGGGGTTAAGGCAGTGATTTTTAGCTCACCTGAGCCAGAGGCTCCGGGGGAGCTTATAGTATGGTCAGGCTCCGTCGTCCGTCCGTCCGTCGTCCGTCCGTCCGTCCGTCCACAATTTCAAACGACTTCTCCTCTGAAACCGCTGGGCCGATTGTAACCAAATTTCATATAGAGCCTCCTGGGACCTTAGGAACAAAAAGTTGTTCAAACGGTCCTGGTCACATGACCAACATGGCCGCCATGCCCATATATGGTAAAAACCTAAAAAAATCTTCTTCTCCAGAACCAGTAGGTCGATGGCCTTGAAACTATGTATGTATTGCTTCCTTGTGCGTTTATATGGCAAAATGCTAGAACATAAGATATCTTGGAAACTGTTGAAGATTTTGGGATAAAAATTGGTATCTACAGTCATCTTAATGAGTACATGAAGATTTATGAGTACAAGAGGTCAAGGTCATTCTTTGACCTTTGACCCAGAACTCTCATATTTTGACAATATCAAACCATCTCCTCAAAAGCCCCTGGGCCAATTTTGAAACCAAATTTCATATAGAGCCTCCAGGGGGTTAAGGGAATGAAATTTTTTTCAAACGTCCAGGTCACATGACCAACATGTCCTCCATGCCCATATATGGTTAAAACCTGGGCCAATTGAAACCAAATTTCATATAGAGCCTCCAGGAGTTGAGGGAACAAAATCTTATTCATACGGTCCAGGTCACATGACCAACATGGCCGCCACGCCCATATATGGTAAAAACCTTAAAAAAACTTCTTCTCAAGAACCAATTGACCGATGGCCTTGAAACTTGGTATGTAGCTTTGGGTACTCAAGTACTGTCAAGATTGTTCAAATTATGACCATGGGTTGACCTTGACCTTTTTAACGGCAAGGTCAAATATGGGAAAATGCTAGAACATAAGATTTCATGGAAAGTTTTGAAGATTTATGCCTAAGAATTGGTATATACTCTCATATTCTCATATTCTCATATTTTGACAATATCAAACAGTCCCCTAAAAAAACTGGGCCAGTTGTAATGATATTTCATATAAAGCCTCCAGGGATCGAGGGAATGAAAATTTGTTCGAACAGTCCAGGTCACATGACCAACATGGCCGCCAGGACCATATATGGTAAAAACCTTTAAAAACCTTCTTCTCCAGAACCAATTGACAGATGGCCTTGAAGCTTGGTATGTAGCATTGGGAATTCCAGTACTATCAAGATTGTTCAAAATAATGACCTTGGGTTAACCTTGACTATTTTACTGCAAGGTCAAATGTGGGAAAATGCTAGAACATAAGATTTCATGGAAAGTTTTGAAGATTTATGCCTAAAAATTGGTATATACAGTCATCTTAATGAGTACATGAAGATTCATGAGTACAAGAGGTCAAGATCATTCTTTGACTTTTGACCCAGAACTCTGTCATTTTGACAATATCAAACCATCTCCTCAAAAGCCCCTGGGCCAATTTTGAAACCAAATTTCATATAGAGCCTCCAGGGGGTTAAGGGAATGAAATTTTTTTCAAACGTCCAGGTCACATGACCAACATGTCCTCCATGCCCATATATGGTTAAAACCTTTAAAAATCTTTTTCACTAAAACCAATTGACTGATGGCCTTAGAGTAACTTACCCTAGAGTACTGAGGCTGAATGGACCCAGGTGAGCTACAGGACCAATGGTCCTCTTGTTCTTGAATGGATCATGGCGGATGCTCTGGAAGAACATGATGGAAAGGTTAGCATAGGCGGCAGAAACATTACCAATCTGCAGTGCGGATGACATAGACGCTCTGGCTGAGGAAGAGCAGAAACTAGAATCTCTAGTTGAAAATCTCAACCAAACCAGCACAAGATATAAGATGGATTTTTTTTTTTTTTGTGATAACTTATGCGCCACACCAGAAACCTGTCATCATGGTCAAGGTTGACCGAGACAGTATAGATAGAAAGGGAGAAAGGAGATCAGTGCTGAGAAGACCAAACTGATGACGAACAGTGCAGATGGCATCCAGAGGGAGATCAAGGTAAAGGGGCAGAAGCTGGGTACTGTAAGCAGCTTTAAATACCTTGGAGCAGTTGTCTCAGATGAGGGCTCAAAATAGGAGGTTCTCTCTAGGATTGCACAAGCCACTTCAGCTCTTACCAAGCTGAAACCACTTTGGAGAGATAACAACATATCTCTTGGATCAAATGTGAAACTTATGCGCTCCCTTGTCATTTCCATATTTCTGTATTCCTGTGAATCGTGGACCTTGACAGCAGAGTTAGAGAAAAGAATGCAGGCTTTTGAGATGAGATGCTACCGAAGGTTACTCAACATTTCATACAAGGACCATATAACCAATGAGGAGGTTCACAGGAAGATCCAAGCAGCCATTGGAGAATATGATGAACTCCTTACGCTGGTCAAGAAACGGAAACTAAGGTGGTTTGGCCTCGTCTCTAGGTCTTCTGGTTTAGCAAAGACAATTCTTCAGGGCAAAGTGAAAGGAAAAAGAAGAAGAGGTAGACAGAAGAAGAGGTGGGAAGACAATATCAAGGAGTGGGCAGGAATGGATTTTGCCAGCTCAACTAGGGTAGCTGAAGACAGGACAAGGTGGAAAGGGATTGTTTGGAAGTCATCTGTGGTGCCCCAACGACCTAGTAAGGTTATGGGATAGAATAGAATAGAACATCTTAATTGTATTATTAAGCACTGGGGTAAATATTGCCTGAATGCAAGCTGCAACTACTGTTCTTTACAGATCTGTTTTATAAGGATTTTATTACATTAGAGGAGGGCGCCTCTGTTATTGGCAAATGAGATATGCCCAAATATTGATCAGAATGAACATCACCTCTGTGCACTGGTTACTTACTTTGCATTGATGTCCTTTGTGTGTAAAACTGAACTGAAAAAAGTATAGAAGAAATACCTGTGTTTAGGATCACCCGACCCTACCTAAATTTTCTAGTGAAGCCTAAATATTTTTTTTCAGGTTTTCTGAAAATACATAATCTTATGCACTTAGAGAGGCATTTCTATTGTCAAAAAAAAAAAAAATAATAATAATAATAATAAAAAATAACAGTTGTGCCTTTACTTATTTTTTTTTAGACACTTTACCCCAAATACACATATTTTTTAGCTCCCCAGAGCCGAAGGCTACAGGGGAGCTTATAGGATCTATAGGCAGTTGTCCGCCGTCGTCTGCCGTCGTCTTATGTCGTCTGTCAACACATATAAACGACATCTCCTCTGAAGCCACAAGGCTGATTGGGCCAAAGTTTCATCTGTAGCATCCTTGGGCTGGGGGATTGAAAGTTTGTGTTTTTTATGAAAATTAGCTCTTTAGTTTGGTTGCTATGGCAACTTAGAGTTCCCATAGACTTATAATGGGGAAAATGAAAAAAATGGCATTTACAGCCAAGCCATTGCAGACATGTTGACAAAACTTTTATAGAACTGTTTCTTGAGAAGTCTTCTATCAGCTATATGTTTTAGGGCCATTGCTCCTTTTATTTGTTGCCATGGAAACTAAAATGCCAAAAAATGGGGAAAAAATACTTAAAAATTCATCTTCTCTGAAGCCACTGGGCCTATAAGGCCCAGATTTCATCTGTAACGTCCTTAGGCTGGGATATTATAATTTTATGTTTTATATGGAAATTGGCTCTTTAGTTTGATTGCTATGGCAACTTAGAGTTCCAATAGACTTATAATGGGGAAAATTGAAAAATTGCATTTACTGCCAAGCTATCGCAGATAATATGTTGACAAAACTTTCATAGAAATGTTCCTTAAGTTAAGAAGTCCTCTGTCAGCTATATGTTTTTTGGCCAACTGCTCCTTTTATTGGTTGCCATGGAAACCAAAATGCCAAAAATGGAGAAAAAAAAATACAGTCAACCCTCTTTACAACGGCACTCATTACAACAGCAAAATTCTTTATGATGTCATTTTGATTTGCACAGAATGGCTAAATTGTTCTAAGTATGCATTCGTTACAACATCAAATTCGGTTTAACGTCAAAATGTTAAGGAACAAATGCAGTCGTTGTAAGGAGGGTCCACTGTACTTCCTTCAGCTATATGTTTTTTTGCCCACTGCACTCTTTATTGGTTGTCCTGGAAACTATAAAGCAAAAAAAAAAAAAAAAAGGAAAAAAATACGTTAAAAAATTATCCTCTGAAGTCACTATGCTGATTGGGCTTAGATTTTATCTTTAGTATCCTTGGAGTGGGGAATCAAAATTTTTTTTTTTTTTTTAATGAAAATTGGCTCTTTCATTTGGTTTCATTTGGTTGCGATAGCAAATTAGAGTTGCATTGACTTACGATGGGGAAAATTAAAAAATGGCATTTACTGCATCTAAAATATGGAAAATAGTTATACATGTATATTTTATTATCAACTCAACAGACTGTCAGACTGAGACTTTGTATTTGTATATTTTGTAGTAGCCTGTACAAATGTAATTTTGGACCTATACAAATTTGAATGCAGTTTTGAGCTAGAGATCTGGTGAGCTTTGTGGCCTGTGGGCCTCTTGTTATTTGGCCTTATTAAATATGATCAGCATGTTCCCATAGTTCATGACCAATCAAGTTAAATGAACACTGGTGGGTGAATACAGTGTTAAGTAACGTGTCTGATCAGGCTGAACTAATGTGCTGGCTGATCTGTGTCATGGCTTTTTGCCCCTGTGAAATAAGGTACCTTTTCTCAACCCACACAAATGTTTTTATTTTGTATACATATTTGATTTGTGTCACATGAAAAGTGACCCAAAAGCACAGTTGTGCAGGCTGATTTTCATCTTTTCTGTTTGCACATGATTTTAGGTACAGAATTATGGGATGGCAATCATTTCTTAAATAGAGGATCTTACATGAGTGCTCATGTAATATTGAATTTAATAAATGAGTTGGAGAAAAAGATGAGATGTGAGGTTTTGCCGAGTATGTTATCGGTTTTCCCCGAGTTTAATGAATTCCATAATACAGGAGCACGAATGCAAGATTCTATTTATCATATGACACTAAAATCGCATTTTATTAGCAAATTTTGCTCTGAAACGTCGCGATTTCCTCATTATTTAAGGCGACGTTTTCATGGACGTCAATGCATAAAGTTAGGATGTAATTTACATACTTAATCCACTAGTTAATTATCGTTTTTAATGCATGGCTTTATTACACTCTCAGATGTGATGTCATATGATAAACACATTTCTTGTAATTTTAGATGAAGAAGTAGAAACTGACGAGGTTAAAGAAGCCAAGAAGTTAGAGGTAGAAGGTGTGAAGGAAGCTGAAGCAGGGCACACTGATAGAGCTCTAGAGTTGTTCAGTCAGGCCATACATCTTGCTCCTGAACATGCTTCGAGTTACAACAATAGGGCTCAGGCTTTGAGACTTCAGGGAGATGTACAAGGTAAGGCTACTTTTTAACCCTTTTGCACTCTGAACAGCCAAAACTCCATAGAGTTTTGGCCATTCTGAATGCAAAAGGGTTAGGCCAAGAAAGAAATATGTCTGGTTCACGTTACCCGACCTACCCTAATTTTTTACCTCCTACCCTAAACTTTTTTTCTCCAAATTCTGAAGTTGGAAGAGAATATCAGAACAAAATACATATCAAAATGACCATCTGAAATGGAAATCTAAACTTCTATGCATTGAGTCTTTAGTATTGGAAGTAAAAGGACTAAAACAAGGTCATAACTTCAAAAATAGACCCTTTTATATCAGTTTTGTCTTATTTAATAAATTTCCAAGCAGATCTGAATATTCCAAGAAAAAAAAAGTTTTACAAAAAAAAAATGTTTCCTACCTACCTACCCTAATTTTTTTCAGGTTGTAACCTGAACCACACATATTTTCTTATTTGGCCTTAAAAAAGCAAGAAATATAAATGACACTTTTGCTATTTCTAAAGTTTGTGGCCCCCATTTAGAAGAGAGGCAAAAATGAAATTGACAGAGTTGCTCCCCTTGAAAGTGTTCCCATTTAATACCTATCCTTAATGTGTATTGGTACACCATGTTTTCAGCCACTTTTAGCTCGCCTGAATGAAGTTCAGGAAGAGCTATTGCACTACCCCCGGCGGCGGCGTTGGCAGCGGCATTTGCGTTGGCATCGGCGTTAGCAAAATGTTAAAGTTTTACGTGAAAGTTTTTTAGCTCACCTGGCCCGAAGGGCCATAGTGAGCTATTGTCATACCAATGCGTGCGTCGTCACGGAATTTGTCCGTCAACACCTAAAAACAAATATTCAAACATCTTCTTCTGTCAAACTACTGGTCCCATGGTTCTCAAATTTCACATGGAGCATGACCTGACTCCAGGGTCTTAGAATTGTAAAATTGGGTCAGGTTGAAAATCCAAGATGGCCGCCATTACTAAAAATAGCAAAAACAACAAAATAAACTTCTTAAAAATGACCTATTTAAACAACTTCAAACAACTTCTTCTCTAAAACCATTGAGCCCATGGATCTCAAATTTCACATGGAGCATGACCAGACTGCAGGGTTTCAAAATTGTAAAATTGGGTCAGGTCAAGAATCCAAGATGGCTGCTGTTACTAAAAATAGCAAAAACAACAAAATCAACTTCTTCTCCAGAACCAGTTGGTATATTTGGTTAAAAGTTTGCATGGAACATAAGTGGGACCTTGGTATTAAAAATTGTAAAAATAAAAAAAATCTATAGCGGAATTAGGTCACAGTGACCTACTTAGGGTTTACAAGGCCGATTTTGCTCAAATGTCAATATCTAAAGAATATGCAACCAATTCTGACCAGATTTGGTCAGAATTGGTTCTTGAATGGAATTATTTCAATTTTGTGCCAGTTGACTATCCAAGATGGCCACCATGGGGGCCTTTACTAAAAATAGCACAAACATAAAAATGACAATTACTCAAGAACCCTTGAATGGAATTGGACCAGTTTTTTGTCAGAATGTTCCTTGCATGAAGCCGTTTCGATTAATTGCAATTTGGCATTCCAAGATGGCCGCCATCTGGTGTTACTAAAAATAGCACAAACATAAGAATGACAATTACTCAAGAACCCTTGAATGGAATTGGACCAATTTTGTGTCAGAATGTTCCTTGCATGAAGTCGTTTTGATTAATTGCAATTTGGCATTCCAAGATGGCCGCCATCTGCCGTTACTAAAAATAGCACAAAACATGAAAATGACAATATCTCAGTAACCGCTGAATGGATTTTGACGAAATTTGTGTCAAAATGATTCTTGCATTGAGATGTTTCAAAAATATCTAACTGTAGACATGATGTGTACATCCTCTTAGAGAAAAATAACCTAAAATTTATGCCTAACTGATAATCAGACCAGATGTTTTTGCCATCCCCTAATTACCTGGACACTGCAGGTATCAGCCAAACATCCTCTGTGAACTACTTTTGCCATTAGCTCTGGTTCCCGGTTTATAATACAGTAATTCAAGCATATAGTATTTTTATCAGCTGTGCTACTGAAACCTGATTCACGGTATTAGTGTGCCGATTAAAGAACGCTCTCATAAAATACTCTAGAAAATCGCATATCCAATGATAAAGTTTTGTCTACTTTTATTCTAAATACAGTCAGTGTGTTTGAAGACATATTTTTGAAGTATCACACGAAAATAAGTTTGCAATACAACTGGAACTATTTTTTTATAAAGGCTGCGAAAGAGGGAATACTGTTTCGCTGGTTCCCGTGCCATTACAAAATTGTTATATTACAACACGCTTAAATTTTAACGTAGAAATCCGTTCAAAACGCCTAAACAACATAACTTTTAACGAGGATTTCGATTTTCTAGTTTATATCAAGATTAGGATGCGGGATATTTATGTTTTACTTTTAACTAGAGAAAATCGGTTAACAGCGTTATCTTCACCACCTGGGGCACTGCTGTGAAGTTGCATAATTCTGTATCATTTATTGGTATACCGGAGGATTATACGACCAGTTTCATTAGAAACATATGTGAAATCGATACCCCGAGTAACCCGAGTTTATATAGCAGTAAGTCGGGTCGGTCGGGGTCAATTCTCTAAGAGCATGTACACGGCATGCCATTCATATTGGCCTCTGTTACTAAAAATAGAAAAATGTGAAAATTAGAAAATCTCAATAGAGTTGAATTAATTTTGTGTCAGAATGGTCCTTTCATTAAGCTTTTTCGATTTTTTTGCATTTTGGCATTCCAAGATGGCCGCCATTTGCCGTTACTAAAAATAGCACAAAACATGAAAATTACAATATCTCAGTAACTGCTGAATGGATTTTGACGAAATTTGTGTCAAAATGATTCTTGCATTGAGATGTTTCAAAAATATCTAACTGTAAGACCAGTCATATTGGCCTCTGTTACTAAAAATAGAAAAATGTGAAAATCAGAAAATCTCAATGGAATTGGACCAAATTTGTGTCAAAATGGTCCTTGCATGAAGGCTTTTCGGTTTTTTGCATTTTAACAATCCAAGATGGCCGCCATCTGCCGTTACTAAAAATAGCACAAAACCTGAAACTGGCAATATCTCAGTAACCCCTGAATGGATTTTGATGAAATTTGTGGCAAAATGATTCTTGCATTGAGATGTTTCAAAAGTAAATATATAAAGACCAGGCAAGTTGGCCTCTGTTACTAAAAGTAGCAAAATGTGAAAATGAGAAATTCTCAGTGGAATTGGACCAATTTTGTATCAGAATGGTTCCGTTGCACAATAGCCAGGTGAGCGATATCAGGCCCATTTGGGTCTCTTGTTATGTGATGGGCAAGGCGCTGTCAGGCGAGCTATCCTGGCCCTGTGACAGGTCTTGTTACAAAGGGAGACTACTTAGATGACTGTGTGTTTGCTTCTCTTTGTGATAAGATCCTTCTTAAAGAGATCTTCTTTACAAGAAACAATTTTTAACGAGAGGAGATGCATAAATGAGCCACGACACGACAAAACCAACAATGTGGTTGTGCGCCCAGCGCAGACTCAGATCAGCCTGGGCATCCGCCCAGTCTGATCAGAGTCTTCGCTGTCCGCATGAAGGTAGCTTAGTCCCTTGGCTACCCTTTAAGTGCTTAGCGAAGAGTCTGATCAAACTGGGCAGATGCCCAGGCTGATCTGAGTTTGCTCTGTGCGCACAGCCACATTGTTGGTTTTCTCGTGTCGCGGCTCAAATGAATGTGCCACAGTTGTTTCCCCTGAAAGTATACCCATTCACCTTAAATCCATTTCTCTCAAACTGTACCACATGTATTTACAATCAGGGCTAAGATGGGGTAACAGGAATAATTTAGGGGTAGTTTTACTTATTGGTCCATAAAAACATAGCTTTTTGACCCCTCATTTGAGCCATCTCACCAAGATGGTTCTAATGAGGGGTCACCACATGTTTTTGTTGAGCAATATGAAAAATTATCCTTGAAGTATCCCTTATCCCGAATAATTTAGGGGTAGTTTTACTTATTGGTCCATAAAAACATAGCTTTTTGACCCCTCATTAGAGCCATCTCACCAAGATGGTTCTAATGAGGGGTCACAACATGTTTTTGTTGAGAAATAAAAACAATTATCCTTGAATTATCCCTGTTACCCCCTCTTATCTGGAACTTTACTAACAATTACCAAACCTAGCATTATTTCCTTGTAGCATTTTTTTTTCTGGAATGCTACACTACCTTATACCCTCAGCAGAGCACTAGATAAGAGCGGTATTTGATGATAATTGAGGGATAATTTTTTTTTATTTCTCATTGAAACTATATGTTGTGACCCCTCATCTGAACCATCTCATTGAGACAGTTCAGATGAGGGGTCACAACATATGTTTTTATACAGAATTAACAAAAATTATCCCTAATTATCACTAAATACTCCCTCTTATCTAAAGCTCTGCCCCAGTATTTAATGCTCTTTTGACTCTGAATTGTACATGTCCGAAATTGCATTATATCAAGCTTTTAAATCAATTTTTAGCTCACCTGGCCCGAAGGGCCATAGTGAGCTATTGTCATACCAATGCGTCCGTCGTGCGTCGTGCGTCCGTGCGTCGTCCGTCAACACCTAAAAACAAATATTCAAACATCTTCTTCTGTAAAACTACTGGTCCCATGGTTCTCAAATTTCACATGGAGCATGACCTGACTCCAGGGTCTCAGAATTGTAAAATTGGGTCAGGTTGAAAATCCAAGATGGCCGCCGTTACTAAAAATAGTAAAAACAACAAAATAAACTTCTTCTCCAGAACCACTGGGTATATTTGTCTGAATTTTGGCATGGAACATCAGTGAATCCTTGGTATTCAAAATTGTAAAAATGAAAAAAATCTGTAGCGGAGTTTTGTCACAGTGACCTACTTTCTGTTTATGTGTGTAATTTTGCTCAAATGCCAATGTCAAAATAAAGTTTCCTTTTAAAAAGGAAAGGCTTGCCGAGTTTTTACATTTTGTTCACATTACAGTATGTTGATACTAACAGAATGGGAATTATAAGAACTAGCGTTTGAGGACCGAAGAAAATGAATTCAGCCTAATTATGAAGTTGTTGTTGTTCATTTCTCGTTATAATTTATTTCTTAACTAAATCCCCTCTCAGGCCAGCGATGCCGCAGTGCATGGGCAACTTTTTTTCATCAGACCCGTATAATCTACATGTAAACGACGATATCGCGTGAGCTTAAATAGCATTAAATCATATAGGACATTGACAGTTTTTCTCTGTTTTGTCTTCCTTGAATAAAAAATGAAAACTGTTGCGTTAGGTCAATATAGTGCACTTTTTTAGCTGCACTGAGATATTTTTTTCAAACTTTTAAATTTACATTTAATGCGGTCCTTTTTGCTCTGAGTAATATGGCCATCATTTCCTAATAGTATATAGGGAAAATAAAGAAAATGAACAAAAAGTTACTCATTTTTCTACGTTTTTCTTAAAGCACGGATCTAAAGTAAAACAAAGTTGTGTTATCCTAGTATTCTACACTATCTTACAAATCTTTTGATACATTTTGTAACAAAAACAAAGAAATATTTATGCGGTCATTTTTTACAAACTTAATACTACCCTACATCCAAAAACTGAATTTTCAGTTCCGTGCGTGACTATATCGAGGTGAGGAGAATTGTTGGGGACGGATTGGATTCCAGTTGCATACAAAGGTTCTTGCATGACAAGAAATTCCTGTACAACCAAAATGACGTTATTTTTTTTGTCACTGGCAAACTGCTTCCCAGCCAATTCTTGAAAAAAGGTTGAAGTGATCAACAGAAATGCAGCACAGGCAAAGCCACCGTAGCTTTCACAGCTTTCCTCGGCGATGAATCTGGCTTTTCTGTCTCAGCTGCTTCAGTAATTGACCTAGCATCCTCTGTCCCTAAACAGGTGGTTAACATGTAACCGCTATATGAATCCAGAATGACTGAAACGATTACCTTGCCAGCTGAAGGCATAGTCATTCCCTTCTTTGAGACATGGCGGGATATTCTGTTGTTTCCATTGTTTCGAGTACTGGTTCTGTTCTGGCTGAGAGAGATAGACCAGCGGCTCATCCATTGTCTCAAAGCTGTCACGAATCCTTCAGAACTATACTCAAAGAGATTAAATCCCAACGGTTCTGAAATTTCCACTCTTCTCGTTATCCGTATCCCTATAAGAAGTTTCTAGGACAGACTATTCATGGATGGTCGAAAGGTACTGTATTTTATTTAGATGTTGAATTGTGCACATAGCACCGCTGCTTGCGAACGACATGACCTTTACAATGAATATGCGTCATTTATACACCGGCTTAACAATTGTACATGTATTAACACGGTCAGTTGTGCACGTTAGCCACACACACACAGATAGATCGTATACTTTATTTGGTAAGATGTGATGAGTGATGAGGAAAAAAATCAGTAGCGCCTGCTTGCTGAATTTAAACAATACATTTTGACTTTGATTTTTTCTGCTTTGACAGGTTTACAGATATATTAATCGGCCCACGCTTCAGCACAATCTGATAAATCTATCCTCAGTTAGCATGATATATTTTTGGATCTGCCGAAAAAGAAAGACCCTGGTCAGTCTGCACAGATGCTTTAGCTCGAGTGTGGTGACTGTTCTAAGTAAATACATTACACAATACTCTAAGACCCTTTTTTCGCCCAATGCCGCTGCAAAATAAAGATAGCAAGCATTTTGGGAAAAGCGTATACTTGTATGCTGAGAGTCGAGGATACGGAAAGTGCCGACTGCTGGCGACAATGCGACCAAAAATAGAATAAAATTCCATCATTATTTTTAGCAGATGCGGTAAACCTGATATGGATATAAATAGACAAAATCGGACGAGTTCTCTGATTATTGCGATGAAACGCTCGTATAAGTGAAGGAAAACATGAACAAATCCAGTCTCAAACCGGAACGAGCTTTTCAATCTATAAGGCTTGCGGCCTTTGGGCCGCAAGCCAAAAAGACCTATTTAAACAACTTCAAACAACTTCTTCTCTAAAACCACTGAACCCATGGAACTCAAATTTCACATGGAGCATGACCAGACTGCAGGGTTTCAAAATTGTAAAATTGGGTCAGGTCAAGAATCCAAGATGGCTGCCGTTACTAAAAATAGCAAAAACAACAAAATCAACTTCTTCTCCAGAACCATTTGGTATATTTGGTTGAAAGTTTGCATGGAACATAAGTGGGACCTTGGTATTGAAAATTGTAAAAATAAAAAAAATCTATAGCGGAATTAGGTCACAGTGACCTACTTAGCGTTTACAAGGCCGATTTTGCTCAAATGTCAATATCTAAAGAAAATGCAACCAATTCTGACCAGATTTGGTCAGAAATGGTTCTTGAATGGAATTATTTCAATTTTGTGCCAGTTGACTATCCAAGATGGCCACCATGGGGGCCGTTACTAAAAATAGCACAAACATAAAAATGACAATTACTCAAGAACCCTTGAATGGAATTGGACCAATTTTGTGTCAGAATGTTCCTTGCATGAAGCTGTTTCGATTAATTGCAATTTGGCATTCCAAGATGGCCGCCATCTGGTGTTACTAAAAATAGCACAAACATAAAAATGACAATTACTCAAGAACCCTTGAATGGAATTGGACTAATTTTGTGTCAGAATGTTCCTTGCATGAAGTCGTTTCGATTAATTGCCATTTGGCATTCCAAGATGGCCGCCATCTGCCGTTACTAAAAATAGCACAAAACATGAAAATGACATTATCTCAGTAGCCGCTGAATGGATTTTGACGAAATTTGTGTCAAAATGATTCTTGCATTGAGATGTTTCAAAAATATCTAACTGTAGACCAGTCATGTTGGCCTCTGTTACTAAAAATAGAAAAATGTGAAAATTAGAAAATCTCAATGGAATTGGGTTAATTTTGCGTCAGAATGGTCCTTTCAATAAGCTTTTTCGATTTTTTGCATTTTGGCATTCCAAGATGGCTGCCATCTGCCGTTACTAAAAATAGCACAAAATATGAAAATGACAATATCTCAGTAACCGCTGAATGGATTTTGACGAAATTTGTGTCAAAATGATTCTTGCATTGAGATGTTTCAAAAATATCTAACTGTAGACCAGTCATGTTGGCCTCTGTTACTAAAAATAGAAAAATGTGAAAATTAGAAAATCTCAATGGAATTGGACCAATTTTGTGTCAAAATGGTCCTTGCATTAAGGCTTTTCGATTTTTTACATTTTAGCAATCCAAGATGGCCGCCATCTGCCATTACTGAAAATAGTACAAAACATGAAACTGGCAATATCTCAGTAACCCCTGAATGGATTTTGATGAAATTTGTGGCAAAATGATTCTTGCATTGAGGTGTTTCAAAAGTAAATATATAAAGAGCAGGCAAGTTGGCCTCTGTTACTAAAAGTAGCAAAATGTGAAAATGAGAAATTCTCAGTGGAATTGGACCAATTTTGTATCAGAATGGTCCTGTTGCACAATAGCCAGGTGAGCGATATCAGGCCCATTTGGGCCTCTTGTTATTCATGAGTCTTTAGTACCTGTTTATATCAAAACACGCATACAGTTTCTTCTAAATATGATCACTACTATTCAGAAAGCCCATGGCAGTTGGAACATATCGTTCAGCAGAATTCTTCTTCAGATTATTTGATTTTAATTTGGGGATACACTTCCTGACAGATAATGTACTGAAATTACTTCAGAATTCTTAAATTCACCCTTGTCTTTATCATACCAGATACATGTAGTTATTTCTGTTAAGTATAGGTTGAAATTTCTGATTTATAGGAGCCTTGCAAGCTCATACCAAATATCATAAAAATTCGAAAAAATTAGGAAACCTAAAAAAATAATGATAATTGTCCTAATTTGACCCCTAAAATAAGAATGGGTGGACACTCGGTGCCAGATGTGTGCAGCTATGGTTATATACCGCTGAGCCACTTGGGGAACGTCGTTACAAGAATTGAAACAAAACAGAATCCTAAAATAAGAACAGTTCGTTTTTACAATGTGGTAATACATCCAAGAGATGCAGACGGAATGGCAAGTAGTGTAGATCCTGATCAGGCTGCTCCTTCTGATCTGGATCTGCATCATTTGCTCAGAATTTTAAGTCCAAATACTTCAGATTTTTCTGGTAGTTTCAGTTGTTAACTTCTGCTTTTTAGGTGCCTTACAAGACCTCAACAAAGCTATAGAACTGTGCCATGGCAGAGGTAATGTGGCATGCCAGGCTTACACTCAGAGAGGCCTTATAAAACGCTTGGATGGTAAGTATTTGTCACCCGACGTAGGAGGAGGGCGACTATAGAAACGACCCTTGTCCGTCAGTGTGTGTGTCTGTCATTCCATCCATCCGTCCAAAATCTTGTCCGGGCAACCTCTTCTATGTCTTATACCGGATTGATTTGAAATTTTACAGATTATATTCTTATGATATGAAGATGTGTATGTGGTTTTTAGCTCACCTGAGCACAAAGTGCTGAAGGTGAGCTATTGTGATCGATATTTGTCCGTCGTCTGTCCATCCGTCTGTCTGTCCATCAACAATTTCTTCAAACGACATCTCCTCCTAGACCATTGAGCCAAATTTCAAAATAATTTTACACAAATGTTTGACTCATGGCCCTGAACCAAAATTGTTAAAATGGTTCCACTCCGATGAACAAAATGGCTGTCAGAGCTAAAAATAGAAAAACCTTTAAACGACATCTCCTCTGAAGCCAATGGCTTGATTTTAAAAAAAAAATACACAGAAGTGTTTGACTCATGGCCCTGAACCAAAATTGCTATAACGGTTCCACTCCGCTGAACAAAATGGCTGCCAGGGCTTTAAATAGAAATCTAAAAATAGAAAAACCTTTAAAAGACATCTCCTCTGGAGCCAATGGCTCAATTTCAAAATAATTGACTCATTGCCTTGAACCAAAATTGCTAAAAACGTTACCCTCCGTTGAACAAAATGGCCACCAGAGCTAAAAATAGAAATAAATCTTAGAATGACACAGAGGGCAGAGTTTTGATCCAATCATCATGAAACTTTGTCAGAATCTTTATCTTAATAAAATCTAGACCAAGTTTGAAACTGGGTCGTGTGGGATCAAAAACTAGGTCACTAGGTCAAATCTTAGAAAAACGTTGTGTACACTCTAGTTGGCACAGTTATGATCCAATCTTACGAGACTTTTTCAGAATGTTTATCCTTATACAATCTAGGCCAAGATCGAAACTGAGTCATGTGGGGTCAAAAACTAGGTCACTAGGTCAAAACTTAGAAAAACCTTGTGTACACTCTAGAGGGCACAGTTATGATCCAATCTTCATGATACTTTGTGAGAATGTTTATCCTTATACAATCTAGGGGAAGATCGAAACTGATTAATGTGGGGTCAAAAATTAGGTCACTAGGTCAAATCTTAGAATAACCTTGTGTGCACTCTAGAGGGAACAGTTATGATCCAATCTTCATGAAACTTTGTGAGAGTGCTTATCTTTATGAAATCTAGACCAAATTTGAAACTGGGCCATGTCAGATCAATAACTAGGTCACTAGGTCAGATCTTAGAAAAACCATGTGAATGCTCTAGAGGGCACAGTTTTGTTCCAATATTCATGAAACTTTGTCAAAATGTTTATCTCCAACAAATCTAGACCAAGGATGCAACTGGGTCATGTTGTATCAAAAACTAGGTTACTAGGTCAAACCTTAGGAAAACATCGTGGATACACTAGAGGGCACAGTTTTTGTTCAATCTTCATGAAACTTTGTCAGTATGATTATCTTTATGAAATATAGGCCAAATTTGAAACTGGGTCTTGTCAGGTCAAAAACCAGGTCACTAGGTTTAAATCATAGAAAAACCTTGTGTACACAATTGTGGCTTTATTTTGCATTGAATCTTCATGAAACTTTGTCAGAATGTTTATCTTCATGAAATGTAGGCCAAGTTTGAAACTGAATAATGTCTGATCAAAAACTAGATTGCCAGGTCAGATCTTAGAAAAACATTGTGTACACTCTAGATGGCACAGTTTTGATCCAATCTTCATGAAACTTTGTCAGAATATTGATTAGGAAGAGCAAAACTGCTGCAATTGAACCATCATCAAATAGATGATCTTCCATATTATTTCATCGTAACTCAGGTGAGTGATTTAGGTCCATCATGGACCTCTTGTTTATTTTTGTTTCAGCCATTTTTGTCGAGCCTGCTTGCGGTGAGCGAGACATAGTTGTTACAACTTCAGTTCGGTGTATGTCTGTGTGTAAGTGTGTGCATGCGTTAGTGCGTGCGTTAGTGTTAGCCTGCGTTGAAACATTTGTTCAGGTAGGTCCAAGGTCAAGGTCACACTTGAAGGTCAAATGATAAAATGGCCATAAATTGAGCTTGTCCGAGCCATTACTTCTACATTTGTGGATGGATTTCAATATATTTGGCACAATTGTTTTCCTTGATAAATAGAAGTGCCATTAGGAACATTTGTGCAGGTAGGTTCAAAGTCAAGGTCACACTGGAAGGTCAAAGGATAAAATGGCCATAATTTGAGCTTGTCCAAGCCATTAATTCAACATTTACAAATGGATTTCAAAATTATTTGGCACAATTGTTCTCAATGATAAGTAGAAGTGCCATTTAGAATATTTGTTCAAGTTGGTCCAAAGTCAAGGTCACACTTGAAGGTCAAATGATACAATGGTCATAAATTGAGCTTGACAGAGCCATTACTTCTACATTTATGCATGGATTTCAAAATAATTTGGCACAATTGTTCTTCTTAATGAGTGGAAGTGTCAAGTGACATACATGTTTGGGTAGGGCCAAGGTCAAGGTCACACTTGAAGGTCAGATATTGTAATTGTCATAAATTGAGCTTGTCTGGGTCATCACTTCTACTTATTTTCCTTTGTGAAGTTTTAAATAAAAAGAAGAAATATGCTGGCGAAGCATGATGTTAAGTTACTTAGTCTTGACATACTTATAGGTCACTGTAGCAAACAGCGGGCTCGACCAGTTGGCCCTGGACAACCTTCTAGTTAATGGAGTTACAGCCCTTCCTGACTCAAACCTTAATTGTCTTCTTCCATATTGAGGCTCACATTCAAATGCAGCATAAAGCACTAGTCCAGGGAGAGCCATTCATCAAATATTTCAGATGTCAGAATTTCCAGTAACATACAGAGCTCTAGATAAGAGGGGTATTTGATGATAATTGAGGGATAATTTTCTTTATTTCTCATTGAAAGCGTATGTTATGACCCCTCATCTGAACCGTCTTGTTGAGAAGGTTCAGATGAGGGGTCACATGTTTTTATCCAGAATTAACAAAAATTATCCCTAATTATCACCAAATACTCCCTCTTATCTAGGGCTCTGAACATAGTAAAACATTGATCTATATGTATTTCAACTTCTGACCTATTGTGACTTGCTATGAAATTACCTGCTATGATAATTCTATACTGAAAGCCTGTAACCATTATACCGTAAAAATTTTAAAACTTTGGACACCTAAATACCATAATGTCCTAATAAACAGTATTGTTTTACAATTAATGCAGTATTGGGTCTGAAAGATGCTGATGGATTGGCAAACAGTGCAGGGCCTGATCAGACTGCTTGTTTTAGCTCAGACCTATCTGTCCTACTGCTTAAAATTTCATGGTTTTGAACTTTCTTATCTTTGAAAGTAGACAAGGTAAAGTGATTAGCTAAATAGCAAACAAAGCAGGGTCACACTGCCCTTGAGAAGCAGACTGAACAGGGTGTTCTTTGTAAAAGTATATGAGCCGCGACACGACAAAACCAACAATGTGGTTGTGCGCCCAGTGCAGACTCAGATCAGCCTGGGCATCCGCCAAGTTTGACCAGACTCTTCGTTAAGTGCTCAAAAGGTAGCTAAGTGTCTCAGCTACCACCATGCGGACAGCGAAGACTCTGATCAGACTGGGCGGATGCCCAGGCTGATCTGAGTCTGCGCTGGGCGCACAACCACATTGTTGGTTTTGTCGTGTCGCGGCTCATATTATGTATGATCTCGAGCATATTATCTTCCCGAACAGTGTTTGGGAGGACATTATGCGGTAGGTAATACAGACACTTAAGATATTTTGCTACCATGGTTTTCTGTTGCTAGGTGATGAAGATGGTGCCAAAGAGGACCTCAGAAATGCTGCTAATCTTGGTGGACAGTTTGCCAAACAGCTTCTAGTGACACTGAACCCCTATGCTGCTCTATGCAATCAGATGCTTGCAGAGGTTATGAATAAACTCAGGTCAGGGGAACCACCTGAATAAAGCCATTTGTGTGACAGAATATAGGATCAAGGTCAAAGACACAGTACAGAGCTTCAGTTTAGAGAGTGTTACATGATAATTTTGGATTATTTCTTCTACATTTGTATTTTCATTAAGAACACATACAGTGGTCCCTATTATGACTACTTCGGTGATGGGGTGCCACATCAGTTGTCTCAAAATTATCAAAATTTCTCTTTAGCTGGAACTGTTGTAGGGGATACGGAAAGTGTTTGGTGATAATCTCTTGATAATATTTCTTATTTTCCAGTAAAATATGTTGTTGCAATGTTATTCCTCCCAAATGTTGAAACTTTCACCGGAGAGAAATAGTGCTAATTACCTTAATGTGCTTAAGTATTGGGATGCCTAAAGTTTAGGCACATTACTGTTTTTTGGAATTATCATCACATACTCTCCTTTTTATGCAGACCTGGTGTATAGGCATTATCCATGTAAAGTGCTACATGTATTATAGATTTTATAACAGTCTGTTTGCTGTGCAAATGACAGATTAATACTGGATTACCACCAAAAAGAACCTTATTGCCAAAGCTTTATGCAAGAGTGGGTTTAGATGGTATCAATTTTTTTTTTAATGAAATATAAACTGTATTTATTTGGCAATGAGACAGGATTTCCCCACGCAAAACACTTCTGAAAACCCTGGGTCAACTTTACAAGACAGCTCTAGAGTTTCGGGGATTGTTTTGGAAGGGTAAAAAACATCTTAATGCAGAATTTATGTTACTGATTTACATATTCCAGCCACATCATGTGATTTCCAACAGTGTGGGATTGGTGACAAGCAAAGGCTCTGATCAGACTGATCAGAGCCTTCACTTGTCACATCTGACTCAAGCCATAGAGCCAACAGGTGGGGTCTTTGATTACCCTGTGTGATTGAGAAAGATGATCTGAGTATCACATGACAAAATAGCCACATTGTTGAAAAATCACATGATGTGGCTCATTTGAGGAAACCATTGTCTCACAGCCAAATGAATATGGTGTATACAGTGGCCGCTCATTTGATTCTAATCAAGTGACACAAATTATGAGCCACATCACAATAAAACCAACAAAGTGGCAAATGCCTCCAGCAAAGACTCAGATCAGCTTGGAATCTGCCCAGTTTGATCAGAGTCTTCAATGTGCACTGTAAGGGTAGCTAAGGGTCTAAGCTAGCTCCATGCTGACAGCTAAGACTCTGACCAGATGTGCACTTTAAGGGTAGCTAAGGGTCTAAAAGCTGGCTGCATGGGAACAGCTAAGACTCTGATCAGACTGGGCGGATGCCCAGGCTGATCTGAGTCTCAGCTGG
Organism: Ctena decussata; assembly: GCA_963989385.1. Taxonomy (NCBI): domain Eukaryota; kingdom Metazoa; phylum Mollusca; class Bivalvia; order Lucinida; family Lucinidae; genus Ctena; species Ctena decussata. Next base: position 46,539,697 of record OZ022510.1, read on the forward strand.
ATGCACATTCCACATTGTTGGTTTTGTTGTGTCTCAGGTCAGTTATGTGTACATGTACAATACAGGCATAAAGAGGGAATTTATATGAATTTCATACAATGTTTTTTGTCGCATCTTTGACTAGCAGAGAGGCAGGCATGTTTCGCTTTATCATTGTCAGCATCATAAACTTTTGTCAAATTTTTTGGTTTAGCTCTGTTAGTAATGTAGGGAGACTCTTTTTTGCAGTGGGGGAACAGGTTGAGACACAGTGTCTCATGGAGCTCATGTAATCTTGTTTATTTCAATAGACTCAATAGATCTTGTGTATATACAGAGAAGTTTTCTTTCAGCAAAACCAAAGGCAGTTTGCACATTATTTTTGAGAGCCACACACTAAATATCTATAGAGTTTTAAGGTGTGTTGGCACACCTCTGTTTTTTGCCATTTTTACAAAGGGGGGCAACTTTTGTAATTTCTTGTTGCTTATTGGCTGATGAAGACCTCCCATAATGGGGTCTAGGGAAGCAAATTCTTTAAGAGTTGACCCCAGTTGAGAAGGGAGGAAATATGAAACATTAAGAGTTTCTTCCCCTGCAAGTGTACCCACTCATCTCACTTGCATTGTGGAAGGGAAATGAGCCGCCACACGACAAAAACAACAATGTGGTTGTGCGCACTTGGCAGACTCAGATCAGCCTGGGTATCTGCCCAGTTTCATCAGACTCTTCGTTAAGAGCTCAAAGGGTAGCTAAGGATGTAAGCTACCTTCATGCGCCCAGCAAAGACTCTGATCAGACTGGGCAGATGCCCAGGCTGATCTGAGTCTGCGCTGGATGCACGACCACATTGTTTGTTTTCTCGTGTTGCGGCTCACATGAGCTTCATCACTGGAACAGAGCCTTTATGCTTGTGCAAATTCATAATCAGCATACACATGCCTGCATTTTGATACATGCATAAATGTCTCCAAATCCACTTGTATAATGTCTCCAAGTCCAGACATATCTATATATAAAGTAAAAACTAACAACTGTATTTTCTGTGAAATGTGCAGGCTGATCTGAGTATACTATACGCACATGGTATGACAATCCGTTTCATATGACGTTTTCATAATTTGTTTTAAATAGCATCAATTGCAGGGTAAATATAATGTACATTTTGTGATTCCTGTTTAATCCTAATAGTGCTTATATTGTATTATAATAATTAACCAAGACTGACTGAGTATATAATATTCAACCCAGTTTCATAAGATGTGGGTGATAGAAGCTATTTTTACAAACATTAGTAGAGCTGGTGATAAGAGGATACAGAGATGATAATTTCGGGATAATATTTCTTATTTTTAGCTCACCTGAGCACTAAGTGCTCAAGGTGAGGTATTGTGATCGGTCTTTGTCCGTCGTCCGTCATCCGGCATCAACTTTTGCTTTAAATGACTTCTCCTCCAAAACTGCTTGATGGATTTGACATAATTCCACAAAAATGTTCCTTGGGGGACTCTCTACCAAAATTGCTCAAACGGTTCCACTCCACTGAGCAATATGGCCGCCAGAGCTAAAAATTGAAAAACCTTTAAACGACTTCTCCCAAAACCAAACCCTCTACCAAAATTGCTCAAACAGTTCCGCTCTGCTGAACAAAATGGCCACCAGAGCTAAAAATAGAAAAACCTTTAAACGACTTCGCCTCCAAAACTGCTGGGCAGATCTTGAAATAATTTCTCAGAAGTGTTCCTTAGGAGACCCTCTACCAAAACTGCTAAAATGGTTCCACTCCACTGAACAAAATGGCCACCAGAGCTAAAAATAGAAATAAAACTTAGAATGACTCAGAGGGCACAGTTACAATCCAATCATCATGAAACTTGGTCAGAATGTTTATCTTAATGAAATCTGGACCAGCTTCGAAATTGGGTCATGTGGGGTCAAAAACTAGGTCACTGGGTCAAATCTTAGAAAAACCTTGTGCACACTCTATAGGGCACAGTTATGATTCAATCTTCATGAAACTTTGTCAGAATGTTTATCTTAATGAAATCTAGACCAAGGTTGAATCTGATTTATTTGGGGTCAGAATCTAGGTCACTAGGTCAAGTCTTAGAAAAACGTTGTGTACACTCTTGAGAGCACAGTTGTGATATAACCTACATGAAACTTTGTCAGAATGTTTATTTTCATGAAATCTAGACCTGATTTGAAACTGGGCCATGTCAGGTCAAAAACTAGGTCACTAGGTCAGTTCTTAGAAAAACCATGTTAACGCTTTCGAGGACACAGTTTTGTTCTAATGTTCATGAAAGTTTGTCAAAATGCTTATCTCCAACAAATTTGGACCAAGGGTGCATTTTGGTCTTGTCGGGTCAAAAACTAGGTCACTAGGTCAAACCTTAGAAAAACATTGTTTACGCTCTAGAGGGCACAGTTTTGATCTGATATTCATGAAATTTTGTCAGAATGTTTATATCCAAGACATCTAGACCAGGATTGAAACTGGGTCATGAGGGTCAAAAATAAGGTCATTAGGTTAAATCTTATAAAAACCTAAGGTACACAATAAAGGGATCATTTTCCATTGAATCTTTGTGAAACTCTGTCTGTCATACGTATGGATGTCTCTGAGGTTAAGTTCACTGGATACTCAGGTGAGCGATCCAGGGCCATCATGGCCCTCTTGTTTCGTATAAACATAGGTTGTGACCCCTCAGTGAGACAGTTCTAATGAGGAGTCATAGCATATGTTTTGATGGAGAATGGACAAAAATTATTCCAAAATCACCAAAAAGTACCCTTATGATATAGCTAATGAGCTGTTATGTAAGGAAAGGTATGTTGTTGCATGAGGAACATCACAGACTTGGATCGGCCTGCACATCTGTGCAGTCTGATTAGGCCTTCCCTGTCTATGGGTGTGAGGCACCTGTGCATCTAATACAGATGTCTGATCAGACCTAAGGGCCAGAGGTCCGGGTTCGATACCCGGTCCGGCAACGTACTTTCATTTCCCTTTCCGCTGTTTAAAGTAGGGCAGTTGTCAGTTACTGGTGAAAGTATGTGCACTTAGTAATGATTTTCTGCTCAGGAGGTCTAAGCCTGCCCAGGAAAAGTGTGGCTAGGCTAACTGACCGTCCTGATATGACCATAGTTGTTTACTATGGACTTAAAGCAATAACACAACAACAACTGATCAGGCTACTTGGATGTGGCTTTACAGACTCACTAAAGGTGAATGTATACTCTTTCAGGGGAAGCAACTCTACCATTTTCAGTTTTGCCTCCCTTCTCAATGAGGGACAACTGTTAAAGGAAAGAATATTTTTAATCTAGGAGCAGATCTTATGTTTAGAGGGCTTCAAGCCTACATTGTCTGGGGGAACATACAGGAATTCACAAATCCCTTTGTAAAATGGCCGAAAAAAATTGGAGTGTAACAGTGCATCTTAACAGAAACAGTAGTCTTATCTTGAGCTGTTACTTACATCTATTGCAATGCCTAAAATTGTTGTAAAGCTGATATTAGCCGCGACAGGACAAAACCAACAATGTGGTTGTGCGCCCACCGCAGACTCAGATCAGCCTGGGCATCTGCCCAGTCTGATCAGAGTCTTCGCTGTCCGCATGGAGGTAACTTAGACCCTTTGCTACCCTTTGAGAACTAAACGAAAAGTCTTGTCAAACTTAGCGGATGTCCAGGCTGATCTGAGTCTGCGCTGGGCGCACAACCACATTGTTGGTTTTCTCACGTCGCGGCTCATATTAGCAGAGACACAACAAAACCAACAAAATGGCATGTGTGCCATGCAAAGACTCAGATCAGCCTGGGCATTTGCCCATTCTGATAAGAGTCTTTGGTGTTGGCTTAAAGGGTTGCTAAGGGTTTAAGCTAGCTCTATGCGGACAGTGAAAACTGTGATCAGGCTGGGTGGATGCCCAGGCTGACCTGACTCTCCACTGGTCTCACATGCCAATTTATTGGTTTTTCTGTGACGTGGCTTATAAAACCATGAATATACAACAATTGTAAAGAAACTATAGGGTGCTTTAGTAGTAGCAATTGTCATCAAAGTTGTTTTGTGGGTGTTAAATCTAGTAATTCCATTTATATTTAAATGTTTTTCTCAGTTAAATGAGATGAAATAGTTTTGTTTCAGTGTATTCATTATATGCATATCTTAAGGTGTATGGAGACACCGCCATGTTTTTTTTTCTGCCTTTTGGTGAAAGGAAGATAATTTTTGTGACTTTCTGTTTGCTTCTCTCAAATACAAAATCCTTTGAAAAAGGGATTTGCCCTTAAAGGAAAGACTTTGCCTCTAAAAGACTTTATTATTGTTTCCTTTCATAGTTTAACCCCATTGAGAAGGAACGTAAAAGTGAAAATGACAGAGTTGCTTCCCCTGAAGGTGTATCCAGTCACCTTACAGACAGTGAACATTGCAGTAATGAATATGTGCTACATACACATAGCACCAGAAAAATCCAAAGAATGCTGACATCCCTGTTTACTAGTGGACAGTTCCATACTTTTTTTATTTGGACAGAATTTGTGCATTTTTTTTTCATTTATTAGAAATTTCTTGACAACATATATATATATATGAGTCAAAGGATTGGACATAGGCTAGGCCTATATTTGTCCTCTCCTAAGAGAGATTTGTGCATTTTGTGTTACTATAGAATGGTGCAGACACTGGTCAATCAGGATTTTGATGTTTTATTAACACTGTCACAACAACCTGATATTAAGCAGTAAATCACAATTTATAAAATTCAAGCAGGCCTTCAGATAAGGGGAGATAACTGATACTGTGGGGATAATTTTCCTTATTTCTACATAAAACATGTTGTGAGCCCAGGGGCCGTATTCATAAAGCCACTTAAGTTGTTGCTATGCTGTTGCTAAGGCTAAATATCTCTAAAGGAGATTCTCTACAACTATGAAATTTGATCTGGAGGAACAGTCTTTGTAAGACTGTTACTGTTCCGCCAGAGCAAATTTCATAGTTGTAAGGAATCTCCTTCAAAGAAATTTAGCCTTAGCAACAGCATAGCAACCACTTAAGTCGTTTTATGAATACGGCCCCTGGTTATAACTACATTAGAATTTCAATGGCCCAAACCCTGTTGGATTGTTAACCCTGCCTGACCAGAACTAGTTCCTGTGTCCCTAGATGTCACTCTAGAAACGCACCCTGGATGGCTAGAACTACCCTTGGCTGTAACTGATTTTCATGGTCCCCCAAGCCTGTTTGAGTCATGAAAGTTCTACTGTATCTTGCTGAGACAGTTCTAATGTGGGGTCATAACATTTTTTAGTTGATTATCCCAGAATTAATCTCAAATCCCTCCTTATCTGGAGCTCTGTTAGTAAGCAGACTCTTTGTACAAAAGTCAGGATTTGCTTGATAAAATTTCTGACCTGGGTCTACACTCTGTGCTCAAATATTCATTTCACATACAGTAAAACCTGTCTTAGTGGCCACCTGTATTAAGCAAGTAACCTGTATTAAGCAAGCATGTGTTCAGTTCCCCAAACTGGCAAGTGCATGGAAATGTACCTGTATTCAGCAAGCACCTGTCTTAAGCAAGCACGTTTTGATTATCCCTTAGGTGCTTGCTTAATACAGGCTGGACTCTAATTAGGATTTTTATGGTTCACATAATTGAGCCGGGGCATGACAAAAGCGACAAAGCAATACATGTATGTGCCTCCAGTGAAGACTCAGATCAGCCTGGGCTGCTGCCCAGTCTGATCAGAGTCTTCACTGTCCACATGGAGCGAGCGTAGGCCCTTAGCTACCCTTAAAGCCCAGAGTGAATACTCTGATCAGAATAGGCAGATGTCCAAACTGATCTGAGTCTTTGCTGGGCACATCTGCCACTTTGTTGATTGTGTCCTGTCATGGCTCATTTGGATTTGTTTCCTTTGTTGGTTATGATTATGGAGAATCAATTTATTTTGTTGTTATATCTGCTGATTTGGAAAATATAATAATTAATACCAAAAAAGCTCTTGTTTTATGTTCCCACCATAAGGGTATGTTCCCACAATAAGTGTGACTGATGGCATGGAGTTTTCATGCTTGGTGTAACGTGCATTTCCACATACTTATTGTATAAAAGTTTTTTTTCAGCCATCTTTGAAGGAGCCCGGGTAGCTCAGTGGGTTAAGCACTGGCCTACTATGCTTTGTCTGGGTTTCATTTCTGCTGGAAGTGGAAATCTTTTCAACTGTAAACTTGGTTCCATTGCTTTCAGTCTTTCATTACCAATTTCCCATCGTAATGGTCTGACTGAAATACTGTTGAAATGGATGTAAAATCATATGTCATCTCTCCATCCATCGGCCATCTTTAATGTACTACAAATTCTCTAATTTGTGGAAAAAAGACACAAATCAGAGTGATCTGTCTGGAGGCCACTTTGATCTTAAAATATTTATCTCCCTTGAAGGGAGATAAATATTTTCAGATCAGAGTGACCTCCTCTTGGTATGTATCCCTGAACGACCAGCTTGTCTGTTTGGTTGTATATGTGTTGGTAGATCTAAGATTGCCATCCCACTCTCAGCACCATCATCCCCATTTGGGCACAGTAACATACCATATTTGAGCCGAGACACCAGAAAACCAAAAAGTGACATATGTGCCCAGTGAAGACTCTGATCAACCTGAGCAGCCACCCAGTCTGAGCAGAATCTTCCCTGTCCACTATGCCCAGTTTAATCTGAGTCTTCGCTGGGCTCATATGCCACTTTGTTGGTTTTGTTGTTTAGAGGCTCATATTAGGCCACCTAATCTAGATCTACACTCTTTGTCCTCTAGTCTTTGAATTTTGAATATGATAAAGCTTGGACAAAACATTTTTGAAAGTTTGCAGGCATACATTTTTTCGTCTGCTCTTTAGTGCTTATATAAAGGGCTGAATGCACATTGAATTTGCTCTTTGTACTCCTCCCATCTGTTGAAAAAGGTGCTGAAGAACAGAAAAGCTAGTACTTTCTCAGTTATGATCTAGATAGCCACCATTTCTTGGTAAGAAAGTTTGGTTTGCCGTTACTATTACATACAATCAAACTTGCAGGGAGATATCTTTGGAACAAACCCGTTTTGACACTTGCAAATGCTATGCATAGAAATAAGTTGAAATAAAACTAGAACTGTTTTTTTGACAAAAACAGGTGTCCCCCACCCCCACCTGCGCTTTCCCAGCAGTATCACTTTCCCTAAATGCTACCTTCAGGAGATATGGTGCAGACAAGCTGTTTTTCAACATTCTTTGAACTGCAACCTTGAAAAAGAGAGCAAGGTCACCAAAATTTAATCACTTCTTTTCAATCTCCCAGTGATGTATCTATGCCAGTTTGGTTCAAATCCATCCATCCATTCAGGAGATATAGTGCAGACAAGCCATTTTCAATATTCTTTGACCTCCTGTGACCTTGAAAATGGGGTCAAGGTCACCTAATATAATCAGTACTTTTGCATTTCCCAATTATATATCTGTGCAAGTGAGGTTCAAATCTATCCATCCATTCAGGAGATATGATGCAGACAAGGCATTTTTCAACACTCTGACCTCCTGTGACCTTGTAAATGGAATCAAGGTCACCAAATCTAATCAGTTCTTTGCCATCCCCAAGTGATATATCTGTGCCAGTTTGGTAAAAATCCATCAACTTCTTCAGGAGATATGGTGCAAACAAACTATTTTTCATTGTTCTTTGACCTGTGACCTTGAAAATGGGGTCACGGTCAACAAAATCTAATCATTTTCCCCCCACCCAGTGATGTATCTGTGCAAGTTTGGTCAAAATCCATGCATACCTTCAGGAGATAGAATGCAGACAAGAAGCTACGCTGACGCCAACGGAATCTACACAGAAAACAATATGTCTCCCCCCACCACCCCATATGGTGGGGGGACAGAATATTGTTTAATGAAAGGGACCTAATAAATTATGACCCCTACCCAGGTTCATGAAAATCCACATATTTGTTCAATTTGTTTGCGACCTTGAATGGGGGCAAACAAAGAAGTAATGATGTTTTGTTTGGTGACCTTCACCCAATTTTTACTGTCAGAGGAAATAAATGTTTCCCTCATCAACCTACTACAAAATGATACATTATATATTTAGGAGCCAATGATCAACCTTATTTTCAAGGTTGACAGGCTAAAATAACAAGATATTTGAAAAATGATGCTGGTGGACTGGATTGTGTTGGGGAGGGGGAAGGGATTGTGTGTGTGTTGTGGCGGGTGGGGGTAGGGGTGGTAAAGGAGATTTTTTTGGGGGTGGGGAGCGGGAGAATTTGTTTATCTGGAAACAGTCCTACTCTCTCACTGTAGTAATTTTATCTTTTCTATTTCATTTTTTCCTCAAGTCTCAAATGATCTGTCATTGAAGCCTGGGGATATACAAAGCACAGGGGTTTGACAGATACCTTAGACAATTAAGAAAAGTCATTCATGTGTTTCAGTATTTTTTCTACATGATTATTAATTTTTTATTTTTCCAACTCAGTGTGAGACTCTGATCAGTTTGCACAGATGAGGATATAGTATTCCGAACCGATAATGTCAACCGCTGGTGAGAATGAACTGCAGGTCCTTTTTCAGGTAACGCCAAAAAAAAAAAAAAAAAAAAAAAAGTTTCAGTAGTTTCAGTACTTTGATTTAGTACGCAGGGAAAGAACAGAGGTCATCCGGTTAACAAAATCATTGATGCATGAACAGGAAGCAGGAAGTTTTCAGCAACAGAAGTTCCTGTTTTTATTTGTGAATTTCTTGAAGTAAACACCGTGTCATCGTAAAATCAAAACGTAAAAAGAGGTAAAATGCGTATGCAATATATTTAACTTTCATTCTTTAGGTAGATTTTGCAGAAAATGAAAGATAAACTACACCACTTTTAGCCTCAAGGATGTGGGTGGGGAATGCAAACAAAACAGTCAGACAGTTGGGGTTACCTATTATTGTACTGGTTATTGTAGAACTGTTTGAGTCCTGTGACTCATCTTCTATGTCAGTTTTCTTTATCCACAATGGGTTTTTTTTTTTTTTTTTTTTTTTGCAAATTCCCATTTAATGCCTTACAGCTATAGATCATGTAGATTATGCACCAGTCATGCATCTACATCTGGGGCTGCCTTAGTAGGACTGGAGAATAATGGGGATGTTGACTGTAAGGTTGAAGGTCTGATCAAATCCCTGTTAAAGATTTTATGTAACGAGGGTGACAACATTTAGCATTAACTAGCTGATTTTCGATGAGCTCTGCAAGCTAACCATCAAAATACTCATAACTATTTATGCCGCCACTCCGGTTTTCGACGATCAAATTATGTCCGTTGTGATTTCAAATTACACTGAATATCCAGAACCCAACTTATCATTCTAAATGGGCAAACAGTCTTTTCTTTTTCAACACCAGAGCATTCTTTTCCTTAGACACTTGTGGCGAGTTGACAGAGGAGGCCATTGGCTATTATTGTTTTTTTTTCCGCTGATTCAAGAAGGGCAGTTGTCAGTTACTGGCGAAAGTATGTGCACTTAGTACTGGTTAACCGCTTAGGAGGTCTAAGCCTGCCCAGGAATAGTGTGGTTAGGTTAACTGACCATCCCGACATGACCTTAGTTGTTTACCGTGGACGTTAAGCATCAAATCAACCAACCAACATGAATTGTCAATTTTTGGTAACCACACCTCCCAGTTTTCGACTATAAAACATAGGTATTGTAATATTCCTCATGAAATGAACGGTTACAGAATGTGGTTATGTTATTGCACAGTGTTTCTGATTTTAGCAGATGGGATTATAATTTTCTTGCTCCTCCGAAAATATGCAGTGCATTAGTTCATTGCGAAAAGGAGCCATTGCACAAGTGGGCGGGGCCTAAGTTTATTACTCTATTTGAATTGGTCGAATGCACCTGATGATGAGTTTGGTTTTAGATGGTTTACATTTTAGAAGCATTATGCCATAGCAACTCTTGGGCTTATCTCGGAACTGCTCACATCGTCGAAAACCTAGTGTGGTCGAATTCCGGATACTTGGCCATACATATACATGTAATAACTTGAAACCACTTTAATTATTGCTCAAACTACCAATATACAAATAAGTGTGCGAGTGAAAAAAGTGTTGAAAACAATATATGTTGAGGAGAAAATAGTGAATGTGGTGTGTGTGTGTGTACACAGAGGGCATGGGGGGATTTATTGGATGGGTGTGAGTATTAAAATTTATACATGGATGTCATCACAGTAGTTAGGTTGATGATATACATAAAAGAAAATATTTTTTCAGGTCTAGCAAACCATGTGATGCAACAAACAAAAAAGTCAGCAATATGCCTGTTTAAAAACTGATTCCAACTATGTACAGCTGTAGTCAATGATGACTGAATACCTTGTTAATATGCTTCCTTGAGACAGAATGCCACAGGAGGCCATTGTCTGCTTGCCAGACATTTCAGAACAGGTAAGTTTATGACAGTGCTGGAAACAGCCAGTGGCCCAGGGGCCAAATGCGCCTAAATTTTGTCTGGGCCACCAAAACGTTTCAAATTATGAACTTTAGTGGCCCAAATTTACCTGTCTGGCAATAATAAATGCATCGGATATTTAGCTAGTGGCTAATTTGGGCCACTGAAAATGTGGCCTGCTGAACTTTTGGGCCACCACTTTAATCAAGGGAGTGTCAAGCACTGTTTATGAGCTTTTAAGATATAAAAACAACAACAACAACAACAAACCCCCCCCCAAAAAAACACGAATAAAGTAAGGTCTAGTCAACTGTATACATGTATACCTGTAGCACGCATGTTTAGTTTGGTCAGGGATTGTGCCAAAACTTTAGATAAAGAGGGTGTTTCGTAAATTCTTTCCATTCTCAAAAACAAAAAAGAAGGAGAAAAAAAAACATTGTGACACTGACACCTCATTTGGTTTGTTCACAGGCCCATTTTAAACCTTAAAAAAAATGAGATTTAATGACTTAATATCAGAGTTTTCCCTCTTAAGTTGATCAACAGTGTGAGGATCTGAATTATGGTAATGTGCATAAATATTGGGACACCTAAAAACATTAATTTGCCATTTGGGACAAATGGAAAATTAATGGTTTTAGGTTCCCAATACTATATTGGGACACCTAAAAGCATTATCCATTTGGGACAAATGGAAAATTAATGGTTTTAGGTGCCACAATATTTTAAGCACATAAGGGAAGTATAGCCCAAAGTGACAGATGCTGATCTGTCTCTTCCCTGTTTTCACAAGACTTAGGTGTATGGGTACACTTCTATGTTTTTTCTATCATTTTTACGAAGGGGAAGGACTTTTCTTACTTCTTGTTTTCTACCCTGGACAACATAGTGTATACAAATGGTATACTCCTGAGAGAGTTTACTCATAGGGTAGCAAATTCTTAACTTTAAGAATCGAGCCACATTGAGAAGGGAAGCAAAACAGAAAAATGGCAGAATTGCTTCCCCGTAAAGTGTAATGATTCACCTTAAGATACCAGAGCTCCAGATAAGATGCGTTTTTGAGGATAATTTTGAGATAATTTTTTTATTTCTCAAAGAAAACATATGTTGTGACCCCCTCATAAGAACAGCCTCAGCCAGACAATTATTATGATGTCACAACATATGTTTTTATGGAGTAAAATGGAAAATTATCCCTAAATTATCTGGGTGTACTCCCTCTGAATCTAGAGCACTGGATTCCTTTGTCATTTTGTTTGTCTTGTTATCACAGGTGTCGAAAGAGGGAAAGATAACAATAGACTTCTTGCTCCCTAATGGCATCTTTATACCAAAGAGTGTGGACTTTGATATGCAACTTGATATCTTAAAACAGGTAAGGTAGGTCGCCTTCTTAGTGTGTCAGTGGGGCACATGTTAACAACAAATTTCTTTAACTTTTCAAATTGTTTTTGATTGCTGTTGACAAGGGCAGTATTTGAAGAAAATTTCAAGATATCAAACTATACACACAGTGTGAAAAAAGATAAAGGTTTCCCAAAGCCAAGTGGCAGGGGCAGTGGGGATAAGAGGCGGCCAGGCCCACTGTATCATATGGCTGACTTGACTGGAGTGTTTTACAGTTGCTGGCTGGTGGAAACCTAGATTCAAACCTGCGACCTTCTGTTCTATAACAGAGCAGCTCTAAACCACTCCACCATGGCGCCCTTCAGCAATTTCTTTCTTTTTAAGTGACCCCCACATTAAGGAGGGAAGTTCAAAAATGAAATGGCAGAGTTACTTTTCCTGAAAGTGTTTATATTCACCTTAAACGTTTGCCTCTCTTTTGGTAAAGGGAAATAATCCAGTAATTTTCAGTACAACAGATAAGAAAAAGTAACAGGGATAATTTTGGGATACTTTTCCATTTTTCTGCATAAAAACATATGTTGTGACCCCCTTGTCAGAATTGTCTCACTGAGACGGTTCTAAAAAGTAATCACAACATAAAAAATTATGTTTTCATTGCTAAATAAGAACAATTATCTCAGAATTATCCTCAGATACTATTCTTATCTGGAGCACTGTCAGTAATATATCCTGTCTGATATTATTGCTGGAATGTGTGTAAATTTATATGCTCACTGAGGGGACTTTAAACCTCAGTTTAGACTTTGGGGTGGAAAATTAGAATATAAAATTTCTGTCAGAATGTAATTCTTTAAAGGAAAACACTCACTAAAATGCTTGTTGGACCCAAATTAAAGATTCTATTAAAACATGAAATTTGCTGAAATTTTCAAGAAAATCGGACTTAGATTAAGGAAGATATGGCAGTTTAAAGATATTAAAATGTTGAGCTGGGAACCAGTAAATTTGTGAGTTAATGACGTCATAAACTCACAGTCAAAAATAAAATCCTAAATAATTTTAGTTTGAAACAAACTGTAGATAAATGAAACGCATAGATCTATATTTAACTTCATAAAGAAACAATTAAAACTAAATAATACTGTAAAAGTAAGCAATTTGTGCTCTTATTCTAGATTTAAATATTTATCAAGTGACAGGAACTTCCAAAATGGTGGCCTCCAAGACCGCCATTTGATTTTTTTTAAATCTTCATATCTTTCTTATTTCAAGTCCGATTTTCATGAAATTTTCGGCAAATTTAATAGCTAATCAAGATCTATAATTTGAAGTCTGTTCATATTTAAGTGAGTGTTTTCCTTTACCTGTATAATTGAAGCTTGAGCAAGACGACAGCTCATACAGAATGATATGAATGAGTAATTGGGAGTTTAATTCATTGTTTTGCCAGGTTGTATGGAGTGATGCCAAGAAACAGCCCCTGTCTGACAAGCTAAAGGGTCATGAGTCCTACTACTTTGAGTACCTCAACAGAAATGGAGAAAGGGTAAAATAGTTGAGCCGCGACATGAGAAAACCAACAATGTGATAGTGCGCCCAATGCAAACTCAGATCAACCTGGGCTACCACCCAGTCCAATAAGACTCTCTGCTAAGGGCTTTAAGGGTAGCAAAGGGTCTAGGCTATCTTCATGCGGACAGCGAAGACTCTTGATCAGACTAGGCGGATGCCCAGGCTGATCTGAGTCTGCGCTGGGTGCACAACCACATTGTTGGTTTTGTCCTGTTGCGGCTCATTATTTCCTCCTTCCAGATTGTCTCAATCATACTGTATTGTAAGAAATGCATTGTGAAAATTTGAAAGCTTGTAGGGATTTTTTGTCCATCTGGGCACAGTTTGTTCAGAGCACTGTTAGTTTAACAAAGTGGTAAAGTCAAGGATTTGTTTAGTCTTTTTAGTACCTATAAAATTTAGTGTGCTAATATTTTTTGCTGAAAAATGTCAGAGAGCATCTTGATAGCTCAGTTGATAGCAAGGTCTGTCTCACGACTACAGAGCTTCAGATAAAGTTGGATTTATTGTAAGCAATATGGGATATAAGATGGTCACTGTGGGTGAAATGGGCGATGGACATTTAGGCACTGATGTACCGGTAGTTAGGACCTATCCTGTGAAGTTCCGACTAAAACCAACGAAAGCACTTTGTACAAAGGAGTTAAGATGATTAGATGGATTGATGGCTGACTTAAGTATGTCCTTTTCAACAGTATTTGATGATGGGTTCTTGGTGATAAAAGGCTATATGCAGTGAAGCCCTGTTTTGATTTGAAATTTCTCCAGAACTGCTTGGCTCAGATGCTTGAAATTTGGTAAGTAGCATTACCGAGTGGTCCTCTACCTTTGAAATTTATCTTGCCTCCAGCTTGACTCGAACCTGTTACTTCATGATTCAAAACTGGGAGCGCAAACCACTCAGCCACATGGAATCTTCATGATGACTAGAAAATATTAACATGAAGACACGTCACGCTGATAGCTTTGTGATACGTTATTAAGTACAGCTTAAATAATTCATTTTCATTTGGATACATATACACATACAACATTTTTCTTACCCACTTTTAAGTTCAGTTTGTATGTGTACATGTAGCTCTCTAATATCACCTGACCAGCAACACCATGCATTACACATGTGGACAGCTAAATAAATTTGTGTAATTTTAGTCATATACACCCACAGCTGTAGTAGACAAGGAGTTTACGCTACTGCTTACCAATAATATCTTGCCAATAATAGGCATATGACACCCTTTAGTGAAACTGCTCAGTTTTTGCATTACTGCTAATGGAAAACATTTTTATAATAGCATCCAACAAATTTGTTTATGTATTTTCTTCTGTATTGTTATAAGACTCATTGGGACATTTAATAGAAGTTGCCTCGTTTTTGAGAACATTAGCCAATCCCCATTTGCACTCAGGAGCAAATGGACTATACATCTTTTTTGTATCAGTAAAATCAAATTTAACTCTGATTGGATTGAAAACAGGAAGAAGTTAGTGATGAAAGTTTACGCCTCAGTGAAATCCGACCAATCGGAAAGTTTCTACGAGTTAATGAGAGAAAGATGGAAGAGCGGCACAAAACCGTGGACAGACAAATAACCACTCTGTTAGGCAGCAGAAGTGAGTACTGTAGTGTCAGAAACGTTTTGATTGTCTGAGCAAATAGTATAGATCCAGTTCAGACTGCTCCTTAGCAGTCTGATCAGGGTCTACACTTGTGCTAGTACTTTTGAAAGGACAAATGACCTAGATCAGATCTGAAAACAGAAAATTCAGTTATAGAAAGGGTTGAATTGTTTGATTTTCCACAGGAAAAGTAATTGTAGGATATCTTTAACTTTCGAAGCTATTCTTGAAGAAATTGTCGAAGAATAGGAGTACAACATTTGTGACTTCCTGTTTGCTTCCCTGGACAACAGATTCCTCCGAAAGGGGTCAACTCTTGAAAGAAAAAATTTGCTTTTAAGGGAGCAAAGTCAGGGCTGGAAATTTCTTAAATTGTCACTTGTCCTGCGCCACAAGATGTATAGTGAAATTAATAAGTTACCTTGGCAGTACTGAGAAATTCTACTCGTCCTGTAGCTTGAGGCACTCTCCATGGTGAGCGGACGAGTGGATTTTTCCAGCCCTAAAAGTTTTTTCCGATAAGAGTTGACTCTTATTGAGAAGGGAGGTAAAAATGAAAATGGCAGAGTTGCTTCTCCTGAAAATGTCTGGGGTGTCCCAGTATTTAGGATATTTGAGCCACAGCACAAGAAAACCAACAAAGTGGCATGTGCACTGAGCGAAGACTCAGATCAGCCTGGGCATCCGCCCAGTCTGATCAGAGTCTTTGCTGTCCACATGGAGATAGCATAGATCCTTAGCTATTCTTTAAGAGCATTGCGAAGAATCTGATCAGACTTGATGGATGCCCAGGCTATCTGAGTCTTTGCTGGTGCACATGCCACTTTGTTGGTTTTGTCATTTTCCGGCTCGTCATTATTGTAAAGATGTCTCAATTTTAAGTCCTTAATTGTAACAGTTTTTCATTGTTCGAAACCCCTCCATCCCTCCATTCACTGTAAGGTAATACATGTACTACAGACTTATGTGGGACATTGGACATGAGGGATTTTGTTTGTGGGACTGTGACACATGCTAAGTTGTCGTTGCATTGGCCAGTTATAGACTATCAGGTGACATCAGAGCGGCTCTGAACTATGTATTGGTTAGGTGTTTGGCTTATTGGCAAGTTACACACTGTCAGGTGACTTTTGAGTGACATTCTGTGTGTGGCTCGGAACTATGTTTATGAATAGCGTAGGAGTATGACATTTTGACGTTCCACCCACATTCTTGGGGTGGCTCTGAACTATGTATTGGTTAGGTGTTTGACTGATTGAATAAGTACCATACGTTTCCTTGGTTTCAGGTTTGTTAGAGATCAACTCTACACCAAGAGCTGAAGTAGATGATTTTAGAAAAAGGATGCATCATTTTACTCAACTCAAATGTCCCGACAGAAGTGTAAGTTATAGTTAGCCAAATTTGATTATTCTGAAGATGACCATGTAAAACAGTATAGGACTATTTTATGCCATACAACCTGAAGCACTATCATACAGGGCTGCCAGGCCAAGGGGGATAGTGCAGCTGGTGGTTGACAGCACTGAGGAGCAATAGATTTGACTGTTGCCTGTAGACAGAATGAAATAGTTGTTTTATTACCCAACCACTGCAAAACCATGTCTGCATTAAGCAAGGAAGCTCCAGCTTTACCTTACATTATGCAGTGCATGGCCAGGCAATGGTAGCAAATATTGACGGCTGCTTTGTGTTACATCCATATGTATGACATCATTTACAGGGCAATAGTCAAATATTTTGACCAGCTACATGCGATGAACAAAAATAATTCAGCAGACAAGCAAAACTAAGTAGTTACTGTGTATATAGTAGGTTGGGAAATAAAATAATCTAACTGTTGTCAGAAATGCACACTTACTTGTTGCTCTTTCAGATATTGTATTTCTTCATATATATCCACAAGTCCAATAAACAGCATTCTTGAGACAAAATATGGGCTAAAGAAGACAAATTCTGGTGGCCTAAAGCCAATTTTGGTGTAGTTTGTAATTTTGCCACCTTTTATGCATGGAGAGGGTTCAGAGGGATGTGGAGGTGGGTGGGAAGGGGGGAGGGAGATGGAGGAGGAATGCATTGGGGTTTATTGGAGTGGAACATTTATAGGAAGAAATATGGTATGAGGAAAACATTTCACTTTAACATGTGACTGATGGATGCATATTTACAGTGCGAGTAATGAATGAAAATGAGCCACAATATGACAAAACCAACAAAGTGGCATGTGAAGACTCAGATCAGCCCGGGCATCCACTTCATTCAATCAGAGTCTATGCTGCTGACATGAAAGTAGCTTAGATCCTAAGCTACACTTTAAGGGCAAAGTGAAGACTGTGATCAGACTGGGTGGATACCTAGGCTGATCTGAGTTTTTCGCTTTGTTGGTTTAGTCATGTTGTGGCTCAAATATATGTTGCTGGATTTGAGATCTTATTTAGCATTGTTCAGGTTCTGTCTTTACACTGTTTGCTCACACAAATCAGTACCAATATTTGGTGTATGGATATATTCAGAGAAAGCAACTCTGTTTTTTGCTGCCACTTCTAATGGCTGCAGCTCTTAAAAGAAAGAATTTGCTCATGTAGGAGCAGACTGACTTTTAGAAGGGTTTTGTCCTCGAGGGAAGCCATGAAAGTTATTTCCCTTTCTAAAAATGGTGGAGAAAAACATGGAGATATACATATAGACCTTAAGGTCATAATAGTAGGAAACAGATTGTTAGCAGGAAGTTTTGAGTTTTATTGAATTACAATGTATCTTGACAATACAAAAACTTGGAAGTGAAAGTGCATTCTTTTATGCATTCAAGTAAAATGATATTGCCATTTTCCGTATTTGAACTAACACAAGAGAAAAAGTACAGTATCATTTCTGGATTTTTTTTATAAATGAAAAAACAAAGGGTACTGCTTATAATCTTCAGATTTAGGTATATTTTAAAATCCAGATTATGCCAACACATTTCAAGATGAATTGGCCGTGACACGACAAAACCATTAATGTGGCATATGTGCACCCAGCGAAGACTCATATCAGCCTGGGTATCCTCTCAGTCTGATCAGAATATTTGCTGTGGTTTCAAAGGTTACCTAAGGATCAAAGCTGCCTCCATGTCAACAGCAAAGTCTCCAATCAGATTGGGTGGATGCCCAGGCTAATTTGGGTTTTGGCATGGCACACATGCAAATTTGTTGGTTTTGTCATGTCGCGGCTTGAATGGGTATTCTCTGTTCATTATATCTCCATAAGGGCAAATATGGGTACATCTCCTTGTTTTTATGCCACTTTTGCAGATGTAGCTTCTTGTTTGCTTCCATGAAGGACATACCCTTTCCAGAACATGATCTACTCTTAAAGAAAAGTTGATCTGATTGCCGATGCCATTCATAGAGGATCTTACATGAGTGCTCATGTATTATTGAATCTATTAAACGAGTTGGGGAAAAAGATAAGATGCGAGGCTCTGCCGAGCATCTTATCGTTTTCACCAACAAGTTTAATGAATTCAATATTACATGAGCACGAATGCAAGATTCTATGTATCATATGACACTAAAATCGCATTTTATAAGCAAATTTTGCGCTAAAGCGTCACGATTTTGCCATTAGAAAAAGCGACGTTTGATGGACGTCAACGCATAACGTTACGGTGTAACTTGCATATTTAATCCACTAGTGGATTATCGTTTTTAGCTCGCCTGAACGACGCATATTTAATCCACTAGTGGAAAATCGTTTTTAGCTCGCCTGAACGAAAGTTCAGGAAGAGCTATTGTTGTCACCCCGGCGTCGGCGTCAGCGTCCGCGTCTGCCTCCGCGTCCGCGTCCGCGTCCGCGTCAGCGTCGGCGTCCGGATTGGATGTTTTGGTTAAAGTTTTTTAAAGACCTATATCTCCTTAGCCCATGGATGGATTCTTTTGATACTTGCACTGTAGGTAGATATTGGTCCAAAGTTTAACAGGGTACCACCACCGTCCCACTCCATGACCTTGATGTCAAGGTCATGGACTTAGAAAATTGGGAGTATTTTTGGACTGGATGTTTTGGTTAAAGTTTTATAAAGCACAATATCTCCTTAACCCATGGATGGATTCCTTTGATACTTGCACTGTAGTTAGATATTGGTCCAAAGTTTTGCAAGGTACTACCCCTACCCCTCTCAGTGACCTTGATGTCAAGGTCATGAACTTAGAAAATTGTCTTTTTATTGATTGGATGTTTTGGTTAAAGTCTTTTAAAGACACATATCTCCTGAACCCTGTGATGAATTCTTTTTATATTTGCACTTTAGTTAGATATTAGTCCAAAGTTTTGCTGAGTACTACCCCAACCCCGCACATTCACCTTGATGTCAAGGTCACGGACTTTGGAAATTTGTTCTTTATTAAAGTTTTCTAATTGCATACTGATTCATAATGCTTGGCAGAGATTTAGTTTACACTTGAACTGATGTTAGACACTTTTTTGAGTTTTTACAAAACACTATATACTTACCCCACTGGATGACCTTGAAGTCAAGGTCATCGACTTATAATTTTGGTTTAAGTTTTATATTTATGAAGACATAATTTCACAGTGCCACGATGGACTCAGTTGATACTAATACTTAGACTGATGTTAGATAATGGCTCAAGGTTTTGTTACATTCTAGCCCCCCCCCCCCCCCCCCCCAACCCCCCACCCATCACCCCTAACACTTAGTTCTTTGACCTCAAGCTCATGGACTTTGAAATTTCATGTGGATTTTTTTACTTTAATTTTATTTCAAGACTTATTTCTTAGATAGCTTTTGTTTATGAATGTGTTTTCATTATGCACATGCTTGCCTGAAGTTTTATGCATAGAAGTCCACACCTCCAAAGCGACTGTGTGATGGGCAAGCACCTATTCAGGCGAGCTATGCTGTCAGGCGACAGCTCTTGTTAATGCATGGCTTTATTATACTCTCAGATGCGACGTCATATGATAAAAAAGGTAAAGGTTTCCAGTAGCCTGGCGGTCGTAGGCACAACATATGAAAGGTGGAGCCCATCCCTCTCTTTTGCTGCGGTGTCCTTCCCTGATTAAAAAGACATACTCATATACTGCAGGGTTGACAGAGAGAGTTTTGTAGTTGCCAGCTGGCCAAATTGTGATTCAAGCCTCTTTTACCACTTGACCATGTGCCTCTCTAAAATAATGGCCTTGGCTTCTAAAACAACTCTCAGTCATTAAAATGATGTAATTTAGGGTGGAATTTATTTGATAAACCAACATTATTAAAAAATATGCAAGGAAAAGAATCTGCCATGGGTGTGAGATGCAGATAGAAAAATCCATCCAGGGAAGCAGTGTTTGGCTCTGAGACAGATTGGCCTCATGATGCCAGTCAGTGATCCTGAAAACAAATTTCTTTAACCACACTTCACACATATAAAAGATGCATATATGCTGTTCACATCCATACCATTACTGGGTTATTCAGCTGTTCTTGTATGTTTCAGGATTTTATGACAATGTTTAGGAATAAATATCCCCTGCAGCTGAGGAGTTCAACACAATTGCCTGAGCAGTTGGAGACAAGGCTTAAAGATGGTTACCTTATATTGTCTGTAGCTATTGAAGAAACAGAGGTATACTATATTTATTTGGCTACAAGTTGGGTTTTCTTTCTCCGTAAAGTACCCTAGATATGTAAATCAGTTGTTTGTAATATGGCTTTAAGAATTTTTACATTAACCATGTGATCAGGAGGGCTCTTACAGAATACTCATTAGTAATACCATTTTTTTAAACATTAGAAAAATAATTTTGGTATTTAATTTAGGATAAATCTATTTCTATTTTCCCCATATTTTGCCTATATCCTGCTGGTCAAAAAAAAAATATCACATATTATACTGAAGACTAAATAAAATACCCTCCACAATATTACATGCACCATTTATGTACAGTCAAACCTGTGAACAAAGGCCAGCCATGGGAAAAAACAAAATCGGCCGTTGTTTACAGGTGGCTGTTGTTCAAAGATTCAATAATTTCACGATTTTGATCAACTGACAGATAAATGTAAACTTTGTCGGAGATTTTTTTTTTCGCTCGCTTTTGTTTGCAGGCAAGCGTTAATATTTTCCCGCGTTTTTTGCATGTGCGCGAAATCAATATTCAAAGTGCATATATACCATTAAACTACTCCAGAAAATAAATTTCCGAAATATTATTGTTGCTATAGGTTAAAATTCTTTAATAATTTGTCTTCAAAATACACACACGTATCGGTAAAAAGATTTTTGCTTTCACGGTTGACGCACACGACCTTTCGGAGATACGTGCAATCGACTGATTAAATCAGTGACAGATGATTAATTATCGGTTGACTGAGCATACTATATAAGACATGATTAGCCGAATAAAACTGGCGTTAATTACTTTTCAGAAATTAACACTTATAGAATCAAACGCATTATGCGCTATTTAATTGCGTAGAATACACTTTGTTTCATGAATTATACTGCAACCGAAAATCAATAACCAGTCTAGTGCTAAAAATAGATTAGGCAATAACACAAACACGTGTGTCTGAAAGTGAAACTGTGTTTTGACACAAGGACTGACCGTTATTCGGAGAAATTAGCTCGTCTCGGGATGGATTCGGATGACCGTTGACCGTAGTTCGCAGTGGACCGCTATTCCCAGGTGTTTTAACCAGGAAATTCGACGGGAGGAATCCGAACGGACTGTTGTGTACAGGAGACCGTTATTCGGAGGTGACGGTAAGCACAGGTTCGACTGTAATAATGTATGGATACCATAAAAACTTAAAGTATTAAGACAGATAGTGCAGACTCAGATCAGTCTGATCAGGGTCTACACAGTTTGCCATTCCATTTCCTTCTTTTGAATGCATTACACAACTGTTCCGTTTTCAGGACATTTACAGCAATTATTTTGGGTGTTCCAATTTTTAGAATTTTATTGTTTTTTTTTGTTTTTTTTTCACAGGCTGCACGTCGTGAGCTCAGCCATGTCAGTATTGTCTGCAAGTCCATTTTGTTCAGTTACTTGATCTTGTATTGTTGGCTTATGGCTGATTGACCAGGGTCTAATTGTGAAGATACACTGTGAACAGTGGACCTCCAAGAGGGAGGGATATGTAACTATATTGTGACAACTTGTAGCCCAACCCCATCGCTACAGTTTGAGCAATAAAATATGTTTAAACTAAGCTTGAAAGTAGATGAAGTTTGCATATAATAGCATAAAAACAAAGCTGATGGTTTGACTGACCTTGTTTTTGGTCCAGGAGTATGTATGAAATTTTTTACTCTGTTTTCAGACGAAGTTTTTCCTCCAGTGTCATGCACTAGATAGTCCAGAAACTGTTGTAGATCAAGCCTTCCGGAAGTGGTATAACCACTCAGTACGGAATAATTATGACTACATCCTCAAGGTGGTCGGACAGGACCACTATCTGTATGACAAAGCACCTCTGCACCAGTTTAAGGTAGTGCTATGCAATGTTTTATTAGTGATCTTGTTTCTAAAAATTTGATTCAGTTTTACTATGGCCATCCTACTAGTCCTTCAACTGACATGAGTTGAGGACATAAGATGATTGTAAGCAAAGCTGTTGATTTCTGTGATTTTACAAACAGTGATAACTATCAATAGCAATTCTACCAATTTCTGTACGTTCTTTCCAGACATTGTATATCTCTCAACTACTTTCTGGAAAGTCTTTATTCTATGACGTTTCAGCATAATGCCTTTGTCAAAATTATGACATTTGTACAAGACTATATATTTGGATGTTTACATTCCTCTCAGTATCCAAACATGGAATACATGTTTGAATACTGAGAGGAATGTAAACACTTAAATATGTAGTCTTGTACAAATTTCATAATTTTGATAAAGACATTTTGATGAAATGTCATAAATAAACAGTGACTGTTCAGAGTATGAAATGTTTCTTATCTCTACTCAGATTTCTTCATGATATTTTCTGGGAATTTAATTTATCATCTGAAGTTGCATCTGAGAGTGTAATAAAGCCATGCATTAAAATCGATAATCCACTTGTGGATTAAATATGCTAATTACGTCGTAGCGTTATGCGTTGACGTCCATAAAACGTCGCGTTTTCTAATGGCAAAATCGTGACGTTTTAGTGCAAAATTTGCTAATAAAGTGCAATTTTAGTGTCATGTGATAAATAGAATCTTGCATTCGTGCTCATGTATTATAGAATTTATTAAACCTGTTGGGGAAAAACGATAAGATGCTCGGCATAGCCTCGCATCTTATCTTTTTCCCCAACTCGTTTAATAAATTCAATAATACATGAGCACTCATGTAAGATCCTCTATATCATGTGAGTTTCTGTTCTAGGTAGTGACAGAGCCCTAGACTTTGGGTTTTACCAGTGGCTTGCACTAGTCCATTTAAAGGCCCTATTGCTCTATCAGCATGAAAAATTTTATCATGAGGTATCGCTGCAAGCTTCTCACCATGGTTTCGTCATTGCAAATGTCCGCGATTAGCCAACTTTAAACAAATAAAACATCATTGAGTTTCGCATAAAAAAGGTTTGTAAATTGATTTGGGTCATTCTAGTTGCCAACTAAAAAGACCTACTTTCGTTTTCATAAACAATGAAAAAATGGTAAAAATACAATAAAAAGCAGTGGAGTCCCCTTCAATGTACCGCTTTTGTTTATATTGTATCGCTCAATGGGGAACCAGAAAAGGAAACCTGTATTTTGAAGATCGATTTGTCTTCTTTCAAAAACACCACTCCATGCATTTTGCAAGGTAAATAAATAGATATTTGCACATCAACCCATCTTTTATTACCAAACATGAAGGTTGAAGCGCTTATCATGATGATTTGCGTTTAGATGTTTTACCACTTATAGGACTATGGAGACTTTAAACCATTTTAGTACAGTAAATGTCTGAAGAAATAATGATCTTTAAAAAAATATGTGGTGTTGAAACTCCTTGATGATGTACATTGACTCTGATGTTGATACAATGTACAGTTTTAAGCTGTGTCCCTTCTTAATTCAGAATCGCTACTTAATTCACTATTTGGAAAAAGAGTAACCAATGAATGCATTGTGTCCCATAAAAGAAAGATTAACCCATATATGCATTGTGACCCATAAAAGAAAGATTAACCCATATATGCATTGTGACCCATAAAAGAAAGAGTAACCCATGAATGCATAGTGTCCCATAACAGGACATTGGCAAACAGTGTAGACCCTGATCAGATGCCACATTCTGTGGCATCTGATCAGGGTCTACACTGTTGACATTAAAAAATTGTGTACTTCTTTTTAAAAGCAATTCTAACACAGTGCGCCTATAGAAGCAATGGAAAGACACCGTGTTTTATTCTGAAACAATTCACTGTTACGGAGCGCGCGAGTCTAATTGCTGACGTCACTGCAACTACTGACGTAATTTTGTGACGTTTTGAGACGTTAGATGGTGTAACGTCTCTTTTTCTTTCTAAAATCGCCATAAAGACGTACGTTTACCTTAGATACAGTTAAGAATATTGACGGGAGCATGAACACCCTCGCAGGAAGGTTTGGAGAGTTTGAATGAAAAGAATACTTTTTCAGCGTTTTTGAGTGTTAGAATCAAAATAGTTCAGCTCAAGCATTGAATTGTTGAGTAATAATTCACTGTTTGTCGGTCAGTTGTAAGTAGATATATCACTCGCGCTCGGCGCTCGTGATATGATCAACTTTACAACTGACCTCCAAACAGTAAATTATTACTCAACAATTCACTGCTAGAGTTGATCTATTTCTTAAATGAAAATATAAACTAAATGAGACATACCTTGAATGACAAATGACCCATTCAATAAGGTTGTTGTCTTAGAGTCCACTAAGCATAAATATGTAAAAAATTTTAGGGTTTGTTTCACCAGGGGATGGATTTATGAACATTATTGAAATGAAACACTTGCAAATATTATAAAGTGGTTTACCGTAACTTGCAGGGCCTGACAAATCAGAATTTGACCCTTTTTATATGGTTAAAAGCTGCTACCAGAAAAATGATGAAATACATGGGTCCTCCCTATATAATTTATACAATGTTTTAGGCAAGTAAGAATTTTTTTTTACTTTCCCAAGTAAGATTTCTTTTACTTTCCTAGCAAAAATTTCAAGCTGTGTCAGGCAGCTGGACAATGGATTTGTCAGGCCCTGTCTTGCATTATAAACTAATTTCATAGCTCATATTTCAGAATTTCTTTTGTGTTTGTTTCAGTATGTATACAACTGCTTACAGCGTAATGTTGCTCCGGAGTTTTGGCTGGTCAAGAAAACAACAGTTCTGTCATTAGGTATTCATAAATTTTCAGAGCTCTAAATACTGTATTTGTCATAATCAGCGCACAGTGCACTTAGAAATGTCATTTTTACCATCAAAATTATCATTAGAGAGCACCCTTCTATTAAACTCACAGGCACATATTAACCAAAGCTTGGACAAATCTGCATATAGAGGTCAACAGTCTGCATATAGCGGTCAACGAGGTGAAAATAAAGTTGTCTGTTAAACTTAAAGGTGAAATACAACATTTGGGAGGGAACTCTGTGTGGTTAAACTATCTGCACTAAACAAGACAACAGGGCCCAGTTGCTTAAAGCTCACAACATTGTTAGTTAACCAGAAGTTAAATTTTCAAACATATTATACGTAAAAAAAACCTGCAATTTTTGCCGAAAAAAATAGGAGGAACTTTTGCGATGCAAAAGCTCCTCTCATTTTTGGGGCAAAAAATATAAGCACACTTGATTCTGTATGTACTAGAGGACTTAACAAATCCTTGACTGATAATTTCGTTAAGCTTTGAACAATGCTTTGAACAACTGAGCCCTGGTCTTCTTCACAGGGCCTCAGGCATATCAAGGCCTATGCACTAATTACGGCAAATAAGGTAATCTAAAATCATTATACTTCTTGCCTTGCCTGCAACTAGTTAGAAGCAAGACATAGATATCTGACGGTGGACAAAAAGGCAAGACACAGTGTTCTTTCTGTCATAGTTGTCTAAAAGTGACATATATTATGGGATTTTATCATATGATGTCGCTGTTAATCAGTGGATAACGTCATGTAAAAATCATATGAGCCGCAACACGAGAAAACCAACAAAGTGGTTGTTCGCCCAGTGCAGACTCAGATCAGCCTGGGCATCCGCCCAGTCTGATCAGAGTCTTCGCTGTCCGCACGGAGGTAGCTTAGACCCTTAGCTACCATTTACGTGCTTAACAAAGAGTCTAAACAGACCAGGCAGATGTCCAGGCTGATCTGAGTCTGTGCTGGGCGCACAACCACATTGTTGGTTTTCTCGTGTCGCGGCTCAATTATGACAACACCTGTAATAACATTTTGGAGAATACATGTAATGTCATTGACAACCATTGTGTCATCAATGTGTTTTCTTACTGAAATAATGTTCCTTTTTAAGGCAATAAATCCTATTTTAAAGGGTCACATGATAAACAGAACCTTTCGCTCGTAGGCATTTCATATGAAATCTATGAAACTAGCCAAAGGCTCATTTTCATATGAACACTTGTGTAAGATCCTCTTTTCATTAAATGAATGAGACCAACTTATATTTTGTATCAATTTGATACCCCAGTATTGTCAGCTAATGACACTAATACACATCAGTATTAATACACATCAGTATTAAGGTGTATGGATACATCTCCATGTTCTCTACCATTTTTACATTAGGGACTTTGGTGAATTCCTTTTTCCCCTCGAAAATGGGGTCTGCTCTTTAAAGGAAGAATCTCCTCCTGGAAGAGCAAATATCTTGTTTTACGAGTGTTTTAGTGACTTGAGCCCATTACCCCATGATCCAAATCGGAAGCACTACCACCTGGCCACATTGATGCTTTCTTTGCTAAGGCTCTTCTGTCCCTATCCATTACAGTGGGGGTGGGGCTTCCACATTACATAGCTGCTTAGGAAGAGACTGAAAAGACAATGAAAAAAGTCTCCTTTATCTCTTACTTATGCTTCTTTTTTACTATGGATAACTTTCGAGAACTCGTTTAAGACAAAAGTAGCTTATATCACTGAACAGTAGATTTGTTAACTGAGAACTTTGCCATGAATCAGGGTTCAAGGTTATAAAACATAAGAATAATCTCAAACTCAAAATAAAGCACACTGATTGGCTTCTTCCGAGCGTGTGCTCGGAAGCAGCCAATCAGTGTGCTTTATTTTGAGCTTGAGAATGTACTTAAGTTTTATAACCTCTGGACCAGAGCTAATGAAAATACTCATGAAGTTTTGATTTGTCAGTTTCCATCAATAATGGCTATATTGGTATTGCAAATAGTTTTAGTTTTGCTGAATTTTCAGCAACATTTTTCTGATTTGCAGTGTGGTCATATTGCATTTATGTAAATTTCAGGTGATATCCTTCCCACTCCAAGACCGAGGCCAACTACCCGATCAACAAAAGTAGTGAAAGACGTACTTGTATGGGACATTGAAGACAATTTTCAGTTGGATGTTACAGCCATACACAATATTGAAATAACCTCTGAGCAAGTCAAAGATAATATTGATAAGGTCAGCATGAAATGAGCCGCGACACGACAAAACCAACAATGTGGTAGTGGGCGCACAACCACATTGTTGGCTTTGTCGTGACGTGGCTCAAATATACATATGATTGAGCCGCGACATAACAAAACCAACAACTGGCATGTACACCCAGCGAAGACTCATTTCAGCCTGGACATCTGCCTGGTCTGATCAGAGTCTTTGCTGGCAGATGGAGCTACCTTAAACCCTTAGCTATCCTTTAAGTGCACAAAAAAGACTCTGATCAGACTGGGTGGATGCCCAGGCTGATCAGACTCTTTGCTGGGTGTCAAGCCACTTTGTTGGTTGTGTCATGTTGCGGCTAAATAGATCTGCATAAAATTAAACACCATTTCTATCGAAAGTCCATAATTTTAAATCGTAATATCTTTCTAGGGCTTGGTTGTACAAAATTAACAACTTTGTTAGTGAACAAGGTGTTATACAGTCAGAAGTATTATGCGCAAAAAACACTGCCATTTTTTGCCCCCAAAATATCAGCACACTTGATTTTATGTGTACCTGAATTGACTAGCGACTTCTTAAGCCAACAATTATTTGAACATCTGGGCCCTGAGTTTTAGTGCAAACAAAAATCAGGTAATGTCAGACACAAACTACTGACTGAAATAGTATTTCATAGCTCTGGGACCGTATTCATAAAGCCACTTAAGTCGTTGCTATGCGGTTGCTAAGGCTGAATTTCTATAAAGGAGATTCCCTACAACTATGGAATTTGCTCTGGAGGAACAGTCTTTGTAAGACTGTTCCTCCAGACCAAATTTCATAGTTGTAGGGAATCTCCAACATATAAATTTACCCTTAGCAACAGCATAGCAACGACTTAAGTTGCTTTATGAATACGGCCCCTGGATAGGTAGTGTTTGATGGTACATAATAAAGATAGTTCTTATTTCTCATAATGCCTGAAAATATAATGAATTTTCTGACTTACCAACCAACTATTCATATTGACTGTAACTGCATTTCGTTTAGTCTCTGAGCACAACATAAATATGAACCCAGACACGACAAAACCAGCAAAGTGGCATTTGCTCCCAGTGAAGACTCAGATCAGCCTGGGCATCCGCCCAGTCTGATCAGAGTCATCCCTGTCTGCATGGAGCTAGCTTAGATCCTTAACTACCCATTAAGCGCATGGGGAAGAGTCTGATCAGACTGGCTGAATGCTCAGGCTGATCTGAGTCTTTGCTGGGCGTAGTTGCTACTTTGTTGGTTTTGTTGTGTCACGGCTCATATGCAATAATTCTCAGACCAACTTCATTTGATCAAAATATAGCTATTTGAGGACTTTGTTTCTAGGTGAGTGAGTGAGTTTTTTTTTGAATGTCCCAGTAAACAATGGGCAGAAGCCTAGTTTTCAGGTGATTTGAGCCGCGACGTGACAAAACCAACAATGTGGTCGTGCGTCCAGCGCAGACTCAGATCAGCCTGGGCATCCGCCCAGTCTGATCAGAGTCTTCGCTTTCCGCATGAAGGTAGCTTAGTCCCTCAGCTACCCTTTAAGCGCTTAGCAAAGAGTCTGATCAGACTGGGTGAATGCCCAGGCTGATCTGAATCTGCGCTGGGCGGACGACCACATTGTTGGTTTTGTCGTGTCGCGGCTCATTTTTTGTTTGTTTCCAGGTGAAGCTTTTTATTGGTCTTTATCATGGCAGCGAAGTTCTTGGAGATGTCCAGACCACCAATGAACTTCCTGTCAGCGGAGGAAATTGTGATGTTAACGAGAAATTGATATTTGACCTCCCAGTGATGGATGTTCAGCTAGCTAGTCGACTGTGCTTCACTTTACATGGTAGAATGAAAGGGTCTAAGGTAAATTACTCTAAATATTCTGTTTTATGTGAGAAATTTTGCAGTCCACTAGTACTCACCTAGACCCCCACCCCTCCCCTTTCCCCCTGTTACCAACTGACGTAATATCATTAGTTTGATTTTATAACATCACACCAGGGCTGGAAAAATCCATTTGAGCTGTAACAGGACAAAACCAGCAAAGTGGCATGCGCACCCAGCAAAGACTCAGATCAGCCTGAGCATCCATCCAGTCTGATCAGAGTCATTATTGTGCCCTTACAGAGTCAGTAAGTGTCTAAGCTACCTCCATGCAGACAGTGAAGACTCTAATCAGACTGGGCGGATGCCCAGGCTGATCTTAGTCTTTGCTGAGCGCACATGCCACTTTGTTGGTTTTGTTGTGTCAAGGCTCATTTGTACACTCACTGTGACCAGTACCTCATGCTGAAGGTTGAACAAAAAATTTTGCATTTTGCCAAGTCCGATTGTCAAATTTACCACAGTATTTGATACAATTGGTATTATTATATGACCAAGATGTAACACGCAATTTCATTGGCTGCTTTGACGTCACATGCCAGTCAATATTTTGTGATATTCACCGGCCTGTCAGTGAATATTACTTTTACGCTGACGTCATTGTATTTTCGTGATGTGACGTCTGATTTACGTTAATGTTAATGGCGTAACGTCGTGAGATAATACCATGTAGTACCACCATAAATATCTAAGGAAACTGAATTTAGAATTATCATATAATAAAACAATTGTTGACATTATTTCGGTGAATATGCAGTTTTATTGACCTGCAAACATAACATATTGACCGACGCTTTGCGTCGGTCAATATGATGTTTGCAGGTCAATAAAACTGCATATTAACCTCTACAAAGGTCACTAATTGTATAATATAGGATGAGAGACAAGCTTAAGAATTTTCCAGCACTGTCTTATGTTAGAGATCACTTAGTTACCATGCATAACATTACGTTGCATCCACGACAACTAGGTGAATAGCAGACAGCCTTCTATATGGCGGAAAATCCCTAAAATTTGGTATAATGATTAATAGAATCTTGACATATCTCAGCTAACTGCTCACAGTTTTCGGGTCTTACAAACTTACAGTCTTACAAAGACTGTTCCTCCAGACCAAATTTTATAGTTGTAGGGAATCTCCTTAATAGATATTTAGCCTTAGCAACCGCATAGCAACAACTTAAGTGGCTTTATGAATACAGCCATAGGTTGTGCAGGCATGAGCTGGCCTAGTGCTCTAGATAAGAAGGGGTATCAAGGATAGTTTATCAATAATTTTCCATACATAAATATGAGCCGCGACACGAGAAAACCAACAATGTGGCATGTGCGCCCAGCGCACTCAGATCAGCCTTGGCATCCGCACAGTCCGATCCGACTCTTCGTTAAGTGCTTAAAGGGTAGCTAAGAGTCTAAGCTGTCTCCATGCGGACAGCGAAGACTCTGATCAGACTGGGCGGATGCCCAGGCTGATCTGAGTTTGCGCTGGGCGCACAACCACTTTGTTGGTTTTCTCGTGTCACAGCTCATATAAGTTGTGATTCCTCATTAAAACTGTCTCGCTGAGACGGTTCTACTGAGAAGTCACAATTTATTTTTCATGGAGAAATAAGAAAAAATTATCTCAAAATTATCCAAAATACCCCTTCTTATCTGGAGCACTGTGACGCTAATTTGCTGGGCTGTGTGGCTGTGTTCTGCTGTGGCATCATTATAAGTGAACAGTCCACCTTCCTTTTCAGTGGGGGTCAACTCCTAAAGGAAAGAATTTGCTCATATTGAAAGGCTTAGTTGACCAGAGAAGCAGGGAAGTTTCAGAAGTTGATTCATATTGTCAAAAAGGGTAGAAAAACATGTAGATGTTTTCATAAGTCTTAATATCTCATAAGTCACAACTCCTGTAAATCTCTCTGTATATACTAAGCCTGACAAATACTATGCTCATTGCCTAGGGGGCATGTAAAAATATTTTACTGGCCCTTTAATTTGTATAGAACACCCGCCTGTTTGCCCAGTCTGATCAGACTCTTTGCTGTGTGCTGAAAGGGAAGCTAAGGGCCTAAGCTAGCACCATGTGGACAGCGAAGACTCTAATCAGACTGGGCAGATGCTGAGTCTTTGCTGGGCACACATACCACTTTGTTGGTTTTCTTCTGTCGCAGCTTATATATATATATTTAAACCATTTATGAGAGCATGTCATTCACAGGGCAAGAAAAAAAAGTCAGTTTATTGGGCTGTAATAGGAACTACATGTACAACTGTTTGAGTTTGTTTCAGAGTCTCAATCCAATAGCATGGGTAAACATTCCAGTATTTGATTTCCGATCTCGTCTTCTCATGGGAGAACACAAACTGCCAATGTGGCCGGTGACTGCTGAACTACAACTGTGGGAAACAGGCTGCTATCCATTAGGTACCGTATACAAGATAATTTTTGCGGTGTTCCATTTTTTGTGGTATTTCGCGGTCACTTAGAAGCTGGGAATAGTAAAATCGCGAAATGATTTCCTGTTTCTTACAAAGTATCTTCTGTAGACATAGTGCTCATATATTTTCTTTCTGTTTGCTTCGGTAAGTGCTGATACTTTTATACTTGAACCAGGCCTTTCATTAATCTGGGGCAGCCCTGCCGCAGGTTAATGAATGAACTGGATCAAGTAAAAAAGAAGTAGTTTTGCTTTTCAGTCATGTTGCTAACCGCGAAAATTAGAAATCGTGAAAATTAATGTTTATGTTTTTGACCCTTATCCGCAAAAATTTGAACCTGCGAAAATTACTGCATATATGGTAAAATGAAAAAGAATGTGCAGAGTTGCCATATTGAGGGAAAACAATTTGAAAATGATTTTTTATTTGAAATTGTCAGGGAAACTAGGAAAGGGCTTGATAAGTTAGTAAAAAGGCAGGAAATTTGAAAATTGATGGCAACAACAGTCTTCGTAAAATTTACTTACTCTTCTAAAGGGGAAAGGCTATTCTATATTTCTTCGGTTGTAAGATGGAGGTATTTCCTTTCTAAAAGAACCTAAAAGATCTAGATCTGTCTTATCATTCCAAAATATTTTATGAGGGGAATCTAGATTTTTGGGGTTGTTTGGAAGGGAAAAACCCATCTCAAAGCAGAATTTTTAAAGACTGGTTTAGATATTTGGGGTTATTCTATAGAGGGGAAAACCCTGTTTTATAGCCGAATAAATAACAGTACTTTAAGGAAAGATAACCCATGCAAAGAAATATTTGATGTATATATCTTCCTATCCAGGGGGGGGGGGGGGCTGTTCTTAAAGGCAATAATTTGCTTCCAGAGGGCAGTCGGAGCGGCTGTAGTGTAGTGGATAACACTCCAGACTACCAATCCAGGGGTCACAAGATCGATCCCCGCTTCTCCGGTCTTTAGGATGAGACCGAGAGACCGAGATCCTGCCTCCATATAACCTCCTTGTTGGTTGGACGCTAAACCCGAGTTCACTCACTCACTCACTCCAGAGGGCAGTCTGATCTGGGTTTGCACTGTTTGCTGGGACCTACTATATCAGTTCTAATGAATGAATGCCCCTGCTCTAATAAACACTCCTTTCCTCTTGTCCGAAAATAATGTTAACTTGCATGAATGAGGTAACTCTTTGTCACCCGACGTAGGCGGAGGGGGACTATAGAAATGACCCTCGTCCGTCGGTGTGTCAGTCCGTCCGTCCGTCCTTCCGTCCGTCCGTCCGAAATCTTGTCCCCGCAACTCCTCCTACGTCCTTCATCGGATTGATTTGAAATTTTACAGATTGTATTCTTATGATATGAAGATGTGCATGTGGTTTTTGATTTTTTTTTTCGGCCATTTTTGATGGAGTTACGGCCCATGCTGACTCAGACCTTGTCCCCGCAACTCCTGCAACATCTTTTATCAGATTGACATGAAATTTTGCAGAATGTTTCATCATGATCTGAAGATGCGCATGTGATTTTGGAATTTCAATTGCCCTATATTTTACAAAGTTATGGCCCTTTGTCGTTTTTGGCAATTTTCCAACTTTTGAACCATTTGACCGAGAGAGCTGAAATTTAGTATGCTATTAGCATTTGGTAAATTGAGTATTCTGATTATTGTTAGGATATGCTAAATTTATTAGTGACAGATTTATTCCCCTTTCATAGATAATAGACATTCACTTAAAGGTAAAAGGATAACTCAAGAACTATTCATATTAATGGGCTGAATCTTCATAAATGCATTGTTCATTTTTCATCAGATTCATATTAGGAGGATTATGGCCCTTGTTATTTTGTTATTGGGTATATGGTCTTGATGTTTAGGCATTCTGTAAGGGCCTAAAGTTTCAGTAACCTGATTTTACACACATACCCCCAGTCCTGAACTTACGTATTTTATAACCTCATAGAGGCCCAGTAATTGGGTATATGTCTTTGCTTATGCTTCAATTATTATTTCCTTACCAGATTCTGTTGTACACATATTTTCTGGTTTTGGCCATACAGTTACTCTGAAACGGAATAAAGGGCTGCAGTTTGTGACACATTTCAAACGTCGGGTGACACTTGGCCGATGGCCTTTTATTAAAATGGCGTCTGCTCTTAAAGGAAAGAATTTGCTCCTAAAGTTGACCCCTTCCAAGAAGGGAGGCAAAATAGTAGAGTTGCTTCCTCTGGAAGGATGCCCATGCACCTCAATACTTTCTATATAGAGGATCTTACATGAGTTCTCTTGTATTATTGAATTTATTAAACGAGTTGGGGCAAAAGATAAGATGCAAGGCTTTGCCGAGCATCTTATTGTTTTCCCCAACAAGTTTAATAAATTCAGTAATACAGGAGCACGAATGCAAGATTCTATTTATCATATGACATTAAAGTTGCATTTTATAAGCAAGATTCACACTAAAACGTCACGATTTCGCCATTAGAAAACGTGATGTTTTTACGGACCTCAAAGTATAGCTTTACAAAGTAATTTGCATATTAAATCCACTAGTGGATTATCGTTTTTAATGCATGGCTTTATTACACTCTCAGATGCGACGTCATATGATAAAAGAGGTGTTTTGGCAATGGCTGATTTACTACACTTTAGGCTCCAAATATAACACCCTCCTTTCATAAAATGCAATGGCCCTGGGACGTTTAATAGGATTAATATGGTATCTGTTCTAATACTTGGAATATTTTCAGCACATAATAACTTAAAATTATATGTGTATTTCAAATTAACAGTGTCTTATATATTGCAGGTTCTGTTTCCCTAAACCCTCACAACACTATCACACTAACAGTGTATTTCTCTGACTACAACAGAACCCCACCCCTAATATACCCCCAGGATGATGAGGTATGCTGTTTCTATTGGTCATTCCTGCTGCTCTCTCAGTGAAAATCTTCTCTCAGTCACTTCCATATACATCTGTAGTAGTTAGATGTATGCAGGAGCTGGGTATCATTGACAGTTTAACAGTACCCTTACTGCTTTCAGTATTTGGATGGATAGATGACTTGAAGTTTTACAGGCCTTTCAACAGTATTTTAGTCATATTGAGTTGCAAGAAGGGGGCTAGTTAAAGCTGTATGCAACTACAGTCAAAGCTGTCTTAAGGGGTCACCCAAGGGAAGCCCAAATATTGGCTGCTTAAGACAGGTGACCCCTTAATACAGGTTCATTTGCACTGTATTTTAGTTCAAGGGACCCGGAAAAGGTGGCTGCTAAAGGCAGGTGATCCTTTAATAGAGGTGACCACATAAACAGGTTTGACTGTATACCCCATTTATGGCTGAAAAGGATTCTGCTTTCAGCAGGATTTGAACCTTGTATGTTAGCTTAGCAGGCCAATACTTAACCCACTGAGCCATAAGGGCTCCCCTCAATATTGAGACACCTTGTTTAATGAGTGCAATAATCATAAAATTTGAAAAATATCTTGCAGTGTGTCAAGAAGTTTCTTATAAAATTGCTACAGTATTGAACTGTATCGCACAGCTCCTGCTGGGGTATTTCTTATCAGGATCTGCATTGTATGTGCTGGCACATCAGACTTCAGTTCTAATGCATCTTATCATATGATGTCCCTGTTATTCAATGGATAACGTTGTATCAAAAAATTGTCTGACCACACGTGTAATAACATTTTTGGATGTACATGTAACGTCATTGACAACGACTGTGTCAACAACGTGTTTTCTTATTGAAATTATGCTCATTTTGAAGGCAATAAAATCCCATTTTAAAGGTCATATGATAAACAGAATCATACACTCATGGTCATTTCATTTGAAATGTATGAAACTTGCCAAGGCTCGTTTCATAAATTTCATATGAAATAATCACTCCTGTAAGATCTTTTATGTATTTTGATTCATTGCAGCATTTCAGTTAAAGTGAATGGAAACATTTTCAGCCGAGCAACTCTGCCATTTTCATTTTTGCCTCCCTTAAGCTTCTCAGTTGGAGCCAACTCTTAAAGGAAAGAGTAAACATCAGTTTGGAAAGGCTTTCTAATCCGGGGAAGCAAACAAGATATAAACAAAAGTTGTTTCCCATTGGAAAAATGATGGAGGTCTACCCATTCACCTTAATATCCTTTATAGGGATAGCAATATTGTTTCTTATTATGCATCTGCTGCAAATTTCACCTGGTAACAGGGGTTTGATAACATGATGTGATATCATGTTACTTTAAAACTGCGCTTCCCCCAGTGTTGTCAGGTGATGCTTTAAAAGTGATCTCTGAACACAATTGTCTACATACTGACATTGGCCGTGATAACAGCATTCAATTTGTTAAATGATGTCAACGACTTACGTCATAATGCATTTGTGACATAAACAAGTTTCATTTGTTTGATGCCGTAAAATCTGCTAATGATGCATGATAAATATAAAACCATGATTGTGTCTTTTGATATCAAGTTTATCAGGCTCAGCCCCAAACACTTAGGACTGACTTGGTAAGCCTCGCCATTCCTTCGCTGTTTCTGGTCTCAGCTGATAAACTTAATCAAAAGACACTAACATGGTATTCTCTATGTATCAAA
The DNA here is from genome assembly GCA_963989385.1 of Ctena decussata. Classification (NCBI taxonomy): domain Eukaryota; kingdom Metazoa; phylum Mollusca; class Bivalvia; order Lucinida; family Lucinidae; genus Ctena; species Ctena decussata. The sequence continues at coordinate 46,576,234 of OZ022510.1, forward strand.
CTGTAGATGATTTTAAGTCTATATGTTTTTTAGATTACCAAATGTGCAGCAGACTATATTCGGGTTGAACTACCGGGAGCCGCAGGGTCACCGGTAAGTTGACACTGAAGTAGCGATGACATGTATTGTTATGTAAATATATTTCATGCTCATTTCTCAGGGCTTGCCTTGTGGGTGGGGGGGGGGGATTTTGCTACATCTGTTTAAAATGCTTAGTTGTTTGCTCGCAGCTTGTTTGAAACTTTATGTGTAATTTCTTAATAAGGCATATTCCTAAACACAAAGCAATGTTTATTTGAGAATTGCTTATGCAAAAATGTTTGTTCTCAGGTTCTCTTGTTCAGCCTGACCCCGAGGTTATAAAACTTCTTTCATGCTCAACTCAGCTGAGCATGACATTTTACCTGCTAATAAATGGCAAACTCCTGATAATTACAGTTGCTTTCTTGAGCAGTTTGGCTGAGTATGAAATTTTCTCTGCTTATGAATATGAAAATGCCAACTGATGTTGGCATTTTCATAAATATCAGCAGAGAAAATTTGATGCTCAGCTGAGTTGAGCATGAAAAATGTTTTATAACCTCGGGGCCAGATTAAGTAAAGAACTTGTTTGTCTAAATGTGTCTTGTGTGATTCTGCTATAAAATGAGCCCCAGCATGATAAGACCAACAAAAAGGCATGCACACTCAGCAAACCTTCAGATCCCCCAGGTCATTTGCCCAGTTTGATCAGAATCTTTCCTTTCTGCATGGCAGTAGGTTAGACCCTTAGCTACCCTTTAAGCACACAAAAAAGACTTTGATTAGATTGGGTGGATGCCCAGGCTGATCTGAGTCTTCACTGGATGTATATACCACTTTGTTGGTTTTGTAATCGCTTTTCCATGGACTTTTCCTGATATGACAGATCTAGATTTTTAGCTCACCTGGCCCGAAGGGCCATAGTGAGCTATTGTCATACCAATGCGTGCGTCGTGCGTCGTGCTTCGTCACGGAATTTGTCCGTCAACACCTAAAAACAAATATTCAAACATCTTCTTCTGTAAAACTACTGGTCCCATGGTTCTCAAATTTCACATGGAGCATGACCTGACTCCAGGGTCTCAGAATTGTAAAATTGGGTCAGGTTGAAAATCCAAGATGGCCACCGTTACTAAAAATAGCAAAAACAACAAAATAAACTTCTTCTCCAGAACCACTGGGTATATTTGTCTGAATTTTGGCATGGAACATCAGTGAAACCTTGGTATTCAAAATTGTAAAAATGAAAAAAATCTGTAGCGGAGTTTTGTCACAGTGACCTACTTTCTGTTTACGTGTGTAAATTTGCTCAAATGCCTATGTCAAAAAATGACCTATTTAAACAACTTCAAACAACTTCTTCTCTAAAACCACTGAGCCCATTGATCTCAAATTTCACATGGAGCATGACCAGACTGCAGGGTTTCAAAATTGTAAAATTGGGTCAGGTCAAGAATCCAAGATGGCTGCTGTTACTAAAAATAGCAAAAACAACAAAATCAACTTCTTCTCCAGAACCAGTTGGTATATTTGGTTGAAAGTTTGCATGGAACATAAGTGGGACCTTGGTATTAAAAATTGTAAAAATAAAAAAAATCTATAGCGGAATTAGGTCACAGTGACCTACTTAGCGTTTAAAAGGCCGATTTTGCTCAAATGTCAATATCTAAAGAAAAAGCAACCAATTCTGACCAGATTTGGTCAGAATTGGTTCTTGAATGGAACTATTTCAATTTTGTGCCAGTTGACTATCCAAGATGGCCACCATGGGGGCCGTTACTAAAAATAGCACAAACATAAAAATGACAATTACTCAAGAGCCCTTGAATGGAATTGGACCAGTTTTGTGTCAGAATGTTCCTTGCATGAAGCCGTTTCGATTAATTGCAATTTGGCGTTCCAAGATGGCCGCCATCTGCCGTTACTAAAAATAGCACAAACATAAAAATGACAATTACTCAAGAACCCTTGAATGGAATTGGACCAATTTTGTGTCAGAATGTTCCTTGCATGAAGTCGTTTTAATTAATTGCAATTTGGCATCCAAGATGGCCGCCATCTGCCGTTACTAAAAATAGCACAAAACATGAAAATGACAATATCTCAGTAACCGCTGAATGGATTTTGACGAAATTTGTGTCAAAATGATTCTTGCATTGAGATGTTTCAAAAATATCTAACTGTAGACCATTCATATTGGCCTCTGTTACTAAAAATAGAAAAATGTGAAAATTAGAAAATCTCAATGGAGTTGGATTAATTTTGTGTCAGAATGGTCCTTTCATTAAGCTTTCTCGATTTTTTGCATTTTGGCATTCCAAGATGGCCCCCATTTGCCGTTACTAAAAATAGCACAAAACATAAAAATGACAATATCTCAGATGGCCCCCATTTGCCGTTACTAAAAATAGCACAAAACATAAAAATGACAATATCAGATAGCACAAAACATGAAACTGGCAATATCTCAGTAACCCCTGAATGGATTTTGATGAAATTTGTGGCAAAATGATTCTTGCATTGAGATGTTTCAAAAGTAAATATATAAAGACCAGTCAAGTTGGCCTCTGTTACTAAAAGTAGCAAAATGTGTAAATGAGAAATTCTCAGTGGAATTGGACCAATTTTGTATCAGAATGGTTCCGTTGCACAATAGCCAGGTGAGCGATATCAGGCCCATTTGGGCCTCTTGTTGGGTTACTACGGGAAGGAACAAAATCTGTCTTAGAACCAAATAGATATGAAGTTAGGTTACTGTTTTGCCTTTCAGGACTGGCATGCTCCAAAACAACAGCTAGAGGAACTCAAAGGTATCATCGACAGCCAGGCAGTCTCTGATTGTCTCCATGAGAACGATAAGGATTTAGTGTGGATGATGAGGTATGAGTGTCGGGACAAGTATCCACATGCTCTGCCCCTCGTACTGAAGTCAGTGAAGTGGAGCAACCACCAGGATGTTGCAAAGGTCAGCCTGTCCATGTAATGTGAACCCCCATGTTCCATCATAACTAAGCATGGGGGTAGGGTCGAGGTGGGTAACTTCGGACAGCGGGTAAACTCGGACATACCATTGCAAACAGTGAAAGTCCATATGAGACGGCTCATTTTGAGCCGTCTCATCAGGATTTTCACTGTTTGCCCAGTTATTTTTATTTTAATTCCAAACAAATGACACATAAAGGAAGCAATGTCACTGTCTGAATTTACCTGTTGTCCGACTTTACCGGACTTGACCCTACTGAATCTGAATTGTTCACACAAGCATAATTGCTTCAGTATTTTGGTATCTTTTTCAAATAGGGAAAGATAAGGCAGAGATAAGGAGAGGAATGGGCATCAGCATTTCACATGCTGTGCCAAGGCTACATTGGGCATGTACATGTAACTCCCACTGCCCCTATGGCCAATAGGCTTCTGGAAACCTTTACCATTACCTAGTTTGGAAGAACTGGGGCCGTATTCATAAAACGACTTAAGGAGGACGATCCCGGAAGAACTCTGTTCTTGCTTGTTTAAAAAACAAACAGAGTTATTGTTCATCATCAAATCGACTAACTGTGGAGTATATACAGTTATAATATACACTTACAATATCTACCGTAAAGATCCTAAGTTTTCGGGCACATAGGTCTGTACAAACAGTGGAAACTGAGATCAGACTGTTCCTTAGGAACCAGAATGATCAAGATCTTCACAGTTTCCATTCCATCTGCGCATTTTTGTCGACATTACTCTGTGGTAGAACCGAATAACAGGAAAATAAATAATAGGGCAAGGACCGGCTGTGCTTGCAGCAGGTGCAGAATTTGGGCAGTCTGTTTTTGGGATATTTTGAACTTAAACATTGTTTTTCTAGGAAACAAAACGGTGAAATGTTTGTTTTTTTGTTTTATTCTTTAACATACGATGTAAGTTTTACTAAAATAATATGCATAAGCATGCCCCATCGATTGATGATATTTTTCATGACGTTTTTCATGAAATTCAATTTTCTTGCATTTTTCAAAGAATGTAAAAATATACTTATAAAACAAGAAAACTGCAATTTTTTGTTATCAGTTTGTTTCAAATATCCTATATTATAGATTATATGATTTGCTGAAATGAAAGTGCATTCATGTGCTAGAGATATGAATTTTAATGGAAAATGTGTAAAAAAAAGTATGTAGAAATACAAAATATTGTTTTTTAGGAAAACAAAACGGTGAAAATTGTTTTTTTCTTACCCAAATGTTTTATAGCTCTTTGGGTTATTTAGACGGTATAATGGTTTGAATGCCCCGCCAATATTTCTATTCAGTATTCGTCTACCTTAAGTGGTTGCTATGTTGTTGCTAAGGCTAAATTTCTTTGAAGGAGATTCCCTACAACTATGAAATTAGCTCTGGAGGGACAGTCTTACAAAGACTGTTCCTCCAGACCAAATTTCATAGTTGTAGGGAATCTCCTTTATAGATAATTTGCCTTAGGAACAGCATAGCAACGACTTAAGTGGCTTTATGAATACCGCCCCTGGACCTGTAGTAATCAAGCTTCTGCCTTATGCAAGCAGCCTTGTTCTTCCACTCTGTGCTTACTCAAGATGTACGATGCATCTTCCATGCTTGTTCTCCAGTTTAACAAAGAGAAATGGAGGAAATAGCGAATCTTACATGAGTTCACATGTATAATTATTGAATGTATCAAATGGGTTGGGGAAAAGATTTTGCCCAGCATCTTATTGGTTTAACTGAGAAAACAGTGGAAATCCTGATGAGACGGCTCATTATGAGCCGTCTCATCTGGATTTTCACTGTTTGCAATGGTATGTCCGAATTTACCCGCTGTCCGAAAATACCCAACTCCACTCTACAGCTTGGAGGATCTACTCTTAGGGGAGCAAATTCTAACTTTTCAGAGTTGACACCTTTCAGTAGGGAGGCAAAAACAAAAATAGCATGGTTATTTTCTCTGAAAGTGTATCCCCTTCACATAAAGGCAGCTTTGTATTCTTTGCATAACAATTTTTCTTATGTACAGCCAAGTTTCATATAAAACTTGATAACCCATGATTTTACATTTTAAACAGATGCAAGTGTTGTTAGCCACATGGAAAGAAAAGATACCGGTAGACCAAGCTTTAGAACTACTAGACTTCAATTTTCCTGATAAAAATGTACGGAAGTATGGAGTGGACTGCTTGCAAGATCTGAGGTATGAAATGAGGCCTATTGTAAAAAAAAAGATGTCCAGAGATTTATGAGCCGCAACACAATAAAACTAAAAAAGATGCATGTGCCCACAAAAAAAAACTCAGATCAGCCTGGGCAGTAACTGTTGCCCAGTCTGATCAGAGTCCTCACTGTGTGCTTAAAGGGTAGCTAAGGGTCAAAGCTAGCTCCATGCTGACAGCAAAGACTATGATCAGACTGGGTAGATGCCAAGGCTGATCTGAGCGTTTGCTGGGCACTTCATTTTGTTGGTCTTGCCGTGTCTCGGCTCATATGCAGACTGCTCATACAGAGTTAGTCAGCCTGCTCTCAGGCACAGTCTGGTAGGCTGCTAAGTTTGTTCATACATGTACAATTCTGGAACATTATAAGATGAGCCGCGACGCGTGAAAACCAACAATGTGGTTTTGCGCCCAGCGCAGACTCAGATCAGCCTGGGCATCCGCCCAGTCTGATCAGAGTCTTCCCTGTCCGCATGAAGGTAGCTTAGACCCTTAGTTACCCTTTAAGTGCAAAGCGAAGACTCTGATCAGAATGGGCGGATGCCCAGGCTGATCTGAGTCTTCGCTTGGCGCACAACCACATTGTTGGTTTTCTCGTGTCGCGGCTCAGATCTGTCGGTAACTGTTATGATAGCTCCATGATAACGTTCGGATATACATGAGTATTTGTTAATTCTCAATATAAACACTGGTTGTGACCACTCATTAGAGCCCCCTCACCAAAATATGTGCTCTTTGGTGTTTATGTTCAAATCTGAATGACATAAAAATAATGTCACTTCTTGTAATTTAACTTTCTGATGTTTTATGACAAAATTATATAATTTACTGCAGAATAATTTATTTTGATGTGAGATGTACATGTAGGGCAAGATATTTGTGAGAAAAAAATATATACATGTATGTGAGATATTTTGCAAAAACAGCAAAAATAATAAACATGAATACAGTAGAATTTTACTGGCTCAAATAGTCTTGAGACCATCAAATTTAGTTTCAGCCAAAGGTAGTTCCAGCCATCCAGGGTTATAAATTGACCTCAAGGGACCCAAGAATGAGTTCTAGTCAAGCAGGGTAAACAAGCCATCAGGTTCCAGCCATTGAAGTTCTACTGTTCCTAAAGTTGAAAGTTCAATGTTTCTGTCTTTATAGTGATGATGAGCTGTCCTTGTACCTCCTACAACTCGTCCAGGCCTTGAAATATGAGACGTACCTCTACTGCCCTCTAGCGGAATACCTCATGGAACGAGCATTGAAAAATGAACACATTGGTCATCAACTTTTCTGGCTTTTAAAGTAAACATGTTTAAAATAATTGCTTTAAAATATATATGATTGGCCTCACTTAAAAAGGGACCTTAAACCAATGTAAACTATGAAGACTGTGATCATCTTGCCCATCTGCAGTCTGATCAGAGTCTTCCTTTTTTGCATACACAGTGTGTGAATCCTTAGAAATATAAAAGGTGAACAGCAAAGAAACTGATCAGTTTGCACAGCTGTGTGGTCTTATTTGAGTGTTTACTGTATGCACATGGCTGAAAGTCCTTCTTCAGGCAAGGCCAGTCATGTATGATTTAGACACCTAGATTCAGTTTGATGGTTTAGTTAGTCCTTTTACATCCTTTTCAATGGTATTTCAGTCATACCAGGATGATGGAAGGGTGATTTTGAAGGGCCCTGTGCAGTGAGGCACTTTTCAGGCTTGGACAGAAGATTTGGACAGAAGTACTTGAGCAAACAGTGTAGACCCAAATCAAACTGCAGCTAGGAACAGTCATACCATGATCTGCACATTGTTTGCAGTAGTTTTATAAAAGATCCTCTGTGATGATGAATGGAATTGCCCAAACTTGAAAAGTCCATTACAGAAAGGGTAGTCTAAATATGGTGTTCTGATTCTCATCCATCAACTGGTATATTGCCATTATTTCTCTTGCTGGTCTTTCCTCAAAGTTCTAAGGTTTGTAAGTTTATCATAGCTTTGTTTAAGAAATAGATCAGCTCTAGCAGTGAATTGTTGAGTAATAATTCACTGTTTGGAGGTCAGTTGTAAAGTAGATCATATCACGAGCCCGGAGCGCGAGTGATATGTCTACTTACAACTGACTGCCAAACAGTGAATTAATACTCAAAAATTCAATGCTAGAGCTGAACCATTTTGATTCTAACACTCAAAAACGCTGAAAAGTATCTTATTTCATTCAAACTCTCCCAACCTTCCTACCAGCGTGTTCATGCTCCCGGCAATATTCTTAACTGTATCTAAAATAAATGTACGTTTTAATGGCGATTTTAGAAAGAAAAAGAGACATTACACCATCTAACGTCTCAGAACATCTCAAAATTATGTCAGTAATGCCAGTGACGTCAGCAATTAGACACACGCGCTCCAAAACAGTGAATTGTTGCAGAATAAAACACGGAAATGTTCCATTGCTTCTATAGGCGCACTGTGTTAGAATTAAGAAATAGATCAGCTCTAGCAGTGAATTGTTGAGTAATAATTCACTGTTTGGAGGTCAGTTGTAAAGTGGATCATATCGCGAGCGCGGAGCGCGAGTGATATATCTACTTACAACTGACCTCCAAACAGCGAATTATTACTCAACAATTCAATGTTAGAGCTGAACTATTTCGATTCTAACACTCAAAAAACGCCGAAAAACTATTCTTTTCATTCAAACTCTCCCAACCTTCCTGCCAGCGCGTTCATGCTCCCGCCAATATTCTTAACTGTATCTAAGACAAATGTACGATTTCATGGCGATTTTAGAAAGAAAAAGAGACGTTACATCGTCTAACGTCTCAAAATGTCACAAAATTACGTCAGTAGTTGCAGTGACGTCAGCAATTAGACTCACACGCTCCGAAACAGTGAATTGTTGCAGATTAAAACACGGTAACTTTCCATTGCTTCTATAGGCGCACTGTGTTAGAATCTCTTATAGAATATTTTAATTCTACAAATGTTAGCAGATTGTTGTTTCCCCACAAATGCAGCTTGTTGTGCACATAAATCTGTAGGAATGCAAATTGCAGCATTTACAAAGGACATTTTACCAAAGTAACAGTGAAAAATATCAAACCACAAACATTTGCACCTGATACATATCCAAATTGTTAAATCATCAATTTAAATTGTATGATTGCAATACCATGTCTATCCACCATTTTTTCAAAGGGAGACAACTTTTGAGACTTCTTGGTTGCTTCCTTGCCTCCCTTCCAGAGAGGGGTCTATTTTTAAAGGAAAGAGATTGCTCCCAGAGCTCTAGATAAGAGGGAGTATTTTGGTGATAATTAGGGATAATTTTTATTAATTCTGCATAAAAAACATATGTTGTGCCCTTCATCTGAACCGTCTTGACAAGACGGTTCAGATGAGGGGTCACAGCATATGGTTTCAATGAGAAATAAGAAAAATCATCCTTAATTATCATCAAATACTCCCTCTTATCTAGGGCTCTGGATCCTCTTGGAGCAAATTCTTTCCATTAAAAATTGACCCCCATTGAGAGTGAGGTAAAAATAAAATGACACAAAGTTGCTTACCCTAAAAGTATTTACATTGACCGTAAAGTTCTGCTAAGAACGATACCTACACATTATTATAACACTAACTTGTTTTTGCGTACTGTATTACGTTGAGTGGATGAGCTTATACCATCAGATCACCCGAGACGCTAGTATGAGCTCATCCACGAGATGTGATACAGTATGCCAGATCAAGTTACTGTTATAATAATTTGTTAATTATATACCTTATGGAACTGCCAACTATTTATACTTGTCAGTGATAATGCATCAAGCCGGATTCGAACCTGCGTGGCAAAGGTATGTAGCTAGTCGTGAGACAAATGCTACCGACTGAGCTATCGTGGCGTGCCATTTGATGTGTTTGTTGACGTTACGTCACTGGTACCGTTTCTCTGGTTCACGTGTCCGCGATGCATGTTAACAAATGACGCGCCTGAAGCTGGAACTCAGAAATAGCCTCGTTTTAAAGGATAGTGCTACGGATTCAGAAAACGTCAGTTTGATATGGCTCTCTGTATCAGATGACCAGAAAACAGGCAGTTCAAAGGGTGTATCATTGATAGGTATATAATAAAGTTGCTTAACTCTTAATTTATCTTTATCAGGTCAGAACTTCACAACCCCACTGTCACCGTCAGATATGGTCTGATGATAGAATCCTACCTCAAGGCAAACCCAGAACACATGAAGGGTTTATATAGACAGTTTGAAGGTCTCAACAAACTAAATGGTCTCAGTCAACTAATGAAAGCGGAGAGAGTTATTGATAAGGTTTGTAGGGAAGATAGAAGATGTATTTGAGCGTTTTGGCATCATTTCCCATAGGTTGGTGGTCTGAGTACAGTCTAGTTCATATAGTCTCAGTCTGGATTATTTTATGTCTGACAGAACATGCATCATGATTTGGGATAAATAGAAATATAATTATTTTTAGGTGTACCAATACCTTAGCAAATAACGTATTTGATGGGTTATGCAATTTTACTAGATATGTCTTATGGATCATTGAGTTTGTATATTTTTTTTCCTCATACATGATTAATCTTTGAATTCAAGGAAGAAACTCATATGTTGAGTTTTTAAGGTAAACAGGTATACTTTCACGTTTTTTCATAATATTTACAAAGGGAAAAACTTTTGTGACTTCCTGTTTATGTCTATGGCTTGCATGGCCCTTCCTAAATGGAGTCTACTACTAAAGGGTTGCTCTTAGGGGAGGAACTTTTTTCTTCTTAGAGTTAATGTCCATTAAGAAGAGGGGCAAAAATGAAGATTGGAATTGTTTCCTCCGTACGTGTACCGATTCGCCTTAAGCACTTGAGATAAAACAGAGAATTAAATCATTTGAGGATTAATTATAGGTTTGAGTAAATCTTACTTTTCTATTGTAAGAATTTCAGGTGGCATTTCACTTAAAAGTCGAGAGGAGCATGCTCCTCTCAAATTATAAGTGAAATGACGCCATAGGTAAGTTACCAAAGCAACTATGGAACTCCCAGCTGTTGTGCTCAGTACCTTTGCAGAATTACATCTCGATAACATCACTTAGACATCAGTGAGTGAGTGAACTTTGGTTTAACGTCCCACCAACAGCTATGTCAAATGGAGATGGGACCTGTGTATAAAGTCTCATCTGAAAGACCAGAGAAGTGGGGGATCAATCTTGCCATCCCTGGACTGGTAGTCCAGCAGGTTATCCACTTCACTACCACTGCTCTGCTTAGACATCAATATGTACTCTTAGTTGTTATTGTATGGTAACAGATATATGACTTCATCGGTTCTTGAGCATGGCAAACAGTGTATGCCATGCTCTTCCAATTTTTTGATGACATTACATATTGAATTTCTTTCAACAGAAACTTTCAGATTTTCTCAAACATATGATTATTCTCAGGTCAACTAATTCTGTGTTATAAGTGGATTATTTTTTGGTCCTTGTTTTTTTTCTTTCTTATTTGATGTTACAAACATATGTTGTGTCCTGTTGTAATGGCCACCATAAACCCAGCCTATATCCATTGCTTTAGCTTATAAATAACCCTGTAGGTTTAAAGTCACTGAAGTTAATGCTTATACATGTACACTGTATCCAGCTTTGCTTTGATTTACAGACATCAGATTAAGGTAAAAGATATATATGAACTACATGTAATATTAATGTGTATTAATGAGTTTTTGATGTAGTACAAAGCAGTTTTATTTTTGTTTTTATTTGAACGCTCAGTTCATTTATATTGCGATGTCATTAAATAGCTGCTAGTTTTTGTAATTGTAGCTGCATGATTTGTTTGTGTTGTCATCAATCCTATAGTACATTTACCAATTACATGTTCTTACATGTAATTATGAACAAGAAAACCTAATGAAAAATAAGTTGGTTGAAACCTGAGGAACCTGGCTCCAAGGTTATAAAACTTGAATACATTCTCAAACTCAAAATAAAGCACACTGATTGGCTGCTTCCGAGCAAATGCTCGGAAGCAGCCAATCAGTATGCTTTATTTTGAGTTTGAGATTATACTCAAGTTTTATGATCTCCAACCTAGACCGTTGAAGCCTAAGAAATTTCACTTTGGTTCAATTTCAAACCTTTGAAAAGTTATCACTGACAGTACTCAGGTCCCTCACTGACAGGCCATTTACAGAAGCTGGTCTAATGAGCCATCTGATCTAAATAAATGCATATGAATTAGGGTAAAATTTTCCTCAAAATTGTCATTTGAGGAGGTAGATAGTTGGTTTTGTGGTTGCGAATTTTATTATACTATAATGCATCAATGTGGCCTGAAAACTCAGTTTGTGACCATAAGATCAATGATTTATGAAGGTAAAAGCAAAAGTCCAGAATTATTCATATTAGACGGCTAAATTTTCATAATTGCATTGTTCATTTTTTATTATATAAGGAGAGTTGTGCACCTAGTTACTTTGTGGGTATACAATCTTGATATTTTGGGCATTCTGTATGGGCTTAAACTTTCAGTCAGCTGATAAATCTAAGGGCATATTTCTTTTATATATTTTCAGACAGACTTATGCCACTTTTTTCTGTTTTTGGCCATGCAGTTTCTCTGAAACTGAATAAAGGGCTGCAGTTTGAGTAACATTTCAAATGTCGGGTGATGCTTGGCCTATGGCCTTTTATTTCAGTTTTGAGTACAATTACAGAATTAAAGTGTATGGATACAACTGCAAATTTTTCTGTCATTTTTACAAATGGAAACAACCTTTGGGACTTCTTGTTTGCTTCCATGCATGATAGAGACCTAAAAGAATTGGGTCTACTCTTAAAGGAAAGAATTTGCTCTTAGGGAGCAAATTCTTTCCTTTAAGAGTTGACACCCCTTTGAGAAGGGAGGCAAGAACAAAAATGCCGATGCTGCCAGCCCTGAAAGTGTACCCATTCCCCTTAAGTGGAATAAGGACTAACATGTCCCAATACATGTACATATGAGCCGCGATACGAGAAAACCAACAATGTGATTTTGCGCCCAGTGCAGACTCAGGTCAGCCTGCGCATTTGCGCATGAAGGTAGCTTAGGCCCTACCTTCATGCGGACAGCGAAGACTATGATCAGACTGGGCGGATGCCCAGGCTGATCTGAGTCTGCATTGGGCGCACAACCACATTGTTGGTTTTGTCGTGTCGCTGCTCATATAGTAATTATGGTACCTGTATTTAAAGCCAGCAGTCTATATAAGGGGATGATGATGCATGATGTCAGGTTTTATGGCCTATTTAACTGTATTTCCATCATATTGAGTGGATTGAAGAGAGATAATGAAAGGCTGTGTGCAGTGAAACCTCATTTATGGTTTTAAAGAAATCCACCTGCAGCAGGATGTGAATTTGAACTGGTTTACCAGCCCAGTGCTTAATCCACTGAGCTACTTAGGCTCTAGATAAGGAGAATATTTAATGATTATTCTCAGATAATTTAAGTTAATTTTCTGTGAAAACATACATTGAGACCTCTTCTTGGCACTGCCTAGGAGATGTAATGCGATATTAATTGGAGACGGAGATTAGCAGAAGTGATGTGTGATTTAAGATGTCTCAACTTTTTATGGAGAATCAAGCAGAAGCAATTCTTTTGAGCAGTCTCAATATGTTATCATTGAGAAATAAGAAAAATTGTCTCAAAACTATCATGAAATATTTTCCTTATCCAGAGGCCAATGGAGCATACAGACAATGAGGCTGACTTCGGCTGAGGCTTTTCCATGACTATAGTCTCTGTTGAGTAGCTGTTGCTTGGCTATAGTTGCATACTAGTCTCAGACATTGGGCCTGAGTGATATCTAATCAATTCTAGAGGAGGGGTTTTGACCAGTTATCAAAGTTTTCTGTCAGGTAATCCTGAAAAGCATTCACTGAATTTTATTGGAGGAACTTGCCAATTACTGGAACAATGGCTATATGCCCAAGCCAGATTTGCCTGTATTTTCATAATCTTGTGATATATTTTCAGAAAACCAAAGACAAAGCCAAAGAACACATGCACACCGTGTTGAGACAGCGAGCTTACGAAGAAAAATTAGCGAATCTCTATAGTCCACTGTCTCCTTTGTTTAAACTTGGAAAACTCAAGTAAGTGGTCATTGACAAATTACGGTCAAACATGTTTGAAAGGGTCATTGAAGGGGAACACAAAAATTGGCTACTTAAGACAGATGACCCTTTAATAGTGTGAGTGCATAAGACAGGTTTAAGTGTACAGTCAAACCTGCTTATGTGGTCACCTCTATTAAGGGGCCAATTGTCTTTAGCAGCCATCTTTTTGGGGTCCCTTCAACCAAAATACAGTGCAAATAAACCTGTAAAAGGGATCACCTGTCTTAAGCAGTCAATTTTTGTGTTTTCCTTGGGTGGTGACCCCTTAAGATAGGTTTGACTGTAAATCATTTTTGCCTGAATTCCTTAGACTGATATACTATGTATAGTAAAAGCTGTATTTCCATATTTCATATTTTAATGGAAATTCCATATTTAAGAAAATCCTGTTTTAACCCTTAATGCGCCAAAAAGCAGACGACAAAATTTACGTCCGCAGAATTTCAAAAAATGGTTCGTCCAAGCGATATCATACTGAGAATTTGAACACTAGAGGGTAAACAGTGTAGATTCAGATGAGGTGGCTCATTATGAGCCACCTCATCTGAATCTACACTGTTTGCCAATTTAACTATTTTATTTTTTTGCGCTTGAAGGGTTAATATGCTATGGACAAGTGAGCTGAGAAAGCTGTATATGAGCCAAAAAGGTGGTGTGTGGCTGTGAGAGCATATTGTAATATACTGATCTCTGTTTTTGTCTTGTTTCAGTGTTGACAAGTGCAGTTTCATGGATTCCAAGAAACGCCCCCTGTACTTGGTATGGGACAACATTGACAGAGACGGACCAGAAATCCACATTATCTACAAACATGGAGATGGTAATTATATTTTTAACAATATTTGAACAAAATGCTCGGATGTCCATACAAAGAATAAAGAACTGGCTACTAGGTAAATACAGATGTTAACGTAAGCATAAGCTTTCATGATGTCACACAATGCCACATGATTTCCACTTTTTGTCGCAAAACAATGTACATGTATTTATTTTGATTCTTTGATACATGATGTCTAACTGGCAAAGTTAGATTAAGAAATTTGGAACTTCGTAATTTTCAGATAGACATATGAAATATTCAAAAAAAAAAAGAAATGAAACAATCAAAAAATAAATAAAAGAAGAGATACACTGAAAGGGAAAAAAACTATTTGCATAACATTGTGTTTTCAGATTTACGTCAGGACATGCTGACCTTACAGCTGTTACAAGTAATGGACAGTATTTGGCAAGCTGAAGGCCTTGATCTCAGGTTAGCTGCTCTTTAAACATCCTACCAGACAGTCTAGACTAAAAACTCTAAATACAGGATCTTACACGAGTGGTCATTTCATATGAAATTTATAAAACGAGCCTAGAAATTAACAACACAGTTGCTAATATATGTGCCTTTTTTCGGCCTGTTTGGCCATATTAATTTTATTAGTGGCGTGATGGATTTCTATATAAAATAAAGAATAGAAGAGACACAAAAGTATATGGAAGTCCATGGGATCATGCTGCTTGGATGTTCACTCTTGGCATATACCTATACCAAACAAAAAAAGAAACGCACAAAGTAAGATTTTACTGTTTAATTTACCTTTTAAAGCATGCTTAGAAAATGTCTATAAATCCGTATTTCTAATGAAATCTCGTTCAAACTTCATCGTGGCGTAGATGAGTATCTGTACCTTCCAAATGCATGAAAAAATAAGCATTAATGAAATCATTGACAAGGATTTCCATGCGTTTTTAGCTCGCCTGAGCACGAAGTGCTCAGGGTGAGCTTTTGGGATACCCTGATGTCCGTCGTCCGTCGTACCCGGACGGACGTCCGTCAACTTTTGCTTGTGTACACTCTAGCGGGCACAGTTTTGATCCAATCTTTCTGAAACTTTGTCAGAATGTTTATCTCCTAAAAATCTAGGCCAAGTTTGAAACTGGGTCATGTCGGGTCAAAAACTAGGTCACTAGGTCAAATCTTAGAAAAACCTTGTGTACACTCTAGAAGGCACAGTTTTCATCCAAAGTTCATGAAACTTTGTCAGAATGTTTATCCTTATAATATCTAGGACAAGTTTGAAACTGGGTCACGTCGGGTCAAAAACTAGGTCACTAGGTCAAATCTTAGAAAAACCTTGTGTACGCTCTAGAAGGCACAGTTTTCATCCAAAGTTCATGAAACTTAGTCAGAATGTTTATCCTCATAATTTCTAAGACAAGTTCGAAACTGGGTCACGTCGGGTCAAAAACTAGGTCACAAGGTCAAATCATAGAAAAACCTTGTGTACGCTCTAGAGGACACAGTTTTGATCCAATCTTTATGAAACATTGTCAGAAAATATATCTCCATAAACTCTAGGCCAAGTTCGAAACTGGGTCATGTCGGGTCAAAAACTAGGTCACTAGGTCAAATCTTAGAAAAACCTTGTGTGCACTCTAGAAGGCACAGTTTTCATCCAAAGTTCATGAAACTTTGTCAGAATGTTTATCTTGATAATATCTAGAACAAGTTCGAAACTGGATCACGTCGGGTCAAAAACTAGGTCACTAGGTCAAATATTAGAAAAAACTTGTGTACGCTCTAGAAGGCACAGTTTTCATCCAAAGTTCATGAAACTTAGTCAGAATGTTTATCCTCATAATATCTAGCATAAGTTTGAAACTGGGTCACGTTGGGTCAAAAACTGGGTCACTAGGTCAAATCATAGAAAAACTTTGTGTACGCTCTAGAGGACACAGTTTTTATCCAAACTATATGAAACATTGTCAGAATATATATCTCCATAAACCCTAGGACAAGTACGAAACTGGGTCATGTAGGGTCAAAAACTAGGTCACTAGGTCAAATCTTAGAAAAACCTTGTGTACAATCTAGAAGGCACAGTTTTCATCAAAATTTCATGAAACTTTGTCAGAATGTTTATCTTTATAATATCTAGGACAAGTACGAAACTGGGGCATGTTGGGTCAAAAACTAGGTCACTAGGTCAAATCATAGAAAAACATTGTGTACGCTCTAGAGGACACAGTTTTGATCCAATCTTTATAAAACATTGTCAGAATGTTTATCTCCATAAACTCTAGGCCAAGTTCGAAATTGGGTCATGTCGGGTCAAAAACTAGGTCACTAGGTCAAATCTTAGAAAAACCTTGTGTACGCTGTAGAAGGCACAGTTTTGATCCAAAGTTCATGAAACTTTATCAGAATGTTTATCCTCATAATATGAAGGACAAATTTGAAACTGGGTCATGCAGGGTCAAAAACTAGGTCACTTGGTCAAATCATAGAAAAACCGTGTGTATGCTCTAGAGGACACAGTTTTGATCCAATCTTTATGAAACTTTGTCAGAATGTTTATCTCCATAAACTCTAGGCCAAGTTTGAAAGTAGGTCATGTCAGGTTAAAAACTAGGTCACTAGGTCAAATCTTAGAAAAACCTCGTGTACGCACTAGAAGGAACAGTTTTGATCCAATCTTCATGAAACTATGTCAAAATGTTTATTGTCCATATATATATGCCCCTTATGAAACTGAGTCACGTCAGATCAGAAACTAGGTCACTAGGTCATATCTAAGAAAAACTTTGTGTACACCCTAGAGGGCACAGTTTTGATCCAATCTTCATGAAACTCTGTCAGAATGTTTACCTTTATGAAATCTAGGTAAGTTTGAAACTGGTTTGTGTCTGGATCAAAAACTAGGTCACTAGGTCAAATATAAGAACAACCTTGTATACGCTCCAGAGGGCACAGTTTTGATCCAATCTCAATGAAACTTTGTCAGAATGTTAATTCTTACAATATCCGGTTTGAAACTGGGTCATGTCGGGTCAAAAGCTAGGTCACTAGGTCAAATCTAAATTAAGTTATGTTGCAAGAATCAGAACTAACATTGCAATGATGCCAGCCACAAACTCCTTGGAATACATTAGTTTCACCACAGTGAGATAATGATGCTACCATTCTATCATCTGTGTTTGCCTAGTCAAGTCTAGTTCAAATCCATCAAAGGAACTCAACATGAACGGGAACTTTTTGGAGAAGCGACTCTGCCATTTTCAGCTCACCTGATCGAGCCTTACATTATTGGTGTTAGCTGCCTCTTTCATCCATCCATAAACATTTTCAAACATCTCTGAAACCACTGGGCAGATCAAATTTCATATGGAGCCTGCACATGGGTCAAAGGATTGAAAGTTCTTCAAATGATCTTGGTCACATGACCAAGGTGGCCGCCGCCGGGCCGCGTAGCGCAATCGGTAGGGCACCTGACTCATAAGTCAGAGGTCCTGGGTTCGAAACCCGGTCTGGCCACATACTTTCGTTTCTCCTTCCGCTGATTCAAGAAGGGCAGTTGTCAGTTACTGGCGAAGGTATGTGCACTTAGTACTGGTTAACCGCTTAGGAGGTCTAAGCCTGCCCAGGAACAGTGTGGTTAGGTTAACTGACCGTCCCGACATGACCTTAGCTGTTTACCGTGGACGTTAAGCATCTAATCAACCAACCAACCAACCAAGGTGGCCGCCATTCCCATGTATGGTAAAAACTCTTATAAATCTTCACCAGAGCCAGTGAACTGATTAATGCTCAGGTGAGCGATTCAGGGCCACCAAGGCCCTCTTGTTTCAAGCTTACTGTCTGCATGGACTGTAGAGTACAAATGTGTATTTGGATATTGTAAGTGAGTTTTGCTTGTGTTTTAAATGTCAAAACACGTCAGCAAATAGTTGCTGCTTTACGTCAAGAATGGAATGCGATTCCTCAGCATTCGATTTGGACTATCATCAGTTCTATGCGCGAAAGATATACGACATGCATACGAACCAAGGGAGGTTGCACCTCTTATTGAAAACTGTGACATTGAAAACTGACCCCTGACTTGTTCAGAGACCCGTCACAAAGTACTGAATTGACACAAATCAAATTTTCGGGTTGAACTGTCCGATTGTCTACCTCTAACACTATATATTATATTTTCTTAAATTCTATGTAATTTCCAAGAAAATACCAAAATATTACTGTGTGCGTTTCTTTTTTTGTTTGGTATATATTTTATTCTACAGTGGCCTCTCTTGGTTAAGCAAGCAAAAGTTTTTAAACATAGGGCTGTTTTCTCTTATGGATACACCTTTGGTGAAAGCTGTTCAGCTATTTTCAATATTGCTTTCCTTCTTAATGGAGGTCAACTTAAAGGAGCAAATTCTTTTGTTTAAGACTAGATCCCTTTTTGGTAGGGTTTTGTCTTCAAGGGAAGTCACTAAAGCTGTTTCTCCTTAACCCTATTGCACTCAGAACAGCCAAAACTCCATAGAGTTTTGGCCCTTCTGAGTGCAATAGGGTTAAAAGAGAGGGTGGAAAACATGGAGGTGAAGCCGTCCACCTTCATCACAAATGAGCCGTGAAACAACAATACCAGCAAAGTAGCCAGTACACCCATCAAAAACTCAGATCAGCCTGGGCATCTGCCCAGTCTGATTAGAGTATTTTCTGTCTGTATGTAGGTAGCTTAGAACCTAAGGTAAACCTTTAGGGCACAGTGAAGACTCTAATCAGACTGGGCAGATGCCTAGGCTGATCTGTCTAGTCTGATCAGAGTCTATGCAAGGTGCACATGGCATTTTGTTGGTTTCATAATGCTGCAATGCTACTATTTTTCTTTTCAGACTAAATGCATATGGCTGTATTTCATCTGGGTTTGAGCAGGGTATGATTGAAGTCGTACGACATGCTTCAACCATTGCCAATATACAGAAGAAGGCAAACAGTGCCCTTGATAAAAAAACATTGTTTGATTGGCTGAAGGAAAAGAACAAAACAGAAAAAGAGTAAGTTAAAATTGGAAAAAATATGAGCCGCGACACATGAAAACAAACAATGTGGTTGTGCGCCCAGCGCAGACTCAGATCAGCCTGGGCATCCGCCCAGTCTGATCAGAGTCTTCACTGTCCGCATGGAGGTAGCTTAGACCCTAGGTTATCCTTTGAGCACTTAGCAAAGAGTCTGATCAAACTGGGTAGATGCCCAGGCTGATCTATGTTGGTTTTCTTGTGTCGCAGCTCATATGTGTAATTCTGTATGTCCAACTTACTTTAAAAGTAATTAAGCTGTGTTGTTTGTGTCATTAAACAGCTTGCTTGGTGTCACAGTCAGGGAAAATGCAAACTTTTCTGGCTTGTACTTCACTTGTGTGTGTTTGAAAGTTCAAAAGTATTCAAGATTCTCAAATGTTTCGTCCAGTCTAGATTTTTTTGAGAATTCAAAGACTAGAGGGCATGCAGTATAGACCCAGATGAGGTGGCTCATGATGACTTCCTCATCTGGATCTACATTGTTTGCAAATTCAGCTATTTTCATGTATGGTGCTTTAGGGACTCAGCTATAGAATCAAGTTCGTGTAGACTTTCAACAGTATACACTGGAGCGCCGTTATACCACGGACCGATATATCGCGGAAATGTATGTACACTTGAATTACAAATGTTAATGTGTAAAAGAGAAAACAATAGGAAATAAGGGAGGAAAGGAAAAAAAAAATAATTCCCCACACTGTGTTGCTAGAGGTTTCTTGTCATTTATAGTAGGTTAGCCTTCTCATGTTCTCAGAAGTTGAGAACTGAGAAGGATTTTAATTTAGAATATCTAGGAACTAATACAAGAGTTGATCCAGAAGTAATGTCACTGTGTCCAGTGCGCGCTTATTCATTGTAGTATTATTATAAAAATTATATTAAGCTGTACCGTAATTCAGTTCTGATTTACAGAATAAATATAGAGTTGGAAACTTTTTTCCGTTCCAAATATACAGACGTTCAAAGTATGCCACCTACGCTATCGCACCGCACGTTAGAATAACGTAAATTACATGAATATAAGTTTCAAAGACAATCACAATGCAAAATCAAACTAACAGGCCAAATCAGTTGAAAATTCGATACGATGACGAAATATATTTCTGCCACCCACTGTTGAATTTTAATATCGTCACTGCAGTTTGACGTTCGATAGCTAGTGCTAATGCTTGTTACTGCCGAGAGTAAAAATGTTGATTTCTGACAAACGCGTCAGCGGATATATATGCGGTTTTGCCTCAAATTTGGAATATCACCATTAGAGACTCTAGAGCTCTTTAGTTAGACATGAAGTGATATAACAGTGATTATGAGGCTTGTGTAAAGGTGCAATCAACGTGATACGGGTGCAGATGAGTCGCTAGAGGATAGTCAGAAAACTGGAAGACCTTTATGTACAATGTCAGACAACAACGTCACTTTTGTTCTGATCCCATATATGAAGATAGATGTTCTGCAATTCGAATATTGTGTAAATTCTTAAACTTGAGCTGCGGGGCTGTTCAAGTAATCCTAAAGATGAAAAAAACATGGTGAACAGACATTAGTGCTTTGTTGGGACAACGAATATGCTACTTTGGACATGCCACAAGATCGAAACTTTGTCTGGTGCATCAACAACGTCATTGACGTGCGGCCCGTTGCGTTACCATGCCTGCTGTCTATCTCGATATCTCAGTTACTGTGCACTATATTTTTATGACATTTTCAGACCATAATGCAAATAGATTAAGGTACTTGGATGCGAAATTTTGTTGCTCTCTCTTTATTCTACACGATTTTATAGCTGCAGTGACATTACTTCTGGATCAACCCTGGTAGTAGTGAACACATTTACCGGTACAATAAGAAAAATTCTACAGAAACTGGAAAAAATTTAAAAGTAATAACATGTATTTTATCTAGTCTTGATTGCAAAAACGATTGTTTTGTAGATGAATTGTTTTGTAGATGTATTGTAATACCCATGATATGTACAAATCACAAATGGTAAAGATAGGGACATCTAAAAAATAACTAACTGTCGTAAAAAGTGAAAAGTTTGGTTTTTCAATGCTGTAAGGTAAAGGTAAAGTTTTTCCATAGCCTATTATGGTAAGGGCAGTGGGGTTTAGAAGCCCACTGTACCTTGAGCTCAGCATATGAAAAGCTGAGTCCATCTCTGACCTTTCGCTGCCTTATCCTTCCTTGATTCGAAACAGGTAACTTTTTATTATATGCTCGTTTTGAAAAAAAAATGGACGTAATATGGCATGGCTCTGTCTGTTCGTCCATCTGTTCGTCAACATTCTTGTGCGCACCATATCTCAGTAACAGTTTGAGATATCTTCATGAAATCTGGTAGGCTTATATATTAGGATGGGGCAAAGTGTCGCGTACAGTAATGGTTGCTAACTCTTTCTTAGTTTCCAAGTTGTTCCCCTTTGGTTATATTTTACCCTACTAGTCTTGTGCATGCCATAACTAGATAACGGTTTGGGATATCTTGATGAAACTTCATAGCAATACGTATGAGGGTTTGACAATGTGTCGCGTACAACAATGGTTACTCTCCCTTTCTTCGTTTTGGAGTTGCATCCCTTTAATTAGATTTTTTAGGCTATTTTTGTGTATACTAATCTTGTGCATTCAATAACTTTGTTACCATTTGGAATATCTTGATGAAACTTTATAGCAATGTGCATGATCACAAGACAGTGTGTCACATATAATAATGGTTGTTCCCCCTTACTTAATTTTGGAGTAACCACCTTTTGATTATTTTTTTAGGCTAGTCCTATTCCTCCATTCACTCCATAACTCCTTAACCCTTTGAAATATTTTAATGAAACTTTGTAGGAATGTGTATGATAATGGTGCAATATATCATGAGCATGAACCATATCTCTGGCTTTCTTACTTTCTAAATTATTTGCCCTTGCATCAATTTCTGTTTTACTTTGTAACTCCTGAACCGTTGGAAATATTTTAACAAAACTTTATGGTGATGTGTATATATTCAAGAGAATGTATATTATGACCAAGAATGGTACTCTAGTTTTCTTAGTTCATGAATTATCTCCTTTGTTTGACTTTTGCATTTCTCAGCTACTGAGCTGCTTCACCCTGGAAGCTGATTTTTTGTATACTAATATTATTTGATGTGTTAGATGTTTTAATAACATTGCAATCATTAATTACAGAGTTGTTTCCCTTGTTTGTCTGCCTGTCCATCCTTCTATAAACAATCTTGTTCATTCTGTAACTCCTTCATGACACTGAAATGGGCGTATTATGCACCGCTTGCGAAGCTCTTGTTACTTCTGGAATGACAGTGAATTTCCCAGGCTCTGAAATGCCCAACCTGAGTTTGAACCTTCTGGACAAGGCGCCCTCATAGCTCAGTTTGTAGTGAGGTTTACCTTTAAACCATAGACTGGCTACATACCTCTGCCGCATAGGTTCAAACCCTGTGCTGGCAAGTATGAATGGTTGGCTGTTCCCTTCGTAGTCGCAGTAGTTTCACAGTAAAAGAGTATTTCCCAGCCCCTATACAGCTGAGAACCACTTCTTACTTTCTTCCACCACAGAAAGTCCTCCGATGTATTGATCAGATATGATCGAATCGGAGTATGAAGGAAGAAGAAGAAGAACTGAGATGCTCTTTCCACTGAACCACAGTGCCTCTCTTCAGTACATAAAAAAAACAGTACATAATGTGTCTAAACAATACAAGGCATTGGCAAAGAGTCAAGGAGCAGTCTGATCTGGATCTTAGCTATTTGCTTTGACCTATCTGTCCCAATAAATAGAATTTGTATGTTATATCAGAAATTCCCCATTCTCTCTTCAGTTTGAACCAGGCTGTTGAAGAATTCACCATGTCCTGTGCAGGCTATGCAGTAGCGACATATATATTAGGCATAGGAGATAGACACAATGATAATATTATGCTGAAGGAGACTGGACAGGTAAAAATTGATAGTGCATGTAGACTGTATTTCTTTGTTTATGATATGGGGGGTTGGGGGAGGGGTGTGGGTTTCCCTTAAAAACTATCTCAAAAAATCCAGAGCCATCTTATAAGAAGACAGATTTTTGGGATTGTTTTAGAAAGAAACTACCTATCTCATATCAGAATTTTGTCAAACTGATTTAGATAGTTGGGGTTATTCTTTCTAGAGATGGAAAAGCATGGGTATATAGGGGAATAAATATGTATATATTTACACTTGCTACCAGCATCCCTTAGATAAATCTTCTTGGATTGTGTATCTTCATACACAGATGAAGGCTAATTGATCATCTGATGTTATACATAGTCAGTCTAAATTGACTAGTTGACTGGCCGACATAATGTTCATTTGATGTCAGATCATGGGGATAGCTGTTTAATATCACTATTGGTTGGCAGATGACATAGAAAAAGCAAAATGGTCATATGACATTCCTTTTATATAATTATACAAGTTGTTTAATAATTTCAGTTGTTTGCTGTGACACCAGGACATGCAAAAGGTTATAAAACCTGTTTAGTAACTGTCGTATGCCACAAGTCAACTTGCCCTTTCGGACAATGTAATGTATTGTTATGTGAAATTTTTTGCTATATGGGAATCAGTGGAAACTCTGATGAGACTCTTCTTTAATCTGTACCTGTTGTATCAGATTGTATGCTGAATGACAAATAGTGCAAGCGCTGATTAGCCAGACTGAGTTGTGTAGTGTATGCTTATGGAAAACAAGAAAAAAAATACATATATCTTGAATGTCAATTTTATCCTCTGAGTGAGCCTAAATTAACATACAAAGATTCAAAGGGTAGACTTTTTTGTATAAAAGAAAATGATAATGATTAAAAATAAAAGGCTGTTTAAAAAGCTGGCCTCCCTATTAACTTTAAGGTGCATTTGAGGTCATTCTTACCACAAAGAATTTTTGTACCCTTTTATGTGAAGCCTCCTCCATTTCCAAGGGCTTTGTTTTGTCCTGGGAAGCAAATAGGAAGTCCCAGAAGTTGTTTCCGTTTGTAATAATGGCAGTTAAACATGGGGGATATTCATTCACCATAAATTTATTCATTTACAGTTGTTCCACATTGATTTTGGACACTTCTTGGGTAACTTCAAATCAAAGTTTGGACTAAAGAGAGAAAGAGCACCGTTTGTGTTGACGTCACATTTTGTATACATCATTACTAAAGGAGGAAAAGACACTGAAAATTACAAAAGGTATTGTATTTTTATGTCACTGTATTCTGGCTAACTATTTTCAGAGTCTTTTATACTGTAGCTGACCTTTGTTTAGATGATTATGCAGGTTTGCAGACCTGCAAACTACCGTATACAAGGTAATTTTCGTGGTGTTCAATTTTTCGCGGTATTTCGCGGTCACTTAGAAACCGGGAATATTAAAATCGCGAAATAATTTCCTGTTTCTTACAAAGTATCTTCTGTAGACACAATGATCATATATTTTAGTTCTGTTTGCTTTGGTAATTGCTGATACTTTTCACTTGAGCCAGTTCTTTCATTAACCTGCGGCAGCCCTGCCGCAGGTTAATGAACGAACTGGCTCAAGTAAAAAAGAAGTAGTTTTGCTTTTCACACATGCTGCTAACCGCGAAAATTAAAAATCGCGAAAATTAATGTTTATGTTTTTGACCCTGAACCACGAAAAATTTGAACCCGCAAAAATTACAGCGTATACGGTATATATGGACTGGCTAATTTATCAGTATTGCATGTGAGGCCAAACCAGCCAATTAATTTATGTTATATGATGGTCATACGATAAATACAATGTTAAATATTTTTCAAAAGCTGCTCCAAAATTACAATTGGTTTCTGTGGAAGTAAAGTTTTAATATTTTCAGTGACTTGATGACTTTCAGGAGATGTCATTTCTTAGTCTCCATGAGGTTTTAAAAATAGATATGATTTCTGAAAATATGCTCATGTTGGTTTTTCCTTTTTCAAATTTAATAGCCATTATATGGGAGCCTTACAGTAGTTTGTTAATTCCTGTTTCATATTTCAATCCCAATATTACAGGTTTGAAGAGTATTGTATAAATGCTTACCTTGCGTTACGTAAAAGAGGAACACTTCTTATTCGGTTGTTCATGATGATGCTGACATCAGGAATTCCGCAGCTCACGACGGTGTCAGATCTGGACTATCTCAAGTATACACTTGCCTTGGAAATGACGGAAGAAGAGGCCAAGAGAAATTTCCGAAATAAACTGATTGAGGCGTTGAACAGTATGTCAGTGAAAATCAACTGGTGGATCCATAATGTCGTTCATGGAAATTGATTCGGAGAGAGACAAAAACTGACAATGGTTGCTTGGGTTATGTTAACATGATCTTCAGAAGCAAACTGATTACAGCATTTGAGCCATGACATGACAAAACAAACAAATGGGCATGTGCACCCAGTGAAGACTCAGACTAGCGAGGACATCTGCCTAGTCAGATCAAGAGTGTTTGCTGTGTTCTTAAAGGGTAGCTTTGTGTCTAAGCTAGCTTAATGCTGACAGTGAAGACTCTGATCAGACTGGGCGGATGCCCAGGCTGATCTGCGTCTTCACTGGGTGCACATGGCACTTTGTTGGTTTTGTCATGTTGCGGCTCATTTGATAGTATATTTATGAAAATTACGTGATGCAACCATAACTGTGTTCTTGGGAATTGATCCAAGGGAAGATTTAAGGTGGTTATCATGGTTTTGAGGTAAATGGGTACTTTTTCAGGGGAAGCAACTCTGCCATTTTCATGTTTGCCTCCCTTTTCAAAGGGGGTCAACTCTTTAAGGAAAGAATTTGCTCCTCTATAGAGGAGCAAATTCTTTCCTTGAAGAGTGGACACAATTTTGGAATGGCTTTGTTTTCCAGGAAAGCAAACGGGTAGTGACAACAACTCTTTTTGTGTGTGAAAATGGCAGAAAAGACAAGGAGATATATACCCATTTCACCTTAAATGAGTCACAATGAAGGTGTGTTAGTGTAAAATATGAAATCCTGAATTCACAGGCTCAATCATGGTTTATGGATTACAATATCGAGGTATTTGAGCCACAAGGTTATAAAAATTCATAAAATGCACTACGTGATACAACCTCGTGGCTCTAATACCTCGAAATATGTAAGATGGCTAGGATAATAAAGCAGGCAGCTGTTTTGAAATCCAGAACAAAGAACAGAGTATTATTGTGCATTTAGTTTCAGTGATGGATTACGAAAATATTGTGCCATATAAGTCAAATAAAGTGAGCTGATGTAACTATTTTCAAATATTCATATGTATGGGCTCATTCACGGTTAATGCAAATAGTGAAGTTTGTGACTAAACTGTGTAGATGTTTACTGGTCTGAGTATTGGCTGTTGGCATATATGACTCTCAGCCCATATTGTTGTCATGTTGCTGTTCTGTTGACTACTGCAAAAGACATATTTGGCAATTACTGAATTTTGACAATACATGTATTGGTGGTTAAGGCAAATAGAGCTACAATATAAGTCCACCAATATTTCATTTTCAGTACATTTATATAAATACAGCAAAACTCAGGTTCAGATAAAAAGGAGTACCTGATGAGTATTTGCGACATTATTTATACAGTTCTTTTAAACTATACATAGCAGCATCTTAATAGAATCACCACAATGAGGCAATTCTAATGCATGGGATGCCACATTATATAATTTAATAAAAAAGAAAAACTGTTACAAATTTAAATCAAATTTTCTTCACTACTTGGAGCCATAAATGCCAAAATTAATCTGCGCCAATATGTCATGTACATAAAACCACAAAATTTTGATACTACAGTTACTAAGTGTTTTACAGTAGTTATGTCTCCCCCCTTCAGGGTCGGAAGACATATTGTTTTTCCCCGGGCGTCTGTCCGTCTGTCCGTCCGTCGGTCTGTCACAAATCGTGTGCGTTCTATAACTTGAAAACCGCTCAAGCTATATTCGCGAAACTTCATATAAATATCAATCAACATGAGACGACGTGCAGAGTGCAAGAATGGTAACTCTGGCATTTATACTTTTTGAGTTACTTCCCTTGGAACTTAGTCCATCACAAAATTGTGTTTCAATTGTGTCCGTTCTATAACTTGAAAACCGCTCAAGCTATATTCGCGAAACTTCATATAAATATCAATCAACATGAGACGACGTGCAGAGTGCAAGAACGGTAACTCTGGCGTTTATACTTTTTGAGTTATTTCCCTTGGAACTTAGTCCATCACAAAATTGTGTTTCAATCGTGTCCGTTCTATAACTTGAAAACCGCTCAAGCTATATTCGCGAAACTTCATATAAATATCAATCAACATGAGACGACGTGCAGAGTGCAAGAATGGTAACTCTGGCATTTATACTTTTTGAGTTCTTGGAACTTAGTCCATCACAAAATTGTGTTTCAATTGTGTCCGCTCTGTAACTTGAAAACTGCCCAAGCTTTATTCACGAAACTTCATACAAATATCAATCAACATGAGACGATGTGCAGAGTGCACAAATGGTAACTCTGGCATTTATACTTTTTGAGTTATTTCCCTTGGAACTTTGTCCATCACAAAATTGCGTCTCAGTCGAGTCTGTCTATAACTTTAAAACCATTCAAGCTATATTCATGAAAGTTCATACAAATATCAATCAACATCACATGACGTGCAGAATGCAAGAACCATAACTTTAGCATTTATACTATTTGAGTTATTTCCCTTAGAACTTTGTCAGTCACAAAATCGTGTCTCAGTTGTGTCTGCTCTATAACTTGAAAACCATTCAAGCTATATTCACGAAACTTCATACAAATATCAGTGAACATTAGAAGAATTGCATAGTGCAAGAACCATAACTCTTGCATTTATACTTCTTGAGTTATTTCCCTTGGACCATTGTCAGTCACAAAATCGTGTCTCAATCGCTTTATTACTTGAAAACCGGACAAGCTATATTCATGAAACTTCATACAAATGTCAGTCAACACTAGACAACCTGCAGAGCACAGCATTTATACTATTTGAGTTATTTCCCTTGGAACTTTGTCATTCACAAAATCATGTCTCAATCGTCTAAGCTCTATAACTTGAAAACCGTTTAAGCTATATTCATGAAACTTCATACAAATATCAGTCAACATATAAATAGACAACGTGCAGAGCACTGTAACTCTTGCATTTATATTTTTTGACAAAAACTAAATATGAATATCAGTCAACATTACATGACATGCAGAGCATAACAACTATAACTCTTGCATTTATACTTTTTACTTATTATGAATCCCTGCTTCAGGGTAGGGAAACATATTGTTTTTTCCTTGGCGTCTTAATGACTGATCCTTTTGACATCAAAAAGGGGCGAGACATCTGTTTTTTTTGTAGGAAAACAATTCTAGTTTTATTAGCTCACAGCCTCACAGGTCAGAGGAGGTTAGAGAATGTGCCTCAAAGCTAGCTTCACACTTGTTTTTTTTAAAGAAAGTAATATTGTCTTCTGAGTTGGAGATCTCATTGTACATGTTTGCTTTACCCTCTTTCTTGCCTCTGGCTGATTCTCATAACATAATGGTCTCGTTTCATCATTGCTTCATTCAGCATGTTCAGAAACATGCAGTTTTTATGTCTTCAAGCAGTTTAGGCAATCATATTTACATATAAATCTTTAGCCAATTTTCTCAGTAAAATAGTCTTTTTTGGCATTGTTTTATTCAGTACTGTATGTTTCTGTCTCTTAGCAGTATTGGAATTATATTTACTATACAAAAAGTGACTGTTATGTTGTATGTACTTGTATAATCATATAGATTTTTTAATGAGCAAAATTACACTTCATGAACAAAATTGGAAAAAAAATTGTCCGTAGAACAAAAAGATCTGTTGTTCAGCAATCAAAGTTTTGTTACTACCATTTGTGCTAAACTTGGAAGGTTTCTGGTACATGTTTTTAATGCTCTACCTATATAGAATATAAAAGCCTTTCAACCCAAGACCAAATGAGCCATGACACGACAAAACCAACAAAGTGGCAAGTATGCCCAGCGAACACTAATATCAGCCTTGGGCATCGCCTAGTCTGATCAAGAGTCTTCACTGTCTGCATGGAGCTAGCTAAGACTCTTAGCTACCTTTAAGCACATAGTGAAGATTCTGAATAGATGGGGCAGACGCCCAGGCTGATCTAAGTCTGCGCTGGGCACACATGCCACTTTGTTGGAAAGAGCTGCTGACTCGGCTTATCACTTGTAATTTATTGTTTGTTGGGATGTCTTTGTCAGTCTTTCCCTTTGATGTTGGGGATGGGGTTTGGGATCTGGTTCAGTCAGTTCCTGGGGTGCAGTTGCTCTTTAAATTTGTCATATGGCGGCTCAGATTAGAATTACATATAGTTTACAACTCTGCAGATCCTGATAAGACAGCTCATGATGGGTTAAGTGCATTTATCATATGACATCGCATCTGAGAGCGTAATAAAGCCATGCATTAAATGCAATAATCCACTAGTGGATTAAATATGCAAATCACGTCGTAATGTTATACGTTGACGTCCATAAAAATGTCATGTTTTCTAATGGCGAAATTTTGACGTTTTAGTGCAAAATTTGCTGATAAAATGCAATTTTAGTGTCATATGATAAACAGAATCTTGCATTCGTGCTCCTGTATTATTGAATTTATTAAACTCGTTGGGGAAAACCGATAAGATGCTCGGCACAGCCTCGCATCTTATCTTTTTCCCCCAACTCGTTTAATAAATTCAATAATACATGAGCACTCATGTAAGATCCTCTATTTCTTTTGTGCTGAAAAGCATAATTTTGGAATTTTTCTCACCTTGGAACTGAGCGTGCAAAAGAACTTAAGTGTACAAGTTACATTCATTGGCCGACTTTCAGATGCATAAGTGTATTCTTGCTGATTATGGATGCCATAGTCTGTAGAAATTCAGCAGAAAAGTGTGCAATATCTATGAACCTATTACTTATCATTGACTGGCACACATACCATTTGAGGAAAGAGAGAGAGAGAGAGAGAGAGAGAGAGAGAGAAGAAGAAGAAGCTTGCAATAATCTATTCTTACCCAATTTATAGTTGTGTCCCAGTTTAGAAAAACAAATTCCTGTGAATGTGATTTCTTTTTCTTCTTTCTGATGAGCATGGTTTCCATAGATTTAAGATTTATTTATTAAAGTTCTGTAGATATAAAAGAAGAATAAGAAGTCCTTAATTACTGTTTTTCTGTATGTGTATGCCTAAATTTTTGAAGGAAGGGACTCTGCCATTTTTCTTTTGTCCTCCTAAATGGGGTCATTTGCTAAGAGAAAGAATTTGCTCAAACTAGCAAATTCTTCTATAGTAAGGAGACCCCTCTTTGGAAGGGTTTCATCATCCAAGGAGGGAAAAGGAAGTCACAGAAGTTGTCTCGCTTTGAAATAATGGCAGAAAAATAATTGGGCCGTGACATGAGAAAACCAACAATGTGGTTGTGCGCCTAGCGCAGACTCAGATCACCCTGGGTATCCACTCAGTCAGATCAAAGTCTTTTCTGCTGGCTTATAAGGTAGCTAAGGGTTTAAGCCAGCAAAGACTCCGATCAGACTGGGCGGATGCCCAGGCTGATCTGAGTCTGCGCTGGGTGCACAACCACATTGTTGGTTTTGTCGTGTCGCGGCTCAATTATGATGGTGTTCACAGACACCCTAATCTGTTTTGCAAAGTTTCATATACAAACATCAATCCATTAACTGGTGTGAAGTTTATCAGAGCTCTAGATAAGAGGGGTATTTGATGATAATTAAGGGATAATATTTTTAATCTCTCATTGAAACTCTATGTTATGTTGTGACCTCTCAGCTGAACCGTCTCCGGTGAGGAATCGCAAGACGTGTTTTTATGCAGAATTAAAAAAATTATCCCTTATTATCACTAAATACTCCTTCTTATCTAGAGATCTGGTTTATTCATGTTGTTTCAGCAATTCGGTTTGTAAAACTTTAAATGTATAGCTGTATGTATAATATATGGCTTTAATTCTTAAACTGGATGTCTGTAAAAAATAAAATCAGATTGCAGTGATGCACGGATATAAGTGGTATATGGAGTGCATGTGCAAACAGTGATTGCACAGTCCAGATACACTGTAGCTCTTGTACAGATCATATGAGTGCACTCAGACCAGGGCCCAGTTGTTCAAAGCATCGTCAGCCTAATGAGCTTGTTCAGAGGTAAACTCATTAAGTGTTTCACAACTGTATGACCAAATACAATGTATTTTTTGTTGAAAAAATGTGAGGAGCTTTTGCACATTTCTTCTGCAAAAAATGGCAACATTTTTCAGTATATCACATTTGAAAATTAATGCCTAGTTAACTTTTGACGTCGTTAGTTTTGAGCAATTGGGCCCTGACAGAAAGTATGTCGTATTAATGTGCCATAGCAGATCAATGCCAATTTTGTCTTCATATTAAATGAAAAGGTGCATGTTTCAAACTTTATTTCATGAGCAAATGTCTTTCATTTAAAAAAAAAAACAAACAAAAAAACTGTAGCTATTATCATACTTGATAAACATGCGATTCCATTCTTGCCCGGAAATAAAAAAATTCAAACTTCTGCAAATTTTTATTTGTTTTCAAAGCATGTTTTTGCAAAAGTTTTGCTATGTTGGCCCAGTTATGTTGGCCCGGTTGCTAAAAACTGATAACGTCATTAGTTAACAAGACGTTAAAATGTCAAATGTTAATATTTCAAATACGCCAATATAATTTGTTGAAAAAAGCAAAAGCAAAAGCTTCTTACATATTTTCAACAAAAAATATCAGTGTATTTGGCTATAAAGTCGCAAAACACATTACGAGTTGACCTTTTAAAAGCTTGTTATGCTAACGATGCTTTGAGCAACTGGGCACTGATGGAGTTCTCACAATCTCTTGAAAGTGCCCAAACCAAAATTTTGGTTTTGCAACTATCATGAGTTATGTGAGATCTCCACTAGGAGCAGTCTGTTCAGGGTCTGCTCTGTTTGCTCAGACACATTTGACAGAGAATTAGATTATTTGAGAAAGAATTATAGGTTTAAGAAAACCACACTTTTCCATTTTAAGACTTTCTGGTAGCATCTCACTTATAATTCGAGAGGAGCATGGCATACACTGTATTGTATGCCATGCTTCTCTCGAATTATATGTGAGATCACATTATAGACGTGTAACCATATCAACTACGGAATGACCAATTGTTGTGCTTAGTATCTTTGCAGAATGACGTCTCGATGACACCACTTAGACATCAATATGAACTCTTGGTTGCTATGGTAACAGATATATGACATCATTAGTTCCTGAACATGGCAATGTACATGTATGCCATGCTATGCCAATTTTTCAATGACATTAAGAACTGAAATTCTCCGACAGAAACTTCAGATTTTCTCAAACAAATAATTAATATCAAGTCATTTAATTCTGTGTTTTTTGTCTGAATATTTTCAGTTGATATGGTAGTTTTAGATCCTGCAATAATATTTATCATTTATGCAATATTCAAGACCAAATATGTATATATTAATGGAATATG
Organism: Ctena decussata; assembly: GCA_963989385.1. Taxonomy (NCBI): domain Eukaryota; kingdom Metazoa; phylum Mollusca; class Bivalvia; order Lucinida; family Lucinidae; genus Ctena; species Ctena decussata. The sequence continues at coordinate 46,609,032 of OZ022510.1, forward strand.
TTTTTCAGTTTGCATGAATATTGTTGGATATTTGAATATACGTCTCTTCTGATATAGACTTTAGATATTCTACAGAGCTCTAGATAAGAGGGAGTATTTGGTGATAATTAGGGATAATTTTTGTTATTTCTGCATAAAAACATATGTTGTGACCCCTCATCTGAACCGTCTCGTTGAGACGGTTCAGATGAGGGGTCACAACATATGGTTTGAATGAGAAATAAGAAAAATTATCCTTAATTATCATCAAATATTCCTTCTTATCTAGAGCTCTGTTCTAAAGACTGGCTGATATAGGTACTTGTATGTTAAAGACTTGCATTTGTTGCTATGTATATATTTTTGCAAAGTATAGTTAAATATTCAAGTCAGTATGTATATGTTGACATTTTAGTCTCTATGTTGATAGATAAAATCTATGGTCTTCGTTTAATCTGTAGTCTCTGCTGTTGATGTTTATGGTTATTTCATTGTATTTTAAATGTAAAATTAACTAGTCAGTATTGAATTGTATATCTCATAAACATTCCACAGTTGATTTCTCCACATATCAAGTAAGCCACATCATGAATACACCTGGGCCTGTTTATTTAAGGAATGAATTTCATTCTTCTGAGGTTTATCAAAGTGTAAACTACATTGGGTCACATGCAAAGTGAATGAACCTGTAAGGGGCTCATGTAAACCTTGCTAGTGACCCTATGTAGTTTACACTTCAATAAACCTCAGAAAACTTAAGTTCATTTGCTTATATTTACATTCTTTTCTAGCTATTTATTTACCACAAACTTGCATTAGGGCTACAGTTGAAGCAGAAAAAAAAACATTTATACACAGTTTTTCTGCTAACAGCGGAACAGCCTCAACGACGTCATACCATCGCCTATGTCCAATTAGATTGGAGAGAACCATGTTTTATTTTGACGTCAAGTGTATTCATGTAACATTTTATAAACCGATGTAGTTTTTGAAATATGGACAGTTCCAGGGTTGGAAATTACTCTTTTTTTTTACATCACACGTAATGAGGAACTCCCAGTCAAATGTGCTGTTTCATGGTAAGAATTTCACACAACATTTTTTTCATTTCCAAGTGAATTCTTATAGAATATAGTGCAGAGAATAGTTACTCCTCAATACTTAAACCCTCTGTTGGCTAGTGAATTTGTCCATTCTTATTATTTGAATGAGTCCATTCTAGTTTTAGGGGTTTCTGGTGAATGTTTTTAACTTTTATTGTATTTTGCATAGAAATTCCTGTAAGCAAATAGTGTTGACCCTGATCAGACGCCACTTTCTGCATTGTTTGCATGTGTCCCCTAAATGGGTTTCCAGTCTAATCCAGTCCAAGCTGATCTGACTCTGCGCTGGGTGCACATACCACTTTGTAAGTTTTCTCGTGGCGCAGCTCATACAACCCAATACAAAACTATGAATATTGTCTAAAAGTAATCATGATTATGCACTTTCTGCACCACATTTCACGAGAATGCATTCTGAAACATATTGGAGCCGCGACACGAGAAAACCAACAAAGTGGTTGTGCGCCCAGTGCAGACTCCGATCAGCCTGGACATCTGACAAGTTTGATCAGACTCTTCGTTAAGAGCTCAAAGGGTAGCATAGGGTCTAAGCTACCTCCATGCGGACAGCGAAGACTCTGATCAGACTGGGCGGATGCCCAGGCTGATCTGAGTCTGCGCTGGGCGCACAACCACATTGTTGGTTTTCTCGTGTCGCGGCTCATTTTTGTATTTTATTACACTTTGTCTCTCTGTGTTGAATTCCTAAACATTTTATCATTACTAAAGCTTTAGACTTTACGTATATCCAGCTTTGAAGGTACTCCTAGATAATGTGTTCATTTATTTCAAATCCTGTGCTTGCAGGATACTCATATGTTGTTCATAGCTTGTTAATTTGTTATTACTGAGATAATGTTCTCAAAATTGAACACCAATGTCACTTGCAAATATATCCAGGCAAACAGTGTAGACCCACTGATTGCCATTCCACTGACTAATTTTACAAAAAACCTTCTGTACTCTGCACAGTCTCTCTTTATGATGTTTTGGCATGATGTTTGAATCAAAATTATGAAATTTGTAAGAGACCATTTGAGAGGATCAAACAAATGAGATCCTGGCCATCATACGTGTCTACTTAACATCACCAGAATCTTAAATACATACTGATCAAACATTCAGATGGAGCATACAATCAACAACCATTCAAATTAAAACAGTAATAATAATAATAATGATCAGGTTCTCATTAATTTTGTTTCAGCTCGTCAATATCCTGCTGATGTTTCAATATGATGGTGGCGCACCGTACATTGTCTTGACTCAATGTCATTTCCATGAATGCATGTTTGAATACTGAGGGTAATGTAAACACTCAAATATGTAGTCTCTTTCAGATTTCATAATTTTTATAAGGTAATATGCTGAAACGCTATAAAAAAGAGTAACTGTTCAGAGTATATGATGTTACTTATCCCAACACAGATACTCTTCATGAAAAAAATTTCTGAAAAGAAATAGATATTTCTGATGGATGAGGAGTACAAGATAAGAGAAAATTTACTATAATACCAGTATACAATTTCAGTCAATCATAAGAGATGCTGCCACTTTTAAGATAATCAGGTACCTCTTACAGGTAAAGAAAAGATGTTATATGAGTAGCCATCTCATATATGAGCCGTGACACGAGAAAACCAACAATGTGGTTGTGCGCCCAGCGCAGACTCAGATCAGCCTGGGTATCCACCCAGTCTGAGCAGACTCTTCGCTAAGCGCTACCAGGGTAGCATAGGGTCTAAACTATTTCCATGCGGACAGCGAAGACTCTGATCAGACTGGGCGGATGCCCAGGCTGATCTGAGTCTGCGCTGGGCGCACAACCACATTGTTGGTTTTCTCGTGTCGCGGCTCATTTTTGTATTTTATTACACTTTGTCTCTCTGTGTTGAATTCCTAAACATTTTATCATTACTAAAGCTTTAGACTTTACGTATATCCAGCTTTGAAGGTACTCCTAGATAATGTGTTCATTTATTTCAAATCCTGTGCTTGCAGGATACTCATATGTTGTTCATAGCTTGTTAATTTGTTATTACTGAGATAATGTTCTCAAAATTGAACACCAATGTCACTTGCAAATATATCCAGGCAAACAGTGTAGACCCACTGATTGCCATTCCACTGACTAATTTTACAAAAAACCTTCTGTACTCTGCACAGTCTCTCTTTATGATGTTTTGGCATGATGTTTGAATCAAAATTATGAAATTTGTAAGAGACCATTTGAGAGGATCAAACAAATGAGATCCTGGCCATCATACGTGTCTACTTAACATCACCAGAATCTTAAATACATACTGATCAAACATTCAGATGGAGCATACAATCAACAACCATTCAAATTAAAACAGTAATAATAATAATAATGATCAGGTTCTCATTAATTTTGTTTCAGCCACTGTGCATTTTGCTGAAAATTGACAATATCTTAGCATTAAACATTTTCGCATAAGGTTATGCAATATTTCGTGTCTTAATTACGTGATTATATGATTTTTATGTGATAACCTTATGACAGTGCATACAAAATTAGTCATATGAGTAGAGGATATTAAATGTGTTCATTTTATATGAAAGGAGCAAATTCTGTGCTGTAAGAGTTGACCCCCTTGGGAAGAGAGGCAAATTTGACTGACAGAGCTGCTCCCTCTGAAAGTGTATCCATTCACCGTAACGCTTAGTGAATCAGAGGTCGTATTTATAAAACCTCTTGTCGTTGCTATGCTGTTGCTAGGGCTGAATTTCTATGAAGGAGATTCCCTGTAACTATGAAATTTGTTCTGAAAAAGCCTGTTCCTCCAGAGCAAATTTCATTGTTGTAGGGAATCTCCTTCATAGAAATTCAGCCTTAGCAACAGCATAGCAACCACCTAAGTTATTTTATAAATATGGCTCCAGATACATTTCCAAGGAAGATCACTCTGACATGGAGTTTGCTTTCATTCTTATTAGGGGCTGCTCTTTAAGGAAATAATTTGCTCTCTCTAGTGAGAGTAGCAGGGATTTACTCACCTGGACTGGGTTGTTCAAAACTAATGACATCGTTAGTTAACGAGACATTAAATTTTCAAATATATTATACACAAAAATGGTGCCATTTTTTGCCTAAAAAATGTGAAAAGCTTTTGCACTGCAAAAGCTTTTCACATTTTTCAGCAAAAAATACTGGCATAATTGTGTTTTTGTGTACTAGAAGACTTAATGAATCCTTCGCTAAAGACTTCCTACAGCTAACAATGCTTTGAACAACTGGGCCCAGGGCTGCAAATACTTTGGTAAAATTGTCTCCCTTGTTAAAATAGCTTCTTTTAGTCATTGTGGTGTACCCATATACATTAAGAAGCGATATTTTGTGGTTGACTTTGTGGTCCACTTTGTGGTTCACTTGAAAACACAACTAGATGATGAATTACACATCACCTTGTACAACCTATGCCATCAGCACTGACATATTCTCTCTAAAATGAAAATATGCAACCATAAAACTGACAATTTGCCTTCGCAAATAAAAATGAGTGCAGCTACCCCTTAATTACAGGATCATTTGTCCTCCACAGTCAGTTTTGTTCTCCCTTGGGTAACCTGTTATATCAGGTTTGACTCCAATTGCATTTTGACACAGATTGTTATATGAGCAGCGACACAAGAAAACCAACAAAGTGGTTATGCACCTAGCGCAGACTCAGATCAGCCTGTGCACAACCACTTTGTTGATTGTCTCGTGTTGCGGCTCATACATGTTTTTTTGAGTTCTTGGGAAGTTGTCTCACTCTGAGTTACAGCATGTATGCTTTATTACATTTGCACCTGGAAATTAAAAAGTCAGGCTCTTGCAAATGGATTTCCAAAATATAACAATAATAATCAACTTCTATGTATTAAATAGAGGACCTTACATGAGTGCTCATGTATTATTGAATTTATTAAATGAGTTGGGGAAAAAGATAAGATGCGAGGCTTTGCCAAGCATCTTGTCGGTTTTCCCCAATGAAATTAATAAATTCAGTAGTACAGAAGCAGGAATGAAAGATATCTTTTATCATATGACAGTTAAGTCGCATTTTATTAGCAAATTTCACACTAAAACGTCATGAGTTCGCTATTAGAAAACGCAACATTCTTATGGACGTCAAAGCATAACGTTATGATGAAATTTGCATATTCAATCCACTAGTTGATTATCGTTTTTAACGCATGGCTATATTACACACCCAGATTCGATGTCATCAGATAAAGCCTGTTAGTGCAAAATCACAACTATGAACTAGTCGAGTTATCACAAAACTACTGAGTGTGGCCAAACTGATATTTCAGTTTGGCCACATTCAGTAGCTTTGTGATAAATCCACTAGTTCTTTCACTTCAAATTAAAATGCTGCACACAAAAATGCTTCTCTAAGCTGCAATCGCATAGAACTGTTGTATTTTAGCAGTGCGTATGCAGAGGGTTGAATTTTAATTTCCAAGAGGGGATTGAATTTTGGGTTTCCCAGGGGTGTATAATATCAGTTCATTGTTTTGTTGTTGTTTTTTAACATGTTTAAACACTTACTGTTGTATTCATTCTCTCATTCCTGTTTGAGCTTGTTATGTACATATAATTTTACCAAAGCATAATAAATTGTTACTTTCTTGTATCTTTGTTTTGTTTCCTATCATATTCACACAAGCAGAACAGAACAGAACAGAATTTTATTAGGCCAAGCACAACACCAACAAGTGATCATGTTAAAGTATAATATTTACACTTGCCACTGGCTTCCCATAGGTAAACCTTCTAGAGCAACTAGCTTTGTACATCGATGAACGACAATTGATCATGTGACGTCGTCAAGCCACGTGTAAGGTAAATGAGCATCTTGATTGGTCTATGTAATGTTTGACTGATGCCACATTATGGCGATGGCTATTTAACATAATGGCAGAACATGTTGTTACTAACTTTTCTTTGATGTACACTTTGCATATTCTACTCTGAATTACCGTGAGAATGGCACAGAAAGGGTCTGAAAGTATGAATATAAGAATGAAAATTTGATTTTTTCAGCATTTATCGTGTGAAGAAGCCAGTGGTTGTCACTAAAATTCTACAAGAAGCTCTTCGAGCTTCATGGAATTTTAGCTCCGTCCACTGGCTTCATAACACAATGACCGCTGAAAAATCAAATTTATATTCTTAATTGACATTTTGTTAACAAGCACCAACTGAGCAAGTTGTGCAGGCCCATATTGAGACAGTTATTAGCATACCCAAAGGAACATATTCATGTAGTGCAGCTCATGTGGTGCTGGATTTGCTATTTACATACACCTAAACAAACAGTGTAGACTCGTATTGAAAGCTCCTCATGACATAAAATGTTTGTGATTCTTGATTTTGTTTGCAGGGCATTTGATTGTAAGTCCAACATTGTCATCCACAAATGACATCTACCCTGACACCACTGCGCCAATTTCAAACTCAATGAAAATGATGGTGGGATATATGTATTGCTTGGCTGCATGTCATCCAAGATGGCCAACATGGCCACTCTCAGTTACTTGTTCAGTAGGCTAAGTGTTGGCCTGCTTATCCAGCAGACCTGAGTTCAGCTCCCTGAGGATTTAGGAGAACTCTCCACAGATATTAGCTAACAGCCTGAAGTTTTAGCTCTACCCCAACCCCTCAATGATCTTGAGGTGAAGGTCATGGACGTAGAATCTTATTTGAGACTATGGGGTGTTCTTGGTATAGATTTATGTCTCCATAACCCATTAATGGTTATACTTTATCCTTTCACAAGTTTTAGATAATGGTCTAAAGTTTTATACAGTACCACCCCCACCCTTCACAGTATTCATAGGGTTGATGTGGTAATAATTACTGATTTGCAGTAGATACAAAATCTGCATACAGATCTTCCCAAATCTTAGCAGATGCCTCCTTTATGTTGTTTCTCAAATTTAGATTCCCAAAATGGAGGACTTGCTGATGCTAAACAGGCTTTCTAAAGATAAGATCAAAGGGTAATTTTCTGGGTACTAATCTAAAAAATAACCATTATTTATTATTGTTATTGAAAATGTACTTAGGTTGAAAGTACTTTACTGTATGAAGAAGGGCGTCCTAGCAATTATTTTTTCCAACTCTTGCACACATCAGGTTGAGCAGATAAAAGGAGAACTAGTGTCAAAATTTTGAACAAAAATACAGTTTAGTTTACTTTTCAAGATTGAACAATTTCACTTGCACACCTGTCTTAGTCACAGTAACTATACGTGTGATAAAGGTATACCTGTTTTTCCTATATTCAATGAATGCCTCCAGTTTACATGCACCTAATACATGGTTGAACATTTGAGAATAAGCTACTGTTTTCATTTGTTCAACCATACAATTTTAGAAAGAGTTTGACTAAATAATTGGTAGGATCCCCTGCTTAATGTGTTAAAGTAACTTCAAATCTAAGTGCATCTTCAAAAACGATTTGTTTTTAGATTTTTGTGCAGAAAGTTACCCTTTGATCTTTAAACAGCATGCCTCTCTGTTTTATATTCTAAACTGTAGAGAATAGCAAAAATAAGAAGTCTGCTAACTTGCAAGGAGATACATTAGATTTTTTGTAGTTTATTCAGATTTTTGTATTCCCAACAAATCACCACCTTAAGGTAGGTCATGAACATAGCAGTTTATTTTAAAATTTGAGAATTTCTTGGTTTAAGTTTTTAAAGACCCATATCTCCTTAACCTTTACATGGATCTACTTTATACTGTAACAGAATGGTCTAAAATTTTAAATAGTATCGCTCCAACCCCATTGTTGACTGAGGTCAAGGTCATAGACTTTGAAACTTTTATTAAAATTAGTTTTGGTTAAAGGTTCCTAAATTCACAGTATTTCCACAGTGTGTGGATCGATTCAGTAGCTACATAGAGGATCTTACATGAGTGCTCATGTATGGTTGAATTTATTAAACGAGTTGGTGAAAACAAAAAGATGTGAGGCTCTGCCGAGCATCTTATCGTTTTCACCAACGATTTTAATAAATTCAATAATGCAGGAGCACGAATGCAAGATTCTGTTTATCATAAACATATTTACATATTTACGACGTAATTTACATATTTAATCCACTAGTGGATTATCGTTTTTAATCCATGGCTTTATTGCACTCTCAGATGCGATGTCATATGATAAAAAGAATACTGTTTGATGCTAATCCAAAGTACCAAGACAACCTTGGTCAAAGACTTGAAAATACCTTGAGAAGTTTCTTCAGTTAAAGTTTATAGCTTCACAGTGCCTGAGGGTCAATAGTTTATACTTTCATTGATAACAGATATTGCTCTGTAATTTTACTCTGTACTGGCATTACCATGTTAATTGATCTTGAATGTCAAGGTCATATCTTTAGAAAATTGTGTTCATGGTGGACAAGCACCCGTTCAGGCTAGCTATGCTGACTGGTGACATTTCTTGTCTTGTACAGATTATGACTTTACTTGGTCTGAAGTGATTTTAATATTTATACAAATGGATTTAAAATGCAGATGCAAAAGTATGTAGTGGAGAACCTCTTGAAACTTTGAAATAATCTTATTCATCTCACGAACGGATTCCTGGATTAAAGCAAGTGCTTCTCCGATGCCCTGCACTGTCTCGTGTTAGAGAAGCGTCATTGGTGAATGTCAGAGAATCTGTGGCGGCAGATTGGGTGATCATGGTCAAGGGCTGAGTTGGTAGCGATTCTAAAGGACAGCCACAATCTGAAGATATCGCTACCGATCAGAATCAGAATCAGAATTGTTTACTGGTGATACGTCCAAGGACAATCATTCACCAGGATAAAGCCCACTGGGCACACAAGGTTGAATCAACCTTCAATCAACCTTGATTCAACGTCGCGACGTTGAATCAAGGTTGATTCAAGGTTGATTCAACATGGTGTGTCGTTGAATCAAGGTTGATTAAACCTTGTATTGCGTTGGCTCAATGGTGATTCAAGGTTGATTCAAGCCGGTATGCCTGCCGGAAGATGTCCTGTTGCAGCTGGTGGCTCTGGGCCGTAGGAACTGTTTTCGGTGGCACACACACAAAAAATTGCTTAACAATCAAGACATATCCTGACTATTCACAGACCCGGATCCAGACCACCACGTACTGTTGGGGCTGTGGTTAACTGATGGGGCTGGTAGGTACTGAGATGTATGTGGTGGTGGATGGGAGGGCTTGAAAATCACTTTGATTAGAATTTTTGATAATGTCTTTTTTTTGCCTTGAAATATGTTGTGATATCTCATTAGAATCGCCTCATCTGAGGGCCTACATATTATACATAGCATAGAGGCCCGGATGGCGGCGCTGAAGTCTCAAAGCCCACCCCCTGGATCCGGGGCTGATTCAGTGTGGCTGCCATCACACGTCTAATCTGTCGGTATGTATTAATGGTGCTTCCAGAATTCTTCCTTCGGCTGCCAATCGTGGCTGAAGTAACCTTTGGCATCCCACTTTGGTAACCACCTGGGTGGTTGGCCACCAGTATTGCCACAATTCCAGAGTTTGGGTAGCTTTGGTGGGTTATTGATGACGTAATGTCAAAATGAGTTCCAAAATCAGGCTGAAACCATGATATGTATTTACAATAAATATTTCAATGCATCACTCATTATACTCGTAAATCGGCAAATAATAAAGATCCCACTGTTCAGACTGCACCAAGAATTGTCTGATCTTGATATTCACTGTTTGCATCGTATATTTATAAATAAAATGTTAGTGGTATAAACATGAAACACGGACATACGCCATTAAAAGGAACTTTGCAAAATTAGGAACCCAGTTCTTCACCAATAAGGTCATGTCAGTCATGACCCATGATATTTATCAGTTGATCACGTTTTACTCTAAGACTAATACATGTAGCAACCGTTTATGTTGTCAAAGAGGCCTTCTTGGGCTAGATTTTGGATGCCAGTCTAAGAGCACGTAAGATCATCATGTTTTCTATACTTTATGGAATTTGTTACATATGAAGCAATAATTAGAAATATTTTATGGTTTTATGAAATAAAAAGCCGATCGGTTTGTTTTGTACTTGTACAAAGAAAACTGATTTAAGATTAGGCTAATCAAAATTTAGAACAAGAGATAAGATACAAAGGCCGAAGGTCAAATATCTGGGGCAGTTTTTCCTATCATTGCTATCAAATGTATGTGTCTGAATTCTATTTATTACTGTTTTCTTAAGAAAGAAATGGCAGTATAGCGAGATTCAAAACGCCTTAAATAAATGCTTTTACAAAGTAACATTTAATTAGGAGGATATCTTTACTTCATTTTAAATGTTATGAAGGGAATTCCGATTCCAAAAGACTTCCTAAAATGAACATAACGTTGGATAGCATGAACAAAATGTTGACCTTTTCTGGAATGTTGGTCTAAGACCATAACGTCGTTTTATTTATTTGCTATTCAGAGAAGATGAAGGTATTCCTTAGCTTGGCTACGTATCCAATGTTTATTACTTCACTATTTCTTTTCAAAGTTTTAGCCAGTCATCCATAGCAGCAACAAAAGTATCAGTAAAAACTACCATGATGATCTTCTCTGGTGTAACCGACTTTTCATTGGCCGCAATGTTGCAATATTATTGTTTCCACGTGATAGTTACATATTATTCGTTGTTATATATTCTTCTCATTTTCAGATAAACGATGCTGACCCTGCTAGTTCTAGCGCTTGCCCTCGGCAGCAGCAGTGCAGACTATAATTGTTTGTGCACTTATATCCCGCAGAAACCAGTTTATAGCTCGGTAATGCTCGGAAAGGCGAAGGCACCTTAATTGGATGTATAGAAAGCGTCTAAGAGTGTTACTCCACGCAGAAGTGGAAAAAAACAAAGAAACAAAAAGTCAAGTTTAAACTTGCCTTTGGGTCATATTTTTCAATGTTACTTCCATATATCTAGCTAAAATTTGCTTTTTACATAAACTTCGGAAATGCTGTTATTATATACATATCAATCTTATCAGAATTGTGAGGTAGGATTGATGGGTTAAAATCTGAGAAGTGTTTAATTGAAAATTGTTTGAATTTTTCTTCATTTGAAACTCTGTGATATAAAATTTTTCATGCCAAATAATATACCAATTCTGTTCTGCTTAAAATACTAAAAAATTGATTGTTAATTGCACGCTGTGGTGTGTGCACTTTGTTCTATTTATTGTTTTATCCCTAAGTGCCGACATATTTAACCTAAAATTTGATTTTTTTTCCAAATTTTAGGCATCGAAACAGTCTTCTGTACTGGGGAATCTGAATGAAAATGATTGCAAAGAAGTTGCAACTGTCTCAGGCCTGGATCCAAATACGTGGGGCGCTATTGCTTTTCAGCATAAGGTGAGATAACTCATACTTGTAATGACAAAGATGAAGGTAAGTCGGTAAATGTCGGCAAACACCGACAATTCTCGTATTCTGTTGTCACCAGCGGAAATAAATTTGCAAACATCATAGATCCAGATGAGGCGGCTCATAACGAGCAGCCTCATCTGGATCTACACCGTTTGCCCTCTTAAAGTTGAACATTGAATATGATACATGTATAGCTCGGACGAAACTTTTTTGAAAATTTGCAGAAAATGTCAACATAATACATTATGCAAACTGCAGTAGCGGTGCACGAAAATGTCAGTCACTTCTTCGAATGCCCTCTTTATGCACATTCAAGAAATACATTGCTAGAACAATTAAACTCAAACAACATAGAGACTTTGGATTTATTATAAAATGGCAATACTTTGTTAGATTATGATAGTAATAAAAATGTTATACTCGCAGTTTTACGTTTTATCAAGAACGTAGCTTTGTTTTCACTCATGATTGTTTTGTTTGCTGTATCGGAGGACGCTTTCGCTGTTTGGGAGCCACTTATCATATTTATCACTTTCATTTTTTTCGCTGTTTTTTTTCATTACCTTTTCTTCTCATGGTTTCCTTCTTTTGTTATAATTATGTACGGTTTTTGTTCTGACAGTATATTTGTGTTCATCATTCACCATTGTATCTTTATAATATTATTGTTAAAGTGTTAAGGAGAAGACGATCTAATGTTGTCATAACTTGTGTCTGATCCTTTTGTGATTTATGCAATAAAACATGTTTAATCTAAACGTAAATTTTGTCGTCTGCTTTTTGGCGCTTTAAGGGTGAAACAAAATTGCGTGTTCAATTTATTCTGTTCTATCCCATGACAACACAGGTGACTTTGCAACGGTCTCGCTGATTCCGTTTTCAGCTGCCCTTGTTGAGCCTGAAAAAGTACATTGTTGTTCGCTGTTTCATATTGTCTTTCCATTTCTTCTTCTGTCTACCCTTCAACCTTTTCCTTTCACTGTACCCTGTCAGATAATTTCGAAAGCCAGAAGACCTTGAGATGGCGCCAGACTACCCCAGTTTCCGTAGCTTGACTATGGATAAGAGTTCATCATGTTCTCCAAGCCTGGCTGCTTGGATCTTTCTGCGAATTTCCTTATTGGTTACATGGTCCTTGTAACGGATGTTTGAAGTAACTTTCAGTGACTTCTTATCTCAAAGGCCTGTGTTCTTTTATCTACCGTCCACGTTTCACAGGCATACAGAAAGATAGACATGGCAAGGGAGAGCATTGGTTTCAATCTCAATCCAAGAAACAGGTTATCTCTCCAAACTGGCTTCACTAACATGTTATAGTGCTAAATTAAAAACACGAAGCACAATGTAATGTATGTTTAAAAACTTTATGCAAAAATTGTCAGATTACAGGACCAAAAGATTCCAAAACAACGCTATTCGGAATATGAAATTTTCGTCTCTGCTTATTTGGAATAGCCTTTAAGATAGGAGTGACTCATGAGCAAAGGGGAGACCTTACTCTAAGTTTTATTTATGTTAAGGTGCACACAAAATAGATACAATGTTCAATGGGAGCAAGTCTGCATTTTAATTTTGCTCACCGTCTCAATGGTGGACAACTCTTAAAGGAAAGAATTTGCTCCACTAGGAGCAAATTCTTCTCTTTAAGAGTGAACACTTTCTGGTGTCACAATGGCTGTTCTTACAGGGGAATCAACAGTAAACCAGACAGTTGTCTTTAGTTAATCTAATGGCAGACAAATCATTCACCTAAACCTATTTTTATTAAATTTGAGCCGCGACACGACAAACCAACAAAGTGGTTGTGCACCCAGCGCAGACTCAAATCAGCATGGGCATCCGCCCAGTCTGATCAGAGTCTACGCTGTCCGCATGAAGGAAGCTTGGTTTAAACATATTTTATTTCAGCCAAATGTGAAGGAAGCTTAGACCCTTAGCTACCGTTTAAGCACTTAGCGGATCAGAGTCTACGCTGTCCGCATGGAGGTAGCTTAGACCCTTAGCTACCGTTTAAGCACTTAGTGAAGAGTCTGATTGGACTGGGCGGATGCCCAGGCTGAGTCTGCGCTGGGCGCACAATCACTTTGTTGGTTTTCTCGTGTCGCGGCTCAAAATTTTAATTTCAACTTATACTTTCAGATTGGGTATGTCGAGATAGATGCTGAAACTGAAGTTATGCAGTGCACAGGCAGTTCACCTTCAAACGATAAATGTATGTATTTAACTCTTTAAGCGCCAAAAAAGCAGACGACAAAATTTACGTCTGCAAAAATTGAAAAAATGCCTTGTGCAAGACATTTCATATTGAGAATTCAAAGACTAGAGGGCAAACAGTGTAGATCTACATGAGGCGGCTCATTATAAGCTGCCTCATCAGGATCTACGCTGTTTGCAAATTATGCTATTTTCGTCATTGGTGCTTAACGTGTTAAGGTTTTATAGGCCATCTGCTGTCTATAAAACAGGTCATTTTGCACATTTTCTCTTTTATTATTGGTGATAAAATTGAATTTTTTTCTCCACTGGTATTGTCAAACTAATACATAACTGGAAACTGACTTTCAGAATTTTATCATGTCAATTTTTTGCTTTTGTCTATTCAATCCTGTACAAAAATTTACAAAATTTTCAGCTTATGTAGAGGGGAGTACAATCATTTAATGTAATAGCTATAAGCAATGTCCATATATGCATCACAAACAAGACATGTTTCTATAGATAAATTAATTCTATTCATCACCAATCAATTATCTTCGCAACAAATAAATAAGTGAATTTCATTTTTACTCAGATGAAAAGATTAACAGGTATGTAGGTGCCATTGAGTATCTCCGTACAATTAACTAACAGTTGACATAGGTAAATATTGGCAATTCTAAGGCTGTTCCATGAATAAACTTACTCCCTTGTAAAATACAGTTAAAATATCTTCTAAAAATGGGCAATTTTCAAAAGAAACTTTTTAGTTTTAAAATATAATTTTGAGGTAAATTATAGATTAGTTATGTATAAGATAGGCATTTAAGATGCGCTTTACTTCACAGTGATAGCTGTGGTAGTTTTAGAGATATTTAGCAAAATGACCTGTTTTATAGACAGCAAATGGCCTATACAACATTCTATCTTTTTTTTCAGCCAATCGAAATTGTTTATGGTGTTTCGGTACACCTCCATATTTTCCCGCCATTTTCACAATTGCCTCCCTGGACAACGTAGCTTCTCCTAAATGGGGTTTACTTTTAAAGTAAATCATTTGCTCCGCTAGGAGCAAATTCTTTCCCAGGCCCGGATCCAGACCATCACCTACTGGTGGGGCTTTGGATAACTGGTGGGGCTGGGAGGTGCCGAAATGTATGTGTGTGGGGGAGGGGGCTTGAAAATATGACATATTTATGGTTCAATTTGAAGAGAATTTTTATATGATTTTTTCCTTGAAATATATGTTGTGACATCTCATTAGAATCGCCTCCCTAATGAGATATCACAACATATATTTTGATCAAACCACATTCGATATTTTTTCCCAAACTGTCACCAGATACTTCTTTTTATCTGGCGGCGTACATATTATATATAACACAGAGGCCAAATGGCGGGGCTGCAGCCCCAAAGCCCAGCCCCTGGATCCGGGGCTGTTTCCTATAAGCGTTGATTATTTTTTTTGAGAAGCAACTTCGCGTATTTCGCATATCCACTTAGTTACGTAGTGCTCAATCAGTTACAGCAAGCAGATGAGTGCTGCAAGAACCTCGAACAACATTTTTGCTTGTCAGATTCTCAATTAGTTTAGATGCGACAACCCAATGACGACATTTTGCCCCATACATTCTAACTTGGTTTATCTCAGGAGTTCTTTATTATTTTAACAATTCGTATGCGTCCGGGCTGGTGAAACAGTTTGTCTTCTTAAGCTTTTTGCCCTATGCATCTGATTTTTCTCAGCCCTTGCTTCGTCTTTGCCGATGAAAGGGATATTATAATAAATAAAGACAAAAAACCAGACTAGTTACTCGAGTTATATCACATGGATCTGCACATATGACCAAGGTTTCTAGTTAGGTTTGTCGAATAAAAATGAATTGGTAAACTTTCAGGAAAAACAACTCTACCGTTTTCTGTTTCTTTTTTCTTTCTTTTGCCTCTTTACTCAATGGAGATCCACTAAAATAAAGGAAAAATCCTTTCCTTTAACAGTAAAACTCATATTTTTGATGGGCTCCGTCGGCTAGAAAATCAAGCAGGAACTCGGATAAATTGTTGCCCTTTTAAAAAAACACCCCAGAAAAACATTGTAAACCATAAATGTGTTAGTCTCATGGCGTGTATTATTTTACAGTAACCACCTCGATGCCAGGCGGTGGACAACAGACAACCATGAAAACAATGCAGCCCACCACAACCATGAAACCTACCACACTGCAACCCACAACCATGAAACCGACCACAATGCTACCTCCAAAGACAACTGTAACCATGACAACCAAGGCTCCAGTTACCACAAGAACGACAACAATGAGACCAACAACAACACAGGCAGCATATACGACAATGAACCCAGTTTCATCAGGGTCGACGCAAACGCAGTCTCCATCTACAGGCTTATACGGTAATTGTCATACATACACATGCAGTAGTTCTAAATAAACACAGTCAAACCTGTTTTAAGGACTCATTCTATTAAGGAACACCTGTTACTAGCAGCCACCTTTTTAGTGCACCTTGAACCTAAAATTGCAAAAGAAACTGTCTTGAGCAGCCAGTTTTTTGTGTCCCCTTGGGTGACCTCTTAAGACAGAGTTGACTCTACTGCATCTCACATATAACAACTCAAGAAGAGACATATCCTTCCTTCAATTACTATTTCCGTAAACGATATATAAGTTTGTGAGACGAAATTATTTTGTTCACTTAAGATATAAATTCTGGGGTCTAAGGCTACTATCTTGATTTTAAATAGATACATTTTCGTTATATCCTGTGGTTGGTTGGTTGGTTGTTTGGGTTTAACGGTCCTTTGAAACAGTATTTCAGTCTATACCGGTTCATCTCCTACAGAAAAGGAGAGAGAAAAGAAAAATGGTAGAAAAGACAAAAACTAAGTATACAACCCCCACCCCTACTGCAATACAGTAGGCCCTTGTTTTACAATTATCTAAATTAGTAGGACGCCCCCGTACTAAAAGTTTCCAGTCTCATCTCCCGATCCGACCACCCCCATATCTTGGAGCTTTAAGATATATATTTCGAAAACATGTTCCATGTTCGTTCCGGGGCCCGTCGGCACATGCAACGAAAATGCGGCGTCTGATCTGGGTCTGCACTGTTTGCCTATATCATATTTATGTTACGCTAGGCATTACTGGCTTA
Source organism: Ctena decussata (assembly GCA_963989385.1). Lineage (NCBI taxonomy): Eukaryota > Metazoa > Mollusca > Bivalvia > Lucinida > Lucinidae > Ctena > Ctena decussata. Next base: position 46,625,881 of record OZ022510.1, read on the forward strand.
ATGTCTAGAAGAGTACTATTTCTTAGATGCAGAAAGGATCAGTTTAAGGAATCGCACGCACGTGTGTAGTTACACACGCAAACACTCAACAGATCATTTATCAGTGCAAAATAAGCATAGCTGATGCTATAAATCTCATATGAGGGGCATTTCAGAAATAGTGTAAATGAGTCTGCAATCCCTAGGAATGTTGACCAATTTTGAAATTTTTGTCTTACCTTTAAGGTTCACATATCAGCCACTTACCGTCACTCAAAAAAATTAAGTCACTGATATTTTCTTTAAAGTATGCCTGGACGATTGTTATTAGGGTAGGGACACTGTGTAGAAATGGACATAATATTTATGTGAAGGCAAATTCATATTTTCGTAACTCTGGATATGAACAGCTCTGGATTGGTACCTATATTATCTGTTATACTGAAAATACTCCAGTATGAAAAGCATTATATCAGCTGTGCTAAAACAAAAAAATTACCTTGCAAGATCGACTAATCATGGAACAATGCGCATTTTCTGATGACGTCATTTCCTGTGCTAAATTGAACTATATAGTAAGCTGTTTAAACTTCGTTATTGAGGTCAATTTAAAGACAGAACTTCTCTGCCGGGGGGGGTCTGGTTCCCAGCAAGAGCAAAAGTTAACTGTATAGGTAAAGGTTTATCTATTCGACCAATCAGTGAACCAGAATTACCGGTATAAAAATTTCATTGGCTGACTGGAGGTGTTGACACTATGTGATCAAGAGACAGAATGACACTGTTCTGTTCTGTTCTGTTCAATTCTCGTATCGACGTTACCCAAGTGGCTCAACGGTACGTAACCATAGTTGCACACACTTGGCGCCGTGTGTCCGTCCAAGAATGACACTGTGGAAGTTAATCCTCCTTATATAGTACCACTCCCGTCTTTAAGTGAAAATTTTGGATGGACACATGGCGCCAAGTGTGTGCAACTATGGTTGCGTACCGTTGAGCCACTTGGGTAACGTCGATAAGAGAATTGAACTGAACTAAGTGAAAATTGATTATAGATATGAAACAAAAGATAACTAAAATTTAATTCGTCATGCTTGTTTCTGTAATAAATAACCTTTTACGGCACCTTATATTCTTTTGTCAATGGCCTACCTAATCTTTTACGATAAATTTCCACACCCACGCAAATATTTCAATGTCAGTATGTGATATAAAATAACAAGTCTTTCAGGTCTTTATGTATAAATTTTGCTTACAATGTGTCCCTTCAACTTTTCACGTTAAACAAATTTAAATATATTTAGCCCACATATATCAATGTCGTTATTCCTTCAACGCTTTGTGTTTTCAAACTTGCTCTTGCTTATGATATTTAGGATACTAGGCCCTAATATGGTTTGCGTGTTGTTAATTTTTGCAGGAAATACTGCACTCTGTCCAACCTCAGTCAGGCTGTATGCTCAACAAGACAAAGAGGTCCTTGGCCAGCATGGAAGCAGTTGTTACGCAATAGTACCACACCGGGTCTCCTGGACGCATGCTGAGGGTATTTGTAATCATCGTGGTGGTCACCTCTTCCACGTGAGCAGCTCCAGTGAAAACACTTTTATCTACAATTTACTCAACCAAATGTTCAACCATTCTGTATGGATGGGTCTCCATGATATTGGGCACGAAGAGCAGTTTTCTTGGATATCTGGTAAATTTTATGTGCATGTTTACAGTGCTCGTTGAGGAGTTCTACAGCACATCGCATAAGAAATTCAGATAAAAATATCTCAGATTTCTTCAAAATAGTGTGTCGCTTTTAACTGACTATAATCGAAATGTACGAGCATTGTATTGATGCGTATGGCAACAGTTTTTACCCATTTTCCGGATATTTTGTGGACTACGTACGTTTTTTTTTTTTTCAAAAATGTGCGGGACGTAGTCTTGATTTTGTTCACTCTCTATCGTAATTTCTTGCATGGGAGACTGCTGTGTATATAGACTGTTAAGTTGTCTTTAAGGGCATTAATCTTCAGCAACAACAAATATAAAAGACACCACTTTTTATTGTTTCAAAATTGTTTGTATCACGTCGCAATAAAAGTGGTTTTTATAGCGACATTTAGCAGTTTTTGCTGTTCATGCGAGGGGACCCCATTTCGATTCTCAGCTTGGGTAAAAAAAAATTCTCAGTCTATGACATATTTATGTCTTTTCCACCCACAGGTAATCCCGTAACTTACACCAACTGGATTTCTGGTAGAAAGGACAACTACTACAGCCATAATGTCGAGGACTGCTCTGTGTTCGTACCGTACATAAATAGGGGACAGTGGGATGATATACCGTGCGGTTCTTCTTCCTCGATTCTTGAATCCTTATATGAGACCCACTACTTTATTTGCCAATTTGGTAAGATTACCATTACTTTCTAAAAATGAAACAATTTAAGCCGCGACACGACAAGACTAACGAAGCGGCATGTGCGCTCAGCAGAGGCTCAGATCAGACTGGGCATTCGCCCAGTCTGATCAGAGCCTTCACTGTCCGCATAGAGCTAGCTCAGATCCTTAGCTACCCTTTAAGTGCACAATGAAGACTCTGATCAGGCTGGACAGATGCCCAGGCTGATCGAGTCTTTTCAGGGCGCACATGCCACTTTGTTGGTTTTGTCGTGTCACGGCTCAATTGGTTGTTCAATTCCGTGGGGTATATGGAATGGCAAACAGTGCAATATGGTATCAATTGGAAAGACCTTTGGAGCCCCGGTAGCTTAGTAAGCGAAGCGTCGGCTTATTGATCTAGCGGTCACGCTGGACGCGGAAATCTTTCCAACCGTAAACGAGGTTCCATTGCACAAAGCCATTCGTAATCCCCAACCAGCGTCCTGATATGACTGAAATACTTTTGAAAGGATGTAAAATCGCAATCCATCCATCCATCCATCCATGGAAAGACTTTGCATGTGACTTTCCTAAGGATTTTACAGCTTTATCTAGATTTATTTTTTGGTCATTTTTGTTGAGTAGTTTGTCTCTGGTGGTGAGACTGTGTACAGTATTCTCAGTAGACATTAAAAAGGCTCAGACAAGATATCTATATACGCAGATAAAAGAGAACTTGATGCTGCATTTAATTAAACATGCGTCTATAAACCATTCGTTAAGGCCTATGTGCTTTCGATAATCAGTTCTTATGTTGTTCTTTCTTTTTTTCTAATATGCCACATAAAAGAACCGTTTGCTTTGAGCGCGAGGCGATAAAGCATTCTTTGGAAGTGAACCATCTCACTATGACATACAAACATTAATGAATTTTAATTATTCCTCTGAGAGAAATACTGTTTTCCCGTAAATGTTTAAGTATCTGTCCGTCTATCCATCACAAATCTCTTCCTTTCAGTTGAAGATATTTTCACGAAGCTTGGTACAAATTTAAAGCATTATTTGAAAATATGCAGAGAACAGGATTCGTAGCGTCTGCTCTTGACGAAACAGCATACCCATCATGAAACTGACAGACGTTTTCTGTTGTTACGAAATTTGGATATGCAAATGTATAGCTTGAGGTGTAGAGGTGGGATATGGGAGAGGGAAGGAAATGGATGATTGGGAGGATGTTGGGGATTTGGAGTGGGAGATGACTGTTTCTGTTTCAAAAACAAACCTCTAGTTTGGGTTCTTTTTGTTTTAGGAATCACAGCCACTCAGCCGGGTCAAACACTGACAGGTATGTCTTGGATATTGTTTTATTACACTTATTCGCATAATTTTGTATTATACTAATTAAATGTGTAAAACATTCAAACATATTATAAATCATCGGCTGAATGCTATTATAATGTTCTATATTATATAACCTTGGAATTAGAATCAAATGTCTATCTCCATTGGAGCTGAGATGCTATATAATTGAGCCGCGACACGAGAATACCAACAAAGTGGTTGTGCGCCCAGCGCAGACTCAGATCAGTCTGGGCATCTACCAAGTCTGCTGAGACTCTTTGCTTAGCGCTTAAAGGGTAGCTAATAGTCTAAGCTACCTCAATGCGGACAGCGAAGACTCTGATCAGACTGGGCGGATGCCCAGGCTGATCTGAGTCTGCGCTGGGCGCTCAACCACATTGTTGGTTTTCTCGTGTCGCGGCTCATATCATGTTTTGTGTGCATTTATAAGCAATTCAGTTTGGCTTCTTTGCTCAAAGATAGCGTTTAGTTAGTGCTATGATGTTCTATGTCCATTTTCGACGATTGAAATTAAAGTATAAAGAAATATTATATCACATGACTTTTAATGTCACATGATCAAATCCTTTAATGCCATTGGTTCAATACAATCATTTAGCGATTGTCTGAGAATGAGAAGACAGAGAGTAGAAAAAAGGAAACTACTTCAATTTATTTCATAAAAAGGTAGCAGCCATCCTTGTTGAGTCTATTTGGATAATGTATGTATATTTAAAGTAGAAGTATAAAACGCTGCATTGCTGGTAATGGAATCTGGGTCGTGAAATGTCTCTATCTCCGGGTTACTGAAAGACATTCCGATTTTTCAAACACATAGACCATTGCAAATATATTTCTTTTCAACAGTAATTTTTGTAGCTTAGCATATTTTGACTTATTTGTATGATTTGCACTCTGGTTTTCTTTTTATTTCTATGGGTTTTTTAAAACTAAATTAAAAGCTGCCGACTTCGAACGCCATTTTCGCGAATTTTTTTAAAATGGACATAGAACGATAATAGCATTCAGCCGACGAAATATAAGATGAGACAATTCAACTGTTACCAGCGTAACCAGATTTTTGTTATATTGTTTGTTATTATTTCTTAAAAGAAATGGAAATACCAACCTTTGTTTATCTATTATTTCTTACAGGAAATGGAAATACCAACCTTTGTTCATCTCACGTGCGCTACCTTGCCAATCATGATCACGCTACTCTGGCACAACACAGCAACAGTTGCTATGAATGGATAAATCATCGGTCATCCTGGACACACGCCGAGAGTGTCTGTAGCAGCAGAGGCGGCCACTTGGTTCAGATCAACGACGCCCAGGAGGAAGCGTTCATACAGCAGTTTATGACAAATCATGATTCCCAGCATGCTATCTGGATTGGTCTGCACGATAGAGGGCACGAGGAAAGATTTACATGGACTTCAGGTTTGTATAGGACTTCTAAAAGACTATAGAAGATAGTAGTGGTTGGACTCGGCTATACTGTAGTAATCGAAAACCGGTTTAGGAAAATGAACGATGATCACGTAAACGTTTGTCCAAGAGCTTTTCCGAATATGTTTTATTGTATCGCGACTAAAATGTCCATAGAAAATGCTTGAAGCATTTTCTATGGACTTTCTAATTGAGATGCCATAGCAGCCTATGCTGTTCTTGCGAAGATAAATCTTCAAAGTAGCATTTAATACGCAGTATACTGCATTAACTGTACATAGGTATATATACATATGAAAAAAAACAGTAATCGATTATTTCAAATCCTGACCGATTTATCACTCATTTACTGCAAACGATTAATGATCGGGTAACTCGATTAATCAGCCAACCAGTACTAGGTAGTGTTATCCCACGCATAGACTGCAGATTTGACTGTCAAATGGGATTCATGTCAGCATTCAGTCTGATTCTTCGCGTCGAATATGGATTTAAAGAATCCTAAATAATTGTTTAAAAAATCCGTTACAAGGATACTGTTAAGGATCGCGAGATTTGCAAGTTATCATAGCTGTGGCATTTATCTTTTTCTGGCCATTGTCGACATAAAATATTTCAGGCCGTCAAAAGTAGTGTCAATTTGACATCTTTGACAACGGAATATTAAAAGCGATGCTAAAATGTATTGTTGCGTGGAATCAACTGTCTTTACAGTTCCCTGGCCTGTTAAAACTAAAAAGTCAAAATTAAAAAATGCATTTATTTACAAAAGCCAAGTGTCAAAAGTCTTTCCCCGAAATATTTTACATTGACTTTAGTGCATTTCTAAGTGTGCAAGAAATTTTGTGAGACTTGTGTTCAAATTTTCATAATAGTTTTTGCATACCTAAAAATCTAAAACTTTTCTGCAATATAAAATAATTTTAGTTTGTTCTAAACCTACTCACAATTTATTTACAAATGTTTAAACTTCAATAAAATTTTCAGAAATGCAGTTTTCTATTGACGTCAATGATGACATTGTCCAAAATTTGCTGAAAAAAATACTGGTTTGGTCTTTAAAATAATATTTCTCAAAGAAAATATGTAAGAGTCAAATCAAAATTATTAGATGTTGCCAAAATCATTGCTCTTTCTAATCATGTAAAATTTAATTTCATACGATAAGTAATATTGCTACAGCAAATTTCCCCGCGCACTTGAAAATGCATCGAAGTCGATGGAAAGTATATTTTGGGGATTGATTTTGGATACTTTGCTGTAAATTGACGCAGATTATTTGAGTTGATATCTTGTTCCTGGAAGTCTTCCTGAAACATAATGAAACATTTGAGCCGCGACACGAGAAAACCAACAATGTGGTCGTGCGCCCAGCGCAGACTCAGATCAGCTTGGGCATTCGCCCAGTCTGATCAGACTCTTTGCTAAGCGCTTAAAGGGTAGCCAAGGGATTAAGCTACCTTCATGCGGACAGCGAAGACTCTGATCAGACTGGGCGGATGCCCAGGCTGATCTGAGTCTGCGCTGGACGCATGACCACATTGTTGGTTTTCTCGTGTCGCGGCTCATTTATTTTGCATCTGTAGGTGAGCCAGTGTCATACACTAATTGGGTTCCCGGACGTAAGAGTAATTTCCAAAGCCACACTATTGAGGACTGCGTGGCCTTTATACCATATAAACAAGGACAATGGGATGATATACCATGTGGATCATCGTCAGTATTTTTCGGTCAGAGTGGAGAGACACACCCATACATTTGTGAATTTAGTAAGTAATGCTTTCCAAACCATCTGTGTTTTCTAGTGCTTTTCAGTTACTAAAAGACGGTTATTCATGCCAATATTCTTTGCGTTTAGCTCGCCTGAGCACGAAGCTCAGGGTGAGCTTTTGGGATACCCTGATGTCCGTCGTCCGTCCGGACTTCAGGACGTCCGTATGTCCGGACGTCCGTCCGTCATCATATGCTTGTGTACACTCTAGCGGGCATAGTTTTAATCCAATCTTTATGAAACTTTGTCAGAATGTTAGTCTTTATAAAATCTAGGCCAAGTTTGAAATTGGGTCTTGTTGGGTCAAAAACTAGGTCACTAGGTCAAATATTAGAAAAACATTGTCTAGAGGTCACAGTTTTGATCCAAACCTAACGAAACTCTGTCAAAATGTTTATCCTCACAATATCTAGGCCAAGTTTGAAACTGGGTTATGTCGGGTCAAAAACAGGTCACTAGGTCAAATCTTAGAAAAACCTTGTGTACGCTCTAGAGGGCACAGTTTTGATCCAATCTTCTTGAAACTTTGTCAGAATGTTTATCCTTACAATATCTAGGCCAACTTGAAATAAGGTCATGTCAGGTCAAAAACTTGGTCACTAGCTCAGATAAAAAATTGACCTTATGTTCGCTCTAGAGGGTACAGTTTTGATCCAATCTTCTTGAAATTTTGTCAGAATGTTTATCCTTACAATATCCAGGCCAAGTTTGAAACTGGGTCATGTCGGGTCAAAAACTAGGTCACTGGGTCAAATCTTAGAAAAACTTTGTGTACACCCTAGAGGGCACTGTTTTAATCCAATCTTCATGAAACTCTGTCAGAATGTTTATCTTTATAAAATCTAGGTCAAGTTTGAAACAGACTAAATAGCCACATAATTTTTTTAAAATCAAATCGAAAATTTTTAAATTCAGCAATAATTTCAAAGCATGCCTCTTTATTATAATATCTATATAATCTCATAATCTGCAAATGAAATCATTCAGAAATTAACAGTTCAGAAATCAACAGAAAAGCAGGTAGCATTAAATTTTAATGACACTGTCAACTCACACATGAAAATAAATTTCACTTTATTAAGCTTAACATCAAAATGACTGTATCACAGACTGATTTGAGCATTCAATATTCACATAGGGCTTAAGGTCCCTTCTATGGTTATAAAATATTTTTTTCTCTTACAGAAATACACACTGCGACAAGCGGAGGTGGAGCTATTATTGGTTAGTGTCTAGATGGTGCAATTATGTAATCTTACATGAAAATAAACAAATGTCCATATAATGTCTCTGGGTTGTTTTTGTCTGGAAAGCCAAAGACGCATGCAAACTCAGCATGCCGGTCCAAAACAACAGCTTATTTTCCGATCGCAGGTTCAGATGCCTTTCAGATAATTTGTACTGTTTTGAATTTTATCTTCTATATTAACCAAGCCCTGTATAACATTAGCTATTCTTTGTCCAGAAATGACAAAGTCTCGTTCATAAAAACGGAAGCAACCTTTATTATACCCGCTTTGAAAATCTTGGGGGTGGGGGGGGGTGGGGGGGGGAGGGGGAATACTGGTTTACATTTGTCTGTAGTTCCGTCCTCCCGTCCGTCCATCCTTTCGTAATTGGTATCCCGTTTTTGTTAACTATATAAGATATAAACTTCATATTTGGTATAGCAGGTACAGGCTGAGAACGAGAACTGAGAACAGACCTTCTCCATGTATCTGACTCCTTCACTTTCCACACGTATTCGTCAAGGATATCTCCACAACGGTATAAGACAGAAAATTCATATATAGCATGCATGTTGACAATGACAAGTTGTATCGTTAAATAGAGAACAAGTTTTCTACTTGTTCTCCTAAGTCTTTGTTCACTGTCTTTTTCTCCATGCATACAGTACTCCTGTATAGTATTTCCTGTATTTGTTCACTTTTATGTCTCCCCATGCACTGAGCACTGTAATCCTCTTGACGGATTAATGGTAAGAAGGTTCATATTTGGTATATAATGAGTTGACAACGACTAGTTGTATCGTGGGATAGATAACATGTCCTATCCTCTAATTTCTCGCTTTTCTTTCTCTCCATGATTTTAGAATGTTTTTTTTCGCTAACACATTTCTCAGCAACTGTGCAAGGTAGAACGTTTATGTTGTGTAATTGAGTTTACATGGACATATTGTATGACGGGATACAGAACAGGCTTTCTCTGCTTATGTTTCACAGTCTTTGTTCATTTTGCTCTCCATGCATTAAATGATGAGTTTGTTTTTAGTTATAATATATTGCTCAGCAACTGTTCAAGGTAGATCGTTCGTATTTCGTACGAGTTGATAACGACTGTTATATTGGGCCTCCTCCTGCTTATTGTTTCATGTATTTTGTTTGTTCCATCAGTGCGGTGTATATCAAAGTTTTCATAACAGGTTTCTGAGCAACCGTTCATGATAAACTGCTCATACATGCATGGTAGATTTGTTTGTGTCATCTTTTGTTTTCTTCACAAGCCATATACATTGCAAGCACTACAGCTTGGGTATCGTCAGATTATCTGAAGTTCTAGTTTGTATTGAGAAATAGAGAATTTATGTCTTCTAAATTGTGTGATAATACGTATATGAACAAGAACAAGTCAGTGAGTGATATGTGTTGTAAGGCAAGAAGAACGAAAAAGACCTCAAAACTGAATGACAAGTCCCTGTAGTATATATCGAGGGCTCAGCGCAAGACTATGCTAACTTACTATTTTTCTAAAATTCATTTTTTTTTGCAGTTTTGAAAGTTTCATGGTCAAATACACATTCTGTGAAAATATTTAGATTTATGTGTTTGCAAAAAAAGCTTTTACTCCTAATTTAAAAATAGTATAAGTGTCATATGACATGAGCTAAATTTTTAGCGCAAGACTAGTCTAACTTCCTTGAGGGGAATTTGATTTTAGATGGAATGCTACGAATAAATGTCTAAGCTTTCAGTTTTATAAATTTAGATACAAATTTTCATTTTCTTTAACTGTTTATAGCTTTATGTACAGCGATTTAGTCACGCTGTACTACTTAGTTTTTCAGTATTCAAACATGGAATATTTTCACTTTAAATTATTTTCCTTATTTTTTCTTAGTGCATGACTAGTCTATCTTGAGATAGACTAGTATTGCGCTGATAAAAAATGGATTGTAAGTTAGCATAGTTTTGCACTAACAAGAGAAAGTTACATAATTTGTATTTCTTGAATGTTTATAGTTGTTTAAATAGCTATTCCACAGCTCATACTTATTGTGTTTTTTTGCATTCAAACCATGCAAATTATTATCATTTTTTTTATAATGCACATATTTTGTGTACTGAAAAAAGTAGTCTATTTCAAGTTAGACTAGTCTTGCACTAAATTTTTCAGCACAAAAGTAGTCCAAAAAAACTAAATCACAAAAACCTTATTTAACAAAAAAACAGATTAATAAAATTGAATGATGCATGCATTTTTGTCCATATTTTATTTAAATGTGTCAATTTCATATCAATATTTTGTTTATGTACTGTAATAATCAGTTTTTTCCTTCTCCTGAAACGTTTCAAAATATGGAGTTAAGACTATTTTTGCACTTAGCCCTCGATATATGAATTTTACCGTTCCAGTCGGATGGCTACTGCGTTCCTTTTTTTGTTCGCTGAGTTGCTAATTACACTATGATAAAGTATGGAGGTACTTTTACGATCCCCACACGGCCCTATACGCCAGCTGTAGTGAAGATAAATAAATTCTGGAAAAAGATGCAAGGAGCACACCAAACAATGTGAAAACGCAGACTCCATTTACTGAGTCAGTTAATGACAAGTGATTTGTGGTGGCAAGTCACTTGCGATTCAAACCAAGTTTTCTCAACGTCTTCAAACAGACAACAACTTCAAGCACACCCTTATGCATATGCTGCTCAAAATTCCAAAGTAGGTGCATGCCCTTAGAAGGACTTCTCCACAAACATCGCAATTCTGGTCAAATTCTTTTTCTGATTTTGCGTGCATGTTTATGTAAATTTTGAAAAGATCTTAAATATAGAAATGCGCATCGCAAGACAAGACAATAATGACGCTATGGGAACAAACAGTTTAGACCTGAGCCACGACACGACAAAACAAACAAAGTGGCATGAGCGCTCAGTGACGACTCAGGTCGCCTAGGCATCCGCCCAGACTGATGTAAGTCTTCGTTGTGCGGTTAAAAGGGATCTAAGCTAGCACCATGCGAACAGCGAAGACTGATCAGCCTGGGCGGCCCAGGCTTACCTGAGTCTTCGCTGGGCGCACATGTCACTTTGCTGGTTTTGTCGTGTCGCGGCTCATTTGTTGGGGCTGACGGCTTAATAATGTTGTGAATGGTCACTCTCAGTAAGTTCGCATACCTTGAATATGCGGTCATACACTTACTTCTTACTTGTCACGTTCTAATTTTACGCCGTTTGATGTAATTTAATGACAATGGCTCATTTATAAAATGTTAACACTTCGGCCGCTTAAATGGACTAACCTTCTAAATTGTATACCCGCAACCCTTCTAAATTGTATGTCCGCAACCCATTCAAGGTAAACTCAGACTTTATGAAGGCACCAGCCTAAACCTAACATAATAGTAACATAGACAGATGGCACCTGCCACCCGTTTCGGGACGCCTTAACAGGAAGATTTCTGCTCCGGTATTTCAGTGTCGCTGTTTCTGTATTCATGTTTGTTTTATCTTAGTTTCAATTTTGATTTGTATGTTTCTGAGATATTATATTTATGAGCCAGGAATCCTCCACGCAGACCGAAAAACTAAGTGTCTGACGAACAAAGCAGAAGCAAGGTCGAGGGTTAGTCGACTTTAAACCGGTTAAAGTCCCCCCCCCCCCTTCTCTCTTCTCACCCTCACTCCTGTAATTCCATTGCTGGACGTACCAAGGCGGCACTTCTGTAATGGTTCTTTTGGTGGTGGTTTTATATGCTGTTTGTTGCTATGTCTGTTTTGATATACTGTTTGTGATATTATGGCTAGCACGGTGACAACCTACATGCACATGATTTTTGTGTTGTCTTTCCCCACATGGTGTCTTGGGTGGGGCCTGGGATGGAATTATGTCAGTTCCTGAGAATTTTCCTACTTACATTTTTATTTAGAGAGTAACGTTTGCTATTGCAACTACGAGTAAATATCACATTTTAAATCCTTACGCCACAAAAACTCCAGATGCACAGATCTGGGCTGTAGTAGATTCAGTTGTATCCTTATTGTTTGTCCAAAAGTGACCGAAAATTACTGATGATGTTACCCAGAAAGAATAGGAGATATGAACGATGCTGAAGACAAAACTATTCAATTTATGTACGATGACACATTTAGTTCCACAGAGAGGAGGAACAACTAAAATCGAATGGTTTTTTTTTCAGTGCAAGCAACTTCGGCGTTTATGTTTTCACTTGGCCTATCTAACGCGATCAATTCTTAAAGAAAATAATTGCTCTTCTCGGAGCAAATTCTTTCATTTTTAAAAGAGTATTTTTTTTGGGGGGGGGGGGGGGGGGGGGGGGGGCGGGGGGAGTCTGGGGATAGGGGGGCTTTATCGACCAGGAATGCAAACAGGAAGTCAGTCATAAAAGTTGTCTCCCTTTATCAAATGGAGGAAGACATGAAGGTGGAGGTGTACCCATTTACTTTAATTCCAGTATTCGTTTTTTGCCGGTTCGATATCACTCCGTACATCTGCTGTGGATGAGCTGTGCGACTATGACCTGACCTGACATTAGAGACGTTGTTTTAACTCTTGTTTTAAAGATTAGATCTTTCACGAAACGCTGATAACGCTGAGTGTATATGTTGGCATCGTCCATACAGTGTTTGGATATTATCAGTATATGAAGACAGGGGTCAACAATTAGAGCAAATTGTTGGTACATGTGACCAGTAAAGGCGAAAATCTGACAGATTTTAAAGCACTTAAAGTAAAACCCCCGCAACCCCACCCCCCCTAAAAAAAACAACAAAAAAAACAAAAAAAAAAACATACACCAAAAACAACAACAAAAAACAGTCAATTCGAAAACTACATAGATCCATATAAGCTGCCTTATCTGGACCTACACTGATTTCCATCTTTATTTTTAAATCTCAGTATGATATAACTAAATTGGACAAACGACAAACCATTATTCGAAATTTTGCTATTCTGGCGCTTTTCGGGTGAGTATAATCCGAGAAGTATGACCAGGGTCATGTATAATGTATTACCTATGCACCATTGCAGGATTGATTCCTCACTGTTCTAACAAAATTGTTTTCCCATAGACTTCCGTGTGTTTTATATAATTGTTGGAAACTTTATTTTGGCACTTTGGTTGAACGGATTACAATTATTTTGAGCCGCGACGCAAGAAAACCAACAAAGTAGTTGTGCACCCAGCGCAGACTCAGATCAGCCTGGGCATCCGCCCAGTCTGATCAGAGTCTTCGCTGCCCGCATAGAGGTAGCTTAGACCCCTAACTAACCTTTAAGCGCTTTGCGAAGAGTCTGGTCAAACTTGTCGGATGCCCAGGCTGATCTGAGTCTTCGCTGGGCGCACGACCACTTTGTTTTCTCGTGTCGCGGCTCATTTGTAATTGTTGTCTGTTCACCTTTTATGTGAGGGGTATAATTTGGTTAAGGTAGCTAAGTGGCCACCTTTCTGAGAAAAAGGTGTTCATTCGATTACCATCCGTGCAGGTCTTTCATGAACTGCTGAAAAAAATAATTTATGTCTTTGGCAGGTTTTGAGGTCTGATTGTATTAATTCTCAATCAATGCTTATCTTTTCATTTTATCTCAAAACTTTAATGGTCTTTTATGCTCAAACGTTCCTTTTCTTGGACAGCGGTTGATATCAAAGCTTTTAACCCATTGATTCCTAATGGAGCCCCCCCCTCACACGTTGGAAAGCTCGATTTCCAATAGGAGGGATGTTTAGTTGATTCCCGTTGTGTTTTATCTTAAAATCCAGCATTAAATACAGCACAGCGTTCAGTGCGTCTGATTTGTTCAAGACTCTTTAGAAAGACAACGGGTCAAATAAGTGAAATTAGGTTATCATTTTGAATGGATAAAAACCAGAAACACTAAACATTATACGTGAGTACTGTTAAATTATTTCATTTTCTCCTTGTACAGGATGAGCATTGTCACATATTTTCGCCTGATGCTATATAAGCCCTTGCACTGAAACATAAAGACACAGCCAATCTGCACATGCACAACTGGAGATTATATCCAGCCAAGAAACCCATGTAGTAATAGTGGCATGTGCGCCAAGTGTAGATTCAGATCAGCCTGGGCATCCGCCCAGTCTGATCAGAGTCTTCACTGGCCACAAAGAGCTAACTTAGACCGCCTTAAAACGGTCGGTAGCAAGTAGACTGAGGAACACGAGATCGGAAGAGCTGAGAAAACACAAACTTCAAAAGAAACAGCTCATGTTGGATAACAGATATACCCAGTCTTAAAAAGCGGAGCTGTAACACAAGAACCACCTTGAAACGTTCAGTAGTAAACTTACTGGATGGCTTACCGTTGACGGATACAATTTCAGGGGAAGCAACGTTACCATTTTCCTTTACCCTTTTTTCTTAATGGGTGGGGGGGGGGGGGGTCAAATCTTAAAGGAAAGAATTTACTCCTTTACTTTAGGAGCAAAGTTTTCCTTCTAGAGGAGACCCCATTTTCGAAGAGCTTCTTCATCCAGAGAAATACACAGTTACAAAAGTTATACCCCTTTGTAAAACGGCGGTAAATGGAAATTAGCCCATACATCCTCAAGACACTCATTTGTGCAGCTCCGGAAAAATGAATGTTTTTAATACAAAATTTGACATCAGATCTCGTGTTTGTTCATCTTGACAAATAGCTTGAGACAAATGTATTTTCATGAATAATTTAATCTTTTTCTTCCTTAAAACCTCGTCATTTCTCCTGTTAACATGATTTATGTAATATCTTTTCAATTCATTTGCGAAAATTTACATTTATTGTTCATGTATAGTGTTATCTGTTTTGTGAGATCATGTCTAATTGTGTATTTCGTCACCTTAATTCCATAATGTCGTAAAACTGGCATTTTGTTACTTTTTTATTTTTGAGAAAAATGAGACCAAAGTTTTAGCACCTGATAGTAAATATATAGATACAACATTATGAAACCAAAATTATCTTTTAAATGGAGTGTTACAATGTTTAAAACCACGTGACCATGTAAACCTAGACCACATGATCACTCTGATATATGTGTATATTTCAAAAACTGAAAATTTGAAGTTACAACATTATGGAATTAAGGTGACAGTTTGTACTATGTCATTCATATTCACCAACGACTGCAGGAAACGAGTTTACTATATCGTTTAACAAAAAAAAATGCTTCTATATGACTGTTAGACTTGCATATAAATGCAATAGAAAGCGGACTCTTTCACGTGTCAGTTTCGTCTTTTCAGAGAAAGAGAGAGAGAACACCAAAAACGCCAAACACATGTTTATTTGAGAGCAAACTGACTTATTAGCGTTTACTTTTTATGTATCGAAAATGTTTCTATAAATGCATTGTACTATTCATTATTCAGGTGCCCAATATGCTGCCACTGGTTGTTCTCGTCCTTGTGTGCGGTCTCTGCAGGGCTGACTATGAATGTTTGTGTAATTATAATGTGGAGAAACCTATTCTGAACTCGGTATAGCTGTCTTTCCTATTTCTAAGAATTTTCTCCACAGTTCTTTAATGTTTTTTTTTTAATTGGAGTAAAACTGCATTTATCACGTGTTTGTTTTGTTTAGCACGCCAGCACGTGTTTAAGTCAATGGCTCTGACACAGTAACTTTTCTGACTAATATTCAAAGAAACAAGGCATACAATTCTGGACTTCTATCGGCGTTGCAGTTCCAAATTTGATCTAACCGTAATAATGCACTTAGTTACGTTTGTAGCGCGTTTAAAGTTATATAAACCGCAGGTTAATTGACCTACTTCAACCTGTCAATTAAAATATGCACTGTCCAGTCGAAGTCGGTTTAAACAGCAGACAAACAAATGCACTTTTGTCTGGGACAACAATTTCTTTTGTCTAGTATACTTCGTAAAAATTCGAAAGGCGGAGTGATAGCACATTTGCGTAAGGTCATTTGAACTATTTTACCCTTACATGTATGCAAGTTTGGACCATTTGTGAAAATATACTCGAAAAAAATATTAAAGGGTCAAACTTTTACCCCGCGATTTCTGGAACATTTCAAACATTTGGTAAAATAAATCATTTCCACCTTCCATTTCATTCATTTTAGAAGTTTTGTACACATGAAGTTTAAAAATAAAGCCCATATCTTGACCAAGTCCAGACTTCAATTCACAGTACCCTCAAAATCAGAGTTGTTTGAAGTCCATAGGGAATAAACTCACCAAAATTTTCGATTTCGCCAATTCGTGAATTTCTTTAAAAATTGTTTGATAGTCATCAAGTTTAATCATTTTCAATGTCAGCAAGCTATAAGAAGTTTAAAACTCATAGCAATTTTAGAAGTTATTCCCGACCATACTGACACACTATTAATTCTCTATGGGAATTCAAACAACTTTCATTTTAGGGGTAGTTTGACTTAAAGCTTGACCTTGGTCAAGACAAAGGCTATAGGTTCAAGCATCATGTGTATAAAACTTGTAAAATGAATAAAATGGAAGATAGAAATGATTTATTTTACCAAATGTTTGAAATGTTCCAGAAATCGCAGGTTAAAAGTTTAACCCTTTAATATTTTTTTTGAGTATATATACCCTATATCAGACTTTACTTGAAGATTTATAACATACAGCTAACTGAAATGAGCCGCGACACGAGAAAACCAACAATGTGGTTGTGCGCCCAGCGCAGACTCAGATCAGCCTGTACATCGACCCAGTCTGATTAGACTCTTCGCTAAGGGCTTAAAGGGTAGCTGAGGGTCTAAGCTACCTTCATGCGGACAGCGAAGACTCTGATCAGACTGGGCGGATGCCCAGGCTGATCTGAGTCTGCGCTGGGCGCACAACCACATTGTTGGTTTTCTCGTGTCGCGGCTCAAATAAGGTGAGCATTTTGCACGCATAGCAAAGAAAAGACCACCATAGGCAGCACAAATATTTTCCTATCACAATGAAGTTCTTTTGAACAAAAGTTAAGAGTCGTAATTGTTTTCATTATATTGCTTAATAGTTATAAATATTTTCTTCTAAAGAGGCCGAAATGTGAAATAAAATCATGCTTTGTTATCGAAACTAAACTTGTGAAGCCTTCATTCGCTTTATTTCGTTTACTCGTTTTAAGAAAAATGCATTATTTTAATAAATATTCATCTATATATCTGTCTTTTGCTTTGATTTCATGTGAATATATTTTCAGCCGACACACTCCTCTCAGACAATCGGCTACATGTATGAGTTTGATTGCAAACCTGTCACCAATGTGGACGGCATTGATACAGTCAAATGGAAAGCAATCGCCTTTGAACAGCAGGTATTGTTGGCGTAAAATTTCATAAGACTAGAAAAGAGCCCGCGCAAGCGCGGAAATATTTCATGATGGTCAAGTTTATATAAATAAAGCGAGTTTTAATTTTTCAATGTAAATGGCCTTAGGCCCAGGTGATGATATGACCTTTACCATGAATACTCACTAAAGCTTCATTTACCTAATACACAGTTCAGAGAATAGCCGTTAAGGCCCGCCTACTTAGTTACTGTTACTACGTCTCACAAGCTTTACACGCCGCTTTACACAAAGATGGCGGAAAAACAAATGACAAATGCAAGTGTCTGCTAAATGTTGGCGATCTATGGCGAAATATCAGCCTCCTCATGACCTACACATGGAAGTTGGTGCATCGTGCATTTCCGATGCGTTCTGTTTTTGCACAGCAGGATAAGTTTATTGAAAGTGGTGTCAGTGTGTTTTCTTTAAACAGGTACACATCCCTCCATTTAATGTAAGGTAAAATCACGGACTGATGTACAATATTCACAGTACCCGAACGCACTGTACCCTCTCTTCCGGATTTCATAGCGTTGAATCGAGAGTACAAAATTCGCTTATAACCAGTAGCCGGAAATCATTATGTTTTGAGGTTTAATCCGGAATCTACTGCGTCATATATAGTTATTCAGCTTCGAAAGTGTAAAGAGGTAAGTTTAATATAATTTTCTCTTCGGTCTTTTACTTTATTGCCCTGTACAATGAAAAACTCCTTGCCGTCGCAGATTTTTTTTCCGAACAGCTTAATTTAACACGAGATTGTGTCGTGCAAAACTTAGCTATCATTCTTTTATCAAAACTAACAAACTGTAGATTGATAACGCCTTCCGTTTATTCTAAAGATTTTTAATAAAACATGTAAGAAAATGCTCGAAATGGTTTAAGAATCATGCCAAGGGCGATTTGAATACTGTACCAATTACTACCCACCCATACACGACATTGTACTGGGTAATAAAGTAAAAGACCGAAGAGCAAATTATATTAAACTTACCTCTTTACATTTTCGAAGCTGAATAGCTATAAATGACGCAGCAGATTCCGGATAAAATCTCAAAACATAATGATTTCCGACTACTGGTTATAAGCGAATATTTGTACTCTCGATTCAACGCTATGAAACCGGAAGAGATTGTACATGTAGTTCGGATACTGTGATATTGACCTTGCGATTTGTTTGTGAGACTATGTCACGTGCTAAGTTGTCGTTGCATTGGCCAGGTATACGCTATCACGTGATTTTAAGTGACATTCTGGGTGTGGCTCGGAACTGTGTATTAGTTGTCTGCATCTACAAACTTTCAGGTAGCAGACTGCATTGTTTCTAAAAAAAAAATTTTTTTCACTTTTTCCTATAGAAAAGCCAAAGTGACTCAAAAGTTGACCTTGCCGTAAAACAGATCAAGGTCATCCCAGGGTCATCATTTATATAAATTTTGTTGAGCTTTTGAGTCCTTGATGCGACATGCTAAGTTTCAAGATCATAGGATTTGTGGTTCTGGGGGAGAATTAGTTGATTTGATGCTTAACGTCCACGGTAAACAGCTAAGGTCATGTCGGGACGGTCAGTTAACCTAACCACACTATTCCATGGCAGGCTTAGACCTCCTAAGCGGTTAACCAGTACTAAGTGCACATACTTTCGCCAGTAACTGACAACTGCCCTTCTTGAATCAGCGGAAGGAGAAACGAAAGTATGTGACCAGACCGGGTTTCGAACCCAGGACCTCTGACTTATGAGTCAGGTGCCCTACCGATTGCGCTACGCGGCCCGGCGTGGTTCTGGGGGAGAAGATTTTTGAAATTTTTTACCATAATAAATGTTTGCCATCTTGGTTATGTGACCTGTCCTGGGTATTTTTTTTCTGGAAAAATTGGGTCCTGGAACGTTTTGGGGAAAAATATTCAAGCCCTCTGAAGACTAAAGGCTTATTTAGCTTCGTTGAATCATTGAAATCGATGTGTCTGCTTCGCTGGAAAAAATGCCCTTTCTTACCTGGCGCATGTGTGTTAACCTTAGACATTTTTAATTTTTGTCTTTTCGAAAGTTCAGTTCAGTTTGAATTCTCCTAACAACGTTCCCCAAGTGGCTCAGCGGTACGTAACCATAGTCGCACACACTTGGCGCCGTGTGTCCGTCCAACTTTTCGAAAGACCATGTGCGTTGAGCTTTATTCTTCAATGGGCGAGTTCGATTGGCTACTCGTATTGACTATCGTTCTGGAAGAAAATGGGTCGTTTCGAGCCAGGGCCGTCGAGACTATGACCATTTGGTTCTTCATCCGTTTAGACATATGAGCAAAAATACAAAAATAAATCGTTATTTATGGGGAATGACGTACGTACATGGGTCGGATTTTTGCAGTAGAACCTGCTAAATTTGGACTTGCTAAGCAGCGCGCCGATATAACGACGCAGAACCGAAACGACCGGATTAATTCAAAACGTGTATTCGAGTACACTATAATTTCACTCGAACGCACCCATTGTTGACAAAAAACCAATAGTCGAAGTTTCTAGATAAATACTTGGGAGAATTTAAAATGAAAGACGAATTTAATTCCCAAATTCTTTAAATCTACGTGAAACTAAAACACACGCTAACCGAAATTATCAATGATAGCAATATGCGAAAGAACCAGTATAGAAATTACGCTTGAAAATGCCACCAATTTTGCAGTTTATGCGTTACTTCGTTTATTTAGTATTATAGATATATACTGTGATGCATAGGATCAGCCCGATAAGGGCCCATACTGTAATGACAAGAGAAAGCTTTTTACCCCGTTTATAACATTCTTATTCGTGCATATTTCAAGTATTCTTTAGTTTAAAACAAAAAACATTAGACGTAACACCATTACATGAGTTTATAGCATACAGACAAGTCACAAATACTTGTTAGAGAGAATAAGCGCGCGTGAACATACACACACACATACTCACACACTCATTTATAATAATTTCATGCACCAATTTTGTAAATAACGTCGTTTTAACTCTTTTAATTAATTTTAAACTTATTCTGTACCAGGTACGTTATGTGGAGATGGATCCTCGGCTGACAATCCAGACGTGTCCAGGAGATCCCTCGACTGAAGATATCTGTAAGTGTCTGCATTTCTAAATGCTTTTTGCTACATGACACCGCTACCAAATAACTTTTGTTGACTCCACAATAACGGACAAATGTTAATCTTTTTTCCACTGACATTTTATTATTACGTGTATCGTAATTCTTTATTAGTACTCTACTCTCCAATAGTATTATAACCGCAATCTCGTTTTGAATTAATTTATCTCTGCAACATAATCACACCGGGTAGGCGGCAATCCAAAACGCTCTTAACAATCGGTTAACGCGGATCAAAAACAGCGTTTTCAATTGCAAATTCTCGCCAATTTACAATTGAAAATGCGGTTTCTAACCGTTATTGATCCACGTTTGTCGATTGCACGAGCGTTTTCGATTGCCACCTACCCGGTGTGATAATCGTATGCCTTGTATCACCAAAACACTAACATGGTACTAACTATTTTCGTCATGTCACATTAAAAATCAAGATCGGTCTTTCTTCTTACACGATACAGGTAGTAATTTACTAGTAAATAGAGTGTTTTTTTGTTCATTTTTTTAAAGAAAATACAATTCTCATAACTGGATAACACAAGTTGCTGTAATTTAAATAGAGAAAATCTGCTATCTTCATTCAAATTTATACCGACAACTAGCTGTATCCAAATCCTGGGGGTATTTCTCGACTTTAGTGTATAATAATTGACTAAGACCATGAAAATAATAATAGTATTGCTATGTACACTACTCGAAAGAAGTTTAGCACAATCGTATATTTCCCACAGACATAATGTTTAATCAACTTGTTTTCGTGAGGTACACAAGAAAGGCTTTATAGTTTCTCTAACTCACACATTTATGTCTCTGTAAACACCTTACAAAATGAAGGACAGAACTGATCACTATGGAGGTAGAAAAGATTCTCTGACTGACTAGTTGGATTGGCTCTTAACAAACCATATTGGAAATCGTCCTAAAGTAATCTTACTCTTTAAAGGCCTACAGTATATCTACTAAGACGGACAGAACCGAAAACCAGCTTTCCACATTTATAAAACCTAAACATACGACTGTTCATCATATAAAATAATCATGTGTTCCATTGCTACTAAGATGACGCTTAATCAGGTGAAATATGAGTATTTCGCATTACCTCTATGGAAAAAAAAATAAGGTGATACAAAATTTCTTTAGAGCAGTACATAAACATGTTAAAGCACTGTTGACGATTTTTTATCCCTAACTTTTAGTGACGACAAGGTCTGCACCAATTACATCTGCTTCATCGTCCACATCAATGTCAGCTAAAATTACAACATCTCAGCAAACGATCACAAGAAGCCGACCAACATCTGCAGCTAGTACAGCTAGTGTCACCACTTCCACAATGAGTCCAGTGCCAACTTCTACTACAGCTTCAGCTCCGACATCGACGCTGCATACGACGACCATTTCGACACCAACAAAAACACAGTCGACATCAGCTAAAGTGACTAACGCGACGACACAGTCAACAACGATATCGAAGACCACTACCGTAATGAAAACATCGTCGTCCCTTTCGACAGCTACCACAACCCAGTCGACAACGCCAGCAACAACTCATCGACCAACGACATCAACAACAACTACACAATCAACGACAAAACCAACTACAAGACCGACAACAACTAGTGGAACAACAACCAGAACCACACAGAGAACACCACCAACGACGACTCTAACAGTAACAACACGGCCATCATCTCTTGGTATACTTATATATGTGATTTATAGCAGTTACTAATCGCGAGCAAGAATATTGTCTTCATTTTAAATTCATATACATGTACGTCAGTGTATACTGCCCATTTCTGCCTAAAAACAGAAAGAAATCCAATGAATTCGATTACACATTCATGATTTGATATTGATATCAATACATACTATGCCAAATGATAAAGTTGTTAGATACCACTTGACACGGAAAGTTACAGACAAATATCGTATTTTGTCGTTGTCAGATTCGTTTGACGCCCACAAGCATGGTATTTTGCCATTGTCATCTTTGTTAGAACTAGCGAGGTGAAGTTGGTGACAAATGAAGATGTTTGTAGACAATTGCCGATGTTTGATGGTCATTTCTGAATTGCCCGTATCAGCCATTATTGGAACAATATCTTTATAAAATCAAACATATCGGCACACATACGTAATCTTACAAATGATATAATGTTATGAAATGTAGTTGCCAATGTTGTTTTATTTTCTTTGAAATAATAACATGCGACATATGGATCTCTAATTTGATTTCTTTTTCATTACAAGTTCATTTAATTTTACTTGCCGAATTTATAAAGAGCAGTTCATAACAAACCATGAAACAAAATTTGTTGTTTCCTTTTCAAAAGTTTCAGAAATGCACAAACCAAAGTTAGAAAAAGTACTTTTCTATTTTGCAGGAAATACCGCACTTTGTTCAGCCTCAGTCAGGCAATATGCTCAGCAAGATCATGAAATTCTTGCCCAGAACGGAAGAAGCTGTTATACAGTGGTGCCACATCGGGTTTCCTGGACGCACGCCGAAAGTGTTTGTAATCACAGAGGCGGCCACTTGTTCCACGTGGGCAGCTCCAGTGAAAACTACTTCATCTACAACTTACTGACCACCCGGTACAATCACAGTGTATGGATGGGACTTCATGACAGAGGACATGAAGAGATATTTTCTTGGACCTCAGGTGAGTTAAATTTTGAGAAGTGTTTTGGGATAAATGCAAAAATCTGAATAAAACCGCAAAAAGTGAACGTATCTCCCTGAATAGACTGGCTCCAGTCCTTGTGTTTTAATTGCATATCTGTAAGAAAGCTAACTCTACAAGGAATAATTTTTACATCAAGTAATTGCAGAGTTACCCTAGAAACACAGAGTTCCCCTAGAAAAACAACGGTTGGCCATCAGAAAAAAAAAACACGTTAAGATTTCTCTATTTGAATACATATAACCATTTAGCCTGGAAGCCAGGCTACTTCCTGAAAGTTAGCAGACTTCTTATTTTTGTTGTTCTCTACAGTTTAGAATACAAAATAGAGGGACATGCTTTTAAAAAAAATGGTTTTAATATGGAAAGGTCAAAGGGTAATTTTTTAAGTAGAAATCTAAAAACATTAGCCTTGTTATTGAAAATACACTTAGCTCTGAAGGTACTTAAATGCATTAAAAAGGGCCTCCTAGCAATTATTTGTTCCAACTATTTCTCAAATTGTAAGGTAGACCAGATAAAAACAGTAGCTTTTTCTAAAATGTCTGATCATGTATATGGTGCATGTATGCTGGATGCATTCATTAAATACAGGTAGAGCAGTTATACTTATATCATACTTACAGTAGAAATAATACGTTGCCCTGAATGCAAGGCAGGTGTAAATGAATTTTTTCAACCTTGAAAATAGACTCTACTGTTTGTTTTTGACAACTTTTTGGACAAAGCGTACTTATTTTTCTGTGCAGCCTGATAATGTGTAAAACAAAGGAAAACAATGCTAGGATGTTCTTCTTAATGCATTAAGGAACCTTTAGACCTAATGACAATTTAGATAAGGATGGTCATCTTTTAGATTTTTGCACACGAAATTACCCTTTGATATTTTCTTATATAAACCCTTTTTGATCTCAACAAGTCCTGCATTTTGGGATTTTGAATTGTGAGACACAACATAAAGACAGCATCTGCTAAGTTTTGGGAAGATTTGTTGTATTTTCAGCATTTTATGCAGTTTTTTGTCTTCGCCCCAGATCAGTGATCATCTATCACCTTAATCCCAACCTAATAATGCCTAGCGTCCAATAAATAGGTACAGACCAAGATCAGACGCCGCAAAACGCGGCGTCTGATCAGAGTCTACACTATTTGCTTAAGACAAATGGGTATTTCACCTTAAAACATTACACTGATTAAAAACAAAACAGGCACCCCTTAATTCACAAATGGAGTCATCCTTTTGATAAGGATAAAATGGTCCACTAGGCATAAATATTTTAATGGGGGCATTCCCAGGGAAGAAATTCTTATCATGATGAAGTTTTCTCTCATTTTATTGGATTGAGAATTTCTCCTAAAAGGAAGAATTTGCTGCATTAAAGAGCTAATTTCGTGTTTTGGAATGGTTTTGTCGTCTAAAAAGATGGTTCAGAGAAAGTCACATTTTCCTTTGTGAAAATGGCAGTGAAGAATGAAAATTGTAGGAAAATCCTCAACTTCTTGTATCCAGTACCCTATGATCATTCTATGTATTGTTGTTCAGCACTATCAATTAAGAATTGAAATTTGATTTTTCAGCGTTCATCGTGTGATGAAGCCAGTGGGCGGAGCTAAAATTCTATGAAGCGCGAAGCGCTTCTTGTAAAACTTTAGCGACGACCACTGGCTTCTTCACACGATGAACGCTGAAAAACAAAATTTTATTCTTATATTTACACTTTATTTTTTTACCCTTCCTGTGCTGTTTTCGTGGTAATTTAATGTAGAATATGCAAAATATGTGTCGAAGAAAAGAGAGACGACGTATACGGTCATTACGTTAAACAGCCGTCGCCATAACGTGGCGTAAATCGAACGTTACGTTGACGAATGAAGACGTTTGTTTACCTTGGACGTCGCTTGACGACAACGTCACAGAATCAACTGTCGTTCATCGGTGTATGAAGCTAGTTGCTCTATACGGTTTACCTATGGAAAGTCAGTGTCAAGTGTAAATATTCTATGATAACAGGAATTAGGCAAAACAAACATTATGCGATAGATGCACATCATTTAACGAGAAATAGAATAACTTCTGGTGAAAGCTCCTGAATCTCTTAAGAAAGTAAATCAATAGCCGCCAAAATTTATTTATACCTAAAATACGTGACAGGTCGTACTTTCGTCATGAAGTCAAAGCACTTATGCTTGACGTGTTAAAACACACCCGGGTCCGGGAAACGGTCAACTTGTACGCCGCTGGCGGACTATAGAAGAACAAGTTGACCAGTTCCGGTAGGCAACTTAACCAGTATAAACAGTCGTCAAGCAACGAGGGTCACTTCATTCAATGTCAGTTTATTAATTTAAATTTAAATTTAAAAAAAATCGAGGAATGACATATGCTGAGATAATAGTTAGAGATTGTAATGACACCTATATTATCGGAAAACATCGTGGATTTCCCAAGATATTATTTTTGGAGACAAAAATGCAAGCTTTGAAAAGTCAATACCGAGGCACAGGATAACATGTTTGTGCGATATATATATTCCTTTTCTGTAAAATGACACCAGTCATAGTTTAACTATTTACCTTAGAGACTCACAGCAGAATTTCTCAAAAGTGGGCGTGTATTTTCCCTATATTTCATGCTGTGGTTTTACTAGCTGCTAGTAACTGATAAGACGTCAGTCCACTAGGTATATTGGACATTACACGCATATTAAAGACTTTTTCGCCGAAACGAAATGTTTCCTTTTTGAGATACAGGTAAAAAAATTCAATGCGGACCAATTGATTTGTGGTGCACAATTTAACTTATGGAAATTATAATTGTGACACTGTCTGGCATTTTGAGCCTTATGGAGCGAAAATCGGATTTACTGTTTCTGACATTTTGTATTTATTAGTGCTTCCAGAATCGATTTTGAGAAGCACAAAGAAATAGCGCTAAGGTTTACTGCAAAAGCAAACGAAATTCACACCCACCCGGGTTTTTGTTTCCGTTTCACTGATTGGATACGATTTACATACTAGCTGGATAAATCTTTATAAATCCGGTTCGTGACATCTTTTATCAAAGCTCTATAATGCGAACATTTTTAAAAGAGTGTAGATGAAGAAAACTAAACACGCCGATAGAAATGTTGAATCACTCTTTTCAGGTGACGATTTGTAATTCATTAGTCAGTGCGCGGAAATACAATTTACTTTACGTGCAAATTTTATGACGTCACTTTCATTTCACGTTTCGTGACGTCAACGTCGCACTTCCATAAGGCTGAAAATCGCAGGCACCGCACATATAGCCTTACTCAAGTTTTAAGAAATCAACTATCCGCGATGTTATTTTATTGGAAGTTTCTCCAGGTACGGTACCGCATCCAGTCCCCCTGGGTCTCCAGGTACGGAACAGTATCTTCGGACCCTGGGTCTCAAGGTACAGAATCCTACCTGGTTGGTTGGTTGATTTGATGCTTAACGTCCACGGTAAACAATTAAGGTCATGTAGGGACGGTCAGTTAACCTAACCACACTATTCCTGGGCAGGGAATCCTACCTGGTGACAGTCCTATGAGGATTGGCTACGGGTACGGCAGTAAGTATTCGGTAGTAGCACACCATTCCAGTCTGTCAGCTATTACAGCTACTGATGATCGGACGTACAAACAAAACCAGACAGGCGTTTAAACAGATATATTTACATTATCCCGCAATCTATTGAAAAGCCCTATGGTAAACCAGTAAAACGTAATATAGTTTATACTTCAATAACTACATCGGTTATGTGACGTTAAGTGACGTCAAAAGAAACCATGGGTCTCCAATCTGATTGGGCGTAGGCGATATTATGACGTCGTTGTTACGTCGTTGACGCTGTTTCGCTTTTAGTAGATAAACTGCGTATAAATGTTTTTCTGCTTCAACTGTATCCCCTAATGCAAATTTGTGGTCAAATAATAGATAGAAAAGAATATAAATATAAGCAACGAACTTAATTTTTTCTTGTGTTTATCGAAGTATGAACTACATTGGGTCGCAAGCAAAGTTTACATGAACCCCTTCGGGGTTCACTTACTTTTTACGCGAATCATTGTCGTTTATACTTCGATAAACATCAGAAAAATGAAATTCATTCCTTGAATAATGTACTTAGACGGACAACAACTGCATCAAGGGTGTATGGGTACATTTCGATATTTTTCACCAGTTTTTCAAAAGGAGACAAGACAACTTTAGTGTCTTTCTTTTTGCTTCCCAGGACCATGAAAACCCCTTCCAAACGGGTAAGAACAATACATCCTATTCGTAATACTGCTGCTTTTACATGTATATACATTTAGGCATGCAAAAGACATACACATACAGACAGACTAGATATAGCATAGACCAGTCACCTACACATCGATAGACCCTTATAGTAAAATGTCAAGGTCATAGCCTTATAGCCGTAGGGGCTGTGGGGGTTAGTTACTTAAAGTAGTTGAGCCAATATGCTGCTGTTACTGCTTTTACTAATATATGCAGCTGCTTTGATAGAGACATATAAAGACAATATTCAAGATATGACTTGTGTTCGACTTACTACGACATACGGCGACATCTCTTCCAAATTATTTAGAACCATACAAAATGTGCACTGTTAGCCAATACAAACGATTTCGGATGAAAATAAAAATGACGGGTAGGTGTACCATTTAACTGATGGAAATTAAGACGTTGCTATACTTCTGTAGTCTTGATGTTTATCGTAAGAACGAGTGTTGCACCTGTGGCCCTAGGTGTTGTTGGTACGCCATTCCTCTTCGAGGGGGATACTAGCAGGACGAAATAACCAGTATTGAATCGAATTTAGTGAAACTTACATAAAACAGAGGGGTTGAGATCTCACACAAGAATGTGTTGCGCGATAAATAAACGATCATGTGCCTAAGTTAAGCTGGATCACTCTTTACGCGACAGCGTGCATTTTGATATAGAGTTTCATGTTCATGCTCACGAAAGCAAGCCTTGACAAGCGCATAATTTGAGATAGTTCAACGCAATGTCGCGAATTTGAAACTAACTGTACAGTCTACGATCTCACAACTACGAGTAAAACCCATTTGTAATCTCTAGATCAACAAGTTGTTTTTAAATGACACCAACAGGCCTCAGTATCTCGCTACAAAAGTAAGTACGAGGGAAAATTCTTAGGAGTTGACACCATTCAATCCCAGATCCCACCCATGTATGAAAAAAGACAACACGAAATTAGTCACCACCAGACATCACCAGCGGCAGCCATGTGAACAGCCATTTCCCATGTAAGCGGTCAGCGGGCTAGCCTTAACATCACAAACAAAATATCAATAACAGACATAGCAACAAACACATTAAAAACAACCGAGAAGAATCAAAGCGGTAGAGGCAGAAATATCGCTATATAGCGGTCTATATCCTCGCAAGTTAAAAAATGTTATGTTATTTTGCCGCATCTTCATATGTTGCATAGTGGAATCGTCCTTTGATCATTCGGTGGTCGTTGTTAGACAACTTGGATTCTTAACTATGACTAACACACTATGCAAGGCGATACAAATCCCATTGCATGATGCATACCCAATTGTACACTGTACTTTAACAATGATTTGCATTTTGGTAAGACATATTGTTGACGTTACAATACACAGCAGAGCCAGAAATTGCCAGTGGACATTGCATCCAAGATACCTCACCCGCTTGCCTTTCAGGGGCGTTTTGTAGAGTTTGCGATATAAGTTTAACAAAACAAGGTTTTGGACACATTCGGCTACTTGTATGCCATAAAATGAAACACATTACAGTCAAATAAAGATGATTTGCAGAGCCATCTGGTTTAAGCAAATTGTTTTTCCTCTTCTTTCTGCCAGCTGTAAAGTGAAGAAAATAATTTCTTTCTGGACAATTTTATAGCTCTATCAAATGGTAACAAGATTTATGTAATACCTTGTATGTACGTGTGCATTGGTAGGTAGCTCGGTATTTAGTTCAGTAGGGGTGTACAGTAGGTATGTTACTGGGTAGGTAGCTACCTATGTAGTTAAGTAGGTATGCCGGTATATAGGAAGTTGGATAGATAATTATATAAACACTACCCTACGCCACTTTATGCTCCCTAACCCTGCTCTGTATGTATTTAGCCCTCCTGGTCCAGCCCGGTAATTTTTGAAGTCCGTTTCAGTTGTTTCGAAGGTTCGTTTCGGCTCGTTTTGGTCTGTTTTGATCCAAACTGGCCGTTTGGATTCGTTCCGTTTAGTTGTAACACAGTGGATAAGCTGAAATATTTTTGTAGTAATAGATGGTTAAATGAGAGGCCGTGTAGTCAAATGGCACACTTCAGAATTTTAGGCGTCGGCTTTGTTGAATATTTCATTATACGAAAGGAGTTTACAGAAAACATATTATATTAGATTTAATAACATTGTTTTAGCTGGTAAGAAACGGCGAAACCCTATCAAAAACGGATTTAACCAATACTTTAAGTGAATTCGACACAGAAAAATATCTGCAATAAGTTTCAGATATTGAATTAGGTAAGCCAAATGTAAAATTAATCAGAATCTGCACTTAAGTGACATAAAATCTGAAGAACAATCGAATATTTGAATTTGTTTTCAAAAAATGCACACTTGCATGGTAAATTCTTTAGTCAAATTGGACGCCACTGGTCAAATGGTACGCCTTGAAGATTCGACCCTATGATCAGTAAGCAAAGACAAAGTATGTCGTTTCACCAGAAGTATGTAAAACAGGCTTTATATACCTGGGACTTTTGTTTGGAGTGATAATATTCCACTGGAACGGGTTAGATTGCATTACATAAGGGAATACTGAGTCGCGGAACAGCATTTTCGAACCTTGCTTTTTTATGGCAAAAATAAAATCTGGAGAAATCCTTCGGATTTTCGTGCGATACGGGTGTCTGCATTACATATATTCATTACAACAGTAAATGGCATTTTCCGATTTTCTGCAAAATTTTAAAAGTAAAGTAGAAAAATAAACCCACTCTGAACGAAGTGACACCTTATTCCTGTTGTTTACACATGTCAAGTAGTCTACCGGAACTGGTCAACTTATGCTTCTATAGTCCGCTGGCGGCGTACAAGTTGACCGTTTCCCAGGCGTGTAAAAGGGGATGTACATTCGAATCGCATACCCAATCCACGACGCTAAGCATGTTATGAAGCCTTAGAATCAACAATCCGTTCCTTCTAATCATGACTTCTTTTACTATATTTTGTATTTGTTATGTATGCATATTTCATTAGTTTTTACAGTTTTATGCTAGAAATAGTCATACCTGGTTAACTATGTTTTCAAGGCTGTCATGAAACGAAAAAGAATCATAATTCCAAAACTACTTGGTCATCGAAGCTGAATAAATTTGCTAAGCGACGACGACTAGGTCGTTTTGGAGCTAGGACTCTTTACCGTTTGGTAACAGCCCTTGCATATACATAGTTAAGCAGGGGTGATAGTGTATATTTTTTTAACTTACTTTCGATAGGTTAAACTGCTTCAACTTTACCGCACACCCAACGTCGGTTCTTAGTCCAGGGGCATATGTCCTACAACAGGGGTCCCGTGAGCATGACTGTTAGTTTTATGCCCTTACCGAAGTCACTTTGGGTAATCTTTCAGAAGTTGAAAAATGGTTGTTGCCATTTTTTCTTTCATAATTTACTTAGAAAATGGCCAAAGTAATGGGTGGGGAAGCACTGTCCCAATGCACCAACAAATTGTAACAGATGAGATGTAGAAGAAAATATTTAATGTCATAAATATGCCTAACTTGCTTATAGAATATTCGAATACATAAAAAGCAAAATGACGTCCTAAAATATTGATCAACTGTCGAGATATATTTGTAACGTATATAACTGTAACCAAAAATTCGAATAAACTATGAGAATTATACAAAACGGTGGAATGAGATTTAAACATGTCTTCCTTTATGGCATAAGATATCAATTTGTCTTTGAACCATGCTCCTCTCATCTTTGAAATAATTTCTTGGTACATTTTGAAGCAGTTAGGTTGCAGTAAGCATTGGCAATATTAGTTGAAGACAGAATGTAGATTATTTCTTAAGAATTCTAAAAACATCAGTTAAAAGAGCAAACGGTTGTGACTGATATTTTTTATGTCTTGATCACATTTATCGAGAGCAGGCCTTTTAAAGCTCAAAAATTGTTGTTACCGCATTATAGTTTATGTGTTTTACCTAGAATCTTGCAAACTTGCAAACGTATTGGATGGGGTAGCATTAGCTTTTATGGCAGCCAGCTGCAACGTATAAATCTAGAAAACAATCAAATTTATAGATATGACCTTTTTTAAATATCTTAATAATATAAAATCAAACTGTATTTGAGAAGAATGTTAGTTATCCGTCACGCCGGACCTGTAACGTATATCACTATAACTAAAATATAAAATAACAACCACGATCTGAATGAACCACTCGGATGAAATTAAGATGTGTGACTTTTAATAAATACACTCTGTCTCTTCTGTTTGAATTATGCCCATGTTTGAAAGAGCTGCTTGTATGTTTAACACCACTTAGGTAGCAATTAGCAGTGGCAAAGCCAGTTGCAGAGAGAAGTTTCTTAGGAAACACCAATGTTATATGTCCTTAAACTATGATAATATGAGGTTGTCCTGTACTTGAAAGGCAATGTAACAGTAATGTTACGTAACAGAATTGTAATCTATCAGGGATATGTTTTTTTTTTGTATTGAGAAAGCTGTTTTCAAAGGCTCTATTCTCGGATGCGAGAGAACAGTTAACTTACCACTAGTACCAGACGGCAAATCCTGGTATTTTATACTCACAAGAACTCAACAAGAAGTATATAGATCTTTACATCTAAAGCAAATTTCTTACAATTTAATCTGACTTATTGCTACATAAAAACTCATCATTTAAACTCATGCGAAAAGGAAAATATGTATAAGTTGATATTAGACATAAGCGATACATGCTTAGGTTTAGAATTGTCACAGAGGTGATACCTAATTCCCTACTTGTGCTGTCGACCGAGCCATTCAGACTACCTACATGAAAACGTGTCGCAATATAGTGGTATGTTCAAAGTCAATGAAATCATCTGAAAATCAGATATTAAGATAGGTGCCTGATATGTTCAGTATGCATTACTTGCATCAATTCTGAACTGATGCATTCATGTAACTGTTTGAGTAGATAAGCCTTGAGAAATTTATTAATTACTCAATTACTGGTTGTATTCGTTACGTGTTCCGTATTTCTTCCCTTTGTTTTGTTATCATGCTGCAAAGTTAAACCATGGTTCAATACATTATTGAGAACAACTGGGATTCACTAAGAAATATCTGAGCACCAATATCCTACACCAAGTACTCTGTCATTTTGATTTGCAATTTCGTTAATAGGGGTAGAACTCTGTTGAAGTCTGTAAATTAAAAAAATAAGATATTCGTCAAATTAAAAAAATGATAGGTTTATGCTGAATCAATTCTTTGAAGAGACTGTTGTATATAACAAAACTTGTAAGAAAAAGGAAAAGATAGCATGGAAATAAAAGTAATCGTTTTAACAAAGTACAATGTATACATGTATAACTATATTGCTGTGATAGCCCGTGACGCGACTTCCTTTGCTTTTTCCTTCTGTAATAATTGTCTGTGACGCTATACTCTTAAGGTTCCGGCTAGTACATTACCGTTAGGAACAACATACATATACCAGATAAAGCTATGTAATAAACTATTATGCAATAATTGATCCGTGGTATATACCTTGACTTGAACTGAACAATGATGTTTCCCTTGCTAACGTAAAATACGTGATAGTCTTACAAAAAATGAGTATAGGCCTACACTGTCAGCAACAGTTCACGTTTACTCTTCAAAGATCGGTGTTTATTTTTGTTTTAGAGTCTTTCAATTTGTACATTCAATGTACCAGATCTTTTCAAAAATGTTTTGAATTTCTGATTATTGCTAATGTTATACTTACCAGGATCGCCGATCAGGTATCATCTTTATCACACTGACCATATATCACTTTATTTTGGCGCCTTTACAAAAATCAAAGGCTGGCTTATGAGTACAGAATGTTTTCTCTAAAGAAATATATCTGTTTTAACAGTTTTTGCTTCATATAAAAATGTCACGTATGTTGCTGCCTGTAGAATCGTTAAATTGAGAGGCTGGGCAATATCATCAATAAAAAGTTTGATTAATGCTATAAAAGATAAGCAAACTGCAAAACCTGATGTGCATGTTCAGAATTTGTCAAGTCTTTCAGCAAAGCATGATGTGCACGTTCAGAATTTGTCAAGTCTTTCAGCAAAGCATGATGTGCATGTTCAGAATTTGTCAAGTCTTTCAGCAAAGCATGATGTGCGTGTTCAGAATTTGTCAAGTCTATATTTAATACAATTTGAAACATTCATGGTTTCACCACACACACCTCACGAAGTCCTTACACCTCTTGGTGACAAGGCTGATAGCTCCAAGTAAACAATATTCCATAAAGCAATTATAAATATAAGATTATATTTATAATTGTTTTATGCGAGAAGATGTAGCATAATTGACTATTATATACGTTAAAGCTACTTACGTTATTTCTAGTAGCAGTTTATGATAAAAAAATCTAAGCTTTATTTTCCACTACTTTAAGATTATTCTATAGAAAAAACTAAGAATAAAAATAAAACAAAAGGAGCCTACCCTGACATTATATGATTTTAACGAAAGTACACACAGGTAACGTATATATTCGATCAGTACGGCCAAAAGTCACTGGAAAAAATGACAACACGTGTTTTCTATTGTGTACCCACCCCTGGTGAAGTTAAAATTAACACGCATGCTTTCGGAAACCACATATGCCCCCGGACTATCTCTCTTCACCATGTTTTCTTCGAATAGTCAAGCGTCATTGATAACGCTTTTAGATGAAAACATTATAGTTAAGCAACCAACCAACGAGCCGAAGGCGGCAAACAACGAGTCTTTGTTGCTTTACGATGTAAGGCGCATTTCTGTTCTGTTCTATTCTGTCCCGTAATTTCCGGTCGGCGCTTATTATTTGGGGGGGGGGGGGGGGGGGGGGAGAGAAATGAGACGCTGACATTTTTATCGGACGAAAATAAATTTCTGAACTTCCGCTACCACTTCCCTGGCAACGCGCGAATGTGTTCCAAAAAAGTCCTATGATGGCCGTCGGAATTTTGCTAAGACGCCGTACAGCTCGAAGAAAAAAAGACCCTTACCTCCTCACTGCGGCTTCTTGGCACCTCTTTGGTGACACGCATTATATTTCTAGGTCGGAAGCACGCAGGTACACAAGTGATGTAGCTAGCAAGCTTTACAACTTTCTAGAAACGACATGGGCTGACGGAGAAGCGGGTTAACAGAGTCTTTCTGCAAAACAGCTTATGGCTTCCATTTTCGATTTTCCCTCAGTTATATAAAATAATCTAGTAATCGATTGGTTGCAGCACCAGTGTGACGTTGCATCGTTTAGGTGTGACGTCAAAACCAATACTGGTTGCGTTCGGGGTTCTGCCAGAGTCACCACTGGCATGCCAATGCCGCTCACATTGGCTGTACCATGAAACCAGTATTGCTGACCACTGACTGCAGACAACTTAGGGCATGGGAAAATTACCATGGTGGAAAAATTGCGTCATTCAATATGGCAATTTATTGAACCCATCACAAACACTCGAGTTGAGACAGGAGATTGTTTTCCCCCGATAATGAAAGAAAATAAGAAGAACTAAAACTTTTTAAGCACAGAAAAAAATTGGCTCTTTAATGGTGCCATAGGCGCCATCGGCTCTACCAATGGTACCATCGACTCTACCAACAAAACTGCCAGTGGTGACATTGGTAATTTTGCCAGTGGTGCCAATGGTTTCCAATGGCACCATTGGCTGCCGATACTGTGCATGGTTTTACGGTTGCCAATGGTACCGTTCTCTCTGTCTGTCTGTTTCTTTGTCAGTCTGTCTCTGTCTGTCTCTGTCTCTGTCTGTCTCTGTCTGTCTGTCTGTCACTGTTTCAAAACACCTGTCCCATGTTTTCTCTCTTGCCTAGGCCTACTTTTAATTCTCATATTAAATATCTTGTGATACGGAGTTACGAATGTGTTGTACAAATGTCGACCGAAAATGGTAAAATCGATCAACCAGTCACTCAATCAATCAATCAATCAATCAATCAATCACTCAATCAATCACTCACTCACTCACTCAATCAATCAATCAATCAATCAATCAATCCCATAACGCATAAACGATACCGATGTCAAAATGGCTTTTTGTTTTCTTTTGTTTTACATTAATTCATCTTCTCTATCAGACTGGTAATCCCATCTACCGACGAGAGAAACAATGGCATATATGCATCTCTGGGACATCATGACGGCAAACTGACATCGAAACGAAGTCATTTCGACCTCGTGTGTCCACTAGGTAGCGATTGGCGTCGCCTGTTATGGTGCCTTAAGCCATGTGAATACATCGAATACTCAAATCAGCCTGCCCATTTCAGCAAATTAGTCAAGAATCTGAACTTTTAGTTTTTAGATTCTCCAGATTTAATTGATCATATACGAATGTGAATACAGACGACACAAGCTATATACTCCTAGTGTAGGTGGGGACAACAGAGGCACTGTTACAATGAAAGGGAAATCATTAATCCCGTCTGCATCCTTTTGGAGTCATAAGTTTATTTTGAGCGGTCCTATTTTTTAGATGTTTTTGTTTCACTACTTATAAAAAGTTTTCCAGGATTGCTACATACTGTAGGACGGAGTTGCATAGAACTGCTAAAAAAGGAGCTATTCATGCAGCTGTGCTACAGTTTTCTTGTTTCGCTTTTTTAGTCATAATATAGGTTGGTTGCAATATTATTGGTGCCTATTTTATGTTATAATAACACATACTATCTGTCAACAGGAAATCCCGTTACCTACACCAACTGGATTCCAAACAGAAAAAGCAACTTCTACAGTCATGACGTCGAGGATTGCGCTGTGTTTGTACCTTATCTGAATCGGGGGCAGTGGGATGATATACCTTGCGGATCTTCGACCTCAATTCTGGAACCTTTTTCCGAAACACACAGATTTATTTGCCAGTTTGGTGAGTTTTAGTCGTCTAAATCAGTCATAATACTGTCGATATCTCAAAGTTCATCCCAGTTGTCCCAGAAAATGTACTTTGAAATACCAGTAGTTGGAACAAGAGTTGTAATGTAAATAAAAACAGGAAATGTGGCCAAACTATATTCTTTACTATAAAATGGTACATTGAAATATCAGTCGACGAGACAGCGAGTTGACTGTCATTTACACTTAGAAATAACAATTACTTTGTTATGAATGCAGATAGATAATGTGAAGCTTTACAATGCTACAAAAGCTCGTTCAGCAGTATTTTATTCATACGTTTATACGTATATGGGCAGGAATCTTTTTGAAGGGGTGGATAATTCATTATATAATGATGAAATAAATTATTAACGACTGAAGAACAGCAATAACTTAAGCGGAATAGTTGTATTGCTTAAAAGGAAATTGTCAAATGTATTTCCAAAGTTCAATATACTTTGTCTTCAAACACGTCTTGCCTATAAACTGGACAGAGAAATATTTAATTTAAAGACGTTGAACCTAAGTCCCAAAGGCCCCCATAAATAATTATGTTTTCAATCAAATGTTTTTTTACTGGCTCAATATTAATCTTATTATACATGTCTGACTATTGTATGTTTCAGAAGATAGAAGAATTTACCCAGACCATAAAGAATGTTCTAGCCATATTCCTAAACATTTTCGTTTAATCAGCAAATTCTTTTCTGATATTTGATTCAATATTTCTTCTGTTCTTTTATGAAGGAGTCACCATAACTCACCCTCAGCCTGGACATGCATTATCAGGTATGTTTTATAGCTCACCGACCCAAAGGGAGTCAGTATGCTTACGAATAGTGGGAACATTTTAAGGATATAGGGAATCTTACAGGAGTAGTCATTGCATAATAAATTTATGAAAAGAGCCTTTGGCGAGTTTCATTATTTCACATAAAGTGAACACGAGTGTAAGATTCTGTTTTTTTTTCATATGACCCTTTAAAATGGTATTCTAGCGCCCTAAAACTTGACAAACAATAAGAAAACGTGTAGTTGACATAGACCTTGTCAATGGCGTCACGTGTACACGCCATAGTGATTTTACACGTGTGGTGATACGATTTTTATGACATGAAGTTATCCACAGAATAACAGCGACGTCATATACTAAAAGTGAATTCTTGCCACGAAGAATTTATCTCCAATGTCATTTTCTAGGAGATGCATGACGTCGTCATAGCGACCTTGATGCGACATTATGACGTCATTTCGACGTCATGTTCTGCTGAGTTGATCTTACTCTAAGCACTAAATAGAAAGAATTTGATGCCTTAAAGGAAAGAACTTTTGTTTAATGTTAAAAATAAAAAATAATAATCGGGGACAATATTCTCTTACTTTGTTGGACGTTCCCCGTTCTACCTCTTACGGGGCTCAACTGAGACAGAAGTGTAGCTCCCATGTGAGAAAGGCTTGGTCGTCTTGGAAAGTAAATGAAAGTCCAGACAATTTGTTTCCCTTTACAAAATGGCGGCAACTCAAGAATATGTATCCAAGGATCTGATGAATATAGAACAAACAGTCATTTGACGTCATCCATGGTTGTACCTTGTTTCGAACGACTTCATATTAGCCGAGTCGCTGTTTTGAACTAATTTCACCCAGAGTAATTCAACAAGTAACAATTTAAGAGTTGGTTACGAACCGCAAGGAAGTTAACTGGAAGTCAAAAATAGTTGTTGTCCTTTGTAAAAATGGCTGAAAAAAGTACGGAGGTGTATCCTGACACTATCGCAGCTCATACAACAATCATGGATGACATATTTATAAAAAAAATATAAGAATTGATAATTTCACTCTAAAAGACTTTCAAAAGAAAATACACTGCTCAAATAACAAATGGAACTATGCTGTTATAAAAATTCTACCAAAACTCATAAAACACGTTTATTTGTATTATGTCTAACGTCAGATGATAAACATTTAGTTTATTGACTTAAGCGGATTCTCATAAAATGTGCAATATCGCCAACTAAGCCCGATTGTATATATCAATCTGACTCAAACGAATTTTGTAATTGGCGTTTTTGTTTCATTCAAGGAAAGGGATCAGTATTTTTTTTTTCCTTTTTGAATTGACCTCCACTTGGGAAGGAAAACAAAATGAAATTTATTTAGTAGAATTGCTTCACTTGAAATAGCACCCCTTTACCTATAAAAAGTGACCCAACAAAGTACAGGCTCTGGTAGCTAAATGCATATTTCATGAATGCAATTTATTCTATTTGATTTTATGTAACAAAATAAGGCTATACAGACGGGAGTTGTTCAGTAGAAAATCAAGAAATAAATAATTGAATAAGGCAAGAAAGAATGTGAAACAAAACTTACACAAATACATAGATACGGTGGCATAATTTTTGGTCAAAATGAAAATAAAATAAGATGCTGTAAAGCATTTACAATATTATAAATTTCATTAACATCTTCATGCATATGTAGCTGTGAAAACTTTTTATGCCGCCGCATCATATGATGCCGGGGGAATATAGTGTTACGGTTGTGCGTACGTGCGTACGTTCGTACGTTATTACATACGTCTGTGCGTCCGTCCGTGATCCTGTTAGACTCAGGTCAAGATTTTGTAAGAGGTAGATTTCAGGGTTCCTATTATTTTAGCAACTTAAAATTTTGTAGAGGGTCTATATCTATAAGTACAACAGGAATACACAAGAATCGGGGTATGCTGATCCATATGTCACGGTCCACTGACTTTGGACTTTAGGCTGATTCTGCAAGGTTAAGATTTTTTGTAAGAGGTAGATTTTAGGATTTCTGTGATTGTAGCAACTTGAAATTTCGTATGAGGATTAATATCCATAAATACAACAGAAATATACAACAACCAGGTCATAAAGACCCATATGTCACGGTCCACTGACTTCGGACTAAGGCTAATTTTGCAAGATCCTGTTGTTGTAGCAACTTGAAATTTTGTATGAGGATTAATATTTATTTACAAGACTTAGTACAACAGGAAAATACAAAAGTCAGGTCATGAAGATCCATATGTATTGGTTCACTGACTTCGGACTAAGGCTAATTTTGCAAGGTTAAGACTTTTGTAAGAGGTAGATTTTAGGGTACCTATCATTGTAGCATCCTGAAATCTCGTACGAGGATTAACATGTATATCTACAAGGACAAAAGGAATATGTAAGAATCAGGTTATGATGATCCATGTATCACAGTTCACTGACTTCATTTCTGACCAGATTCTGTAATACACAGTATTTACTATTTTGGTCATAATGTGACTCTGAAACTGTATAAAAGACAGCAGTTTGTGTCACGTTTCAAATGTTGGGTGACGCTTGGCCTATGGCCTATTATTTTATATAAGCCTATTTCTCCTACCAGTACCAGTACCTTAATGAAGGCGCCATCTAACTTCATGCACTAGGCGGGGGCATCCGTGGACTGTGGACACGCTTTTAGTTTCTGAATCTTTTGTGTGACTTTTTTTCAGGGAACACGAATCTCTGCCCCTCTCATCTTAGATACCTTTCCCACAGAGACAACACTACTCTGGCTCAATATAGAAGCAGTTGTTATGAGTGGATAAATCAAAGAGCATCCTGGTCACATGCCGAAAGTATCTGTATCAAAAGTGGGGGCCACTTGGTACAAATTAACGACGCCCAGGAGGAAACATTTATACAGCAGTTTATGACCACTCATGACTCCAAACACGCTATCTGGATAGGACTACATGACAAAGTTCACGAGGAAAGATTTGCCTGGACTTCAGGTTTAGTAATAGGCGACAATTTAAACTTTTTATTCTCATACCGACAAACATGCTAGGCTATAAATGACTATAAGGAATAAAACTCAAAAAGTTACCTGCAAAAGGGGGCTACATATAGCTGAGCTTGATTAATTCTCAGTTGCTCTGGATGAGCTTGGCAGATTATGCATTCATACACTGAGACTGGCATTCAAGGAGTTCCAAAGAAAAACTCCCGAGACGCCAGCACTTTTTGACGTGAATTTTCATTTCATTAACTCAATGTCCTTCCACTGGGTTAGAACCTAGTGATATGACCCAAATTTTTTGTCTGAACAAATTGTTGTCTGACCAAATCTTGTAGATCAGTTAAGTCTGTTACAGCAAAACTAGAATAAGTCCCCCATTTCTGTTATGATCTCTCAATATTAAATGTTGTTATGCCCGCTTGTAGGTCTTCTGTAACAATATGTTCACCCGAGTGGCTGTCCATTCTGTTTTTAATCAGTTAAATTACGCTTTTGTCTTGTTTTGCAATCTAAACTAGAAAATGGATGAAAATAGATGTTGCTGCTGTTTTCAGTTAGAGCTGAATGCCCACCTGTTTGGGAAAGAGCTGCTTATTCGATTTACCGTGCGTGCCTTTCGTGAACCTTTGTCAATTTGTTTGTGTGCTTCTTTCCCTTTTGGTTTTGTGGGCAGGATGTGGGATTTAATTGTACTAATTTTAAGATATTCTAGTTTGAGGGTTATTATATTAACTCTGTCTCCTTATAAGACGGTTCAGTATCCAAATCTTAGTAATAACTTTGTAAATTTATAGGTGACCCTGTAGTATATACTAATTGGATCCCCGGGCGTAAGAGTAATTTCGTTAGCCATAACACTGAGGACTGCGTGGCCTTTATACCGTACAAACAAGGACAGTGGGATGACATACCATGTGGCTCATCGTCAGTATTTTTCGGTGACACAGGAGAGACTCATCCATACATGTGTGAATACAGTAAGTTTAGGGTATATGGAAACAATTTCCGCTAAAAGAGTTAATTTATTCTATATATATTCATAAGCTTTCTGACAGACTTCGGAGCCCCGGTAGCTCCATGGGTTAAGCGCTGGCCCACTGATCTAGCGCATCCGCGTTCGAGCCCCGATTGAGGTAGGAATTTTTCCTACCATAAACGGGGTTCCACTTTACACAACCTTTCATTATCACCCTCCCGTCGTCCTGATATGACCTAATCACTGTTGAAAAGGACAAAAAATCGCAAGTCATTCATCCATCCGTTTGACAGTCTTCAATGCATGCAATCTATGTCATCATTTGTACATGCAGATTCCAGTATAACTCTTTTGTAATTTTGTAAGTGTCTTTGTTACAGCTTGCACTACTGGATTGCTACTTTGCGATTTAAGGCAAAGTGATATAGCTTTAAAACGTCAGCATAATTTGGAAATATATATATGAGCCGTGACGTGAGAAAACCAACAATGTGGTCGTGCGTCCAGCGCAGACTCAGATCAGCCTGGGCATCCACCCAGTCTGATCAGAGTCTTCGCTTTCCGCATGAAGGTAGCTTAATCCGTCAGCTACCCTTTAAGGGCTTAGCAAAGAGTCTGATCAGACTGGGTGAATGTCCAGGCTGATCTGAGTCTGCGCTGGGCGGACGACCACATTCTTGGTTTTCTCGTGTCGCGGCTCATATTATGTAGTGCAGCAGCTGATGATATCAAGTTTACATTAAACATGTTACTCAAAAGAAGTTTTGCATCTCCATATATTTTCCATATAGACATAGTGCTAAAACGACCTATTTCAAAGCTGTATACAAGAAAGGCATGCCTCTGTTTTGCTAAATGGTTTCTGTAACTCGCACACTTATGTATCCGTAAACATCTGATAAAATCGAGGACAGAACTGACCCGATCGGGGTAGAAAAAGTTTCTGACTGACTGGTGGTATTGGCTCTTAACAAATTAAATGAAGGCTTTACGTTATTGACGAGCAACCGCAGAAAAATAAGGTTGCTCTTCAATACCTTTTAAGGTTCCTCTTAACAGTTATATTGCAAAATTTCTAAGTGAATTTTTTACTGTTTTCCATGTCAAAACCTGGCCATATTATATA
The DNA here is from genome assembly GCA_963989385.1 of Ctena decussata. Classification (NCBI taxonomy): domain Eukaryota; kingdom Metazoa; phylum Mollusca; class Bivalvia; order Lucinida; family Lucinidae; genus Ctena; species Ctena decussata. The sequence goes on from OZ022510.1 coordinate 46,668,230, forward strand.
CCAGATTAATTGTCCAGAACTGCTGATAAATTTGAAGCGGAAAAAGTATTTTTAAGAAATCACTATTTAGTGAAATTTTACTTTTTTTCAGAGTTTTCGGCAAAAATGTTACTTATCTCCCTTCACTCACGATCTGCAAAATACTGATGTAAAAATGTTTGTTATGCTTGTATTTAAGGACTGCCACATGAGAAAAGAACGAAAATAGCCAAATTACAACAAAAATGGATGATTTCCAAAAAAAATCCATAAAAAAAAATTCAAACATCATCCATGTTGGAACTACTTTTTCAGCAATGTGAACCAAAGTATGGTGACCTGAATGCACCAACAGAAATTGTTATTTTAACTGAAAAGTATTTGAACATGAGTTTATTTATTGATTTTGATACAGCAAGTTCTGAAAGGTTTGTAAACTGAAGTTTAGATATTTTGGAAGGTTGGTTGGTTAATGTGATGCTTATCATCCACGGTAAACAGCTAAGGTCATGTTGGGATGGTCAGTTAACCTAACCACACTATTCCTGGGCCAGCTTAGACCTCCTAAGCGGTTAACAAGTACTAAGTGCACATAGTTTCGCCTGTAACTGACAACTGCCCTTCTTGAATCAGCGGAAGGAGAAATAAAAGTATGTGGCCAGACCGGGTTTGGAACCCAGGGTCTTTGACTTATGAGTCAGGTGCTCCACCGATTGTGCTACGGGGCCTGGCGCATATTTTGGAAGGATGACAAGAAACACATATTCATATCTAAGAGAGAATGAAAAACACCAAGATTCCTAATTTTTATTCCATAGTATCATGACCAACATTTCATCCATAGGAAATATGTAGCTCTATATGTATCAAGTAGGTGGATGAAATCAGGGATTGCTAGTTAAGATGATACATGTTAGTCATAGGTAGGGCCTGGAATTTATCTGCGCGTGCAGATTGTAACGAAATATCTAAAAAAATGGCTGGAAATATGAATAATATGGGTCCGTTCCGGTCCAATCCAGTAATTAGGCCCGTTCCGGTAAATTTACGCACCGCATTGCATCGTAATGATACTGTATTGACATTGATGCCATGTAATAACGTTGCAGTGACATCATTATGACATCATGTGCCTACTGGGATATAACCGATATAAGGTAAAATCTTTTCAGTGCTCGTTTTTTTCCAAGCCTTTTATTTTACTTCTTGCCACCATGTGTGCACTTGATAATCACAACATTGTCCAAGTTATTATCTTTGAAATGATATGAAAACTGATAGCTCTTTCGACCAAGACATAGGTATTTTCTCTTTCTACGGTGTCTTCCCCTTGCAATTCCAGACTTATGTGAGTTTTTCTTAAGACTTGCCATGATAGTACACCCAACTTATTCAATATAAACCAAATAAATGATCAAAATTATTTCTTCATGTTTTTTCAGTGATGGTCTGATTCTCGTTGGCCCCCATATGTGAACAACCAAAAACACATGCACAAACACATTTTATTATTTGTTATTATGTCTTTAGTGGACCACAAAATGGACAACACTTACCAATGACATTACAAATTTAATGAAAAAAGTGGTTTGAAAAAAATAAAAATTACGACCGACACGTCATCAAAACAACGTTTGACAGGTCAGCTAGTGAACCTACAAGATGAAGATTTGAATAATCGTACGGACGATCAATCATATTTCACACCTACCAATGTGTATATAGGTCAGAACTCGGCAAATACTTGCTGTAAACTTAACATCAGCCAAGGTCAGCTTCAGCAGCCAAGTTTTTCTAGTTTCTGTTTATGACCGAAGAGCATTTCCGCATAGAAGCAGAAATGCTTGAGCTAAAAAGTAGTTCCAAAATAAATTTGTCATTTCATACAATTACGGATAGAATAATTTTTGTAGACAAATTAACTAGTGTTATATGTAATAATAAATCAAAATAAACCTCTTTCAACAAATAATATGAACATAATATTTATATTTTCAATCAAATTAGTTCGGTTAAATTTTACGCGTAGGAATCTTAGTTAATCGAAGACGAAGCAAATGTAAACAAATACATTTGGACACGATTCTTTCCAAATATGACACGATACTAAAGCAAGAGCGTTTAATCGATTATGTGTTAAAAGAGGGCTTTTGTATCGAAGTTTCAGAAAGTGAGTCTTGATAGTTGGCTAAATGTAAGATCGCATCGTAATTTTGTTCGAAAAATGGCATACCATGATTTTCCCAGTTTTCAAATATGGCCGCCTCCAGAAAGCATGAGGGTGGCCAAAAAAAATTCTGGCTTTCCGTATTCGGTCGTTTTTTCACAATCAAAATTGGTAGGAGTCGGTAGTGAGAGGTATAAAATATTTGTGTGCATAGTTGTAACAAACTTTAAACAACTGTCAAAAGAGCTTTAATTTTTTTCCTTTTAGAAGTGAAAATCTTTGATAACTATTTTTTTATCAAAGGAAAACACAGTGTTCTTGTAAATTTAATATTGTGCAAACGCAACCAAAAAAATCTTAAGCACTTTTTCTAAGAATATGGATAAAATGGAGACAATCAGGGATATAATTTAGGTATTGGTATGATGCAAATAATGGTCCTATTTTTTTTTCTTGCAACTTGAAGAGGAACCTTAAATCAGATTTTTGTCAGAAAATCTAATTAGATGGGCATATTTTGATAATTTTTGCAGGGTATCTGCTTCAAATTTCATGCAAATCTGACCAGTATTAATGGAAATATCAACAAAGCCTTACCTGAATCGCTCACGATCTCTATATATATACTTAAAAGCAAAAATAACGCATAGTTTTATGTCAAAATAGAAATCTGCTGAAATTGACAAAACAGGGAAGATATCATCAATGCATGGAGTACACTTCGTCGCAAATTTATTGAAATTTTATTGGTTTATTCATGCGTAACAAAAGCGTAAACAATCAAGGGGTCTATTTCAAAATTCACAAATACTGATCAGTTAACACAGTGTCTTGATCAGAGTTTTGCCTGGCTCCAAAACTGATGCCCTCATTATCTTCGACGCTACAATGTCTTCAAAGTCTATATCTACCAGACTGACGGAACCGAAGACCAACTTTTCACATTTATAATTCCGAAAAATAAAACCCTTAATCATACTTAATTGTTTTTTCCCTTCCAAAACAATCCCAAAATCTAGAGCCATCTTTTTAGACAGATAAAGAGTTTCGATTTGCTACTCAAATGACTTTAGATCAAGTGAAAGATGACCAATTTGCCTTAGCTCTATGGAAAAGAGTGAAGTGATGCAAAACCTTTTTCGGTTTACAAGTGTCTGTCATTATGCCCCCAACTTCGGAGAATTGATGGGGCATATTGGTTTGGACCCGTCCGTCCGCGAGTCCGTCTGTCCGTCCGTCCGTAATGCTATTTGGCAGGTGGGAAACTCAAGAACCGCTTATGCTAGGATCTTGAAATTTTATATGTGACATGTTCATGAAAAATAAGCAGACCCGTATTTTTTCTTTTTTTCGCCGGTCATGTATTTACAGAGTTATGCCCCTTTTTCAACTTAGTCTATGGAACCTTGTGAACAAAATATGTCAAGAACCCCTGATGCTAGGATCATGTGATTTTGCAGGAAGACATTGCCTAAGATGTAGATGACCTGATTAATTTTTGAAAAAAAATCGTGAATTTTTGACCGAGATATGCCCCTTTTTTGACTTAGTGCATTTTAAGCCTATGGAACCTTGTGAACAAAATATCTCAAGAACCCCTGATGCTAGGATCATGTGATTTTGCAGGAAGACATTGCCTAAGATGCAGATGACCTGATTAACTTTTGAAAAAAAATCGTGAATTTTTGACCGAGATATGCCCCCTTTTTTGACTTAGTGCATTGTAAGCCTATGGAACCTTGTGAACAAAATATCTCCAGAACCCCTAATGCTAGGAGCATGATGTTTTGCTGGAAGGTACTGCTGAATGTGTAGATGACCTGATTAACTTTTGAAAAAAAATGTGAATTTATGATCGAGTAATGCCCCTTTTTCAACTTAGTGAATTGTTAGCCTATGAAACCTTGTGAACAAAATATTTGGAGATCCCCTGCTGCTAGGATCTTGATTTTTTGCAGGAAGATATTGCCTAAGGTGTAAATGACCTGATTAACTTTTGAAAAAAAATGTGAATTTTTGACTGAGTTAAGCCCCTTTTTCGACTTAGTGCATTGAAGCCTATGGTACAAAGGTACAAGCATTATTGGATGAACCTTCTTTAGAGGCAAGCATATGGTTGGGGGAATAGTGTTTCATAAACACATTTTCTAGTTTCATTTTAGCTCGCCTGAACAAAAGTTTACTAGGAGCTATTGTAGTTATCCTGGCGTCGGCGTCCGCGTCAGATTCAGCGTAAGCGTCGGCGTCCTGATTGCATATTTTCGTTAAAGTTTTAAAGAATTATACCTTCTTAATCTATGGATGGATTTTTTTTTCATAATTGCACTGTAGTTAGATATTAGTCCGAAGTTTACAGAATACTAATCCCACACTGCTCAGTTACTTTGAGGTCACGGTCATGGACTTAAGAGTTTTGCATTTTTTTTCGTCCACACTGAATGCTTGTGTTGATTCAAAAAAAAAAAATCCATATCTCCCTAACTCTTGCGTGGATTCTTTTGGTACTTGCATTGTAGTAACATATTTTCCAAACTATTATAGATACTAGCCCCACTCCCTTTAGTGACCTTGCAATTAAAGGCATGGACTGAGAAATTTGGTGGGTTTTTATCTCTTTGGATGGTTTGGTAAAATTTTTTTGAAGAGCTATATCTCCTTATATCATAAATGTGTTCTTTTGATTCTTGCACTGTGGTTAGATATTAGTCCAAAGTTTTACAGAGTACCGCGCTCACCTTACTCAGTGAGCTGGAGGTCAAGGTCATGCACATAGAACTTTGAAGCTCTGTGACAGTTTTCTGATGGCATATGGATCGATGATGCTTGGGACAAATTAATTTTAGTATATACTTGAACTGATGTTAGATACTGGACCAGGCTTAAGGCGGTACAAAATACTTCCCCGACCCCACTGGGTAACTTTGACTTCAAGGTCATTGATACAGAATTTTATCCTAATGTTTTTGTTTATAAACATGTTGGCAATACATGGGCAAGCTTGAATTAAAATAAAAAAGGAAAATTCTCCCACCCAAGACACAATGTGGGAAAAAACGCATCACAAAACTAGTCATCATCCTAGCCATCATCAGCGGCAGCCATGTGAACAGCCACGTAGGTGGTCATCGGGCTAGCCTGAACATCACAAACGACATATCAATAACAGACATAGCGACAAACAACACATAAAATAAGCAAGAAAAACCAAAACAGAAACACCGTCTTAGGAAGGCCAGTAACTAATTAAAGCGGGGCTTAACAGGTTTGCGGTCACGACCAACCCTAGCCCTTGGTTTTGCTTCGGTTCATCAGACACTTAGTTGTTCGGTTTGCGTGGAAGATTCCTAGCTCATAAGTTTAAGTTTTATGTCTTGCAAGCTATATCCCCTTAGTGACCTTCTTGGCATGGTCACATTATAACAGTGCCTGTGCGATGGGCAAGCACCAGTTCAGGCGAGCTGTGCTGTTGAGTATGTTTTTAAACCTATATTTTGTCAAAGATGGCTGTTAGTGTTAAGAAGTTGGGGATCAACACACATCAATTTTGAAATGAGATCCGAGAATACGTTTTTTTACCTTATAAACTGTGTTTTCCCTTCCAAAACAATCCCGAAAATCTTGATCCTTTTTTGGACAGAAACAGATTTTTGGGATTGTTTGAAGAGAAAAGACGGATCTAGATTTTCCGGATCGTTTTTGGAGAGAAAAACCCATTTTCTAGCTGAATTATACAAGACATTTCATATTTGCGCCTGGACGAAAGTTCAGGAAGAACTATTATTATCACCCTGGCGTCGCCTTCCGCGTCTACGGCAGCGTACGTGTCCGCGCGGCATCCAAACTTGATAGTTTGGGCAACGTTTTTAAAAGACCCTCATCTCCCTAACTCATAGATAGTTTCTTTTCATTCTTACGCTGTAATTAGATGTTGATTCAAAGTTTTACGAGGTACCACCTTAACTTCGCTCTGTGACATGTTGATCAAGGTCATGGACTTAGAAATTTGGGACTTGGTCTGCATTTGATGTTTTGGTTATTATTTTTAAAAGACCCATATCTCCATTATCCATGGGTGGATGTTTTTGATACTTGCAGTGTAGTTATAATTGGTTCAAGATTTTCACCCGCTTGGTAACCTTGGGGACAAGATCATGGATTTAAAAATTTGAGGTTTTGTCTGCATTGAAAATTTTGGTATTTTTTTAAAGATCCATGAATGGACTGTTTCGATACTTGCACTGAGGTTAGATATTGGCCCAATGTTTTACAAAACACTACCCCCATCACGCTCAGTGATCTTAAGATCAAGTACATGGACTTAGAAAGTAGGAGTTAGGCTAAAGTTTTCCAATGACATGCTGTTTCATAATGCTAAGAATGGATTTAGTTTATACTTGAATTGCTGTATGGTACTGGTTTGTGGGTTTTACAAAATACTACCCCATCCCATTGAGTGACCTTGAAGTCAAGGTCAGTGATTTAGAATTTTATCTTTTGGTTAAAATTTCTAAAGACTTATAATTTTACAATGCCAAGCTGGACTCAAACAGTTTTTAGACATTGGTCCAAAGTTTTAATGAGTACCACACCCACCTCACTCATTTACGTTGGGGCCAAGTGCATATACATGTACTTAGAAATTTGGGATTAGGTCAAAGTTTATTAACGGCATACTGTTTCATATTTTGGGTGGATTTAGTTTATACTTGATATGTAAATGCATGCCTGAAAGTTTATGATGTACAAGCCACACGCCTGTAGTGGTCATAAATGCAAAGTAACAGACTAATAAATTTGTTTGTCTATGGGCAAGCACCAGTCCAGGCGAGCTATGCTGTCAGACAGCTCTTGTTTTCATTTGAATAGTAATCTCTCGTCTTGTTACCGAATAAACACGATAATACTAGTAATAAGAGCATTTGTCATCGGTACATGTATTTCGGATATTTCTGGCCGACCGGTGAAATTGATCTAGGGCGATTACAATGCAATAATTTAGACTGAAGAAGAACTACCACCTATGTTTTAATCGAATGGTTGACCTTTGAATAATGATTGTAGAATATTTACCCTCTACATCAGATTGTTCTGCATACTGTAAATACACAATACAACGGATCCTGGAGCGTCTGTTTATAGACTGCTTTCCAGGAAATGGTCTTCGGAGACAATGGTTGGGGATGCGAATGTGACTTAAGATTCATTTGATAGTTTGGCCGGTGAAACCACTCTTTATGATATGAACTACTTCAAAGAGCTTGCTATTGTGTTATCTGTACTAATGAGTTATAAGAAAGTTACAAATAATTTGGAATATTTTACACACGATCTTAAAAATCACTTGAATATTTAATGTTTCCCATGTCTTGGAATGCTTTGATATTTTACAAGGTACCTGTACTGTCATTTGGCTAAATATTTCTGTTTCAGAAATTAACAGTGGAGCTAGCGGCAGCGGAGTGATAATTGGATAAAGTTCCGATGCTGTGATATTTCAATGAAAATTCGCTTTAAGTAATTACAGTAAACACGAAGTAGTTTTGAGTTTGGGTTTTCAAATCCTTAAAATGCATGTTTGTAACTTATAAGTATATATGTATATTTGACTGAAATAGATATGTTTAAACCTGGTCCAACAGAACATAAGCACGCTTTTAAAAAGTTCCGAAATTTCGTACGATGATGTATTACGTTGTGAAAGCAAACAGAAAACTCAGAGTGAGCCCACGCCCCCCCCCCCCTCCGCCCCCAAATTAAAAAAAAAAAGAGAGAGAGAAAGAAAGAAAGAAATAAAGAAGATACAAATAAAAAAAAAAGCAACTAGCGATTAACCGCTGATAGTACGGATCATTTTAAAACCAAGAACGCACCAGAAATAACAAACTCGGTTTTTGTTTAGTATGTTAATAAAAGTGTGCAATGGGTTGCACTGCCGCCCATACGTCCCGGCTTAACTGTTTGCTGTATGGTGTTTGCTCTCAATGATCCCATTGTTCCGAGCGGAAGAGAAACAAATAATGAATTATTAAGTACAGCGTAACGATATAAAGAAAACACAACAATCTGCACCATCTTCCTCAGTACCTCGATTATAGTGCTGACGTAATAGAAAAAAAAGAAAGTCAGGTTTTTGGCTCCACAAAGGCACACAACGCTGTAGTCTCCAGTGTCCGTTCCTCCTCTGTCGGAGTTTACTGAAGTACTTACTCCAAAACTTAATCTCAATCGTCAATAACTTTATTGTTCTTTGTCCAATCTGCCTGAAATGTTCGCCAAACAGTTTGTTCCAGTTGTGAAATTTTTCGAAATTTAAAATCACTTGACGACAACTGAGCCAAATGCTAAATTTTGCCTCGTTAGTAATAGACTTGTCTCCAGGTATTATCAGGAAAAAACGTGTTTGCTGTAACTGGGAATTTCCGAAAAGTGCGCAAATGCAATGGGCCCCTTTTTGTCCCGTTTGGTCCAGTCAGATACTGTTATCTTAAATCGTTGTTTAATTGCACCTATTCAACGTTAAGAATCTCGAAATGCTATCTGTCACTGACTGAATCCGGTGCCATGATCGATGTAGGCACGACCAACAGCCGGTGCCGATTATTTTTTAGTATATTCCCTATTTTCGGTATTAAAATGCGAATGGCTCCATCAGTGAGCTCCCTATTTGTGTCCTAAGCATACAACTAATTTATTTTGAAAGGAAGAGTAGAAAAAAGCCTAAAGTGCTAAATTTTGAAGGACCAAATGCCGACTACAACGATCGTTTATTAGAATTTAAAGAGTAACTACACTTCAGAAGTTCAACAGCGGATCTCTAGGATTAAACGCTAGTGATGGGATTCTGTTGCGATATCAACAAATTCAGTAACATTGAGTATGTAGGCATTCCGTGAACACAGGAACAATCAAAGATCGTTCTGTTTCCGCATAAAAAGGTAAAGGTTTCCCATAGCCTAATAACCGTAGGGGCAGTGGGGATTAGAGACCAACTGTATCTTGGGCACAGCTGATGAAAGGCGGAGCCCATCCCTCTCCTTTCGCTGCCTTATCCTTCCCTGATTCGAAAAAGGTACCCATTTACTGCTGGGTTGACAGAGAGAGTTTTCCAGTCACCGTATGGCGACAGTGAGCCGGGAACTCACGACCTAGGCCACTCTAACCACTCGACTATGGCACCTATCTTGTTTCCGCATAGAATAAATCAATCTTTGGAGAGACTCTTACCATTTTTTCTGTATCGAACGACCAGAATACCGTACGAGGACAACCAGAATCAAGAAACGTCGTTTCGGGACAACCAGATTCCGTAATGCCTACTTACCGTGAATTTAAGATATTATCGTTACAATTAGGGATGTATTATCAACATAAACTGCCGTGCGGCTAGCCCAACCACCCGCTTTTGGCTAGCCACACCGGTCCATAATGCTAGCCTCGACGCTACCCGTATGGACCAGTACGATTAGCCTCTGACTCATATAACTGCAGACAGTTGAATTAGGAACACCAATCGAGTGGCCCTGAACAATATTCTGGGACGGTGCGCACTGTTCCAGACAATAAGCGGGTAAAGACAGAACAAATGGACAAATCAAATTGGCGAGCAAACACACAACACAGAAATATATAAAAAGGCAACACAACACTAAGATTGTATAATAAAAGTTGTATTGTTGTTTCTTAAAATTCAGATTGCAGCAACCAAAATGCCATCAAAATGAAGAGACTGTGTATTGCTAGAAATCCATCAAGTTATAATTGTTCAATAACCGTGCATTTGCCACTTTCTGGCTCGATTTGTATGCTAATTTTCGGAGCTGTCAGAACAAGTCTGGTACAGTGCGCACAGCCGACAATAAAGCAAAGAAGAAGAAGAAAAAAATCAGTTATTTGCGATTGTGAAACCTGATTTTAAAATCATTGACGAAAAACATTGCGCCGATCAAATACTGACGAAGATATTAAGAAAAGACTTTATCATATGACGTCGCATCTGAGAGTGTAATAAAGCCATGCATTAAAAACGCTAATCCACTAGTGGATTAAATATGCAAATTACGTCGTAACGATATACGCTGACGTCCGTAAAATCGTCGCGTTTTCTAATGGCGAAATCGTGATGTATTAGTGCAAATTTTGCTAATAAAATGCGATTTTAGTGTCATATGATAAATAGAATCTTGCATTCGTGCTCCTGTATTATTGAATTTATTAAACTAGTTGGGAAAAACCGATAGGATGCATCTTATCTTTTTCCCCAACTCGTTTAATAAATTCAATAATACATGAGCACTCATGTAACATCCTCTATATAACCGCAAAGCATAATCCACGCAGGAGAAAACAACACAGTTTCGATAATAGATACTCTTAGTGTCAAAGTCTGTAATAATGTAATAATTAGTACTAAGAATACTGAGGATATAATTGGATTGGTTTATCTCTATGTTCCTTTTGCCATTGTTTCAGAGGGAGACAACTTTCGTAAGTTATTGTTTGCTTCCCTTGATGACGAAGGTCTTACAAAATATTATGAAGTCTTAAAGCTCTGTCCCCAAAGATCGGCATTTTAGGAAAGCGCGGCTCAATATATCAAAATTGCAGCTTATACGCGTTTCAAATGCGCGGAGCTTTAGTAATACTCCTTATAAATGATTTCTCAACAAATTCCTCTCATTTACTGGTTAGGGTTTATGGGTTCTAGGGTTGTCACTGCACCATCAGTTAGTTTTCAGACCATCAGTTAGTTTTAAGGCGACCTATACATCTTTTGTTTGTGCACCGCCAGGGAATTTAGAACAACATCGATTCGGAATACATATATCTCGCATCAGAATTTTTAAAATCCATGGTTAAACATGCTATATAAAATATTCTTAAAAGTCTAAAACATCTAAATCTTGGTACAGTTTGTACCATGAATTCTCGCGCCTTTCAAACAAGGTCGTGGTATGATTTCTACGCTTTTGCTCAGAATGTTTTCTATGGTTTTCGTCACCAGATTATGTTATGGTCACTGACGAGGCTTGAATAGCTGAAAGTTCGAAGACTGGCCCACGTCCCTCTTCCAATGTGTGCTCTGCTCTTAAAGGAACACATTCAGACTTTATTTGACTTCACTGCAGCTGGAGTTGTTTCGTGTGGCGGCCGAAAAGCGTGTCCCTGTACAGCATCCATAGTGCAGATTATATTTTATTTTGTCCTTCGAGATCCGAGGATATATTCTGAAAAAAATCAGGAAACTTTGGTTGGTTTAAACGCATAATCTAGATTATTGCTTTTTATTCCCTTTTGGTTTTATTCAGCCTTAAAGTCAACTGCCTTGCTGAAATTAAGAAATCACTGAATGTTTTGTTTGCTTTTTGTCACCGTATTATGCTACGATCACTGATGAGGCTTGAATAGCCGAAACTTTGAAGTATGGCTCAAGTCCTTTCTTCGTATGTGTGTTGCTCTTGAAGGAACTCTTTCAGATTTTTATTCGACTTTACTACAGCAAGCTTTGTTCCGTGTGGCGGCTGTAAAGCGTGTCCCCGTACATCATCCATAGTGCAGATTTGTTTTATTTTGTCCCTTGAGATCAGAGGATATATTTTTAGAAATCAGAAATTTTCATTGCTTTAGACTCATATGCTAGATAATTACTTTTTTATTCATTAGGGCCCTTTGGTGCTATTCAGTCTTTAAGTCAACTGCCTTGTTGAAAATAAGAAATCACAGTATGTTTTCTCTGGTTTTCGTCACCGGATTATGTTAGGGTCACTGATGATGCTTAAATAGCCAAAACTTCGAAGTATGGCCCACGTTCCCTCTTCGAATGTGTGCTCTGCTCTTGAAGCAATTCTTTAAGAATTTTATTTGACTTCTTTGCGGCAAATGCTTTTTCCGTGTGGCGGCTGTAACATGTGTTCCTGTACATCATCTATATTGCAGATTATATTTGAGCCGCGACACGACAAAACCAACAATGTGGTTGTGCGGACAGCGCAGACTCAGATCAGCCTGGGCAGCAGCACAAATTGACCAGACTCTTCGTTAAGTGTCCAAAGGGTAGCTAAGGGTCTAAGCTACCTCCATGCGGACAGCGAAGACTCTGATCAGCCTGGGCGGATGCCCAGGCTGATCTGAGTCTGCGCTGGGCGCACAACCACATTGTTGGTTTTGTTGTGTCGCGGCTCATTTTATTTTGTCCTTTGAGATCAGAGGATATATTCTGAGAAATCAGAAACTTTTGATTGGTAAATAATCATATTCTAGATCATCGCTTCTTATTGATTACGGTCTCTTTTGGTACTATTCAATCTTAAAATCAACTGCCTTATTGAAAGGAAGAAATCACAGTATGTTTTCTATAGTTTTCGTCACCAGATTATATTAGGTTCACTGATGAGGCTTAAATAGTCAAAACCTCATAGTATGGCCCATGTTCCCTTTTCGATTGTGTGCTGTGCTCTTGCAGGAACTCTTTCAGATTTTTATTTTATCTACGCCCTAAATATAGACCTGAAAATTTGGCATTTTGTCTGCGTCACGGGAAAAATGACATTTAGGCATTTTTAAAAAGTGAAGACTCAAATAAGCCTTACATCTGATGGGACTGAGAAGGATTATAAATTCCCCAATATCTGCATTTTGTTGATGTGGCTAATAAGACTCTTATTAGACTGTGATGTTTTTCAGACTGATCGGAGAATGTGAGAAAGGATATCAAGACTATTTATAGGCCAAAAGGTTTGGATACTTGAACCAAATAAAATGTGCCGTTGGCGTTTCTGACGAACGAAGAATAAGTATTATACGATAAACCTTTAATTTCATACAGTATATAAATGGGTTCACTGTTCAATCACTGGAGATTCCACGAGGCTTCCATTGAAGGCTGCCCAGATGGAACTTGTTGTGGCCGCCCGCATCAAAACCATTTTTGCATTGTTCGGCCAAGGTTTCATAAGGAACTAATTATATAGGTCCCAGTGATAAGCAGTCACGTGCTGCCCTAGAGAAGAAAAAATGACTTGCACATTTTACTCTTAGAGGGACCGAAATAATTCTTTACAATATTAAAAAGAATATGTAGGTTAGCTTAATGCAGGTCAAAAGAACAGGCATTTTAGGAGGAGTAAAGGAATATAAAATCATTTTTCGCAATTTAAATACTTGCTTTATAATGTCTGTGGTATATCAGCAACGTAATAATACATGTAAATCTGCCATAAATGAAATTGCAATGTCACCACTGATAAGGTTAGCGGTTATTTATGTGGAATGCATATGCAATGCTGTAAAAAAGTATAAAGACTGACATGTTTTTGTGTTATCTGTGAATTAAGTCAAGTATAATAGGTCTTTGGAAACGCGGTTATCATTTGGAAATATGAACTCAGTACGTGAGTAATCTTTAATTATGGCACATAACCAATTGCGAAAAAATAATTTGTTGTTTCTATGCAGAATAAAATTGAGCCGCGACACGACAAAACCAACAAATTGGCATGTGTGCCCAGCAAAGACTTAGATCAACCTGGGCAGTTGCCCAGTCTGATCCAAATTGGCATGTGTGCTCAGCAAAGACTTAGATCAGCCTGGACATTTGCCCAGTCTGATCCGAGTCATCGCTGTCCGCATGGAACTAGCTTACCCCTGAGCTACCCTTTAAGCGCAAAGCAAAGGGTCTGTTCAGATTGAGCGGATGCCCACGCTGATCTGAGACTGCGCTGGGCGCACAACCACTATGATGGTTTTCTCGCGTCGCGGCTCAGTTATATATCATGCTTTTCGGTACGATAGAATAATCCCTGTTCTGACAAAAAGAGGCAACTGCAAGTAAGTGGTCGTGCAAGAATAATTGTAAAGTGTTCTATTGTTTTGTACCAATATTATGAGATTACATCAGATTGTATTGTATCTGAGTACCAGATAACATATTAACAGGCTCCAAAGCAGGGCATGGATAAACGTTTTGCAAGCTTAATCTTATCTTACAGAGTCCTTAAGTTCACGGTTATCTTTCCTTCCCGGACTTTGCTTCCTGGTTCGTTATATATTGTGATTTAAAATAGAAAAAAGTTTAAAATGAGAAAATAATAAAACAATAACATTTATGTTTATTTATATTTCATGGCTTTTGATTTTCTTAGTATTGATTTACAGTTCTTTAGTGTTTTGTTTCTCCGTTTTTCTTCTTTCTGTGTTGGGTGAGTTTTGATTGTGATATGTCCTTTCCTGGCCCGGAAGTTATAAAACTTGAGTACATTCTCAAACTAAAAATTAAGATTATACCCAAGTTTTATAACCTCGAACCCTGGGTATCTTCATTTATTCTTTGCGCGAAAACCCTGAGGTGCTGGAACACTTCTTTGGCTTTGTAGATTTTCAACGTGTTGGGCATGTTTAGGAAACTTTGTAGTCCTCTAACAGTATTTTGATACACACACGCGCGCGCGTAAGCGCACGCACCTATGCAAACACATGCGCACACAGGCAGACACATAAATGAACAGAACAAAGCCAAATCACTTTTTCGTTCAAAAGAAGAAACAAATATAGGTACATGTTTCTGTATTTTTGATCTCTCCAAATACATGTAAAAGATTATTTTCAGTTTTCCTACTATTTGCCCGTAAGAGTGCGGTCTAAACATTGTTTTACTTATCACTTCTACAATATTGCATAGCATGTAATATTATACGTCACAGATGCTATTTTATGTAAACTTTTGTCATGGTTCTAGCGCCTTTATTTTTGAGCTGATTTTGATATAACTTCTTACAAATTTTTAGTTTGACAGTATCTTGGACAAATTCGCGATTTAGCATTTAAAGAGGGAAGGTACAGGTCATATTTGCTTTTTTTAGCAAAAAATGTCATCCCTCTAGCACCTTTATCGACGGGATCGATTTCGTTATAACTTCACACAAATAGTATGTCCTAACACTTTGCTCATCTAGTGAGGCATATGGTAGGGACATTCACAACCTTTAGTGATTGTCTAGTTTTTTGTGTCTTCTATTCACGAACAATAAATTTATAAACAAGTTGATGACAAATCTATTGCTAGTTATATATTTTTTTTCTTTTAGGTGGCGTGATGTTATCTGTTATCTGTTTACTGATCGTGTTTGGATTTAGCAGTGCAAACTACGACTGTTTGTGTAGTTATGATGTGGAAAAACCGGTCCTGGATTTGGTAAAGCTACGAACGTTCTAAACATATTTTCCAAGAAATCATTTTTTCTGATTATTCAGTGTTTACGCGATTTATGTCTTTATACACGTAAAATATTTATGCTGTTAGAAGTCAATTGCCGTGATCATTTCACTTATTCTAGAAATATTGTAAATTTGCATATAGTTATGAGAGAACCAGCGTGCAGATAGCCCAGTCCAAAAGTTCTTACCAAAACTATTATCATTGACGTTTAAACTGATACATCTTATACATAACTGATACATAAGTTGATACATCTTGTTAATTTTCTCGATTTCATGAGGAAAATACGAAATAATATAAATAGATACATCTTAAGTTATTTTTAACATGAAGTTAACGTTTTCCCCATTGAGCCTGTTAAAATTTGTGATAAATCATATTGTTAAAGCTCGGATTGCACATAGCGCACCTTGATGACGTCGGACATAAATATTTAACTTCCGGCGACATCCGCCTCAAAGAGTTCATTAGAGAACGTCGAAATATGCAATTTAATCCTATATAATGCTAGAATCGAATTAACTTCTCCTGCGGCCGTCGTGAATTAATATGTCGTGATCAGCCCTCCAACAACATGTGTTAATCTGCGATAATTCAGGGGTAAGGAACAATTATTTCTTGATTAAAGTGTTACTAAAATGACGTAATAGAAGTTCTTGTTTATTTTCAGGTAACTAGCTCCGAACCAAAATAAATTTAAATTCCCCACGAAACTTTTCAACACTTTGGATATCTTTTCACCCGGTTACCGATATCTCTCCTAGATAAGACAAAGTACTAGGCAATTCAATTCACTATAAACAGGGTTTCAGTACACCTTAAG
This sequence comes from Ctena decussata, assembly GCA_963989385.1. NCBI lineage: Eukaryota > Metazoa > Mollusca > Bivalvia > Lucinida > Lucinidae > Ctena > Ctena decussata. Next base: position 46,684,409 of record OZ022510.1, read on the forward strand.
AATGGCAGCCATGCAATTATCCATCTTATTATAATGAACGTTTAATTTTTTAGTATGTTTTGTTCCAGTTCCGTTGTGAATCAATTACGGGCCCCGCTAAGATATTTCTTTAAAAGATTTTACAGGAATTAGTGAAAACCTTGAGACGTCGCGCACGGTATTGGGGTACATTCACGGACAGATATAAAATGGGCGCCACGGAAGCAATGCTTTTACGGATTTTATGCCATAAACTGTTCTAAAATCGTGAATTGGTATTTAATCTATTTTCAGTTCAATAATATTTGGTTTTGAGACGATGTTAATACTAATGCGGGCGCAAAACGGCTGTTTTTTGCGCTAAAATGCGTGTAACTCTGTAACAATGTCGGCATGGTGGGCATACTCGAAGGAATGCTACACAGAAATGTCAATGTGAATTTTTGTGGAAATTTGCTTACGAAATACAGGAAATTATCAAGATTAACTCCATATTTATTTTATTGTTTATTCTTCAACAATCGCCATCTTAAGAATTTATTGTTAGAAGTAAAATAGTGTAACTCACGCTCAAATTAACGTCAAAATTGCAGGGCTGGTTTCTTCGGAGAGTATTTATTGTATCGGAATAAATAAATTTTGAAAATAAATGTATATGATTCAAATGTACTTATGCATCCCTTATGAGCTCTATAAGAATAATTACTTTTTCTCTACGGATACGGAAAGAAATTAAAAAATCCGCGGTCTTAATTTTTGTAACAAATGTCAAATTTGACACCAAACTCTTACACCTATCTTTGTTATTAAGCTGATTTGGACAAACTACTTACAGCAATCTTTGCAAAAAGCAAATTTTTAAAATGTACATTGTCTGTGTGTTTTATCTGCTAAATTGGGATTAAATGCTCTTGAACAATAAAATTGTTATGCGCATTTACATCGGTCTTAAATTTTGTAACGCGGCGACATATAAATAAATTCAAACGTTACATGCATATGAAACCTTACAGTATATCTATCAGTGGTTGTCTGGCAATTTTCAGGTCTGCGTCATATAGTCAAACACGTCTTAAAGGTCAGCTCTGTGAAGCAAATAAATGAATTAACAGGCAAAAATTTCATTTCTAAAAGTACCATTTTCTTTACAAATTGACCCGTATTAAGCAAGCACCTGTCTCAAGAAAGCGGTTTTTGCATCTCCCTTGGGTGCTTGTTCAATACTTTTTTTTACCATCGGAGAAAAATTTTCTCAAAGTTTGAAGCCCATAAATATATAAATACATGTATATGATATTTCCCCAGCATAAAAAGACTTTCCCGTGGCAAGATGACTAGCAGAAAAAAAAAGAAACGGGGAAGGTGACGCAAGAGATATAATTCGTTCTACACGAAAACAGAGGATAGTATAGTATAACGAAACAAATTATCGTATCGTGAAACTGCTAAAAGCTGCCGTGCAGGGATATAGTGTGGTTTATATTTGCAGCTTCCGATAGAATTTGTACAACAAACTCAATTCATATCGTGTTCATAAATGCAAATAGATCCGTCCTATACTGAAAAAGCAAATGAATAAGCAAAACTGTAAATAAATTCTCATTGATGTCGTCCTTACAACATGTTTAAAGGATCGGACCGGTTTTCTTTTGTTCCCGTGGCGTGTTTGGTTTTGTTTTACTACTTTCGGTATAAGACAGTCGAACCCCGCGGTTAACATTCTCATAAGGCGGAAAAATAGCCGCTTGACAGTTTGACGTTACGTTTTGTTCCCCAATACCGTGCGCGACGTCTAAGACTTACGTTCCATTTACGTTCCATTTACAATTGGACATGTGATGTAATTGAAATATTGCTTTGTAGTCTTTTCTGAGTTGTAAAGGTGAATTGGTACATGTACATTATAAGGGAAGCAACTGTGCTTATATCGTCTCATTTCTCACTAGGGGTCAACTCGTATAGGAAATAATCATAATACCCCTAGGAGATAACCCTTTAAGACTGTAAGAGTGGATCCCATTTTCAAAGATTTTAGTTAAGTAGGAGGCCATGAAAGTTATTTCCTTCTATAAAACTGACGGGAAAAATGAAAGGGTGTACTTACTTCTTAAATAATCCATTTTAAATAAAGAATATTACAAGAGTGCTCATATACTATTGAATTTATTAATCTAGTTTGGGAAACATGAGATGCGAGGCAATGCCGAGCATCTTATCGGTTTTTATCTTATTCGGGTTTTCTTATGGAGTTTAATAAATTAAATAATATAGAAGCACGAATACAAGATTCTATTTATCATATGACAGTAACAGTGTTTTATATGAGCAAATTTTGCACTAAAACGTGACGTTTTTATCATAACAAAACGCGACGTGTTATGGACGTCAACGCATTTCGTTACGACGTAATTTGCATATTTAATCCACTAGTTGATTAGCGTTTTAATGCATGGCTTAGTTACACTCTCAGAGGCGACGTCATATAATAAACCTTGTTACACAAGGAACAGAATTTATTCATGACACGTGTGTATACATATAAGTAAATGAACATTGTGCATTTTTATCGCTGTGCTCAAAGAAAACGAAACAATTTTCCTCCTAGAAGAAGTATCATTCACACACGCTTCATTAACAGATAGTACTTGAGGAATAACATGACATTCGTCTGAAAATTGACAGGCTATATTTGCTCGGGAAAAGAATAACTAAGTATTATTGCTTCGTTTTGGTCCTTAATTTTGTATCGCATGAAATTAGATATATTTAAGAATTGAAATTTGATTTTTCAGCGTTCATCGTATGATGAAGCCAGTGGGCTGAGCTAAAATTCCATGAAGCGCGAAGCCCTGTGCTGTTTTCGTGGTAATTTAATGTAGAATATGCTAAATATGCGTCGAAGAAAAGACAGAAACGACGTATTCAGCCCTTACGTTAAACAGCCGTCGCCATAACGTAGCGTCAGTCGAACGTTACGTGGACCAATCAAGACGTTTGTTTTACCGTAGTCGACGCTTGACGACGACGTCACATGATCAACTGTCATTCATCGGTGTATGAAGGCAGTTGCTCTATGCGGTTTACCTATAGGAAGTCAGTGGCAAGTGTAAATATTTAAAGTTTAAACTCAAATGTGTTGTTCTTGTATGCCGCAAACTTGTACCTTACCGCGCATGCATTCAATGATATAAACTCTAGCTTAAATAAAGCATGTTAATTTTCCTTTTCGAAATTCTTTGTCATTTTAGCCCACGCGTTCCTCACAGACAATAGGCTATATGTACGAGTTTGATTGCAAACCCATTGTGAAGGTGAACGGTACTGATACGAAAACATGGACAGCGTTAGCTTTTGAGAAACAGGTACATTTATTATTTCAGACTTCCGTATTTATTTGAGAACAATACGATATTTTTACCAAAACTATTGCTAAAATCTAGGTCCGTCTTAGAATTGTTTTGGAAGAGAAATACCTATCTTATAGTTGAATGAACAAAACTAATCTACATATTTGGGATAATTTTGGAATTGCAAATCGCCTGTATTATAGCTGGAAAGTTTGGAAGAGAAATACCCATTTTACAGCTAAATTTCACAAACTGGTCTACATATTTGGGGTATTTTAGAACTGCAAATCGCCTGTCTTGTAGCTGAATGAATACGAAATTACCATTTTACAAGACGGACCTAGATTTTGGAGTTGTTTTGGAAGAGAAATACCCATCTTAAAACTAAACTTCATAATATTGGTTTCCATATTTAGGGTATTTTGAAATTGCAAAATTGCCGTCTTATAGCCGAACAAATACCAAAATTATCAATTAGCGATCATAAACCTTTCGACTTATTAAAAGGAGAAATTGAAACTTCTTTTCTGACAAATGTCCGTTAACAGTTTTTCTTTGATAACAATGAATGAAAGTTTACCAGTTTCCACAAATCAGACAGTTTGAGATGGTCTCCAACGTTTTACTGAATCAGAACTAACGTCCTAAGTTTGAGGACTACCTACCGATCCGCAACTCCAGCCTAAACCATGAGCAATGTCAGCCGCACTTAAGGAGCTGAATAAGATACAATTAGAGGGACGCTCCTATGGATATAATTTCGACTGACTGAAAAGGAATAGAGATATCTTACCTGACACCTAGTTTAGGTTACTTACATTTAAGACAGAATGTAATCCATGAAAAATTTACTCCAAATTAGCAAAAGCGTGTTAGGACTTGATTTGTGTTTTAAATTTCTAAATACCACATAGGATGTTATTAATTTATTGACTTTTAAACACTAAAATCTGGGACACTATCATATGCAAAGGAATATTTGTATGCAATTCTATGCACCATATGCGTGTAATTATATTCCTTAACGTAAAACATACTTGATTCAATTCCAAATATTTGTTTGTTGTTAGATTAATATTAGAATAGCTGTATACAGATAAATCAAAAGAATCTGCTTTTTTTCTTTTCACAACTCACACCCAGCTAGGCTATGTTGAGATGAACGGTCAGCTACAGGTTCAAATATGTCCTGGAGATCCCTCACCAACAGATGCAAGTGAGTTCTTAACCATAGTTTTGTCCATTTTAAAAGTGCTAAATGAGATTTACAGTTCTTTAACACAGCTAAACTACTGAGAACATCATATGATCACAATTTTTTAACATGTCCTTTGCAAACAGTTTTGTTTTAAAAAATTATAAATCATTAAAGTCTCCATAGTCATATCAGTGTAAAAAACGTCCAAACACAAATCATTATGAAAAGCCTTTCAACCTTCATGTTTGATGATAAAATGTAGGTTGATGTGCATAAATTGATCCAAATAGCTGGCGAAAAGTACGGAAAACAGGTTTTTGAAAAACTACAAATTGCTCAACAAAATATGACTTTCCTTTTCTGGTTTCCGGTTGAGTAATACAATATAAACAAAAGCGCCACAGTGAATGGGGGCCCACCCTTGTACATTGTATTTTTACCATTTTATTCAAGGACGTGAAATCGAAAGTAGATCATTTTAGTTGCCAACTAAAATGACCCAAATAATTTTTCAACCCTTTTTATGTGAAACTCATGGATGTTTTATTTGTTTAAAGTAGGTCGATCGCGGTCATTTACAATGAAGAAACTATGGCGAGAAGCTTGCAGCGATACCTCGTGATAAAATGTTTCATGTTTATAGAGCAATAGGGCCTTTAAAATATTATTGTCCCTGTTCAGCGGATTACCTTAGGATGATATATATATTGCTGTTCCAGCTTGCTAAAGCGAGCTCGTTTTTTCTTTTTTTGAAGAAATGTATAGGCATTCAATCGTGTGCTTTTGAGAAGATAGTTATAATCTGTATCTGGAACTGGAAAAGAAAATTTACTGATTAAGCATGTTGTTGTTCGTATTATGTGTTTCAAATTCAAATTAGGCCAAGTTAAGTCGCAGAACCAATACATTTGAAGAATTGTAACAGCTTAAAAAAAAGCAAAGAAAAAGCCATGCAATATAACCAATTGTGCAAACCATGTTTCTACAGTTTCTTTGTCGCTTTTGACTAAAATCGATCATCGACTGTTAGTTTGAAATGAGTTTTCAACTTGATATTTTAGTAACAACTCTGTCTCCTACAACTACATCGAATATTCGAACCATGTCAGTCTACACTACGAAGCTTTCAACACATTTTCATTCTCAAACTCATTCACATTCGACGAATACCTTACCAACATCAGTACCAAGCTCCCATTCCTCGACCAGTATTGCTACAACAAAAATGACAACCTCTACACTTGCACCTACGACCACGACAATTAAACCTACAGCCGTTCCGATAAAGACAACTCAGTCCTCGACAGTAACAACAAACTTAACAACTCTATTAGTGAAGAAAATTACAACTACAGTGTTTCAAACGTTTCCCTCTTCGATAAAGACAACTAGCAACAATCTAATGACATCAACTGATACAACGAAGTCGTCGTTGCCGAAAACAGCTATCTCTGCTACACAGTCCACGTTCCCAACGACATCTATCAAGTCTACCACAAATACAACTAATACATATTCGAGAATGCCATTTACGACTCGTCAGCCTTCTGCAGCTACAACTACAACACTGTTAACAGTACCAATGACAAGACGTCATCTTTCGACAAGTACTAGATCTAGTACTTCACAGTCGACAATGTCATCGACAACTCAGCAGTCATCGACAATTTCAACCACTACACAGTCGACTTTGCCAACATCTCATCGACAGTCAACACTTACAGTTACTACAAAGTCATCGACGCCAACAACTCATCTACCGACGACCAGCAGCCCGACGATAAGAACCACGCAAACTACAATGACAGCAACCCAACCAACAAAAATGCTTACGGCTTTTCTTGGTAAGAAATTTGGTCTTAAATTAATTAAGTGAATAATTACTTATTTTTATTTTGAAACAATAAAAATAACAAAAGGAGGAACAAAAACAAAATCGGTCATTAACTAATTTACAGGGGGCTTATGGTAGTCTTTGATGCCTCAGCTCTCGTCCTGGGCTTTGCCATACATGTTGGTCCGCATTGAGACTTAATAGCTTATCAGTGAAACATCAAAGAAAAATAAAAGAAAAACTATACCACTGTTATATAAGAGTGGACATCCACACCGACGCTGCAACGCTGAGGCCTGGTTTGCCCGACTAAAGACAGAAGAACATAAGCCAATGCCAATTTTTTTTTATATTCGATCAGGATAAAATGAAAAAGAAGAGGGCCATCATTGCCCTAAATCGCTCACCTGAGCCTACGCTAAAAATTGCTTTCAAATAATTGTGGATTATAAAAAATATGCTGAATGTTCTTCAGATGCCTTAGAATATCTCAAGACAGGGTCCAATAGTTCGAAGTCTGACATCTTGGTCTAGTTTTCCAATCCATATTAACCTTTTGTCCACAGCTTTAAAAGTTAGCCTTGTAATTCAGAAGAACGATTGAAACATCTGCACAACAAAAAAGCTTAGCAAAAACATTTCCAGAATCTTAAACAAGTTTTTGTCACACATTTCCGATATCGATACTTATGTTTCTTATTTTGAGAACCAGCTATTTCGCTCAATGCAAATAGCAGTGACAGTCTTAAAAAACTAAAAACCTGCACTCAAAAGTAGCACTTTTGGTGATTGAAGTAACTCAGTTGAGTATAATTCAAAATTATTAACAGCGGCATTACGATTATGTAAATAATGGCCAACCAAGTATAAAATGGTGACTCACATATATAAAAATTATTTTATTTTCATCTTGCTAAGTTCTGACCAGCAGTATTGCTAATACATCATTAAAGTAAGAAAAACATCTAATGCGTATTTGCATTCAAATGGGGTTTCTTATAGGAAGACTCATTATGTTTGTATGCTTAAATCTGAATAATTTGCACAAGTAGGCTCCTTTCTTTCGGCGACTGTAGCATTATAGTTTGCGCAGCGACACATATTTTCACCATTTACTTTTTTGAAAAATGCCTTGCTACGAGAGTATCGAAATAATTAAGACCGTGATATTAGCCCATGTTTGTAGAACAGCGCATTCTTCGTTTTTGTGTTTTCGTATCGATTTTCTTGGTTATCTAAGCCATTTGAGACAGTGACTCTCCCCAAACACCTTTTTGTAACATGTTAATATTAGTTCTTCTTTGTCCGTCATAATGAAAGCCTTAGAGACAATTTTCCATATGCACTTTATTATTTTAGACAGACGCCTGTCTGATTATAGATGATCATAACACGAGATGTATATTTAGGGAGAAGAACTCGATAAGCATATCCCTTCCGTTCTAATCCCATAGCTTGTACTTGTTTATGTATGTTTATATGTTTGTTAACTTAATAAGCTAAATAAATATGTTAAACCTAATGTATATTTGATCGTATCTCTTCATCAAAAGTAGGAAAAATTAAATGGTAACAAAATATGAATCTTCACAATTGCTCTAATCTATAACAATGACAACAAAAGAGAGAAAAAAGCAATATTTGCATAACAATAGAGATGATCGTTTCACTGTTTTAGGAAACACAACATTGTGTCCATCCTCTGTGGTTCAGTATGCTCAGCAAGATGGTGAAATTCTAACACAAAACGGAGATAGTTGCTATACCATAGTACCACACAAGGTATCCTGGTCACACGCTGAAGGTGTCTGTAACTACCGCGGCGGACATCTGTTTCATGTTAGAAATGCTGGAGAGAACCTCTTCTTCTACATAACGTTAAACACTCGCTTTAACCACTCTGTCTGGATGGGCTTGCATGACACTATCGCGGAAGAGCATTTCCAGTGGACTTCAGGTTAGAGCTTCAGTTTTCAAATTCAAGGTTCCAAGGCTCCAAAGATCGTGTAACTAATCAGTGAAACATTTTGTCCAGAATGCACGGTAGGCTTCTCTCTTGAAACTGAACAAACCTGGAGAGGAGGTTACCTAGAAGTAGACGTAAATATTAGAACATGAACACTTGTGCTTTCTATTAGTTTTTAGGTGTGTGGGTATACCTCTATATTTTTCCATCATTTAAGAATTTTTGTGACATCATTTTTGCTTCCTGGAAACCAAAGCCCTGGGATAATAGGGGATACTCTTAAAGGGTAGAACGTGCTATAAGAGTTATTCCGTAACCATAAATTTAAGTAATGCTGTCTTTGGCGTATTGACATGTTGTTCTTGATTATATGGTCAAGTGGTATTTAAGTCTTAAGTAGAACTATACAAATGCTTTGAAAGCGTTTATGATAACCCTTTGCAGACTTTAATGACCTGGTATCTAACAATCTGATTTTTTTCTTTAAATTTTCAGGAGCACCTTTGAGTTATATTAACTGGATACCAGGAAGAAAGAATAATTTCATGAATCATAATGTTGAGGACTGTGCTGTATTTATACCATATAAGGATCATGGAAAATGGGATGATATTGTTTGTGGCGCAAACTCTCCGATATTTGAAGACAAAATGGAGGAACATTATTTTATTTGTCAGTTTCGTAAGTGACATTATTCTTCAATAACTGTAGATGATAACGCCTTGTTTCCAAATGGGACTGACATAAGAACTATATTATACAAGTAATTTCATTTTATATCTACTTTGGAACATAAGGACAATATCATACAAGTAATTTCGTTTTACATCTACTTTGGAACATAAAAACTATACTATACAAGTAATTTCAGTTTTTATATCTACTTTGGAGCCTGAGATTTTCTTAGACTTATGGTCAATAAATTCAAATAATTAACATGTGCACATGGCTAGAATAAAGGAACGAAACCTTACGATGATAAGGTTCTAACTCGAAGTTTTCAACATACGCAACTGCTCGCTATTAAAAAGCTAAATGGAATATAACAAATAATCCACAGGATACTTTGTCATCGTGGTAAAAACCTGATTTGAGGTTTGTGCTTGCTTGATAATGCCTAGCCGCTAGTTGTTGAAAGTCTGGTGTTAGATTCCTGTGTTGTTTCCAGCTCTGGCGAATGCCTAATCTTTAAAGATTAAAACACTTGTGATTACCACAAAAAGTCTCTATTTATTAAAAGAACATGATTGTTGCTAATGGAACAGCTTTCAGCTCACCCGTGCCGAATGCTTCGTAGAGCTCATAGGATAGGACATCTCCGTCGTCCGATCGTCAACATTTTCGAATCCTCCTCAAAAGGTCCGATTGTAACCTAATTCGCTTTATATGGGTGAATAAAAGTTGAACAATATTTTCTGGTCAAATAACCATCATGGTCGCCATCTGGTACTCTCAAGTTTGTTCAAATGATCATCCTCGTTTAACCTTTTTTGGCAATGTCAAATTTGCTTCCTCGTGTTTTTATGGGAAACTGTTGTAGAGCTTTAGTATAAATATTGGTATATGCAGCCAACAAAAGAGTACATGCAGACTTTAAGTTCTAGAGTTCAATGTCATTCGTTCATCTTTGACAAAGGTCACTTATATTTCAAGAACTTAGACATCTCCTTTAATGCTGCAAATCAGGGCCCAGGTTCACAATCACACCTTAAGCGTTACGGAATACCTAAAAGTAAGTTTTTTTTATCTTAAAGTGGTTAAAAGTGAATCTTGACAACATCTTAGCGTTAAAGTGTTCCTTAACCTAAGGAAAAATCTTAAAATTTATCAACTTAACTTTTTAAGGAAATCCTTAACCGTTTATATATTATGTAAACAATGGCAAACGACCCTTTTAGCTGTAATACAAATGAACAATTTATACATTTAAGGTCTTTATAATCTATAAAATATATTAAAGAGCGATCATTGCATTTATTTTATTTAATTATCGTAGGCCTATATTTCATAGTGAGCAGGGGTTTACGTATACCCTCGGCCATGGCCATTGCCTAATGAAACTAAACTTAAAACACACAACTTTAACACATACATGTATATGATACAATTTTAAAGTATGTGCAGCAACATGCAGAGGATATAATCTTATCTTCTGCAACCTACCAATAAACCTAATATTTAACACTTCAAACGGTTCAGTTGAAGAATATTGGAAATATTCTATTCTATTCTATTCTATTCTATCCCATAACCTTACTAGGTCGTTGGGGCTCCACAGCTGACTTCAAAACATCCCTTCCCACCTTGTCCTGTCTTCAGCTGCCCTAGTTGAGCTGGCAAAATCCATTCCAGTCCACTCCATGATATTGTCTTCCCACCTCTTCTTCTGTCTACCTCTTCTTCTTTTTCCTTTCACTGTGCCCTGAAGAATTGTCTTTGCTAAACCAGAAGACCTTGAGACGTGACCAAACCACCTTAGTTTCCGTTTCTTGACCAGCGTCAGGAGTTCATCATATTCTCCAATGGCTGCTTGGATCTTCCTGCGAATCTCTTCATTGGTTATATGGTCCTTGTACGAAATGTTCAGTAACCTTCGGTAGCATCTCATCTCAAAGGCCTGCGTTCTTTTCTCTAACTCTGCTGTCAAGGTCCATGATTCACAGGCATACAGAAATATGGAAATGACAAGGGAGCGCATAAGCGCATTGGAAATATAAGAAACACCAAAAGCTTATAGCAGAACTTTGATGCAAATGTTGAAGTATGTAACCTTGACCGTATATCAGCAGCATCCAGATGATAATGTCTGTTTCAAGCCAGAAGTAAACAAAGATTTCATTCTTAAAACATGGAAAAGCCAAAGTCTGTGAACTTGACGTGTAAGTGAAGGCAAGTGCGAAGATAGAATAGAATAAATTTTCAGACCAACATCTTTTATCATGCCAAATATGACCAATCCCAACAAAGGGTTTAGATGATATGAATCTCAACAACTTGAACACAAAACTTTAACATGAAAAAATCCAAAGCCAGTGACCTTGACCTCTAGGTCACAGGCGTGGGTGGGGGTAGTACAGAATGAAACTTTGGACCAATATAAACCCAAATATAAACCCAACCCAACAAAGAGTTAGAATTAATAAGATCTTAAGGGTTCATCACAATGTGAAGTGGGTTGAGTTGGTTGAAAAATGTGAGTTACATTTTTTTTTAAATAACTGGGTCTGTCACAAAGCTTTCAGCCTTCAATGTTACATACCACCTGAACACCATTCTAGGGTATAACATGTATGACAAAAACAATTATGAAGAAAACTAGCATACTTGAGACTTGGCTATCCCAAGGACGCAGAAGTCCATGTGGATGAAATTCTATCCAAAAATAATTACCCTGATAAAATCTCCAAATACCCCTCTACAATCTCCCAGAATGAAATTGCACAGAAACAAATAACAAATACAAAAATCAATTCAACAGACATCCACTACTTGAAAAAAAAATCTGAAATATCCACCATGTTTTAGTCACAAATATTCCAAAATAAAGGTATGGTGGACATTATATGCAATAAAATAAATCTTGGGGAGATAATTACAGACCATAAAAGTCAGAGCATGCTTTGCGTACTATACTGTTTGCTGCACAACTGTTTTGGACAGCTATAAATATTATTCTCCTATCCCTTCCCTCCATTCCTCCACGCTCTCCACCTCCACTACACACACAAATACATAAATTAGCAGTAAGTGAAGATGATTGAAGGTGAATACATGCAAATCAACCCAATTAAAAACAAAACAAGGCAAAAACAATACGCCTCTTCAACTTCGAAGAAGAAAGAAAAAATATTGTACTTTTGAGACTTTCTTCTTCTTCACTGGTATTGACTTTGTTCCAAAAAATTGAACAAAGGGCTTTAAAGTGCCAAAATTTGAGGGTCTTTGAAAATGATAATCCACTCAAACAAAATATGTTGGAAAAGCCAGTAATTGAGTAAGCTTATAAGTAAATCAACATGCATGCCCCTACTAAGACAGTATTCAACGACATACATTTTATAGGCAGCTCACCTACAAAATTGAAGCATTTTCATGGATACAATTGATAACAGTTCATTATGAAGACTTTGATTTTGGCCTTCAAATTCTGTAACCATCAAAAAACAAAAAGAAAAAAAATGTGGATGTGTGAAATTAAATCAGGGCTCGAGATAAGGTGTTTTTTTGGGATAATTCTCAGATGCTTTTTCTCATTCCTTAACAAAACATATGTTATGACCCCTCATTAGAACTGTCTCAGTGAGACGGTTCTAATGAGGGGTCACAACTTATCTTTTATGCAGAAGTATCAGAAATTATCTTTAAGTTATCCCTGTAACCTCCTCTTATCTGGATCACTGTGCAAAAATCTAATGTAAAAGTCAAATACTTTGTACCTTTAGTACACAGTTACAATATTTTTCTTCCAAAAAAATTAACTTCACAAAAACATCTTAAATTTAAATTTATCACTGTCGACTTTTTTCTTTTCCATCCAAATCTTGAAATGAAAGATGTGTCCTTGAACTCTGCCCCGAAACATTGGTTTTATTGTGAAAAACAACAACAACAACAAAAAAAAACATACACACACACACAAGGGTTTCACTGACACATTCAGATTTTCTTATACAGTTCTCAGACCCGGATCCAGACCACGTTGTACTGGTGGGGCTCTGGATAACTGGTGGGGCTCGGAGGTACCGAAGTGTGTGTGTGTGTGGGGGGGGGGGGGACTGGGACGGGGGAGGGGGGGCATGGGGGATGGGGGCTTAAAAATATATGACATTATTAGGGATAAATTTGATGAGGTTTTTATGTCAATTTCGCCTTGAAATATATGTTGTGATATTTCATTAGAATCCCTCAGCGAGGCGATTCTAATGAGATATCACAACATATATTTGAATCTAACCAGGTCTAGGTGGTGGGGCTGAAGCCCAAAAGCCCACCCCCTGGGTTACGGGACGGTTCGTGCCAAAACAAGTTCGTACCGGGACGTTTCGTCCCAAACGTCATTTTTTACTGGGACGTTTCGTCCCACAGTCAATTGAGGATATTTTGATACTATATTTATTCGGTATTGAAATAAATTAATCATTCTGTTTAGTTTTAATTGATTTAATTTAAGATCTGCCATGCAGTAACTTATAACCAGGAATATTTACAGGTTTAAAATATCAAATATTCTATGTCACTGGTGACATATTTCCGTATATAGTCGCGTAGAAAGTTATGAACAGCTGTGATGTAGGCCTATAGTTTCAATAGCTTTTTAGTCAATAGTATGACAGCCGACCATGTCAAAGTTCACCCTATAGCATGGCTGTCTTTTTTAAGTCACTCGTGCTAATCACGCCGCTGATACTCATCACATATAGTATAGAGTCGCTTTTGCACACGGCAGTACTTCGGTCGATTGTCCCGGATGTACATATCATCTTGTACCAATACTATTTGATGATTTACGAATTCAGAAGTCAATAAAATAATGCATAAAATATACCTATGGCATAAAAATGCATGGGACGAATCGTCCCGGAAAGAGGGACGAAACGTCCTGGACGAAAAAATGGGACGAATCGTCCCGGTACGAACTGGTTTTGGCACGAAACGTCCTGGAACCACCCCCTGGATCTGGGGCTGGTTCTGCATCTTCTTTTCCATATTTATTGTCAATAAATTTGCACTGATGTGTCCACAACACCAGTATACATTTATAAATTAGGACACAGCTAAGCCAAAATACACAGTCACTGCTGTGAGTTGTCCTTGAACCCACAACTTTATTTTTTTTATCTCATAAACATCTGTTCATTGTATGAATGTGCCACCCTACTCGTTCAAATTCTAAAGAGCTTGCCTAGCACGTGTTGTTTTCACTTTCAAGTAAACACGTGTCATTGAAATGTGCAAATTGTTTTTAGAAGCTATAAATACCTTTAATCAACGTAACACAATCGCAGATGTTTTCATCCGATACAGAACAACTGTCTGTGTTTTTATTCAGCAATACTTTCCTTGATTAACGCTTTCTTCAGCATATATTGGCGAAAACTTAAGTTTCCATATCGTGTTCAGTTTGTTTATATTTGCACCGGAAAGGCCTAACAACTCATCTAGAAAAAGGTGCGACATAAAATAAGTACCCACCTTATTTCATTATTTATAACACAGACTGCTCTGCTTGAAAATACGGAATAATCCATGGATAAGCGCTGTGGTAATTAACTATATTTAGTAGCGTTTCATACCTTTTTAATCATCGGAATTGTTTCTCGAAGAGTTACTCAGAATAGCAAGATTAGTCTCCCGTGCAGCATTCTAAAAGCCCAGATTGCAAATAAAAAGCCGGGACCCCGTTTCCGGTACCGATTCCGGTACCACAGTTCCATTAGTAAATCTATTAGAAAATCACCCAGTGTTATGACAATATGATCCTACAGGTTTTTCCTAAATATAAATTCAGAAATGTAGAACCTATTTAGATACTGAATTGTGAATTTATGCTTAATTCTTGGACCTTTGAACATGTTTCTACTGGACCACAATTTTCATCATTGATATTGTCTCATTTTTTTTCTTTGACACGGAGACAGGATTCAAAGACCGGGTACTGTGACATGACAATGAATAAGATAGACTTAGACTTTTAAATTAATGCAAACCATATTGTTGTGAAGTTGGTACCGAGAAATTAGTTCCGGAGTTTTGTATCTGCTTCGGGGTTTTAGCAACCCCGCGAAATGCGCAAGAATAAATTGTTAAGCGGTTCGTGTGCTCTTGAGTGCAATGTAAACAAGACAGAAACTTATCTGAGACCTTGCAGATTGTACTGCTACAATATCGACATCTGTGCATTGATTGTCCATATCATGCACATGTTTGCATTTGTAATAGTAGTTGCTTTTAACTGATACAGTCATGCAGTGTGCAATACTTGCTTGAAAGGGTAATGAAAGGTTTTGTTTACACTTTTATGAATGAAAAAATGGCGACCTGATTGACTTCATGATACACGAGGCCAACATTGAAGGGGGTTCTTAAAAAGTAGACATTTACAGGCTTTGCAACTCTGGGAGATTGTAGTTCATGCTTGACGCTTTCAACGTGCCGAAATACGAAATAGTTTTATGCTATTATCTCTGGCTTATGAGTGCTAATGGAAGTCCTGGCCACCTCGTATTTTTCCTCTTATTTCTCATTTTCAATGTTATGTTTAAAGTTACTCTTAATATATATTGCTAACACTAAGAAATTACATTTGGTATAAGCAAAACTTCATATTTCACAAGTATATTAAGAAATTTTCAAAGTCTGATTTCAGACCATTCCCCACCCACTTGGTAGTGTGATGAACCCTTAAAAACTTTTACATAAAACTTTAACATGAAAAAGTCAAAGTCCGTGGCCTTGATCACTGTGTTGGGTGGTATAGTATATGGGACTACATCTATCATTAAGCCAAATATACACCAAATCCAAGAAAGGCTATGAACCTCAAAACTTTAAAGCAAATGTTAGCTTAAGCCCCAGTCACACACACACATTACGGATAGGGCGGATAGTTGCGGATAAAAACCTCAGTTTATCCGCAAAATTTGTGGGCGTGGCCTAATTTTGTTTAATGAATTTACGGATATAGTTACCAAAAGATGCGTATGGATACGGATAGGTACGAACTACTAACCTTCCGTTACCTTCTGTAACCTTTAGATGCGGATAAATACCTTCTGTTGCGCATGCCTAGCGGATAGAAGAATAGAAAAGATTAACTGCGACGTCCACCTCTGTGTCTACTCCTTGTATGATCCAGTCACACACAAACATACGGATTGTGCGGATACTACGGATGGCCCGTCCGTATCTATCCGTTTGATCCGTAATGGATCCGTATCAGATCCGCAGAGTCCGTAACTGTCCGTATCATATCCGCTGAGTCTGCAGGATCCGTGTCGAAATTTTGAAATGTTTCAAAATTCGGGCGCGGATGAGTAAACCGTAATGGTGCGTTACTAAACGCATATATCCGCATCTATCCGTATCTAATCCGTGTCGCATACGTATCTATTCCGTATCTTATCCTTTACTGAACCTATCTTTCCGCAGTCCCACTCCATGTTGAGGACCGATATGGTTTCAAGCGGATCGTTACCTTTAGTTACGGAAGTTACGGGTCTCGTTCGGCGTACTGTAACGGAGTGTTTTCTACAGTAACGTTCCAATACAAAAAGGTTGCGTTCCAATACTGACAGATACCTACAGGATGGTTTGAAGAGGCGGCTGTACGGCAACAACACCAGTAGGGGGGCAAAGAGACAGAGACTGTATCTCAAGGACTACTACAACAGAGAGGCCGGAACGGTGCAATGGCAGTGACGTATGGTGCAGTAATGGTGCGATGTTATGTTTCTTATTTGTAACAGTGGGGTCATCTTTTCATGAACTTGCCAATAGCAAAAGTAGGGCCATCATTTCATAAACTTATTTGACTTTTACCAATTCGAATTAGTTGTCCAATATAGGACAAAGTAATTCTTTTGTTAATTCCAATTAGTTGTCCAATATACATGAAGGACAAAGTTTAATGGTGAAATGAAGCAATAAATATCTACTGGTCAGGCTTGAGTAGCCGAAACTTCGAAGATGGCCCATGTTCCTTCTTTCGAATGTGTTCTGTGCTCTTGAATAAACTCTTTTAGATTTCTGTTTTACTTCAGTGCCACTGGTTTCGTGCCGTGCGGCGACCGTAAAACGTCTCCCCGTACGTGATCTATAGTGCAGATTATATATAAAAAAATTTGAGGTCAAGAAAATATTCTGAGATATCAGAAATGTTTGATTGGTTTAGATTTATAGTCTAGATTATTGTTTTTTTTTCCTTTTAGATCTTTTATGGTACTAATCAGTCTTTGAATTTACTGCCTTATCAAAATTAAGAAATTACATTATGCTTTCTCTGGTTTTCGTAACCAAATCATATCGGGGTCACTGATGCGGTTTGGGTAGCCGAATTCTTGAAGAATGGTCCATGTACCTTCCTTCGAATGTGTGCAGTGTTCCTGAAGGATTAGAATAGTATTTACTTTATCAACTGCCGACTGAATATCTATGTCAACCAAGCAGTAAATGGGTACCGTTTTCAAATCAGGGAAGGACAAGGCAGCGAAAGGAAAGAGATGGGCTTCGCCATGCATATGCTATGCCCAAGATACATTGACCCTAACCACCTACTCCCACCCCTCCTCCCCCAAGCCACCGCCCCTACGGTCATTAGGCTATAGGAATCCTTTACCTTTACCTAATTTATAGTTTGAATCCAGGTATACAAATTTAAATAAAAATGTAACCCTTCATGAGCACAGAACACTAAACACATTCGAGAGAAGGAGCATGGGCCATACTTCGAGGTTACGATTACAAGAGCCCCACCAATGACCCTGACATGACCCATAACTTCCGTAACTAAAGGTAAATCTCCGTATGAAACCGTATCATCCTCAACTTGGGACTGCGGAATGATGGGTTCAGTTACGGATAAGATACGGAATAGATACGGATGAGAAACGGATAAGATACGGATAGATGCAGATAAATGCGTTCAGTTACGGACTTTTAGGGTTTACTCATCCGCGCCCGAATATCGAACCTTTTCAAACTTTCGACACGGCTCCTGCGGACCCTGCGGATATGATACGAACAGTAACGGACTCTGCGGATGCGATACGGATCCATTACGGATTAAATGGATAGATACGAATAGTTTCGGACAGGCCATCCGTAGTATCCGCAGAATCCGTATATGTGTGTGTGACTGGGACATTAGCGATTGACAGACGGATTTACGGACAAACGGTTAACGGGCAAAATCTATATGTCCCTAGACTGGCATCAGTCTATTAAATGATAAGGTGACATTAAATGCAAAATTTTACAAACAATTCAACAATCATACTAAGTTTACATCTTCTGATAGCTGAATTTAAGGACATGGCAATTTTAACAATGCCACCAGTGATGGCTTTTATTAGAACAGAACAAAAAATTGATGGATTTTTTAACTGGCTTATAGTCATATCTGGAGTCTGGAGCCAGTCTAATATGCCCCTCGTCATACTTCGTATGCTATTGCTACTTTTGGCGTTTAATGGTAATCATATATAATAAAAATGCAAATGGTATTACTAAAAACCCCATGTAAAAGATGCTCTTGGGTACCCCGAGCTCTAAAAAGGGTATGGATAGTTTGTCTTCGATAAAGTCTGTCTGTCTCTCTCTCTCTATCTATCTATCTCTCTCTCTCTCTCTCTAAGTCTTTTATCAATGCACATGAAAAGATTTTAGTGTTCCAAGATAGAGCCTCCTTAATAGAAAAAAAAAACATTCATTTATGAGACCACGGTCAGTGTGCGAAACCAGCAGGTACATTGCGTCGGTGTGCATGCTTTATTACAGCATTACAGCATTTTCTTGTACGAAACCAGCAGGTGCTTTATGTCGATATACATTGCATGGTGTGTGCATGCATTATTACAGCATTGTCTTTGCAATTATCACGCTCACACTTACAAGTGCCGCCCAGGCACCTTCATACTCAGATTGCGATAGCAGAGCTGGATCGGATAAACTATTGGTCAGATGTACGCTTTCGCGACTTCGGCGAGGATCGAACCCAGATCTATATTTTTAACCAACAGGTGGCTCGACCTCTTGAAACTAGTTAAACTACAGCTTGATATATAAGCAACATCCCGCATCCAGTTCTAAAATGTTGTAATAAGCCCAAACATGAATAAGGCAGCCGTCTTGGCTTTTCCCAAGCAGTCTGTCTACCAGGAGTATGTACCCGCCTCTCTCTCTCCAGTTGAATACCGCTTAATTTTGAGCGTGAATACTGAATACTCTCTAAGGAGTAAATATAAATCCTACTAAAAATTAAGAAGACAATTAGTAGTTGGCTTAAAAGGGCTGTTTTACTAAAGAGTTTACCTTATGACAGTTTTTCAGGAACAATACATTTGACTGCTTGCTGACTAATATTCTAATTCTACCTCGTTATAAATCGCCGTTTCTAACGATTAGAGACGGTCCGCTATTTTGCGACGGTCCCCATCGTACTTAGTAGGCATGCAGTAACGACATGCATAGGGTGTAACTGTTGGTGAAAACAGGATGTAACAGTTGCTAATATTGATATAATAAGGTAATCAGGTAGGATTGGGGTGGGGGCTGAGTTCTCCGGAACTGGGGCATATTTTAGAATATTACAATATAATCCACTGCGGCTAGGCACATTGGCTGCCATGACTTTCGATTTATTCATTTATTTATTGGCGAATATGCTTATGATTTTGCTGTTTTTTCTTAAAAGTAAAAAGTATGCAAAGACCAGGAATTGAAACAATCAAAATCCAAATCCAGCCCTCAAACCATAGTTGGAAACAACTAAGATTACAAATAATCACGATACAGAGAACATATGGCCAACCGAGTGAGCAGCTTGTTCCCAAAAGGTGGCCACTCAGCAACCCAAACCGAACCAAAAATAATAATAACATACATAAGGTAAAACATCACAGAAACTCTGACACCGAAAACAGGCAACAAAGAACCACAACAGAACTACCGCCTTGGAACGGTCAGTAATGAATTACTGGGGGGCTTAAATCGATTTTACAGGCCCAACCTCACCCTCAGTTTCTGAAGTGGTACAAAACATTTAGTTAGTTGTTCGGCTCGCATGATAACCCTCTAACTCGTCAATGAATCATCACGGTAAACACATAAATCAAATTTCAACACCATGAAGAAGCAACGACGAGGACTCAACAGATACAACGGGCCGTAATACTGCATACCATGACCCTGCTTACTGAATACTTTCTAATTTGGGCTGAATACTGCATAGGATTTCATCAATGAACAATAAAAACCTCATGCCCTTCACATTTTATTCCGAACAGCTAATTTAACACGAGTTTGTGTCGTGCAAAACCTAGCTATCAGCCTGCTATCGAAACAAACCAACTGTAGATTGATAACGCCTTCCGTTTATTTTAAAGTTTTTTTTATAAAACATGTAAGAAAAGGCTCAGAATGGTTTTAGAATCATGCCAAGGGCGATTTGAATACTGTACCATTTACTATCCACCCATACACGACATTGTACAAGGCAATTAAGTAAAAGACCGAAGAGCAAATTATATTAAACTTACCTCTTTACATTTTTGAAGCTGAATAACTTTAAATGACGCAGCAGATTCCGGATAAAATCTCAAAACATAATGATTTCCGACTACTGGTTATAAGCGAATTTTGTTCTCTCGATTCAATGCTATGAAAACCGGAAGAGATGGTACAGTGCCTTCGGATACTGTGAATTTGGGGGTTTACACTCTCAAAATAGAACCTTGAAAGTTTTCAACAATGTTTTCACAATGTAAGAGCCTGAGAGGCAGAGAGAGAGAGACTTTCAAGCACTGCTCGCTATCATTGATCTGTTGATCTTCTCTTGCCATTATGTCAGTCTTTGAGTAAGAATATATTTCTCGGCGTTTTAATACCGAATATTCAAAGAACGGGCTGAATTGTTAGGTTTGACAGTCCGCGGGAACATAAACTGCCGCTTACATCAAGCACAAAATACGTTATCTTTCGCTCTTTTCCGTTAGATTTTCCGTATGACTCCGTATAATTTTCCGAAGACGCCACCTTAGTTAGGGTGATATTTAAGGGTTTGTACAGACGCACTTTTAAAGACACTCCTTAGTAAAGGTATGACTTGGACCTTAAACAGTTAATGTCAACCTTAAATCAAGGAATGATTGTGCACCTGGGCCCTGAGTGAAGCATTATTTTCATATGGATTCTTCATGTGTCGGGAAATGGAAGTTTTTCGGCTTTAGCCGTATACGCTTACTATTGACCAACATTTTAAGTATTGCATTGGCCAATATGATTACACAAGGGATTTTGATGTAAGTAGCTTACTTTCGCTTTCTCTTGCTACTTTCAGTTTTATTTGACTGTTGGTCTATAAACCGTCTCATGATGAATCTAGATACATGTATTTTGGTCCTAATAGCTTTTTGCCAAAGAACATTTTGCCTGTTATGTCGCTCAATGTGAAATATAAAACGAACAAAATAACTTGACACAGAAATCGAAGATGAAATTAAGAAATTGTTGCTGGCTTAATTGTTGATGTTGTTTTGGAACTGTGCCACTTTGAAAGTTATATGAGTTATTAGCAACACAGACATACCCCAATCAAAATTTAACAACATTTCCGAAATCGAAACCCAAAATCAACAAAAAATGTGCTTGTCAACATGCGCATCCGTACAATCTGATCAGCACATTCCATATCGTACATGTACCGGACTCATACAAATTACAATACACACTTCTATTTAATCTAAGCCGATTATCTTTTTTTAAAGATATTTCTTGTTATAACTCTTTGTGACCACATGTCCGCGTTGGCCTCATGCCATTATATCGTAGAAACAGTTACTTTACAAATCTTCTTTTCCAGAACCAAATGCCCATGCCATTAAAATTTGGTATACATACACTATCTGATTGTTCAAATGATGACCTGGGTTGAACTTTGACCTTAAGAGTGGCGCCGTGGTTGAGTGATTAGAGCGACTCGGTCATGGTGCAGAAGGTTGCAGCGTCAACTGGCGACTGGACAACTCTCTCTGTCTAACCAGCAATTAATGGGTACCTTTTTCGGACCAGGTAGGGATTATGCAGCAAAACGAGTAGGATTGGCTCCGCATTATATACACCGGGCCTCTAACCCTTACTGCCGCTAAGCTACGGCCACTGGGTTATGATAAACCTTTACCTTTATACTTTTACCCTTTCAGCAACAAGAAATCCTATGCCAGCTGTTCAGCAAGTGACTTCAGGTAAACTCAACGACTCTGATAACATGCAATAAGGTTAAGTGGGCATTTCTGATGTATGAAGTATACAGTATGTTGAATAATGGTTCTATGAACAAAGTAAATGCATGACACAATACTGTATTTGCACCCATTTGCTTTCCTCCTAAGACATGTAACTTGGGTATAAAAATCCTAATTAGATTCTTAAATAGATCGTCATGTAGAGGATGTGGAAAGGTATAACATAAGCCCTAACGCTAAGCTGTTAACCCGGAAATGCTTTTCTGAGTTTCTTTTGTCTGCCGGGTTGGATGCATTTGTAAATCTATACAGTATAGCTAAATATATAAGACATTAATAAAACGAAATCATAGTTCACAGCATATCATTGTCACACAGAGGAAACCTCAAAAGCCATTGACGACGTATTCAGTATCCATTAACAATATAATACCATATTTTCTACATGTATTTATAAAATACCCTCCCCTTCCCCCTCCGCCTTCCCCATTCTGCCGACCTCACCCGAAAATATTGAAGGTTAAAGTTAAAGGTCGACGGTAATTTGGTCGTAATGTCCTAATTAATGCGACAAATAGAGATATGGGGCAGGCATGTACATGCGGACGACTTACTTCGGATGACCAGTTTAACACGCTTCACATTACATTTAATACTTACCTAAACTCTTTTTGTCGACATTATCTGAAATACGACTATACGTATTCAATTATAAGCATAAATATAAGAGCATTATTAAATGATATACCATACGGTATTGCTGGAATGTATTTAAGTAGTACTGTCGTTCAAGATTTTGTGCCTAAATTAAGCGACATCAAAGCTTAAATATCAGCGCTGGCATCTGTGCATAACCTGTCTTCATCTCTGTGCTTATAAGTGGTGTGGACTTGATACCAGATTCAAGGTTAAACAATGAAACCCTTAATAAGTCCATATTCTTTTCGATATAAAGCAAACCATATTTTAATTATATGTTAAAGACTGACTATCAAAACACTCCATCTATATTTTCGACATCTAATTTCAGGGGATTTAAATCTCTGTTCAAGCCACCTGAGGTATTATGCACAGATGCAAGGAAATCATCTAGGCCAGTATGGTTCAAGCTGCTACGAACAGGTACCGCTTCGAGGAACGTGGTACGACGCTGATCAAGACTGTAGGCGCAAAGGCGGCCACTTATTACAGATTTCAGGCCCACAAGAAGAGTCATATATTCAAACATTCTTGACTTATGTTGATTCACAACATGCTGTTTGGATCGGACTTCATGATCAGAGGCATGAGGAAATATTCACATGGACATCAGGTAAATATCGTGCGGGAAATAAATACTTTCACGTAATTCTATTTTTAATATGTTTTTATTTGAGATTTAGGAAAATACTCTCTCGTTACAAAAGAGCCGGATACTACATAAGGGTATTGCGACGGAATGCATGCTTAGAATTTTATGGTGACTTAGTATACAAATTCAAAAAGATTAAGGGTAGGACTGATTTTTCTGATCAATTCCGAAAAATAATAATTCGTCACAAACGTATTGGCTATAATTTAAATGTTATGCGACAGTCTGCATGCTTAGTGATTAACCCAATCACGGTTGATAACTTTGCTGCACTCTTTAATTGCACACCGTTGGATCGGTCATCAGACTCTATGATGGCCCCGACCTAAAGCTATATATTTTAGTTGGTTGGGACCGGAGCCTTTTTGTCTGTTGCTTGGTCCACCGGGGCTCAACTGGTGACCTTCTTTTGCTTCAGATTTCCAGTGGGGTTGTTTGGCAGGACAGGGATCTCCACCTGTCAGACGGCCCGTTGTATCTGTTTAGTCCTCGTCTTTGCTTCTTCATGGTGTTGAAATTTGATTTATGTGTTTACCGTGATGATTCATTGACGAGTTAGAGGGTTATCATGCGAACCGAACAACCAACTAAATGTTTTGTACCACTTCAGATACTGAGGGTGAGGTTGGGCCTGTAAAATCGATTTAAGCCCCCCAGTAATTCATTACTGACCGTTCCAAGGCGGTAGTTCTGTTGTGGTTCTCTGTTGCCTGTTTTTGGTGTCAGAGTTTCTGTGATGTTTTACCTTATGTATGTTATTATTATTTTTGGTTCGGTTTGGGTTGCTGAGTGGCCACCTTTTGGGAACAAGCTGCTCACTCGGTTGGCCATATGTTCTCTGTATCTTGATTATTTGTAATCTTAGTTGTTTCCAACTATGGTTTGAGGGCTGGATTTGGATTTTGATTGTTTCAGTTCCTGGTCTTTGCATACTTTTTACTTTTAGTATTCAACCCCATCACGATTTGCACGATTGACCGTCGTAAGGCGGTACTTTCGTTGCGGTTGCGTTTGTTTTATGTTAGGTGCTGTTTAATTAATTGTGTTCCCATTTTAACCGTTCTATAATAAACATAGACCAGAGGACCATTGGTCCGGTAGCTCACCTGAGTCCATTCATCCACAGCACTCGAGGTTAGGTAACTCTAAAGTAAATTGTACAACGTGGCCTAATGGTAACTTTGACTGGTTTGTTAGTCTATGGAAACTTTAAAATGCCATAGCAATGAAACCACGTGGGCAACAATAATAGAAAACAATATTTATGTAGTGGCTAATGTCGTGAACATGTATGCAAAGAATCAGCTTAATCCCCCAATACAGTTTTTGAGGAAAAGATTTTTGAATATTTTGTCAAAAAAATTTCCTTTATGTTGTCATCATGGCAACTTATCAAATTCGGTGATTTGGACAAAATTAATATGAATATGAATCATAGAGGACTACCCAAGAAACATTTCTGTAGGAAAAAAATCCAAATAACTGCAGTGAGATAGCAAAAATTGCGGATTTCCATTTTTCCCATTACAGGTCAATGGAAACTATAAGTTGCCATAGCAACCTAACTGCTGAAGCAATTGCCATGAAAAACAGCAATTCAATAGAGGCTAGTACTAAGATCGTTTCTGTAAAGTTTGAGCTCTACCGGCCACATAGTTTTTGCAAAAATGGTATTTTAAAAGTTTTCTATTTTTAACCATTCGGTTGCAATGGCAATCAGCCAAATAGCTCAATTTGCATAAATTTGATATGGCTGGTTGGGGACTACTTAAGGAACAATTTTATGAAAGTTTTGTCAAAATATCTGCAGTGACATAGCAATAAATGCCAATTTTCCATTTTCCCATTATAAGTCAATGGCAACTTTAAGTTGCCATAGCAACCAAACTGCTGGGACAATTGCCAAGAAAAACAGTATTTAAATAGAGGGTAGTACCAATTTTTTTTCTGTAGAGTGTATATTGGTTGCATAGTTTCTAAGTAGATGATTTTTTAATATTTTTTCTATTTTTAACCATTCGGTTGCCATGGCAACCAACCAAATTGTGCAATTAACATAAATTCCATGTGGCTGATAGAGAGCTACTTAAGGAACGTTTCTGTAAAAGATTTATTAAATTATCTGAAGAGAAAGAGCAATAAATGCAAATTTTCAATTTTTCCCATATAAGTCAATGGAAACTTTAAGTTGCCATAGCAACCAAAGTTCTGAAGGGATTTTGATAATAAAAAGCAGTTTTATTGGTTCCCCCTGCCTATAGATGTTATATATGAAATTTGGTAACAATGAGCCTTGTAGTTTCAGAGGAGATGTCGTTTGAAAATGTTGACGGACGGACGGACGACGGACGACGGATACCTGCCTATACAAGCTCGCCTGTGAGCCTTCGGCTCAGGTGAGCTAAAAATAGGTAAAAACAGTTGTAAAATGTTTTTCGTATAATTGGCTTAGTCTGTTGTAACCCTTCTGTTAGTCTAAATTATTTAGTTCAATAAAGATAGCTGAGTTGCCACCTATTTGGGAAAGAGCTGCTGACTCGGCTTATCACTTGTAATTTATTGTTTGTTGGGATGTCTTTGTCAATCTTTCCCTTTGATGTTGGGGATAGGCTTTGGGGTCTGATTCAGTCAGTTCCTGAAGTGTAGTTACTCTTTAAATTTGCATAAGGCAGATTATATTTAATTTTAGTCCTTTGAAGTCAGAGGATATACATGTATTCTTAGAAATCTGAAATTTAAGATTGGTTTAGACTCTTATTCTAAATCACCTTTTTCCACCCTTTCTTTGGACCATTTTTGATACTAATCAGTCTTTGAATCGACTGCCCAATTAAAGCTAAGAAATAACAGTATGCTTTTCTTTGGTTTCGTCACCAGATATTGTCAGGGCCACCGATGAGACTTTATTAGCCGAAACTACGTAGTCTGGCCCATGTTCCTTCTTCTGAATGTGTTCTCTGCTTTTGAAGGAACTCTTTAAGCTTTTAATTTTGCCGTCCTCTGTTGGCCGGACAGCCCTCACACTTGATAATGGCTCCAACCCAAACATTTTCTTCTCAGTTTGTCGGGGATTTCGTTTGGGCTCGATGATACGCATATGGTCGGCCCCTTCTGAGTTTATCTGTTGGACCTATTTTGGCTCCAATGTTTCAGCGTTGTTCATGTTGTGAATTGCTAATTTTGTTTCATCTCAGTATTTAATCCTGATTTATATGTCTGCTGTTTTGATCCACTTATGAGTTAGAAGTCCTTCTCCCAGAACTTTCGACTGATATGTTTATCAACCACAACAGAACCCAGGGCGAAAGTAACGCGCGTGTAAAAAAACGGTTTAAATCCGCGTGTTTTATTTTTACGGTGCTTTTTGTGGTTTATAGTTGTCATTGTTTGCCGGCTTTCGCATTTTTGTACCTCCACTTTTTGTATATTATTTAGGATAACTATCTGTGTAGTCTTTGCTGGTATCTACAATATACCTTTAATAGGTGACTAGGTCTCCTTCTAGGCTCATACCATGTATTGAGATTGTTTTTATTAGGCAGAGGCGCTGGTCGTAGGCGTACGTGAGCCCCTGCTCACTTGCCTTTGTTGTTATTATTGTCATTGTGCGTTGGATTTCTATTACTCTTTGACTTTCATTTCATTATCTATGACAGCTTCGCGGCTATCTGCCGAGAAAAAGCTGACTTCTTGGCTTTTCGTTTGTCTTGTTTTGCTTTGTGTGGCGTTTTTCTTATTTATATTTACCTTCTCAGTATAGTGTTAAGCTTCATTCACACGGGCAGAGTTTCTGTGACTAAGTAGATTTGGCATAGAAAAATTTGCTTGTGTGAAAGAAAATATGCCACATTTTCTTTGCCAAATTATATGGCAAAGTTTACATTACAAACAAAATTTGTCCGTGTGATCAGAAAATTTGCCACAGAATATGTAACAGAGAAACTAGCTATAGAGGTGAACACAGAAAACTTTTCTCCTAATCAATCTCGGTTTAATTTTAAACAAGGTATATTTAAGAAAGAAAATGTGGCATGGCTGTTTGTTCACACGGTCACAGTTTATTTGTCCAGGTTACTTTGACGAATAATGTTTGATCGTGTGAACACAGCAGCAAATATTTCCTTGCCAAAGTTTATCTGACAACGATTCTATACCACATTTATCTTAAACAAATAATTTGCTCCGTGTCAACGTAAATTTTTTTGAAACATTCTTTGTTAAACTTTCTGTGACAAAGAAACTTTGGTCGTGTGAACGAGGCTTCAAATGGCAGGACGTGCCAAAAGATTGTGATGATCCTGATCACTGCCTTTCATCTACGTAGAATTTATAGCTAGCAATGGCCGTAACGACGGTAGGACGGAACCATGGAAACCTGCTGGTGCCAATTCCTCTTGCTTCGCTAGGGGTAGGGTAAAAATAAAGATTGTCAGAATAAAACTTTTGACTTTCCTTTTTTAAGCGCATTAGAAGTTACTCATGCGTAACTGAAAAGGCAATAATCAAGAACCGACACAATCCATTTTCACATCCTGCCTTAACCAACAAATGGGAATGGAAATCAAATACGACGAAAGGAAAAATATAACAAGCAAACTTTTTGTCAGGCGATGGCAGCGAGGCTATATCCTTTATAATGCACAAAAAGTAAAAATGACTCATACAAAGCTGACAAACTGTGGCAATAATAGTAAACCACAACAGAAGGAGGAATTTTAGAATTAGCCTTTTGCATATTTATAGGTTAAGCCCTCCCCATCCCCCAAGTAATCTATTTCTGAGCATTGCGGTACTTCTGTGTCGGTTCTCATTTTACGTATTATAATATGTACGCATGTCTGTGGTCTTCTAGAAATGTGGTTAACTGTATAGCTGCCTATTTGCTAAAGTAGATAAAATAGATGTCACTGTTGTTTGTAATTGGCGAAAATGAATGGTCACCTGCCATGGAAAGAGCTGTTTATTCGGTTTACCGTGCATGTCTGTCGTTAACTGTTGTCTATTTGTGTATATACTTCTTTGTCCGTCGGTTTTAAGGGTGGGATATGGGATCTGGTTGTATCATTCCTGATCGATGCATATCTTTTTATTTTGCAGCTTTTTGAGATTAAGCAATGTAGAAACTATTTCGGCTACAATTTTGTTAAGTTCGTTGATAATCTATAGGATATTATCTGGCCTACTAGGGTAACGATCATGCAGGAAGACGGCTAAACGCTCTGACTTCATAATCAAGAAATCTTTGGTTCGATTGTGGTCCCGGTCGTGAGTCTTTTTTAGCCTTCGAATTAGTGACTCCTCAGTATCAGCTTGCAATTACCCTGTCGGCTCGATATGACTGACACACTGTTGAAAGGACTATCACCACATTCCCTGATCGTAAGATTTATTCATCTGTAGCTTAGCGTTTATTCTTTAAGATTTCTGAAATGATGCAAAAACAATAATATCCACAGTCTCACATACACGTACTCACCGAAGAAGAAGAGAGATACGCAAACAACAACAACAAAAAAAAAACAACAAAAAAAAACAACAACAACAAAACACACAAAAAAACACACGAAAAAACAACAAAAAAAAACGGAACATAATATCTTCGATAACATATATACCCAGTCTTAGAGCAAAGGAATTGTACATCAAGAAGACCACACTGCTAGAACAGACGGCAACTTGAACTGATGCAGGTGGTTCCACACGCCTTTCCGCGACTGTATCTTCCGAAAGTGTCCTAACCATTAGTTTAGGACTAAAAGAACTTATTAAATTATAAGCGGAAGAAACGCAATAGGCATATTTGCCGCCGTTCAAGGCCTTCATCAAAAACAAGCCACAACAAAACATAAAGCAAAATTGGCAGCTATATTAGATGCTAGAACTACCAATAACAAAATGTGCATCAGCATTTTTGTCTTTGATCGTTGAACGGGCAGTAGTGTAAACTACTGTTAGTGTATGGGCGTAGGGGGGGGGGGGGGGGCGGGGGGGGGGGGGGGGCGGGAGGGCGGAAAGAAAAGGAGAGAAAGTCAACGAGTTTTATGCTAGCAATCTCGCACTCACTTCTGACGCGACTCCGAAATCAAATCAGGTATATATTCGACATTATGTAAAGTCCACCTAACGTATCAGTGAGACATCACAGTAAAACCATACAGAATCATAAGAATTTCACGATTAAGCAACATTTAGGACTGTATGCAGTCCGAAGTCAAAGCACTATTTGAACAAGGATGACCCGTCTAAAAACTGATGAGTCTGAATTAAATTTTTATCTTTACCATTAGCACAGCTTGGTATAGATTATCATGTTTTCCAAAGTAGATGACGAAGCCGTCATGTTTCACGTCTGTTTTACAAACAGAAACAAGTCTTGAGACATAGAGTTGCTATGTAGAGGCCGAAAGAGCCCTTCGAAAATGGGGTTTATTTTTTAAAGGAAAACTGTTTTCCCTCAGGGTTGAAAGGACTATCACCACATTCCCTGATCGTAAGATTTATTTATCTGTAGCTTAGCGTTTATTCTTTAAGATTTCTGAAATGTTGCAAAAACAATAATACCCACAGTCTCACATACACGTACTCACCGAAGAAGAAGAGAGATACGCAAACAACAACAAAAAAACAACAACAACAAAACACAAACAAACAAAAAAAAAAAAAAACGAAAAAAAAAAAAAAAAAAAAAAAACCGGAACATAATATATTCGATAGCATATATACCCAGTCTTAGAGCAAAGGAATTGGACATCAAGGCCACACTGCTAGAACAGACGGCAACTTGAACTGATGCAGGTGGTTCCACACGCCTTTCCGCGACTGTATCTTCCGAAAGTGTCCTAACCATTAGTTTAGGACTAAAAGAACTTATTAAATTATAAGCGGAAGAAACGCAATAGGCATATTTGCCGCCGTTCAAGGCCTTCATCAAAAACAAGCCACAACAAAACATAAAGCAAAATGGGCAGCTATATTAGATGCTAGAACTACCAATAACAAAATGTGCATCAGCATTTTTGTCTTTGATCGTTGAACGGGCAGTAGTGTAAACTACTGTAAGTGTATGGGGGAGGGGGGGGGAGGGCGGAAAGAAAAGGAGAGAAAGTCAACGAGTTTTATGCTAGCAATCTCGCACTCACTTCTGACGCGACTCCGAAATCAAATCAGGTATATATTCGACATTATGTAAAGTCCACCTAACGTATCAGTGAGACATCACAGTAAAACCATACAGAATCATAATAATTTCACGATTAAGCAACATTTAGGACTGTAGGCAGTCCGAAGTCAAAGCACTATTTGAACAAGGATGACCCGTCTAAAAACTGATGAGTCTGAATTGAATTTTTATCTTTACCATTAGCACAGCTTGGTATAGATTATCATGTTTTCCAAAGTAGATGACGAAGCCGTCATGTTTCACGTCCGTTTACAAACAGAAACAAGTCTTGAGACATAGAGTTGCTATGAAGAGGCCGAAAGAGCCCTTCGAAAATGGGGTTTATTTTTTAAAGGAAAACAATTTTCCCTCAGGGTTGAAAGGACTATCACCACATTCCCTGATCGTAAGATTTATTTATCTGTAGCTTAGCGTTTATTCTTTAAGATTTCTGAAATGTTGCAAAACAATAATACCCACAGTCTCACATACACGTACTCACCGAAGAAGAAGAGAGATACGCAAACAACAACAACAAAAAAAAACAACAACAAAACACAAACAAACAAAAAAAAAAAAAAAAAAAAAAAACGAAAAAAAAAAAAAAAAAAACCGGAACATAATATCTTCGATAACATATATACCCAGTCTTAGAGCAAAGGAATTGGACATCAAGACCACACTGCTAGAACAGACGGCAACTTGAACTGATGCAGGTTGTTCCACACGCCTTTCCGCGACTGTATCTTCCGAAAGTGTCCTAACCATTAGTTTAGGACTAAAAGAACTTATTAAATTATAAGCGGAAGAAACGCAATAGGCATATTTGCCGCCGTTCAAGGCCTTCATCAAAAACAAGCCACAACAAAACATAAAGCAAAATGGGCAGCTATATTAGATGCTAGAACTACCAATAACAAAATCTGCATCAGCATTTTTGTCTTTGATCGTTGAACGGGCAGTAGTGTAAACTACTGTAAGTGTATGGGGAGGGGGGGGGGGAAAGGGCGGAAAGAAAAGGAGAGAAAGTCAACGAGTTTTATGCCCGCAATCTCGCACTCACTTCTGACGCGACTCCGAAATCAAATCAGGTATATATTCGACATTATGTAAAGTCCACCTAACGTATCAGTGAGACATCACAGTAAAACCATACAGAATCATAATAATTTCACGATTAAGCAACATTTAGTACTGTAGGCAGTCCGAAGTCAAAGCACTATTTGAACAAGGATGACCCGTCTAAAAACTGATGAGTCTGAATTAAATTTTTATCTTTACCATTAGCACAGCTTGGTATAGATTATCATGTTTTCCAAAGTAGATGACGAAGTCGTCATGTTTCACGTCTTTTTACAAACAGAAACAAGTCTTGAGACATAGAGTTGCTATTTAGAGGCCGAAAGAGCCCTTCGAAAATGGGGTTTATTTTTTAAAGGAAAACAGTTTTCCCTCAGGGAGCAGACATTTCATTTAAGAGGAACACCAAATGAAATGGGAGACATATAATTTTTGGCTACAGTTATCTCCCCTAGAAGTGTCCCGATGCACCTTAAATGTACTTTTACTAGGGCTAGCTAGTTGTATACACTACCTCATGCTGAGGATACAGACAGTTTCAGGGATATTTGTGTTATTCTAGATCATCTTTTTTTATATTATTTGGATCCTTTTTGATACTAATCAGTCTTTGAATCGACTGCCCAATTGAAATAAGAAATTACAGTATGCTTTCTCTGGTTTCGTCACCAGAAATTGTCAGGGTAACTGACGAGGCTTTATTAGCCGAAACTACGTAGTCTGGCCCATGTTCCTTCTTCTGAATGTATTCTCTGCTCTTGAAGGAACTATTTCAGATTTTAATTAAATGTTTGCTCAATTGATTTTTTCTCAGGCGAACCTCTAACATACACTAATTGGCTACCAGGTAGACGGAGCAATTTTTTCTCCCACAGCGTTGAAGACTGTGTTGCTATGATGCCGTACAAACAAGGACAGTGGGATGATGTACCTTGTGGTGGACTATTAGTACAATCAAGTTCTGGCCTACGGCAGCGAGTTGAGAAGCATCCTCATATTTGCGAATTCTGTACGTCTCGGGCAGTTATATGAAATATTAAAATCAATTTTAAACTAGCAAAAAAGACCCCGCAGTGTTTTTTTTCGTAAATATTTAAATACAAGAACACAGAACATCCTGAAACATTCAAAACGACTTCAGGGTCCATATAATGTATAGGTAAATGTTGACCAACTTTAGACAGGCTGTACATTGCATTTTGAAATGTTTAAATCACAACGACTTCAAGGAAAAATAGACAAATTGTTATTGGCGCCTCTCTTGTAAATTATTGATTTCATGTCGAGACATATCATAAGACCCGGTGCATAAACATTTTGAGCCTTTACAATATGTTGTTGTTTAACATATATTTTGTATTCCTCTAACAATGCTAAGTAAACTGAGGTTACCATGGGCAAGCATTATACAGCGATAGAATATATAATATGAAACAACAACAACAACAACAAACTGATGGCTAGTTTGCTGTGCTTGTATATGAAATACGTGTATTTTTAAGGTATCACGACTTTCTATTTGCTTCCATGATGAATGACGAGAAAGAATTGACTGCTTTTGAACAGGGAGGCAAAACTGAAATAACAGAGTTGTTTCCCTTAAAGAGTACCCATGCATCTGACATGAGGTACCCATAAACTTGCTTTGTGCATCATTTAACGCTTAAGAAGTCATTTAATAACGGTGTTGGTTGTGTATAATATATCTTGTTTTCATAAAATCTGATGCATTTTTCTTTGTCTTTCAGATGCAGTGTCCTCTGGCGGCCCAAGTTTGATCGGAAAGTAAATAGAAACTTGACATTCAGTTTGATCATTGCATAATAAACGCTTTGAGCAAGAGAGAGAATCGGTTGTTTGCTTTTAATAACCTTTCAACAGATGGGTTATATGTATGAAATGAAATCCCTTGGTTTAGATATAACACCGTTTTAAACATTTAGGCGTATCAAACATTAAACGTTAAGGCATCAAGGCTGAAACTGACATTATATCTGTTATTGAGTCGTTATGGTGGTTTGAAATTA
Source organism: Ctena decussata (assembly GCA_963989385.1). Lineage (NCBI taxonomy): Eukaryota > Metazoa > Mollusca > Bivalvia > Lucinida > Lucinidae > Ctena > Ctena decussata. Next base: position 46,718,308 of record OZ022510.1, read on the forward strand.
AAACTTTACCTACATCGAATATTTTGCGACAGATGCAAAGTTTTGTATTTAACGTCTCATGTGTCGTCAATTCCAAAACATTTGAAGAATATAGGTGGTGGACATAGCTCGAATATGATCCGAGCACACACATACAGACACTATCCACAAGAGAGAGCCGTAGATGTGACGAATTAGACACATACGTATTCCGAACTTCAAAAATAACGCACCACTTAAATATCAAACTCCAGCCTCTATAACCCTTTCTATAAACCAAAAGCAAATATACAGCTTTAAGGTATATTTACTGCTATTATTTATTGGCATCAGATTTCATTGAATTTCATGATAAATTAGTTCAGCATGAAGACGCAGAGGCATGAACAAAGGCAGAACAAACTAGGAATTGTGTTCCTCCTCTCGTCCGCCCCGTCCATCCAACCCATACCCTCTGGTCACGACCAAGATACTCTTGTACATTACAGTTGCTTTATTTTACAATCCAAAACATCAACAACAAAAAAATACCACACACACAACTAAACACGCTGTCTGGTTTACTGCCTGCTGTGTTTCCGAAAAATTTTGCGTAAGCTTATTTTCGCGCTTGAACTGATTACAATATTTCCGATGGGTTAAATTCGCGTTCCATGCTGGTTTGATATTTAAAGATACATAAAAGTGATATTTTGTGCAGATTAATTTTTGATAAATGGCTCACTGCGAAAACAATACAACAGCTACAGTCTGATGAACTGTGAAAGAATCTGCCACCTTCAAAGATAATGTTTGAGAAAAAACAGTCTCCAAGAGACCGGCGGACGGACGCTTATCTTCAGACTTTTGTGGCAAATACTGTTATTGTAAAATGTTCAGAGTGTATTATTTTTTTTTCGATTTTGGCGGTCAGCATAACTGCGCAAACTTAAATGCCCATTTTAAGGAATAAGCGGCAGACACAACGAATCCGCAAGCTTCAATACCCGTGGATATGCCTAAGGTGCGAAACCGTAAATTATTTTGTTTCTACGAACGATAACCAAAGTAAAGTAATCGTTCTGAAATACACATGTACGGATGCAATGCCATGGCAAAATGGTACATATTCCGAGTGCAGAGGTCTGCGCCTGAATACACACATTTACCTCACACTTTGAAGCCGTAGTAGTATGTGTTTTGGTAGACACCGTATTGGTTTTCGTCAATACGGGTAATAACGTTATACGATAAGCTCATGTGGAACATTGCTATTAGGTACGTTGGTGTCGCCGAGCCGTAAATATTTCCTTTTATGGTTCTGCATCTTTTTTTTCCATATTAATTGCCTATTTGCACTGATGTACACACGAAACCAGTATACATTTTTAAATCAGAGCACAGCTATACCATAATCAATCTTTTTATTTCATAAACATATGTTCATTGTTTTAATGTGCCACCGTTAATCGTAGGCAGATATTTGGCAGTACCAAACCAAAGTAACCTAATACTAGGTCAGCTTCAGCGTCACGTCACCTTGAACAGCTGTCTGCTGGTTAATTATAAATAACTTGCATATAGAAACGGCTTTCCTTAACTGTAATGCACTCTCATTATCAAGCATACCTTGTTTTTAACGATAATGACTCTAATCATTGGGACAGAACAAGCATGGTAGGCACACATCCTAAAGAAGCCTTTTCATCAGGGTCTGCACATTTTACCATGTTCTCTAATGAAGCTTTCAGTACGAATAGTAAAATAGACTTGTGCACATTTTGATGATAACTGTTATAGGTTAAGGTGTCCCAGTATATATGTGTAGGGAAATTATGGTACATTGCTGCAAGGAGCAGTAAAAATCAATCTTATAAAAACCTAAAATATTTCTGTAATTATCTTAAAAATGGAATAGTTTGATTTCATTATGCCATGTGCATGATGCCGTAATGGATCAAAATTATGCAGATAGAATGGCAAACAATGTAGACCCATTCAGTCTGATCTGGGTCTGCACTGTTTGCTCATACCTAACTGTCCTAATGCTCGGAGTTTTCATGTTACTTGGTCGCTGAAAAAAAATGCCATAACTAATACAATTGAAACCAGTAACAAAGATCTTTATCACTCTTTGTGTAAACAAATACTAGAGAAGTTCCCAAACAGGTATTTTATGGCTGTCTATAAAAAGAAGAGATTACAAGCAGAAGCCTTTTGTGACGTAGCACTTAATAAAATAGAACCAATGAGGTGTTGGAAGAAATGGAGACTTGAAAAGCTCCAATGGATAGGCACAGACCTTAAATTTTATATTGTAAGGCTGTGGAAGAGTCTACAAGCACGGGCTCACGTAAAAACGTCACTGAAATAATGTAAATTCATTTTAGAAACTATTAACACTTGTAATCTACGTAACATCATCGCAGAATGTTATCCGATCTAGACGCTCTTAACAACTCATTTTGAAAAAAAAGAGAAAAAATACGAGACCCGAAAGAGTTATATGGAACCCCGTAGCTATCCACCTGACTTCATGTTTTATAACACAGTCTGCTTCTATTAAAAAAATACGGAATAATCCATGGTTAACTGCTACATCAGTTAACATATTCAGCCACGTTTAATATCTATTTTAACTATCAGTATTCAATTATTTATTGTCTCGCGAAGAGTTACTCAAAATAACAGGAGTAGTCACCCAATTCGCAACAGCATTGTAAAACCCGGGATTGCAAATTAAAGCCAGGATCCAGGTACAGTGGTTTCATCAATAATATTGAGAGGGAAATCACACACTGTAAAAAATCCGTACATTTTACGGTAGAATACCTGGCAACCAGCTGCCAGTCCCATTTCCCGTTATTTTTACGGGCGCCCGTAAACATAAAACGGAATCAACACGCAGAGTAGGGTAAAATAAGACTGGTATTGTTTAGGTCCTATAGCCCTTCAACCGTATAAAGATATTTTCGATACGGTCAGTTAACATTATCCTACCATATCGTGATTTCAAAATATATTCTACAGGTAAACGCCCGTAAAAATAACGGAAAATAGACTGACTGCTGATTGCCGGTTATTACACCGTAAAGTCTACAGATTTTTTTACAGTGCACTGCTTTATGACAAAATCAGCTTACATCTTCATCCTAAACGTAAATTAAGAAAATAAATATCATTTAGATACTGTAGTACGAACATAGGCTTAACTGTGAGACTTTTGAACATGTTTATTCTGCAGCACAATTTTCATCATGTATATGGTCTCTCTCTGATACACCACAAGACTTTAGTGCCGCGGTATTATGATATACCTTCCGGTGTCCGTCCGTTCGTGCTCACCATTTCCGATCGATAACTTGAGTATTAATTCACGAAATTTCTTCAAATTTCGTATACATATTGTTTACGAGAATGAGTGATATGGGATTCTTAATGGGCAAATTCCGTCCATTTTTTGTCTCGCCTGCTGTATTGTTTTTCCGGTGTAGGCGTCGTTGGCAGCGTCGGCGGCATAAACTTTTGTCGAGTTTTTGCGTTTAGCTCTTTTTCTCAGAAACTATATGGGCTAGAGCCATGAAGCTTGCTTCATGCATACACCTGGAAGAGTAGATCTCAAAGCCAACACCAATACTGAGTCTTGTCCGACCTTTTACGGTTGACTGACTTTGCAATTTTTTGTCGAGTTTTCACGTTAAGGTCGTTTCTCAGAAACTTTAAGGACTAGAGCCATCAAACTTGAGTCATGCATACATCTAGAAAAGTAGATCATCAATATTGAGTCTTGGCCTACATTTTACGGTTGACTGACTTTGCAATTTATTTTCAAGTTTTCGCGTTTAGGTCATTTTCTCAGAAACTATAAGGGCTAGTGCCATGAAATTTGCTTCATGCGTACATCTGGAAGAGCCAATCTCAAAGCCATCATCTATATTGAGTCTTGACCTATATTAGTGCCATGAAATTTGCTTCATGCGTACATCTGGAAGAGCCAATCTCAAAGCCATCATATATTGAGTCTTGACCTACATTTTACGGTTGACTGACTTTGCAATTTTTTGTCGAGTTTTCGCGTTTAGGTCTGTTTCTCAGAAACTATAAGGGCTAGAGCCATGAAACTTGGGTCATGCATTCATCTGGAAGAGACGAGCTCAACGGCATCATCAATATTGAGTATTTACCATTTTTTTACGGTTGACTGACTTTGCATTTTTTAATCGTTTTTGCGTTTTAGTACGACATTTTGCTGTCAGTAGCTAGAATTTTGTTAAAGATTACATTGTGCTTAATGCACGCCAATGTAACGTTAAAGATTATTTCTGGTTTCCAGCTTCATATAAAGGTATTCATAGCAAATTTAGTGCGACAGACGGGCGTTTCTGTATTTATTTTCTTCAGTGTCTCTTACCCACAAAAGTTTGAAAGGAAATATATAATGGCAGGTGCGGCAGACAACGAACATCCCTCTCCGAGCCACACTTTCTGTCGCATTCCGCGGGACATATTAGCTGCAGACATCAGGTAAGAGACGCCTACGTAATTCGCGATCACAAGCGTCCCCTTTCCAGCCACCTCAACCCCTGCGTCTCGAGAAAGGCGACGGACAAAGCCATCAGGATATATATATACATTATGAACCATTTAATAACACGGTTAGGTTACGTGTTTGTCAAAAAGTATGCATTAAACATGACTGTCTGTGGTTACTGGATACGTTTTGAAGAAAAAAAAACATACTTATAAACATAGATAAGGAAATCAGGGCAGCGAAGATAAAGTCACATATTGTTACTCGTAAGATATGTAGTCTGTAAACATTTCCATTACACAAAATAACAGTCAATACTGAAGCAGTGCAAAGCAATGCCATAACATTTGAGGATTAAGTAGTGATAGTATAAGTAAGTCATGACTGACACAAACATTTTCTAGTTAGCTTATATCGTTATGCCGCTGCAAATAATTATCAATCATGTGTCTGGTTTTGATATATGTCCGACAGGTCTGTCGGCGTCTTATAGGCTAGTAAAACCACGTCAAACTTTTTCATGGTGTTGAGTAATATACAAACATAGAAAATTTTATGTCCTTCTCCGTAGCGTTAAGGTCTTTAGGTCTTTAGGAAAATAATATACAAAGCAAATAAAGTGATCTATAATAGCAGCTCTAATTGAATTTGGTACACAATTGAAGGTTAAACCAAGTTATGTGTTATTATACGTAGAAATAAATGATGAACATTTTGAGAAAGACTGTTTAATAAGAATGAGAAGATCAAATAGTCTGCTTATTTGTGACAAATAGCTGTGAAAATTGAAAGCTCTGTCAGGCGTTTGAATTCCAACCGCTGATATACATGTTAAATTGTTAACAATCAGGTTATATTGTTTTTTATTTTTCAGATTTAAGTGTCATATAGACAAAAGCTATGATAGTTCTGTTGCTTGCCCCTGTTCTGCTGTCTTATGTCGCGGCAGACTTTGACTGCATATGCAGTATGGATGGCTACCAGTCTATTTATAGTTTACCAGCCAACAAATCCAACATTATCGGGAAAATTCATCGGACATGTAAAGCTGTGGCTAATATATCTATTGCTGATCCATGGATCCCAGTGTTCTTTAATCATACGGTAATTTAGCTATTTTGTCGAACTTTTCATAGAGATTATTGACCCAAAATATGATAAAACAGGCATTCCTTTTTCTATGTTAATAAAGTATGCCTGTCTTTACTTCTAAGAAGTCATCGTGATATTTCAACCTGGAAGCAGAATAGTAAAGCTAGTATGTTGATATCTTGATCTTTTTAGTCCATTAACTCTGAAACTGTTTTTATTAATATTAAAAGAATATAGATCGCATGAGATTGCAAGGAAGCGCAGTCAACGAAATCCATAGTTGGTCCATGGATCAAACCGTCTATTTAAGATATTATAATAAAGTTATAATTTACGTATAAATACTTGTTTTATCGACTTTCTGTAAAGCCTTGACCGGTGTTGCATTTTCATTTCTGTGCACATTTCATTGCTGGACATAAACAGACGCAAGCATCAGACATCAACCAATTCATAAAAGGTTTTGGTCGGGACTGTCACTGAGTCTCCGCCTCGTCATTAAAGAGGAAAGCAAAGCTATCATCCAATAAGGCATGCAGTCCGTCGCTCTACTTCTATCCGGAAATATATTTTTACGCATCTTCTGATCTTGCGTAATAAACATGATGTGAAATGAAAAAGCTCTAACCTGGGAGTCTCTGTATAGCACAGTCGGTTTGACCGAGTATTTTCATGGCCAGTAATAAATATGTGCAACACTGGTCAGGCTGTCTACAAAGCAGATCTCTATTTTCGAAATGAGTCTAAATAAATTTAAAGAGTACCTACACTTCAGGAACTGACTGAATCAGATCCCAAACCCTATCCCCAACATCAAAGGGAAAGATTAACAAAGACATCCCAGGAGATGAACTAAATAAGCCCCTGGCTTCCGTTCAGATCCTGTTTCAAATCATGTCTGCTAGTTTCGTTTCTTAAGTATATCCCAAATTCCAGATGATCTAGTTTTTTTGTACTTATATGCATTTATTTTCACTGAAGCTGCTGTTCAGTGCGATGGGGTGACCGTAAAACGTTTCTCCATACCTCATCATAGTGCAGTTTAAATTTGAGATAGTTTATGGTCCTTAATTAAGGATAGATAGGTAAAAATTATAGCTGTTAAATGTTTTTCATATAATTTGCTTACTAGTCTGTTGTAACCCTTCTGTTGGAAACAGTTTTAAAATGACGTTTTATGAATATAAACTTTATTTTGGCTTCGTTTCCTTTTTAATTTAATCACCGTTATTTGCGGATAGACGTGTTTTATTCAATAATAACGAATGACGAAAAGTGTATTTGCAAATTTCATGACCCGTTTGAGCAGCGGTAAATCAGGCGCATTCGAGTTTTCCAATCGTGTATTTAAAGGTCTAGTATGAAAGCCATAACCGCATCGCGCTTCCGATCTGCCGCGTCAGAAATCAGTTTTCTTTAACAACTGATGTATTTCTAACTAAAATTACAAGGAAACAAACAGTGCTTCCACTAGTGGAAGTCTGGGGGTCTGTGACTTCTAAAACTGAATGCCAGGAAGTCAGTGACTTCCAATTACTATCATAACCTACCATTTATAAAGTGAATATTGACTTAAATAATGAGTTAAATTTGTTGTAATAATGGTATTTCACCCATTAATGAAGGAGAAAGCAATATAAATATGGACATTCTGGAAGAAACCAAGTCTATCCTTCAGCATGACTTCCAAATGACAAACCTTGGAAGTCATATGACTTCCTGATTTTGATGGTTAGTGCTAGCACTGAACAAAATACAATGAGAACAAAAAAACTACTTTTCGAAGCTGAATAAAAAATCAGACATACCCCTCATCTTTTTGAATTTGTATACTAAGTCATCATAAAATTCTGGTTCCGATAGGCCTTCATGTGAAAGCGATTTTAACCTGACATTGAGTTTTGAAACCAATTCATTGCATCGGCGATAAAATTTTCTAGATAAGGAAATATATCGATGCAGGCTTATCTTGATACTCATTCGCTCAATTGCACACACGCTCACTCACTCACAAACTCACGAATTCACTCCCTTAGCAATTGGGCCAAACGAAGTCAGGGAAAATCATGAAAATATGAGGCAGAAAAAGCTAAGAAATAGACTTTTAATAAGTGTTCCCCCGGTTACAGCTAGCTCCTGGTGAGGTATCGGTATTTTTGCAGTTCAGTCATGCCATTAAATCTTACTTGTGGCAAATAAACTAGGATATCGAAGTTGTATGAAAATGAGTAAGGAAAACATCAGGTTTGGCCATGGTGCCGCATGATTATATATCTATGCGCCAGTCATTTGTATCCACACACCCCACCTACAGAAATGGAATTTTTACATTTCAGAGACCTGTGATGATTAGCTGATGGTAACAACCTTGCTCTTATTTCGACCCTATACTACCGAAAATCACACAGAGTAAAGGACCCCAATCTTAAAACTCCGGCACTATGGAAACAATTAAAATATAATTGCCCTGCACCTTGGTCCGGCTATCCCAGCGCCATTGTATTATTGTAGGCCCGGAACGTCCCGTTACCATAGTTTAGCTGCAGTTGCAGTTATCCGTTGAGGGATTATTGGGTTGCCCTTTATATTAATTCATGTTTTGTCCACCATTTTGAAGGACTTCTTATTAAATCAACAACCCAACAAACTCTATCCGTTTATTGTGTTTCCGTTAATTCCTGGCGCAGCCCATCTTCGTAGGTTGGGGCTAGGATGCAAATGACAGCAGGCCGAATTGACCCGGACGAGTTGAATGGAGGCCGAGTTGACCCAGGAGCCGTGAAGACCCCAGGCTTACAGAAAGCAGGCCGAGTTGACCCGCTTCTTCCATGACATACTATCGTCAGACAATAGTTGTAATCGAACTCGACCAAGGCTGATCACGATAATCCTCACTCGGGAATTCATGTTTTGTCCTTGAACAAGACACATTTACTTTACAAAAGTACTGATAATACCCAGGAATCGGTGGATCCGTCCTGACATGACTAAAAAGTTGTTCTTTAAAAACGAATTTCATCTTCGACAATTATCTTTTTTAAAGATGTTTCTTGTTAGCTTTGTGGTTACTTCGCTTAAAGAAATGAGAGTTTTGGTACGTCTATTACGTACATAGTAAAATGTGGTGTCGTAGTTTGTTTACTCTTGCTCGCTCTTCGTACCACCGGTAAAGGTTGCACTCCACAGTTTTTTGATCGCTCGGTGACCCCACAGGCGGTCAACTAAACAAAGACACATTCCAGCCTGACTGAATGAATAAATCATTCTTTTTTCTTTTTGAATGTGCTGTACATATTGCCTAAATACACTTTATAGCCATTTATAATCCCTACAATATTGTTGCAGAGAAAATGACATCACACCCACTTTTTTGAGACAAGAAAGTTTCTTCAAAAATGGCATAATTATCCATGCCCTACTCAAGACCAGGACAACTGTTGTCACCTAAAGCTTACAGATTTGCCTAGAGGGCTTACAGATGATTACTGTCAGCTGCAACTGAATACCTGTCAGCCGTTTAAATTTTCTGCTATTCTTAATTGAAAATGAGCACCATCATTTTGACAATGCATATATCTATGCAGCCATAGTTTCGCATCCATGCCGAGCAGCGATTGGATTTCGATTTGGAAATAAATTCAGTTTTTACTATGGCAACCAAAGTAGATGAAAAGGCAATGATAAGGTGTCGACATGCTCGGCATACTTACTTTGGTAAACTCGAGCAATACCCACGTATTAATCGGACTACTCGAAGATATATACACATAACCTCGAATAGCCCGAGGTATACCTGGGTATCGCTCGGGTTGATGAGTAAATATACCGAACACACCCAATATTTTCTGTTTGTTCCAGGTTGGGTATTGCAGATTGAAGCAAAATCAAACAATTCGCCATTGTCAAAGTAGCCCACCTGAAAAGGACGTTTGTGAGTATAATGTGTATGAAAAACTTCAAGGTTGAGTGTATGCAAATAGAGGAATCTATTATGAGTGCCAGTGTAGAATTAAAAAAAAACACCTCAGAGTTGGAACTTTGTCCTTGCTTAAATTGTCCATCCTAGGAAAGAAATTTCCAATCCTATTTGGAATGGCTTTCGGTGTACTATCATATAATGGTACTATTTTCTGTCATATGCATCGACAGTATAATAATACTGGATAAAAGCCCAGGACAAGGAATCTTCTTTTTATCCAGTGGTCGAGAGTATATAGCGAACAGCAGAGTATGTTGTTTATCCGGACTAAACTCAAATAAGAGGTTAGGAGCTCGAAAATGCCTGAAAAAATCTCAACGTTTGTTCCATCGCAAAAGACATGGGAAATATAGTGCGACATGTGTTCATTAAAGGAAGTCGCTTGGTAATAAAGATATTGTTTCGTTTAACGTCGTAAGCAGCGTCGTAGAAATATCATAAAATGTTATGTTGCACGTTACACATCACTTATTATGGAAGTTTTCAGCATTAACTTGTATGGTTGTGGGAACGTCTGGCAATGATTTGTGTGCACCGTCGTCCATATTTGCACACTCTCCACCAGTGAAAAAGTAAACTATTCCAAGAGACCATTTAGACAAATACTTTGAATTCATTTTCCGAAATAATCATGTCTGTGTTCATGTCATTATAGGAGCGGATTTTCCTTTTAGGGATTTTATCGGTGTGTATGTGCCGGTGAATCACTCACAAACTGATTCAGGCTTTACGTTTTCGTTTGTTTAGGATCACAGATAAAATCACAAAAAGAAGAAATTCATTTCTGATGATTTGAAACCTTAAGTTGTTTTTTCCGGCTGCATAGTCCATTATGAAAATGCAGTGTCCTGTGTCTGAAAGCCGGCTAATAAAGTCAGACATAAGTAGATATGTGTCAACAGGACACGGATGCCCCCGTCTAATGTCTTGAATAGATGGTGTCTTGATTAAGCTTCTGACATTTGTAGGATAACTAGGTTCATAGAGACAGACTTGTATAAAATAAATGGCATATCAAGCGACATGACATATAGGTCAAAAAGACTTACATTTTTTATTTGCAATCAAATCTCGTACACGAATATGACATGGACAGGATTTCATTATAGCCTATTCAGATACCTGAAATCCGCATTGTGACCTCGACCTTTAAACTCGTGACATACATTTGGTCCTTGTGCACAACACATTGTCTTGCCAAACAGTTTTAAAATCCCATCATGGTGAACAAAGTCATGGGCCGAATAGAAAGAGGTTTTCACTGTAGTCTAAGCACAGACTGTGACCTTGACTTTACAGCTAGCGGCATGGTTCTTGCACATGGCACATCATCTTGCCAAGATTATTATTTAATATGTACTAGATATATCAAGGTAAAAGGACAGAAGCTAGGTACCGTAACAAGCTTCTACCCGTTATAGCAATTGTCTCAGATGATGGCTCTAAAAAGGAGATTCTCTCAAGGATTGCACAAACCACTTCAGCTGAAAGCTGAAGCCAATTTGGAGAGATAATAACGTAACTCTTGGTTCAAAGATGAAACTTATGCACTCCCTTGTCCCCTTGCCTGTTGATCGTGGCCCTTGACAGCAGAGTTAGAGAAAAGAACGCAGGTTTTTGAGATGAGATGCTATCGAAAGTTACTGAACATAATAATAAATCAACGTTTACAGAGAGAATGGTGCATGCGAGGCATAAGGCAGTATTTGAGGTAGTTATCTTTGCAGTTGTCGAATGGATGAGTGATTTTTGGATATAAGGCCCTTTGGGGGTATTAAATTATATCTTTAAATGAAAGGGAAAAAGATCGGACGTGGTTGAAAGAAAGTATATGCGGGTGTTGAAATAATACGCTGAAACTGATCATGATAAGGGCGTACCATAACCCAGTTATTAGGAAAAGGTGGTATATAAGATGGTCGCCGGCGGTGACTTTGGGCAATGGATCTTTACACTTTTGTTTAAATATATTAGAACAGACCTTAGTTAATTTTATAAAGACAATGCAAAAACACATTAAATACAATTCCAATTCTAACATGTGCGTGTAGCAACACGTAAAAGTTTTAAATCTTAACCTTCATATTTACAAGGGGAAAAACGTCCGTGATGCCGCCATGACTTAAGTTGAAAATTGACAGTATTCTTCGATAAATAGTCAAATGATGATATAGTTTTACACTCGTGGCCACTTCATAATTTGCCGGATGCTAGCGTCGTAAATCTTATTGAAATTGCCTGCCTCTTGAGTAAAAATTACTTACCGTAAAATGATAGCCTTTTTTATTTCGGTTAGAGAGGGAAAATAATTTTGTGCATAAATGAGCACTTTGAACATTGATTAAGAGGTAAACTGCAGTTTTTTGCAATTGACATTCATGTGTAAGAAAATTGGAAATATTTTAGCTGTAAAATGATGATTTTGGACAAGCCTAACGTATCATAAATGAGCTCAATGAACGTAAAGGATCAAAACAGTATTCCGAATGCATAATTTGACGTTTTCCATTTACTAACTTCAAATTATACACAGTTGCCGCTAACTTTCCTTAAATTATCCTATCTGGAGCAATTGTTTTCATCTGCCCGAGTGTAGCCACATGGAAATGACGTCGAGAAAACTGAGCGATTCGATGGATGCCATTCAATTGGCACTCCAGCTTGTAACGGCTGTTCAACATAATGATAAAACTCAACCGTAAAATTCTTAGTGTATCCACGATTGTGTTTACCAGTTTATTTGAAACATATATGGCTAAAAATAAAGTATGATAATAAGAACTGATATCATAGTTTTCGACCTTCATCGGGTAACGAAGCTAGTGGTCGTTGCTATAATTCTTTACGAAGTGCTTGCGTCGCCCGTCATTGAATGTTTTAGGCGTCCAAGGGCTTCATCATCTGATGAACATCGAATGTAAAATTTCAATTCTAAAATGGTTTCCAAATCCGATTCAAATTAACGATGTCTGGTAAACGTCCTCGTTTGATAAGAATGGTGGAGGCAATAATTAGTTGATAAAATTTGACAACCTCTAGTGCGTTTGATCAGATGCACAAGCTCTTTTTTGCAATAACGACCCGGCCTTCAACAATTTCACCAGATACCCAAACGCCATCAAATAGGACTACGGAATCTAAAGTGCCGACAGCTCGTCCTTCAACGACTTCAAATACCAGTAAACAGTGGTTAATAACACACACTTCCATACTGACGACAAGCAGACGCCCGACAGAAAGAACCATGCAATCCACTAGGAAAACAACCCAAACAGTAGGAACGATACCCTCGTTCCTTGGTATAAGACGTTCATATTCTTATACCAATAATAGAATTAATTTGTGTCCCCCGCCATTCGTAGAATGGCGCAAGTGTACTGACTGCGACTCAGCTCTGTTCGTGTGTTCGTCCGTGTTCAGTCGGTGGTGCCCGGACCGTTACTAAAAACCGGTATAGAATTTATTCATGAAACTTCACAAATATGTTTATCATAGTGAAGCGATATATTGCCTAGACGGAAGGCATTTCTTGTTGTTTAGTTTTTAGCTCACCTGAGCAGAGGGCTCCGGGGGAGCTTTAAGTATGGACAGGCTCCGTCGTTCGTCGTCGTCCGTCGTTCGTCCACACTTTCAAACGACTTCTCCTCTGAAACCACTGGGCCAACTGTAACCAAATTTCATATGTTGCTTCTTGGGCTTGGGTTAGACGATAAGTTGTTCAAATGGTCTGGGTCACAAGGCCTACATGGCCGCCATGCCCATATATGGTAAAGACCTTAAAAATCTTCTTATCCAGAACCAATAGGTCGATGGCCTTGAAACTTACTATGTAGCATCAAGAACGTAAGTACTACCAAATTGCTTAAGTTATGACCTTAGATTGATGGAATGAAACATTGTTAAAATGGTCTGGGTCACATAACCAATATGGCCGCCACGCCCATTAAAAATCTTCTTTTCCAGAACCCATTGACTGATGCCTTGAAACTTGATATGAAGAATTCGGTACTCAAGTACTTTCAACATTGTTCAAATGATGACCTTGGGCTGGCCTTAACCTTTTTTACGGCAAAGTCAAATATGGGTAAATGCTAGAACATAAGATTTCTTAGAAACTGTTGAAGAGTTTGGCCTGAAATTGGTAAATGCAGTCATCTTAATGAGTGCATGAAGACTTGTGAGTACAAGACGTCAAGGTCATTCTTTGACCTTTGATCCAGCTCTCTTATATTTTGTCAATTTTCAACAATCTCCTAAAAGCCACTCGGTCAGTGTTGTATCCAAGTGTCATTTTCAGGGGTTGATGGAATGAAAATTTGATAAAATGATTTAGGTCACATGACCAATATGGCCGCCACACCCATATATGGTCAAAACTTTATAAAAATATTCTTCTCCAGAATCAACTGACGGATGGCCTTGAAACTTCGTACGAAGCATTGGGTACTCGAGTACTATCAAGATTGTTCAAATGATGAACTTGGGTTGATCTTGACCATTTTTACAGCAAGGTCAAATATGGAAAAATGCTAGAACATAAAATGTCATGATTTTTTTTGGAAGATTTAGGCCTTTAATTTGGGATGAACAGTCATCTTAATGAGGAAGTGAAGATTTATGAGTACAAGAGGTCAAGGTCATTCTTTTGACCTTTGACCCTGAACTCTCATTTTTTCACAATCTTTAAAAATCTCCTCAAAAGCCAGTTGGTCTGTTGTAACCAAATTTCATAAAGACGCTCCAGCCACTACGGTTGTTCAAATGACGACCTTGGGTTGATCTAGGCCTTTTTTAAGACAAGGTCAAATGTAGGAAAATGCTAGAACATAAGTTTTCATAGACAGTTTTGAAGATTTAAAGTCTCCATAGTCCTATCAGCGGTAAAAACGCTTCAACTCGAATCATTGTAAAAAGCGGTTCAACCTTCACGTTTGGTAATAAAATTTGGGTTGGTGTGCATAAATTGAGTCATATAATTGGCAAAAAGTAGATAAAACAAGTTTTTGAAAAATAACAAATCGCTCCACAAAATACAATTTCCTGTTCTGGTGTCCCGTCTAGCAATGCCATATAAACATAGGCGGGATATTGATTTGGACTCCACGCCTGTACGTTGTATTTTCACCATTTTATGAAATCGAAAGTAGGTCATATTAGTTACCAACTAAAATGACCCAAATAAGTTTTTAAACCCTTTTTATGTGAAACTCAAGGATGTTTTGATTGTTTAACGCTGGCTAATCACGGTCATTTACAATGACGAAACTATAGTGAGAAGCTTGCAGCGATACCTCATGATGTAATTTTTCATGCTGATAGAGCAATGGGGCCTTTAAGCCTAAAAATTGGTATATACAGTCATCATAATGAGTACATGAAGATTTATGTGTACAAGAGGTCAATGTCATTCTTTGACCTTTGACCCTGAATCTCATATTTTGACAATTTCAAACTTCTCAAAAGCCACATGGCCAATTGTATCCAAATATCATATAGAGCCTCCAGGGGTTGAGGGAACGAAAATTTCTTCAAATGGTCTTGGTCACATAATCAACATGACCGCCATGCCCATATATGGTAAAAACATTCTTCTCCAGAACCAATTAAATAATAAGCTTGGAACTTGGTATGTAGCATGGGTACTAGAGTACTATAAAATTATTCAAATGGTGACCTTGGGGTGACCTTTACGTTTTTAACGACATAGTTAAATATGGGAAAATGCTAGAACACAAGATTTCTTCGAAAATTTCAAATATTTAGGCCTAAAATCGTGCATATATAGTCCTCTTAATGAGTACATTGGGATTAGTGAGTACAAGAGGGCAAGGTCATTATTTGACCCAGACCTTATATTTTGACAATTTCAAGCATCTCCTCAAATTGAAACCAAATTTCATGAAGAATCTCCTTGGGCTGAGGGACTTTGATACTTTTTTGGCAAAGTCAAATTTGCTTTCTGCTGTTTTTATATGTGAAAACGGTTATATATAAGAGTTCATGGAACATGTAGAAAATTTTGGTGCAAAAGTTAATAATTACAGTCCAATAATTACGTACTTGATAATTTTTTAGCAATGGAGGTCAAGGTCATTATATTAGCTTTAACCAGTGACTCTCATATTTTGATAGTTTAAACTATCCGGTTTGTTCAAATGCCAGGCCGCGTAGCGCAGTCGATAGGGCACCTGACTCTTAGGTCAGAGGTCCTGGGTTCGATACCCGGTCTGGCCACATACTTTAGTTTCTCCTTCCGCTGATTCAAGAAGGGCAGGTGTCAATTACCGCTTAGGAGGTCTAAGCCTGCCCAGGAAAGTGTGGCTAGGTTAACTGACCATCCCTACATGACCATAGCTGTTAACCGTGGACGTTAAGCAACATATCAATCAATCAAATGATGATCCTAGCTGTCCATTGATCTTTTTACTCAGGTGAGCGAATCAGGGCCTCGTGGCCCTCTTGTTTAATCAAACACTCTGACAAAACCCGCGTCCAGGTTATCACGCCTGATTAAGAGAGAATAGCGTCACATTATTTTACGGATAGTTTTATCTTAATTTTGACAGTGCAAAACCTTTTAGCTATAATTCTAGCTAGAACATATACGTGCAGCAAGCAGTAGTTCTACGCGTGCACGTTCTGAATCTTTAGCCACCTACGCCGCAAACACGTCCGTGACAACGCCATTATTTTGTTAAAAATATTGACAATTGGCTGAGTGATAAATTTAAAGAAAAATGCTCAAATGATAACAGAATTTTACACTTATGGTCACTTTATATGGAATTCGCCGGTTACTCGCTTCATACCTTCATTGAAATGGCCTGTGGCAAGAGACCATATATATGTTCTGCGCAAAGTAGGAATCGGTACAATTCCGGAATTGTCCTGCGCAAAGTAGGAATTCTCACTTTGTTGCGCAAAGTATGTATTCTTACCTTGCGCAAGACAATTCCGGAATTGTCTCTGCGCGAAGTGAGAATCGGTACAAAGTGAGAATTATTAGATGTTAGTGTGTTTAACAAATATATGTTTGTATTTATAGTCATTTAGCCATAACAGATGAATTTCTGAGTTTGAAAAAATGTCATAATTTTGTCAAAGTAATATTTTTCATTTCATAAGGCACCTGCAAATCTACAAATTCCTGCAACGTTTTCAAATCAACTGCTAAATACTCTGGGAACAGTTAATTATACGAATTTGCCATCCTGTATCAGCCATTCTCGAAAAACTTCTGAGTTTAATAAGGCCGTAACTTTATCCAAAAAAAAAAATCAAATGAATATTTGATTCTAACTTTGTCCTTAAGATTCCCACTTTGCGCAGAGACATTTGCCTGTTCGATAAACCACCTTGCGCAATTCTAGAATTGTACCGGTATAATTCCGAAATTGTAACACAAAGTAGGAATTCCTACTTTGCGCAAGACAATTCCGGAATTATACCGATTCTCACTTCGCGCGGAACATATATAAGGTGAAACCTTTCCTGTTTGGGAAAATAGCCTTTTTGCAAAAAGCAACATTTTGATCAGTTAATAAGAATGAAACACCAGCTTTAAAAATATTTGTCCTCTTGTAAGCAGTTAAAACTATAACGCTTTCCCTTAATTCATTTCAAAATATTCACACTGAATGTTGACTTCCATAAATGAAGCTATTTGGAGCAATTGTCTTCAATTGCCGATTGCCGATGCACGATAGTTGTCCGCGTGTTGCGACGTAGATGTAAAACTAATGTCATGAGCAATACGATTGTAGTCACGATCCAACGCGGCCGTTATATCTTTATTGTGTCAATTCTTTTTTTTTTGCGTTATTTTTCATCAACCAGTTTTAATTTGAAACATGTATGGTCTAAAATGGAGAGTTAATAAAAGAAGTGAAGTTGTACTTTCCGAGGTTCATCGTTTGAAGAAGTTGGTGGTCAACGCTATAACCTTTTTAAAGCGCTTCGCCTCAGGCTTCATAGCAGCTGGTATTGTGCCGTGTGGCGGCCGTTAAATGTCTCCCCGTACATCATCCATATTGCAGATTGTGTTTTATTTTTTCCCATGAGATCAGATGATATATTTGAAGAAATCAGAATTTTTTGAGTGGTTTTGACTCATATTCTAGATCATTTTTTTTCTAATCATTTGAACCCCCATATCAGTCTTCTAACCGACTGCATTATTAAAATCAATAATTTCAGTACTTGTTTCTGGTTTTCATCACCAGCTTATATTAGGGTCACTGATGAGGCTTAAATAGCCGAAACTTCGAAGTATGGCCCATTTTCCTTCTTTCAAATGTGTTCTCTGCTCTGAAAGGAACTCCTTAAGATTTTAATCAAACTGTTTCACTAGTTTCATCATTCAACGAACATAGAGTTGTGAAATTTCAATTCATATTTACGACATTTGGTAAACGTGGTCATCTAATAAGGAAGATACAGTTTATATATGAACCAAAAAGACAATTTACGTTACGTTTGACTTCTTTTCAGTAACGAGCCGGTCTCCAACAGCTACGCCAGGTATCCAAACGCCATCAAATAAGTCTGCTAAATCTACAGTACCGGTAACTGTTATTCCAACGACATCAAATATCATTTCGCAGTCGTCAACAACACATTCTACCAGATGGATAGCAACCAGAAGTCCAACGGAAAGAACGTTAGAATCCATCATGACAACAGCCAAATCAGTAGCATCTCTTGGTATGAGATTCTGATACTCTAATGTCAATAAAAAGTTTTAGTTATGTCTCCGCCGTTCGTTAAATAGTGCATGTATACTGTCTGAAAATCTCGGTGTCCGAGCTGTAGCTGTAGCTTCTGTTGTGTAAGAATTAATTCGTGAAACTTCACGGATACGTTTATTATACGAGAATATCTAAACAAAAATATTATTCCCAAGTGAAAATAGTAAAACGATGCATGTTTACTAATCTTCATGTGTCTGTCCGGCTGTGCATCAGTGGTGCCCGGGCCCGTTTCTCAAAACCGGCAAAGCATTCATCATAGTGAAATGAAGACATTACATGCAATTAAAGTTTCTGAGTGCACTGCCTTGCCAAAGTCCTCGTCCTCGAAAACTGAATCACTGGTTGTTTCCAGAAAGCTAGCTGAAATAAACTATCCACCCCTTTTAATGAATAACACTGTCAATAAAAAAAGCTCATCTCACAAACATCTTGGACTATTTTTTTCTAATGCATGCGCATGGTCGGAACATATTAAATATATCACAGATAAAGCATGGTCTAGATTAAATTTATTGAAGTAACTTAAATTTAAAATTAAAAGACGATCTTTACAAAAGCTCTATTATGCATTCATCCGACCCCTTCTTGAATACAGCTGTTCTGTTTGGGACAACTGTTCCTCTGAAAACAAAAAAACTGTTGGAATCAATTTACACTGAGGCGGCAAGAATTATAACGGGGGCAACAAAATTGTGTAATGTAGAAAAACTTTATTCTGAGTTAGTACGGGAGACTTTGCATGAAAGAAGAAATAAACAGAAGCTGATTATTTTTTATAAAATTGTACACAACGAAACACCGACGTATCTTAATGACCTGATACCCCCAATAGTGCAAATTTAAAGAGTAACTACACATCAGGAACTGACTGAATCAGATCCCAAATCCTATCCCCAACATCAAAGGGAAAGACCGACAAAGACATCCCAACAAACAATAAATTACAAGTGATAAGCCGAGTCAGCAGCTCTTTCCCATATAGGTGGCAACTCATCTATCTTTATTGGACTAAACAATTTAGACCAACAGAAGGGTTACAACAGACTAAGCAAATTATACGAAAAACATTTAACAATTATTTTTACCTATTTTCTATTTTTATTATAGAAGGGTTAAAATGAGAACACAATAAATTAAACAGCACCGTACATAAAACAAATGCAACCGCAACGAAAGTACCGCCTTGGGATTGTCAGTAATAACTATTGGGGGTTTAAACCGGTTTTACTGGGCCCAAACCTTCACCCTTACCCTCCGCCGCGGTGCACACAGTTAGTTGGTAGTTCGGTTCGTATGGAGGTCCCCTAACTCATCAGAGAGTCATCACGGTCAACAATTAAAAAACAAGATAAGACCGTGATGAAGCAAGGATGAGGACTTGACAGCCAAAATGTTATAATCTAAGGAACTCAAATGATATATATACACTGCGTTGTAGAACAAATCTTTATTATAATTCCTTTTTACCATCTACAATTAGAGCTTGGAATACTCTGCCTATTGATATTAAAGAAGCTACCTCTGTTTCCTCGTTTAAACATCGTCTAAACAGGAATATAATACAGCCGCCAAAATTTTATAGTTACTGTAGTGCCTGCCGCAAGGGCCAAATATTGCATACAAGACTGCTTTCGGGTTGTGGCTCATTAAATTCTGATCTCTATAGGAAAATTTTGTTGACAGTCCTTCTTGTTCTTGTGGTGGTTTTGAAAGTGCATATTATTTCTTTTATACTTGCCCTAAATACTCTGAACACAGAAACATTTGTTTTACTAATGAACTCCAGACACTAAATACAAATCAGCTTCTATCTGGGATGGCAAGTGCAACTACTGAAGAAAACGAACTCTTATTTGCAAAAGTGCAAGACTTTATAATAAGTCAAAACGCTTTTCATAATGTTTATTAAACCAATCTCTCCTTTTTCTTTACCGATAGTCTGAGATGCAGGCGATCAACCTTTGAGTGGTTACAGTATATTATTACAGTTTGTGCTACTAATAAACGTTCATCGAGACATTCTTATGAATATTAAGGTCAATGCTATAAGTTGTATTGGTTTTCTTGTCTAACTTTTAGAAAGTGTTTTGACGATCGCTAGCTCATTTATGATGATGAATCTTTACCTTGTATGGTCTCCATTTAGACGTTGTAAATTTGCCGTTTAGGTGCTTTAAGTTTGTCTTTTGTCTTTATATATTCTCTGGATAATGTTGATTATTTTCATTACAATCGTTATATTATCTTTTATCTCACTACTATTATCATCATACTATTATTACTTATTGTACTCTTACTTTATCCTAATTTATATCATAAGTTTCTCTTTACCTACCTATAACTTGTTTTTCATTAAATATGATTTAGTTATTTATTATGTGTTACTTTGAAAACTCTTGAATAAAATAATGTTTAAACCAAAGTCCTCGTCCAGACAGTAATGTCTGAACAGTGTGGAACTCCGTAATGAAATTTTACTCATTAGTATATGTTATCGTGACAAAACCAACCATTTTAACTATAAATCTAAAACGAACATGTACGGGTAGCTAACAACAACCCTACACGTGCAAGTTCTAAATCTGAACCTCTATTTATGCCGCAGAAAACCTCCGCGAATAAGCCTTAGTTTTTGTTGAAAATATTGACCTTTTTTTGCGCGCGATGACTTTGAAGATAAATTGTCAAATGATAATAGACTGTCATACGCGTGGATTTTGCCGGAAGCTCGTTTCATAAATTTCATTGACATGACCTGTTTTGCGAGATCTACTCAATGTCCTAAAAAGAAAAAAAAGAAAAAACAAAAAAACAAAAAAAAACCGGTTTTTATTTTGCTGTCATTTCTTTGGTTTTAATAAATCAGACATCTGATATATGTCAATATATTGCTGTTGAATATTTGCATTATGTACACTTATTTTCCACTTGCCTGAATTCGCGAAATCCAATGTATGTTACATTTACATGTGTTGCATGCTTTGCACGTCAACAGTTGTGGGTAAGGAACTTTGCTAGCAGATTGCTACGCAGACACTCCAGACATATATCAAAACTAAATTCCTGAATTTTCATTTCATTTCAAAATTAGACGAATATTAAAATTGCGAATCTGCGTACTGACCATAACGTTGCCAAATATGTAGGACGTTCGATTGCAGTCACTAGATAACCTCTGAGCTCAAAAACCTTTTCTGACAGCCAGAGACAATGAATCGTTGCATGAAAACAACCAAACACTGATAACGTACCCTTGACTTGCAGTACGTTTATCTCACGCTACTTCAGAATCAGGCGTCAAGGTCACAGTTGAAACAAACATTATGCAAATCTTTTTATTTGTCGTACTGCTTTTGAGATAAAATTTGTACATTTCCTGTCATGTCAAAATCTGTTTATGTTTTCCATTTTGCCTTTTTTCTAAAAATTATCCCCTGTCCTTTCTAGAGCAGGTTTTAGCGTTTCCAATCGTTCGAGTGCTCTAATTCTTTACCAGAATTAAACGGTCAAAATATTTCATCAGTTTTTAAATTACAATATTTTGGTGTGAGTCTGAGATTTCCAAAATGTTGAAATTAGAAAAAGAAACAAATGACAAGCTTTCAACCGTTAAGTTTATATCTTTGCTGAGTATATTAGGTAAAAGTGAGGAGGAAAATTCTCAGGAACTGACACAGTTCAAACTCAAGACACCATGTGGAAAAGAGAAAACACAAAATTAGTTACCACCAAAGACAACAGCAGTGTTTGCCTACACAATTTTCCCTTTTGGCTTTGAGGGCGGGATGTGAGATCTGATTGTATTAGTTCTTGATCATCGCCAATCTTTTTACTTTGGTGATCTGACCTAAAGGGCCGCCGTGCCTATATATAGTAAAAACCTTTTAATTCTCCTTCTCTTGGACTTACATATGGATGGCCGTATAACTTTGTATGTAGCATTGCCCACTCGAATACTTCTGAGTTTATTATGTCCCCCCACCAAAGGTGAGGGTGGACATATTGTTTTCAGTGCGGATCCCGTCGGCGTCAGCGTGACAGATTCTTGTATGCGTGATATCTCTTGAACCAATAAATGGAATTTCACCAAACTTGCATGGATATATGATTGGGAAAAGCTTACGGGCTGATTAGATTTTGGTGACCTTGACCTCATTTTCAAGGTCATTTGAGGACTTAGATGACAATTTCTAGTATGCATGATATCTCCTAAACCAATGGATGGAATGTCATCAAACTTGCATGGGTACATCATTGGGACAAGCTTGAGAGCTAATTGGATTTTGGTGACATTGACCTCATTTTCAAGGTCACTGGGCGTCAGCATGAAGGATTCTTGTATGCGGATATCTCTTGAAACAATAGATGGAATTTCACCAAACTTGCATGATTATATCATTGGGACAAGTTTCAGTGATGATTAGTTTTCGGTGACCTTGACCTAATTTTCAAGGTCATTGGAGGACTTAGATGACAATTTCTTGTATGCGTGATATCTCTTAAAACCAATGGATGGAATTTCATCAAATTTTCATGGATATATCATTGGGACAAGTTTAAGGGCTGATTGGATTTTGGTGAATTTGACTGCATTTTCATGGTCACTGGGCGTCAGCTTGAAGGATTCTTGTATGCGTGTATCTCTTCAAACAATAAATGGAATTTCATCAAACTTGCACGGATAAATCATTGGGACAAGTTTCAGTGCTGATTAGATTTTGGTGACCTTGACCTCATTTTCAAGGTCATTGGAGGACTTAGATGACAATTGCTTGTATGTGCAATATCTCTTGAACCAAAGGATGGAATTTCATCAAATTTGCATGGATATATCATTGAGACAAGTTTAAAGGCTGATTGGATTTTGGTGACCTTGACCTCGTTTTCAAGGTCACTGGGCATCCGCATGAAGGATTCTTGTATGCGGGTATCGCTTGAAACAATAGATGGAATTTCATCAAACTTGCATGGATACATCATAGGGACAAGTTTCATTGCTTATTAGTTTTTGTTGACCTTAGATGAAAATTTCTTGTATGATCAATACCTTTTACTTATAGATGGAATTTCATCAAAGTCGCATGGATATATTATTGGGAAAAGCTTAAGAGCTGAATACATTTCGGTGAACTTTACCTCATTTTCAAGGTCACTGGAGGACTTAGATGACAATTTCTTGTATGAACGATTTCTCCTGAGCCAATAGATTGAATGTCATCAAACTTGCATGGATACATCATTGGGACAATATTAAGAGCTGATTAGATTTCGCTGACCTTAACCTCATTTTCAAGGTCACTGGAGGACTTAGATGACAATTTTTTGTATGCACGATTTTCCCTTAACCAGTGGATGTAATTTCACCAAACTTGTATGGATACATCATTGGGACAAGCATAAGAGCTGAGCAAGCGATTGGTTGACCTTGACCTCATTTTCAAGGTCACTCAAGGACTTAGATTACGATTTCTTATACCTGCAATATCTCATGAATCAGTTGATGGAATTTTACCAAACGTTCATGGATACGTCACCTGGAGTAGCTTAAGAGCTGATCAGAGTTTGGTAACCTTGACCTCATTTTCAAGGTCTAAGATAAGTGATAATTTCACTAAAATTGGTAATATCTCACTAGCTTTTGGCTTGATTTCCACTTTACCTTCACAGATATACCTTTGGGACAATCTCAGGAGTTTACTTTGACCCTGTTTTCACGGTCAAAAGCTTACTTACAAATTCCTTTTTTTTCTCTCTCATCTTGAACCAGTTGATGGATATTCATCAGACTACGAGGGTTGTTCAGAAAGTTCTAATTCTCGCCGAATAACTTTGTTTATCGGCATGCTGGGGGCAATTGCTTTGTATGTATTGAAAGCACTACATTTTGCCTTTACAGTGATACCAAACAGTATACAAAGAGTACATTTTCTTATCGAGGTACAACTCGTTTTATTAGGCCCCAGTCATACCACTGGGTTAAAGTCATATGTGAATAAATTTTCAGTGTGTCATTCAAGTAAAAAATCATCGTAAATACAAAATGAATTTTTGTCAGCTGTTTGTCAGTCGTTGCCGTCAATATCCTTTAAAAATTAGAGGGGTAGCGAACGTTTCCAAATACATTCCTTGCAAAGCAATGCGCAGTTCTAATGACGTTATTGAAATCGACGTCAACGTCATTTTCTAAGGCTGTGACAACTTCGTTTTTTTACATTAATTTAAATCATTCGACAATTTCGAATTGGGCCATGCAAAAGGTTTTCCTGACAAGATTTTGAATGCTAAGGCATTTGCTTTCGTTTAAAAAAATGATGACTTCAGCAGACAGGGGGAATTTGCTACCACATAAAATGCAGATAATTCAAATTCAAGGGGCAGTATGCAACATAGATTAAATATATTTTCTGCGATATTTACAGGACACGGTTGCCTAGGGTTTGTGTTTAGGTAGCCATGACAAAAAAAAAAATAAAGACTGCTTGCATGTGAACTATGACCTTCTAAAGTAAAAATTCGCAGTGGCTGTAGGGTATACCTTTTTCAAAGACGTTAAAAATATGTCCTTAAGAAAATATACACTGCGTTTGCACAGTTGTCCTGACATATTACAGCTTTATAAAGTTTCGCTATCAGAAAATCTGTATTTATGATGCTTATCAAAATATGACATCACGATCAGAACTCTCTGAACATTCCTCGTAGCATGAATATATCATTGTGACAGGTTTAAAACATGTTTAGTACATGTGGTTGATGACCATCACTAATTTGTCAAGGACATAGATTTCCACGTAGGATATCTTTAGAATCAGTGGATAGATTTTTCTCCAGACTTGCATAAATATTATATTTGTAAAGGCTTTTTATTAATTAGAGGGGATGGGAAATGGGCTGGTGTGTGTGTGTGGGGGGGGGGCATCAGTGTTTTCTCCGAAAAACAATTCTAGTTCAAATATGACATTTGGTTGTCCTTGATCATGTTTGGCAAGGTCAGATTTGCTACCGGGCTTTTTATATGAGAAAAAGTCTGTATAGGAGATATTGGTATAAAAGTGGCTGTAAAACTGGTATATGCCGTTAAGTAAATGATTACTTTGATTATTTTTTAGTAATAGAGGTCAAAGTCATTTGAAGTGTCTGCATGCATTGGTTGTCTACGTGAGTTCAAAAAGCTTCTTAATTTTCTTGATTTGCTTGATTTATGCATTAATAGTAATATTGTTCCTTGTGTGAACATTTGCCAAGTCTCTCAGGGGGTGCTGAAAAGCTCGGTCATCGGCCTCGTTTAATTACATTCCATTTCGTCTCGGTTTCCAACACCTTTTAAGGAACATAGTTAATGTTGATGCACTGAAAATCATTTCTGATCCATCATGTGTTGAAGTTTAGAATCATGTGAGAATTGTAGAGTATATATTTTTTTACATGTGTAAACAATACTACAATTTTGTTTTATATTATGAAGGTAACACGAGAAAACATTCTTTGGTTAGCTTGTCACTTGTTAAGCCTTACACAGGTCTGTTCCAATATAAAACATTACAATATTCTTTGAACCACGACAGTTTATTTGGACTTTTCATGAATACGTGTACTCTCTATACTATTAGAACATGGCATACTTACATGTTATTTGCTAAGTGCGGCACCTAACTGGGATGCCTTTTTTACTGTTTATGAGGAGTTCTCTTGTCATAACACTTGTACCGGTGACAAAAATTCGACTCCGTCAATTTTGGCTTAGCTTTATCCTCTGTTTTCCAAAATGTGCCTTAGCCATATGTGCCTTTTATTTTTTCTGAGACATTTTAATTCTTAGTTGGGAATTTCCACTACAGAACTCTAAAAAATATTTCAACCTTATTGTTAGACAAAGTCTAGTGAAACAAACGTTTCATTCGAAAATAACGGTACTAGTGTCTATCGCTCACAAGAGTGTGACTTTATTTCATACTGCCTAGCCACACCTATGCGAACAGCGTCTAGTCTTCGAAGGACGAATGATCTGGTCACGTCAGGTCACAGCTTATCTACACAGTTAGATGATGAAGAACTTGACAGAGTCCCTCGCAACATCTCTGGTCAAAAGAAAGCCATTGATTTAACTTGTTTGAGGCCGAATTCAGTCAGAAAAATATACATTTTTATTTTTACAAAAGTATATGTTACATTGGAAGCAGTAAATGATTCTCACAATCATGGTTACTTGAAAATAAGAGCTCCTTTATCGTGCTTTGCTTTTATGTTTGTGATGCCCAGTATGTTTATAATGTTTCACATAATTTTGATTAACTGGTTTGAGACGCGAGAGCCGACTGCAAGGTGTTTTTATAATATCATTGCGTTAAAAGGTTGTTTTCTTTCACTCGTTTCGGCTTTTATTTTGAAGTGCGGACGGAAAATCTTCATAAGTATTTAGAAGACCTAATCAACTTACATGTACGACAGTGAATCTCCTAAACAACTTTGTCGTCACAGTTTAATATATTAGATTTTGTTACTATTAATATTTGTTATCATTATTATTTGTATTCAGAACTTATTTTGTTTGTGAATCATAAATCGGAGCCTATCTGAGTGTTTTTATGTTAGATAAATGTTTATCTGGTTACAGCATATCTTGGCGGAAGGCAAAAATTTCACCTTCTCTGTTAGGCTTGAAAAAAGGCCAGGAAAGCGAAAATAATAGTAAAAGTTGAATCTCATCATTTAGTCAGATTTATAATAATGACACACGAAGACAAAAATAATTCCAATAAACAACTGTAATATTTGCATTATACTAGAGATGGTCATTTCATTTCTTCAGGAAACACTGCATTGTGTTCGGCCTCTGTGGTGCAGTATGCTCAGCAAGACAAAGAAATTCTAACACATCTGGGAGATAGTTGCTATACCATAGTGTCACACAGGTTCTCCTGGTCACATGCCGAGGCTTTCTGTAACCACCGTGGCGGACATCTTTTTCATGTTAGAAATGCTAAAGAGAACCTCTTCTTCTACACAACGTTGGACACTCGCTTTAATCATTCTGTCTGGATGGGCCTGCATGACACTATCAATGAGGAGCATTTTCAGTGGACTTCAGGTATGAGCTTGAATTTGCATTTTTTGAGTTATACCCATACTGTAAGCTGTAAGTTTTCGGGGAATGAATGTACATAAGCATCAAAGCGTGAATAAATAGGATGTTTATTGATCGCTATGGATGATTAAAGAATTGTAAGAGTCAAAATAGCATAAAATATTAGTCAAAAATATTAGAAGTAAGTGCAACATCCACGTAGATATCTTAAACTGCTATCTTACGCAAAGTTTGATAATTGCGGGTTCATGGATTGAGAAAATGAGGGAAATGTATTTAAAAGTAAGCATGGACGCAATGGTTGGCAGAGTCAACAGACCGTAAAACGTATGTCAAGGAAACAAATGTATGCAACAGTCAAGAACATCCTTGGATAAGATTTTATGTTAGGTGTGATATTTGTACGCTTTATAATTTGAGATAAATAAGAGGAGTGAAATTCTAAGTCAGGGTTAACATATATATGAACGGACGGACAGAGGGATAACCCAGTTGACGGACGGAATTTAGAGTACTAGTTGGAGCAGATGCCACCATAATGAAGTAATACTGCCGCTGACCTATCGAAGTATAGTACTTGCTTTTATGGTCGTGTTCCTGTCTATTATATCTTCTTAGATTTTCGTCAGTGTGCTAGTGAACTTGGGAATAATGTCCCACAAACATTTAGGTAATACGGAGGAAGGATGTCAGCTTAAAGTCTTGTCCGACAGACCCGACAGAGTCGCGGGGGAGCGAACTAGTTGATTTATTGTCATCGTGTCCAACCATATGATTTCTTTTTTGTAATTTTCAGGAGCACCTTTGAACTATACTAACTGGATACCAGGTCGAAAGAGTAACTTCATGAGCCATAATGCGGAGGACTGTGCTGTATTTTTACCATATAAGAACCATGGTCAATGGGATGATATAGCTTGTGGCGCCAACTCACCGTTATTCGAACACATAATGGAGGAACATTATTTCATTTGTCAATTTCGTGAGTCACATTGTTGTTGGAAATTCCAGGGAGCTATCTCAAACAAACGTTTCTTACATACCTAACAATCAAAGTTTCCGCGGTTTTAAGAGGAGTGATCATTAAATAATTGAAACTAGCAATTATTTTATAAGCTTTGTGTCAAAACAGTATTCCAGATATATAACGCCTAAGAAGGATGCATATGACATATAATTAAGTCCTAGAGTACTGTTTAAGAATATCGTTACCATGGCAACGATGCCGTAAACTTATAAGGGTTAGTCTCTAAATTTTGCATATTTTCCATGTACATTTGCTGCTGATTAGTAACAAAGAATGGATAAAAAGGTTTAATGGTGTGATTGCTTCATGCAAGGCTCAGATATATAAAGAAATATATATAGATATTTATGACTTGCTCTCAAGCCTGGCAGAAACACTGACCGTGAAAGACGTTTGATCGAGCCAAATTTGACGTTTTTCGCTGATTTTAAGCCGGAGGGACCAGAATTGCAATTTAACAAACAGAGTCTTGGTAGAACTATTGGCAGAAAGTACCAAAATTATCTTGTACTTTATAACTGATCAATTTACTTTGGCATAATACCTGAAATAACGGAATAAACTGTCAAACTCCCTAAAAATCAATCACTTTAACCCCTGCTTCAGCTTTAATCCATGCCAGATTTTAGAACGCTTTCATATTGAATCATTATAATGTTTTTCTAAAGCCAAAACCTAACTTAAACGGGTCCTTGTATTGTGCTTATTTTGTGCGATATGTTAAGAGAAATTGACTAAAATGACGTCGAAACAAATCATACGCGGTACCCAGCATTAACGTGATGTCATATGCTGCTATGGTAATACGTTAAAGTTTCAATTTAAACACGAATTCTGAAATGGAAAGCTCAAAAGACACTCTTTGGTGATACATGAAGGATAGATACTCATTTCTGTATATAATCAACTAATCTACAAATGTGTTTTAGTTCAGGATCATCCGACGCAACTGGTGTTCGGGAAACTTTGAAGGGTATCAGCGAGTATCACCTGTACCGAAAGTTGTTATCTCGCGCTTATTATCTCACACAGGACCAGTAAAAATAACTCCAATATTACGTGTAATCAGTCGGTCGTTGGTATTTCAGGTCGCATACCCATTTCGTCAAGTAACGTCGGCTGTTCAGACGATGACGTCATGAAGACGACAGAATGACATCAGTTAAAAAAAGCATCGTTCATTATCGTAAAGAACCGAAAGTCGTTTTTGAAAGAGTTGATTTCTTTCGCAGAAAGATAGAACTCCCAGAAACGCTACAATTGATATATTTGAATTAGTTCTATCTTAAAAGTTTCATGCTGTAAATCAAAAGGTATGAGTGAAATGCACGAAAAAGTATATTATATCATGGGTATGAGGTGTGGATAAAAAAATCTCCCCTCGGGATCACTGCTCAGCATCAGTCGGATAGTCTTATGATGCCAAAAAAGAGACCCTTGGTACGGATTTTGCTATCCACGCTTTACGCCCATATATATAGTCCCGTTATGTAGATCTAAGGCTAGGTATAAATACAAAAAATATGACGTGTAGAGATAAATTGGTCGCATAAAAGTTCACTTTTTATACACTGACAAAACGTTGCCTTCGCAGGCAGTAACATTATATAAATGACAAAACGACAGCTGTTGCTACATCGAACGTTAACGTAAACAATTGAGCGTCGGTGATTGACAGCGTCGGTTTCTCTCGAAATCAAAGAGAACTCTCTCAACCCCAAACATTATCCAAATAAGCTTGCTGTTATTTACAAATCGAATGGTATGGTAAAACAGCTTTTGGTTTAATTTGCATCTTTTTCCTTGCAAAATTAGTATCTTTCAGCGCGTAGAAACATTACTCACTAGTGTCACTGTTTCACATCTAAAGGTTTGTCTACTTATTCCAAATAATGACGCCGAGGTACGGAACTTTCAAGCCTCACCAAAAAGCTATAACAGAGATTTTCACTTGGATACAGTTTGAACTACAACGTTCGATTTTAAACCAAAATGCATAATTCTGCCTCTAAGATGTTTTCAAAGAGGCTGGGGCTATATTGACTGACTTTCACTTCATTACTGTCACGACTGGCGAAATCTTGATGTGACGTATTTTTGCCGTCCCACTGACCTTGGCGCAGATATGTAACCGACTATTGTAATGACTACATTTGGTATTTTTTCTATCCGTACTGATAGTGCCACCAGTAAGCCGTAAACATTTTATCTGGTATGCAAGAAACTAAGACACTGTAAATGAAATATTCTGTTATTTTTTTTTAAAAAAACACACACACACACACACAATGATAGGAAAAAAAAAACAACGAACAAATAGCAAGAAAAAATCGACTGTGAGTTTAAGTTAATCGCATTTCGATTCAAGATGCAGAAATGTATGCAGTCTCGTTGTTCTGTTGTTGAGGGGAAAACATTACTATTATGCAAAACTATCCATCTGCATAAATTCTGTCAACAATGTGGGCACAATCCAAAGAAAACGATGTGAAAATCAACGCTTTATGAAGTAATATTAGTTTAGTTGCCAGTGATTTTAGTTCAGACAGTCTTTCAATAATGCAGTCTTTCACATACGAGAGACTGAACGGAGACCTCTTTTTTTTTTAAATACGCATTACTTTAAGCCGTACAATGTTGTATGGTAACTTCAAGATCGCTTTTGTTACCTGATTTCTGCAGCTTCTCTGCCTGCGGAGGTAGTCAGTAAGTCGACTTGGAGAGGTCTGAACATGCAGCCATCTGCCTATCACCATTTTTTCTGTTAAACTACTGGGGCTAAGCGACGTGGAAGAAGTTAAATTCGGAAGTGCACATCTGTTGCACAAATTTAGTAGAGGTATATTTATATTCTAAATGATCATTTTCTTGTATTTATTTTTCTTACTTGTGTTTCAAAGTGTTACGCAGAAGGTTTTACACTCGGTCGACACGGGTGTAGAGCCTTATGCGTCGCCAGGACGGCGGAGGGTGACTTCCGGTTAAAGGGTTATCTACCAGTGTATTACACTAACAAGGAAACTCTAACAACGTTAGAAGTTTTGAAGTTTATATATAATGTAAATTCTATATACAACAATACAATTTACAACTGTCACAATTACAATAATATACAACACATATTAGTTCATGTCGCTGGCCCAAGTAAGGTGTTTGTTTCAAATCTGTAATCGATTTGCGTACAATACGCAAATAGATTACCGTCTGACGTCAACACCGTACTCGGCTCAGCGCCATGAACTAAAGGAAAACACAAAGAACAAAAAACGTTAGTTTGAGCTCATACAAAAAAACAAGGCCTTATGTTGGTAGACTTCAATTCGTCGTTCCCTGGATCATGTCATGGGCCAGTCCATATATCATGAGGAACACCAACTTATTTTAACACGTGCACGATTATATACTGGTCGCTCCCTGGATCGTACCAGGGACCAGTCTATATATATTAACACACTTTAGTGGACGAACACTGTCCCACACTTGATGTGACCTTCAGATCTTATCACAGAATCTGGCAAAACTGTGCTAACCACTTCCGCCTACATTTTATGCTTCCCGCCTCTGCTTAGGAACCATGCACAAACGGCGTTGTAACTGCCTCTACCCGGGTTGGTATTAACCTGGAGACGTATATCGAATCTCCAGGTGAGACGTGGCTCTAAGCCCTAACAGCTGACTGCCGGACTTGATGTGCCTAAAAATAACGAACTTACACTTAATACATTGTAACTACATAATAATAATACGTAAGACTTGGGCCTGTCTTGGAAATTCCATACAACGCCCTCGGCGAATGCCGAGCATAACGTGCACACGCCAGCCGTGTCACTAGACACAACTCGCGCTCACGATGTAAAGCCAAAATTGTGCTTACCACTTCCGCCAATGAAGAAACGTAGATCCTACCACGCATGTGCGTCGAGGATCTGACGTCAAACATTGTCAAGAAGTATACTGACGTCAACAGGTATTACCATGACATATCCCACATAAAACATGAATGAATCTAAACAACGACCTATTTACATTAAATTGATTGACCAAAATCTAACTCGCATATGTATTAATTCATTTCTTTAAACTAAGCGTAATACCATTTGCCATAGAATATAATAGCTGAATAAGCGTTTCTCACACATTTGGGATCATAACGTTTGATCTGACATCATGGCATCAATGATGTTATACCATATGACGCCGTCTAATGAAGGCAAATCAAACGCATGATGACCAAATGTTACCATTATAACTTATGGAAAAAACCCTTAATGCGGTGCATGCTATGGCGTCAATTGACGTCACGAGTATATAAATTAGTTCCATTACAAATCAATCTACTTCTATAGGCCACGTATACGTGAAACTAATATAAAAAGTGCTGACGTCGCAATAACATGAATGCAACTGACGTCACATGAATAACATGAATGCAATTGACGTCACTGGACGTCAAATAGATGCACACCAGTGAAACTAATATAAAAAGTGCTGACGTCGCAATAACATGAATGCAACTGACGTCACATGAATAACATGAATGCAACTGACGTCACTGGACGTCAAATAGACGCACACCATTGCAACCAACATCAGTGATATAAACTATCTCCGTAATTTACAAAACTTCCTAATATACAAATACCATGCGCAGCATGGTCAGTATAAACAAAATTGGTCGACATATGCACAGCCTGATCACTGTCAACAAAATCAAATCAGTCGACACATATAATCATACCATATCAATCAGAAGTCACATTTTTCATTCTTAGCCAAACTATTCTAAATAAATATAATAAAATCTTACCGTTCTGGTCTAAACTCAGAATCTGGGCACACAACAATATAACATCCTCAGTATAAGAATTAAACAGCCACGTCTAACTTTTCAATAAAAGATAGGCGTATAAATAGTATGCGTCTCACATTTAAATCATGGGAATCGAATATAAACGTGCAGGTATTCACATTAAAATCATGCAACACGCTGTCCATAATCAAAAGACTCGTGCAGGTATTCACCTTAAAATCATGCAATACGCTGTCCACGAGAGGTATTCACAAACAACCCATGCATAACGTAGGCACAATTTCCGTAAATGTTTTATTACCACAGTTGCCCTAAAAACTGTAGCCCTACTGATTTAAAGGATTAAAATGATTTCGACGACATAGTCGACGATCGACGATCCATTTCGTAACACAAAGATTATGAGCTCGGACCTATGAGTTTGATACTTTGACTGCTCAACGTTTAGACTACGTTCATTGTTTTCTCTGCATTCCCATGTTCAGAAAAGGATATCTTTAAAATGTTTTATTTCATTGCAATTTCAGCCATAAGATCCTCTGCACCGGCTACTCATCAAGTGATTTCAGGTAAAATCAATTCACAAAAAACTTTTAATAGATAAAGCTGCGTATAAAGCCGTTTAATTTCAGTGTTTCTACGTCGTTCGCTTCAAGAAAGGCTCTCAATTTTTTAAAACAAAATGGCTCATTATGTTCTCTTTTAAGTACCGGTATATATCAACATTATTTCAATGAGCACGGAAAACTTAGAATTAGACCAAGAATTAGTATATACAATTTAAGAATAATCCCACAGGGTAAGATGCTATGTTTAACTGTGTCATATGAAATATGTATATTCACAACGTGGGCGGTAATAAAGGAAAAAAACAACAACTGAAAATACAATGAAGGCGACAGTACAGGCAAGGAAAGCCCCTGACACGGGAAATGCCATTTTTCCTCGACTAAGCTAGTCATATTTGCAGTAGTTCATGCTCATATCGTCAGCAGTTTTCGCAATTATACAGAACTGCCTGAAATGGATCATAAGACCGTGAAACCTTTGTACAAGAGTAAATTTAGAAACATGAAAATATCCTGGTAATTTATCCTTGTCACTGATCTTCCTTGAATTTTTATCGCCTTAACTGGCGTTTTCCAAGCGATTGAATTTTACTATTAATTTTTGAATTTGAGAATATCAATCACATTGAAACAAAATCGTAGTATCTAGTTAATATGTATAATATAATTTTAGGGGATATTCATAATTGTCCAAGCCAGATGAGATACTATGCTCAGTTGCAAGGAAACCACATAGGCCAGTATGGTACCAGCTGCTACGAACAAGTACCAGTTCGAGAAACATGGTACGCTGCTGACCAAGATTGTAGGCGCAAGGGCGGTCACTTGCTACAGATTGGAGGCCCTCAAGAAGAGGCATATATTCAAACATTCCTATCTCATGTGGATTCACAGCATGCTGCGTGGATTGGACTTCATGACCAGGGC
Source organism: Ctena decussata (assembly GCA_963989385.1). NCBI lineage: Eukaryota > Metazoa > Mollusca > Bivalvia > Lucinida > Lucinidae > Ctena > Ctena decussata. Next base: position 46,753,036 of record OZ022510.1, read on the forward strand.
CACGAGGAAACATTCACATGGACATCAGGTGAATACACGTTAAACATTGAACACGAATATAGATATTCATACGACATGTTTTAATTTATGACCAAACTTAATAACGTGTTGCAGGGGCCCCGGAAGCTCGGTGGGTTAAGCGCTGTCCTGCTGATTTAACGGTTCCGGGATCGATTACCGTAGCGGAAATCGTTTCTGTCGTAAACGGGGTTCCATTGAATACAGCCTTTTATTATCATCTTCCCATTTTACTGATACGACTGAAATACTGTTGAAAAGGACGTAAAATTACAGTCATCCACCCTCCCATACATCCATCCAGCTAGCCAGCCAATGATAACGTGTTTGAAAAAAATATACCACAGATATACCCAAAAGTAGGTATAAAGATAGGAAAGACCATGATCAGAATGAACAACCCGCCGCCCAGATCTGTTCAAACTAACTCCTTCAAAAACATGAAGAACAAATCTGAGCCTCAGCCTGCCTTGGATTGCTTTGCATCCCAAAGCGTGTCATTTGCTAAGATGCTTTAAAAAAAGGAAAGGAGAACAAAAATAAAGAAACTTAAAAAACTATATACTACCGACAGACTAGAAAACTTTGCATACATAGAGGATCTGCAATAAAAATACTGCCCATGAACAAGTCCAGCTGCATACATTTTATAGGTAAAAGGTGCTCTGTAGCATGAAGTTTTCAAAAATCTGTCTAAAAAGGCGAATACAAGAGCATTTGCAAAACAAAAATATACTAATAAAAATATAAATAAATAAAATGAGAAAAAAATGAAACGAAAAGAGAAATAAAGGAAATTTCTGTACCTGCTTTTCAGAAATTCATATAGTTTAAATCATGACTTTTATGTGAAGCAGAGAAGACGGGAATACTCAGATACAGACTCCATCTGTTACCCGTATTGCTGCCGAATCTGCCTTCTGTTTTGTTTTGTTTTGTAACTTAAATAAAAAAATAAGTAAAAATAGATGTTGATGCTGTTATTGGGGTAGCTGAATGACCATCTGTTTGGGAAAGAGCTGCTCATTCGATTTACTGTGCATGTCTTTCGTAAACTTTTGTCACTTTCTGTGTGTATGTGCTTCTTTCCCTATTGGTTTTGAGAGCGGAATGTGGGATTTGATTGTATTAATTCCTGATCATTGCCCATCTTTTTACTTTCCATCGATCGCCAAATCGCTTAAAACAAACGGGAAAAGGAAAACAACAAACACGTCAAAGCGAAATAAGACAAACAAGAAACCAAGAGCTCAGCTCTTTCCAAGCAGATGGCCGCGCGAGGCTCAAGTAAATAATAAACAAAAAGTCAAAGACTATTAGAAAGCCGTGTTCTATTGCGGTGAAAACAAGTAGTTGTAGCTATTTATGTTTAAACAACAACAAAACAGAACACAAGGTGGACATCTATACTGGTTAACACATCGCTAGAAGATTTCAAATAAGCGGACACAACAAAAAGCATTATCCATAATCCACAATGAAAGCATTGCCTTGGGACGGTCATAGTAAATTACGCTGAATGGGGTGGTATGGAGGTGGGTTGGTTGGTTGGTTGATTTGATGCTTAACGTCCACGGTAAACAACTAAGGTCATGTCGGGACGGTCCATTAACCTAACCACACTATTCCTGGGCAGGCTTAGACCTCCTAAGCGGTTAACCAGTACTAAGTGCACATACTTTCGCCAGTAACTGACAACTGCCCTTCTTGAATCAGCGGAAGGAGAAACGAAAGTATGTGGCCAGACCGGGATTCGAACCCAGGACCTCTGACTTATGAGTCAGGTGCCCTACTGATTGCGCTACCCGGCCGGGCGGATGGGGGTGGGTGTAGGGCTTTGTGCGCGGGTGGCATGAGGCCGCCTTGGATTCTGTTGCTGTTCACAAGCAAATAGGTTTATTTAAGTCCATGTGAAGGACTTCATTAATTTATCAGGATTGAATACTGAGATGAAAATATTAGACCACTTAACAGCAATTGAGTTCCAGTGGCAAGCTTTCAAAAAGGGCAGCAATATTTTTCAGCAGAGATGTTGTTGACAACTAAGAATGCAGTTTGTGTATCACGTGTTTGTTGCATCCGGTCATTCTTTTTACACCAATCGACCATAAAAATGTTTCCGGCCAGCACATCTTTCTTAATTTATACACAATCAGGATATAGGAATTCAGGTTCCATTAGCCTTATCTAAAAGTTTGCGGGAGTATGCTTTTAAACATTCTATACCAAGAATGTAGAAAAAAATGAGGCTTTTTTAAAACCTGACTTAAATTTATCGTTATTATCATTATCATTAATATTATTATAGGGGAACCCCTAACGTACACGAATTGGCTACCAGGCAGGCGGAGCAATTTTTTCTCCCATGACGTGGAAGACTGTGTTGCGTTTTTACCTTATAAACAAGGACAGTGGGATGACATACCCTGTGGTGGACTAGTTGTACAATCAGGCTCAGGTCTACACCAGCGAGTGGAAACGCACCCTCATATTTGTGAATTTCGTAAGTTCCGAGAAGCTTTATCAAATACTGAAAATAAATTTAAACGAGGACTAACACAGCACATTTTACTCATTGAAACCCTAACACAGCACATTTTACTCATCGAAACCCAACGTATATACGTAAAGAAAAAGATTTGAAAATACTTCTCGTTTTGCAGATTGTATACGCAGCACTAAACCGAATTTAGACTGGCTATAGATTGTATTTTCCAATGTTCAAATCAAATCAACGCCAAGGCCAAGCCAACAAGATTTATCCTATTGGTGCCTCATATACTAATTATCAGTTAAATATGGAGATATCATTAGACTGCTGCACGTACATGATTAGGCTTCAGGGTCCAGTTGCTCAAAGCGTCCAAAACGTAGCGAACACGTTAGTCGATGATTCGTTAAGTCTTACAGTACTTACAAAATCAACTGCAGTAATATTTTTGGCTAAAAATTATGATGAGCTGTTGCAATAAAGGCTCCTCACTTTGTTTCAGCATAAAGGCAGTATTTTAACATATTGAATGTTGCTAGTTCTGAGCAGCTGGACCCAGAATGTGTTGCGTTGTTAACATTAATTTTTTTTTTCCTCTGATAAAAGAAGATGTGTAAAGATGGATGTCTCTTGCGAGATAACGTCAGTTTTAACAGTATTTCAGTCATATCAAGACGATGGGAGGGTGATAATTAAAGGCTGTGTTAATATTTACTGTTGGAAAGAAATCTGCCTGCCGCAGCATTCGAGCCCGGGACTACTAGATCGGCAGGCATGCGCTTAACCCCGTGAGCTACCGGGGATTCTTCTCTGATAAAGCATAGACTGATGCGGATGATATGAACGAATGTGATGGCTATATGCTAGTTTGCTGTGCTTTTATATTTACTATTTTAGGGTGTATGGGTACATCTTCATGTTTTTCAAATGTTTTCAAGGGAAAAAGTTCATTACTTCCTGTTTGCTTCCCTAGGGTATGAAACCCTGAAATAGGGGTCTACTCTTAAACGAAATACTTGCTTCTACAGGAAATATTTATTTCCTTTAAGAGTCGAAAATGAAATGGTAGAGTTGCTTCACTCAAAAGAGTACCCATACATTTTAAAAGAAGTACCATATATCTGCTTTATGAGCTGCAACTAGACAAAACCAACATAGTGGCATGTACGCCAACACAGAAAAATCAGATCACCCTGGGCATCAGCCCAGTCTGATCAGAGTCTTTGTCGTGCGCTTAAAAGAGACATAAGGTTCTAAGCTACTTCCTTGGCAACAACGAAGACTCTGATCAGACTGGGCGGATGTCCAGGCTAATCTGAGTCTTCGCGTGGCGCACATGCCATTTTGTTGGTTTTCTCTTGTCGCTACTCACTTTTGAAAACTTGGTTGGTAGAAGGTTTCAAAGGACTTCTAGGATTAAGGCGAGGATTTTCCCCATTAGACCGGCGCGACAGGTCCGAATTTTCAAAAGTATAAATTGTGCAGATTTTTTCTTAGCAAAGCTTCCACAAATATGTAAACCGTATAAAATCAGATCATTTGTGATTCAAACACAAAGACATGGGGAGATAATCCTGTCTGACCCTACCTACCCTAAATTTAAGTTTTTCGCATATCTCATTTTTAAGGTAATAAAAACATTGAAATCAGCCATTCATTTCATAATTTTTTGTCATAAATGCATGCTAAATACACGCATATCAAAATACAAAGCAATGATTTTCATCTTGTTTCGCCTGACTGGCATTCAAACATGCAAAACTACAGTTATACTTCCGATCAAAGCGGCCAAAAGAGAACGCTTCACTATAATTAAAATACAAGTACTTCCCCCCCCCCCCCCGTGACCCAGCATTTCCTTCATGCAGCAGACAGATGCGAGGCAAGTGCACAATATATATGAGTGGGAAGCTGGGTCACGGGGGGGGGGGGGGGGGTACGATACTCAGTAAGCCAAAGAAGAAGAATGGTCAACAGTACCACTGTGATCTTCAAGGATTATATTGTGTACCATGACCTTGAAATGAGGTCAAGGTCACATACATATAGTCTAAACTATCCAGTGCTGTCTGTTATGTAAGTAATGTAATGCCCCAGTCACACACACACATTACGGACTGGGCGGATAGTTGTGGATAAAAATCCACAATAATCCGCAGAATTTGTGGGCGTGGCTTATTTTCTTGATTAATTTACGGATACAGTTACCTACAGATGCGTATGATTAAGGATACATGTGGATGTCTGCGGTCTGATAGTTTCCCTTTGAATCAATCGGTGAGAGATGATACGAATGTATACGTACTACTTACCTTCCATTACCTTCTGTTACTTCTTGATGCGGAAAGATGTTGTTGATGCTACGGATGGCCCGTTCGTATATGTCCGGTTTTATGCGTAATGGTCCGTATTGCATCTGCGGATGGCCCATCCGTATCTGTCCGGTGTCATTCGTAAAGGTCCGTATCGCATCCGCAGAGTCTGTAACTGTCCGTATCGTATCCGTAGAACCCGCAGGTTCCGATTCCAAGTTTTGAAAATTTTCAAAATTCAGTCGCGGACGAGTAAACCGTATTGGTCCGTAACAAAAGGTAACTGAAGGCATTCATTCGCATTTATCCATATATAATCCGTATCTAATCCGTATCTTATCCGTATATAAACCTATCATTCCGCAGCCCAACCCAAAGTTGTGGACTGATACGGTTTCGCGCAGATAGTTACCTTCAATTACGGTTAGTTACGGGTCTTGTTCGGAGTTTTTTTACGGACTTTTACCTTCAGATACGTTTCTATACGGATAACTTAGACTTCAATACTGACAGATACGTATTGGTGAGGATAATTGCGAACAGCTAATCTGACTGGGGCATTGGTCCGTAACAATACGCAGAACAAGACCCGTAACTAACCGTTACAATCCGCATGAAACCGTATTTATCCAAAATTTTGGATGGACCGCGGAACGATAGGTCGAGATACGGATTAGATACGGATTAGATATGCCTAAATGCGAATAAATGCCTTCAGTTACGGATCATTATGGTTAACTCGTCCGCGCCTGAATATCTAAACTTTTCAAAATTTGGTGACATATCCTGCGGACCTTGGGGATACCATACGGATACGATACGGATTCGATATGGAGAGAGACCACGCCCACAAATTGTGTGGATTTAAAGTCCGCAACTATCCACCCAATCCGTAATGTGTGTGTGTGACTGGGGCATAAGTCAAAAAGGGGTGAAATGTACAAATAAATCATTATTTCAACGATCAGTTTGAGGATAATTTACAATTTATCTCAACAATGACGTCAACGTCAACGTATGTTGAACGTACTTTACATAGACACAAACACTTGAAAATTCATTTGCCATGCAAGTTACATGTCGTAGTCATAAATGCAAAGCAGAAGTCAATGATCTGTATAACTTTTTAATCATGGGGAAAAATCACGCCTTAAGCATAGAAGTCCTTTTCACCAAACAAGATGCACTTTATTTTTTTCTAGGTATAGCGTCCTTTGGCGGCCCAAGTTTGATTGGAAAGTAAACAGAAACTTGACATTCAGTTTGATCACTCCATGATAAAAGCTAGCAGGAAAGTGAGAATCAGTTATTTGCAGTAATTTATCTGTCAAGAGATGGGTTACATGTATTGTATGAAATAATTGTGAAAATTCAAACCCATCGTTTTAAATATCTTACCCGTTTGAACCATTTAGGAGTATCAAAATAAGCGCTGATGCATGAGGGCTTAAATCTAACAGTATTTTTTTTATTGAAATTGTAGTTGTACCTCTGGTGAATTTATTGCGGCAGGTGCAAACTCAAGTATTTGAGTTTCCAGTGTCGCTTCCCCGTCTGCCCCACACTAGTTTAAAAAAGGTTAGGGGCCGACATCAGGCATCCCCTCCACGAGAGAGAACTCCGATGTACCGATAACAAATACAGCGCAATAAATATTCGCTTTCTGTATTTGAGCCGCGGCACGAGAAAACCAACAAAGTGGTTGTGCGCCCAGCGCAGATTCAGATTAGCCTGGGCATCTGCCCAGTCTGATCAGAGTCTTGGCTGTCCGCATTGGAGGTAGCTTAAAACATTACCTTCCCTTTACGCGCTCAGCGAAGAATCTGATCTGACTGGACGGATGCTCAGGCTGACCTGAATTTACACTGGGCGCACAACCACTTTGATGGTTTTCTCGTGTCACGGCTCAAAAATCTTAGCTTCTTCAACATAAATATCCATCCGAACATAGCTTTTGCAAGTATAGCTTTTGCGAAAAAAATTAGTCAACAGGTATCAGCCTTAAATTCAAATACAAATTATAACCTAAAAAGTCTCGAAAAAAAGTTTGTCTAAAGTCGACACTTAATTTCCAATGCTTGGTTTCAAGCTTGGGCGCAGATGATGGGTTTCATACACCTTCGACCAAGCTACGCAACATAATAAAAAGTAGTAAATGCCGGAAAAAAGCACTTCATAAGTATTGCTGTATACCCATAAAGCGGCTACAGAAAAGACCAGAGCATTTATGATCCATTACCATAAAAACAAAAGCCAGTCACAATCATAATCAATCTACCAAATGTCAAGAATTTGAGGATAAACAATCATATCCATTAAATTTTCAAATTTCAAATTCTTTATTACCTACAGGTTTCTTCCTTTTTGCCTACCTTGGGATATGAGCCGCGACACGAGAAAACCAACAGACTCAGATCAGCCTGGACATCAGCCCAACCTAGTCAGACTTTTCGCTAAGTGCTTAAAGAATAGCTAAGGGTCTGAGCTACCTCAGTGCGGACAGCGAAAACTCTGATCAGACTGGGCGGATGCCCAGGCTGATCTGAGTCTGCGCTGGGCGCACAACCACTTTATTGGTTTTCTCACGTCGCGGCTCATATGTGAAGCCCAAGTAGCTCAGTGGGTAAATATGTGGTCAGGGTCCGAATCTTGTCATCGTTTTGAACAGTAAAAAGGTGCCTCTGCATATAGTCACCCTTTCATCTTGGACGAAATACTGTTGAAAACACCGTAAAACCGCGTGTCTTCCATTTATATGTATCCTGCGGTACATTATTGCACGTAGTGATAATGTATGTAGTGATGCGTTATTTAATATGACTGCTAAAAATAGCGTGTTTGATAATGAAGCGTTTTAATATGTTAGATATGTTAGGAGAATAAGGTGGCATGATAAAGTCACACCAGGTAACCTCCGATCACTTGAATAGACAGTAATAACATCTATTCCTGAAAAGAGATCAGTCGCAAGCACAAAAGAGCCGCCAGCACAAGAAACAACGGGCACATTCGACATAGTTACTTGGTTAAACCCGAGCAATACCAAGGTGTATGAGCAATGGAAGCCCGCTTATGTTTACATACAAATTCAATTGGGCTCAGGAGTTATGGCCCGGACACGACAGACAGACAGACGGATAGATGGCCGGTTGCATACCTTGGTCGACATGGGGAACAACACAGATAGATATTTGGCCGGATGCATACTCTGGTCCGCATGGGGAACAACACCCTTCCCTCATTCTACGGATGATGAGGTGGTAGGGAGGGGCGCGTAATCAGAACTGAAAGAGATTCTTCTGGAAATTTCGCTAAATGATCGATTTTATAGAAGCCTCATGTTGTATTTCTTGCCACAGTTTGGATACACACAACAGGATACTGAGTTCTGCTAGAACTGGCCTGTTATGAGGCCGGGGAGGGATTAGGTAGAGGGGACATCTGTCTTTGTTTCAAAAGTAAAATACGATTGATTTTCAGACAGCCGGAACGTAGATCTCTCTATACATTCGAACGTAAACAGTTCTATCCTCCTGTGTGATAATACGATCACTACCAGCTTATTTGACGTCAGTCTGACATACACTTCAAAACACTCCAAACATTCGACTGACATGGAGTACATAAAACCTCGTTCTGAAAAGGGACTTCCATGATAAAGATTCCTATGTGTCCATATATCACAGGGTATAATCGATTCCGGTAATTTTCACTTCCTGCAGAGACTGTACATCATATATTGCTTCCGCCGAGACTGTCCGCGGCAGGAAGCAGAATCACGCGGACAGTCTCGGCAGGAAGCCATTTATCATGTACAGAAGTCTCGGCAGGAAGCAAGAACTCGCGGACAGTCTCGGCGGAAGCCAATTATGATGATGTACAGTCTCTGCAGGAAGCGAAAATTAGCGGAATCGATTATACCCTGTGTATATGATCCGGTACACGACAAAACCAACAAAGTGGCATCTGCGCCCAGTGAAGACTTAGATAAGCTTGGGCATCTGCCCAGACTGATCAGAGCCTTCGCTGTGCGCTGAAAGGATGGAAAAGGGTCTAAGCTAGCTCCATGTGGAAAGCGAAGACTCTGGTCGGACTAGGCGGATCCCAGGCTGATCTGAGTCTTCGCTGGCCGCACATTGCCACTTTGCTAATTATGACGTGTCGCGGCTCGATTATCATTGTTTCAAGGGAAAAGTCTGATCATACTCTTTTTTATACCAAATACCTTAGAGGCGACAGTAACGGTTGGAAGGACGGTGGACGAACGGACGGTGATGGTTCACAGTAGCTCACTATGAAAACAAATGCTCTTCTGAGCTAACGGCCCAGTTGTAGATTTAAGTTTATTTAATCATTGGGACAAACAGATAAAACAAAAATATAATTGTTTATTTATTTATTGCTGTTTTGAATTCGTTTCAATAGCAAAGTATAGGTGATTTAATTTTTGAATGTTTATATGACCCCAGCAGGCACATAACGTCAAAATGACGTCGTACTGACGTAGTACGACGTCATTTCGACGTTATGTGCCCGCTGGGACTGTTTAAATTGCTAGAAGAGGAGACTTTCAAATTCGTTTATATATTCTAAACCAATACGGTGATAGGACTCTAATTTATGCTAATTAATATGGTGTGCGAATTTATACGAAATTAACAATAGTGCTTAATATTGTAAAGAAAACTAAGTATCAATAGAGACTTGTTGACCATCTTTGCCAAGAAAGCATCACGTGGCGATCATCAAAGTCAGTTTGACACGATCACCTGGAAAAGAAATTAAAAATAATAATAAACGAAAGTACTAACAAAATAAAAGCATCGTAAACGACTGCGTAATACCCCGCCACTGCACACCAATACCCCGTCTTCTATCTTTTATACATTTTTTTTATCATGACATGAACCTCATATTACCTAGATAATGTGTTGCAAGTTTCAGGAAAATCCTGTTAATCTTTGATTTTATACAGAATTTTTTCATAATTTTATACATGTATATAGCTCTGGGGCAGGGGCAGGTAACCTATGTGGACTTAATACTACTTGTAACAGAAAGCTTATGTTATTTTAATCATTTCTATGAAATTTCATCAAGATATACCGAAAATCTGATTTTATATTGATTTTTTCATTATTTCATACATGTATACAGCATGTGTCAGGGGCAGATAACCACTGGGGGACAAAATTTTGATCAAGACATAAAGCTTATATCAATATGATAAATTGTTACAAGTTTCAGAAAAATCCCTTTCGACTCTAATTTTATACATTTTTTTTCATTATTTCATACATGTATATAGCCCTAGGGCAGGGGCAGATAATCCAGGTGGACAAAATTCTGCTGATAACTGAAAGGTTATGTTACTTCGATCATTTCTGTGAAATTTCATCAAGATATTTCAAAGTGTAAAAGAACTGCTGACCAAAAACTGTTTTTAAGACCATGAAAAGGGCAATAACTCCATAAGAAGACATCGAAATTTGCCCATTAACAATCCCAACCGAGATCTTCCCAAGACCAATGCACATGCCATGTATGAATAAAATCCGTTAATAAATACTCAAGTTATCGAACGGAAACGAAGTGCTCACGGACGGACGGACGACCGGACGGACGGACGGACGGACGTACGTACGACGGACGGACAGACACACGGACAGCCAGCGGGAAAACATAATACCCCGCCACTAACGTGTGGCGGGGTATAAAAAGAAAAAAAAGATATAGAAAAAATTCTATTATAATGATATAGATTTACAGTTAAATATATGAATACGCTCTTTTGTTTCATTGGCAGATATATTTGCACATGTAATGCCCCAGTCACACACACATATACGGATTCTGCGATACTACGGATGGCCCGTCCGTATCTATTCGTATCTATCCATTTAATCCGTAATGGATCCGTATCGCATCCGCAGAGTCCGTTACTGTTCGTATCATATCCGCAGGGTCCGGAGGAGCCGCGTCGAAATTTTGAAAAGGTTCAAAATTCGGGCGCGGATGAGTAAACCGTAAAAATCCGTAACTGAACTCATTTATCCGCATCTATCCGTATCTAATCCGTGTCGCATACGTATCTATTCCGTATCTTATCCGTAACTGAACCCATCATTCCGCAGTCCCAATTTGAGGACTGATACGGTTTCATACGCAGCTTTACCTTTAGTAACGGAAGCTATGGGTCTTGTCAGGGTCATTGATGAGGCTCTAGTAATCGTAACCTCGAAGTATGGCCCATGCTCCTTCTCTCGAATATGATTAGTGTTCTGTGCTCATGAAGGATTAGATTTTTATTTAAATTTGTATACCTGGATTCCAACTATAAACTGGGTAAAGGTAAAGGTTTCCTATAGCTTAATGACCGTAGGGGCGGTGGCTTGGGGGAGGAGGGGTGGGAGTAGGTGGTTAGGGTCAATGTATCGTGGGCATAGGGTCAATGTATCTTGGGCATAGCGTAGGAACGGCGAAGCCCATCTCTCTACTTTCGCTGCCTTGTCCTTCCCTGATTTGAAAAAGGTACCCATTTACTGCTTGGTTGACATAGATATTCAGTCGGCAGTTGATAAAGTAGATACTATTCTAATCCTTCAAGAACACTGCACACTCGAAGGAAGGTACATGGACCATACTTAGAGAATTCGGCTACTCAAACCGCATCAGTGACCCCGATATGATTTGGTTACGAAAACCAGAGAAAGCATAATGTAATTTCTTAATTTTGATAAGGCAGTAAATTCAAAGATTAGTACCATAAAAGATCTAAAAGAAAAAAAAATCTAGACTATAAATCTAAACCAATCAAAAATTTCGGATTTCTCAGAATATTTTCTTGACCTAAAAGGAAAAAATATATATAATCTGCACTATAGATGACGTACGGGGAGACGTTTTACTTGACGGTGCCGCACGGCACGAAACCAGTGGCACTGAAGTAAAATAGAAATCTAAGAGTTCATTCAAGAGCACAGAAAACATTCGAAAGAAAGAACATGGGCCATCTTCGAAGTTTCGGCTACTCAAGCCTGACCAGTAGATATTTATTGCTTCATTTCACCATTAAACTTTGTCCTAAAATGGACAACTAATTGGAATTAATAAAAGAATTACTTTGTCCTATATTGGACAACTAATTCGAATTGATAAAAGTCAAATAAGTTTATGAAATGATGGCCCTACTTTTGCTATTGGCAAGTTCATGAAAAGATGACCCCACTGTTACAAATAAGAAACATAACATCGCACCATAACTGCACCATACGTCACTGCCATTGCACCGACCCGGCCTCTCTGTTATAGTAGTCATTGAGATACAGTCTCTGTCTCTTTGCCCCCCTACGGGTGTTGTTGCCGCACAGCCGCCTCTCCAAACCATCCTGTAGGTATCTGTCAGTATTGGAACGCAACCTTTTTGTATTGAAACGTTACTGTAAAAAACAGTCCGTTACAGTACGCCGAACGAGACCCGTAACTTCCGTAACTAAAGGTAACGATCCGCTTGAAACCGTATCGGTCCTCAACTTGGAGTAGGACTGCGGAATGATAGGTTCAATAACGGATAAGATACGGAATAGATACGTATGCGACACGGATAAGATACGGATAGATGCGGATATATGCGTTTAGTAACGCACCATTACGGTTTACTCATCCGCGCCCGAATTTTGAAACTTTTCAAAATTTCGACGCGGATCCTGTGGACTCTGCGGATATGATACGGACAGTTACGGACTCTGCGGATCTGATACGGATCCATTACGGATAAAACGGATAGATACGGACGGGCCATCCGTAGTATCCGCACAATCCGTATGTGTGTGTGTGACTGGAGCATACAAGGAGTAGACACAGATGTGGACGTCGCAGTTAATCTTTTCTATTCTTCTATCCGCTAGGCATGCGCAACAGTCCGCATCTGAAGGTATTTATCCGCATCTAAAGGTTACAGTAGGTAACGGAAGGTTAGTAGTTCGTACCTATCCGTATCCATACGATTCTATTGGTAACTATATCCGTAAATTCATTAAATAAAATTAGGCCACGCCCACAAATTCTGCGGATAAACTGAGGATTTTATCCGCAACTATCCGCCCTATCCGTAATGTGTGTGTGTGACTGGGGCTTAAACTACTTCTAGTTTTTTAATGACAGATTTTATCCTCAGAAGATTTTAGGAGCTTTATGTTTAAAAGAGCAATCACTTCCTTCAATAATGTACCCTAGAGTTTTGTGTGCGGGTTGTACCCATTCTAAACTTCCACAGCAGGTCTTATGAAATGTCGTGATTCCCATATGTATTCGGTTATAAGACGGAAGCTTACCATTACAAAATCACAAAAATCTATGTACGAGGATCGTCCAAAAAGTTCTGTCACTGGACTCATAACTTTGCTCACAGACGTGACAGCTGACCACGGTTTGCTACAATCAAAAGATCAATCCTTTACCTTTATACTGATATCAGGTACGAGGGGCATTTCAGAAATAATGTAAATGATCTCAGGGTAGCCTATTGGCTGATATTTAGCAATTGTGTTATATATCATTGGAAAGCCAAATTCAAGTGCTTTAGAATAGTATGCGTTAAAAGAATTTCTAAGTCACCCATGCATGACAGCACCTGCTTATACGTCATAAGGGTGTGGATACTGGAAACTATACATTTTCACTGAAAGTCTCTCGTGTTCAATTGGTGTTTTCTCAATGAGAACATGATATATTTTAATAATGAAAAACGTAATACTGTCCTTTCAATGTAAAATAAGGAAGTCATATAGAAATCGTTTCCAGATTCTACACAAGTAACATAATAAACGAGATTTTTTGTCTGCTATGTGGTTATAAATGCAAAGTTATTATAAATGCATTATATCAATAAAATTATAATTTTTAACTTAATCACATCCAATTTCAACAAATGACAGACATTTTATTACTGAAATGATTAGGTCACCATATTTTGTTACGACTGGCATCAAATCACTTATGAAACTGGATGATACGTGTGCGAAACCCACGACGGAAGTTGCAAAGTAGTAGCAATTCATGTAAAATACAAAACAATAAATGAAATTATCTTCTAATAAAAAGACAGAGGCTCAATATATTTAACTTTGTTTGATGTCAAAAATAAGAATGACATATTGATAGCAAAACTCATATATAAAGACTTGAAAGACGTGTTATTTAATATGACATACTGACATTGAAATATGTGGGTGGGTGTGGAAATTTATCGTAAAAAATCAGATAGGCAACTGACAAAAGAGCATAAGGTGCCATAAACGATTATCTATAACAGAAAAAAAGCATGACGAATTAAATTTTATTTATTTTTTTGTTTCATATCTGTCACCAAACATTCACTTTCACTTAATTTGACCTCAAAATCGAAGTTTAAACAACTGACTATACATTTCAATTTAGCACAGGAAGTGACGTCATCAGAAATGCGCATTGTTCCATGATTAGCCTATCTTGCAAGGTAAATCTTGTGTGTTAGCAAGACTGATACAATGTTTTTCATACTGAAACATTCTCAATATAACAGGTATTATAGGTACCAATTCAGAGCTGCTTGTATCAAGAGTAAAGAAAATATGAATTTGTCTTTACATAAATATTCCGTCTGTTTCTACTCAGTGTCCTTACCCTAACAACAATTGTCAAGGCATATTTTGAAGACAATACCAGTGCCTCAATTTTTTTGAGTGAATGCCATTTGGTGATATGTAAACCTAAAAGGTAAGACATAAATTTCAAAAATCGGTCAACATTCCTAGGAATGGCCGACTCATTTACACTATTTCTGAAATGACCCTCGTACACGGTTAAAATATGCCTTTTGGTTGAGTTATAAGCTCATATACAGACCGAATATTTGACACTGGCCTATTTTCATGGTTTTTGCTTTTCTATTGGCTTGTGATTCATGCTGCATACCTCGACAACTATATATTGCAGGATTCTGAAATTTTCACGGTTGCTTTCTGGTGCATTTTGTGGCGTACTACATAAAAAATCAGCGACCATCGCCAATTATGTGCAATGCAAACGATAGATATCTATGATGTCACAGAACTTTGTTGAAATAAACAGTCACGCGATTTTCAAGGATCCGCTATTCCTTCATTTTAGGGATCTTTTAAATAAAATTGAAAAGAGATCACAATGCCACGAACTACTGCAGTAAATATATGCTCCAGAAGTTGAACTGTTTTTCATATATGAGTGTTTTAGTACTCAGAACATGACCTAGTCGATTTTCATTTGGCGTTTATTGCATAATGTTGAGACTACGAAATGGTTTAAACTCTTTAAATTGGACAGAATGACTTAGAGATTTTTTCGTAGTGTTTATTAGTACCTGAGATATCGAAGGCATCAGGCAGCGATAATAGGCATTCCTTAACTGGACATTTCCGGGGTTGCATCTGCTAATTTGCCAGTATGGTGAGGGTACCCTTCTTTTAAAGCAGATTGTAAATGTTATGTCATTGATACAGGGATCAGTTTTTTAAGCTATGTGATAAAAAATAACGGGTTTCTAAATGGTTTTTATTTTAGGTGAATATCATCTTTTGTTTTCGAGATACAAGGCAGTGACAGAACTTTTTTTGATAACCCTCGTAAGTCAGTCTTGTGTTAGTGAGCAGTAAAATGGGATTTATCTCTTCCAAAACAATCCCAAAATCTAGACCCGTCTTAAAGCTGAATCCAGATCTGTGAGATTGTTTTGAAAGGGAGAAACTTATAGCCGAAGAAATGGCGTAAGTTGTCTCTGGATGTTTACTATTGATACATGAAGTTCTTTACTGCTCTGAGTCAGTGTTATTACTCGTATTTTTCTCAATTGCCTATCTGTCTGCAAAACCAGAAGCTGACTGGAATCAAAAATAGTAAATACAAGTTTCCACATGCAGACTACATGTATCGTGGGGCTTACAACAGAAACATATTTTTATTGTCATGGTAATTGAGCCGCGATACGACAAAACCAACAAAGTGACATGTGCGTCAAGCGAAGACTCAGATCAGCCTGGACATCCGCCCAGTCTGAGCAGAGTCTTCACTGTCTGCTTTGAGGTAGCTAAGACCCTTACCTACCCTTTAAGCACTTAGCGAAGACTCTGATCAGACTAGGCGGATGCACAAGCTGATCTGAGTCTTTGTTGGGCACACAATAACTTTGCTGGTTTTTTCGTGACGCGGCTCAATCTATTGTATACAAGGTTCGCAGAGGTAGGAATATGTGAATGAATTTTCAGAAAATCCATATACTTGCTTGAGGTTTTCTTTGTCAGACACACCCCAATATCATGGAAAGTAAAATTTGGAACCCCTTCACCCACGTGTCCCCGGACCAAAAACAACACATTCAACAGGAGCCTTTCACATCCCCTGCACTCCCCTGGGCCACACACACACAGAGTGAAAGAAAAAAAGCCTTTAACAAAAACATTTAGAAAAAATAAATAAATAAAAAATACTAGTACAACTTATCATTACATCGTCTGTTAACATGAACAAGTAGAATGTATAATTGAGCCGCGACACGAGAAAACCAACAAAGTGGTTGTGCGCCCAGTGCAGACTCAGATCAGCCTGGGCATCCGCCCAGTCTGATCAGAGTCTTCGCTTAATGCTTTAAGGGTAGCTAAGGGTCTATGCTATCTCCATGCGGACAGCGAAGACTCGATCAGACTGGGCGGCTGCCCAGGCTGATCTGAGTCTGCGCTGGGCGCACAGCCACTTTGTTGGTTTTCTCGTGTCGCGGCTCATATGTTTTCAAAGACATTTTTTTTGTGGTGGAGCGCCATGCTGAAGTGGTATAGTAGAAAAACTATATGTACAAGAAATGATGTCATTTCATGACCTGCCCCCTCCACCACCTTCCAGCATCACTTCACAAAAATACTAGCCTCAGCAGAACAGGGTTTCAAACTGACCCCCGTTCTTTGCTGCCCCCCCCCCCCCCACCTTCCCCCTCCCCGCTCTAACTCATCATTCCTGCAACGCTCCTCCTAGCTGGTAAATAAAGACCGTTACCTAACATTGTTGGCGCAAATTGACCTGTCTTTTTTACCTTTATGCATGAATATGCAAAGTAGAACAATTAATTGCGAAATAGGAGACAAAGCTTTTTAGAAAAATCACACTTTCACCTGTTTACGCGATTGAATTACTACCACATCCTGACGCCGGGTTTTCTTAGAACGTATTTAAGGCGGCTTCAGCGTCGAAACTCCTTATTCGAGATTAAATTTGCCATGCATTTACAATTGCAGTTTCGGTGTCGAAATCTGCATAAAATACATGCCATAGAGGGGAGCCTTAGATATTTCCATAGCGTGTTGCTGTGTAAACCGATTTTCCATTTCCCTTGAGTAAATACTTTTTACTTTTATTTTTCCTTTTTCAGCGCATGCTTTATAGAAATCTGTTGCTACACGTAATGTAAATGCTGTGGAGATTCGGCGTGTAACTATGCTGTAAATTTTCACATTCACTCTATGAGCGAAGTTTGTTTATGAATATTTGTTTGCAGAGCTTGTTAAATGGATGTTATAAGTTTTGGTTAGAGACAGAGAGAGAGAGAGAGAGAGCATGCATTCATTCATGTTTCAGCATCTTGCAGCAGGTTGAGGCAACATGCTGTTATTCAGAAGCAGAATAAGATAAGATGCTTATTATTTCAGGCATACTGTAAAATATGGTATGGTATGATGGATTGGTATGTGGTATGGTATGAAAATCTCATACCATACCACAAACCATACCAAACGACCATATCAAAAGTATCATTTGGGCATCATACCCATAATCATCAAATGCATGACAACAATGTTAACAAGATCACAGAGGTGATCTTGTTAACTTTGTTGTCAAGCATTTGATAATGATGGTTGCACGGGTAATGCATATATATATGGAGGTGATCCTGTTAACATTGTTGTCATACATTTGATAATGATGGGTATAATGCCTTTATCAAGGTCAGGCTGATATTGACTTTCAAAGACTACAGATCTAGATTAAACTACAGGTCAATAATACTTTTGGTATGGCCGTTTGGTATGGTATGTGGTATGGTATAGGATTTTCATACCATACCACATACCAATCCATCATACCATACCATATTTTACAGTATACCATTATTTCACACATGGCATTGTTTACCGTATCACTCGAATTATGACGACATTGAAATGATATCCAGATACTCAAAGGGATGTATCTTCGGTTACACTATATTCTCACCTTTGGTGATCTGCTGTTAACCCAACCCCCTCACCTCCAGGAACCCCGGTAGCTCAGTAGGTTAAGCGATGACCTTCTGATTAAGCGGTCCCGGGTTCGTGTCCCTCTGGAGGCGGGAATCTTTTCAATCGTAAACGGGGTTCCATTGCAAACAGTATTTCATCATCATCCACCCATCGTCCTAATATGACTGAAAAATGCTACAGAAAAGGTAGTAAAATCGCAAGTCATCCATCCGCCATCTGTCCCTTTCCTCTCCCCTCTTTCCTTCTCTCCTCCCCTCTCCCCTTCACGATTTGAACCCTCTTTTTAGGCGCATGTTTATGTAGTTGCTTCTGTTGGCGATTAAAACGAAGGATGTCTTCTGGAATACATAGCATCATCTGTCCCGAATCAAAAGTCCTATTGTTTGTTTGTACAAACCCCATGCAGTTGTGTCCATAGTTAAAATATGGCAAAACAACGCGTCTGTAGGTTTATTTACGCAAGTATATCTGGTATACTACCCACAAATGCATGAAGTATGATGGCTGTACCAGTTTTCGGTGTGTTAACATTTGCTCGCCATATAAAAACCGTATTATAGATAATGACTATTTTCAGTTAGGCTGTGCGTACAGAAAAACATATGTTGCGTGACATGTTACTTAGATTTCATGACCTAATGTCTCGATGCTTACAGACTTCATCCTACTCAAATAGATGCTGAGCTGAATCTGCTACCAGAAACTGCACCAGTTTTCGGGGTACATAGAAGAAACCGCCTCCAAATTGATTCAGCCATAGACTTAAAATTTTAAAATTGCTTTTGTAAGACCTATTATTCTTTATCTCTCAGAAATAATCATTAGATTGCCATAAGTAAAGCCATAGTTGAATAAACTGCCGCCTTACTTTCGTCCACACTTTCCATAAAAGACTTGGTATAATAAGGCCCATATTTAGCCCCCAGAAAACTCATTTTTCAAAACTTCTATTTCGATAATAAAAATGTACTCATAGGAAAGTTCAAACCTTGAATATAACACCAAACAAAAAATTAACCAGTTCTCGCACAAAATATTTGTGATTTTGTCAACATACCCATACCCCCAGCGGATTCTGACGAAATTGATGAATTTGGTAGCCTTTGCAGCTTTCAAAATATATGAGCCCAGCCTCCAGCACATTTTATGTTTTGTATGCAGACAAATTTTTAACATATTTACATGCCATGAAAATATCAAATGTGCTGGAGACCGGGCTCAATGTTTATTTTTAACTTTTTGTTACCAAACTGGCAGCGTTCGGAACATTTTCCCTGTTTTCTTAACACAAAAACGCCCATATCTCCGCTCATAGACAAAATAAACATATGTTGAGGGTATTCATTTTCTTAGTTAGAACACAGGGAATAATTTGGTGTTCATTTCATTTTGATCTGTTGGAATTTTTTGGCTAGCGTCTCTGGACTTGCAAGCTTGAGTGGGTGGGGTACCTGAAGAGGCCTTGTGCAGTGCACAGGTAATTAGCAGTGCTATCTAACGTATGAGCATTTCATTAAAAGCCTATTACTAAGAGCTTTCAAAAGCTACTGTAAATGACTTATTTCTTTAAATTAAAATGTATTAAACTGAACTTTTTTTGTGCAATTTTCCTTCATATCATTGAAACAACATAGGCATGCCAGAAATCATGCTATTCTGAGAATTAACAAACCCGAAACATATTATTTCTGCTTGTTCCCATACGCACAAATAATAAGCAACAGAAACCATGCGATTTTAAGAGAATTTGAATGGGGGCCAAGAACGGCCCTTATCATACCAGGTCCTTCGGCAGTTGTTCCAACATGGCCGCTTCAACGAACGGTCACCTACGATGACGTCATGGATGATGTAAATATAACCGTGCTAACGCGCGCCGACTAGTGAATTCTGTAACATGTTGATTCGCCATTCTGTTTGCAAAAATTAGTCATCTTATGACATACTTGACGAGAAAATCGGTGTAATTTATTAGAATACCCCGAATACTGGAGCACCCCGAAAACAGGTACATCGACCATGTGGAACTGCTTGTGGACCATGAGAGAATTGCTTATGTATAAGGCCATGATAAAGATTCTGTTTGCTGTGTCATCCTATCCAAAATATGGCATTTGGGCCTTTTCTTTCAGAAAGGGGTATTTTCGTAGTAGTATATTAATCATAATGCTCGTCACTTTTACATGTTACTTGGGTGACTGCTGAACGCTCTTAAGATGGAAAACAGTGTTAACCTTGACCAGACTGCTCCTAAGAAATATTTTGATTCGGATCTGCACTATTTTAAATGCATTTTAAAGCTTTGTGGCACCTGAAAACAATTCTTCCTTACAACCTACCGATCCAGCTGAGTCTGCATTGGAGTACAGCAAACACATTTTTAAAGAATGGCCTTAAGATTGTTTTATAATTCACACATCCCTATCTGTGAAATCAACTGAACATACTAATATATTTAAATTAGGGGTCAAAGAGACAGGTCTATGTGCGCCGGATATACCTCTAAACATATCTAAATTTAGATTATATACTTGCTTGTGTGCGTGTCTATGTGTATGTTGAACGACGGACGTGGAGAAAGAACGAGATTATAAACGTAATATGGCATACTTGTTAAAGGCTATAGAAATAAAGAAATACCTTCAAAAGCATAATGTGCATTTACATTCATCTACCCAACATCTCCCCATAAGACATCTCTTTCCTGGTTCAGTACAGTGGCGAAAACACTTCAGATCGTCCCCTGGACAACCATGATCTTCAGCTGTGCCTAAAATCCAGATAAAAATAAAAAAGGGGCCGCAACATGAGAAATCCAACGAAGTGGCACACATGCCCAGCGAAAACTCAGAACAGCCTAGGCATCCAACAACGTGGCACATGCGCCCAGCGAAGACTCAAATCAGCTAAGGCATCCGCTCACTGGGTAGCTAAGGGTCTAAGCTACCTTCATGTTGACAGCGAAGACTCTGATAAGACTGGGCGGCTGTCCATGCTGATCCGAGTGTATAAGTTTGTCGCTATACCACAAAATGTCCATTTTTTACGGGGATACAGTCCACGAATAATCGACCGTTTACGCTAAAAAACTATGGTATAACTAGAAAAGTATTTTATATCCACACTTAAGTTATTATACATATGTGAGCCTCTTATCTGGTAAAACCTCTTCTGTCTCTGAAAGGATTGGGAATTATCGGATTGACCATTTTTATGTCGAAGTATTTCACGCGACTTTGTGGACGTTAGGAACGAGCTGATAAACGCCATCAGACCGGGGAAACCTTTATCGGACCGGTGGGCAGGATAAAAACTATGAAATCTCAGTTTTATCAAACATGTATATTGCATTTTATATGGTCCAAAAAGCTGTAACTATATGATAAACATGATGCATATAATTATTGTAAAAATATCGGTATCAAACGCTATCACGGCCGCTTATCTCCGTCAGCACAACACGGTGTTGTGTATAGGAAAATGTGCAGGAGATTTCCGGTGGTTCTGCAGGCGATTCGAAAATAAAGGTCACGAAAGGTAGGTGTCTCGGTTTAAAAGGGATATATTCTTTTCCAGCGTAAAACAAAAGAAAAGGAAAATGTCATGCAACCCTTCAATCATTTTTCTATGAATACGAGTCTTGATCGAAGCCAGATTCTCAGTTATACAACGAATTTCCATTTTTCCCGGAGCGAGGTCATGGAGGTGGCCGTTTTGTTGACATGCAAACATTTCAAATTTGCATTCCTGAAGTCGCCGAGTATTTATGTTTTCATCTATCACTTGTATATTAAAGGTCTCTTATATAAGTACCAGTTACGAGCCTAAACAGAATTTGCTACCTTCCTTCAGCCCAGATAATGAAAGTTGTTGTGGAATTCGTGATCCAGGAGATCGGTGGTGCTGAAGGCGATAGGTGGCGGTGCAGGAGATTGTTTTATGTTGTGCCACCAATGACCGTTTTTAACTGTTTTATAACGTAAATAATGTAGTAGCATGGCATGGTACAGATTCGCACAGCTTTCAGATTCGTACACTTGGCTGTACAATGCCTCTGCTGCATTAAGCATGCTAATTAAAATGAAAATAACGACTCCAGCAATCAGGGGATTGAATTATCAGTCAAACATTTGCACTGCAAAGCTTCTGTTAGAACTAAATGGTACGAAAGTAATGCTAGTTTGTCAATTGGGTACTTACATTCGTCCCACTTTCTTTGTTTAATTACATTGTGCACACGGCCACCAATCCAGCTCATTCATCGCATATACCAATGGGGCAAAACTTTCTGTTCCTTATTTTTGAGACCAAAATTCGATAAAACAGGCAATGCTATGCGATGGGACATTCATTGGAATTTTGGACACAGGTATTGGTTTATAAAGAATTTTATGCTTGACCATTTGAAATGCTTTGTAGCGGAGAAAAGGGCACTTTCTCCAACTTCAACGCAGATTCTCCTTTCAGTGTGTGATCCAGAGCATTACTTTTAAGGTATGTTGTAGGTCGAAATCAAGGTTATCGCATAGCATTGTCGGGTTCAAAAAAGTGGCTACTAACAAGAAAAAAAAGACAACTTTATTGAATTCAAGGTCCATCTCATTCATACTGCAAACCAATACCTGTGTCCCAAATTCCAATGAATGTCCCATCGCATAGCATTGCCTGTTTTATCGAATTTTGGTCTCAAAAATAAGGAACAGAAAGTTTTGCCCCATTGGTATATGCGATGAATGAGCTGAATTGGTGGCCGTGTGCACAGTGTAATTAAACAAAGAAAGTGGGACGAATGTAAGTACCCAATTGACAAACTAGCATTACTTTCGTACCATTTAGTTCTAACAGAAGCTTTGCAGTGCAAATGATTGACTGATAATTTAATCCCCTGATTGCTGGAGTCGTTATTTTCATTTTAATTAGCATGTTTAATGCAGCAGAGGCATTGTACAGCCAAGTGTACGAATCTGAAAGCTGTGCGAATCTGTACCATGCCATGCTACTACATTATTTACGTTATAAAACAGTTAAAAACGGTCATTGGTGGCACAACATAAAACAATCTTCTGCACCGCCACCTATCGCCTTCAGCACCACCGATCTCCTGGATCACGAATTCCACAACAACTTTCATTATCTGGGCTGAAGGAAGGTAGCAAATTCTGTTTAGGCTCGTATATGCCATTTGCTGTCTATAAAACAGGTCATTTTGCAGATTTTCTCATTTACTACTGGTGATATAATTGATTTTTTACCTCCATTGGTATTTTAATACTAATACATAACTGGAAACTGACTTTCAGAATTTTATCTTGTAAATTTTGTGCATTTGCCTATTAAATCCTTTACAAAAATTTACAAATTTTTCAGCTTAATTACAGGGGAGTACAATAATTTAATGTAATAGCTATAAGCAATGCCCATATATGCATCACAAACAAGAAATGTTTCTATAGATAAGTTAATCCTATTCATCCCCAATCAATGTTCTTCCCAACCAATAAATAAGTGAACTTATTTTTTACTCAGATGAAAAGATTAACAGGTATACAGGTGCCATTGAGTAACTCTGTAGAATTAACTAACAACTGACATCGGTACATATTGACCATTCAAAGGCTGTTACATAAATAAACTTACTCCCTTGTAAAATCCAGTTAAAATATCCTCTAAAATGGGCAGTTTTCAAAAGAAACTTTTTAGTTTCAAAATATAATTTTGAGGAAAATTATAGATTAGTTATGTATAAGATAGACATTAAAGATGCGCTTTACTTCACAGTGATCGCTATGGTAGTTTTAGAGATATTTAGCAAAATGTCCTGTTTTATAGACAGCAAACGGCCTATAACTGGCACTTATATGAGAGACATTTAATATACAGGTGATAGATGAAAACATAAATACTCGGCGACTTCAGGAATGCAAATTTGAAATGTTTGCATGTCAACAAAACGGCCACCTCCATGACCTCGCTCCGGGAAAAAATGGAAATCTGTTGTATAACTGAGAATCTGGCTTCGATCAAGACTCCTATTCAGAAAAACGATTGAAGGGTTGCATGACATTTTCCTTTTCTTTTGTTTTACGCTGGAAAAGAATATATCCCTTTTAAACCGAGACACCTACCTTTCATGACCTTTATTTTCGAATCGCCTGCAGAACCACCGGAAATCTCCTGCACATTTTCCTATACACAACACGGTGTTGTGCTGACGGAGATAAGCGGCCGTGGCTATTAACAGGCATGTTTTAACGCATACAAACCCCTATATTAACGATTCAAGTGCTAATAATGGCTGGCTTTGCGGCTTTTCGTATGCAAAATTCAGAGCAAAACTCCATCAATACAGGAGCAAGCGGAAAGTTTGCAGTTGCTGGTATCGATAAAAGACATGTATGCAATAGTTATACAGATTCGAATATGTAAAACTGGAAGAGCAGGCGACATCGAGTGAAAAATTTACTGAACAAGATTTTGACTTGTGGACTGCTGCTAGAGGTTGGACAAAAACTCACGATAGTTGACAATGGCCTGAAAGGAAGATTTTAAAAGAAATGCATAATGCGTGTAGGAATCCACTAGGCAATGGCGATGAGGCCGGAAAATAGTGCCTGAAGGTTTTCATTACTTTTGTAGCATTGTGGTTGAACTCATGCAAAAATAACGATCTAACATAGTTTTTTTATTGCATTAATATTTGTTAGGTCCCTCAGGAGCTGTTGAAATTTTTTTATGCATACAGATATTAATTTTGCAAACAGTTGTAGAATCTTCATTGTGCCACTTGATAGAAAGCGAATTCAACACTTTTGTGATCTTGTCCAGACACTGATGAAACAAAATCTCAGATCGCTTCACAAAAAATAAGCAATTTACTGAATAACTTGATTTAAAACAAATCCAAAGTGTATAGATATTGTTGCGGCCCTTGGAGGATGTTCAGATGTCCGATTCGCGGCCGCCGTGAAAATCGATGACGGGCTTAAACAAACATTGTTATATACCTAATGATATTTTACTATAGAAAACAGCCGTGTTGTAATCGACATCATTTTACGTTGGTTTACTTCTATTTTTAATTGTCGCAACGCGACAGAATCGCTGACACAGGGTTTCAACACTGTTAAACACGGGTGCGCTAGGGTTAAAACACCATTATACCTAATGACACTTTACTATAGAAAACAGCCGTGTTGTAATCGACAGCATTTAACGTTGGTTTCCTTCTATTTTTAATTGTCGCAATGCGACAGAATCGCTGACATAGGGTTTCAACACTGTCAAAACACGGGTGCGCCAGGGTTTAACGCCATTAAACCCGTTTCCGTGCCGTCTGCAGAGCTCTGGAATCAAGATGGCGTCAGTAAGAAGATATATAACAATGACGATAAAACATTCTATTCCTGTGTTTTAACGTTTGCCAAAGCCCTCGTGTAGTAACATGTTGCAGCCCTCACCGCTGTGCGGTTCGGGCTGCAACACGTTAATACACTCGGGCTTGGCAAACATTTGAACACGGAAAATAATGTTTAATCCTCTTATTAAAAACCTCAAATCCAATATTACATCATATATGAGCAGCGACACGACAAAAGCAACAAAGTGGCATGCGCGACCAGCGAAGACTCAGCTCAGCCTGGGAAGCCTCTCAGTCTGATCAGAGTCTTCGCCGTTCGCATCGAGCCAGCTTAGATTCTAAGCTACCGTTTAAGCGCACAGCAAAGACTCTGATCAGACTGATAGGCTGCCCAGGTTAGTCTGAGTCTTCTTTGGGTGCACATGCTTCTTTGTTGGTTTAATCGTACTTCGGCTAAACTATGCTTGCAAAACTGAATGAGACTTCCTTGATAATGACTAAGTTTACTTACAAATATTTACATTATCAGTGTAGAGCTCTCTGTTAACCCAATTAAGTGATGCGGGCGTCAATGTTGTTTAAAAGTCAATAATTACATTGTATCACGCGCTTCAGAGTGACAGCTCATCTCACTAACTAGCACGTGAAATCTACAACATTCCATATACTTGAATGGCTAGTAAACATTGAGTGACAGCTCGCTACGCCTACTTGCACGCGAAATCTACAGCAGGAGGTGGAATTTACTGGTAGGCAGTGACAATGCGGCTGTTCCAAACTATTGCTAAATTCGGCCGGTAATGTTTTTTAAACAATCTTTATATATGTATTTCTTAATTTTGTTTATCTTTTTATTGATCAAAAGCATCGTTTAATAATATAAATATAAGGAATGAATGTTATTTTTTAAACGTTTACTGAAGTATAAACTACATCGGGTCACGAGCAAAGTTTACGTAAACCCCTTCGGGGTTCACTTACTTTGCTCGTGACCCGATGTAGTTTATACTTCAGTAAACGTTAAAAAAATAACATTCATTCCTTAAACAGCTACGGCAACCACAAGTAAGCATAAAACTACCAAGAACCTCATGTCGAAGCTTCGATCACACTAAGTATGCAGGCAGTCGATCGGTCGTTTGTTGTCCTATTCTTCGTCTTTAGATATACCCCGCAAACTTTCGCACAACCCAGAAGCAATAGGACAGTAAAGCTGAGCAAAAATATAAATACAAATCAGAGAGATCTTCAGGATTACGGTCCATGCCTATCATGTGCCCATTCAACCAATATTTTAACCCATCTCATCACAGACCATAAATAAAATTATTTAGTTTCTATAACCAGAACGTGTTTGGCTTAGTTAGCCCTATATTTAGGGTCGATTACGGTAACTGAGCCTCTTGGTACCAGAGAAGCTGCACTTTTATAAAAAAAAAAAAAAAAAAAGAAAAGAAAGCAAGAAAAAGAAAGCTATCATAGGTTATTATCGTGTTATAAGAAAAAGAGAAAGAAAAGAATGCAAGAAAAGGAAAGCTATAATGGGTGATTATCATCATGTTATAAAGTTGGCGGATTTGCTCCTTTAAATTTTTATTTTACACCAGAAACATAAAAAGATTTTTGATAAGAAACATATTTTTCGACCTATATGAGAAGGATGGCCCTTGATTTTCACCGCTAATAAACATACCCTCTCCTCTGACATTGAGTATGAGTGAACTCCCTTTACTGTGGTCAGTCGAGGTTCTCTTTAGATCCTCTGCTAATTCCTTAGCTGAAAGCTCCGTATTCCAATAATCGGTCATTAGGGTCTTGTGTAATCAAAATGTGTGTTTAATGCAATATGGTAACCTATAGAGCTGCTCACTTTGCTTTCTGTTGCATTTGTAGTTTAAGATGGAAATATGAAAAATTAGGAATTGCTTGTTCTGGTTGTGTATGTGGGTGCTTTCGTTTCACATGTCGCTTGTGTGTAGTGTTTTCACTTGGGATAGCGGAATATTACCTGCTTCGGAAAGAATTGCTCGTTCGCTTTATCGTTTTTTCATGAACTGTTGTCGATATATGAGCCGCGACACGAGAAAACCAACAATGTGGTTGTGCGCCCAGCGCAAACTCAGATCAGCCTGGGCATCCGCCCAGTCTGATCAGAGTCTTCGCTGCCCGCATGGAGGTAGCTTAGACCCTTAGCTATTCTTTAAAGGTTTATCGAAGAGTCTGATCAGAATGGGCGGATGCCCAGGCTGAGCTGAGTCTACGGTGGGCGCACAACCACTTTGTTGGTTTTCTCGTGTCGCGGCTCATTATTATGGTTGTATTAGTTCCTGATCATTGCCTATCTTTATGTACTTCTGTCTGACCAAGCCGTAATGATATTTGACTGAAAATCGGTGGCACCTGCATCAGGATACACTTTAATACTGTTATTAGAATCTCAGTGTTTATCTTCTTAATATCCTGGTCGTAAAAATATGATATAGGCCATGCCACGAGAACTCTTGTCATCACGCCTAATCACGCTGCCGTTTTGCAGATCGGCCTATGCACATGCACAGACTGAGGAAAGCATTTTTAATCCGGCTAGATTCAGTGGACTGAGTAGATTTAGGGAAAGAAACTGCGTATGTCCTGAAAGTTGTGTTTATACACAGGCTGGTCTACGAAAGTGAGATTCGATTTTTGTCCTATTGTAGACTTTTGCGAGGCGGATCATAGACAAAACTAATACTCAGCACCTGGTCTTTAATTAATGTCTTTCTTTGTAAAACACACTTGGCAGTACTATTGTTATTAAAATCAGCCATAATAAAAAAAAATAAAGCTTAAAGCACACCGTTTAATTTTAATTCTCAGGTAAAACCAGAGGGCAAATGGTCTTATAGCTCGCCCGGGACCTTACTGTCAACAGACTCAATTTGTCACTTCGGTCGTTTGCTACAAATTTACGCAAGTGGCTTTAGAGGCGTGTTTAGTTTTATTCTAAAATTTGAGTGACCTTGAGAAAAGGTTAAAAATTGACCTTGTCCATTGGCGACCTGATGCTTTTATATATCCATTTAGGTAACAATTTTTCCAATTATCATATCTAGGCTTAAAAAATTAAATGCGAAGCCCACTGTTTATGATCTTCCATATAAATGCATAGGAAACGAAAGTTGATCTTACTGTAAATTAGGTCAAATTAAGTGCATTTGGAAAACGATTGTAGGGCCTGAGTTTCCAATCCTGTATACAAAGTTTCAAGGTCATTGGCCTTAAGGTTGTGGAGAAGAAGATTTTAAAGAGATTTTACCCTATATGGACATGGCTGCCATCTTGGTCGTGTGACCAAGACGATATGAACAAGCATTCGTTCCCTGGACCAAGGGAGTCTGCATTTGAAATATGACTTCAGAGGAGATGTTTGACAGTAATGGGAACATAATCTCAGTGACCTTGATCAAAGGTCAACGAATGACCTTGATATTTAGCAGCATTTTGTCTTCATCTCCCCATTTAGTTTACCATTCATACCAAATTTTACACGTCAGACTTTAATAGTTTCTGAGAAATTCACTGTTTAAGCATGTGCCCATACAAAATCATAATGTACCGAATTTGCCTTGCAATAAATAAGATCAAGGTCAGCAAGGGTCATCATTTGAATAAAAGTTTTAGGACCCGACTCCCCGGTGCTGTATACAAAGTTTCAAGGTCTTTGGCTTTAAGGTTCAGAAGAAGAAGAACGTTAAAGGGTTTTTGCACCTGATTTAGCAAGGTTCGATATAGGCGTCGGGTTTTACGTCCGTCCGATATGGCCATCCGTCCGTTCACAATTTCATCGACCATAGCATTTAGGCCCATCCAAATTACTTATTCTTTGAAACAACTGCAGCCATGGTTCTCGAATTTCACTTGCAACATGATAATGCAGGGCTTCAGAATGGTAAAATTCAGCATGGCCGAGAATCCAAGATGGCTGCTGCTACTAAAAATAAGAAAACCAATAAAATCAACTTTTTATGCAGAACCCCTCGGTATTTTTGGCTGAAATTTATGTATGAAGCATATCTTGGACATTGGTATTCGAAAATGAATAAAATCTGTAGCAGAATTAGGTCACAGTGACCAATGGAAAATTTACGTCAACCCTATCCATGTAAGGCCTGAAACAATGGACAATACGCAGTGACGTACTCATTTTCTCTATCAGGCTGGTGATCCCATCTACCGACGAGAGGCACACAACCTCGAAACGATGCCGTATGTGCATCTCTGGAACATCTTGACGGCGAACTGACATCAAAACGAAATCATTTCGACCTCGTGTGTCCACTGGGTAGTGATAGGCGTCGCCTGAAATGGTGCCTTAAGCCATGTGAATACGTCGAATACTCGAATCAGCCTGCGCATTTCAATAAATTAGTTTTAAGAATCTTTACTTTTTGTTTCTATACTCTGCAGACTAATTGATCATATACGAATGTGAATAAGGGATACTCATATCAGACGACGCAAACCATATACTCCGAGTATATTTAGGGACGACAGAGGCACTGTTACAATGAAAGGGAAAATATTTAATCCTGTCTGCATCCTTTGGCCGTCATTATTTTACTTTGAGCTGTCCTATGTTTTAGATTTTTTTTTGTTTTTGTTTTACTACTTATAAAAAGTTTTCCAGGATTTCTGTGCTGTAGGAAGAAGTTGCATAAAACAATTAAAACAGGAGCTATCCATACAGCTGTGCTACAATTTTCTTGTTTCATTTTTTTCTTTTTTTATTGGAGTCATAATGTTGGTTGGTAGCAATATAGGTGGCGCCTATTTCATATTAAATCTAATAATACCGGACCTCGAATGCAAGAGTTTATTTATTACATGTATATGACACTGAAACAGCAATTTAGTAGCAAATTTTGCACTAAAACGTCAGGATTTCGCCATTAGAAAATACGACATTTTTATGAACATCAACGTAACACGTAACGACGTAATTTACAAATTAAATCTAGTAGCTATTGCATACAAAGCCGTGCCGTACGGCGGTATTAACAGCCGTACATCAACAGGCGAAAAGCCGTGTATCAACAAAGGATTCTGTTGATGCACTGGTAGAAACGTCCCAGGGCCACTAATAAAGGCCGCCATCCCATTTCGGTCCGATTATAAAATTGGTGGTGCGCTACCTATGTATACTTATGTGATGTCATCATGCCTTTGTACTCTTACGTCATCATGTCTTGACTCAGGTTCAAAGCGATTTTGTATACATTCTTACGATGCCAATTGTAGAGAAAAAAATCATTAATTTGCAATCTACTTTGCAATAGCTACAACGACCATCTTGGACACTTTTCTGACATACTGAGGTTGAAAAGGATGATGGCAGTCATTTTGACTAGCTTAATGCTCTCGGGCCAGGAAGGCGGATATCAATAAATGCGCTAGTGCATTGGCTGTCAAACGGTGACGAAATACAGTGCCATATTTTTCTCAAATTTTAACGTATAGTTCGTTGAATTTATGCAATAACAGCGATCAAACATGTGTTTCCAAAGTATTAACGATTGTCAGGTCCCTCGAGAAATATTGAAAACCCCGGCCTTCGGCCTCGGTTTCCAACATCTCCCTCGGGACCGGACAAACGTTAATGCATGAAAAAATAAAACATGTTCGATCCCTCTATTGATTATCGTTTTTTATGTATGACTTTATCACACTCTTAGATGCGACGTCATACACTGCTCAAAATATTTAAAGGAGCAGCTGATATTTTCCCAAAGACGTTACTACAACACATACACAGTTCCATGGCCCATAAATTCGATCGCCAAAGGCCAAGAATTTCCAATTCCTTTGCAGCGTTTGTAAGAACGATCGAAGTTTAAGGCAACAAAAATTTCAATACAATTGATACCCAGATCATTTCCATGCAAACAAATATTGCATTTTTCGATTTTTCTGAAATTGAGGTCTTTTTCTGGAAGTCTATAAAATCTCATAAATAAAATATAAAGGTTAGTTCCTTAAAGAGCAGAAAAAATATTCAAAAAGAGAGTATGGGCCAGACTGTACAGTTTCGAATACTAAATTCTCTTCAGTGACCCTGAATGAACTGGCAATGAAAGCCAGAGAAAGGATACTGTAATTTCGAGTTTCAACAAGGCAGCCTATATAAAGACTGATGTCAATCCGAATGGGGTCCAAATATTGCAAACCTGTTTAGAATACATGGGTCTAAACATATAAAAATCGATTTCTCAGAATATTTCCGCTGATCTCTAAGGACCCAAAGAAAAATATAAACTGCACTACGGACGATGTACGGGGCCGCTTTTTAGGGCTGCCACACAGCACAACACCAGCTGCAGTGACTACAAATAAAATATAAAGGTTAGTTCCTTAAAGAGCAGAAAAAATATTCAAAAAGAGAGTATGGGCCAGACTGTACAGTTTCGAAAACTAAATTCTCTTCAGTGACCCTGAATGAACTGGCATTGAGTTCAAAGTGATCCTTTAAAACAGGTCACCTAGTAAGACATTCAGCTTCATAGGCAAAATATTCTTGTTGTTTTGAGTTGTAATTTTCATGCTGTTCCACTGTTCCGATAAAATGCAATTTTTTACCAAAATTTCAGTTGTACAAAACTCAGTCTATGGAAATGGGCAGGGCAAATATTGGATCAAAACTTGTGCTGTCAGTAGCCTCGACACTCCTTTAGAAAATGGCAAAAATAGGAAATTCCGTGTCTTTGTCGAGCGAAAGTAAATGGCCCTCAAAGTTGGGATGCGTTGCACTGACGTCTATGGAATACTACTTGGCGCTCTTTTAAATATTTTGAGCAGTGTAAAAGAAGTTGGTATCGACAAAGTCTTGTAAGTGTTTAGGATGTTGGCAAAGGCAGAATACCGCCAGTATTAAAGAAGTCATATAAATTTCGCCATTGTTAAAGAAGTTGGCAACGACAGAATCTCGCCAGTGTTAAAGAACCGGGCAACGAAATTATGATGCAATTGTTAAACAAGAGGGCCATGAGGCCCTGAACCGCTCACCTGAGCAACTGGCAAAGTGGCTTTTTCTTATGTCTGAAATTGTCAAAATACGAGTCTTGGGTCAAAAGTCAAAGAATTACCATGACCTCTTGTACTCCTAAATCTTCATGTACTCATTGAGACAACCATATATACCATTTTTAGGCCAAAATCTTCAAAACTTTCCATGAAATCTTACGTTCTAGCATTTTCCCATATTTGACGATGCCGCTAAAAGGTCAAGGTAAACCCAAGGTCATCATTTAAAGAGTCTTTGTAGTACTCTAGTAATCCATGCTACTTACCAAGTTTCAAGACCAAAGGTGTAATGGTTCTGGAGAAGAAAAATATTAAAGATTTATACCATAAATGGGCATGGCGGCCATGTTGGTCATGTGACCTGGACCTTTTGAACAAATTTTTGTTCAATCAACCCCTGGAGGCTCTATATGAAATGTGCTTATAATTGGCCCTTCGGCTTTTGAGGAATGTTTGAAAATGTCAAAGGTTTTTTCCATGTATGGGCGTGACGGCCATGTTGGTCATGTGACCTGGACCGTTTGAACAAATTTTCTTTCCTTAGGCCCCAGTAGGCTACATATGGCTATATGACATTTGGTTATAATTGGCCCGATGGTTTTGAGGAGATTGTTTGAAATTGTCAAAATATGAGAGTTCTGGATCAAAGGTCAAAGAATGACCTGATCTCTTGTACTCACAAATCTTCATGTAATTATCAAGATGACGGCATAAACCAAGTTTCAGGCCTTAATCTTCAAAACTTCCCATGAAATCTTATGTTCTAGCATTTTCCCATATTTGACCTTGCCATAAAAAAGGTCAAGGTCATAATTTGAACTATCTTGATAGCACTCGAGTACCAAATGCTACATACCAAGTTTCAAGTCCATTGGCATATTGGTTCTGGAGAAGAAGATTTTTTATGCTTTTACCATATATGGGCATGGCGGCCATGTTGGTCATGACCTTGACCGTATGAATTAATTTTCTTTCCCTCAACCCCTGGAGGCTTTATATGACTTAGTTTCAATTGGCCCGGTGGCTTTTGAGGAGATTGCTTGACATTGTCAAAATATTAGAGTTCTGGGTCAAAGGTCAAAGAATGACCTTGACCTCTTGAACTCATAAATCTTCATGTACTCATTAAGATGACTTCAGATAACAATTTTAGCTCAAAATCTTCAATAGTTTCAAAGATATCTTATGTTCTAGCATTTTCCCATATAAAAGCACAAGGAAGCAAATTTGACATTACTGTAAAAACGTCAAGGTCAACCCAAGGTCATTATTTGAACAATCTTGGTAGTACTTGCATACCCGATGCTACATTCCAAGTTTCAAGGCCATCGGCTTATTGGTTCTGGAGAAGAAGATTTTTTTAGGTTTTTACCATATATGGGTATGGCGGCCATGTTGGTCATGTGACCAGGACCGTTTGAACAAATTTTCTTTCCTTAGGCCCCAGTAGGCTACATATGGAATTTGGTTTAAATTGGCCTAGTGACTTTTGAGGAGATTGTTTGAAATTGTCAAAATATCAGAGTTCTGGGTCAAAGGTCAAAGAATGACCTTGACCTCTTGTACTCATAAATCTTCATGTACTCATTAAGATGACTGTAGATACCAATTTTTAGCCCAAAATCTTCAACAGTTTCCAAGATATCTTATGTTCTAGCATTTTGCCATATAAAACCACAAGGAAGCAAATTTGAACTTACCGTAAAAAAAGTCAAGGTCAACCCAAGGTCATAATTTGAACAATCTTGGTAGTACTTGCATACCCGATGCTACATACCAAGTTTCAAGGCCATCGGCTTATTGATTCTGGAGAAGAAGATTTTTTTAGGTTTTTACCATATATGGGTATGGCGGCCATGTTGGTCATGTGACCAGGACCGTTTGAACAACTTTTCTTTCCTTAGGACCCAGTAGGCTACATATGAAATTTGGTTACAATTGGCCAAGCGGTTTCAGAGAAGAAGTCATTTGAAAGTGTGGACGGACGACGGACGCCGGAGCCTTACCATCCTATAAGCTCCCCCGGAGCCGCTGGCTCAGGTGAGCTAAAAAGTTGACAACGACAGAATCTCTGTGTTTAAGACGTTTTGCAACGACAGCATCTAGGTGTTAAAGAAGTTGGTAATGACAGAATCTCGCTAGTGTTTAAGAAGCAAGCGATGACAGAATCTCGCCAGTGTTATAGAATTTTTGCGACGACAGAATCACGCAAGTGTTAAAGTAGCTGGCTGCAAAACTTTGTCTCTAGTGTTTAAGAAGTTAGAAACGACATAATCTAGGTGTGAAAGAAGTTGGACACGACATAATCGTGGTGTTTAAGAAGTTGGCAACGACATAATCATGGTGTTAAAGAAGTTGGCAACGACAGCATCTCGGTGTTAAAGAAGTTGGTAACGATAGAATCTCGCCAGTGTTAAAGATTTTGGCAATGACAGAATCTCCCTAATGTTGAAGTTCAAAACGGTAGAATGCGATTTTTTTCTGTTATTGCCGAAATATGAATTTAGTATTTATTCTGCCGTAGCCAACTAATTTAGAATTGGCGAAATTCTGTTGTTGCCAAGTTCTTTAACATGGGCGATATTTTGTTAATAACAGTTTGTTCAACACTGGCATGGAATGCTGTTGCCAACTTTTTAAACACTGGCAAGATTCTGCTGTTGTTAACCTTTTTTAACACGAGAGAGATTTTGACGTTGCCTACTTCTTTAGCACTGGCGAGGTTCTAAAGTTGCCTACTATGTTAACACAGGCGAAACCATGTCTTGCCAACTTCTCTAACACTTTTATGCCGATCTTAATGTTTAACACTAGCGAGCGTCTGTATTCGATACTGTCTCGAAAAGGGAAAGAACCTTATTCTGAATTATTCTGAATAGTATTGGTGTATTACACTTCAATTGTCACGTCATTTGGGAAAACCGATAAGATGCTCGGCATAGCCTCACATCTTCTCTTTTTCCACAACTCGTTTAATTCAATGATAAAGGAGCACTCATGTAAGGTCCTTTTTGGCCATATTTGCTACTAAGTTCACCGTCCTGTTTATTACCAGTTTTACAACGAGGGCAATTTTCGTGATATTCTGATTGATTTCTTGGGCGACGTAGTCCCTCCAAGTTTGAGTCTACTCTAAAGGAAATAATTTTGCTCCTACAGGAGAAATTTCTTCCCTTTTTAGAGTTGACCCTTGGGGCCATATTCATAAAGCCACTTAAGTCGTTGCTATGCGGTTGCTAAGGCTAAATATCTATAAAGGAGATTCCCTACAAATATGAAAGGACTTCTATGATTAAGGCGAGGATTTTCCCCATTAGACCGGCGAGACAGAGCCGAATTTTCAAAAGTATAAAGTGGGCAAAATTTTCTTAGCAGGGCTTCCACAAATATGTAAACCGTATGAAATCAGATCATTTGTGATTCAGACCCAAAGACATGGGGAGATAATCCAGTCTGACCCTACCTACCCTAAATTCAAGGTTTTTGCATACCTCATTTTTTGAGGCAATAAAAATATTGAAATCAGTCATTCATTCAATAATTTTTTGTCATAAATGCATATTAAATACGCATATAACAAGACAAAGCAACGATTTTCTTCATGTTACGCTTGATTGGCATTTAAACGTGCAAAACCATAGTAACACTTCCGGTCAAAGCGGCCAAAAGAGAACGCTTCACTATAACTAAAATACAAGTACTTCCCCCCCCCCCCCCCCCCGTGACCCAGCATTTCCTTCATGCAGCAGACCTGTGTGATGCAAATACGCAATACATATGAGTAGGAAGCTGGGTCACGGGGGGGAACGATACTCAGTAAGCCAAAGAAGAAGAATGGTCAACAGTAGCACTGTGATCTTCAAGGATTATTTTGTGTACCATGACCTTGAAATGAGGTCAAGGTCACATACATATAGTCAAAACTATCCAGTGTTGTCTTTTATCTAAGTAATGTGAGTCAAAAAGGGTGAAATGTATACAATAAATCATTATTTCAACGATCAGTTAGAGGATAATTTACAATTTATCTGAACAATGACGTCAACGTCAACGTATGTTTAACGTACTTTACATAGACACAAACACTTGAAAATTCATTTGTCATGCAAGTTACATGTCATAGTCATAAATGCAAAGCAAAATTCAGTGATCCGTATAACTTTTCAATCATGGGGAAAATTCACGCCTTAAGCATAGAAGTCCTTTGGTCTGGAGGAACAGTCTTTGTAAGACTGTTCCTCCTGAGCAAATTTCATAGTTGTAGGGAATCTCCTTCAAAGAAATTTAGCCTTAGCAACAGCATAGCAACCACTTAAGTCGTTTCATGAATACGGCCCCTGATCACCTTTCCGAAAACCATGCCTACTTACCTCCATTAACAATAAGGTAAAAATCACGGACGCTTTGTGGGACAATTACACGTTCGATTTTGTTTCTTGGACTATGTCACGTGCTAAGTTGTTGTTGCATTGGCAAGTTATTCACTATCAGGTGACATTTGGGTGACATTTTTGGCGTGGCCCAGAAAAAGTAATTGAAAAGGGAGGCAAAAATGAAAATGGCGGAGTTGCTTCCCTTTAAAGTATAACTACTCACCTTCATCTCTGAACTGAAATTTATTTGAGAATTCTGTTTCTGCAGCGTAAGGTATCTTGAATTAAAAACAACACAACACATTCAACTTTTTTTCATTCATGTATAAATAGAAAATAAATTAGCGGCTAGAATGTCCAGCGGGTATTTAAAAGCAACACAACACATTCAACTTTTGTTCATTCATGTATAAATAAAAAAATAAATTAATGAAATCACAATTATAGCGGCTAGAATTTCCAGCGGGTATGAGATCTGTCTGTCTCTCTGTCTGTCTGTCTGTCTCTGTCTCTCTCTCTCTCTCTCTCTCTCTCTCTGACTACACGAGGTAGTAATCCGACATTTTAAATAAAGTAACAAACACTGTTTGCCTCTGTGTCTCTGTTTCCTTTCAATCAGGACGGGTGCTATTAGGTACTCTTTTACAACCCCGGATCCAGTGGGCGGGCTTTGGGGCTTCATCCCCGCCATCTGGGCTTCTGTGTTACCTATAATATGTAGACCTTCCGACAATAAGAAGTATCTGATGACAGTTTTGGATAATTTATCCATGTGGCAAGATTAAAATATATGTTGTGATATCTCAATAGAATCGCCTCCGTGAGGCGATTCTAATGAGATATCACAACATCATATATTTCAAGGCAAAAAAGACATTAGCAAAAATTCACCAACAAATTGATCCCTAATTATGTCAAATATTTTCAAGCCCTGCTTCCCCCGCCCCCACCCCCTCACACACATACATCTTGGCACCTCCCAGCAACATCAGTTATCCAGAGCACCACCAATACGTGGTGGTCTGGATCCGGGCCTGCTTTTATCTATGTGTCCAATATTATATTGTTAACATTTTCCGTGTAAATGTGCTTGTATCAAACTAGTTTTTTGTCAACCTGTTTCTTTAAATTGGGTTCAATCTTCTTCCTTGTTCCTAAGGTCAAACAATGTCTCTTTATACATTCATCTCCCATATGTTTGCAGGCTTCACATACACTGTCTGAAAGAAAGGGTATCATCGATGTGACACTGAGCCCTGAAATGTAAGAGAAACTAAGGTCGTAGATATATTATGACAAGTTTTACTGGTCAAAAGAAGTTTTGCATCACCTTATAGCTTTTTTCCATAGAGCTAACATGAAACAGTCTGCACAAAACTCATAAAGTAACAATACCAGACATGTTTATGCTTATATCCCTGTCTATTAACGCTACATGTAATTCACAGTTCCGAAAACCACGTCTACTCTAAACAGATATACATTCCTACATTAACAGTAAGGTAAAATCACGGACCTATGTGAGACATTGAACGCATGCGATTTTGTTTGTGAGAGTATGCCACGTGCTAAGTTGTCGTTACATTGGCCAGTTTACACTATCAGGTGACTTTTGAGTGGCACTCTGGGTGTGGTTCGGAACTGTGTATTAAGTATGATTAGGCTTGCATGCGGCTGAATGCAATTCGATATTCGTGTAGTCTCTTTACTAGTCATAACCATTCTCAATCAAACCCAGCTGTTTTCCTTTTTTTTTTTTCGTTTTTATTTATTTATTATAATATGAGCCGCGACACGACAAAACCAACAATGTGGTTGTGCGCCCAGCGCAGACTTAGATTGGCCTGGGCATCCTCCAAGTTTGATCAGACTCTTCGTTAAGTGCTCAAAGGGTAGCTAAGGGTCTAAGCTACCTCCATGCGGACAGCGAAGGCTCTGATCAGACTGGGCGGATGCCCAGGCTGATCTGAGTCTGCGCTGGGCGCACAACCACATTGTTGATTTTGTCGCGTAGCGGCTCATATTGTTTAGTTCTTGCTTCGAGAGGATCTTACTTTTCAGAGCGTATTTAACTTTAGATTATTTTTGGATCAATTGCTGCCTTTAATTTTGAGAGTCTTTTGAAAAGAAAGAGAGAAAGAAAGAAAGTCTTGCTTAAACCTGTGAAAAAAGCGTGGCCGGTCTTGCACATGTCAGACCCAGTCTCCTGTGTTCGTTTCTTTGATTAAGTCGTTTTTTATTATGGTCCTAAGTTTTCAAAAAGTATTTATTAAGATTCTATATTTCTCATTGCTGTTCTAATTTCATACCTTTTCGAGGGCGTAGCGACCTTTACGCAAATACGCAGATGCGTATTAAAATTATGTCAACTTGACAAAATTTCAACACGTATCTGCGTATTTTCACGCTGAATTTATATAATATGAACAAGATATCACTTACAACTGCTAACAGTCATGACATTGTAGAAAATTTTGAGCCCCGACACGACAAAACCAACAAAGTGGCATGTGCATTAAGCGAAGACTCAGATCATTTCGGCATCCGCCTAGTCAAATCACAGTCTTCGCTGTGCACTTAAAGGGTAGCTAGGCTCTAAGCTACCTCCATGTCGACAGCCAAGACTCTCATTAGACATGGCAGATGCCCAATTCTGATCTGAGTCTTCGTTTTGCGCACAGGCCACTTTTTTTTGTCGTGTCGCGGCTCAACTTTCATACGGCTAAACCTACAGACTAGCGTTAAAGGGGAATAAAACATAAATGAGCGTATCAAAGAAGGACCCCTGTCTGTGTCCAGGAATTGTGGAAAGAAGAAAAGGTAAGGAAACTACTTACATGCACGTTTTCGCCTGTATTTTAGTCCTCTTTCTTCTTTAGTGTCGAACTCTAGACCAGTGGCCATATTTATAAAACCACTCAAATCGTTGCTATGCAGTTGCTAGGGCTGAATCTCTATCAAGGAGAACCCCTACAACTGTGAAATTTTCTCTGGAGGACTGTTCCTCCAGAGCAAATTTCATAGTTGTAGGGTATCTCAAACATAGAAATTTACCCTTAGCAACAGCATAGCAACGACTTAAGTGGCTTTATGAATACGGCCCCAGGATTGGTGTCAATTCGGAGGTTAAAATCCAGCATTTCAGCACCGCTGGCGGCAGCACGTTGTGTGGTTATCTTTGGTATATCGTTCGTGTTTTTAAATAATTTATTTAACAATACATTATTAAGTTTTAGTACTTTATTTTGTATTAATATTGACTCTTTAGCCCAATCTCCTTCTGACTTCGGAATTTTGTCACGCCATGAATTTTGTTTAGTTTCTCGAAGGCTGGTATCCGTTGTCGTCGTACTCGCTTTACTCTTTCTTAAACGTTCCATTTCATGGAAGTACGTGCTGTCAGATAAAATTCTGCCATTTGCTAACAAAATATTTGTTAGACATATCAACATGAAGATGTCAAGTTCCATAAAGTCAAATTTGAAACTGTTGGCAGTGTTAGAAACCTGAAGAAACGTGCCTTCTGTATTGTCGAATTCTTTCGTCAGTTTTACAAAATATTTATTAGTGATGACACTTTGCTTTACGGTTAAAGAGATAATACGGCAAAAAGGATCAATGGCTTACACTGTACCGTTTTATTTACTTTGCCTGTTTGCTCATGTAAGTTATTTTATTGTTTCTTTATTTTGTATTTGTTTATTAACAAGTCTCGGAAGGTAATCTCTCAGATAAAAGCAATGTGTCTTAACATTTTCTTCTTGTATAAATCTGAGCAATTTATACATTTTCTCAATCTTCGAGCTCGCTGTTAAACTTTTGGTGTTAGCGTGACAATTTCTTAACTGTGTGATATCTCTTGAACGAATCTATAGATTTTTAGATATCTTGCACAGATATGTCAATGGAGCACATGTCTTTTGGCACGAAACCACAATTAGTTTTACTATATAGTTTAATTATCCATCCCTCCATGAAACTTTTTTCACAACACTTCAGGCACTTTTAACTCTCTTTTCCTCAAGTCTCTGAGGCATGACAAACAATGTTCAAACAGTTTAAACAGGAATAAAACCGGTACTCTTTCCGCTGTTTCTACGGTAATCACTGACCCGTCAACTTATGAGACAAACTGCCGTTTTAGGGGCACCTATGAAGGGTGTGATTCGGTTCCTCTAGTTACCTCCAGTGCTGGGGATTCTGAACTAATTATACATTTTCAAGAAGCATATCCAAGGCTCTTTTCAGTTTGCTATAGCAAGCAGGATATTCAGTCAAACTGGCCTTCTTAGAAACCAGTGAACCAGGGAACTATTTGTGCGAAAGTATATCCTGAAAGTGTTCAACCAATCAAGGGAAATAATTGTTGACTGATTCCTTTTACGTAATGAACAAGTGGATGGATGTTTTCACCAAACTTGTACAAATTCAAAACGCATTCGGCAGGGCACCTGACTCATAAGTCAGAGGTCCTGGGTTCGAAACCCGGTCTGGCCACATACTTTCGTTTCTCCTTCCGCTGATTCAAGAAGGGCAGTTGTCAGTTACTGGCGAAAGTATGTTCACTTAGTACTGGTTAACCGCTTGGGAGGTCTAAGCCTGCCCAGAAATAGTGTGGTTAGGCTAACTGACCGTCTCGACATGACCTTAGCTGTTTATCGTGGGCGTAAATCATCAAATAGACCAACCAACCAACGAATTCAAAACTGAGATGTTGTCCTAAAATTTAAGTTCACATGAGAATTTAACTGCTAACTCCGTACTAATAATTTTTTGTGACAAATATCTTAAATCGATAATGTGTTTTCTCCAAATGGAGAGGATACATTCTAGAAACAAGACAAAACCTGAATACTGATCTTATTTTCTCGGTCCTTCATTTTATTATGTGCTTACATGTACATATTTTGAACAAGTGTGTGGATTTTTTCACCAAACGTGCTTGCATATAAAGAATAAGGAAAAGAGTTGATAAGTTTGGGTAATCTTGACCAATTAGGCTATTCAATGACTTTGTTAGATTTAAGTAACAGTGTTCTTATTTTCAAGGTTGACTTTCTATTGAAAAATGACACTGTTCGAAACGCGCAGGTGGGTTTGGGTAGAGGGACTTTAGGTTTTCCTCAAAACAGTTGTAGTTTCAATTATGTTTGTACAAAGGTAAAATAAGAAGGACTAAGAGGATCACTGTTACTGATTATGTGTACATTTGGAACGCAGACTCAAAACATTTGAGTAATTCATTTTCTGGACGGTCGTCTACGCACAAAAAAAAGTTATCCTAAACAAAATGGCGGCGAAAATTCATTAAAAAACTAGAACTATTTATGCCACTTGTTATTATGACTACGATGACTGACACTACAAGGAACACGAATCAGGGAAACATTTTGGCTATTATTGTAGCTTGAAACCATTTCAAGATCCAACAAATGGGAATAAAACCGTGGGGTTTGCAAAATTACCTGACCAGTTAAATATTTGTAACAACATAATGAAAAACAAAACTCTGAACAGGCTAATGACAGAATGTTGTATGCATTATAAAGTATGTCACTTTCTATCAACCTTAAATTTTCACATTGTTAATAGTTTGTAATGTATTTGATGGCCGGGAGCTGCATAAACAGATCACGTAGATCACAAATTAACATGTAAGTTATGATCACGGCAGCCACACATATTTGCTAACCTATATAAAGCAGTTACTGTGCAAAGAGGCTCGTGGCTGACGATTAGACTGACAGCATAGCAAAAATGGTGTTAATCTTTGTTGGCAGAGTTGGCACTGCTTTTGATTGCCTCGGCTGGCAGTCACAGTTGCATATTTGTATGTAGGGTAATTGAATGGCTCAGCCAACAGCACAGATAGCGAATTTGGTTTTATCCCCACCATGATGAGAACCTAAATATTAATCAGTTGCAACATATATCAACTTATACTTATTTCATTCTATGCATAAAATTAAAAAAATCGTTTTTATGGAGTCACTTTTAAGTGAAAGTAAAAAGTATGCAAAGACCAGGAACTGAAACAATCAAAATCCAAATCCAGCCCTCAAACCATAGTTGGAAACAACTAAGATTACAAATAATCAAGATACAGAGAACATATGGCCAACCGAGTGAGCAGCTTGTTCCCAAAAGGTGGCCACTCA
Source organism: Ctena decussata (assembly GCA_963989385.1). Classification (NCBI taxonomy): domain Eukaryota; kingdom Metazoa; phylum Mollusca; class Bivalvia; order Lucinida; family Lucinidae; genus Ctena; species Ctena decussata. The sequence continues at coordinate 46,796,102 of OZ022510.1, forward strand.
GCAACCCAAACCCTCTCGTTTACACCAACGATTACCAAAATCATTTAATGCAGATGCAATTTCTTCCCTACATCTGTTGAAATCGATATGGGAAGGGAATCTATACTTAGGACCCTTAGAAACAATGTTACGAATTCTAGAATCCGGGATGATCTTCAAATTTCCAGTCACAACATGACCTGCTGATGGGTAAATAAATTTGGAATCTTTACAATCTCATGAATCAGGAGTATTAAATTGAATTGAAGGCAAAGTCGAACTGCTTCGGCTATAACAATCTATGTGCGTCTTGCTGAGCTCTTGTGTATTTCAAAGAGCTAAATTTGCCATCTGACTACCAGTGGTAAGCTAATACTACAGCAATGAATAATTCATATTGCCCGGGAACTAAATTTTTGATAACAGTTGACTCACAAATCTTATACCCCCCCCCGACATATTTACAATTATGTAACGTAAAGTTACTTTTAGACTGCTTTTCCAATATACACTATCCGATGTTTGTTTTTTATAGTTTGAGGACACATAACAATGGCGTTTCTTCATATTTACATATACAACAGTGTCTACTTCAGACATAATACAGATAACATTGAAAATGAAATGCAGCTGATGTTGGCTTTTTTAGCTTTTCTCGTCATTTTTTAGGTTAAATTCCTCAAAAATAAGATGGTTTCTGTCCACATTTAATATATCCACTGCTCACTGCTGCCTAACTTATCAAAGCTGGGAATGAATCAAAGAAGATTGGTGGAGCATGTATAAACTTCAGTCCACCAATTCAGCGATTTAGTCTGGTTGTTTTTTTTCCGGAATTTTTCTTGTGGTTATACACGTTACATATTTATCGTGACTGCTGACGAGTTTTGTAAGACTTCAGTTTGTTTGTTTTTATACTAGAATATTGAAACAGTCATATATATGACAATAACTTTTCTCTTCACTTCAATTCTTACATATTATATGTATTTAGACACTGAAGGGGAAAAACGTCAAATACAATGTAAACTACGTTATACGGGTTAGTCAACTTATCCTTGACCATGTCAATTACCTTGAAACAGCGATTTATGTACTAGCAGACAAAACCCAACATTATTTAGGGCGAATACTAACGTGTATACCAATGTGTATTTTCTATTATAATATGTAAATTTGGGTAGTATAATTGACGTTGACGTTACACGTTAACGCCCCAACGTACAGAGAGCTAACATGTGTCATTTTGTTTCTTATATAATGTAGTTTCAGAAAATTATAGGGTACAAAACTCCCCCTGGGGTGGGGGGGGGGGGAGGGGGGTCTCTGGTCAGATCAAGGTCTAAGTTATTTTTGCTTTAATTCCAAACAACAGACATGTAATGCCCCAGTCACACACACACATTACGGATTGGGCGGATAGTTGCGGACTTTAAATCCACACAATTTGTGGGCGTGGTCTCTCTCCATATCGAATCCGGAACGTATCCGTATGGTATCCGCAAGGTCCGCAGAATATGCCACCAAATTTTGAAAAGTTTAAATATTCAGGCGCGGACGAGTTAACCATAATGATCCGTAACTGAAGGCATTTATCCGCATTTATCCATATTTAATCCGTATCTAATCCGTAACTCGACCTATCGTTCCGCGGTCCACCCAAAATTTGTGGACAAATACGGTTTCATGCGGATTGTTACGGTTAGTTACGGGTCTCGTTCTGCATATTGTTACGGATTAATGCCCCAGTCAGATTAACTGTTCGCAATTATCCTCACCAATACGTATCTGTCAGTATTGAAGTGTAAGTTATCCGTATAGAAACGTATCTGAAGGTAAGAGTCCGTATAAAAACTCCAAACGAGACCCGTAACTAACCGTAATTGAAGGTAACGATCTGCGCGAAACCGTATCAGTCCACAACTTGGGGTTTGGCTGCGGAATGATAGGTTTATATACGGATTAGATACGGATAAGATACGGATAAGATACGGATTATATATGGATAAATGCGAATGAATGCCTTCAGTTACTTCTAGTTACGGATCAATACGGTTTACTCGTCCGCGCCTGAATTTTGAAAATTTTCAAAATTTGGAGTCGGATCCTGCGGACCCCACGGATACGATACGGACAGTTACAGACTCTGCGGATGCGATACGGACCTTTACGAATAACACCGGACAGATACGGATGGGCCATACGCAGATGCGATACGGACCATTACGAATAAAACCGGACATATACGAACGGGCCATCCGTAGCATTAACAACATCTTTCCGCATCTAGAAGTAACAGAAGGTAATGGAAGGTAAGTAGTACGTATACATTCGTATCATCTCTCATCGTATTGGTTCAAAGGGAAACCATCTGACCGCAGACATCCGCATTTATCCTTAATCATACGCATCTATAGGTAACCGTATCCGTAAATTAATCAAGAAAATAAGCCACGCCCACAAATTCTGCGGATTGTTGTGGATTTTTATCCACAACTATCCGCCCAGTCCGTAATGTGTGTGTGTGACTGGGGCATAAAGGAGACAATCTCACTGTCCGAATTTACCTGTCGTCCGAATTTACCCGGCTTTACCCTAAATCAGCAACCGCTAAAATACCTCTAATTGGCAGTATTACTAAGAATGGGTATACTTTCAGTGTATGTAGCGCTACTATAGCTGGCCTCCCTATTAAGTAGGGGTTGGGTCAACTCTTAAAGGAAATAATTTGCTGAAAGAATAGACCCGCTTTAAAAGAGCTATTTCATCCAGAGAAGTAACCTGGAATTTATGCAAGTTAATATGACATTATTTTGAGATAAGAAGCAGAGGGCGTCTATAAGAGCATGAGCGTTTAATAGGATTAATACGATAGAGATATAGAAGAACCACTAGCAGATGTTTACATATACACCGTCCGTATGTCGTAATAATTTTGATAACTTTGATCAATGTAAAAGTCAATGACGGGAGTTATATTGATAGAAATGAGATGAAGCAGTTATCTAGTCAAAATAAAGTCACAATTATATAATAATTAATTTTTGTTGTCATGATACATTCAGGTATGACCTGTTAGCACACATACTGGTCCTCCTAAGTTATTCTGCTGAACACTGTCGTTTTATACACTCCGTATTGCCTTTGTCTTTACATCGCTGGCATATGATAGCGGCAAACATAGCTATTCCTCTGGAAGTCTCTGATTCTGAAAAAAGCAAACAATAGAGCAAGATATAGACACAGCGAGAAAACAGAGAAACTTGACGGTTGTTAGCTTACCAGCTTTTTCTTAACATTCAGTATCACGCTAACATTTTGTGGCTTCAAGTTGATTAAATACTGCGCATAAATTTGAAATGAGTCGATTGGTTTCATAAACATCGTTGAATTCACCCTGAAAGGTCATTATCGCACACAGCACACCCACCAAAGAGGAACCCCGGTAGCTCAGTGGGTTATGCGCTAGCCTACTGATCTAGATGTGGAAGTTTCGAGCCCCGCCGGAGGCGTTTTTCTTTCGATCGTAAATGGTTTCCATTCACCTACCATTTCATTATCACCCACCTATTGTCCTGATATGACTGAAATACTGTTGAAAGGGAGGTAAGATCGAAAGTCCTCCACCCATCCATCCACCCACCAAAGATACTGCAAGAGGGGTAACAATCAATCAGATAATAAAAATGCATATATAGGTTGTTCTCGAACAAAAGAACACATGTATACAAGAACAAATATCGGAGGAGACTCTTTCAAAGCCGCTTGCAAGACTGGAAACACACCCCCTCCCTTACGCTGACTTAAGCGGTTCGAGTTTCAAAGTTCAAGCATGTTCCCACAGTGTAAAAATGTGTTTAGAATCAATGCAAAAAATGCAGTCCGATTTTTTATGTGTTTAAATAGTAACATGTTCAATTTGCAACATGTTTAGGTTTATGTTTAGAAATTAAACATGTACAAAACTGTTCATATTTACCTTTTTATGCCCCCGTGACGATAGTCAGGGGGCATTAAGAGTTACTCCTGTCTGTGCGTCCGACCGTCCGTCCGTCCGTTCGTCACACTTTAGTGTAGAGAGTTTGTGTAATCAACTCCTCCCACAGTTTCAAATGGATCTTTTTCAAAATTTGCATCCATGTTGTGGGCATATTGAAAATGTGCATGTGGATTTTTGATGGGGCTACAGTTAATTTTGACAAAATTACGGCCTTTTGAACTTAGTCATTCTATTCAAATTTTTGCATTGTAGGGTATGGAGTTTGTGTAATTAACTCCTCCAGCAGTTTTCAATGGATCTTTTTCAAATCTTGTATACTTATTATTTATTTTTATTTACTTATACAATATTTAAAGAGGGTGCACCTTTGGCTGCAATAGCCAGTCTACCAGTTGGTCCTCTATAACAACAACATAAAAACAATACAACATTAAAAAAAATACAACTTTTTACATATGTACACAGAAAGATATCAATTTAAAAATGAGTTTGTGTATGCATATAAAAACAAACTACAGCACAGGTTAAGATAAACAAGCCAGTGTCAACAGAATAGTATAATGATACACATTAAAATATAAAAAAAAAACCTATTGGCGTCTGGCAATAAAATAGCGCTAGGGAGTTAAACATTTATTGCACAGGTATATGCGGCGCATAAAACAACTTGTACCACAGGAGTTTAAAATACCCTTTAACTGACTATACAGTGTGAAATAAAACCGCATGCATTGCACAGGTCTTGATAATTATAAAAACACGATATGACAGACTGGTACGTAAGTTATATTCTTATCAGATTAAATGTATTGCTTGACATTCTTTTTAAAAACTGTTAAAGACGGTGACATTTTTACATAATGAGGTAGGGAATTCCAGAGTCTCGGAGCGGAGCAGGAAAAGGAACCGTTAAATAGCGCTGTCTTTGACCTTGGTACAGACAATGTTCCATTGGCTGCTGATCTTAGGGTGAGAGTATGGGTTTGCGATGTCGGCTTTAATAAATTTGAAATGTATTCTGGCGTTAGACTGTTCAGTGCTTTATACGTCAGAACTACTTTATTGTAATTAAGCCTTGTGTCTATTCGCTGCCATTGTAACTGCTGGAACATTGTAGCAGATGGAGTTGTGTATTCAGCACGCAGAATTATACGTGCAGCACGTTTCTGCAACTTTAATAATCTATCGATATTTGTGCTGGATGTGGATCCCCATGTAATGGAATCATAATCCAGTAAAGGAAGGATATATCCTTGATAAAACAGTTTTTGAATATCGACTGGAACATAGGTTGATAGTTGTCGGAGGAGTGAGATTTTTGATGATATGACTGTACAGAGGTAATCAATATGTGCAGTCCAAGAGAGATTTTCATCGATGTATATTCCGAGAAGCTTTTGTTTTTTAACATTTGCGATGCAGATATTATCCAGTTGTAATGTTAGTGCGCTGGAATTATTAACCTTTTATCTAGTTCCTATCGTCATACATGTTGTTTTATCATAATTGATTTGCATTTTATTTTGTAGACACCAAATATTAGCAGCGTGAAAGTCATGTTGCAGTTTTGTTTCGATAACGTTAATGTTAGGACTATGAGTATGCATGGTAGTATCATCTGCAAACAGGTCCGAATAGCAATATTTCATATGGAGAGGCAAGTCATTTATAAATATGAGGAAAAGCGTAGGTCCTAATATGGACCCTTGTGGGACACCTGACTGAAGTTTCGAGAACTCAGAAAGTCCTTGACCATTATCAATTGCTTGTTGTCGACTATCAAGATAAGAGATAAACCACTGCAGTGCAGAGCCACTAAATTTATAAAATGACAGTTTCTGTATAAGAATTGAATGGTCGACCAAGTCAAACGCTTTTCTAAAATCGAGAAATAAGGTTCCAATTATATCTCCATTGTCGATGCATGTCATCCAGTGATTTATTAATTTTACGAGAGCAGTTTGACAGCTATGTTTCTGTCGGAATCCAGATTGACTTTCATGTATGAGTTTGTACTTGTTTAGATACGCCATTAAATGCTTATTTATATGTTTTTCAAAGATCTTAGAGACAGTAGGTAATATAGAGATTGGCCGATAATTGGACGGGTCAGATTTACAACCACCTTTGAAAAAGGGGAAAACTTTAGCAAGTTTAAGTTGACTGGGGAATTTTCCAGTACGTAAACTTTTATTTATGAGAGCAGCAATACTAGGGCATATGCTATGAATGGCCATTTTGATAATTCGTGGGGCAATGCCGTCAAGCCCAGTTGCTTTGGACGTGTCCAGTGCATGAATAAATGAAGCAACCTGTTCACTTGTTATTGGTGGAATATGAAAGTGTACATCATCTGGAATTTTGCTTTCTAAGAAACGCTTCAGTTTAGTGACATTTAATGGTGCCGTGTGAATTTCATTTCCATTGAGAAGACCAGAAATCGAAGTAAAGTATCTATTTAATTTGGACGCAATATCTAGTGATGTTGTTATACGTTCATTTTCTATGATCAGTTCCTCTGGTAGGTTACTGTTTGAAGTATTGGGCTTATTATTGACTGTACGGAAGTGTTGCCATATTGTCCTTGTGTCTCTTGAATTTATAACAGATTCAGAAAAGTGTTTTCGTTTGACCTTTCTAATTAAAACTTTTGTTTTATTTCTGTAACGTTTATAATCAGCCCATTGCTTCAAACGTTTATAGTTGTCCCTCATTTTTCGCGCTTGGGAAATTGCGGGGGTAAACCAGTTTGGTAAACGTTTACTTTTTACCCTTTTTGTCTTAATAGGTGCATGCGAATCTAAGTGCTTTAGAATAAGTGAATGCCATACAATAAAATCTGTATTTTATACATGCTGTGGATATATTGTAAATGTGCATGTGGGTTATTCTTGGAGCTAGAGTTAACTTTGACAGAATTACGGCCTTTTGAACTTAGTCATTTTAGGCAAATTTTTGCATTGTAGGGTATGGAGTTTGTGTAATCAACTTCTCCCACAGTTTTCAATGGATCTATTTTAAAACTGGCATACATGTTGTGGACATATTGAAAATGTGCATGTGGATTTTTGTTAGAGCTAGAATTAATTTTGACAGAATTACAGCTTTTTAACTTAGTCATTTTAGGCTTATGTTTACATTGTAGGGTAAGTACTTTGTGTAATCAACTCCTCCCACAATTTTCCGTGGCTGTTTTTCAGACATAGTACACATGTTGTGGACATAATGAAAATGTGCATGTTGTTTTTTTTATTAAAAAAAATTATGATTTTAACGGAATTACGGCCTTTCAAACTTATTTATTTTAGGCTGCATTTTTGCACTGTAGGGTATGGAGTTTGTGCAATGTTTTTAGTGGATTCTTTTAAGATATTGTTTGGTGCTTAAAAGATGCCTTAGGGATGTACACATATCCTGTGACAGGTGCTGCACGGGGGCATCATTAGTGTCTTACATACACAATTTTCTAGTATTTTGAAAACTTCCTCTGTCAACATTTTCGTCTCTTTGTTTCGTTCTTCAACGGGGAAAAGAGAGAATGGATTTATCTGAAATGGGTAACAGAATAAAAAGTGTTAAGCAGACTTTGTCCGGGGAAAAAATAGAAAAGGCGTACATGTTCAGCCATATTCCTAAACACGTTTACACCTAAACAACCACTTGTGTTTTACAGCTAAGCGCGATTTTTACAGTGCAGTGATTCCAGAGAAAAAAAGAGCTTTTTTTTGCTATGTACAGACATCCTTTGTCTAAAAACTGTTTTTCCAGCTGATGAACCGCCTTTGAGCTTTTGTCATAATTGAGCCGCGACACGACAAAACCAACAATGTGGTTGTGCGCCCAGCGCAGACTCAGATCAGCCTGGACATCCGCCCAGTCTGATCAGAGTCTTCGCTGTCCGCATGGAGGTAGCTTAGACCCTTAGCCACCCTTTGAACATTTAACGAAGAGTCTGGTCAAACTGGGTGGATGCCCAGTCTTATCTGAGGCTGCGCTTGGTGCGCAGCCACATCGTTGGTTTTGTCGTGTCGCGGCTCATATTGTTTCGCTTAAATTGTATACGTAATTTGCATGTGTCTTTTCCCATAGTTTTGTATGGCGCGGTTGAAGGATAGTATCTACAAGGAGAATTTCATTTAAAACTAATATTTGAATAAAATCATTCTGAAACTATTTTATTCAATTTTACATTTATTGGATGCGGAAAATCCGATAATAAATTGAATTTAAAAGTTTGCTTACCTGCCAATTTAGACCCCGTTTCTATTCCCAACAGCTTTTCTGAAGTAACGCTATCTCTCGGTTCCAGCAGTACTTGATCAAAACTATCAGCAAGTTTTGTTTTCTCTCTTGTGGTATTTTTCTGAATATCCCTTGCCAGTTTATATACTTCCCTAAGTAATACATGACTAGGCTCAAGTGGTTTGGGTGGCGCTATTATCGAAGCTATGATTTGACCACGTCTTTGAGGTAAAAACAGTTCAGGAAATAGATTTTCGAAGCCACCATTACCAGCAACATCCGCCTTTGATTCGTTTTCTTCCGGTATAAATTTCTTACTAGACAAGATTTGTCTGATATCACTATGTGGTCCAGCCGCATTTACTTCTGAAAGTGGTTTCCGCTCTTTTCTGTCTACTGGTCTAAGATTAGTATCATGAAAGTCTGCTGATAATGTATTCAGGTTTGGACTTTCAGAGAATTGTTTACCATCAGATAAGATTAAACCCGTTGTCAGCGACGTTTCCTTCAGGCACATATAAACGAACACCAAAACTGTCAATTTCTTAGCCCACTTCTCAAACCAGCAAAACATTGTCAACTGTTTTAAGGTGAAGGAATACACCTCCACGGTTTGTTCGCCATTTTAACAAGGCTGACAACTTATCAGAAAAGTGTTTATTTCCCAGGTAGACGAATCTCCTCTTCATTCAATGAGCACCTCTCTTACAACAAAGTATTTGCTCCTCTTAAGACTAGTGCTTTCTATAAAGAGTAACGCCACTTATGACAAGGGCGACGATATTTTCCGTTCAAAGTGATCTACATTGGAGGCGTATCAATACATATTTATGAATTTAGTGTACTGTACTCATTATCTGTCTTATATTTATTCTCTTTAAGGTGTCTGCATTTTCAAGCATGTTAATAATTGTAAATGTTAACGTTAAGGTGTATTGGTACACATCCATGTTTTGACGCCTTTTGGAAAAATGGGAACAACTTCCGAGACTTTCTAGTTGCCTCCCTTTAGGAAGAAACCCTTCCAAAAAGGGGCCTACTCTTGAAGAAAAGAATTACCCCTTTTGGAAGCATATTCTTATATCTAAGAGTTGATCCCCTTTTAGAAGGGACGCAAAAATGAAAATGGCAGAGTTGCTTCTCCAGAATGCATACCCATTCACCTTATTATCATAATAATTCAAGTTTCATATATATAAGCCGCGACAGGAGAAAACCAACAAAGTGGTTGTGCGCCCAACACTGACTCAGATCAGCCTGGGTATTCGACCAGTCTGCTCAGACCTTTCGGTAAGCACTCAAAGGGTAGCTGAGGGTCTAAGCTACCTCCATGCGGACAGCGAAGACTCTGATCAGACTGGGCAGATGCCCAGGCTGATCTGAGTCTGCGCTGGGCGAACAACCAATTTGTTGGTTTTCTCATGTCGCGGCTCAATTTTTTTCATTGCTCATTCATCAAATTTGAGTATGAGCATTGGAAAAACCCACATATTAGCTGGTTGTAAACAACAAATGCCCGGACAATCTTATGTTACTGGCATCTTGTCAAATTTTAGCTGGCTGGTTAAGGTTTACCTGTCTGGACATGTTTTACGTCGTTATAAATAGTTATACAATGTTTATAGTGAAATTGTTTACGTGAATGATTGGTGCAGAGCTTTAGATAAGGTCCGGTTTTGGGATAATTATGATTTTTTTCTTATTTCTCAGAGAAACAGTACGTTGGGACCTCTTGTTAGAGCCCTCTTGGTAAGGCGGTTCTAATGAGGGATCACAACAATGTTCTTATGGAGAGATGTAGCAACTTATCCATAAATTGTCCCTGTTACTCCTTATCTCAAGCACTGAATGGTGCAGGATCAAAGGCAAAGACGTTTTAAATGTTAAGTTAAATGTTTATTTATACTTGAAGGCACGCCCAGACATTCAGTGTGATTGATGGGCATTTGAGTGTGTATATGTTTGAGAAATTACGTGGCAGCCTTGACACCATGGAGAGCTCGAATCCCCGAGGGTCACTTTGTATAGACTATTGATGAATAAAATCTTAAAAAGTTTTACGTCAATAGTCGTTTAATTTCCAGGCGCTATGGATACAGTAGAGAGAGAGTAACAGTCGTTACTGCTGTGCAGACTGGGCTGACCGTAGTCAGTCTTTGTTCTGTTTGTCTTTTTGTAATGCTCAAGATTGACTGATAAGGTACAGTTTCAATCGTAGCGACTCTTTGGTCTTCTATTTGCCTCCATTCTAAATGGAAATTGATTCCTGTTATTATTTTTAATGGTAGACCCTTCTGCATAAAAAATTGGCTGTACAAACATCAACCCGTATCGAAAATTTCCAGAGACAACGCCGACAGTGCCAAACTACAAGACAGAAATGTAGTTACGAAACAGCTTACAGTCTCGGAGGCATTTTTCTCGTTTTTCATTTCTTTCTTTTTTTAGCTGAATATGATATAGTCCGTTTGCTCCCAAGTGCAAACGCGGTTTTGCCTATTTTCTCGAAAATGACGATAGTCCCATCAAATGTTATAATGTGTTAATGGTTCTTATAACTATACATAACAGAATACGAAAAATTCGATTTTTTTGGACATGTTGGATGCTCTTGCAAAATTTTTTCCATTAATTGTAATGCAAAAACTGGGCAGTTTCACTGAAGGGCGTTGTATCATTGTTATAAAAAGCCAAAATATTGTTGGCAGGCTGTGAAGACAAAGGTAGACTTGACCTCTGGAAATAAAATCTGTATGTACTTATTTATTTCATTGTATTAATAAACTTTCATACCCAAGTCTTCAACAATTTCCAAGAGATCTGTTGCATTTTTCTTACAGAAGTATAAGGAAGCAAGATTGACACTGACCTAAATTAGATTTAGGTCAGCCAAGGATCATGAAAGTGTTCAAATAGTCGATACTATACTAAGTTTCAAGGCCATCTGTCTTCTTGTTTGGAATAAAAAAAAAAGAATTTTGAAAAGTTTTTTTTTTGGCTTGGTGGCCATGTTGATCATGTTAACATGACTGGTTCTACAAACTTTCATTCCCAAGCTTACGAAGGCTTCATATGAAATGCGGTTCCAATCTGACCGGTAGCTTTGGAGGAGAAGACGGTTGAGAATGTGGAAACATGAATGAACTTGAACTTTTTAAACAAAGTCTTCAAACATTTCCAAGAAATAGAAATGAAATAGTACAAATGTATTCACATGTCCGCATGCGTAACGCTAGGTGTTAGTGATCAGATGATACTATATTGTACACAAACATTGAATTATTATACACTTTTTAGAGTTAAAGGTGTATTTTTTTTTTCAAATTTTGATAATAAATGGAGGAAACAAAAAGTAGAAAAAAATATATTCAGAAAAAAAGTACAATTAATTATGCAAATTTTGTTCTAAAGATAGCAAACGTGGTCACATGTTATATTAAGTAAGAGTAAATGGGACCAATAACCAACCTTTACTCCAGTGAGCAAAGACGATTCTTCAGGGTACAATGAAGGGAAAATGCAGAACAGGTAGACAGAAGAAAAGGTAGGAAGACAATGCCAAAGAGTGGACGGAGACTTTGCTAGTACAACCAAGGCAGTTGAAAACAGGAAGAGATTGAAAGAGATTATTTGAGTCATCTGCGTTGCCCCATCGATGGTATAACCTAGACTAGATGTAACATACAGCCCATCAGTTCATTTTATTATTATTCATAACATTAAAACTTATAACGCATAGTGAATTCCCATGATTGGTTCATCGTAAACGACGAAAGAAAACCTAGCATAGATACACTCGCGAAGTTTCACTGAAGTTATCATTAAGAAGATACACTTTCTGTTTCAGAGTTAAAACTGTAATGGCAGGATAATGCATTATATAGTCCGTTTGCTCCCAAATGCAAACGGCATCCCCAATATTTTCTCCAAATTGGTGAGAAGTAAAAGCTTTTCGAATTGCTCTCTTTTAATTTTCGTTCTATACATACCAAAATCATAATTTTATAGAAATGTGAGGCTTTGCTAAAAAGTTGTTGGAATTCCCGTTTGGTTCTACGTATTATGCATATGACCAATGTATGCTATCCTTAGTACAAAACTTGCATCTTTAATTAATTGAAATTTTATTCTGAATTCATTTTTTTCCTACTTTTTTGTTTTACCCATATATTATTAGCTCACCTGAGCACTCAGGATGAGCTTTTGGGATACCGTGAAGTCCGTCGTCCGTCGTACGGACAGACGGACGGACGTCCGTCCGTCCGTCCGGACGTCCGTCAACTTTTGCTTGTGTACACTCTAGAGGGCACAGTTTTGATTCAATCTTTATGAAACTTTGTCAAAATGTTTATCTCTATAAAATCCAGGCCAAGTTTGAAACTGGGTCATGTCGGATGAAAAACTAGGTCACTAGTTCAAATCTTAGAAAAACCTTGTGTACGCTCTAGAAAGCACAGTTTTGACCCAATCTTCATGAAACTTCATCAAAATGTTTATCGTTATAAAATCTAAGCCAAGTTTGAAACTGGGTCATGACGGGTTAAAAACTAGGTCACTAGGTCTGCTCTTAGAAAAACGTTATGTACGCTCTAGAGGACAAAGTTTAGATTCAATCATTTTGAAACTTTGTCAGAATGTTTATCTTGATAAAATCTATGCCAAGTTTGAAATTGGGTTATGTCGGATAAAAAACTAGGTCACTAGGTCAAATGTTAGAAATACCTTGTGTACGCTCTATAGGTCACAGTTTTGATCCAAACTTCATGAAACTTTGTCAGAATGTTTACCGTCACAATAGCTTGGGAAGATTGAAAGTGGATTATATCGGGTCAAAAACTAGGTCACTAGGTCAAATCTTAGAAAAATCTTGTGTACGATCTAGAGGACACAGTTTTGATTCAATCTTTTTGAAACTTTGTCAGAATGTTTATCGTCACAATACCTAGGCCAAGTTCGAAAGTAAATCATGTTGGGTCAACAACCAGGTCACTAGGTCAAACATAAGAACGACCTTGTGTACGCTCTAGACGGCACAGTTTTAATCCAATCTTCATGATACTTTGTCAGAATGTTTATCTAGACCAAGTTTGAAACCGGGTCATGTAGGGTTTAAAACTAGGTCACTAGCTCAAAAAACATTGTGTACATCCTAGAAGGCACAGTTTTAATCCAACCTTCATGAAACTCTGTTAGAATGTTTATCTTTATAAAATCGAGGTCAAGTTTGAAACTTGGTTACGTCGGGTCAAAAATAAGGTCACAGGTTAAATATAAGAACGACCTTGTGTACGCTCTAGAGAGCACAGTTTTGATCCAATCTTTATGAAACTTTGTCCGAATGTGTATTCTTACAATATTCAGGCCAAGTTTGAAACTTGATTATAAGCGGTCAAAAACTGGGTCACTCGGTCAAAAATTAGAAAAACATTGTGAACACTCTTGAGGTCACTGTTTTAATCCAAACCTAACGAAACTTTGTCTGAATGTTTATCCTCACAATATCTAGGCCAAGTTTCAAACTGGGTTATGTCTGGTCGAAAACCAGGTCACTAGGTCAAATCTTAGAAAAAAATTGTGTACGCTCTAGAGGGCACAATTTTAATCCAATCTTTTTGAAACTTGCCAGAATATTTTATCGTGACCATATCTAGGCCACATTTGAGATAGGTTGTGTAGGGTCAAAAACTAGATTACTAGGTCAATTATAAGAACAACCTTGTGAACGCTCTAGAGGGCACAGTTTTGATTCAGTCTTCGTGAAACTGGGTGAAGTCGGGTCAAAAACTAGGTCACTAGGTCAAATCTTAAAAAAAAACTTTGTGTACACCCTAGAGGGCGTAGTTTTTATCCAATCTTCATGGAACTTTGTCAGAATGTTTATCTTCATAAAATCTAGGTCAAGTTTGAAACTGGGTCTTGTCGGTCAAAATCTAGGTCACCAGGTCGAATCGAAATAAAGATATGTTGCAAGAATAAGAACTAACATTGCAGTTATGCCAGCCCTAAACTCCTTGAAAAACATTAATTTCACCACAGTGAGATAATGATGCTACCATTCTATCATCTGTGTTCACCTAGTTCAGTTTAGTTCAAATCCATCAAAGAACTCAACATGAACGGGTACTTTTCGGGTAAGCGACTCGGCCATTTTAGCTCACCTGAGCCTTACAGTATTGGTGTTAGCTGCCTCTGTCACCCATCCATAAACATTTTCAAACATCTCTGAAACCACTGGGCAGACTGGAGTCAAATTTCATATGGAGCCTGCATGGGTCAAAGGATGGAAAGTTCTTCAAATGATCTTGGTCACATAAACAAGGTGGTCGCCATTTCCATATATGGTAAAAACTCTTATAAATCTTCACCAGAGCCAGTGAACTGATTAATGCTCAGGTGAGCGATTCAGGACCACCATGGCCCTCTTGTCAAATTTTAAAACACACTTTTACTCTCAAAACTATATTATAGTTCAATGTTAATTTACAACATAGTATCATCTGACCAGTGACACTGCGGACAGGTGAATACATTTAAGTATTTCATTCATATACGCCCACACCTATAGTAAACAACAAGTTTATGCTATTCTTTATCACCAATATTTTGGCTGTTCTAACAAGCATTGAAACTGCAACGTTTCTGCAATACTGTTAAGGTAGACGAATACTGAATAGAAATATTGGCGGGGCATTCAAACCATATACCGTCTAAATAACCCAAAAAGCTATAAAACATTTGGATAAGAAAAAAAAACAATTCTCACCGTTTTGTTTTCCTAAAAAATAACAATATTTGGTATTTCTACATACTTTTTTTTATACACTTTCCATTAAAATTCGTATCTCTAGCACATGAATGCGCTTTCATTCAGCAAATCATATAATCTGTAATATAGGATATTTGAAACAACTGATAATAAAAGATTGCAGTTTTCTTGTTAATAAGTATATTTTTACATTCTTTGAAAGAAATGCAAGAAAATTGAATTTCATAAAAAAAACGTCATGAAAAAATATATTCAACCGATGGGGCATGCTTATGCGTATCATTTTAGTAAAACTTACATCGTATGTTAAAGAATAAAACAAAAACACAAACATTTCACCGTTTCGTTTCCGAGAGAAACAATGTTTAAGTTCAAAATATCCCCAAAACAGACTGCACAAATTCTGCACCTGCTGCAAGCACAGCCGGTCCTTGCCCTATTATTTATTGTCCTGTTATTCGGTTCTACCATAGAGTAATGTCGACAAAAATGCGCAGATAGAATGGAAACTGTGAAGATCTTAATCATTCTGGTTCCTAAGGACAGTCTGATCTCGGTTTCCACTGTTTGTACAAATCAATGTTCCCGAAAACTTAGGATCTTTACGGTAGTCATTGTTAGTGTGTATTATAACTGTATAGAGGAGAGGACTAGCTAATGTTGGTATAACTTGAGTCCAATCCCTTTGTCTATATGGTGCAATAAAATATGTTTAATCTAATCTATAACTGTATATACTCAACAGTTGATCGATTTGATGATGAACAATAACTCTGTTTTGTTTTTTAAACAAGTAAGAACAGAGTTCTTGCGTATTCGTCCACCTTAATGGAAAATATTTTCCCAAAGCATCCAAAATTTGGATTTTTTTTTGTATTCTGTTATGTATAGTTATAGGAATCATTAGGACATTTGAACATTTGATGGAACTTTCATCATTTTTGAGAAAATAAGCAAAGCCCCGTTTGAACTTGGGAGCAAACGGACTATAACAAAGTAAATTGCCAATAATGAGAGTCAGATTAGTTTACTTCTGCACCTATGATATAGTAAAACATATATGTACAACATAAAATTTATTGTGGCTGAACATATGCATGCACGTGCTTATCAGCACTTACAGCATTTACAAGTCCAGTTTCTTCCCCCAGACTATTAGAGATTGGAATTCCCTGGAAGATTCACTTATTTCTGCTGCTGAGTGTGCAGAGGATTCAGTTACTAAGTTTACTTCTCTTATAAGGCTTCCCTGATTCACAGGTCCTGGTGAATGATTGTCTTTGGACGTATCACCAGTAAACAATTCTGATTCTGATTCTGATCAGAACCATCGTACATAATACATGTAGTAGCATTTACACAAACTCCATTACCCTTGGCAGGTGATAATCAATCCAGTCATCCATCCTTCCGTCCAGCCCTCCCCTCATTTCACTTAGTTTATTTTTTTAAACAGAAACCTGGTACAATATTATATCAAATTTTACATGTAATAAACATAACTTCTCGGTCCTGCGAAATGTCCTGTCGTTGTTGTGTCTACGTTGAAGTTTATCCCTCTCTCGTTTTGTTTCTCTGAAAATAAATTCTCTGCCCTGTTGTTGTTTGACTGAATGCTCTCTCTCTCTCTCTCTCTCTCTCTCTCTCTCTCTCTCTCTCTCTCAAATTTAAGAACATTGAATATAAATTTCAATAACGCTGGTACAATCTCTACTTTATTCGCCACACGGTATAACCTTTTTCAACTGTTTCTGTTCAACCTGTCATATTTTTATCGAAGAGTTTTACAACGGTTTGTCCGCCTATACGAGAAGACAATGCACAAGCTTTAGCGATATCTCCCGTATAGACAGACAGGACATGATCATCAGCGTAGACCTTGACATTACGGAATATTTCGTGCTGAAGTTTGCGTTTTCTCACAAGGGTCGTATAAAAAAACTGAGCCACGACACGACAAAACCAACAAATTGAAATGTGCACCCTGCGATGACTCACGCTAACCTGGGCATCTCAGTGCCTAGTTTAACCTAGGTCTACGCTTTGCACTTAAAGGCTAGCTACTGGTCTAAGCTAGCTCCGTGCGGACAGCGACGGATGTGATCAGACTAGGCGGATCTGAGTCTTCACTTGGCACACATGCCACTTTGTTAGTTTTGTCGTATTGCTGTTCAAATATTTTAGAAAAATGAGACATCTCAAACGAGGAGCATTCCAGCATTGTTTCCATCTCGGATGTCTAGATTTGGAAGAACAGTCTTTTGCGTATCACCTGCCGAACAATGTATCTTCATACATTCTATGTCTCCAATGTCCTTACATGCTTGACATAACATACTGGAGAAGATAGGTATTATCGACATCTCAGCATCTGAAAAAAAGATAAATAAATAAAAAAACATCTTTTAGAAAATAATGTAAATGCAAAATTAACATTTATTTCACCCACCTCATAGATAAGAATGATGAGGACCCTAATACTCCTTGTACTACGGCTGCAAACAGTAATATCAATTAGGTTTCTCTTTACATATACATAGTAATAATAACAATTATTTTAATAATAATAATGATAAAAGTTGATCCGTCCGCAGCATTACTTGAAAAAGAAATGTCTTGTACATATATTTCGTGCTAGTCTTGGTTTAATCACATTGCATAAATGGTATGCTTTCACTAAATCAATATTGACTAAATAAATCCGTCCGCAGCATTACTAGAAAAAGAAAAGTCTTGTACATATATTTCGTGCTAGTCTTGGTTTAAAGTCTCCATAGTCCTATCAGCGGTAAAAACGCCTAAATTCAAATCATTGTAAAACGCGGTTCAACCTTCACGTTTGGTAATTAAATGTGGGTTGGTGTGTATATATTGAGTCATATAACTGGCAAAAAGGAGAGAAAACAAATTTTTGAAAAATAACTAATCGGTCCACAAAATACAATTTCCGGTTCTGGTTTCCCGTCTTGCAATGCTATATAAACATAGGCGGGATAGTGATTGGGACTCCACGCCTGTACATTGTATTTTTACCATTTTATGAAATCGAAAGTAGGTCATTTTAGTTGCCAACTAAAATGACCCAAATACGCTTTCAAACCCTTTTTATGTGAAACTAGAGGCTGTTTTATTTGTTTAAAGCTGGCTAATTAAGGTTGTTTACAATCATGAAACTATAGCGAGAAGCTTGCAGCGATACCTCATGACAAAATTTTTCATGCTGATAGAGCTATGGGGCCTTTAATCTCATTGCATAAATGGTATGCTTTCACTCGTTTTTATTGACTTAAAAAGGTATTGGTAATACATGATCAATGGGCAGTATCCCAATTTGTTTTTCCTGTTTCGTCAAACGAAAACAATAGCTTAAATAAACCATTAGAGCACAGCGGTAAATGTTGCGGTCGGGCGAAGGTACCGGGCAACTTTCAGTGCCCGGGCGTCATACCAGCCTTGATAATAATAGGGTAAGGGCCCACTGTGCTTGCAGTAGGTGGGGACGGGGTTGTTTACATATTTTTCTCGCCTATATCATCTCTTTTTATTCTCCCTCTCTCTGGGAAACGGCTGGTGATAGACTGATATACTGTCTTAAAGAGCCATTAAACTGAAAGTAACCAACTCATGCACAGGGTCACATTAAAGAGACTTTGCAGACAGATCAGCCTTTCAGACTGCGGCCTATGGTCAGTGTGCACACGTTTTTCTGAAAAAGTTAGTTTTTGCAAAATTAAATGAATTGGCTCTTAAAATGGAAATGGGCTGGCCCGAACCTTGCGGTAGAAGAATCTACAAGGTATTGTTGAATAACAGAAATTGTAGGTCAAGTCGGATAACTTCGGACAGCGGGTAAATTCGGACATACCATTGCAAACAGTAAAGATCCAGATGAGCCGGCTCATAATGAGCCGTCTAATCAGGATGTTCATTGTTTGCCTAGTTAATTTTGTTTTCATTCCAAACAACTGACTTATAAAGGAAACAATGTCACTGTCCAAATTTATCAGCTGTCAGAATTACCCGACATTACCCTATAGGTATACGTACCAGGCACCTTTGGCTTGCTTTCTACTGCACCTAATTCCACCAGTTCCGTGTTTGTTTTGTCTAACAACTGGTTTAAAAGGCCGCTTTGATCTATTTCAAGCACCATTTGCGGGCCTTCAGTCTGTGTGGTTTTATTTTTAACATTATTAGCAGTTTTGAACAATTCCTTTAGCAACAAGTGATGACCTTCTAACGGCTGGCTTGGTAATAACTTTGAAACAGAGTGTTCCGCTTTTTTAGCCACATTTGTAAATAATATTTCAGTTGGCTTCTGTAAATTTTCTTCAACTTGACCACTACCTGTATCTTCTATTGCTGAACTTGCTTGAATATGTGTTACATTTTCCTGTACATCTAACTGTGCGTTATCAGGTAACAAAGCTGTTTGTTTAATACCTATATCTCCTATTGCTGAAATTTCTTGAATATGTGTTACATTTTCCTGTACATCTAACTGTGCGTTATCAGGTAACAAAGCTGTTTGTTTAATACCTATATCTCCTATTGCTGAAATTTCTTGAATATGTGTTACATTTTCCTGTACATCTAACTGTGCGTTATCAGGTAACAAAGCTGTTTGTTTAATACCTATATCTCCTATTGCTGAAATTTCTTGAATATGTGTTACATTTTCCTGTACATCTAACTGTGCGTTATCAGGTAACAAAGCTGTTTGTTTAATACCTATATCTCCTATTGCTGAAATTTCTTGAATATGTGTTACATTTTCCTGTACATCTAACTGTGCGTTATCAGGTAACAAAGCTGTTTGTTTAATACCTATATCTCCTATTGCTGAAATTTCTTGAATATGTGTTAGATTTTCCAGAACACCTATCTGTGTGCTATTAGATGATAAGGCAGCTGGTTTTGATAACCCTTGTTCAGTTTGTCCGAAATCTGTGTATCCATTGGCTAAAATTTCTTGATTGTTTGCTATATTTTCCAGTACTTCCACTCGGGTGCCATCAGCTACTGTTCTATAACTTGCAAGCGAAACGCTTGTCAAAAGTATACTCAAGAAGAGTGGCATATCTTAAAGTCGAAAGGCTGCAAATGTAAATAAACAGAAAATATATCCAGCCTATATTCTTCGATAGAAGATGGTACTTTGAGATATCAGTATTCGAGATATCGAGAATTCACTGGATTCCCAACTACATATAAATTGTACCCAGACTCTTTCAAATGAAGATGGCAGAGTTTACATGATGAACAAGTCTATGAGTATAAGTAAACATTCAAAAGTCATCCTGTCACAGTTTTCTACATCCATCTACTGGTTATAGTTTTAAAAAGAACGCGTAGATTAAAATGAATCCTTTAATTTTATCAACGATTTCTGTTTACAATGAACCGTGCATGTTGTATCCTGTCTAATATATCAAATTTATGTTCATGTTGCTTTGTAAAATACTTTCACGTACTAATTGGTGTTAACGTGAAAAATGACTGATGTAACTACTAGATTTTTTGTGGCGAATGTGTTTAAAGTAGACATGATCAAAACGTAGATGTGGCCGTATTAAACTTTAGAATTTAAATTCCAAACATTTTATCGAGTAAACATGGAACCAAATTCAAAGTCCGAACTTGGAAATAATAGAAGCATTGACAAATTCGAAATATAAAATACACAGACGTCTTTAAAAACGTCATAAACTATGCCAACACTGTTGCAGAATGCAGCTCATACTCACTTATTGTGAGGCGTGGTTCAAGTAGCGCGTTCTTGGAGCTATTCTTCTCGTAATGTTTTTGTTTTGTTTCCCTTTCCCGGCCTTATATTTGCAAGTTAATGACTTTCATTTTAATAATGTTTTTGTTACGCTTTTGGATCAATGAAAATGATCAGTTACAGGCGTAAAAAAGAGATTTTACTTTCCTCTGAATCACTTTAATATACGTAACCGTGTATTTGATATACAAGTCTGCAGGTCTGTGTGTTGAATATTCATACAAACTATTGTTTGGCCCACCGTTTAACAAAGAGAACAACTTCTGTTTGCTTTTCTGGACGCCGAAACCCTTTCTAAAAGATGTAATTTTCCAAAGGGGAAAGCATTTGGCCCTGGATAGTAAATTCCTTTAAGAGAAGACCCCCATCAAGAAGGAAAGCAAATGTGAAAATGCCAGGGTTCTTCCCCTCAAGTGTTCAAATTCACCTTAAAGTACCTCCTCTGGCCGTCAGTGTCTGCAGTATTTATTATCTATGAGCTCTCATCAGTTTTAGAGCAGTGGTTATATTCGATTTGAATGATCTTCAATTATGTTAGACTCTTTGAAAAGGGAAGCTCTGTTCATGCCGAACAAATATTTATATTTCAGAGCCTAGGGAATCAAGATTTAAAAAAAATTTAGTTCATAAAATCATCTGGATATTTCATTTTAAATTGCTATTTTCAATTTGCATTTATCCCTTAATATGTCATTGCATTGCCTTTTAAAACTTTGCGACAATAATATATTTAAAGATTATGGAAATATAGTCAATGTTGTTGTGTTATTGTTTAACGTCCACGGTACACAGCTATGGTTATGTCTGGACGGTCAGTTAACCTAACCACACTACGAGGGTCATCCAATAAGTCCTGCAAACGGCCGAGTTTCAGGCAAATGGTAATGAAAAACGATTCAAGCAATCCACATTCCTACATTGCATCTTTCCTTCTTTCCAGTCAACAATTTCCAGAAACGTCATGATCTTGCAAATGGCGTTGCTAGGCAACTGAAGAATACTACCATTATGGGTGCGGCGGTGACTTCTAGTTGTCTGTTTAAGATCCCCTAGCTTAGTTCAGAACCCTTGTAAAAATATCTTAAACTTGCTGGGAGATACGGTAAATAATACTGAAGTATGTACACGCTACAAAGGTTAAGATATTGCCGTCAGTCAAGACATAATTATTGTTCAAAGGAAGATCACCATGTTTTCGGGCAGCTTAAATATCATATAAAATGAGTATATGACGAAGAGGCTTTCACAGCAGATGAAGTATTTCCTAAACTGCCATTGACTAGTCCCGAGATGCTGAAATGTAGATATTAGAGAAAATATAAGCTTCGAGCCTTGGTTAATATCGTTTGCAGCCTTAAGAAACCAGAGGTAAACGTAAAAAACTAAAATTTTGCTAAAATTCTGTAATATTCTCTTGTTGCCTAGCAACCACATTTGTTTGGTAAGGTGGAGTGATAATTGTCTCTTATTTGAATTCTTAAATATAAGGCAATTACTTTAGAACACGAATTCTTGTAATTTGAAAGAATAATAAACATATATGCAGGAATTTTCTTCCCCTAACCTCTTGTAAAAGACGTCATGTTTATGCAATTTCACCGCCGGTATCGCTTACACCTTTGCATTCAAAACCCTCCCATATCTGAGAAAGGAATGGCACATGTATGATTTTTAGCACATATGTGTATTATATAATTACGTAAGCTGTTAATGGTGTAATTTGATAACCCTACCTTAATTAATAAAGCAGTAATGACGGCGTTTGCAAGACTTATTGGATGACCCTCGTATTCCCGGGCAGGCTTAGACCTCCTGAGCGGTTAACCAGTACTAAGTGATCAAAAATAATTCCTCAAAATCAAATTTCCCATAGACTTCAGTGTATTTTCATGTTTATTGGAAATTATTTTTTGGCACTTCTACTATTACGGATTACGATAATTTTGGTATTACATGTAGTAGAAAGCTGAACAAATATAGAATGCAAAATATTTCAGTCGTTTACACTATTCTCAACCAGTATGACTTTAATTTTAATGTCTGAGTTTTTAGTCTAATTTTTCGCGACGTCGCCATTAACGTCGATGGCAACTTGGTAATTTCAAAATTTATGCTAAGTTTGACAATCTGTATCTTAACACTGAGGGGTCAAAATTTGTTTTCTAAATAGTGTTTATTGCATTGTTCAATTAGCTTTCAACCATATTAGTTATTTTATGCTTGGCCTAAGATAACTGCCAAAATTAATTTTCTTGTAAACGTGTAAATGCACTAAAGTCTGTGGGAATTTTTTTTTGTGGAAATACTTTTGACCCTCGATTGTACATCAATTTAAACGGCGACGTCACTTTGTGACGAATAATTTTGTCCACCTACTATATCTGAGGCTCTGAAATATTTCCGTGCAGAAAAAATATACGAATCCATGCAGAAGATATTCGAGCTTTTGTGTTGTGGAATTCGATTTAATTGCATGTGCAAACAGTTAAGACTAACAGCAGCCTGTGCATTGACTCATTCTGATTAGCGTTTTCACTCTTCGTAAGGGTCTTTTATCATTCTCAGCAATCCATAACCGTAAAAGAGATTCTCATGCTGATCTTAGGCTTTGCCGTTTGTATGCCATATGTCATTTTTTTGGAATTCCCACCAGATCATCACGAATACTATCTACAAAGAATCCACTGAAAACTTTACACAAATTTCATATCCTTCAGTGCAAAATGCTTCCAAAAAATGACTAAGTTTACAAGGCCACAATTCTGTCAAAGGCCACAATTCTGTCAAAATCATTTATAGCTGCAAGATAAATGCACATGAACATCTTCAATGTGTCCACAACATGTACGAAAGGTTTAAAAGAGATCCATTGAAAACTGTGGGAGTAGTTGATTACACAATCTCTATACCCTCCAATGCAAACATTTGCCCAAAATGATTAAGTTCAAAAGGCCGTTATTCTGTCAAAATTAATTCTAGCCCCATCCAAAACCCATATGCACATCTTCAATATGTTCAACATGTAAGCAAGTTCTAAAAACGATCCATTGAAACTGTGGGAGGAGTTGATTACACAAGCTCCATACCCTTCAATGCAAAAATATTCAAAAAATGACTAAGTTCAAAAGGCCGTAATTCTGTCAAAATAAATTCTAGCTCAAAACCCCATATGCATATTTTCAATATATCAACAGTATGTATGCAAAGTTTGAAAAAGATCCATCAAAAACTGTGGGAGGAGTTGATTACACAAGTTCTATACCTTTAAATGAGTGTGACGAACGGACGGACAGGGGCAAATCTTAATGCCCCCTGACTATCGTCACTGGGGCATAGAAAGTGACAGTTTTCAGTAAAAGGAATGCTGCATTATTATCCTTTCATATTTAGATTCAAATAGCAACTATAACTGGTATTTGGTTCTTTCTGAAACCCATAAACATCTGGTAGTTGAAAGACCCCAATGTAACCAGGCACAATGGCCATTGTAAATGTACTTACTACCAACTAATTGTGTGCACCGCGGCGGAGGGTGAGGGTGAATGTTTGGGCCCAGTAAAACCGGTTTAACCGTCCCAAGGCAGTACTTTCGTTGCGGTTGCATTTGTTTAATGTTCGGTGCTGTTTAATTTATTGTGTTTTCATTTTAACCCTTCTATAATAAAAATTGAAAATAGGTAACAATAGTTGTTAAATGTTTTTCGTATAATTTGCTTAGTCTGTTGTAACCCATCTGCTGGTCTAAATTATTTAGTGCAGTAAAGATAGCTGAGTTGCCATCTATTTGGGAAAGCGCTGCTGACTCGGCTTATCACTTGTAATTTATTGTTTGTTGGGATATCTTTGTCAATCTTTCCCTTTGATGTTGGAAATAGGGTTTGGGATCTGATTCAGTCAGTTCCTGAAGTGTGGTTACTCTTTAAATTTACTGAAAAAGTTAACTTAATTAAGATTTGGGTATTTCTTGATCTGGTTTAAAAATGCAATTACTCGTTTTCATAAACGATACATCATCAAAGATGCGGCTTCAATACAACAAGCGTAGCATATCTGTTGAAACAAGAAAAGAAATCAATAATTTTATGCTTATTTTTATATGGTACAGTATAAGTTTCCAGTTGCAATGACAAAAATGTTCTAATGTAAGTCTCATCTGAAGAGAAGTATTACAACTCATATATATCGAGTGACTGAGAAATATTGTATGTTTATGGCTTTTGGTAAGGCTAAAATGGCTTGTTACACTTTAACAACCGGCCAGATATAAACATTTTCGCAGTTTAATCTCTTTTAATGTTAAACAAAAGTTGTCTTCGTTGTTTCTGCTTTGTATTAAATAGGGTGTCATGTGCGTTGTAATAGAAAGAAAAACCCCGCCAATATCTGCATACAGAGACGGAATTAGGTAAACAAATGTACATAATAGGCAACTACTCACACTGCCCATGATCAGCTACTGTATAGAGCGAAAAGGGCATTTAAACTATACGCTCAAATCCAAGTATCATACTTTCGCCAGTGAAATAAGTCATAGCTACACTCACGGGATTTTGCATTTCTCCCTCGTGCATCTATGCGGCCGTTTGTGGATATTCTCATTAAAATTGAACATAATTTCTGAGGTCCGTAAGAGTATTGGCATAACGGATACCATTGACAAGGCGTAGAAAATAAGAAATGAATGTATCTAATCGATTGGTCTCCATCAAAACCCGTCCTTTGTTCCGTTGCCTAGAAGTTAGAATTACGGAACCTGGAAACAAAACATTTCTCACACGGATTCATTACAGTAAAACGAAACTGACATTATACAAGAAGTTATACGGTATGGTTTACCTCAACCATTTGTGGCCAGTGGCATCTGGTAATTTACTGGCTGTGTCAATTTGTCATTCGCGTGAATTTTATCATTTTTATTTGGTTTTACGGAGGAGAAATACCCATTTGTTTTATGCAAACAGTGTACACCCTGATCAGACACTGTGTTTTGCGGTGTTTGATCTGGGTCGACGCTGTTTGCCAGTATCCCATTTATGGGACACTAGACATTAATTGGCTAGTAGAAATAAAGTGAAGCTTGCACGAAGATTTTATCTTTTAAACTGAAAAGGATATTTTGAAAATTATAATAGGTGGTGCAAACAGGTAGTGGCAAGACATGAGAAAAGATAAAGCTGGCGACGTAGACATCGACGGCATTGTGAAAACTGCAAATTTAGCTGACTGAAAAGAGCCTTTGCTGGGATCTCTAAACCGTGCAACGAAAAGCACTAAGTCCATGATACATATAAAGATGTTGGTATAGGTAAATAATATTTAAGTAAAGAATTTGTTATTAGAAAAGCAATTTCTTTTCTTGAGAATTGACCGCAACAGGGAATTGTGACAAGAATGAAAAGCCTATTATTGACCATTTCATAATGTATCATTCGGACGTATACACAATACTTTTAACATTTGATCGTTTTTGAGTCTCTAATATATAGAAACGTTTTAAATTGCTGACGTTTAGACGCTATATGCCCTTACCAGGGTTGAGCGTCTATAAATAACTTAACATTCATTCATTCATTCATAATGTATCAGAAAGCAAAGAAAACGAAACCTTGGTACCACAAAAAACAAACCATTTCTATCCACACCAGTTACTCACGGGAATCCCCCACTACGCACACGATGTTGAATCAACGTTGCGTGAGCCTTCAACGTTTTGACATTGACGCAATGTTGATTGAATGTTGATTCAACGTTATGTGCCCGCTGTTTTTTATTCTGCAGACCACTTTTAACACCTAGTCATTGCAGTTAATCACTCTTAGAATTCAAAATTTCGAGCTTTGACTCGAGAAAACCAACAAAGTGGTTGTGCGCCGAGCGCAGAATCAGATCAGCCTGGGCATCCGCCCAGTCTGATCAGACTCTTCGCTTAGCGCTAAAATGGTATCTAAGGTTCTAAGCTACCTACATGCGGCCAGTGAAGACTCTGATCAGACTGGAGGATGCGCAGGCTGATCTGAGTCTGCGCTGAGCGCACAATCACTTTGTTGGTTTTCTCGTGTCGCGGCTTAAGTAATTAGAAATTAAACGTAATCGCTGAATAACGTAATAATTGCTTTTGTTGCACTTATAAAAACTTAAAGAGTAACTAAACTTCAGGACTTATCAAAACTACATTTTGAAGATTGATTATTTTGGACCTGCGAACGGAGATAATGACTCTCCTGGAAAGATGTAATTATTTATAGCTCCTTAAGTATCATTATAGAGGCTTTCTTTTGAGTCACTGATATTTAGCTCACCTGAGCCGAAGGCTCAAAGGTGAGCTTATAGTATAGGCAGGTTCCGTAGTCCGTCCGTCGTCCGTCCGTCCACCATTTTAAAAGGTCTTCTTCTCCGAAACCGCTGGGCCGATCAAAAACAAATTTTATATGGAGCCTCCATGGGTTAGGGGAACGAAAGTTTGTTCGGGGTATCTAGGTCACATGTCCAAGATGGCCGCCACGCCCATATATATGGTAAAAACCCTTCAAAAATCTTCTTCTCCAGAACCAATGGGCCAATGACCTGGAAACTTGGTATGTAGCATTGGGCATGCGGGCCCATTATAGTTTGTACAAATGATGACATTGCGATGACCTTCACCTAATTTATGACATGGTCAACTTTGGTACGTTAGGCTTTTATATTGGAAAACGCTTCAACAGTGGATTTTTCAGAAACTATTTAAGTCTAAGGTACGATACCTGGTATACATGGTCAACTAAATGAACAAATGAAGATAGTATGTCACTAAAGGTCAAGGTCACGATGTCAGTCCATCCGTCGTCAAAATTTTCAAACATCTTCTCCACCGAAACCGCTGGGCCGATCAAAGCCAAATTTTATATGGAGCCTCTATGGGTTGGAAAAACGAAAGTATGTTCGTGGTATCTGGGTCACATTACCAAGATGGTCAACTTTGGTACGTTAGGCTTTTATATGGGAACACGCTTAAACAGTTTTAATTCTCAGAAACTATTTAAGTCTAAGGTTCAATACTTGGTATACATGGTCAACTAAATGAACAAATGAAGATATTATGTCACTAAAGGTCAAGGTCATTCAGTCGGTCCATCCGTCGTCAAGATTTTCAAATATTTTCTCCTCTGAAACCACTGGGCCGATCAAAGTTTCTTCGGGATATCTAGGTCACATGACCAAGATGGCCGCCACGCCAATATATGGTAAAAACCCTTCAAAAATCTTCATTTCCAGAAACAAAAGGCCTATGACCTTGAAACTTGGTATGTAGCATTGGGCATGCGGGTCGCACGTAGTTGATACAAATAATGACCTTGCGATGACATTGACCTAATTTATGACATGACTTTGGTATGTTAGGCGTTTATATGGGAAAACGCTGAACCGTGGATTTTTCAGAAACTATTTAAGTCTAAGGTACAATACTTGGTATTACGGTCGACTAAATGAAGATATTATGTCACTAAAGGTCAAGATCATTCAGTCGGTCCGTCCGTCGTCAAGATTTTCAAATATCTTCTCCTAAACCGCTGGGCCGATCAAAGCCAAAACTTTATATCGAGCCTCCATGGCTTGGGGGAACGAAAGTTTGTTCGGGGTATCTGGGTCACGTGACCTAGATGGCAGCCACAACCATATATGGTTAAAATCCTTCAAAAATCTTCTTCTCCAGAACCAAAAGGCCTATGACCTTGAAACTTGGTATGTAGCATTGGGCATGCGGGCTCATTATAGTTTATGCAAATGATGACCTTGCGGTGACCTTGACCTAATTTATGACAAGGTCAACTTTGGTATGTTAGGCTTTTATGTGGGAACTATATAGAGATAGTATGCCACTTAAGGTCAAGGTTATTTGGTCCCTCCATCTGTGTCAAGATTTTCAAATATCTTCTCCTCTGAAAGCACTGGGCCAATTGAAGCCAAATTTATATGGAGTCTCAGTGGATGGGGGAGCGAAAGTTTGTACCCGGGGCCTGGGTCACATGACCCAGATGGCCACCATGCCCATATATGGTAAAAACCCTTCAAAATCTTCTCCTCAAGAACCAAAAGGCCCATGACCTTGAAACTGGGTATGTAGCATTGGGCATTCCGGCCCATCATAGTTTGTTATGCTTTTATATGGGAAAATGCTTAAACAGTTGATTTCATGGAAACTTTTTAAGCCTAGATATAATAATTGGAAAATATGGTTAACTAAATGGATACATGAAGACATAAGGTCACCAAAGGTCAAGGTCTTTTTTTTTTTAACTTTGCTCAAGGTCACTGAGATTTTAAAATTAAAATATGCATTCCTTATAGGCCACTGGTGTCAAGTTTGTAACAAATGAGGGAAATGGCAAATTGTGCCTGTTGGCAGAAGGTGTCAGGTGAGCTACAGGACCATTAGTCCTCTGGTTTAAAGTTCTACTTCCTTTTCCTACTTTCTGCAGTGCTTAGTAAGGCGCTTTTGTTGACGCTTAAATTGCAGGCTTCACTTTAACAACGTAGTGCGTCGCCCTCGTGCATTTATGCGCCCATTTGTTGATATTCTAAATAAAAACTGAGCATAATTTCTGAGGTCCGTAAGAGTATTAGCAAAACTGATACCCTTGACAAGGCGTAGGAATTAAGAACTGATATAACTAATCGAATAGCCTCCATCATCAGCCGTCCTTTGTTCCATTGCCTAGACGTTAGAATTACGAAACCCGGAAGTTATATTTGTTTCCTGACCAGGCTATTACCCTTATACCCCTATTCCACACAGACCACGAATCCCACGAATCGTCACGAATTGATAAATTTTAGGATTCGTAGCTCAATCGTAATTACTTCGTGAAGTTCTTAACTGAATCGTTTATATTCGTAGTCAGTTCTTGCAATTCTTGAGCAATCGGGAATTCGTGGCAAAAGTTTTGAGCTGTTCAAAATTTTGGCCACGAACGCCCGATTAAAAAAAATCGTAGTTAATTCGTAACAGATTCTTAATGCATTCTTAGGCATCGTAACTGAATCTAAATCGATTCTGAGGCGTTCGTAGTGCTCTCAACTCATTCGGGGATTCGTGAATTTGTACCTTTGATGCATTTGGGCACAGTGAAGACTCTGGACGCATGCATTTATCTACCAAGCGGGCAAATGCCGTCGTACTGACGTCTATGAGATGTCACTACGTCGCACTGGCCTTAGTACGACGTCGTTACGACATCATGTGCCTCGTGCGTGGATATTTCATTTTTTGGCCATAGACTTCTGATGGTTCATACTTAATATGTACGTACAGCAAAGGATCTAATCAGGCTTGGGGCCTTTTCATACCTATCTTGGGAGAAAATCCCACGAATTTTCAAGAATAGTCACGAATTAATTATTTTCGTACCGGATTCGTACGTGCATTCGGCGTATTCTTAACTGATTCGTAACTAATTCTAAACGTGCGTGCAGTATTTCCAAAGAGATTCCTGTAAATCGTACTGAATTCTTGACAATATTCGTGCGAGTCCAGCCGAATCCAGTCGAATCCCACGAATATTCGTAACCCCATCGTACTTGTTTCGTAACTGAATCGTAGAGCATCACGAATTGGACCAGAAAATTTACAAACGCCACGAATTCTAATATTTATCTATTCGTGGCGATTCGTGGGATTCCTGGTCTGTGTGGAATAGGGACATTAGAAGTCGAGTTTTTCTGTCCAACATTTCTCACACCAAGTCATTATTGTTTGCCCTTTATCCATTTGTGACAATATACTGGATCTTCATGTATCAGTTTGTCATCCATGTTAATCTTATCATTTTAAAGTCTCCATAGTCCTATTAGCGGTAAAAACGCCTAAACTCAAAACATTGTAAAAAGCGGTTTAACCTTCACGTTAGATAATGAAATGTGGGTTAGTGTGCATATATTGAGTCATATAACTGGCAAAACGTAGTGAAAACAAGTTTTTGAAAAATAACAAATTGCTCCACAAAATACAATTTCCTATTCTGGTTTCCCGTCTAGCAATGCTATATAAAGATAGGCGGGATAGTGATTGGGACTCCACGACTGTACATTGTATTTTTTACCATTTTATGAAATCGAAAGTAGGTCATTTTAGTTGCCAACTAAAATGACCCAAATAAGTTTTTAAACCCTTTTTATGTGAATTTCAAGGATGTTCTATTTTTTTTAAGCTGGCTAATCACGGTCATTATCGATAACGAAACTATAGTGAGAAGCTTGCAACGATACCTCATGATGAAATTTTTCATGCTGATGGAGCAATGGGGCCTTTAATTTTGTGTAAAGGAGATATACCCGTTTGTCTTATGCAAACAATGTACATCCTCGTCAACGCTGTATGCCTTTATCCCCTTTATGGGACACGAGACATAAATTGGTTAATAGACATACGTATTTTACATTTCAAAGAAATCGAAAGTTACAAAATTGAGCGTTAAGTGAAGGTTGCACTTAGATTTTATCTTTTTAATCTGAAAAGGACATTTTGAAAATTATAACAGGTTACAGTGCAAATAGGCAGTGGCAAAACATGAGAAAAGACATAGACGCCGACGTAGATATCGACGGCATTGTGAAAACTGCAGAGCCAGCTGTCTAAAAGAGCCTTTTTTCTGGGATCTCAGAAAACCGTGTAACGACAGGCATTAAGTCCACGATACATAAATAGAATTTGGTATGGGTAATTAATATCTAAGGAAAGAATTAGCTCTTAGAGAAGCAAATTATTTTTCTTGTGAGTTGACCGCAAAAGGGAATTATGGTAAGAATGAAACGACTATCCTCGACTATTTCATAATGTATCAGAAAACAGAGAAAAAGGAACCTCGGTACCACAAATAACGAACCTTTTCTTGCCACACCAGTTACTCAAGGGAATCTCCCACTACGCACACGATGTTGAATCAACGTTGCGTGAGCCTTCAACGTCATGACATTGAAGCAACGTTGATTGAATGTTAATTCAACGTTATATGCTTGCTGGGCTTTTCTGTCTACCACTTCTTTCACCTAGTCATTGCAGTACATAGCTCTTAGAACTCAAAATTTTGAGCCGCGACACGAGAAAACCAACAAAGCGGTTGTGCGTCCAGTGCACTCAGATCAGCCTGGGCATCCGCCCAGTCTGATCAGACTCTTTGCTTAGCGCTAAAAGGGTAGCTAAGGGTCTTAGCTACCTAAATGCGGACATTGAAGACTCTGATCAGACTGGGGAATGTCCAGGCTGATCTGAGTCTGCGCTGAGCGCACAATCGCTTTATTGGTTTTCTCGTGTCGCGGCTTAAATAATTAGAAATTAAACGTAATCGCTGCCTATCCTAATAATTGCCTTTTTTGCACTTATAAAAACTGCATTTTTGAGGATTAACCTTTTTGGACCTGCGAACGGAGATAATGACCCTCCTAAAAAGATGTTATTATTTATAGTTTCTTAAGTATCATTATAAAGGCTTTCTTTTGAATCACTGATTTTTTAATAGTTCTACATCCTTTTCGTACTTTCTACAGTGCTTAGTTAGACATACCGTGATAGCAATATGTATTGGGTCTCTTTAAACAATATACACTTGCTAAACCAGGAGACGTTGAACAAAGAAAACAATAAACAATATTGAAGAAACAAAAACAGTGTAGATCAATATCAGTCTGCTACATGAGCAATCTGATATGGGGCATCGCTATTTGTTCAAGCATAACTCCACAAGTATTTAGAGTTTAAGATTTTAAATGCGATTCGACTGACTGTTATCTAATTATTCAAAGAAAATTTCCTAATTATATAAGATTGTATGGCTAGCCATTAGGGCAATTTCAGACATCCTTTAAGTTAAAAAAAAAAAACCTTAAAGATTGTCTATCTTTTTCGATTCATGGCTTCAGAAATAAATGCTCATACAAATTTCTTCAGATACTTTTCAATTATTGACCTTTGTTGAGATGAATATGAAGTTTTATTCGCCTGCAATTAAAATAGTTAACAACGCAAAGCGGAGGTCAATATGTTATGTTTTCAGGTCAACAAAACTACATATTTACCGAAATAAAGTCAATAATTGTTTTACTTTATGATAAATGCAGTTTCCTTTGATAGCTGTGATGGCACTACATGGTTTTATCTCATGACGTAATATGCAATATGCAATATGTTGGACAAACTTGTTGTAAGCTGAAGACTAGATTTGGTGAGAACTATCGTAAGATTTTAAAGGCTAAAAAGATAGATACTTTTCTATACCAACATTTTAAGCGTACTGGTCATTTTCCTGATAATGTTTCAGTACAAATATCTGAGAAGTTATCATATGATCAT
Organism: Ctena decussata; assembly: GCA_963989385.1. NCBI lineage: Eukaryota > Metazoa > Mollusca > Bivalvia > Lucinida > Lucinidae > Ctena > Ctena decussata. The sequence continues at coordinate 46,829,199 of OZ022510.1, forward strand.
AATTCTTCTGCTCGATTCAATAACATAAAAAGGTTCGAAACTGAATTAAAATGGATAAAATTATTGCAATCAGCTTCTCCACTTGGTTTTAACGATAACATCTACCATGAGGGAAATATCTCTAAAATGCCAGATTTTGATGTGTTTTCTCTTTTAGAAATTCGAAAACGTAAATCCAGATCTCATGGTATAAGACAAAAAGGAAATGATAAACGTAAAAGATGTGCTGCCAAAAAATCTAACACTTCTCTTAATGATTTATCAACAAAATTATTGGAACATGGCCGACATGCTATGCTTTCAATTCTTAGTTCCCTACCCATTCCAGTCTTACGCAAATTGGATATAGAGGCTAATAGGTTTTACGATAGAAATCACCAAATGTACGAAGCGGCACTTCTAACTAGATGTTATACTCAACACGCTCTCCGTCCACTAATTGATTCTGAAATCAATCATAAAAGAAATTTCATTAAAATCCCTTTCATTAACAAAGGTATTGACTTTATAGATTTACCTAGTATATTTCAGGATAAATCTGTTACATCTTCCATACCTGATTATTTCCAAAATTCTGAACCACCTATTATTTGTTACAAGTATAACAAACCGATTAGAAGTATCATATTTAATTTCAATAAACATGTGTCTGATCTTGACATCGATGCTAATACTCCTGATTCATGAGATTGTAAAGATTCCAAATTTATTTACCCATCAGCAGGTCATGTTGTGACTGGAAATTTGAAGATCATCCCGGATTCTAGAATTCGGAACATTGTTTCTAAGGGTCCTAAGTATAGATTCCCTTCCCATATCGATTTCAACAGATGTAGGGAAGAAATTGCATCTGCATTAAATGATTTCGGTAATCGTTGGTGTAAACGAGAGGGTGTTGAAAGTAACGCTTTAAAGAAATGGAAACTAAGTATCTTTAATATTGTGGATAAACGTATAAAGTTTTATTCACACAATACTAATCTTTTACCTCCTAAACCTAAATCTTCCTTTAGATATTTGAAGCAGGGTATCCAGGATTTTCATAGGAAGTATGTTTTGGTTCCTGCTGACAAGGCCGCAAACAACATTGTAGTTGTTTGTCGGATGCACTATATTAACACTTTGAAGCAGGAACTTAACGGCACCACGGCTTACGAAGAGACTTTTACAGATGAGAAGACTGTCGTTAATAGCCACTCAAATAATTTGCCTTTAAAGTTTGCTGTAAACGTTAAGGAACGCCAAGACAAAAAACTTCCTACGATGTATTGGTTACCTAAGCTTCACAAAAAACCGTATAAAGCTAGATTCATTGCCAACTCTAGCTCTTGTACTACTACAGAATTATCTAAATTATTAACTTCTTGCCTCACTGCTGTGAAATCTCGTGTCATTTGGTACTATGAGACAGTGTATGAGAGGTCAGGGAAAAATATGTTTTGGTCTATAAAAAATTCTGGTGAGATACTTGGTAAACTGAAGTCAGGAGGGTTCCGTGCGACTAGTTTGTCCACTTATGATTTTTCTACTCTTTATACCACATTACCCCATAATTTAATAAAGGAAAAACTTGTTGATTTGATTGAGAGGGCCTTCAAAAAGTTCTCCAAAAATGAAGATACCCTTTATATTGCCTGTAACGATAAGAAAGCGTTTTTCACTTCTACTGACCGTAAAATATATAGAGGATATAGTCTTTGGTCATGTCAGAATGTATGTGACGCCTTATCATATCTCTTAGATAATATTTACATCAGATTTGGTAATAAGTTATACAGACAAATTGTTGGTATTCCGATGGGTACAAATTGTGCTCCTCTTGTGGCCGATTTGTTTTTATTTTGTTATGAAAGAGATTTCATGACTTCTCTTTCTGTTGATAATCAAGCTGATATCATTGAGGCATTTAACTCAACCTCTAGATATTTAGACGATCTTCTGAATATTGATAATCCTTATTTTGAAAGCACGGTTAACCAAATTTACCCACCTGAACTTAAATTGAATAAAGCTAATACTTCAGATACTGAGGCCCCCTTTTTGGATTTACATCTATCTATTTCTAACGGTTTTGTATCTTCTAAAATTTATGATAAACGTGATGACTTTGACTTTGATATAGTTAATTTTCCATTTTTGGATGGGGACGTTCCACGTCGTCCCTCTTATGGAGTGTATATTTCTCAACTTATAAGATTTGCTAGAGTGTGGAGTCATGTAGATGACTTTAATGCTCGTAATAAATGTTTAACTGCTAAACTTCTTCAACAGGGCTATCGGTATCATAAGCTTAGAAAGGCTTTTTCTAAATTCTATCGCAGACACCATGAATTGGTTCCAAAATTTGATGTGGGATTAAAATTTCTTTTACACCAAGGCCTATCGGAACCAGAATTTTATGGTGACTTAGTATACAAATTCAAAAAGATTAAGGGTAGGACTGATTTTTCTGATCAATTCCGAAAAATAATAATACGTCACAAACGTATTGGCTATAATTTAAATGTTATGCGACAGTCTGCATGCTTAGTGATTAACCCAATCACGGTTGATAACTTTGCTGCACTCTTTAATTGCACACCGGGGGATCGGTCGTCAGACTCTATGATGGCCCCGACCTAAAGCTATATATTTTAGTTGGTTGGGACCGGAGCCTTTTTGTCTGTTGTTTGGTCCACCGGGGCTCAACTGGTGACCTTCTTTTGCTTCAGATTTCCAGTGGGGTTGTTTGGCAGGACAGGGATCTCCACCTGTCAGACGGCCCGTTGTATCTGTTGAGTCCTCGTCTTTGCTTCTTCATGGTGTTGAAATTTGATTTATGTGTTTACCGTGATGATTCATTGACGAGTTAGAGGGTTATCATGCGAACCGAACAACCAACTAAATGGTTTGTACCACTTCAGAAACTGAGGGTGAGGTTGGGCCTGTAAAATCGATTTAAGCCCCCCAGTAATTCATTACTGACCGTTCCAAGGCGGTAGTTCTGTTGTGGTTCTCTGTTGCCTGTTTTTGGTGTCAGAGTTTCTGTGATGTTTTACCTTATGTATGTTCTTATTATTTTTGGTTCGGTTTGGGTTGCTGAGTGGCCACCTTTTGGGAACAAGCTGCTCACTCGGTTGGCCATATGTTCTCTGTATCTTGATTATTTGTAATCTTAGTTGTTTCCAACTATGGTTTGAGGGCTGGATTTGGATTTTGATTGTTTCAGTTCCTGGTCTTTGCATACTTTTTACTTTTATCTCATGACGTTACGCCATTTGACGTTACGTCACGAAAATACTAAATATTTACACTTGCCACTGACTTCCCATAGGTAAACCCTATAGAGCAACTGGCTTCCTACACCGATGACCGACAATTGATCATGCGACGTTGTCGTCAAGCGACGCCTAAGGTAAACAACCGTCTTTAGTGGTCAACGTAACGTACGATTGACGCCACGTTATGGCCACGGCCGTTTAACGTAATGCCCGAATACGTCGTTTCTTCGACGCATATTTTGCATATTCTACATTAAATTACCACGAAAACAGCACAGGAAGGATCTAAAAATAAATTGTAAATATAAGAACAAAAATTTAATTTTTCAGCGTTCATCGTTTGAAGAAGCTAGTGGTCGTCGCTAAAATTCTACAAGAAGCGCTTCGCGCTTCATGGAATTGTAGCTCCACCCACTAGCTTCATCACACGATGAACGCTGAAAAATCAAATTTCAATTCTTAAATGAAGTCAGCGTTAAACAAATAATCCCTGGCTCACCGGTGAATATTGCAAAAGCGATGAAACGGAGTAAGAGTCCAAACCACTTTAAAATATATACCCTCTGATCTCAACGGGCAAAAATAAAACGCAGATAGTTCGACCTTTAAAGGCCTCATTGCTCTATCAGCATGAAAAATTTTACCATGGGTTATCGCTGCAAGCTTTTCACTATAGTTTCGTCAATGTAAATAAGCGTTATTAGCTAGCTCTAACAAATAAAACAGCCTTGAGTTTCACATAAACAATGTTTGAAAACTTAATTGGGTCTTTATAGTTGGCAACTAAAATGAAATACATGTACTTTCGTTTTCAATAAATTGAATAAAATGGTAATAATACAATGTACAAGCGTGGAGCCCCAGTCACTATCCCAATTATGTTTATATAGCATTGGTAGATGGGAAACCAGACCAGGAAACTGAATTTTGTGGAGTGAATTGTTATTTTTCAAAAACTTGAATACTGTCCTTTTCGCCAGATATATGACTCAATATATGCACATCAACCCACATTTTATTACCAAACGCGAAGGCTGAAACGCGTTTTACAACGCTTGGAGTTTAGACGTTTTTACCACTGATAGGACTATGGATACTTTAAAACTGTCCGTGGAAATAAGTAACAAAATACCAGAAATATATTCTCATTTACAAATTTAATTTGACAGAAGGCGAAACGGGTGTTGGAAAAATGAAAGTTTGCAAAACCTTGAACTATCCCGTTGCAATAAATGGGCTCCCATAGTTATTCTATTTCAAAGTACTTGCAATGATAGAACTAAAGTTGTTCCTCTTAGGCAAATGTGAATTTTGAAGGCAAATGTGAATTTTGAATGTTATGATGGTATGCGAATGTCAACATAAAATCATTGTTTTTAAATTGGTGTATGAATTTGATATATTTCGAACAGTGGCATTTGAGAACGCCGCAAAACAGTGATGCGCTGCTCGATCGGAAAACTTTGTCTTCTAATGTTGATTGCATGTGTATCCACTTTAACATTGCAGCAAAAAGTTTCTAAACTCAATCAAAGAGCTTACATTATACCCGACAGGACTGTTGCTTTGCCGACAACTTCATGGTTATACGACGGTGGATTCAATATATTAAGCAACGTAAGCTCCGAGGAAAAACAACGTTTACCTGAAAGTTACGTAGCAGAAGATAAACAGCAGAATGATGAAAGCAACGAAATACAAGCGGAACTACAATATATAAATGGAAGCCACAAAGTACACCAAGAACGTGATTTAATAGTATCAGATAAAAGAATGATGAATTTTACGAAGATTCTTGGTTGTAGGAAGCTACCAGATATTTTGATAATTGGTTTTGAGAAATGTGGAACAATAACACTGCTCTCATTTCTAGGAATTCATCCTCAGATATATGTTGGAAGTAAACTGGCGAATGATAAACTATTTGACAAAGAGAGTGAAACAAGTATACAGGCATACAGAAGAGAAGAACCGTGTACACCGCGCGAAAAATTTAGACTCGAAAAACTTTCTAGACGTGGAATTGTCGAACAATATGTTCATGTTATTCCTGATATTAAACTTGTCGCAATAGTGAAAGAACCAGTGGAAAGATCGATGTCACATTATGTTCACAGAATGGCACTTGGTATTGAAAAGAAATCATATACTTTTGACACGATGATAGCCTCGATAATGGACTACAACAGACCATTCACCATTGCTGCATCCGTTTTATTTCTACAATCAAGATACATCGATCGTCTAGAACCATGGATAGCAGCATACGGGATTGATAAAATTCACATTGTTGATGGTGATAACTTCGTGAAAAAAACAGCGGAAGAGTTACAAAAGGTGGAAAAGTTTCTAGGTTTGAAACCGTTTATTGCTGACAAAAATTTTATTTACAGTCCGGTGAAAAAGTTTTATTGTTTGAGATAAGATGGAAATGAGGCATGTATGAGAAGTGATAAAGGGCGACCTCATCCTGTCATGTCAAATGTTACAAGAACAAGGCTACAACAATATTACAGACCATATAATGAAAAGCTTTTCACTACAATTGGTCGCAGGTTTTCTTGGAATTACTGATTGTTTATGTACACTGGACGTCTTGTCAGCATATTATATCAGCCATTTATAAAAGCCTTAATTAAGACACGTGTAATCTGTGCATTCGTTAGGCAAATGTAAACTGAGCATTCTTAAGGCACGACATATGGAAATTATGCATTATTAAGGTATATGTAAACTATGCATTCTTCAGGCATATGTAAAGTGAGCAGTTGTAAACTCTGCATTCTGAAGGCATATGTAAAGTAATCATTCTTAAGGCATGTAAAACGAGCCGCGACATGACAAAACCAACAAAGTGGCATGTGCGCCCAGCAAAGACTCAGATCAGGCTGGACATCCGCCTAGACTGACCAATGTCTTCGCTGTCGGCATGGATGTAGCTAAGACCCTTAGCTATCTCTGAAGCGCACGGCTATGGCTCTGATCAGACTGGGCGGATGCCCAGGCTGATTATTCTTCGCTGGGGGCACATGCCACTTTGTTGATTTTGTCATGTCGCGGATCAACTACCTAACGAAATAAGGCTTTGATAAGTTAAAGTGTAATCCTCATATACTGTGAACAACACTAACAATAATAATAATAATGATAAAAATAATAATAACAAGGAATTCATTTCGAGAAAATAATCGCAAAAATGGCATTAATACTCATACTCTGATCAGAATCTGCGGATGCGCAGGCTGCTCTGAGTGTTACCGGATTGCACACGTTTTCACGCGACGGCGATTATTTCGTTGTATATATATCATTTTCGTATAAATTTATTACTAGCAAACAACGCTGTTGACATAGAAGCCAACAACGTAAATAGGCGACTGCTTTAAAAGTGCGAATGTCAGTGAACTTGGCCCCGAGGTTTTAAAGTGTTTTAGTGCTCAACTCAGATGAGCACGAAATTTTCTCTGCAGATAAATATGTAAATGCCAATTAATGTTGGCATTTTCATATTCATAAGGAGAGAAAATTTCATACTCAGATAAACTGAGCATAAAAACGACTGTTCTTATCAGAAATTTGTTATTCATTAGCAGGTAAAGTATCAAGTTTTATAACCTCGGGGCCTAGTGAAATATATTTCTGCTAGATTTATTGGAACTGATTTTATCAACATGAAATCATTTCTACGGAACCCGGAAGGGACATGTGCAATATTTTCTAGGTCGTGGCCACGACTTATTAAGTCGTTCTCACGATTTATTATGTCGTTTCCTCGACTTATTATTTCGTTACCACGACTTACTGCCATTATGTCGTTACCACGAGTTATTATATCGTCCCCTCGACTTTTATTGTCGTTACCACGACTTATTATGTCGTTCCCTCGGCTTACTAAGTCGTTCCCACGAGTTAATACTGTCCTCCAATTGGTCAAATTAACTCGTGGCCACGAGTTAATAAAGCGCTTTGATTGGCTCTCTTCCAGTATTGATAAAATCCCTTACCAGACATCGTATGTCGCTGTTAAGGCGCTAATCTGTGGACCCCTAGCTGGACTGCCCAAGCGAAGCAGTCTGATCGGACTCTGCAGTGTTTGGCTTTCTGGCTGAGTCTTGCTCTTGAGTTTTTAGCTCACCTGAGCCGAAGGCTCAGAGGTGAGCTTATAGGATGGGAGTCGAGCCGTCGTCCGTCCGTGGGTGCGTGGGTCCGTGCGTCAACACTTTCAAACATAAATATCTCAGAGACCAGTGGGCCGATCGCAATCAAATTTTATCTGAAGCATCATTTGGGTGGGGGGAAGGCTGCATTAGGTTTTGGTGCCGATCAGCTCAGAACTCCAATTTCCATGGCAACAGATAGCCCCCATAGGGTTATAATGGGGAAAATGGCGTCATCACGTTTTCTCGACTGTTTTTGATTAGATCCTTATTATACTTGCAGGTAATGATGACATACACAAGAGCTTGGATGAGTTCGAAATTTGGCCGGATTCGAGCACAGACTACGGAGTTAGCTGCCCTTGAGGGTTTGAAAAAATCCCATAGGGTTATAATGGGGAAAATGGCGTCATCACGTTTTCTCAACTGTTTTTGCTTAGATCCTTATCATACTTGCAGGTAATGATGACATACATAAGAGCTTGGATGAGTTTGAAATTTGGCCGGATTCGAGCACAGACTACGGAGTTAGCTGCCCTTGAGCGTTTGAAAAAAATCCCATAGTGTTATAATGGAGAAACAACGTCATCACATATTTTGAGAAAAAATTTGTCGTCGCTCTATTGCCTACATTTCTCAACGGATTTTGAAATAACTTCACACAAATGTAGGGCATGACAATATCTCGAGCAAGTTCGACTTTCAGGATGCTGCGCCCAAGGTCAAGGTCACTGTGGCTATTTTTAGAAAAACTTTGTCAGCACTCTAGCACCTACATTTCTCAGCAGATTTTAAAATAACTTCACACAAATGTAGGTCTCCAGTGTTTGTCGACTGACTCCACCATGCATTTGCTCCGCTTTTTGCACATGCGTGTATAGCTCAGCACACGGTTGTTGCAAAGTATCTGACAAAAAGGCAACCGCAGTCTGACCTGGCTCATTGCTTGTTAGGTACATGTATGTTAACGCGACTGCTTATCTCCACAACCACCACTGTAACAGTCAGGCAACTTATATTTATGTTCCAAAAACAGCAATGTAATTCGGCGTTTTATAATGTTAATGCTACTACGAGTGAAGACTTAAAATTTCATATCAATCTAAGCATAGTTTGGTCAGAATTCAATTTCTGTAAATGTGGTAATTTTGGAGAGTAACTTTCGGAAAAGGATCATACGTCGAATATTGCGGATGACTCGTCATCATTAACTGCATTTAAAGTATATGCAATATAATTAAGGTTGAATAACTTTCTAAGGTTTTGGAAAGATTAAGCACATTCATGAATTTTCGGATTTTGAATATGTTGGGAGGGTGGAGGTAGCAGCATTGTTACTGCCATATAAGTTTGTCAAGTCTCTGTTTAAAAGTGAATGGATTGTCTAGAATACTTTGACTGTTTCTTGCTCTTGAGTTTTTAGCTCACCTGAGCCGAAGGCTCAGAGGTGAGCTTATAGGATGGGAGTCGAGCCGTCGTCCGTCCGTGGGTGCGTGGGTCCGTGCGTCAACACTTTCAAACATAAATATCTCAGAGACCAGTGGGCCGATCGCAACCAAATTTTATCTGAAGCATCATTTGGGTGGGGGGAAAGCTGCATTAGGTTTTGGTGCCGATCAGCTCAGAACTCCGGTTTCCATGGCAACAGATAGCCCCCATAGGGTTATAATGGGGAAAATGGCGTCATCACGTTTTCTCGAATGTTTTTGATTAGATCCTTCTTATACTTGCAGGTAATGATGACATACGCAAGAGCTTGGATGAGTTCGACATTTGGCCGGATTCGAGCACAGACTACGGAGTTAGCTGCCCTTGAGGTTTTGAAAAAAATCCCATAGGGTTATAATGGGGAAAATGGCGTCATCACGTTTTCTCAACTGTTTTTGCTTAGATCCTTATCATACTTGCAGGTAATGATGACATACATAAGAGCTTCGATGAGTTTGAAATTTGGCCGGATTCGAGCACAGACTACGGAGTTAGCTGCCCTTGAGCGTTTGAAAAAAATCCCATAGTGTTATAATGGAGAAACAACGTCATCACATATTTTGAGAAGAACTTTGTCGTCGCTCTATTGCCTACATTTCACAACGGATTTTCAAATAACTTCACACAAATGTAGGGCATGACAATATCTCGAGCAAGTTAGACTTTCAGGATGCTGCGTCCAAGGTCAAGGTCACTGTGGCTATTTTTAGAAAAGCTTTGTCAGCGCTCTAGCACCTACATTTTTCGGCAGATTTTAAAATAACTTCACACAAATGTAGGGCATGACAATATCTCGAGCAAGTTTGACTTTCAGGGTGCTGCGCCCAAGGTCAAGGTCACTGTGGCTATTTTTAGAAAAACTTGGTCATCGCTCTAGCCCCTACATTTCTCAACGGATTTTAAATCAACTTCACACAAATGTAGGGCATGACAATATCTCAAACAAGTTTGACATCCAGGGTGCTGCGCCCAAGGTCAAGGTCACTGTGGCTATTTTTAGAAAAACTTTGTCAGCGCTCTAGCACCTACATTTCTCAATGGATTTTGAAAAATCTCACACAAATGTGGGGCATGGCAATATCTCGAGCAAGTTCGACTTTCAGGATGCTGCGCTTAAGGTCAAGGTCACTGTGGCTTTTTTTAGAAAAACATTGTCAGCGCTCTATTGCCTACATTTCTAAACGGATTTTGAAATAACTTCACACAAATGTAGGCATGACAATATCTTGAGCAAGTTCGACGTTCAAGATGCTGCGCCCAAGGTCAAGGTCACTGTGGGTATTTTTAGAAAAACTTTGTCAGCGCTCTTGCACCTACATTTCTCAGCAGATTTTAAAATAACTTCACATAAATGTAGGGCATGACAATATCTCGAACAAGTTCGACTGTCAGGATGCTGCGCCTAAGGTCAAGGTCACTGTGGCTATTTTTAGAAAAACTTTGTCAGCGCTCTAGCACCTACATTTCTCAGCAGATTTTAAAATAACTTCACACAAATGTAGGGCATGACAATATCTCGAGCAAGTTTGACTTTCAGGGTGCTGCACCCAAGGTCAAGGTTACTGTCGCTATTTTTAGAAAAACTTGGTCATCGCTCTAGCGCCTACATTTCTCAACGGATTTTAAATCAACTTCACACAAATGTAGGGCATGAAATATCTCAAACAAGTTTGACGTCCAGGGTGCTGCGCCCAAGGTCAAGGTCACTGTGGCTATTTTTAGAAAAACTTTGTCAGCGCTCTAGCACCTACATTTCTCAATGGATTTTAAGATAAATTCACACAAATGTAGGGCATGACAATATCTCGAGCAAATTCGACTTTCAGGGTGCTGTGCCCAAGGTCAAGGTCACTGTGGCTATTTTTAGAAAAACTTTGTCATTGCCCTAGCACCTTCACTTCTCCATGGATTTTGTAATAACTTGACACAAATGTAGGGCATGACAATATCTCGAGCAAGTTTGACTTTCAGGGTTCTGCAATCAAGGTTTTTGATGAGATCCTTGTCATACTTGCAGGTAATGATGACATACATAAGAGCTCGGATGAGTTCGAAATGTGGGTGGATTTGAGCACAGACTACGGAGTTAGCTGCCCTTGAGCGTTTGAAAAAAATCCCATAGTCTTATAATGGAGAAAACGTCATCACATTTGCATTTTTCATCGGATCCTCTTCATACTTGCAGGTAATGAGGATATGCATAAAAGCTTTTCATCGGATCCTCTTCATACTTGCAGGTAATGAGGATATGCATTGAAGCTTGGATTAGTTAGCATTTCGGCTAGATCCCACCACTGACTATGGAGTACCTGCCCTGAGCATCCAAAAAATCAGTGTTGCCACTTTTTCTTGGTTTCTACTGATCTGATCCTTTTCAAACTTGCAGGTAATGAGGAAATGCATAATATCTTAAACAAGTTCAAATTTTGGCCAGATCAGATCAAGTTAGCTGCCCTTGACAGCTCTGTCTATTGTGCTCTTGATCAGATACTTTTTAAACTTAACTTGCATATATTAAATGAGGGCATACATAATGTTTTGGATGAGTTTAATTTTCAGCCTGATTGGACCACTGACTGTGGAGTTAGCTGCCCTTGAGCATCTTAAATATCCCTATAGGTTTACAATGTCTCTCAGGAGAGCAATTGTTGCCCTTTGGGCTACTTGTTTTAAATTGTGTTGACTTTGCATCAGCTGTCGCTTATAGCAGAGCAGGAAATTCACATCCTGGCCATGCTGCTCCTCTCCGGAAGCAGTATGATCGGGGTCTCCAGTGTTTGTCGACTGACTCCACCATGCATTTGCTCCGCTTTTTGCACATGCGTGTATAGCTCAGCACACGGTTGTTGCAAAGTATCTGACAAAAAGGCAACAGCAGTCTGACCTGGCTCATTGCGTGTTAGGTACATGTATGTTAACGCGACTGCTTATCTCCACAACCACCACTGTAACAGTCAGGCAACTTATATTTATGTTCCAAAACAGCAATGTAATTCGGCGTTTTATAATGTTAATGCAACTACGAGTGAAAGTAAAAAGTATGCAAAGACCAGGAACTGAAACAATCAAAATCCAAATCCAGCCCTCAAACCATAGTTGGAAACAACTAAGATTACAAATAATCAAGACACAGAGAACATATGGCCAACCGAGTGAGCAGATTGTTCCCAAAAGGTGGCCACTCAGCAACCCAAACCGAACCAAAAATAATAATAACATACATAAGGTAAAACATCACAGAAACTCTGACACCAAAAACAGGCAACAAAGAACCACAACAGAACTACCGCCTTGGAACGGTCAGTAATGAATCACTGGGGGGCTTAAATCGATTTTACAGGCCCAACCTCACCCTCAGTTTCTGAAGTGGTACAAAACATTTAGTTGGTTGTTCGGTTCGCATGATAACCCTCTAACTCGTCAATGAATCATCACGATAAACACATAAATCAAATTTCAACACCATGAAGAAGCAAAGACGAGGACTCAACAGATACAACGGGCCGTCTGACAGGTGGAGATCCCTGTCCTGCCAAACAACCCCACTGGAAATCTGAAGCAAAAGAAGGTCACCAGTTGAGCCCCGGTGGACCAAGCAACAGACAAAAAGGCTCCAGTCCCAACCAACTAAAATATATAGCTTTAGGTCGGGGCCATCATAGAGTCTGACGACCGATCCCCCGGTGTGCAATTAAAGAGTGCAGCAAAGCTATCAACCGTGATCGGGTTAATCACTAAGCATGCAGACTGTCGCATAACATTTAAATTATAGCCAATACGTTTGTGACGTATTATTATTTTTCGGAATTGATCAGAAAAATCAGTCCTACCCTTAATCTTTTTGAATTTGTATACTAAGTCACCATAAAATTCTGGTTCCGATAGGCCTTGGTGTAAAAGAAATTTTAATCCGACATCAAATTTTGAAACCAATTCATGTCGTCTGCGATAGAATTTAGAAAAAGCCTTTCTAAGCTTATGATACCGATAGCCCTGTTGAAGAAGTTTAGCAGTTAAACATTTATTACGAGCATTAAAGTCATCTACATGACTACACACTCTAGCAAATCTTATAAGTTGAGAAATATACACTCCATAAGAGGGACGACGTGGAACGTCACCATCCAAAAATGGAAAATTAACTATATCAAAGTCAAAGTCATCACGTTTATCATAAATTTTAGAAGATACAAAACCGTTAGAAATAGATAGATGTAAATCCAAAAAGGGGGCCTCAGTATCTGAAGTATTAGCTTTATTCAATTTAAGTTCAGGTGGGTAAATTTGGTTAACCGTGCTTTCAAAATAAGGATTATCAATATTCAGAAGATCGTCTAAATATCTAGAGGTTGAGTTAAATGCCTCAATGATATCAGCTTGATTATCAACAGAAAGAGAAGTCATGAAATCTCTTTCATAACAAAATAAAAACAAATCGGCCACAAGAGGAGCACAATTTGTACCCATCGGAATACCAACAATTTGTCTGTATAACTTATTACCAAATCTGATGTAAATATTATCTAAGAGATATGATAAGGCGTCACATACATTCTGACATGACCAAAGACTATATCCTCTATATATTTTACGGTCAGTAGAAGTGAAAAACGCTTTCTTATCGTTACAGGCAATATAAAGGGTATCTTCATTTTTGGAGAACTTTTTGAAGGCCCTCTCAATCAAATCAACAAGTTTTCCCTTTATTAAATTATGGGGTAATGTGGTATAAAGAGTAGAAAAATCATAAGTGGATAAACTAGTCGCAGTGGATAAGTGGATAAACTAGAAGACTTAAAATTTCATATCAATCTAAGCATAGTTTGGTCAGAATTGAATTTCTGTAAATATGGTAATTTAGGAGAGTAACTTTCGGAAAAGGATCATACGTCGAATATTGCGGATGACTCGTCATCATTAACTGCATTTAAAGTATATGCAATATAATTAAGGTAGAATAACTTTCCTAGGTTATGGAAAGATTAAGCACATTCATGAATTTTCGGATTTTGAATATGTTGGGAGGGTGGAGGTAGCAGCATTGTTACTGCCATATAAGTTTGTCAAGTCTCTGTTTAAAAGTGAATGGATTGTCTAGAATACTTTGACTGTATCAATTTCTGATCATTACCTATAGGAGCCCCGGTAGCTCAGTGGGTTAAGCGCTGGCCTACTGATCTAACAGATTTGGGTTCGAGCCCCGCTTGAGGCGAGAATCATTCCTACCGTAAACGAGGTTCTGTTGCATACAACCATCCATCATCGTCCGCCCATCGGTATGATCTAACTGAAATACTGTTGAAAGGACGTAAAATTGCAAGTCATACATCCATCCATCATTGGCTATCTTTTTACAGTTTAAAAAATTTCCGTAGATTTTACGTTAGAATACCTGGCAACCAACTGCCAGTCCGTTTCCCGTTTTTCTACGGGCATCTGCCTGTAGAACATTAATTTTGTTTGAAGTCTTGATTTGGTAGATTTATGTTAACTGACCGTTCTTGCAAAAACTTTTAAAGTGTTGAAGGGCTATATGACCAAAACAAAACCTCTCTTATTCTACCCTCTTCTGCGCGATGATTCCGCCAATGTTTACGGGCGCCCATACAAATAACAGGAACTGGACTGGCAGCTGGTTGCCAGGTATTCTACTGTAAAATCTACGAAATGTTTTAAAGTGTACTTTGTAAAAATATAGCCTTAATATCATTCCAACATGAAGCCAAAATATCGTTGTTACTAAAGCAGGGGCCAGATGTTTTGGATTTTTAGGACACTTTTGGGATAATGTTACTTAATTCCCAGCAAAAACACATGTCGTGATCCCTCACTAGAGCTGCCCTGTTGACGAAAATCTAATGGATACTCGCAACATCTTTAACTTAGGAGTATAATAAATATCCCTATTTATACATGTGTCTCCTCTAGATAAAATCAGAAGATGCTGTTTCGCGCGTGAAACTGACGGAACCCAGGTCCGCATCACTTTCAAGCACGCTTAATATGTATTAGTAGTCTGGTATCTCTGTTTGTAGTTACACTATATATTCAGACCAATCTGAAAGCTTGGTTAAGGATTTTACCAACAGTGCATCAGGACCAATCGGAGCGATTGATTAATTCGTGGCCACGAGTAAAATTGACCAATAGGAGGGCAGTTTTAACTCGTGGCCACGACTCAGTATGTCATGGGAACGACTTAGTAAGTCGAGGGAACGACATAATAAGTGTTGATAACGACATAATACCTCGTCGGCCGACTTAGTATGTCGTGGTAACGACATACTAAGTCGAGGGGACGACATAGTAACTCGAGGGAACGACTTAATAAGTCGTGGCCACGAATTAAGGAAAAATATTGCACATGTCCCTTCCGGGGTTCTGTAATACGAGGTCTTTCATCTCTCCTTTTTTGTCAGGTCGTGCTTGTTTAACGACTTAATTTGGGTGTATTGAGTGCTCATGGACAATTGTGCATTTGATAAGGCGGACACCACCGCTCACGTTCAGCAACTCGCAACCACCGACCTACTACTCGTAAAAGGAAAGAATTTGCTCTTAAAGTCATAGAGGATCTTGTACTATTGAATTTATGAAACGAGTTTGGGGAAAAGATAAGATGCGAGGCTATGCCGAGCATCTCATCTGCTTTCCCCAACGAGTTTAATAAATTCAATAATGCAAGATTCTATTTATCATATGACGCTAAACTCGCATGAAAATCCCTCTAGTCAAGTCAACCACTGGAACGTAATGTAGTTTACATACCAATAATTACTGTTATCCACGCGACTTCATATGACTTTAATGACGTCAAATAAACCATAATCCTCTACAATCTGATTGGGCGTCGGCGACGTCATGAGTCATTGATGCTGTTCCGCTATTAGCAGAAAGACTGCGTATAAATGTTTCACTGCTTCAATTTTATCGCTTATATCAGATTTTTTTATTAAAGTTTTGAATAAAATGTAATAAATGTAAATATAAGCAATGAACTTAATTTTTACGATGTCATCGAAAAGTAGTGTTACATTGTAACATGATCCCCCGAATACATAAACCCTTTCGGGATTCATGCCCTTTGCACGCGACTAATGCCCCAGTCACACACACATATACGGATTCTGCAAATGCTACGGATGGCCCGTCCATATCTATTCGTATCTATCCATTTAATCCGTAATGGATCCGTATCGCATCCGCAGAGTCCGTTACTGTCCGTGTCATATCCGCAGGGTCCGCAGGGTCGGCGTCCAAATTTTGAAAAGGTTCAAAATTCGGGCGCGGATGAGTAAACCGTAAAAGTCCGTAACTGAACGCATTTATCTGCATCTATCCTTATCTAATCCGTGTTTCATCCGTATCTATTCCGTATCTTATACGTAACTGAACCCATCATTCCACAGTCCCAAGTTGAAGACTGATAAGGTTTGATACGGATCTTTACCTTTAGTAACGGAAGTTATGGGTCATGTCAGGGTCATTGATGAGGCTCTAGTAATCGTAAACTCGAAGTATGGCCCATGCTTCTGCTCTCGAATGTTTTTAGTGTTCTCTGCTCATGAAGGATTAGATTTTTGTTTAAATGTGTATAAAAGGTAGAGGCAAAGGTTTCCCATGGCCTAATAGCCGAGGGGCAGTGGGGGTTAGAGACTCACTGTATCTTGGGCACAGCTGATGAAAGGCGGAGCCCATCTCTCTCCTTTCGCTGCCTTATCCTTCCCTGATTCGAAAAAGGTACCCATTTTACTGCTGGGTTGACAGAGAGAAATTTCCAGTCGTCGGATGGCGACGGTGAGCCGCGAATTCACGACCTTCCGGTGACTTTCTGCACAATAGCCGAGCCACTCTAACCACTCGACTACCCCGCCTATTTGTATACCTGGATCCAAACTATAAATTGGGTAAAGGTTTCCTATAGCCTACTGACCGTAGGGGCGATGGGTTGGGTTTGTGTGTGGGGGTGGGGGGTAGGTGGTTAGGGTCAATGAATCTTGGGCATAGCATACGAAAGGCGAAGCCCATCTCTCTCCTTTCGCTGCCTTGTCCTTCCCTGCTTTGAAAAAGTACCCATTTACTGCTTGGTTGACATAGATATTCAGTTGGCAGTTGAATCTAATCTTTCAAGAACACTGCACACATTCGAAGGAAGGTACATGGATCATACTTCGAGAATTCGGCTACTCAAACCGTATCAGTGACCCCGATATGATTTCATTACGAAGGTACATGGATCATACTTCGAGAATTCGGCTACTCAAACCGTATCAGTGACCCCGATATGATTTCATTACGAAAACCAGAGAAAGCATAATGTAATTTCTTAATTTTGATAAGGCAGTAAATTCAAAGACTGATTTGTACCATAAAAGATCTAAAAGAAAACAAAGCAATAATCTAGAGTATAAATCTAAACCAATCAATATTTTCTGATTTCGAAGAATATTTTCTTGACCTCAAAGGAAAAATTATATATAATCTGCACTATAGATGACGTACGTGGAGACGATTTACGGTCGCCGCACGGCACGACACCAGTGTCACTGAAGTAAAATAGAAATCTAAAAGAGTTCATTCAAGAGCACAGAACACATTCGAAAGAAGGAACATGGGCCATCTTCGAGGTTTCGGCTACTCAAGCCTGACCAGTAGATATTTATTGCTTCATTTCACCATTAAACTTTGTCCTATATTGGACAACTATGTAATTGGAATTAATAAAAGAATTACTTTGTGCTATATTGGACAACTATTTCGAATTGATAAAAGTCAAATAAGTTTATGAAACGATGGTCCTACTTTTACCATTGGCAAGTTCATGAAAAGATGACCCCACTGTAACAAATAAGAAACATAACACCTCCCCATAGCTGCACCATACGTCACTGCCATGGCACTGATCCGGCCACTCCGTTGTAGTAGTGCTTGAGATACAGTCTCTGTCTCTTCGCCCCCCCCCCCCCCCCCTTACTGGTATTGTTGCCGTACAGCCGCCTCTCCAAACCAAACTGTAGGTATCTGTAAGTATTGGAACGCAACCTTTTTGTATTGAAACGTTACTGTAGAAAACAGTCCGTTACAGTACGCCGAGCGAGATCCGTAACTTCCGTAACTAAAGGTAACGATCCGCTTGAAACCGTATCGGTCCTCAGCTTGGAGAGGGACTGCGGAATGATAGGTTCAATAACGGATAAGATACGGAATAGATACGTATGCGACACGGATTAGATACGGATAGATGCGGATATATGCGTTTAGTAACGCACCATTACGGTTTACGCATCCGCGCCCGAATTTTGAAACTTTTCAAAATTTCCACGCGGATCCTGCGGACTCTGCGGATATGATACGGACAGTTACGGAATCTGCGGATCTGATACGGATCCATTACGGATAAAACGGATAGATACGGACGGGTCATCCGTAGTATCCGCACAATCCGTATGTGTGTGTGTGACTGGAGTATACAAGGAGTAGACACTGATGCGGACGTCGCAGTTAATCTTTTCTATTCTTCTATCCGCTACGCATGCGAAACAGTCCGCATCTGAAGGTATTTATCCGCATCTAAAGGTTACAGAAGGTAACGGAAGGTTAGTAGTTCGTACCTATCCGTATCCATACGCATCTGTTGGCAACTATATCCGTAAATTCATTAAATAAAATTAGGCCACGCCCACAAATTCTGCGGATAAACTGAGGATTTTGTCCGCAACTATCCGCCCTATCCGTAATGTGTGTGTGTGACTGGGGCTTTAGTGTAGTTTACACTTCGATAAACCTCAGAAAAATAAAATACATTCCTTAAAAAATTCATGTTTATTTGGCGTCATCTGGGCCACTTGGAGAACGTCGAAGAACGTTCCAGAGAATTGAAACAGAAACAGAAATCATACTCCTATCAGTGACACTGCTGCTTCATCAAAGGAAATACTATATCTTACATAGGTAGTGACATATCAGGGTCATAAAACAGCTAATAATTCGGGGTGTGTTCTTTATAGTAGAAAATAACACTTTTTTTATAACCACAGTTGAGATGGGGGGTAAAGAAGATGCGTGACAAGAAGAAACGTTCCCATTCGCTTAAAAAATTAAAATGCGCTTTTATTTTTCTGCTATTTTTACTCTTGCATGTTTCGCATTCGTGAAAAGGTGGTACCCTGCGAATAATACCATCTTATTTATCTTTATTGTGGGTATTAAATGGCTAGTACTTAATTTTGTTCTCCCACCATCGGGGGAGGGGGGGGATATTGTATCTGATGCAGATCCCGTCGGCGTTAGTGTCAGTGTTAGTGACGGCGTCTGTGTTGGCGTCGGCGAAGCTTCTTGTCTGCACTCTATCTCCTGCAGGGATGGATTGATTTAACCCAACTTGCATTGATGCATCATTGGGTAAGGGGAAAGAACTGATTAGATTTTAATTCCCCTGACCTTATTTTCAAGGTTACAGGAGGTCAAAGACTGTTGAAAAATGCCTTGTCTGCACTCTTTCTCCTGAATGGATAAATGGGTTTTGACCGGACTGGCACAGCTATATTACTGGGAAATGCTAAAGTACTGTTTAAATTTTTGTGACTTTGATCCCATTTTTAAGGTCACAGGGGGTCAAAGAGTGCTGAAAAATGTTTTGTCTGCACTCTATCTCCTGAATGAATGGATGGAGTTTACTTTTCACAGATATATTGCTGGGAAATGCTAAAGAACTGATTGATTTTTTGTGACCTTGACCCCATTTTCAAGGTCACAGGGGTCAAAGAGTGTTGAAAATGCCTTGTCTGCAATCTGTCTCCTGAATAGATGGAAGGGTTTCAACCAAAATTGTGCAGATATGTCACTCAGAGATGCAAAAGAAGTGATTAAATTTTGTTGACCTTGACCCTATTTCCAAGGTCACAGGAGGTCAAGGAATGTTGAGAAATGGCTTGTCTACACCATTTCTCTTAAAGGGATTGATGGATTATGACCAATCATTATACACAAGTGTTTAATAAGGAGGTGCAAAAAAACTAAGAAGTTTTGGTGACCTTTCCCTTATTTTCAAGGTCACAGGAGGGCTTAACTTGGCAACATTTAGGGAAAATGATAAGCGCAAGTGGGGGTGTCTTTTACATTTATTGTGTGGCATGATAATGTCAAGGGAAGACAATCATTCACAAACCTATATCTTTAATTTTCGCTTGCAGAGCTTTGCATGTAAAAGGTAAGGCTAAAAGTTCCTGTAGCCTAGGGACCGCAGGGGCAGTCGCGGTTAGAAACCCATTTTATCATGAGAACAGCTAAAGAAAGGCGGAGCCTATCCCTATCCTTTCACTGCCTTCCGTACTCATTCACTGCTCGGGTGACAAAGAGGGTTTCCAGATGCAAGCTGGCCGAGGCATCATAAGGGCGCATCTCTAACGACTCGAACATGGTGCCTTTCTAACCGATCACGGCGCCCCGTAAAAATCTATATACATGTGTATGAGCCTCGATACGACAAAACAAACATGTGGCATGTGCGCCTAGCTAAGATCCGGATCAGGCTTGGCATCCGCTCATTTTGATCAGAATCTTCGCTTGCGTTAGAGGGTAGCTAAGGGGCTAAGCTCCCTCAATGCCATTAGCGAAGACACTGATCAGACTGGGCGGCTGCCCATGCTGATCTGAGTCTTTGCTATGGGCACATGTCCCCTTGTTTGTTTTGTCATGTTGCGGATCAAATGTACCATCAAAATATGGGTTGTACTTTAGGTCACTTTAGAGTTTTGATAAATGAGGCAATGGAACAAACTATTTTGTAACAAATATTTTATTCATACGATACAAAAAGAAATAAATTAAACATCTATTATAAAGTTAAACAACATGGAATTCAAAATATTTGTAGATCACAATGGCGTAGAATGTTTGTGTGTGTGTGTGTGTGTGTGTGTTTTCCTTGACAGTATATACTAAAATACGACTAATAAATCGTACGCAAAATTCATTACCACTCATAAATTAACATACATGTATTAAATTTCTGCAAACTGAATGTCATTTAATGATGTTATTCGACTTATATGTATGTAAAGAATATTTGGAGACATTTCCCCAGCAGGCATACAACGTTGACTCAACCTTGAACCAACCTTGATTCAACAAACCAAGGTTGATTCAAGGTTGATTCAACCTTGTGTGCCCAAACGACGTTGAACCAAGGTTGATTCAAGTTTGATTCAACCTTGTGTGCCCAATGGGAATTTCAGCTTTGTAAATGATAGGCAAGTGGAATTTAATTTCACAACAGTGCTGAGACTAGCCGAACCGTAATTTCGGTTCGGCTACTTTCAGGACTTTTGTGTTAGCTCCTTTAGGCCTTTTACTTAAAAAGGTGTTAATCTTTGGTGTCGAATTACAAGACTGAGAAGAACCGTTTTGGCAAAGTCTATGATTTTATATTGTAGGCGTAATTAACAAAATTCTTTGACATAAACTGCAATTTTTACCCGTATTTCCTTTTTTTTCATAGCACCTATATCTTTGTAAACGTTAGTCTTCTATGATTTTTCTCGCAATGTCCCGCTTAGTACTACACGTATCACTATCCCGAATAAACTGTCATGAATTGACAAAATCTGAATATGGAAAAGGGCTTATTTGTAGCTTTGTAGTATTTCCTAAACTAATGCAGGTTTTGGCAATACAAAACGTTGATAATTATTTGTTGCTGTATTTTCTGCTGTCAAACAGTGTATCTTGATGCACTCGAGATCTCCTTTTTCTTTACAAGCTTGGCACAGAAGGTCGGACAGAACTGGTACTATAGGCTTTTTACTATCAGGATCTGAAAATAAAGCAGAAATAGAATTTGACAATAATACAGTATTTAACGATAAAACAGAGAAGAAATTTATTAAAAACTTAAAATGTAAATATGCCCTTTTTGTCTTGGTCGTACGCATGTTTTAAAATCACTGACTTTCTTGTCGAGCACAATATATATTAGATTAATACTATGAGCCTTAAAATGTTAAATAAGAACCATGATACCACCAGTGAGGTTGAATGTTCGAGGTCATAAAACATGAGAATAATCTCAAACTCAAAATGCTCGGAAGCAACCAATCAGTGTGCTTTATTTTGAGTTTGAGAATGTACTCAAGTTTTATAACCTCTTGGCCTGGTGTGACGAATGACGAGTCAAATAGTCATAACCGCAGTTAGTTCATCAACATTTCAAATACTTGTAACCTCAGGTTGTTCTTAAATAGGCGATGTCATTACGATATCAAAAATAAAGACTAACCCTTAAAGCGCCAAGAATTAAAATTGTGAATTGGCAAACAGTATAGATCCAGAGGAAGTGGCTCCAGCTGAATCTACACTGTTTGCCCTATAGTGTTCGAATTCTCAATATGATATCACTCGAATCAGATATTTTTTTTTTAATTTCTGCAGACGTAAATTTTGTCGTCTGCTTTTTGGCGCATTTAGGGCTGAAATTCCATGAGAACGAAGCCCTTCCAAAACGAAGACCTACTCTTAAACTGGAACTTGCTGCTATAAAAAATGAGTCCACCGAGATTACTGTTTTAGAAGGGGGCAACAATGAAAATGCCCAAGTTTTTCCCCCTGATAGTGTACCAGTTCACCTAATATCACCATGAGAAGGAAACATATGCAACAGCTAGATAAAATTTCTGGTTTATTTGCCCCCTAAATCACCTCGAGTTTCCGTATTACAAGTAAATAAGTGCATTACTTTTTGGAGCAGTTTCTGTTAAACAGTGTCGTTTGATGCACTCTAAATCTCCCTTTTCTCTACAAGCTTGGCACAGAAGATCAGATAAAATTGGAACAACCGACGAGCCTTTCTCAGGAACTGGAAAGAAATAAACAAAGGGTAATTGTAGAAACGTTGTGAGAAAAAGAATGCAGCAAACTCATTGAGCAATTTTGAAATAAGATATATGATAAATGAAGGATCATTTAATATGATGTTCATGAAACGAAACTTTGGCTGGGTTTCATAAATCTTATATGAACTGACCTTGAGTGTAAGATTCTGTTTATCATATGACCCTTTAAAATGGTATTTATTATAATAAGAAAACACATTGTTGACACAACCGTTGTCAATGGCGTTACATGTACGCGCCAAAGTGTTATTAGACGTGTGGTCATATTTTTTTTATGACACGACGTTATCCACTGAATTACAGCGACGTCATATGATAAAACACTTTTCATATAACAAGTAAATAAGCGACTTACGTTTCTGAGCAGTTTCTGTTAAGCAATGTCGTTTGATGCACTCTAAATCCCCTTTCTCTCTACAAGCTTGGCACAGAAGATCGGATAAGATTGGAACAACTGAGGCACCTTTCTCAGGAGCTGGAAAAAAATAAACAAAGACTTGGTGTATAAATGTTGTGAGAAAAAGAAAAACAGACAACGCAAACTTATCGAGTCATTTCGAAATTAGATATATAATAGATCAACTTAAATCAAATACAGTGACATGCGTAACTTCTTCAGTGCCGATTCGCTTTCAGTACTGATTCGAAGAGTAAATTCTTTCTTTCAAAAATTGCACTTAGGAAGGGAAATGCATAGTTTTGTATCGGAAAATTTTTGCTTCTGACTAGTGACGTGAGAACGAAATCGCTAAATGACAGTTGATTTAACAAGCAAACGTGCATAATAAGTGTTTTTTTTTTTTTGTTTTGTTTTGTTTTGTTTGCTTTTTCTCCCTCTCAAGCTCTTACCGTAAACGTACATATAGCGTATGAATACGTGCAACAGAAAGAAAAGCAGAGCAAGCACACATCCACAAAAATTATGGAAAAGGGGAGTTTCAATAGTAAAATTATTTGCAGACGCATCTATTAGCTCTATCTTTACCGTATTTATTTAGTTATAAGAGGGAGAGGGAGCTTACTCTTCCAAACATTACCATACAATATGTAAATCAGTATTGTGGAATTCAGCTAAAAAATGGGATTTTCAGTTCCAAACCAATCCCGAATATCTAGATCCGTCTTACACGACGGATCTAGATCTTTGTGATTGATTTGGAAGGGAAACCCCGCCTTAAAACTGAATAAATACGAATCATCTTTTTTATATTTCATTAGCTTTGTAAAACGTTCAACATTGTACTTACGAAAATCTTTCAGTCTGTCTTTTATAAGTCCAGGGTTAATGTCGAGCAAAAAATCGGGATTCTGTTTGACATGTAGGTCCAGCAACAATATATTTGAATCTCCCTGTACTATGGATTCCTTCTGCCCTATCTTATCATTTTGTAAATTCCGTGCAGTCTTGAATAACTCTTTCAGCAGCACGTGATTAGGCTTCAGCGGTTTTAGTTGTAATTCTTTTTCTTGTCCTTCACTACCGCTTGCTACTGATTTTGGAACTGGGTTTACTGAATATTGCTCGGAAGTTCCAGTGGCGAATTTTTCTGTATTAGGATTTATTTCTCTCACTTTGTAACTATCAACAGGAGAGAAGTTTGTGCCATCATTTATTGTTCGCCCGTTCGCGAGTAAAACATATGTCAAAGTTAGAAACAACACAATTTTCAGTTCCATTGCTCTCATAATGAGCATCTTCTAATGTCTCCTATATGTATTATTACAAGACGGTTGAACGTATTTGTTGCAGAGTATCGAACAGCGTTGTTAAAATATTTGAAAAAATAAACACTTTTGCTTGTGTTACCCTTCTATTGTAACTTGTCAGCTTTCTGGTTAGAATCACGAATTAGCATCGAATTATTATTATTATTATTATTATTCTTTACCGAAACTTGTATCGGCAAATACAGCTGCTTTCTTCCTCCTTTTTATTAATAGTATAATTTTATTTTATTTATTTTCATTTTTTTCAAAGGAAAACGAATATTAATAATCCTAAATCTTTTGTATGTGAATAATGCTTCACTTTCAATCAGTTAGTTTTTCGTAAAATTACTGTCAACTAAAATGACTGGCATTTAACCTGGTTATTTATAATAAAAAACGTTTAAAAATAGAAATGATCCGGAAATGTTTTGAGGTAAATGATACATTGTCATAAAGCCTAGGTGCCGCCTTTGGCCCGTCCTTCATTCCAAAACTATACTCAGTGTCGAAAATGAAGTATCTTTACCCATAATTATTATAATAGCAATAAGGACACTCCGAAATTCGATGCTTTCTGAATCATGAAAAATGTTAAAATTTTGCAATTTCTTGAAAAAATGGGTACCGGCATATTTCAATACCTTGATGACATACTGGCATGAGTTTTGTGTAAATGTTACGGAATATGTTTTCCCCTAAACGTTTGCCTAATTACCGACGACAACATATGCACGATAGTATTTTCTCCTTTTCGAAAAAATATATAAAATTGCGGTAAACAAAACTTTCTGAAGGGAAACAAAAATACAAGTCAACACCAGACTGCAGATGAATCTGGATTTGATTTTTACTAAATGTCTTAATAGGTATTGGTCATTCAGAGCAACAAATGATCGTATCCGGAATTTAGTATTTCCGCATTCAGTATTTCCGTATCATATATTTTCACCTATTTTTTCACCTTATGTATACATTTATTTGAAGCTGTACATACAGGATGTAAGTCAGTGATTGACGTTTTACACTAAACAACCTCTCGCGTCAACATCTACTGTGGCTATGTGAGGCTGCTGAACTGTGACCTGGGCCGTGCTGAGCGAATATCTTAAAATATATATATAAGAAATTATCGTCTTTGCAATCAGCGACTGTCTCGACCCGGGACACACGCTGTCTGCTGTATGAAAACTAAGTTTTACGTATGCATACAACAAAAGTCCTTTTGCTGAGAGGTTAATATCGAGATGGGGGCTATAGCTGATACCTGTCTGACGCGTCCACACTACAGTCATTGATCAACCTTGCGTAACATTCGTTTGTTTTACTTATTACATATGTTTTATGTTCAACCTCCGTTAACCGTGAATCAATATACTTTCAAGGGAAGCAATTCTGACATTTTCACTTTTGGATCTCTTCTTAATAAGGGTCAACTCTTAAAGGAAAGAGACTTTGCTCCAAATGGAGCAAAATTCTTTCTTTAAAGAGTAGACTCCCTTTTAGAAGGGGTTTTTGTCCAGAAAAACAATCAAGGAATAAAAAAAAAATGTTTCCCTTCGTAGATATGGCGGAAAAGTATACAGATATATCAATACATCTTAAACCGAGACACAAGTAAAGGTGTATTTTGTTAATGATTTTAATCGTTTTACTTGATGTTTCATAAATCAGTTTAAGATATCCTGCGCAAGGAGGGCACTTTTGTTTCGAACTAACGTCAGAATGCGGGGGATGTATGCGTATGTAACAAATTTACGCACGTAGAAGGTGTTACTGCAAATGGTTCCCAGGGGCGTAGCCAGAGGTAATTTCATTATACGCACAACCATGTTTTATTCTCTACTTCTTGAAGAGAAAGCTAGTATTTCAGTAACTTTGGCAATTGGTATTGAAATCTGGTCTAATTTATAAATTTTCAGCAAACAAATATGCAGGTGCGTTTTGAAATTTTGTCAATTTTTGACAAAATTTCAATACGCACCTGCGTATTTGCCGTATAGGTAGCTACGCCCGTGGTTCCAGTGCAGTTTCCTTTTTTCTGTTTGCTGTTTTCGTCTTTAGCTCACTGCAGATGTACTGTTTGCTTTCGTCGTGACCCGTTTCACATATTTCCTTTTTTTTGTGGGGGAGGGGGTGGGGGTGGTTGGGTCCTGTCTCGCGATTGCTGCTTTTTCTGAGTCTCTTGAGCTAAGGCTTGTTTTATAACATATGAAGACAGTGGAGGTTCAGATCAACTTGCTTACCTTTTGACTTTGCAATTTTGCAATGAAATCAATAGTGTTTTAAGTATACACCAAAGGCGTACACTGTGTTTAGACTGCGGAGATGAGCTTTGATACTCGCACAAGCCATAAGGGACAAATGTCATGGTTCAGATATACTCAGCCAAACCAAAATAACAACAACAAAAAACACTCTTTCTTTCTAGGTCAATTTTCGTGTTATGCAATTTGCGAGAAATCCGACAACAAAATGCACTACAATTCTTAGACTCCTTTCATTGTGTAATGAAGCTAGTTGGCCGAGCTAAAATTCCATGACGCGCTTTCATGAAGCGCTTTGCGCTTCTTGTAGAATAATAGCTTCTTCACACGATGAACGCTGAAAAAAACAACAGATTTTTATTCTTACATTTATTTTATACTCTTTCTGTGCCTGTTTCGTGGTAATTTAGCGTAGAATATGCAACTATGGGTCGGAGAAAAGCGAGTAACCACGTGTTCGGCCATTGTGTTAAACTATCCTAGGGACGTTGCGTCAGTCGAACGTAATATAGACCAATCAATACGATCGTTTACCTTAGATGCCGCTTGTTGACAACGTCACATGATCAATACGAAGCTAGTTGCACTAAAAAGGTTACCTAAGAGAAGACAGTTGAAGGTGTTAATATGTTGACTGAATTTCCTATGGCCTTTTCATTCTAAACCATTCGAAGCTAAAACTGTGACATTTCGGCACTCAATTCGTAGTCTACTGGTAATCACGTCAGAACCAAATGCTGCACTGAAGTATTGTGAATTCTGTCTCTTAACGATCTAATCTAAAGCATGAATGACTTTTTTGTGCTATTTCATCACTCTACCCTTTCATTGTTTAAAAAAACAACCGATATCACTGTAGGCATCAAATTCCAAACCTGACTCACTCGTAGTACAAGCTTTCAGAACTTCATTGAGCGTATAGTCACGCGGAATTCGTGATACAGGGTCGTGAGTTTAAATTTCCACTTTCTCAACAAACTTTGAATCAGATATAAAGCCGGGCTCCTATCTGTCAATTTTTTATACTGCACATGTTAAAGAATTGTAAAGGCTCATAAAACATATGAGCCACGACGCGAGAAAACCAACAATGTGGTTGTGCGCCAAGCGCAGACTCAGATCAGCCTGGGCATCCTACCAGTCTGATCAGAGTCTTGTCTAGGCGCTTAAAGGGTAGCTAAGGGTCTAAGCTACCTTCAGACGGACAGTGAAGACTCTGATCAGACTGGGCGGATGCCCAGGCTGATCTGAGTCTGCGCTAGGCCGATAACCACATTGTTGGTTTTCTCGTGTCGCGGGCTCATATATTCAGCGCAAGTAAAAACGGTAAAGGCTAAATAGAATATATACCAGCTTTCCTGTAATCTTGGGGGTGGTCGGTAGATGGTGCTGGGTAACTTTAATTGCTGGGTGTCCTACTAGTTTTGGGTAATAAAGGGCAAGGCATAGCATGCTTGCTGTAGGTGCGGGTGGGGTTGTTTGGATATTTTTTCTCACGTATATTGTTTTTCTTTTCCTCCTCCCTCTCTCTTAGAGATAGTCAGATGTAGACTGAAATACTGTGTCAAAGGGCCGTTAAACCCAAAACAACCAAATCCATGCAATCTATGAAGAACACATGTGTACGTAAAAGCGGTCTCCCTTAGAACATAAACGAGAGTTTAGTAAATGTATTAAAAGATACATGACTGTACAATAATAATAATGAAATTATAATGACAGGACAGAAATATGACAATCCATATAATATGCATTCGAACCTCATACGCAATAAATAATCAGTATCATTCAAAATATATAGGTCATAAGAAATATTTGAGCCGCGACACGACAAAACCAACAATGTGGTGGTGCGCCCTACGTAGATTCAGATCAGCCTTGGCATCCACCCTGTTTGACCAGACTATTCGTTAAGTATTCAAAGGTTTGCTAAAGGTCTAAGCTACCTCCAGGCGGACAGCGAAGACTCTGATTAGACTGGGCGGATGCCCAGGCTGATCTGAGTCTGCGCTGGGCGCACAACCACATTGTTGGTTTTGTCGTGTCGCGGCTCATTTACTGTAAATTCTTCTTGCAAACCGCTCGCATACATCGCTCCCGTGCAATATCGACGAGGTGTGTGAAAGAAGATTTATAAGTTCATGAACAAAATATTGCTTAAATCAAACCAAGTGTAAATGTCCTACAGCTTCTGTGGCTGAACCAAGACAAAGTCGAACAAGGCATGGAATTTTGGCATTCCTCACACACAAAGCACATATTGCATCACCCAGTGTAGGTACCAACGCAATACCTGAAAATACAAAAAGATAATGTCGCGACGTGAGATAACCAACAATGTGGTTGTGCGCCCAACGCAGACTCAGATCAGCCTGGGTATCCGCCCAGTCTGATCAAAGTCTTCGCTATGCGCATGGACGTAGCTTAGACCCATAGCTACCTGTTAAGCGCTTAACGAAGGATGTGATCAGACCAGTCCGATGCCCAGGCTGATCTGAGTCCACGCTGGGCGCACAACCACTTGTTGGTGTTTTTTTTGTCTCGCGGCTCATATACATGTAACAGCAATTGCAGTCATGACATACATGTAAAAGAATTGATTCGGGACGTTTACGTTAGCTCTAAAGTTGTATACTGGTCATGTCCGATGATGCTTCTTACAGTTATTTTGTCAAAATGCAACAGTTTCTGAACCTGCCTATCAGGAAGTGGTCGGTCTATTGCAGCTACCGTTTTAAGGTTTCTTAGGTGAAGATGCCTGATAACTGTCAACCTTGGGGTCTGCTGCGCTTGCAGCAAGTTTACGATCAGTCTGGTTTCAGCCTATTAGCTTTTAATTCTCTGTCTGAAAAGACTGAACAGTTCCTTAAACTAAATAGACAACCAAGCATTTGTACTGAACTGTTCCTTAAACTAAATAGAAAACCAATCATTTGTACTGAACTGTTCCTTAAACTAAATAGACAACCAAGCATTTGTACTGAACTTTTCCTTAAACTAATTAGACAACCAAGCATTTGTACTGAACTGTTCCTTAAACTAAATAGACAACCAAGCATTTGTACTGAACTGTTCCTTAAACTAAATAGACAATCAAGCATTTGTACTGAACTGTTCCTTAAACTAAATAGACAACCAAGCATTTGTACTGAACTCTTCCTTAAACTAGATAGACAACCAAGCATTTGTACTGAACTGTTCCTTAAACTAAATAGACAACCTAGCCAGTACAACTGTTCCTTAACTTAAATAGACAACCAAGCATTTGTACTGAACTCTTCCTTAAACTAGATAGACAACCAAGCATTTGTACTGAACTGTTCCTTAAACTAAATAGACAACCAAGCATTTGTACTGAACTGTTCCTTAAACTAAATAGACAATCAAGCATTTGTCTATAATAGACAACCAAGCATTTGTCTATAATAACACTAAAAAGAAAAGGTTTCCCGTAGCCATGTGACCGTAGAGGCAGTGGGTGTAAGAGGCCCTCAGTATTATGGCCACAGCAAATGAAAGACAGAATCTACCAATGTCCTTTCGCTGCACTTAACATTCCTGATTCACACTAGGTACACATTTTGTTGACAGTGGCTAGCCCATTAGGGATTCGAATCAGCGACCAGCTGCTCCATAAAATGGTGACAATATACGGAGGTCTAAATAAATATTATGCATCACGACAGGAAATCACTTTTCATTGGAGGTTTTTCTTAAAACAAATAATCGTGTTGCTTGGGTAACTTAATCCTATTATGCATCAGCCCAGTGAAACTACTTTGTCATCAAAGCCAATATCCCGTCTTGCATAGGTAATACCAGAAACAGGGTCGTAAAATAACACAACATGTAGCTGTCGGCACACAGTGTGTTCCATTAGATAGAGGATGAAAATCATAATAGAAAATGGTCTGCTCTATAGTGAGCAAATCTTTTTTTAAAGGGCATACCCGCTTTAAACTGAAGAAAGGATTCTTGTACTGAGGAAGCAAAGACATCTTAAGTCGACTCTTATCTGAATATGGCCGCCTGTCATTATGACTGCGGAGTCATGGTTTTCTCACTTCAAACTAAAGTAAATATGAATACATTACCCTTTCCAGGCGGTTCCTTCTCGTGGACTGGCTCGGTCAAGCGTTGTGACTGTATGGCGGTGGGCAGTTCGATAGATCTGACTGTTCGGTTGTCACGCCTAACTGTGCGTATTGATACTTTGTTTTGAAAAGATGGCAAAGATTCAACCCAATTTGAACTTTTAGAATGCTTCATTGCATAGTTTACCACAAATTTGTGTCCATAGGGCAAATTTTCAAACTTTAAATGGCTCGTCGGGAGTAGTTTCACTTCCCAGCTCGGTTTTCGGTGTGGTTTTGATGAAGATATTAGATGCCCTTCTGGCAGCATTTCGTTCTCTCGTGTCCGATAATAAATAGGGTTTGCTATAGTAAGCTTCCAAAAACCAAAATATAGTAATATGACTTTCCTCATTATTAAATATTTCACTTTAAACTGTAAGAATGTTTATGCTTTGATATATTATTTGCAGTTTGATCGAAAGAACGGTTCTCTATATATAGTTTTTAAAGTAGTTACTATAAATACATTTTATGTACGATATGGTTTACCATGAAGGGCAATTCCGGGAAGATAGTAAATAAAAATATCGAAAAGTTAATGACGCTCTGGAGACAACCATAAACAATAATGAGGCTTAAATTTACACGATTTAATTTCCTCTCACTCTTGGTGCAATTAGTCAACGCCAGCTACATTAATAAAGATTGATAAGGAGACTTACAAGTGTATGTGAAAACCCACTGCATCCATACAATATGTTCAGAATCTTAAAGATTCACTGTGTAACAACATACGAACATAAGAGTTTCGGATTTTAAAAGTGAAAGAGTAAGGACTGATAAGTTTGAAAGGGTGAACAAACTGATTGAAGTATTTGCTTTATGTACACGACTTCAGGTCCCTTTCCACACAACAGCGCTCGTATATATTAAAGTTAAGCTTTTTTAGCCTGGATGCATTTTGGGCGTATAGAAAGTATTGTGCTGTTTACATCAGAGCCGCGACGTGAGAAAACCAACAAAGTGGTTGTGCGCCCAGCGTAGACTCAGATCAGCCTGGGCATCCGCCCAGTCTGTTCAGTCTTCGCTGTCCGCATTGAGGTAGCTTACACCCTTAGCTACCCTTTAAGCGCTTAGCGAAGAGTCTGGTCAGATTTGTTAGATGCCCAGGCTGATTTGAGTCTGCGCTGGGCGCATGACCACTTTGTTGGTTTTCTCGCGTCGCGGCTAATCAATACAATAATTGAATCCTTATCTTTCTGAGGTTCATCGTCACTGCCCGCAACTTCAGTGGCGTGTCAAGTGCATATCGGTTTGAGCTTTTCTGCACGCACAAGTTTGTTATATTTTTCACTTAAAGTTAAAAAGACCATATGACGTAAAATGGGCGGTATGGTAGAGTGGAGCGAAGGTTCCGTAAAACTCTTATCACTTGGGTGCCCTACCACTGAACAGTGTATGTTGTATATTTGTATTTGATATATGCTTTGATTTGTACGTATCTTGTTAAGTGGGCCTCAAGGAAGAGTAGCTTGTAGCTAATTGTGTCACCCACTGAAAATAAAGTCTTTATTATTATTATAATTATCAACACTGACACTGCAGCCTGGTGCTATTTTCTGATTTTGCCTCTCTCCCTCTGGAGGACAGTGTGGTATCGCGGAATTGTCTACAAAAGATTCCTAAAACCCAACCAACCAATCAATCAATCAATCAATCAATCAATCAATCAATTAATCAATGTTTTGTAGGATTGTAAATGAAACTTTGGACAGTCATGTGTCTGGTTTGAATGGCTTGGTTATTTGAAAGAATTCCACTAATTTAAGAATCAGATGTCCTATGATCTTGAGCTATTGAAAGTCCATGTTATAATAAACATAAAGGCAAAGTATAAATCAGGAATAAATACAGTCTGATCCTCCCATATCCCGCCCCAAAAACCAAAAGGATAAGAAGTATGGAAAGAAGAGACTAATAACTTTGAGAAGAGACACAATTGACGTTGGATCGTTGTCGTAACGTTTCGACGTTACTTCTATGACGTAACGTCAGAGTAACGTAAGTGAACGTTAGTTACCAAGTGATAAGAGGTTTAGAAATTCAGTAATCGTAAGGGCTCAGTATTTAAGAAGATTTATCAATAAATTCGAAATTTTGGAAGTTACAATCGGAGTTTATTATTTTGTTGCATTTCCATAATCGGGAAAATCGTCGCAACAAAATTGGTAGCAGAGCGAGGTTGAAAATAATAGAAAAATCGACGGAATAAATAACATGGCGACGTTGGAGAATAGCGTAACAACGAATGTCGCAGAACAGGAAATGGACTTAAAACAGGACAAGTCCCGAGCAAAATCTAATTTTACTCGCGCTCGGAACAAGCTTCTGTTCTTGCTAGAAGAGCAGGACTTACCGAGCCGGCGAGAAGTTAAAGAATTATGTCAGAAAATGGACAGTTGTATGGAGACGGCGATGGACGTCATGACGAAGTTATCGGACTTGTACAGAAAAAGTAAACAGCTGGATAGCGGCAAGAAGGTAATTTTTGAAATGGAAAAGCTAGAGGACGAATTTTACACGGCATACGAATCAGCTAGGGAGTATCTAGACGCACGGAAAGATGAAAGATCAAGCGTTTGTTCGGAGATTATGTCTGTGAACATGCTTCACAGAATGAACATTACGGACCCTTCAGAAACCTACCGCAAGGAAGAAACATGGACTGGAATAGACGCATCAAACACAAGAGAAAATGAGGCGCATAGCTACACCAAGGGAAATAGGCCTATAGAACTTTCTTCCATACAAAGCAACTATATGGGTGACATTGAAACGGCCAAGCAAGATTCGCAAGGACAATCAGGTGCTACGGACTACCGAGAAAGTA
Organism: Ctena decussata; assembly: GCA_963989385.1. Classification (NCBI taxonomy): domain Eukaryota; kingdom Metazoa; phylum Mollusca; class Bivalvia; order Lucinida; family Lucinidae; genus Ctena; species Ctena decussata. Next base: position 46,862,933 of record OZ022510.1, read on the forward strand.
CCATAAAACCGGTGGCCAGCGCCGTGAGTTTGAATCCCATGGCGGCATCCTACGAACCGAAAGCAAGCACTGGCGTTCCCTCCATAGGGCAAGACTTGTGGAGACAACTCAAGCGGGTTCAAATACCTATTTTCTCTGGTGACAAGAGAACATACCAGAGTTGGAAAGCGGCGTTCTTGGCCTGCATCGACAGCGCTTCAGCAACAGCAGAGTACAAGTTGCTACAGCTCCGACAATATCTATCTGGCGAAGCATTAAAAGTAATACAGAACCTGGGACACTCCGCTACTGCTTACGAAGCTGCGAAAGAACGTCTCGAGAGGAAGTATGGCGGAAAGCGACGCCAGATAGCTATCTACCTGGAAGATCTTGAACATTTCCGACAAATTCGACCAGGAAATGCTAGGGACATGGAGCAATTCGCCGACCTGCTAGATATTGCGATAATAAATCTTAAAGAAGCTGGGCAACACTACGAACTGGGCGACGGCTCCCTGTATACCAAGTTACAGCGAAAATTACCTGAGGCTATGCTCGCACGTTATCACCGCTGGGTTTTTGAGAACAATCACTCAGAATCAGTAACTACGCTTCGTACATGGGTTATTCAGGAATCGGAATTCCAAACCATCGCATCGGAAACTGTTAGAGGCTTGACAAACAAACAGGGTGATGGGACGTCAACATCATCAACCACAGGACACAAGAGTCAGCGCACGTTCTTCGGAGGCACCAAGGACAGCCGAAAGGCATTGAAATCGTCATGTAAGATGTGCACAGGGCAACACGGTGTATGGCATTGTAATGACTTTATTCAAATGAGCGTGTCTGACCGATGGAATACCCCTAAGCAATGCCAGCTGTGCTATCGATGTTTAGCAGACGGACATCACGGGAAATCCTGTCCAAGAAGTCGGCAATGCGGAAAAAATGGCTGCCGTGAATTGCACCATAGACTATTGCATAAACCGGAAGTTCCAAAACCACAGCTAAGATCATCGGATGAATCGGAAGTGAAGCGTGCATGCAGCAAACTATCGAACGACGAGCATTTAGGGACAGAACAATCGGCTCCTGTCAGAGCATCTTCAGTCACGGAGGGGAAGGATCCACAGGGGCAGACAACTATGATGGCTCAAAACTACGTGCACGCAGATTTGATTGGACTGCGTACTGTTCCCGTCATTGTCAAGAATGGAGATCGTTCAGTGAAGGTAAATGCTTTACTCGATGATGCAAGCACCAAGACATACATAAACACCGATGTGGCCGCCGAGCTAGGACTGCAAGGCAAATCGCAAAAGGTTACAGTGAATGTTTTAAATGGACAGGTAGAGACATTTGAAACAAAACCTGTAAGTTTCATGTTAAGCAACTTAAAAGGCGACATTTGCACAAGTGTGACCGCATACACGGCCAATAGGGTTACCGGTAGCATGACTGTCGTGGAATGGAATAAGTATAGCAAGCAGTGGCCACACCTGAAGAATATAAATTTCCCTGTATCTGCAAAACGACCCATCGTAGACATCCTTATAGGCCTGGATTGTGCAGAGCTACATTGTTCCATTGAAGAGGTTCGGGGGAACCCGGGCGAACCAATAGCAAGGCTTACACCACTTGGGTGGACATGCATCGGAAGTGCATGTCCAAACAGCAGAGAATTCTTGCAAACTCATTTTGCATGTACATATTTTGCACGGGATCAGCTAGAAATCCAAGGCTTGAATGCTACTTTACAAAAATTCTGGGAAATAGAGGATGTGTCGCCATCAAAGCAAACACAGCTTGTGAACATAGATGACCAATCGGCAATGAAAATCGTTGAAAACTCCATTAGTTATGAAAGCAACATGTATCGGGTCGAAATACCATGGAAAAGGGATAGGCCTTTCTTACCAGATAGCTACAACATGGCGCTTCGAAGACTACAGAACACAGAAAAGAGATTACACCGCTCACCAGAAATCGCCACTGCTTACACAAAAATTATTGAGCAGTATATAGAGAAAGGCTACGTAAGGAAAGTTCGAGAAAATGAAAGGACGAACTCGTTGTGGTACTTGCCTCACTTTCCAGTGTTAAGACCAGACAAGGACACGACTAGAACAAGAATTGTATTTGATGCGTCGGCTAGGAGTGAAGGTATATCACTAAATGATGCTATATCTCAAGGACCCAAGCTTCAGATGGACCTGTTTGATGTGCTACTACGTTTCAGAAAGTCAGCTGTAGCAGTGGTATGTGATATCGCTGAGATGTACCTCCGGATAGGCATTGCAACAGAAGACAAACCATACCACAGATTTCTGTGGAGGGGAATCAACTCCAATCGACCACCAGATGTGTACGAATTTGACCGTGTTGTGTTTGGGGTAAACTCGTCCCCATTCCAGGCACAATATGTGTTACAACAACATGCTAGGAAACACCAGAAAGCCTTTCCTATAGCTGCGGAAACCATTTTGAAATCCACCTATATGGATGATTCCATGGACTCTGTTCCGAACGAAGACAAGGCTATCGAGTTGTACAAACAGCTATCACACTTGCTGACAAGGGCTGGAATGCATGCGCGTAAATGGCTATCTAATTCGTCAAGGGTATTAGCAGAGATTCCTGTACAAGATCGAAAGGCAGAGGTGGATCTAGAAAGTTTACCGTCTGCTAAAACGCTTGGGGTATGGTGGATAGCCGGCCAAGACGTGTTCACATTTAAAGAGAATGCACCTGATGAAAACATGCTGTACACGAAACGGAATTTTCTAAAGAAAATAGCCACGCTTTTTGACCCAATCGGACTATTAGCTCCATTCACGATCAGAGCAAAAATATTACTACAGGAAATATGGACATCGGGCGTAGAGTGGGACGATGAACTGACTGAACCGCTAGTCAGTGCCGCACGTTCATGGTTCAAGGAATTACAAGATTTACGGGAATTACAGAATCCAAGATGTCTAGTAAAGAAAGGAATAGCTTTAGAAGAGATGGTACTACATACGTTTGTAGATGCCTCAGAAGACGCATATGGAGCAGTTGTGTATGCTAGATGCACATATGCGGATGGCTCTGTTTCAGTCAGTCTGGTAGCTGCAAAGACACGTGTTGCACCAAGCCTTGCAACAAGCATACCCCGCCTAGAATTAATGGGTGCAATAGTCGGTGTACGACTCACAGCAAGAATAGCAAACATTCTGGAGACTCCAATCAGTAGCTGTACCTTTTGGTCCGACAGTGTTAACGTATTGTGCTGGATACGAGGCCGAAGTCGGGAGTTCAAACCATTTGTAGCGAACAGAGTTGGCGAAATACAAGGCATTACTAGGCCAGATCAGTGGAGGTATGTACCATCAGCTTTAAACCCAGCTGATATTCTAAGTAGAGGTTCCAAAGCAAAAGATCTTGCAAACTGTGCCAGATGGTGGAATGGTCAAGAGTTCTTGTGTGAAGAAGAAGACTTGTGGCCAATTAATAAAGGAATTGGGAAACCAGCAGGCTACGATGAAATGAAACGATCTGCACGTGAGCAACAAGACAAACAACGCTTTCAAAGAATCAAAAGCAGCGAAGATGTTACTCGAACGTTGATGTCCGTAGTAGAATCAGATACTAACTATATGTTGGAACCAGAGCGTTATTCAAGCTGGCTACGACTTACGAGAATTCAAGCCTGGGTTAATCGATTTATACATAACTGTAAGGCGCTGAGGGAGGATAGGACACGCGGGGTACTCCATTTTGATGAGTTGAAAAGGGCAGAAATCCAGCTCATTCGACATGCACAGCGCATGGCCTTTAAAGATGAATGGAAGGCTTTGTCTGTAGGAAAACGTTTGCCGTCCAATAGCAAGCTACTAGCGCTGAGACCAAAACTGGACGACGATGGACTAATGCGGTCTGATGGACGCTTGACGCATGCCAAATTCTTGTCATATGATGTACGTTATCCAGTCATTCTTCCACGTAAATGCTGGGTGACGAAGCTGATAGTCAAGGATTTTCATGAGAAAGGAAAACATGCCACGGGTACCAACCAAACGTTAGCAGCAATATCATCACGGTTTTGGATTATGTCAGCACGTGAGGAGATACGTGAGTGGGAAATCGAATGCGCCGAATGCCGACGTAGAAAAGCAAAAGCTGCTCAACAGGTCATGGCTCCTTTACCGCTCGCAAGAGTGAAACCATCCTTGCGGGCTTTCAGCAGGACGTCCGTTGATTTCGGTGGGCCATTCATTACTGTACAAGGGCGAGGAAAACGGCGGCAGAAACGATATTTATGTCTTTTTACCTATATGACTACGTGAGCTGTACATCTAGAGATGGCCTATGGACTCGATACTGATTCATTTCTCAATGCATTCTATAGAATGGCTAGTCGTCGTGGGCTTCCTGCAGAGGTTTTTTCGGACAACGGTACCAATTTCAAGGGCGCAGATAAGGAGCTAAAATCTCTAATAGAGCACTTAGATCGTAATAACATCGAAGACTCAACGGCGAACAAAGGTATCACCTGGAAATTCAACCCACCGTTCGCTCCACATTTCGGTGGGGTGCATGAGACAATGATAAAGTCGGCGAAGAGGGCAATTCATGCGATACTGGGTAATGCTGACATCAATGATGAGGAACTGTTGACGGCAATGATCGGCGCTGAAGCATTGATAAACTCACGGCCGTTGACATATCAGTCAGCCAATCCTCCAGACGATGTACCGCTGACCCCAAACCATTTCCTTCATGGACAAATCGGGGGTCAGTTTGCTCCTACGACAGTGGATGAAACCGACTACAATCCAAGGAAGAGATGGCGCCGGATTCAGGAGCTGGTCCGGCATTTCTGGCGCCGATGGCTCCGAGAGTGGCTGCCGGGACTCGGGGCGCGTAAAAAATGGACACAACAGCGACGAGATCTACAAGTGGGCGAGGTGGTGTTGGTAGTTTCGCCTGATACTTCGAGAGGGAACTGGCCACTTGGAAGGGTTCTCGAAGTATATCCGGGCCAGGACGGACGAGTGCGCGTTGCCAAGATTCAGATCGGGCAAGGGACGCTGGTGAGACCTGTGACCAAGCTATGTCCCTTGGAACTAGACAACTAGATGCACAAAAAAGGAACTGTCATAAGCTTGAAAGTTAAATGAAGTTTTTTTTTTATGTTTTAAATGTAAGTCATTTTTTAAGTATTTACATGTATGTGTATCAACTATTAACAATAGCTAATGCAGGTGCGCGAGTAACATTTTACCTTAAACTGCTTTTCTTTAAGTGATATACATGGAATAATGTTGTGTTTCAAAATGAATGACATTTTGAGGAGGGGAAAATGGAAAGAAGAGACTAATAACTTTGAGAAGAGACACAATTGACGTTGGATCGTTGTCGTAAAGTTTCGACGTTACTTCTATGACGTAACGTCAGAGTAACGTAAGTGAACGTTAGTTACCAAGTGATAAGAGGTTTAGAAATTCAGTAATCGTAAGGGCTCAGTATTTAAGAAGATTTATCAATAAATTCGAAATTTTGAAAGTTACAATCGGAGTTTATTATTTTGTTGCATTTCCATAATCGGGAAAATCGTCGCAACAAAGTATATACATAAAATAACAAAAGGTCTCGAAAGACGCACACGATTAACCGAATGAACAGCTCTTTCTCAGACAGGTGGTCATACAGCTACCTTAACTGAGAGCACCACTCAATAACAGGGGCCGTATTCATAAAACGACTTAAGTGGTTGTATGCTGTTGCTAAGGCTAAATTTCTTTGAAGGAGATTCCCTACAACTATGAAATTTGCTCTGGAGGAACAGTCTTTGTGTCTTTGAAGGAGATTCCCTACAACTATGAAATTTGCTCTGGAGGAACAGTCTTACAACGACTGTTCCTCCAGAGCAAATTTCATAGTTGTAGGTAATCTCCTTCAAAGACTGTCTTACAACGACTGTTCCTCCAGAGCAAATTTCATAGTTGTAGGTAATCTCCTTCAAAGACTGTCTTTGAAGGAGATTCCCTACAACTATGAAATTTGCTCTGGAGGAACAGTCTTACAACGACTGTTCCTCCAGAGCAAATTTCATAGTTGTAGGTAATCTCCTTCAAAGACTGTTCCTCCAGAGCAAATTTCATAGTTGTAGGGAATCTCCTTCAAAGAAATTTAGCCTTAGCAACAGCATAGCAACCACTTAAGTCGTTTTATGAATACGGCCCCAGGTGAACGAAAGCAACGGCATGGACAACCAGAACAATTACAGTAACATTTATTTTTACATATGAGCCGCGACACGAGAAAACCAACAATGTGGTTGTGCGCCAATCGCAGACTCAGATCTGCCTGGGCATCCGCCCATTCCGAATAGACTCTTCGGTAAGCACTTAAAGGGTAGCTAAGGGTCTAAGCTACCTCCATGCGGCCAGCGAAGATTCTGATCAGACTGGGCGGATGCCCAGGCTGATCTGAGTCTGCGCTGGCCGCACAACCACATTGTTGGTTTTGTCGTGTCGCGGCTCATATTTTCTATTTTCAAATTACAAAATAAAATACAAAATAAAAATTAAACTGGGCAGCTATACGGGTGACCATATTGCTAGAAGACCAGAGACAACCGGACATAAGATCAAGTAAAATTGAGGAACTACAAAAGAAGTACCGCCTCGTGGAACGGTCAGTGAGAGATTACTGAGGTGGGGTGGGGGCATAAACTAGTTTCATTGGATCCGAACCCATGTCCTCAGCTTTTTCAATAGTTCGAAAGTTTTGTTCGCTTGAAGGTTTCCATAAATGAATCATCACAGGTACACTAAAACTCACGGATAAAACTATGACGAATCAAAAATGAGGACTCGACAAAAACAACGTACTGCGGGTAATAAAGAACAACATGTTCTTGTTTGTAATAAAAGGGGGTAATAAGGTAATAGCATGTAATTGTTTTTGCACTAAAAGGGGATAATATGAACCACCGTGCCCTTGCTTATGCAATAAAATGTACGCGAGGGGGGGGGGGGGGTGTAGGGGATAATAAGACAACAACATGTCATTCCATTTGCGATAAAAGGGTGTAAATTAGACAAAAGCAAGTCCTTGATTTTAACCGGTGCAGATCCAAGATTACTTTACACACATGTGTTCAGCTGCATGCTTCATTAATAAGCATTTCCAAGGTCATATTACATAATAATCCTACTTAACAAAGCCTATAAAACATCTTACAGACATAATTTTCTATTTTTAGTGCCTTTTGTTATTTTTATTATGTCTACGCAGTGTGTTGTATAACCGATAACTAAATCTTCTCAGTCCACAATTAAGTGAGAGGGCTGGTCAAAGACAGCAAATCGTTCGAAATTTCAAAGTTAAGGCAAGATTTTATGATTATATTTAAAACCTACCGATAATATCACTAAGGTACTATTTACAAAAAGGCACAAACTGTCACCATTTTGAAAGAAAAAGAATAGACTTAACATTCAGTGTCAAATATGGAAACTTGATTTTGCCCTAAAATGTAAGATAAAAATTGTCTGGTTGATGCACAGTTTTCTCATTCGCTAAACGGAGTTTTCCGTACCAGTTTCAATACCAGTTGAATACAATACAACTCATTTGTTGCTATATCACTATGTTACTGCTAATCGTGAAGTGCTGATGTGGTTTAATTTTAGCTTCTGTGTTGTGCAGCACTAGTATCACTTCCTCCATTTCAACTGTTCCCCAAATCTAAAAAGTTTGTATTGTTTGCTGATGACAATGTCTATTGCTACAAACGCTGTCGTTTTTCTCCAAGCAGATACTACACAGTCCGTTAGATAAGATCGCAGATAATGATGTCGCACTGTTCTTGGCTCGATCTGCAAATATTAAAAGCAATATTAAAAATGAATTTCTACACGTATAACTTGGAAAATACTAGTCAAAGAGTTAGCCTGGCATCAGGCCATGTATTCATACATAACCATTATGGAAAGACTGCTATCAGCAAAACATTTTATTACTTGCCCAAAACTGAAATACGCATTAAATCAGACATTATTCGAACTGTAGTGAAAGAATTTAATATTTAATTCATATTTTCATGCATTTTACAATACTGCTCTATTTAATGGACTGATACCAGTCTAGTCAAAGAGTTTGTTTTTTCGAATTTCGCGAATTCGATTTTTTGTGAAAATAAAACTATTGCGAAATTCGTCTTGCCTTTATAATTCAAAACACAATATGAGACTGGCAGAGTCAATGTTCGTCATTATAACCTTTATATTATTTTGCAAACATGTCCAAATCTACTGGATGTATTGCATTTATCAAACGATAGAAATGTAAATAACACGCCCGACTATAAACACTGAAAACTCTGAAAATCGGTGATCCATTTTATGTTTTGTGCTCCTATGCCATTCTTCTTCTTTCGATTACTTGTGTGGGCGGCTGCACTTTGTGATATTGGATTGTACATCTTAAATCAAACGAGCAAAGATAATATATCGCGCAAGCCAATATCCAATCCTTTGCATTCTCTGTGTGATCAGAATGCCTTTTGCACCAGCAATGCGATATCTCTTAGTAGCCATGCAATGTCGAGAGAAAACTCCATCCAGTCATATGGTATTCTAATCTAAATCTCCTCTGATTGCACATATAAAATGCTTATTTTTAATTCTACACTGGTATGTCGTATATTTTGTAAGCAGCAATGCTCTGAAGAGACGAGCAACCTCCTTGGTGAGAAAAAAATGTTAGATTTGCACACAGCCAAACAAAGTGGCGAAGTGTGGTGAATGCAAAACTGATTAAAATCCTGAAAATATATTGGTGATATTGTCTACCGGTGGTCTTAGCAGTTATGGGCAATACCGATATAAGTGTCTTGAAATATCAAAACATTTTTATTAGCTCCGAAGTGCTCATGGTGGGCGGTTAGTATGATCAGCTCTCTGGTGCCCGTCATCGAGCCGTTGACGTCCGTAGTCGTCCTTCTGTTAGCACTCGACATCTTCACACTAACCACTGAGCCAGCTTTAACTAAATTTTATGAGAATGATCATTGGGTGGTACTTACTCGAAGGTGTTCAAAGATCTGAAATCCAGTAAGCAGTCTGGTTTCTGTGGCAACAAATAGAAATAATAGGCAAAAAAAATAAATAAAAAATAAAAAAATAAAACAAAAAATCAAATCTAAAAAAAACAACACTGCCCAATATTTAAATTAATTTTGCAGTAATTGTTATTAAGTTTTTTCTTCATAACATAATTTCAAAGGATACGGATTCGTAAAAAGCATAGTTGCATGGTTGATAATGAGGGAGAGGGGTGTATTTTACATATATATCTCTACAGAAAACTAAAAACATCTTGTAGTCAAAAAAGAGCAGTTGGATTGCAAAATAACTTTGCAAATATGTTCCTTGGCTAACTTCTATTTAAAAACATGACCGCCATTAATAGGGCTATTTCCCCTGTAGTGAGCCTATATAGAAAATTATCATACGTTTCTGTCTAAACCAAGCAGCATGATTTTAAAACAACATTGCATGAATGTTTCTGGGATGACCCTTCAGCAAAATTTTCAATTGGTTGGTTGGTTGATTTGATGCTTAACGTCCACGGTAAACACCTAAGGTCATGTCGGGACGTTCAGTTAACCTAACCACACTATTCCTGGGCAGGCTTAGACCTCCTAAGCGGTTAACCAGTACTAAGTGCACATACTTTCGCCAGTAACTGACAACTGCCCTTCTTGAATCAACGGAAGGAGAAACGAAAGTATGTGGCCAGACCGGGATTCGAACCCAGGACCTCTGACTTACGAGTCGGGTGCCCTACCGATTGCGCTACCCGGCCCGGCGCAAAATTTTCAAGTCATGAAGAGTCATTGGAAACATAAACGCTGTGGGCGACAAAGAAGTAGTGGAGGGGATATCGGGTTTGTCCCCTACGTATGAATGTTCAACTTTTGTCATCGCTTTAGCAACCTCATTTACAAACAGAGTTTAATATAACTTCGTAAGAGTATTGGGAATGACAATGCCTCAAATGCGTTTATGTTTTAATATGCTAAGGGCAAGGTCAACGCCAGAGCTGTTATTTTTAGAAATACTTGTCATCGCTCTACTGCCTTAATTATAACGGATTTCAATTTGCCTTCACACAAATGCATACTATGACAATATCTGGGACAAAGATTGTCTAACATGATGCTGGGGCCAAAGTCAAGGTCATAGTTTCTGACTTTAGATGATAGTGGTCAAAGTACCCAAATCATAAGTCCAAACTCGTAGGTCAATTAAACATAGACAATTCCGGAATATTTTAGATACACAGACATGGACCCCAATACAGAGGTGTGATCAGGTGCCCGCGGGGTAGTAAGCATCACCTGCCTATTAGAAAACTTTTTCTTCACTCTTCGGTCCTTACGTATATACCGAATTTAATATAACTTCACATAAACATTTGGTATATTGCGTTTTGGGGCCTTAGGATCAAGATCAAGCTTGTAGTTGCTAGTTAAGAAAACAAGGAAATTCGGTAAATTTATACCCCCCCCCCCCACCAAGTGGCCCTGATTTGTTCATGGTTTATTTTAAGTTTCATAAAATGTCGTTCATTGGTTACCACTTGTGGATCGTAAATCAAGTCAAGGGCAACAACTCTGTCATAAGTGAGGCATATAAACTGAAGCTTTTCTTAAACACTTGCCTCCGCATCACTGCACTATGATTCAGTTTCAAGATTATATATTTTTTTATCAATTCAAGGGCATTAAATCATGCATTCCTGATGTGATTATGACAAAGCGTGGTGTGCTTTTCTGTGTCATGACAGTTTATAATTATTTTAAGTTTCATGAATTCCATTCCACTTAGTTATGATTCAATTGGTTGATTTTTAACCAATTCAAGGGAGATAACTCATTGGTTATTGATGCAATTACAACAAAACGTAAGATGCACCAATGTGTTTTGGCGATACATATTTAATATACGTTTCATACAATTCTATTTATTGAATACTTAAATATGGCTGTATTTACCAATCGTAAATTGTTTCAAGGGCAATAACTCATGCACTTCTGATGCAATTCTGATAAAACTTTATGTGCATAACCGCATGATAGTGATACATGTTTAGTTTAAGTTTCATGGTGATATATATTTAGTTTGAGTTAAACGGAGGTTCGATAATTGGTTACTTAGTTATGACTCATTTTATTGATTTTAATTCAATTCAAGGGCTACTACTCATGCACTTCTAAAGGCTATCTAATGAAACTTTACGTGCATCAGCTGGTTATTGTGATACATATTTATTTTAAGTTTCATGAAAATCCGTTCAGCGGTTACTTTTTTATGGCTCCGGACGGACGGACGGACGAACAGACGGACAGACAGACGGACATAGAGAAAACTATATCCCTCCGCCTTCGGCGGGGGATAAAAACCTTTGCTTTTGCTTTAGCTCATTTATTTAAAGACGGGTTGGAATACACTTCATACAAATGTTTTGCCAGACAATATCTAAGATAGGTCCAAGGGACAAAATCAAGATAACAGCTGCTATTTTAAGAATAGAAATATTGTCATCGCTCTATCGCCCTCGTTTATGAATAGATTTTTGTGTACATTCACACAGATATTGGGTATAACAAAACTTCGATTGGATTTGCGTTTCGGGGTGCTGGAGTCAAGGGCTAAATCACAGATCGAGTCATTTCAGGACACTTTCAAAAATATCAGAATTAAGGAAAATTATTCGCTTTCAATAATTTACCAGGTCAGGCCTATGAGGCGTATATAGTCTATGGTATCTTCTACCTTAGGTAAGCCATTACAGCCATCTTGACTCCTTAGTTTCAAAGAAGAAATCCTCTCTTAATTCTAAATCAACGTTTTTTTTCTTACAATTTAGGATTAAAACGTCATTGAAGAAATTAAATACAGATTTGCCTGTATATTTTACAAAATTATACAAAACGTCATTGAAGAAATCAAATACAGATTTGCCTGTATATTTTACAAAATTTGTTTAAAGTACAATAATTATTATTGTTATACTAAACAGACAAAAAAGAAATGCACTCTTTAACTCAAGTACATAAACAAAAACAATGCAGTCTGTACTCACTTGATATTGCTTTAGGCTTTCCTGTTACTTGTATGGCTTGCTGATTCACATCTTGAAATTCAGCTGCTGCCTCAAGTGTTTCGTTATCCTCAGGACGCACGTTTGATACATTTGAGCTTAAGTCTGTGTTCTTGTGTGTATGATCCCATGTAGCTTTAGATTTGAATAGAATATCTTTGGCAATAAATGTGGTACTACTGACACCCTTCGGAAAGATTCGACATATGAAATGTTGCTTTATATATTTAGATAGTGTTAACAGACGGTGCAGCAAATCTTTTCTGTACTGTTTCAGCATGGCTTGCAAGTTCAACGATAATGATACGGACGGACGCCGAACTCTTTTATTTAGTAGGGTAAAGTCGGATAAATTCGGACAGCGGGTAAATTCGGACAGTGACATTGTTTCATTTATATGTCAGTTGTTTGGAATTAAAACAAAATTAACTGGGCAAACAGTAAAAATCCTGATGAGACGGCTCATCATGAGCCGTCTCATCTGGATTTTCACTGTTTGCAATGGCATGTCCGCATTTACCTGCTGTCCGAAGTTACCCGTCTCGACCCTTGGGGTATAGAGTGCTTTTGGAGTTCATTGTCTGCTGGCGGTGGCAATTTATGAACATTTTGTGCCATTGACAGCAAATCAACTGAAAAATGGCAACCAGTACTTAGCATCAGGCTTAGAATGAATTTACTATTCATAACTTTAAAACATGACAATCAATTCGTCATTATTTTGACAAGTTCCTTTTTTGCATTCCTTTTTCCTTTCCAATACGGACTGTTGCTTTTGTTCTTTATTCAGTTCTCACTTCTATTGACACTACTAATCCAAACAGTTGTCTGATAGTCCCAAACATAAAAAAAACTGTTGAAATTCATTTTAATAAAACGATCATGTTTTGTGTTTCGATTTGTTTGTCCGTTGTAAATTTCTGTTTATCGATTCCTATTAATTAATAGCTATTCGTTTTATATCAATTTTTAGTCCCTTGCATAATTACTCTTATGATTCCTACTAATTAATAGCTATTCATTTTGTGTTACGTTTTTTAGTCCGTTGTATATTTTCTCTGTCGATTCCAATAATACTACAGCACTTTATTGTTTACACAGGACACATGTGCTGTTTATGTTCGACAAGCTCAATACTTTTGAAATAAAACAGCCTGAGGTTATATGACATATTGCATTTGGGTTGCCCAAGGAAACGAGGATTTTTCTGAACTGCAACATCTGATAAACTATATTTTCATCGAGATCATTTTCATTTAATAGGTTATTGAAAACTTACATTTGAATTTTGTTGCACAGATGAATAACGGTGAATTGGTTAACGTTCAGGAGAAGGAACTCTGCCATTTTATTGCTTACCGCCCCTTATTAATAGGGGTCTGCTATAAATGGAAAAAATCGCTTCTCTCCGAGCATTTTGTTTTCCTTTCCACTAACAGTTGATCCCTTTTAAAAGGGCTCCGTCATCCAGGCAATCAAAACAAAGGTAAAGGTTTCTCTAGTGGCCGTAGGGGCAGTGAGGGATAGAGACCCACTGTATCTTGGCCACAGTATATGAAAGGCGGAGCGAATCCCTCTCTTTTCCTTGCCTTATCCTTTGCTTATTCGAAAACGGTACCATTTACCCGAACCCGGATTCGAACCTGCAACGTTCTGCACCATAACGGAGACTCTCTAAGCACTTTACCTCGGCGCCCCTAAAACAGGGAAGCAAGCAGGTTGTCTAAAATGGCAATGAATAAATTAATAAATAAACCATTGAAGTGTACCCATTTATCTTAATAGTTTTTGCTGGAATCTTCTTAAAATGTGTTCAGATTTTGACGACTAACTTATAATGAGAAGACGAAAATGGGATCATGAATTTTAAGTTAAAAAATTCATTTTCGAGACCTCAGTTTACAATTTTGTACTACAAAGCATGTGTGTAAGTCTTTAAATTAGCATAACAGTATTTACTAAAAATAATGCAACTGAGTTTTAACTCATTTATGCAAAATTAACCTATGCCCCTTATTGTTTATAAAGTCCATTGCTTTCGCACATAAGCACGTGATTTTGTTTTTACAACTCTGCCTTACATATTGCCTTCGACTTTATCCAGTGACTAGATATTTCTAGAAGCATGTTTAACCCTTCTGCGCTCAGAACAGCCAAAACTCCATAGAGTTTTGGCCGTTCTGAGTGTAATAGGGGGAAAGAAATGAGCACTTTGAAAATTACCGCAGGTATCGCCTTCACCTTTTTGCGTTTAAAGCCCTTCAACTTCTCAGAAAGGTAAGCAACATGAATATTATTTAGCATTTACCTTTATGTTATGAATAACCTGTTTATGGTGAAATTTTATTACCCTACCTCAATTACTAAAATGTTTTGACGGCGGCGTTTGCAAGACTTCTTGGATGACCCTCGTGCAGGGCATTATGATCGACAATTTCTATACATTTTTAGACACTTTCGACGAGAAATTACATGGAATCATAGGCCTACTATAAAAGGGAGAGTAGCGATCAAACATATTTTATTGTGCATTCACATTCGCCGGGACCAAAGAAAGGCGTTTCAAAACGAGACAGCAGTTGTTTCCAATCTCGCCACCTGGGGAATGTTTGTGCAAGAAAAATACATGTTTGATCCCAATACATGTATTTAGATACATGTATGCGCATTTCAGTTGTTTTGGTCTAAAAATCATTATCATTATCATCCTTGTATGTCTGTAATACTATTGTAAAGGCCATAAAACTGCAAGCCATCTAATCCTATGTTCCTCGCAGTACATTGTTTTACCTGGTTGTACAGTTGTGTTGTATTTCATATGACAACTCTTAACAACTATGCGAAGGGCGTCTTCGTCGGACCACGACAACTATGCAAAATCCCAAAATTCAGCCTTGTTGTTTAACCTGAACGAAACTGAAAACGCAACTAGTTTAGCTTTAAAATAAAGAATCCAGTATTAAATATTCCAACCGCGACCCGAGAAAACAAACAAAGTAGTTGTGCGCCTAGCGCAGACTCAGATCAGCCTGGGCATCCGGACAGTCCGATCAGACTATTCGCTAAGCGCTTAAAGGGTAGCTAAGGGTCTAAGCTACCTCCAAGTGGACAGCAAAGATTCTGATTAGACTGGGTGCTTGCCCAGGCTGATCTGAGTCTGCGCTAGGCGTACAACCACTTTGTTTTCTCGTGTCGCGGCATAGTTTCGACAAAAACTAATAACCACTTTTGAAGAGTAATCCTTTTCACTTTTAACTATTATTTTTATCTAAAATCTCGTTACATGTACCAGCAACCAAAGCCGCATATCAATTTATGGAGCACGATTGTCATGATTGTCTGCTAAAACGAAATCGCAGAGACATTTTTAGTATGCGGATGTTGACCTTACCGCCGCTCCTATGGAAACGTCAAAAGCTAAACGACTAAATTACTGTGTGTTGTAAATTCTATTTATAAACCCCCAAGACTGAAAAAATAACCATCTGAGAGGACACAACTAGAAGTTAACCCTCTACATAAGTCTTAAGATCGTGGTCGAAATAGGGGCGGCGGTAGTATAGTGGATAACGCGCTGGACTACCAATCCAGGGATCGCAAGATCGATTCCCCGCTTCTCCGGTCTTTCTGATGAGACTTCAAACCGAGGTCCCGTCTCCGTATGACCTAGTTGTTGGTTGGTTGTTAAACATGAGTTCACACATTCACTCACTCGTGGTCGAAATTGGTAAGTAAAACATGAGTTCACACACTCACTCACTCGTGGTCGAAATTGTAAAGTAAGAGTTAATAAGACAAAATTTAGGGGCTGAAGCCAGAGACTTGTCCTCAGTGAGTATAACACATCAAACATGGCTGTGCACATCCTGTTACTGCCCCTAGCTACGCCCCTTATCGCTTTATGGTAACTAAGAGTCGTAGCTACCTCCATGCGGACTATGAAGACTCTGAGCAGACTGGGCGGATTCCCAGGCTGATCTGAGTTTGCGCTGGGCGCACTTTTCTTGACTTGTCAGTGCTGTATGATTGTGGACTTTCCTGTGTTGGAAGTACAAGTATATTTGATTCCGTATTGAAGAACAATAAGCTCAAACAATGTTTAAGCATACAGTGATTTGCATTTATGCCCCTTGCATTGCAAACAGCCTCGAACAGGCTATCTATAGCAAAGCTAATCGGGCATACGTTCAGTCTGACCAGGCAGTGTTTAAACAGATCATTGTGAGAGTAAACAATGAACACGCTAATCATCACTTCTGTAAACTTTTTTGTACAAAGACAGGCGGCCACTCAGCCACCGAAACCACACGCAACATCCACACAAAAGGCAAAAGAAAGCATTCGACAGTAACAAAAGATCAAGCAATAGCAAGGAACCACAAGTAACCACAAGGAACCACAACAGAACTAAAGCCCCTGAACAGCCAGTAGTAAACCAAACGTTGCAGTCAAATACCCAGCAGCACATGACGTTGAAATGACGTCGTGCTGACGTTGATGCGACGTGATGACGTCGCATCGACGTCAGTATGGCGTCATTTCGACGCCGCTCAGGTGGGAAGCTAAGTTTTATTTTCTATCCTGAATCGCACCCCACAAGGAAACTTATCCTATTTTATTACATGTATACACCTAAAAAAATCCCCATTCACTTTAGATTGGAGTAACCGTGCAATATTTTTTGCATATTGCACGGAGTCAGGTGCATATTGCAGGGCGTTAGGGAGTCACGTTCACCAGAACTACTTTTTAGTTGGGAAGAGAAAAGTTTGGAATCCATTTTGTCGTCG
This sequence comes from Ctena decussata, assembly GCA_963989385.1. Taxonomy (NCBI): domain Eukaryota; kingdom Metazoa; phylum Mollusca; class Bivalvia; order Lucinida; family Lucinidae; genus Ctena; species Ctena decussata. The sequence goes on from OZ022510.1 coordinate 46,879,864, forward strand.
ATAGCGATTAAAAAACTCTAGTGTCGGTTACGCCGTATGAACTGCATAATTGACAATTAAATATAATTTACCTCTGATCTGTCACTCTTTCATAACAGATTCTGCGAATTATAATGGAAATTTGCGCAAAATCTACTAAATCATGCCACTTGTTTGGTTTTGTCGAATCTCGGCTCAATTATTTTATTATTTTCTTGTAAACAGTTATAGAAATAAACTTATTACTTCCCAGAACTAACATACATTAAAAGTTTCATCAATTAACCTTCAGCATGACAGTATTGCAAGTCAAGTCACGATTTCGCTACCAATTAAACCAGATAGAAGACTCTAATCTAAATAAAAGCAACTCTATTTTAGACGTAAGTGTAAACCCAATGACATCATATGCCGTTTGAACTTAAACGATGCTCTGACGCTTTGTTAGCTCGTATGAAATGAAGCGACAGAAATGCTCATGGTGCGTAAATTCAGTAATAACCATTCTATTTGGCATTAAGTGCCTGAGAAAAAAAAAAACAAAAAAGAAAAACAGGATAAGCCCAGGTCAGTCTGACCGGAGTCTGCACTGTTTGCCTGCCTTCAGACCGTTTCAAAGAGCACGTCGTACATTGTATTAGAAGAAATCTTAGTTTATAAATACATTTTTACTGGTTCATGTGTTACAAAATTGAAGGTTATTGCAGTAGTTAATTACTTTGAAATTGACTATGTCAGACACGTGAATGACCTTAAAGTCTATCACGAACGTCATTGGTATGAACACCTATACGGGCATTAAGAGTGCCACACTCTTTCGTAAACTTCTGTCAATTTGTGTGTATGAGTCCTTCTTTCCTTTATTGTTTGAGGGCGGGGTGTGGGATTTGAATGTGTTGACTCCTTATTCTTGCTTATTTTTTTTTACACTCCATGCGCACAGTCTTGTAGAAGTCTTAACTGTTCCGATAACTCATCTTTCAACGATGACGAAAAAATGAAAACAATAAAGCCTTCGGCTTCTATCTAAGAGTGCTAAACTACTGAGACTGCGTGTTTTTTTCTACCCAGCGATGACATGGCGTCGAAATGACGTCGATGCGACGTCATAACGTCGCATTGACGTCAGTGCGACGTCGTTTCAACGTGAGCCTGTGTTGGGTGAGCCGTGTTTTGTTCTTCTGGACGTTTTTGGATAGTTCAAAAAGGCGCTGATGGATATCAATGATTGTTGCAGGTCATACACATATAAAACTGACCGATATCGCTCAAAATATTAAGATATCTTTGCCAATTAACGTATCTGTTTCAAATTTCAAATTACAAGCTGGGTTTACTCTCCGTTGACTGGCAAATAGTGAGAACCCATATCGGTATGCTTTTTAAGGAGTTTTCCTAATGAAGTAGCCGCGACACGACAAAACCAACAAAGTGACACGTGCGCCTAGCGAGGAGTCAGATTCAGCCTGGGCATCTGCACAGTCTTATCAGAGTCTTTGCTGTGCGCTTAAAAAGGTAGCTAAGGGTGTAACCTAGCCTCATGTGCGCAGCGAAAACTCTGATGCCTATGCTGATCTGAATCTTCACTGGGCACACATGCCACTTTGTTGGTTTTGTCGAGTTACGGCTAATTTAGTCATCATTCCTTCCTAATTTTAAGGATCTATAAGATAAAAGTTATTGACAATAGTCGTTTAACCTATTAAAAACTGATTAACATTTAATAGTCAGTATGTCTTTTATAATCGGTTTTTAAATGATGTTACTCTCCTCTTTTAAACATGGGTCAATAAACTTCCTTTTCTGTATTTTTGTGTTTGGAGTGACTGTGACATTTAAGAAACAGGATCTTGTCTGCTCTTTTAGTTACATTATACACGAGGAAAATAATAGTAGGCCTCAGTTTCTTCAGTTATGTCGCGGTTAGTTCTTAATATTCTATTCAGAAATTGTTAGTTTCATTCATGTCAACGATTTCTGTTTTAGTTAGTCAGGCATTATAAATAAATAACTTGTTAGTTTTCCTCGTTTTATTTTTTGTGTTAATCAGTTCAGATAGCCAGCAGAGTTTAAGTGACATGTGGTTGTTCACATAAATCTAGGTATTGAGACAGATAGGCGGCGGCAAACAGTGAGTGAAAGGCCGCTGGTGGATTCATGTCGCTATGACAAGTCAGACTTAGTTTTAACATACTAGAAATTTTACCAGATACAGAGCAGTAAGGTTACTTGTTTGTCTTTTATTTTTGACTGTATGGGAGGATACATTCTGAGGTACAAGAAGTTTTAGTTTGGTTTATATTCATACTCCAGACCATCGCTTTCTATCAATTTTGACTCTTTTTGATACTAATCAGTGTGGACCCTTTTTGCTATTAATCAGTCGTTCAATCGACTGCCTTATCAACCTTAAGAAGTTAGAGTATGTCTTTTCGCTGGGTTTCGCCGCCATATCATTTTAGGGTCACTGATGAGGCTAGAATAGCCAAAACTTCGAAGTATCATATGAGTATGGTCCATCTCTTGAATGTGTTCTCTGCTCTCGAAGGAACTCTTATAGATTTTAATTTAAGTAGAGGAACTAGAACTACACTAAACCACTGACTAACTGGGTTTGAAAGGCTGTATAACAAAAATTGAAGCAAGCCCAATCTTAAGCAGTTTTAACAAAGTTGCTAAACCAGTTTCACTGACGCAAGATTGCTATTCCCAAGAAAGTAACTTGAGAGTATGCATTTCGGTTTGTTAAAGCAGCCAATATGAAAACCAGCTTATCTCATCCTAAAATGGAATTCATTTACATCATCGCTAATTGAATCTGATTTCGAGAGAAAACAATTTGTTTTATGTCTGGATGTAATTGGGCAGTGTATATTATCCATAAATGTTTGCAGTTTGGTAAAACAATAGTTGCTATCTGATAATGACTCAGCTTCTAACTGTGTTTTGATGAATGTAAAGCGGCAAAGCAATGGATTCCACATGCTAAGTATAACAACATTTATTTCATTTACAAAAATTGGGCATCTGTTAGAAATCATTTAGTTTAAATGATGATTATCAAGAAATTTTAAGCTTTACATCCATTCCACATACAAATTTTATGCATTAGCAGCTTGATAATAGATACCACTTAAAATATAATTGAGCCGCGACACGACAAACCCAACAAAGTGGTTGTACGCCCATCGCAGACTCAGATCTGCCTGGGCATCCGCCCAGTCTGATCAGAGTCTTCGCTGTCCGCATGGAGGTAGCCTAGACCCATAGTTACCCTTTAAACGCTAAGAGAAGAGTCTGATTCTGAGTCTACGCGGGGTGCACAACCACTTTGTTGGTTTTCTCGTGTCATGGCTCATATATAAATGCATGCATCAAGAAAGCAACAACCGCTATGCATAACACACCCAAGAGACACAGTCCACCCAAGAGACAAAACGAAGAAATAACAACAAATGGAGAAAACAGGCTCAGTCTGCGACAGAAGCACAGCTTTGAAGGACTATATCTAACATAACTACAACACATCATACATGAAGCAAAGACAATGGGGCCTGAAACATTTTTGTACCTAATTAAAATGGTCTCAAAAGAGCTACCGTTTGTTACTTACTATAATCGAAGATGATAATAATAGACCATTATTGTCTACGACGCCTTCAAAACAGTATCAACAATTTCTGCATGAGCATCCAAAGAATCTTTAGTAAAGTAAAATGATAGGCGATGATCAAGAATTAATAAATCAAATCCCACATCCCGCCTTCAAACCAAAAGCGAAAGAAGCACACACACACAAACTGACAAAAGTTCGCGAAAGACATGCACGGTAAACCAAATTGACTGCTCTTTCCAAACAACTGGCCATTCAGCAATCCCAACTGAAAACTGCAGCAATCAATTTTCTATTTTAAATTACAAAACAGAGTTGACAGTTATTCAGGTGACCATATTGCTAGGGACTATAGACAAGCAGACCTAACAAAATGTAGCACTGAGGAACCACAACAGAACACAACTCCATAATTTTTTGGCATTCCACACATCCTCAACCTTAACGAAGTGAATAATACTATGGACATACACTGCTCAAAATATTTAAAGGAGCAGCAGCTATTTTCCCATTGACATTACTGCAACACGTACCCAGTTCAACTGCCCATAAAGCTGACCGCCAGTGAGCAAGAATTCCTATCCTTTTGAAGCATTTTGGAAAAGGATCAAAGTTTAAGATAACAAGAATTTCAATACAAACGATGTCCTGCTCATTTTCATGGAACAAATTTTGCAATTTTCGAAATTTCTGAAATTGAAGCATTTTGCAGGAAGTCTATAAACTCTCATGAGCTTCATTTCAAAGTGATACTTTCAAACGGGCCACCTTATAAGACATCTAATTTCATAGACAAAATGAACGTTTTGATTTTGGTTGAAATTTTCAGACTTTTCACCTCTTCTGAAAATTTACAAGTTTTTACCAAAAATTCAATTTTACAAAAATCTCTCCATGGACATGTGCAGGAAAAATATTGAATCCAAACTTGTGCAATCAGTAACATCCACCCTCTTTGAAAATTGGTAAAATAAATGGAAAGTCAGTGTCTTTGCTGCTCGAAAGTAAGTGATCTCAAAGTGAAGATGCATTGCACTGTCATCTATGGAAAACTATTAGTTACACTATGCAGTGTATATGAATTGATATGTTCGGACAGGTACACGTTATACAAATGAGTGGTACGAAGTGGTTTAACAGTTGAACAACAAATATCTCTCACTATTCGGAGGAAGGCTTTGAAGACACGATGCATTCAAACATGTTGATAAAAACTGGCCACTCTTATGTTTTCGTCTGTCTCCAGTTTATTGCTTTAGTGCATGAATTGGTAAAACTTACATCAATCTAGCATTTCCCAGAGCCCTAGATAAGAGGGAGTATTTGGTGATAATTAGGGATAATTTTTGTTAAATCTGCATAAAATCATATGTTATGACCCCTCAATTGAACCGTCTCAACGAGACGGTTCAGATGAGGGGTTACAATATATGGTTTCAATGAGAAATAAATAAAATTATCCCTCAGTTATTATTAAATACCCCTTTTATCTAGAGCTCTCATTTCCATTGCAAATTTCAAATAAAATATGACCCGTTCTTAAGCAAACTGAGCCTCGAGATAATTGACATCAAGGTGCTGCATTATTCAAGTCAACATGACATGTTTCCATTACGTTTCTGCTTGTCTGCAGTAAATTCATTTTATGTACTGCTTTTAATAGAGCTGAGAGCCTCGGTCACATACGCAGAGAAATAGTTTAAAATCAGGAATAGAATGAAATGAGCCGCGACACGAGAAAACCAACAAAGTGGTTGTGCGCCCAGCGCTGACTCAGATCAGCCTGGGTATCTGCCCAGTCTGATCAGAGTTTACGCTTCCGCCTGGAGGTGTCTTAGACCCTTGGCTACCCTTTAAGCGCTTAGCGAAGAGTCTGATCGGACTGGGCAGATGCCCAGGCTGATCTGAGTCGGCGCAGGGCACACAACCACTTTGTTGGTTTTCTCGTTTCGCGGATCATTAATGGAGTACCAGGAATAATCTCTTCCACTTCGTTCTATTAATTTTGAACGACACTCTTACAAGAAAGAATTTGCTCAGTCTGCTGAAGCACAGCAAAATGATAGGAGATGATCAGGAACTAATACAATCAGATCCGATATCCCACCCTGAAAGACTCCCGATTAAAGAAGAGCAGAGTTTATTTGACGCCAAGCACAAAAGTGTCCGCGTACTGGACTACTGGTAGTGTCCGCATCCTGATCGGGTACATGTATGTCCATGTTTTACATATTTGCCATTTTAAATTACAAAACAAATAGAAAGCAAACTGGGCAGCTATACAGGTGACCATACTGCTGGAAGCTCACAGACAAGCAGACGTAATAACAAGTAAAATATGGAACAACAATGGAAGCACCACCTGGGAGTAATTGATTACTTGAGGGGTTGAAACTAATTTTAGCGATCAAAACCCACGCCCACAGGTTCTGCAAGGTTTGAAACATATACATGTAGTAAGCTGTTTGGTCCGCGTAAGGCTCAGCCACGACAAGGGTTCGTATAAAAACATACAAAATTGGAGTCTTTTCTAGATGTACAAACGTAATGCTAGGTTGCTCGGGGGCGTAACTAGGGGCAATTTCATAATATGCACAACCATGTTTTATTCTCTACTTCTTGAAGGGAAAGCTAGTATTTCAGCCACTTTGGTAATTGGTATTGAAATCTTGTCTAATTTATAAAATAGCATGCAAATATGCAGGCGCGTTTTGAAATTTTGTCAATTTTGACAAAATTTCAATACGCACTTGCGTATTTGCCGTATAGGTAGCTACGCCCTTGTTGCTTTTTACTTATTTCACATTAACACTGATTCCTCAACGAGGTACGCTTGGTAATTTGTTAAATAAAACAACTATATTTGTTAAAACGGCAAAAGCTCAATCACCCCTAAAGAGACAGATCAAAATATCATTCGTCTTAATTGGTTTCAAAAACGTTTTCAGAAATGTACACCTCCCATTATTCCGCCTTCATATACAGAAATACTTCTGAATCAGTAGATTTTAGGACTAAGGCAGCCAGTGGTCATAAGACACCGCTCCCGTATCATCAAAATCGCAGGATGTTGTCATCGCAGATGTGTGAGTTGAGTTGTTTTTAAGTGATACTTATGGCTGGAATGAATGATAAAAGTATCGGGCGATGCATATTGTATTCACTGCGTATAGATCTTCTGATTTGCTTTGTGCACTTCGATTTTGATGACAGAACATTGCTTTATTTCCCCTTTCCTGTTATCTGTAAGAATTTAATGCCCTTATTTGAACAAGACTACTGTTTTAGGCTAACGTGATGGTCTTGTAGACTACATCTTTAAACTTCTTACGAAGAAATCAATAAAAATCCATCTCCAGAGGAAATATTATGAGCCTGACATGATGCAAGATGCATGTAGCAGGTCTTGAGAGCGAATAATAGTCATAATCGTGATTCCAGACTCATAATTCTTTGTTTTTCTCTCTAAAATTTTCCATTATCCGTATTGATGCAAACCAGGAACAGCTCTTGCTCTTATAACGCTATCTTTGCAGTCTAATATGAGTCAGAACTGTTTGCAAATTGTTTTTGCACTTTTTCTCGTCTCGAGGCTCGTATATCAGTTTATTTTGTCTAGAGTTGATTACATGGCGAGACAGTGATCTAGAATATAAATAGATTTCTTCCTCAAATGTTGGAAAAATATATTCGACCCAGAACTAATTTCAAGAGTAACTACACTTCAGGAACTGACCGAATCAGATCCCAAACCCAATCCCCAACATCAAAGGGAAAGACTGACAAAGACATTCCAACAAACAATAAATTACAAGTGATAAGCCGAGTCAGCTTGCTTGAACCCTTTTATTCCTCGTGGACTCTTCTATCGTTATAAATTTGATGAGTCCATTCATCATTTAAGGGATTTCTGGTTTCCTTTTTATGGCATTTTTATAAAAATTGCTGTAAACTTTATGCAAACAGCGTAGACTTCGATCTGACGCCGCAAACGCGGCGTCGGATCTGAGTCTGCACTGTTTATCTTAGTTCTATTTATGGGAAGCTAAGCATAAATGGGTTTAGGTGATATATAGCGGTGTTTATAGCTTTTACCACATTCAAAGATGATTGTTACGTACACATTCTAAAAAGAGATTTTACTAATTTAAAAGCAAATATACGGAAATAAAATATTTTAGACTGTACAAGAGATTCCATAGTTTCGAGCAAGGACCCGCTCTAAGATAAACGATGCAAGTTCAAACTGCTGTCCCGAAATTCGTCGATGGCATATAATGCTGATAGCTTATATCAGCCTATAACTATGCATGCTTGTGGTAGATATACTCTGCTTACGAACTTCTCAGATTTTCCGCGCTAAATATCTTCAGACTCCGTGTCCTGAAATTGCGCAAATCAACATGGTCCTTGTCTACATAGAGATTATTACATGGGTCTTTCGTTATCACCCGATTTATCAGCCCGAGACTCCAATATCGGACCGAGGGCTTGCCCGAGGTCCGATATTGGTCGAGGGCTGATAAATCGGGTGATAACGAAAATCCCATGTTATGATCTGTTTATCATATAGATTCTAGTTTAGAAAAAACAATGTTCAGAAATAGCTGCTAGAAATAAACATTTTTGAGGTGGTTGAATTTGCTACTGCTGAAGGCCTATGTCTCATAGGGATCTAGAAAACACAACAGCAGGGAAGGGACACCCGAGAGTGATTGTGATCTTTTATTGTCTAATGAAAAGAGGAGCCATCTGACGATGAGTGTCTTATAAAACGAGGCAGGCATCTTACTTTAAGTGTTAGTAAAGACACACAGCATCACTGCGCAAGCTGAAATGTCTCCCGGCCACCCAGCCTTGTAGCGCTTGCCGTTTTGTAGCGAAACAAAAAATTCAGCCATTTCAAATTAATTTTTACACCAAAGTGTTTCTTGTGATCTAATTAAGAAAATGAGTGGTCACACTTTATGTCTATGATGGATAATAAGAGAGATATCAGCTCTGAAAGGATGGGAAATTTTCTTTTTTGCCACAACCCACTCGCCATTTTAACGTCGAAGTATCTCACGCGACGTCGTTGACGTTAACGACGGGCCGATAAACGTATCGGACCGGGAAAACGTTTATCGGACCGATGGGCAGAATAAGTACTCTAAAAGCTCAGCTTTATCAAACATGCAGATTGCTTCTTAGGCAGTCCGAAATTACGTATCTATATGATAAATGTACCTATTTTCGAGTTGTACACGCGACGTTCGGCTAGTATATATTCAGGGGAAAGCTTTAGTACTGTTCTGTTTTTGCCTTCCTCCTTGATGGGGGTCATCTCCGAAAGGAAAGACCTTACTCCTCTATGAGAAAATTGACTTCATTTTGATAGGAGGTATTGATACCCTCGCCTACCATGCTCAGGAGCCCCGGTAGCTCAGTGGGTTAAGAGCTGGCCTACTGATCTAGCGGACCGGGTTCGAACCCCCCTTGAGGCGAGAATCTATCCTACCGTAAACGGGGGTCCACTGCACACAGCCTTTCATTATCACCGTCCCATCGTCCTGATATGACTGAAATACTGTTGAAAAGGACGTAAAATTGCAAGCCATCCCATTCATTCATACCATGCTCACATTTTACTGCGTCTCCCACGGAGCTCCTTAGAAAAGCAGTCGCCAAAATTTTCCGATATATACCACAGGGTATAATCGATTCCGCCAATGTTCGCTTCCTGCAGAGACTGTCCGTCATAAGACTGTGCGCGATCTCTTGCTTCCTGCCGAGACTTCTGTACATGATCAATGGCTTCCTGCAGAGACTGTCTGCGTGATTCTGCTTCCTGCCGAGAGCCTCGGCAGGAAGCAGAGTCACGCGGACAGTCTCTGCAGGAAGCCATTTCTCGAGGACAGTAGTCTCTGCAGGAAGCAAGAGTTCGCGGACAGTCTCGGCGGAAGCCAAATATGACGGACAGTCTCTGCAGGAAACGAAAATTGGCGGAATCGATTTTACCCCGTGTATACTGTCAGAGGCTTATAACTACTCAGTGTATATAGTACAGTATCCTTGCAGGCCGGTAGTAGCATTCACGATTTACAGATACCATGTACATGTATAGACGTTGATGCAACAGGATGGCTCTGTTTCAAAACATAGGTGCACCAACAAGCTGGAAGCACGCACTGGTTCTTTTTTGTTCTCGAGTAATCTTTATGCTTTTTTTTCTGTGGAGGTCAATATTAAATGTTCTTTCCTGTCATTGTGCCGACCAAAGTACATCGTCTAAAATTTCAGCATCAGGCTACCATACAAGCTTTAGACTGAAAAGAACAAGTACATTCATTGTTACAATAACGGCTATTGCGTTCGTTTTTGTGATATTTTTCATTACATCGACAATAAAGGCAGCCTTATATCTGATAATCTGGCGGCCCATTTTGAGCTGAGGCATTAAATATTTAAGGGCAAATGAAAATGCTTTTAGATTTTAGCTTTTAAGCAATTTTATGAAACCATTAAAACATTTTAGTTCATACTAAAAGTACGTCTGATCCCGTGCTGATAATGCATGGCTAGACAATCACAGAAAGTATTCAGATGAAATTCCCTGATAACTTCTTTACTTTTATCTCTATCAAGTAGCAGGAAACTGACACGGAAACTTTTCTTTACCTTTTTTAGGTCAGCTACTGTAACAGTAGAACTGTGCCTTAGGTATCTGCAACCCGGGAATACACAAATCAGTCGGTGAAGGTATGAAACTTAGCTAGAGCCTTCCTTTTGATCCTGTAGATGGCTTTGGATCCATTCATTTTATGTACGAATAGCAAAGGCGGGGTGCGCAGGCTGGTTTGAGCCCTTTTTCCTTTTTGCACATGTATCTTGTACCATTGCGTGTTTCGTGACTCACATACAAAATAGGGGTCAGGAGTATGATAACATGAAACTTCGGAAACGTTTCAGCTCTACGCGTGCACTAAATCACACCCGCTTGTGCACTACAACACAATAATGAAAATCAAAAGAAAGCACAAGCAGAATCAAAGCATAAAGTAGCAGGCAGATTTTGATCCTATAATGCGTTGAGTCCTTCAAACAGTCAGGTACATAACCTTTAAAAGTTAAAAAATATAACTTGAAGCAGTTAAAAATTATCCTATTTACTACTAATTTCATAATGAGGCTGTAGAAAATAACTTATTTAGGTTATGTCTGAAATTATTTAGGCCAAGGTCAGATTTGCAATCTCAAAAAATAAATAACTGTTTTAAGTTAAAAACTAGTTAATTTCCTGATCTTCAGGGGCCTTGCGTACCAATTTCTAGACGATGCGTACAAAATTTTATTGCTTAATCATAAAGTTATGTAAGAGATCTTTCAGGGAAAATTACCCACCTGTCTATAAAAATTGCTATAACTCCAGAATATGAAGGTGAAAAAAAGACACTTTAACTTAAACAGGTTACTTTTGCAAAAGTCGCAAAAAATATAACTGCTTCAAGTTATATTTTGTTTAACTTTTAAAGGTTATGTACCTGACTGTTAAAGGAGTCTAGGAAATAGGTGAAGACACACACCAAAACGCACCGTATTATTTGAACATGCCCATACTCAGTTCAAAACCCCTCATACTGGACGTGGACTTAAACAAAGACTGAGGTAGATGACATTAAAGTGTTAAAGGTCCTTGATTTGTCTTTTGAAGTAAAACTAATAAATGAAAGCGAGACGATTATAATAATGCAAATATTAACAGGGGAGTGCAACGTTTTCATTTAAAACAAAACATTTGTGGCCAAGAATGTGGATAGCGTAGCATGAAAACATACTCCATCAGCATGTGCATCCTACTATCTAAAGACGGATTTGCTTCACTCGACAATGATATAAATAGAGGATCTTACACGAGTGGCTATTTCATATGAAATTTATGAAACGAGCCTTCGGCGAGTTTCATAGAAGGCTCGTTTCAAAAATTTTATATGAGGTGAACACGAGTGCAAGATTCTGTTTATCATATGACACTTTAAAATGGGATTTTAACGCCTTCAAACTGACCATTATTTCAATAAGAAAATGCATTGTTGACATGGACGTTTTCAATGACGTTACGTGTACGCGCCAAAGTGTTATCACACGTGTGGTCATACGATGTGTATGATACGACGTTACCCACCGAATAACATCGATGTCATATGATAAAACCTTTTTCATTATAATTATGACATCGCTATTATTCAGTTGATAACGTCGTGTCTTTAAAATCGTATGACCACACGTGTAATAACACTTTGGCGCGTTTCCTTGTTGTAATAATGTTCATTTTGAAAGCGATAAAATTCTGTTTTAAAGGGTCATATGATAAACAGAATCCTACACACATGGTCATTTCATATGATATTTATGAAACTTGCCGAAGGCTCGTTTCATAAATTTCATTATGAAATGACTACTCGTGTAAGATCCTGTATATGTAAACATATTTCTATGCTAAAGTATGGTATCACATCATTCAAAAACACACTGCAAACAAATGAGCCGCGACACGAGAAAACCTACAATGTGGTTGTGCGCCCAGCGCAGACTCAGATCAGCCTGGGCATTTGCCCAGCCTGATCAGAGTCTTCGCTGCCCGCATGAAGGTAATTGAGACCCTTAGTTACCCTTTAAGCGCAAAGGGAAGACTCTGATCAGATTGGGCGGATGCCCAGGCTGATCTGAGTCTGCGCCGGTCGAACAACCACATTGTTGGTTTTCTCGTGTCGCGGCTCAAATATGGAACTTCATCTTATCAAGAAACTGCATCTTATGCCGTCTTGGTTGACCAAAGAGATTCTGAAAATGATGTTAAGCAATTTTTGCTGACTTACTAAAAATCTTCATGCCGAGTGTCCCCAAACAGCGACACGTGACGAAATCCAAACACATCCCCCCTTTTTTTTAAATACGCGCAGACATTTTTTTAAAATACCCTTTCCTTAATGAAAACGCGGATCGCGTTTTCGAAATGAAAAACGATCCCTTTTCCGCGCCTTTTGGAACACGCATAACTCAGAAAAATCATGGGAGTGACACCACCGGGGATGAAATACGCGAACATATAATGATTTCTTAAAAAAATGAGAAATTAGAAGAAATCTAAACGCTAAATACGCATTTTCACTGCAAATCAATAAATGAGCCGCGACACGAGAAAGCCAAGAAGGTGGTTGTGCGCCCAGCGCAGACTCAGATCAGCCTGGGCATCCGCCCAGTCTGATCAGAGTCTTCGCTGTCCGCATGAAGGTAGCTTAGACCCTCAGCTACCCTTTAAGCCCTTAGCGAAGAGTCTGATCAGACTGGGTAGATGTACAGGCTGATCTGAGTCTGCGCTGGGCGCACAACGACGTTGTTGGTTTTGTCGTGTCGCGGCTCAAATTTAATGACGTCAATCGAAAGTGCAAGGCTTTTAGACTGATTAGCTGTCAGTGAAGGAGAGACGTTTGAATCGAAAGAAAAATACTATAATAGCGATTGAGAGCATGGGGCACCCTTACAGTTATAGCTAGATTAGAAAGTCGAAGAAAGTTTAAAAGTTTATGTGCAAGACGCGTAGCATGCAGATTACGAAGAAATGGTCACCGAAAGTAATTTCTGTTTTGTTCGGTATATTACGACATATAAAAATAAAACAAAAGCATTTTTGAAATTGTAGTTTTCATGGAGTTACATCTCCAGACAAAAGAACCCAATGGATTTTTTTAATTAGGACATGGAGATGGTAGTTCTGACCTTAACATTGCTAAAACTTCTAGATAGGTTGGTTGTTTTTGGGTTTAACGGCTCTTTGAGACAGGGGTGCAGTCTATATCTAGCCGTCTCCCAGAGAGAGGGGGGAAATAAAGAGACGTGAAAGGAGAGACAAAAACGTATAAACAACCCCCGCCCGCACCTGCTGCAAGCACAGTAGGCACTTGTCCCATTTTTATCCAAAATAGCAGGACGCTCCGGCATTGAAAGGTACCCAGCACAAACGCCCGACCACATCCTCTCTCGACAGTTTAAGGTTGGTTGGTTGGTTGGTTTGGGCTTAACGGACAGTTTAAGGACATTGCGAAATATTTACAATTGCTGTGCATTTAAAGAAGATATTATGCAATTACTATTTTTAAAATGATTCTGGCATGATTCCAGTACATATAAATTTAAAGATGGTCTAGTTTATTCCATACCTTTCAATGAATTGTAGAGGTTTCTCGGTGATATCGAAACTGATAATTTCACTTTTTCAAACAGTGAAATTCGATTTCACTGTTTCAAGAATATGATTTTAGTGAAATAGTCTCATTTATTTTAAAATGTTTGCTATGGGCTTGACATATGTACCTACTCCTTGGAGCTGCGTTCCAATTGGTGGGCATTCTTTCCTAATAAACTTCCTGAAACCCGTTTACCAAAAAGAAATTTCAAGCCATTTTTCAGTTGCAAACAGTTTCCAACCAAAATCGTACCCTGTTAACACGCTGGGCGCATCAAATTTAACGCAAAACTGCTACATGTACTAAGAAATACGCCCCTGTCGTGATGTCAGACGCATTTTTGGTATAAACTACATTATTGAAATTGTAAAGCATAAGAAAAACAGAAACTTAGACTATTTCTGTGTAAGATCGATTTTTATTTCACTCAGTAACACCAAAAGAAGTATTTCCACTCGTGAAATAAAAATCTTACACTGAAAAAGTCAAATATCCTCAATTTACTTCATTAATTTTAAAATGGTCCAATTACATGTATTTACGGTGAAGGTAATTAGTGCGACAGAAATCAGACATTCAATTATCAGTTATTCTAAAGGTAGTTTTGTTTTTAATTCAGTTACATGAATTAAAACTGATTGAAATAAAAGTATTCCGTGATAAGATCAACTTGCTTTCTGATTAGCAAACTTGTACAAGAATAAGCAGTAAACACTTACTGTTTTGTCTATATAGCAATCAAAAAAATAGTTAGACAAGAAATAAATCAGATTAGTCTTTTTCAATACATCATTTTTTGTCGAGCCCGCTTGCGGTGAGCGAGACATAGTTGTAACAACTTCAGTTCGGTGTATGTCCGTGCGTTAGTGCGTGCGTGCGTGTGTCCGTCCGGATTTGTCCGGGCCATAATAATTTGGCACAGTTGTTCTTCTTGATGAGTAGAAGTTCCATTTGAAACATTTGATCAGGTAGGTCCAAGGTCATGGTCACACTTGAAGGTCAAATCATAAAATGGCCATAAATTGAGCTTGTCCGAACCATAACTTCTACATTTACAGATGGATTTCAAAACAATTTGAAACAGTTGTTTTCCCAGATGAGTAGAAGTACCATTTGAAACATTTGGTCAGGTAGGTCCAAGGTCAAGGTCACACTTGAAGATCAAATAATAAAATGGCCATAAATTGAGCTTGTCCGAGCCATAACTTCTACATTTACGGATGGATTTCACAATAATTGGCCACAATTGTTCTCTTTGATGAATAGAAGTGCCACTTAAAACATTTGTTCAGGTAGGTCCAAGGTCAAGGTCACACTTGAAGGTCAAATGATAAAATGGCCATAAATTGAGCTTGTCCGAGCCATTACTTCTACATTTGTGGATGGATTTAAAAATAATTTGGCACAATTGTTCTTCTTAATGAGTGAAAGTGTCAAATGACATACATGTTTGGGTAGGTCCAAGGTCAAGGTCACAATTGAAGGTCAGATATTGTAATTGTCATAAATTGAGCTTGTCTGGGTCATCACTTCTACTTATTTTCCTTTGTGAAAATTTGAAGAAAAGAAAAAGAAATATGCTGGCTAAGCATGATGTTATTTGGCTTCATTCCAGAGTGAAGCAGTTACTTAGTCTTGACATACTTATAGGTCACTCAGTTACTTACTCTTGACATACTTATAGGTCACTATAGCAAACAGCGGGCTCGACCAGTTGGCCCTGGACAACCTTCTAGTTCTTGTGGCTTACTACATCAAGATATTTTTTTCAATTTTTTGAGCTCACGACCTTTCTCAAGAAGGACCATTAGGATAAAACAGTCAAAAATCTCCAGTGATTGCCCACAATCAATCAATACATGTTTAGTGGTTGACCCCAAGCCTGGTTAATAACTTTGCATCCCTTTTTAATTGCACGCCGGTTGGTCAGGCATCAGACTCAATGATTGGCCCTTGTTTAGTTGGTTGGGGTCAGAGCTTGCCTGTCTGTTACTTGGTTATTCGGGGTTAAACTGATGGTTTTCTTTTGCTTCAGTATCCCAGTGGTGTTGTATGACATCCAGGGGATCTCCAGGTGCCGCAATATGTTGTTTTTGTCGAGTCTTCATCTCCGATTTATCATAGGTCTTATCCATGATTTGTATGTTCCCTGTGATTATTCATTGATGGATTAGGAAACCTTTATTGCGGATCAAACAGCTAACTAAATGTTTCGAACCACCGCAGAAGCAAAGGGCGAGGGTTTGGATCCAGTAAAGCAAGTTTCAGCTCCCCCTCGCCCGAGTAATATTTTACTGATCGTTCCAAGGCGGTACTTTTTTTTGTTGTTCCTTAATATCTACATGTTGTTATGTCCGCTTCTCTATGGCTTCTAGCAGTGTGGTCACCTGAATAGTTGCTCAGTCTGTTTTCTGGTTTGTTTTGTTCTGTAATTTAAATAGGAAAATAGATAAAACAGAATGTTGCTGCTGTTTTAATTATGGTAGCTGAATGATCACCTGTTTACGAAAGAGCTGCTTATTCGTTTGCCCGCGCCTGTCTTTCGTGAACATTTGTCAATTTTTGTGTGTATGCTTCTATCCCTTCGCGTTTTGAAGGCGGGATATGGGATTTGATTGTATTTGAGCCGCGACACGAGTATTCCAACAAAATGGTTGTGCGCCCAGTGCAGACTCAAATCAGCCTGGGGACCCGCCTGATCTGACCAGACTCTTCGCTAAGTGCTTAATGGGTCGCTAAGGGTCTAAGCTACCTCCATGCGGACAGTGAAGACTCTGATCAGACTGGGCGGATGCCCAGGCTGATTTGAGTCTGCGCTGGGCGCACAGCCACTAAGTTGGTTTTCTCGTGTCGCGGCTCATTTATCCATGATCATTGCCTTTATTTTTATTTTCCTCTGGCACAAAGAAGAAGAGCATTAATAATGTGAAAACACAAAACTTTGACTTACAGTTACACGGTCAGCAGAGAGACCAGATCCCTTTCCCTCCGTCGATGATCGCAATAGTACACAGGACAAAACAAACACAAATTAATCGAAGCTACAAAATCAAGAAATGCGGGAAAAGGTTGAGGGCGTTTCGCAACAAAATAATTCAAATACAGAAAAACAACAGAACCACCGCATGGGAACCGTCAATAGAGAGAAATACAAAGGGCGGTTAAGCATGTTTTACTGTTTATAAATATTCACTCTTGATTCAGATCCTAAAACATATAATTGTGCGGCTACACTTACAGGAAATCCAGAAAAGTCCGGCTACACTAAAGTAAAGCTACAAGTATGAATGGTAAGACGCAATGAAAACTGCACCAGATATGGTATTACGTTAAACCATGTGTCAAACATCATCACACGTCCACAGCACCCTACCTAGCCTCCAAACGACATCGGATCACCCCACTTAGTTCAGCAATACAAGGCCAAACAAATATAATTAACAACGGGGTTTAAAGATGTTTTACTGTGCACAAAAATGCGTTTTCTTCTTAAAAAAGTCAGAATGCCGAACTTTTGAGCCAAATCTGCGATCAATGATGACGAATTATTGTACTATATTGTAACCGCTTCCCTTGAGAAAGTTCTGAAGAGACTGAACATTTTATAGACCAACCTCCAGTCCGACAGTCTTAACGTAATAAACAAGGTTTTTACTTCCAAAATTTTATATAAAAAAAAAATACCGGTAGTACAAATTGAATGGTCCAGATTTAGATTACTTGACTGATTGTGCCTTAGGAATATTTACTGCAAATGCGGTTTATATGGTTCGTATTATAGCACCTATAATGGGTAGAACTCAAACAACCCAGTAATTATCCAATATAATCCAACGAAGGAAATGCCTTAAAACAATGATCTGTTTCCAGATACATAATCCATTATAAAATAAACTGATGAGCCGCGACACGAGAAAACCAACAAAGTGATTGTGCGCCCAGCGCAAACTCAGATCAGCCTGGGCGTCCGCCCAGTCTTATCAAAGTCTTCGCTGTTCGCATGGCGGTAGCTTGGGCCCTTAGCTACCCTTTAAGCGCTTAGAGAAGAGTCTGATCGGACTGGGCTGATGCTGATCTGAGTCTGCGCATTGCGCACAACCATTTTGTTGGTTTTCTCTTGTCACGGCTCACTGAGCATCTGATTAGCAAACCACTTGCAGGATTGACAGTAAACAGTTCCCATTTTCTTTTAACAGTCAGGGAATCTAGTAAAATCAATTTATATTAAAGCCATTTTATCTGTCGGTGGTTATCAACGTTCATGCAGTCTAGATAATGAAATAAAGGAAAGATCATAACTTATTCGTTTTCCTCGAGTGTCCTGTCATGTTCATGACTTTAATATTCGTTATAAAGTTTTGACAGCAAAACATCTCAAACAAGATTATACATATCATAAACTTCGTTAAGCGGTTTAAAAATTTCGACTTAGTGTCTAAACTTAGGGGCGGAATGAAAACACTTCTTCTGCAAGTACATGTACTTTCGAAACCTGAATTTTATGGCCACTTGATGTAAATTAGAAAAAATAGGTTAAAAAAGGGTATAAAAAGAGCGGTAACGTTATAATATAGATGTTTGACACAAACTGCATGCTTGGTGGTCAACCCGTTCATACTTATCAGCTTTGCTCACCTCTTCGATTGCACGACGGTGTGTCGGGCCTCGAACTTTATGAAGGCGGCAGTCTAACCCTTAGGGGTGGTCGCGACCGTAAACTGGTTCAAGCCCCAGTAATTTCATTACTGGCCATCCCAAGGTGGCACTTCTGTTTTGGTTCTTCGCGGTTTTATGTGTTGTTTGTTGCTATGTTTGTTATTGATATATTGTTTGTGATGCTAAGGCTAGCCCGTTGACTACCTACATGGGAAATGGCTCTTTACATGGCTGCCGCTGATGATGTCTTTGGTGGTGACTAATTTTGTGTTGCCTATTTCTTACATAGTGTCTTGGATGGGATTTGGTTTTAATGGTGTCAGTTCCAAAGAATTTTTTATACATAATACATTCAATTCTGTGTATATGTTCAATTAATATGGTGATTTGTATTAACACAAAACAGGAATAAAACCATAAAAATGTAACATAGCTCCTCGAAAGTTAGCAGTTTTCTTTTAAGTTGTTTCTCTCAACAGTTTTGAATAAAAAAACAGTGGCACGCTGATCTAAAAAAAAGGCTAATAAAATAGATGTTTTGCAAACTGCAAAATAAAAATTTTATTGGAAGTGCATATAGCTCTGACGGTACATCAATACCTTCAGAAGAACCCAATTTTTTCTCAAACTGTAACATAGAACAGACGAAAGCAGTAACTACTCTCAAATGTTCGCCCATGTATAGGATGCATGTATACTGGATGCACACAAATTAGTGATTATCACCAACTTAGATGTCTTATCATAGAGACTTACTAGAACCTAGTAAAACGCTACAGAATACACAACATTTCAGTAAGTGTAATTGTATGGTTTTAAATTTTGAACCACAGCCCATGAAGGAAAGTATGTCATTATGTCGCAAACAAAGCTTTAATTGCAAGTCGGAATATAACTTTTTAGCTTGTTCTGACAACATAAAATGAGACACTGCTCATTTGAAAGATAAGATTACGTAAATAATCAAAAGCCATCGTTTCAACTAAAATTAGTTGAAACATATTTATTGTATCATAAACTGTACATGTGCATGAATACAATATAAACAGGAAACAAACAACAGGCTCAGAATAGGAGCAAAAATGCTTATTGAGTTCTTCTCGACCAAAATTAAATAATCAATATGAACTTGTTAAGGTTACAAACAGGTAGCCTTGGAATGAGCTATTACCTAGCAAGGCCCGTGCGTGCATACTTTGCAAAGGCTTATTTCAATATGCAAAAAGCACGGTGCATGATACCCCGCCACTGCAAGCTTGTTTGTCCTGTTTCTTTTTTATCATTATTTCGTTCGTTTCATTACACAATATAGGAAAGATAAGCCCATCTTAAATTAACAACCCACTTTACTTTGTTCTTTTTTGTTACGTTTCCAAACAGCCAATGGAACTACTGGCCAAACACCACTTTATGAACATCAATATAACCCCGAAGCAGTGGAAAGTAATCTCATCGGACACATTCTGAATGTAACAGTTAGCTTACCTTACTTCAATCATTTCTGTGGAGCTCCACTAAGATATTCTATACGGTGAACAAACAACAGTCCGAAAAAACACGTTTTAGACATATAGTCCGAAGGTACTGGCAAATAACCCAGTCGAACTAAATTCTGATTGTAATTTAAAAAACCTTAAAAGTTACTTCGATCTTTTCTGGGAAGTTTCACCAAGACGTTTAAAAAGAGTTTAAACAACGAGCTAAAAGCCACCTTTTGGACAGTGACAAGTTCACCAGAAAGTATTAAAGTTCCCCGAAAAGCAATCCCCAATAAGCTATTCCAAAGACTTATCCACACACTAAGCTTAATTTACATGCATAAATGATGATAAAAAAAACTCTACCATGTTACTCAAGGGAAGACAATCCCGATATACATGTATATATTCCTGGGCCGGAATATCTGTTGATGTTTGTTAAATCTTAAATAAAAACAAAATATTTACAAGCTTCGATATCGTATGATCCAGATATTCTATAGCTGATTTTCTACGCATATCTTAATCTAGTAGCTCTGTTCGACGGGTCATTCAGAGAAATCAAGCTAAACATTTTTCCATGAACCTCCTTTTTTTGAGGAGCGAAGTTGCCGTAGACGGCGTGGGTTCGAACCCTGTCCGCCGATTGGGTATTGTCTATTTCTCGTATATTTTGTGTGTGTCCGCGTGTCTGTTATCTAGAGTTTCAGAATCACTACTCTTTAATTACTTGCATTTAAAGGCAAGATTGTTGATGTTTGTACGACTTTTACGACAGGGCATTGCAGGCAATATTATATTCTGTTTTCGTTTTTGCTTTACTTGATATAATAATAGAAATGCGCAGCTGTCTAAAAAGGTAACTAATTTGAACATATACTGTCGGAGAAACATCCACCTGTTAATTCAAATGTAGTTTCTCAGATTCACAAAGCTGTTTTGGAGTAGTTGTAAGATTCATTAATATTAGTACTAATATTACGTAAAATATACTATTTAAAGGTACAGTCGAGGTACGATTTTCAAGACAACGCAAAAATCGTTCATCTTAAATTTCAATTGTCAGCTGTCGAAATGTCAACGGTTTATTTAATATTGTGCAATACGATCACTTCCTAACGCAAGTAAACAAAACACTTTTTTCAGCATACGCATTCTCAGAATCAAGGCCACTATGTGGGAAATTATTTGTGATTGGCGGCCATCAAGGCGAATTGTTACTCTGTAGAAGTATTTAACTGCCATTTGAGCCGCGACACGTGAAAAACAACAAAGTGGCATGTGCGCCCAGCGATGACTCAGATCAGCCTGGGCATCCGCCTAGTCTGATCAGATTCTTCGCTATGCTCTGATAGGGTAGCTAAGAGTCTAAGCTACCTCAGTGCGGACAGCAACGACTCATCAGAATGAGCGGATGCCAAGGCTGATCTGAATCTTCGCTGGGCGCTCATGTCACTTCGTTTGTTTTGTCGTGTAATAATTACCATTATACTGAAGAAAAAACATCTGATTTGAACAAACCATTAGATAAACTAGTATTATTTGTGACCGTACGTTAAACATCAATAGTACTAGTCGAAAACGGTGCAGATAAAAAAAAACGAAATGTACAAAGTCATATTTATTAACATAGAGTGCCGCTACATAGTCGTGCCGCACATACCTAAACAGCCGGTTTAAACAAGGACGTGAAAACGTCCTGGCGCCTTAAAAAGTACCAATTAAAATAATTATTCAAATTTTCATGTAAAGGAATCTGGGGAGCTTCATTCTCTTTTTGAAGCATCTGACGAACGGTGGTGAAATAACTCTTGGCGCAGATGGAAAGTAGGACAGATTTGATTTACTGAATAAATTAAATCAATGAATAAAATACAATAAAACATAAGACCACTTATTAACGTATTGAAATATTTTATTTAATACAATTTGCATAATTCCAGAGTTAACGGAGTTTCTGCATTTTGAAGGTAACTTGGTTTATGATGTATCCAAAAGTCATTGACAAAACTAGTTTTTTTCCATCACTTTATTGTTGCGTGTATACACAAAAAATAAGGAAAAGACCCAAGAAAGTGCACAACCACAAACCCCAAAAGCGCAATCCATCCAAGAGACCGTAAGAAGAAGAAATCTTAAGCACGGACGATAAAACTGTATAGATTTGTTTGTAATGATCTCGCTAAGTATTTGTTTTCTGGATAATTGAGGTAAAGGGTTAGTTTCATGGAAAGCAACTGTGTCATTTTATGAATAAACGCACCTATACCAAATTTAGTGCAACAGACATGCGTTTCTGTATTAAACTTCATCAATGCCGCTTTATCCCAAAATTTTGAAAGAAAAAATGTGATGGGTAGATCTCGGCAGGCAACGAATTTCCCTTTCCTTGCCACACTTATCGACGAATTCCGCGAGATACAACAGCTTCAGGTATCAGGTAAAAGACGCCTTGTTATAACAGAAACCACAAGTTTTAAGTGAATTTAAAGTAATGCAAAACTGCACAAACACAATTTGAGGATGGTGATGATAATGGATTTGTGATTGTGAAATTTAATGCACACAGACTTTAAATCAACTTGTTTCCTCCGTAATGGAATACTTTTTAAGTAAGTCACTAATGGAAAGTGACGTAAAAGATAAAATTTAGATATATTGTTTGATATTATTGTGGAAGTCATTAAATATGTATTATGGATATGGTTTTTGAGCACTGATAGTTGTAATATAAAGTTAAAAGCATCTTATCTGATTACCAGTGGTACTGTTTTCAGGCTCCTCGTACTTTATCTGAGTGCAGATATATTTTGTGGTCCTTTGAGACTGTTGGACTCGTTCTGGGTCACTTTGAAGAAAAAAAAAAAAACAACAACAAAAAAGAAGCCTTAGACATCTCCTTCCCTATGCCTTTGCTTGGCGCCTTTCACGAGACGTTATGTTGCCTTGATAGGCCGCTGACAAGCTATTTCCTCCGACCGGTTTGCAACGTGTTGGTCATTTAGGGCATCACAAAAATTCAAGACAGAGATAAATGCTTTCGAGTCTGCTTATTAAAACTTATTCTTAGTTAGTGTCTAGCGTTAGAATTTTACACCTCGGATTAAGAATTAATCAATACGCGACAGCATGCCGCCACTTAAAGAAAGCTGAAAATTCCTGACTTACAATGATTTGGCTAAGACCATTATTTACTTCTGACATTCTTATCTTATCCTTTGTAACGACTTAGGCACTGCCTATTCAATATTGAAGACCCCATTTACAAGCTAGAGTAAATGCATTAAGGCATTTTAGCCTTCATTCATAAATTTAGTCACTTTCACAAGTGTAAAATATGCATGATATAGACACTTACAGCGATCCAAACATCAGTATGGTGAACCGGATACGTTCAACGAGGACACATAGCTCACAGCCGCGACACGACAAAACCACCAAAGTGGCATGTGCGTCCAGCATATACTCAGATCAGCCTATGCTTCTGCCCAGTCTGATCAGAGTTTTTGCTGTCGGCATGGAGGTAGCTCAGACCCTTAGATACCTTTTAAGCGCACAGCAAAGACTCTGATCAGACTGGGCGGATGCCCAGGCTGATTTTAGACTTCGTTGGGTGCACCTGCCACTTTATTGGTTTTCTCGTATCGCGACTCATATTTGCTCACGTCTGTGTTAATAGCTTTGGTTGGTTGGTTGGTTGATTTGATGCTTAAAGTCCACGGTAAACAGCTAAGGTCATGTCGGAACGGTCAGTTAACCTAACCACACTATTCCTGGGCAGGCTTAGACCTCCTAAGCGGTTAACCAGAACTAAGTGCACATACCTTCGCCAGTAACTGACAACTGCCCTTCTTGAATCAGCGGAAGGAGAAACCGAACAGAGCATCAGTAGCAATAATTACATGAAGCACAAGACAAAGATGATACCTTACCTATTCAAAATATCATTTCAACAGCTCATTTGTTTCAAATAAGAATACTATACACAAAACAAAAGAAAAATGAAATAATTTAATGTCTAACTTGAAATATAATGTCAGATTACGCTGTATATTAATAATTTACGAAACAAATAAATAACATTTTTGTAGCTGATTGCCTGCAAACCTTTCTAAAATTACTCTTTATGTCCTGTCTCTAAAAGAAATATGTGTTATATTTTCTCTCTTGCAGTTTCATAGACAAGTATAGTTGTGGTGTGTACACTATGAGTTAACAATAAATACCCACACGTCACCAAAAAAAAAAAAAAAAGAGAGAAAAGGTATTAATGAAATATTAGCGGACGTCTGTAATCTGAAGATTTACAATGTACAGTCCGGCGTGAATTGCTTTTTATTATGCATCAGCAACAAAATCACCAGATAACAGGGGTATGATAACATGATTTGATACCATGGCACTTTGGATCTGCGCTTGCGCGAATGTTAACAGGCGTTGCCTTTAGAAGCAATCTCTGAAGACGACTGGTTACATATTAACGTTGGCCGTGATAATGCTCAGCGTTGGATTGGTGACGTAAGTCGCTGACGTTAAAACGCAAAAGTGCGTTTGCTTTTCATTTATTTGATTCTTTACGCCTTATAATCTTCATCTGATGCATGATAAATAGAAAACCGTGTTAGTGTCTTTTGATATCAAGTTTATCAGGCTCGACCCGAAACACGTCGGACTGGTTCAGCAAGCCTCGCCATTCCTACGCTGTTTCTTGTCTTGCCTGATGAAGATGATATCCGAAAAAAATTACATGGTATCCTCTATATATTCTACATACAAAAATAGAGAGAAAGTCACAAAATGTACAAATGTTTGACGTCTGATGTATATTTAAAGATAGATATGTTATTTACTCATTTTGTTCGAAACCGTACGTCGCGCAACAAGTATGATTTGGATATGTTACGGTGACATATTCGAAATTTGAGCCGTGACACGACAAAACCAACAAAGTGGCATATCCGCCTAGTCTGAACAGAGTCTTTGCTGTGCGCGTAAAGGACAGCTAAGGGTCTGAGCTACCTCCATGTCGACAGCAAAGATCTGTTGTCCTATACAGGATAAAAACTGGTTTAAACTCCTATGACGTCTGGTTGTAGACGAATTTAGTTCATCTATCTTTGTAAATCAATGCTGCCTTTATTTTGTTGTAGGAATTTGTCATTTGAGAATCTCGGAACAAAAAAGACGTATATCTGGCATCAAATTCGAGTGGTGATTTATAGAAAACCTAGTTCGGCTTTGTTTATGTCTAATATCTCCTTTAGTGATGCGACAAGCTGGAATATTAAATTAATGAAAGTCTGCGATTTTCCTTATCTGACTGCTGTTTCTTCCTAGACGAAAAGCTAAGCATGCCACGAACCTAATTCAACAAGACGGTCAACAAAATAGATTAGTTTAGCTATCAGATCAATCAATGTACAACAAAAGATGTTGGTAAGGCTTTGTAACTTCAGAAGAACAAAAATCGACTTGTCAGAATGTGTGTAGTTTTTTTCTTCTTCTTCTTTTAATTTAGAAAATAGCATTCTAAGATTCGATTATAACATACAACTTGTGGGTATGCTGGTAGGTACTTTTTACCGATGGGTACTAATTGTTCTCCATTTCCATTTTTGTCGCAACTGCTTTAGCAAGCAGGCAACTCGTTATTAAAGTGTTTTACCACTTTATATCCAAATATACTGATATTTTGCGACCAAAAAATACTGGTATACTTGAGATATTTTAAAACTTTTGAAAGGCCTTTTAACGTCACATTTACTAACGACGTCGTTAGTTTTGAACAACGGGCCTTATATTGTAAATTCTGTCCACATCGGTCAAGATAGCATGGATAAATAATCGAAAAAAATAAAAGAAAACAAATGAAAAGAACTATTGTTATAGGAGTCTCAGACTATATTCCGATAGAACCAGAAGTAATTGAATGAAATTAGGTATCTCAAGCATAGAACTTTAAACAAGCGCAGCAACTTTTGAACTCCATGATTTTGATCGCGTGAATCGAGGTCCAGGCGGCACGAATATTTGCAGTCATACAAAGTGCGACAGGCGTGCGTTTCTGTAATTTAAGTTCTTCAGTGTCGCAAAGGTAAAAGTAAATAAGAAAATTCTCAGGAACTGACACCATTCCATCCCAGACCCAGCCAAAGACACCATGTGGGGAAAAATAAACAAAAAAGTAGTCACCACCAAAGGCATCATCAGCGGCAGCTATTTGAACAGCCATTTCCCATGTGGGTGGTCACCAAGCTAGCTGCAACCTCACAAAAACATGCTTATGTATGAAATCGCAGGCGCAGGCGTCCCCCACCGAATGAAACGTTAGACGCAAAAAGAAGAAGCATTTGAGAGCTAATAACTGGAAAATGCCATCAGGATAAACTTAGTTAGCACACAGGCGAATAAAAGATAATTTGATGATGCAAAGTAGATGGAAATTAGATGTTTACTTCCAAGGTAAGAAACATACGGTTGTTTAAAGCAGTCATAAAGCACCAACAGAATCGGCTATGATGCTACATATCTTACTTTTGAAATGTCAAGGAATCTTTGATCTTACTTCATTTCAACTTTTGAAATGTCAGTCTGTTAACGACGCCATAAAGCAGCTTGTATCTTCTATTAAATGAACATCAGTGTCTCATAAATTAATTGATGTTAAGAATGATGACAACCCATAAAGGTTAGCTTGTTTTATTAAAAGACTACAGTTCGTCGCTAAGAAATTGCTTCTTTCACATGACCAGATGTCACCTGCATATGAAATTATGTTTCTCAGTCCACTTTGCTAAAGACTGTTTTTAAACCAAGAATCTCTTAACAGAAGGAATTTAAGGTACTGACCAATTATTTAGTTGTCACTGGGCTATCACGGAGCGAAACTTGTGTCAACAGATAAAAAGTGCTAAAGGAGACATCATGAACAACAATAAACCGTTTCTAAACTTATTTCTGATATTATTGCCTTTACTGGTTTCTCAGATATATGGACATGGTGGGTTTTGGGATCCAGTAAAACTAGTTTAAGTCCCGCCCTCCCCCCCCCCCCCCCACCCGTAATCTTTTGCTGGCCGTTCCAATGCGGTACTTCTGTTGCGGCTACTTGATGTTACATAGTGCTATGTCCGCTTGTCTATGTTCTTTAGCGGTTTGGTCACCTGTTTTGCTACACAATCTGCCTTTTGTTTGTAAGTTAAAAATAAAGTAGATAAAAATAGATGTTGATGCTGTTTTTGATTAGTGTAGCTGAATAACCACCTGCTTGGGAAAGAGCTGCTCATTCGGTTTACCGTGCGTGTCTTTCGTGAACTTGTGCAATTGTTTTCGTGTGTGTGTGCTTCTTTCCTTATAATGTTTTAAGAGAGCGGGATAAGGCATTTGATCATAATAATTCCTGATCATTGCCTATCTTTTTACCTTTTATAAGAGGCAACTGATGCTTACTATTCGCAGACACCTGATCAAACCTCTGTATATGGGCAAATGAGTGTGTATTTAAATATTTTGGACTTCTCAACGTTTCTATGGTTAGGATCAAGTCAGGTAACTTCGGACACCCGGTAAATTCGGACATACCATTGCAAACACTGAAAATCCAGATGGGACGGCTCATAATGAGCCGTCTCATCTGGATTTTCACTGTTTGCCTGGTTAATTTTATTGTAATTCCAAACAACTGACATATGAAGGAAACAATGTCACTGTCCGAATTTACCTGCTTTCCGAATTTACCTGACGACCCTAATTACTTCAGATATGATTTTCGCCGGTTGACTAGTAAAATCACCTGTAGAAAAAAATATATTTTCAAGAAACTGAATTTTTTTCCTAGCGGTGTCAGAATCAAAGATCGAAATCTTCCTCTAGCACCAACAAGAAGAAATCACATAACAACGACGCTAGACGGCGAACATGGTGACCAACTCCCTCTTCCCCTCATAATTCATAAACTGAAGTAGCCTTCAGCATAACCACGGTGTTCTTTCAGTTGCAGGGTATATGTTTCTTTTTGTGTGGGGAGGAGGGTTACGGGGAGAGAGACAGAAAAAATGGATAATATGAGTTTTCCATTCATATTTTGGCGTCATAAGAGTTTTGCATAGAATCATTATTAAGGGCGTGGTAGAGTGGTTAGAAGTGCAGAGCTGCCGTTCGGCAAGCCCGCGACTGGGCAGATAAGATATAACCAACTCAGAATTATATGACTTGAGAATATTTATTTGTTTGAAAACAAAAATGGAGTTCTGTAGTACGAAATTCAGTTTTTATAATGTATTGTTGAAAAACTGGCTGAGCATGGAAAACGCCGAATGCAAACATGGTCATGGAAACTAGGAATTCATATTGATGCAAAAATGATGTCATCGAGATTCCATTCTGTCAAGGTACAAAGCGTAACAGTTTGTAATTCCGCAGTTGCTATGGTAACAGGTCTATGACGTCATGTTTGTGGTATCTGCTAGGGCAAACAGTGGATTCCATGCTCCGTTCAATTTATATGCGAATATGATTTTCTCAATCCTGAAACACATTCTCAAATAAATTAATTCTTTGTTAGTTATAGTTTTGTCTGAAATGTGCCATGCATTGAACTATACATTTTTATGTTTCGGCGCTTCTGTAAAGACATAAAAATAGATAAATATCGATTGAGGCAAGATAGCTAATTTGAAACGGTTTGCCTGAGATGAGCACGTATGTACAGGCTGATCTGATCTTGACTGTTCGCATATTGCATTCTGTTTCTCCCAGGTTCCGTGCTAAACTTCACTTGTAATCAACTGTTTAGAAACCTTCGAATGAAAAGGCTTCGCAACAGATTATTTGTATTGGGCCAGCTAGCCTATTTAGTCCAGGATTTATTGATAGAAGTCTCTCATGTCATCAATCTAGCCATCATAACGCCAATTTCTGATTTCTGTGGGGATATTATTCAAAGCAAATCTATAGATGTTCTATTTTCTGCGGGATTTATTGGCAACTAGAGATATAATTATCGAATAGGTCTATTGCATCGTCTCGTCTAATTTCGCCCACACAAGATCAAATATAGACGGCTCAGCAATTGACAGGATTAACCTTTGGTCAATTTGAATGGCCAAGGATGTATTTTACAGCATCGGGTAGAGAGCAAGTCGAGGCATAAGCCACCATCTTAAGGAGGAAACGAACTGTAAATTAATTGGCAAGACTGCACTCATTCGCAGTATGGTCAGGGCATATGCAGTTTGCAAGTTTGATAGCATATTATGTTGAGATTTCATTTCTTATAGAATAGAATGGAATTCACGCAAGGTCTTAACAATGCGCAAAGTACCAATCACCTAAAGCTTATAAATGTGTGTCGCATTTTAATACCTGTCTTAAAGCCAATGCGATAGACACATGCTGACAAGTTACAATATTATTTAAGGTTTACGGGTACACTTTCAGATGAAGCAACTCTACTATTCTTCGCAGTGGAGGAAACCTTTAAAGAGACTAAATCTGCAATTCTGACCATGTTCTGGAAATTTTTATTTTGTCTTTAAATCATTTGTAAAAATAGCATAAAATTATGCTGCCATCATAAACCTGTCCACAGGAGCTGAAACTGCACAGAAAAGTGAATACTCTTTATGAAAACAGGTCTTTTTGGCTTACTGGTAATTATTTACATCCCTCCAGAAATTCTAGACAGTTGCTTTTTTGCCTAAATTCTGTTGTTTTGATTGCGATTATTTGTTAAGGTTTATGAATCTGGTGAAATTTATTTCCCCCACCTTAGCTATTTTTTGTATTCTTGAAAATAAGAAACACGCATTTAAAAAAAAAAGATTAAAAGTTACAGACTTTGCAGCTCTAAGGGAAAGGATTAGCTTCCGCATGAGCAAATTCTTTTTATTGCCATTGCGAGTAGACCTGCTTTGTTATTTAGGGGAGCAAAATGAAATTTAAAAAGTCCCCTTTGACATAGCAGCAGCGAAAACGTCCCACTGGGCACACACCATTAAATCAACGCCGATTCATTGTAGAAGGTTGATTCAAAGTTGAGCCCACAGAGATGAAGGATTAGACATGTATCTTTAGGTCAGGTACATTGTATTTTATCAAGGAAATATGGTACTCTGAAAATGTCATTTATAATTTAATTTTTTACCCGATGAGGATAAAGTCCATCAGACATGTTAGACCTAGCACCAGCGTCGATCGCCTTAGTTGTACACGCAAACGTTTGAAACAGCCGTCATTTGAAAGGCCGAAATCTGAAACCACTTGACGAATTGAACTTTAAAATTCAGGGGCCGTATTTATAGAAGCACTTAAGTCGTTGCTATGCTGTAGCTAAGGTTAATTTCTATGTTTGAGATTCCCGGCAACTATGAAATTTGCTCTGGAGGGACAGTCTGAAAAAAACCTGTTCCTCTAGAGCTTCTTTCATAGTTGTAGGGAATCTCCTTCATAGAAATTTAGCCTTAGCAAACAGCATAGCAACCATTTAAGTCGTTTTATAAATACGGCCCCAGGTCTGTTAGACACATTTGTTTGTAAATTTAATATATACAGGAGCTTGTTTGTACCCTGGACGGACGAAATCATATCATAACTATACGTAGCTAGATATAACACTTTTATTTGGAAATACAGTCAACTCGCGATATCTAAAAGTCGAAGTTCATCCCAAACTACTGATATCTTCTGGTTCCAGAAAATTTACTTTGAGGTATCAGTAGTTTGAGATTACAGAAATTGAAATGTAAATAAAAATAGGAAATGTGTCAAAACTATATGCTTTGGTATATGAGTTAATTTGAGATATCAGTGTTCGAGATATCGAGAGTTGACTGTATAAAACAAAATTTGGTTTATCAGTTACTATTATTAATATTATTATTAGTAGTAGTAGTAGTAGTTATTTTGCCATGGCATGTACTTTGTTATCAAATGATCTATTTTATGTTTAGCAAGCAAGTTGGTTTGTTTTATGGCTTCTAATGAATCCCGGTATTTCTACACGAAGATAATCAAAATAATTGAGTTTAAATTTCAAATGGCACGCAAATATAAATTTCCACTACCGAAATGTCAGGAAATGCTGATGTGTAATTATTTCAAATGTCACTATTTTTACGAGAAAACAAACCAGTTTTTAATAGGTATAGAAAAAAGCATGTAATACAATATCATATGGTGAAACAAGTATCTTCATCATCAAGATAAAATATTTCTGGACCAAAAACCGAATACACGTATCACTCATAATTTGACGCGTTCAGGTGGCTAAACTGTTCTCGATATTTCGTATAAATCAGAATTCTGTTGGTTATTATTATTGTGTTTGACCAGAAAGTAATAAGTGCACATCCATTATTTTGCAATATTAAACCACTTTTGATAGTCTACGTTGCCGAAAATCTCATATGCAAAGTGTCGTGTTTACTTTATCTCAAGCATTAGAGAGTTTTACAATCCGGTCACAATATTTCGGTGACGTCGGATCAACCTAGTCCATAATACACTAATGATGTATGTATTTTTCTCTATATGCTACGGGTTCATCCCTAATTTATTGACAAGAATCAATTCTATCTTTATTTTAGGAATCAAACGTCAGATTTTCTGATTTATTTGGGATATAAGTCAATGGTAATCTATAGACATCCATGTTTGCGAGATTTATTGACAACTGGAGAAGTAAGTATAGCACAAAGATGTTGGGGTGTCTCGTCTTTTCTCGCCCACACGAAATCTAACCAATTTTTGCCTACAAGGACTAACTAGATGTCTCCATTTGGGCCATGACACGAGAAAACCAACAAAGTGGTTGTGCGCCCAGCGTAGACTGAGATCAGTGTGGGCAACCGCCCAGCGTCTTTCCGTGGTTCCGTAGTTCCATGGTTCCGTATTTCAACCCCCTCCTCTTCCCTCCCTCCTAACGGTACTGTGTGCGCAACTCCTCCTACAGTTTACAGATTCTGGTTCTCTGGCATTGGGGTCACTACTTATATACTGATTTAAAGTAACCTTTTTCAATCTGATGTATATCTGGTAAAATTTCTAAATTATTCTAAACCTAAGACTGACTTGTAATAGCGACATGAATCTTAGCGGATTTTCTTTTGAGTCGTTTTGGCATTTTGCGGGTTCATGTTTAATCAGACATCTCTCTCCCGACGCCCTTGTTTGTCGCCTTTCTCGAGACGCAGGGGTTGAGGTGGCTCGGTGGGGGACGCCTGCGCTCCCGAGTTAAAATACGTAGGCGTCTCTTACCTGATGTCTGCAGCTAACGTGTTCCGCGGAATGTGACAGTTAGTGTGACTCGGAGAGGGATGCTCGTTGCCTGCCGAGACCTACCCACCATCTCTTTTCTTTCTAACTTTTGGGGTTTAGCGGCACTGAAAAAGTTAAATACAGAAACGCACTGAATTTGGTAAGATTACGTATATATCAGAAACTTTGCAGGCTTCTTCTTATGGTCTGTAGATGCGCTCGTGACTTAGGGGTTGTAGTCAGATAATTGTTCATCACTGTTTTTGCTTTGCGTCATTTTTTAGGCATCAGAAAATCTATTGTGTAAATATCTCCCTCCTACAGTTTTTCACGAATCATTCTCAAACTTTGCAGACTTGTCCTTTTTGGGGTCTGTAACTGTGCTTGGGTTACAGTCGGATATTTTTAACCACTTTTATTGCTTCGCAACTTAGTCCTTTTTTAGGCAACAGGAGGGATTGTATGTGATTGTGCTCCCCCACCCCTCCTCTCCCACCCTTTTTATTCTTCAAAGGCGAGGGACATGAATCCATTTAATTCACTTGTTAACTTTATTTTTAGTATTATAATTTTATATAAAAAAAATGTTTTACCTTACCTAACTTTTCAGAAATAATTCATCTTCACTGCAGATTATGACGGCCGTAAAACGTTTCTCTACGTTATCATCACTGGGTGGTTGCTTAGTCCCGGTAGGCGGTGATTTTTTCTGACAATTGTCAACGATTTTTTCTGACGATGGTCCCGGATTTTTTTCCAAATTGTCAATGATTTTTTCTCCATGACGTCATAATAGAAAACTGATGCGACAAAATGGTGCATTTTGTCAATTAAACCATTAGTTTTACAAATCTTAAGCGTATTCCTGGTAGATCTTAAGCAGATTAGATACAATACAAAGTTTAAAGTTGTCAACAGACAAAATGAACCCAGAAATTTTCATTTAGGGTACATTTTGTTGAACTGTCTGCTATGTCTCCTCGAAGTTTACCATAGGGAAAAGCTATTTTTAATCATAATTCGGTGTTGGGAAACATATTATATTACTTTTTGACACTTTACAATAATATAAATGGGTCTGTCGGCTGATTTTAATTTTTCATAAGTCCCGGATTTTTCCTACAAGTCCCGGATTCACTCCTACAATAGATTTTAAGCGCCTGATTTTTTTCTGACAACGCAAACTACAAAATGAGTAGTCAGTATGATACTGGATTGCTTTTACAGATTGAATCATTGGCTAACTTTTTACTCAGTAGTACCGAGAAGGTTGGAGATTCGAGTTCCGCCGCGGCCAGGATGTTTTTCTCGCTTAAGCGGCGTAGAAGATTTACGTTTTCTTCAAAATTGTGCGTGCGTGCCTGCCTGCGTGCCTCTCTGTGTGTGTGTGTGTGTGTGTGTGTGTGTGTGTGTGTGTGTGTGTGTGTGTGTGATTCCATTTTAGCATCAATTTTTCCATTTGTACTATCCTTGGTGTACAACCTGTTCTTCACTATAGCGTAGTTTATGTTAGACTCGATAATTCTGAAAAGAGTTCACATTTCCGGCCGGTGCTGGAGCACCGGTGCTCGATAGGTTAAACGCTGGCTTGCTGCTCTAGTGGTCCCGGGTTCGATCCCCGCTTGAGATGAGAATCTTTTCAAACGTAAACGGAGTTCCATTGCACACAGCCTTTTATTAATATCCTCCTATCGTCCTGATATGACTGAAATACTGTTGAAACAGACGTTAAATCGCAAGTCATCCATCCATCCAGCCAGTACTTCTCTTGAGTGCCTGCACAGTTTTGTATACTGCACTGCAAAACTTGAAAAGAAAAAGTTCTGAAATGTCAGATCCTTTGAAAGCAAGGAAAACACCAAAGAAATGAAAACAGCATACTCGTTTTAACTGCGGCTGTTCATGACCAGTCATGAAATGTGCAATCCTGGCCATGCCCCTAGCAGCGGCTACTGTATTATTAAAATGAGTCGAAATAAAAAGGTGATTCCAAAGGACCAGCACTAAGGCTTATACAATCTACACTATGACTGAATACCTATGCACGATTAAGGGCCGTCAAACGGTACCTAACACCAGTTTCAGTGACGTTTCAATAAAATGTGCAAACCCAGCCATGCCCCTAGCAGCAGCTGAGCTACTCTATTTTCAGAATTACTCGAAATGAAATCATTGATTTGAAAGGACTGAAAATTATATAATCTGCACTATGATTGAGTTCATGGAGACTTAACGGCCGCCGCACAGCACCTCCAGCATCCTGTGAAGTTAAATAAGATTTGAAATGTTAGAGTTATGGTCCGAAAGAATGAAAAGGTAGACTCTGTTTATTGAGTCTGCACTTGAAAAGAAGACTCAAGTAAACAAAGACTTTTGATGTTATGTCTTTTACGTATTCCTTGCTCCTAAAGGGTCCTTATTTCGATTTCATCATCATGATAAGGCATACATGACCGAAATGTTTTTGATGTTCATTCGTCGAAGTAAAATTAGTTCCCACACTGAAAAAAATCTAATTGCTGTTACTGTACAGCTAGTTTTAGACTCTGAAATGTAGTATAAGTGGTAGGAAAAAAAACGGGACACTGTAGGAAAAACTCCGGGACACTAAAGCCGTTGTAGGAAAAAATCATTGATATTTGCAGTAATTTTCGTCCTTGGTTTGCCGAGGCTATTTCACAAGGAAAACTATGACAAACGACCAAATACGCCAATAAAATACTCAAGCAAGCAGCCTGATTGCGAAAAAAATCGTTGACGATTGTCAGAAAAAATCACCGCCTACCGGGATCAAGCAACCACCCAGTGATCTTAGTACAAATTAAAAAACATTATTATACTGGGAGCATGGAGTTAATGATTGGTCACTTTGAAACTAGAGTTCTGCTGAAGGTTGTGTTAGGAGGCATGGCCAGTTTTGCATTTGCATTCATAAGCAACGGACCTACACAGTCGTTTAGCACAACTTGTCGTAACAACCAAATGGAAAAGAAAAAGAATAAAAGACAAAGCAAAGCAATACAAGTGAAACGCAAAGGGCCCAGCACTTCACTGGAAGACGTGATGCTGTTCTTAATAATGTACATAAAGTCAAAGACCAAAAGAAAACCATACATTGGCAATACTGGTGATACTGATAATAAACCACAACAGCAGCACCGTCTTGGAACAGTCAATAATAAGTTACTGTGTGTGTTGGGGGCGGGGGTGGGGGTTTGGGGGGTCTTAAACCGGTGTTACATGCACGCAACTCTCACCCTGGACACCTCGATCTGTGGTTCATAATCACAGAAGTGTGCTGTGTTCCTTTCGTTATTGTGTTCCTTTCTTCCAAAAGCCCTAACATTTCAGAACTTGTTTTTGGTTTTTATTTGCTAACCAATTTGCGAGACATCTGCCAATATAAATGTTACACTATAGATAGTTGTTGTTCGGTTTACTTTTGTCTTTTGTTTTGTTGATGATAAACCAGAACCATAATTTTGATTTTGTTGCTATTCTTGAAAGCGTTAAAAGTCATTAAGCAGTAGGGTCAAGTCAGGTAAATTCGGACAGCAGGTAAATTCGGACACACCATCGCAAACAGTGAAAATCCAATTGAGACGGCTCATCATGAGCCGTCTCATCAGGATTTTCACGGTTTGCCCAGTTATTTTTGTTTTAATTCCAAACAACTGACATATAACGGTAACAATATCACTGTCCGAAATTACCTGTTGTCCGAATTTAGCTGACTTGACCCTACATATAAACAGCAGCAGTAAACCCATAACTTTGGAGTTTATGTCAAAGATTAAACTGTTGATCATTTGTAGTACACTTTTAGTGGGAACATAAAGAACATCCTAGGTCAAAGTTCATAAGAAAGCCAAGTATCGAGGTTAACGCTTAGAATTATCTTTGCATAAAAACGTATATTCAAACAACTATTTTGTTAGAGGCAGCAATAAAATTACACCCAAACTTATAAGATGGAAAATACCAATGATAAACGGAGTTTCGTTCCGTGTGTTTTATTACCAATAAACTATTAGGTTATGTTAAAGATGTAATAAAA
Organism: Ctena decussata; assembly: GCA_963989385.1. NCBI lineage: Eukaryota > Metazoa > Mollusca > Bivalvia > Lucinida > Lucinidae > Ctena > Ctena decussata. The sequence continues at coordinate 46,916,128 of OZ022510.1, forward strand.
CATGTATAATATTATTGCGGGAGTGAACTGACGGTAAAAAAAAGAATTAATCCGAGATCACCGTAACATTTCTCGTCTACCGCATGCAAACACCAACATTCATATCTTACTCTTTGGTAGAAACAAGCCATTTACATTACATATCGTTGATGAGCATGATACCATTTGTCTAACACCAGCAGTGAAATAATACATGCTGAAACTTCAGTTCCACAGCCAAAAAACCAATGTCACTTTTGTCGGTTCTTTGTTTCTGCTCTTGTCGTCCTGTTCTGCATTTTCTTTTTTTTTCTTTTTTTTTTTTTTTTTTTTGCTATATTTTGCATTTTCTTCATTACGTTGAAGTTCATAAAATACTTGTTCAATCTTATTTTTTTGTTAGAAATATAGTTGTGTACATGAATTGTCTACAAGATCCCTTACATTATTTTTTTCTACTGTTTTGCGCTTTATAATGGTTTTGGGTAGGACTTGTATTTGGGATTTGCAACAGTATCTATAATAATAACAATAAAACCGTAATCTCTCTGTCTAGTGTCTGTTTTATTTTCTAAGTCAGGAATACTGGAATAATCTCTTTTTCAGATATTGACATTGCGAAAACACAGGGTATAAACTTGTCTACCTTTTTTCACTTCCTGCCGAGACTGTTCTTTATATTTGGCTTCTGCCGAGACTGTCCGTGATCTCTTGCTTCCTTCCAAGACTACTGTCCGCCAAAAAATGACTTCCTGTAAAGACTGTCCGCGTGAGACTGCTTCCCGCCGAGCGTCTCGACAGGCAGGAAAATAACGCGGACAATCCCTACAGGAAGCCAGTTTTCATGCACAGCAATTTCGACAGGAAGCAAGCGATCGCGGAAGGACTCGATGGAAGCCAAGTATGACGGCCAGCCTCTGCTGGAAGCGAAAACTGGTGGACAAGTATACCCTGTGTATAAATGAACTCCATAATCATGATATATAATGAGCCGCGACACGAGAAAAACAACAAAGTGGCATGCGCGCACAGCAAATACTCAGATCAATGCGTAATACGAAAACCTGAAACACAACGTATGTCACGAACGTATGTGCCGCGACACGACAAAGCAAACAAAATGGCATGAGCGCAACGCAAAGACTCAGATCCGCATGTTCGTCCGCTCAGTCTGATCAGCCTTTGCTGTACGCTTAAAGAGTAGCTACATGTAAGGGGCTAAGTTACCTCCACGCCGACAGCTGATGCCAAGATATCTTAGTCTTTGCTGGGCGCACATGCCACAGTGTTGGTTTTGTCGTGTCGCGGCTCAGCTATCTGTTCGTGGCTTACATGCACGTTGTGTCTCTATTTCCTCATTACGCACTGATTACCGCTGTCTTTGTCTCGGTGACGACATTTTCATGCTTTTACTGATATTTGATCTGTTTGGCTCCTAGTATAGAGACATTTTTTCTGAAGTCATAAATACCAGATCCGAATCTGTTTTTTGTGGTATTGCATAACAGAACCTTGTCTCGTGTCTCTTTATTTTGAGTAGCGTCATACGAAAAAGCGATATTGAGCTAAGGTCGTATATGAAAATATTTGATTTTTTTTTTTAAATTTTAAGAGAAAAAGAAAACAAGTATGTACATTTGTTCAAGTTTCAGTTTTAGTGATATAAATTACTAAAATGACGTCATTAAAACATTTGAATATTTTCATCTAATAAGTGCTAAGCAAGAAGTCTAATATCTCATAGCTTTTTAACTCTTTGGAATTTTTAAATGAGGCTTTAGACATTTTACAACAATCATCCAGTTAAGACATTATAAGTCATGTTAACCTAAAATTTATGCCCAGCGTCCCATAAATGGGACACAGGCAAACAGTGCAGACTCAGATCAGACGGCGCATAACGCTGCCTCTGATCAAGGTCCCCGCTGTTTTTTTTTTTTTTTTTTTTTGTTGTTGTTTTTTAAGTCAGGCAATTCTTTTAAAAAATAAAATGAAATTTTACAGGACACTGCTAAAATGATGGATCGACTCATCCTTTTCATACAATGTTCATAAGGCGTAGAAGAATCCATTCGTCATTAATGGGTCAACTGATGTTGAAAAGCGGTTAGGTGGCCATTTAGGGAGACTTGGTACGCCATTTTTACAAAGTTTTACAAAGACAAGTGTCTTTTGTGACTTACTGTTTGCTTCTCTTATCGGTATAGCCCTTCCAAAATGAGAGTAACTCTTACAGGAAAGATTGTGCTCCTAAGGGAGCATATTCTACCTTTAAGAGTTGACAACAGACCCCTGTTAAGCACGGATGCAAGCCTGAAAATGGCAGAGTCGCTTGCTCTAAAAGTGTGCCCATTTCTCTTAAGACAGGTTGTTTCTTTACGCGGACTATTTTATTGAGCGAACTATTTAATTCAAGACAGACTTCAGATTAATTCTGTCGCCTTTAGAAAATCTTATTTATCTAAGCTTGTCGGGACAATTGCGTTTCTCAGGCGACGTCTAAACTCGTTAATGTTCTTCTGATTCTGATTCCAGCGTGTTGCTGGCTGTACTTTTAGTTTTTATTTGATTTTGTTCAGCTATATTGACGTTGTTCTCAAACGAAATGCCCTTCCCGTAGAAATTCTAAGTATTTGGACGGATAGGTATGATCGAACAGTGCAGACCAAGACCAGACTGCTCTTCTACCGTTTGTTATTTAATCTGCGTCTTTTTGACGTATTGCTGCGTCCAAATTGTTCCTTTGTTGGTCATTTACAGTAATTATTCTCGGCATTTCAATTTTTAAGGAGATTTGATGAAACCTTTGGATTTTTCCTATGGCAAATTCAATTACTGCTAAGCTTCAAGGCTGAAAGACATTTGCTGAATACAAATTGAGCCAATATACATATTGAAAACAGTAGTGATAAAATGGTTGTTTTACAATATACTATTAATAATTAAGCCAGTACAAACCAAGACCAGGCTTAATTTCACAATATATGGGTATATATGTTTAGAATTAAGCCAGTACAAACCAAGACCAGGCTTAATTTCAATAGTATATCGTAGACTTTGACTTCAAATTTTGATATCCATATTCGCGAACCTCGGAAATTCGAGGGACTATTAATAATTAATCCAGTACAAACCAAGACCAGGCCTTATTTTAATAGTATATCGTACATGTGTATAATTAATCCAGTACAAACCAAGACCAGGCCTAATTTCCATAAACGGAAAAATATATAACACATAGTTTATGTAGTGGATGAGATAATCGTCATATGAACGGTTTTAGTGTAATGGATAAATAAATCTCGTAAATAAGTAGAGCAACTAGTCCTACAACGACGCCCCCGACTATCAGTGCTGTTTTTTGGTTTTCATGTTCTTCAGCAACAGTTTTTGGTGTGGAACTCAGTACTGGATGGGTGTCAGGTTTTGGTATTTGATGTAGGTCAGGTTTTTTCAATGACTTTTGATGTGAGTCAGTCGTGATAGCCTCATGTTTGGTTTTATATATCTTCTGTACCTGTTTCTCGGTGGGTATCGTTATTGGCATTCCAAGTGCTCCTATTATGGTTTTACCCTGGGCAGTTAAAGGGATTTTTGGTCCGGGTTCTACTTCATCAACCTTTGCTTTGTGTGTTGGGGTCCCACTCACATCAGTATAAGATGTCGCGTTGGCTGGAAGGTTAACGGTTTTGTTCCACCATAACTTTTGATTATGAGTAGAGAGTACAATCTCGTTGTTGTAATTTTTTATTGTCCCGATTTGCAATTCCATATTGCTTGGAACCATGTAAAGGCCATAGCCAAAAACATAGTCAACCTTGCTCCGGGCGTACTTCAAAGTATTTTGATAACGGGTAATTTGACTTGGTAAGTCTATTGGCCTTTGGACTCCATCTTCAACGTTTGCAAGAAATTCCTTCTGGGCATCAAAAGCTGAGCCTATCCCCAGTATGTCAGATTTAATCTGAGACTGAGAGCCTAGAATGGCCCAACAGTAAGTCCTTATTGAGTCATTTATTCGTTCAACGCCGGGTCTTGTAAAGCCATCTGATTTGTCGAGAATAAATGTAGTCCAGGCCTTGGGAAAACTTTGTGCAATGTAGTCAATGTGATAAACGTTATCAGGATGATTCCTTGAGAATGAATATATTTTATTATCATATTCACCTACACCTTTGACCGCCTGGTACCCAGTGTTTGTTACATACCAGTATATAGTCCCTAATCCGCCATTGTCATCTTGGTTTTGCCTCCAGTCGGTATGAACTGAGACTCCAAACTCGTCACAGATCCTCTCATAAGCCTTCTTGTCATAACTGTTGTCAAACGCATTCCAGCTGTCATCTGTTGGTAATGCCACTTTCATTTCGAATAATATTCTTCGCGTTTGATAATACACATGAAACAAAAACAATGAACGTGCAAACAGTGGAATAGTGCCTGTCAGGTGGTCCTGCATAGAAACACCACATCCTGTAGTTGCGCACCACAAAGCAAAATTTATCTGGTTTTGCCAAAACTTCAGTTGGCGTGAACGCCAATTTTGGACGATGGCATCACTTTCAACGTAGGGCAGCACGTATTTTGCGAAGATGTCAGGAAATTTTACCTTGAAGCCGCTTGGACTGTCTGAGGCCTGTTTGACTTCTATTGTTTGGTAAATAATGTTCAGATCTTTAGTGTTGTAAACCCCGGATGGTTGATATTGTGCGTTGGGGTTGTATGAAAATGCTTTGATTTGCACCATTTTTATAACAATGATTTTTTATATTATCAAATAAAAAAATGCATCTCATAATTTCTGATATAAGCAATCCTGTAAACTTGCAACAGTATATTGACAACAGAGATGGATTCAAGCGGGTGGGATTAAACAGTTTTACATACTGTTTGGGTTGGTATAATGTTAAAAATGAAGTCATTCAAAAACAAGACGAGGCTCCTGTTCGCATACCGCCTGGGTATTATAGTTTTCAGCAGTTAGCAGATATATTTCGCAGCAATAAAATCAGTATGTCTGTAGATGAAACCAACGGAATAGTGACTTTGAGTACACCTATTGAGTTAAAAATAAGCAAAAGACTCAAGACAATGCTTGGACTCCAGATTAAAGGCCGTTTTTTTTTCCCAAAAAACATTTATCAAGGTGAAAGACCACTAGACTTTGCCCCCATAAAATCTTTGTATGTTCATTTGTCAGAAATTAATTCATCATATAATTACTTTAATGGCTCACCGAGTGATGTATTAGCAGTCATTCCCATTGAAAATAAAAGCTTTGGTGATATTGTGACTGTACGCTTTGAACATCCAGAACTCAAGCCGTTAAATACAGGGGCCTTATCTGAATTAAAATTAGTTGTTAAAGATGAAAATAAAAACAATATAGACAATCATGGTTTGCCCATGAGTTGTGTTTTAGAAATAATTTAATTTTCATTTTATATAATAATGAGCATTTTTGGTGCGAAACTGGGAGAAGATGTTTAAGAAACAACTCTAAATATGGATGGTAAACGCATAATCAATGTAGCTTACCCTCGAGACGCAGATGAAAATGCGGCGTTTAACGGTGACGTGGTAACAGCAAAGGCTTTAAATGATTTTAGAAAACATTTGCTACACGAAGTGTTACAACGTCATACTGATAATGTTATGAATGGTAGATTAGATATGACCCAGCATCGAATTTCTGGTCTTGCGAGTCCTGTTAATCCTGATGATGCAGTAAATCAAGCCTATATTACATCGAGGTTGCAGACCATAACGAATTTACTAAACGAGTTTAATAAACGTATTAATAATTTGGAAAAAATATAAAACAATAAAAAATGAAACAGCCGACGGCTCCAATTTATCCAGAGTTGCCTGCTGAAGATGGGCAAAATTATCGCTTACAAAAAATATCAGAAATAGAAAAGCAATTAATAAGAGAAAAAGATGCTAGAAAGGCTTTATATAAAAAATATAAACGCGGAGTCAACCTCACAGACGGAGTTGATACTGCATTGATTTCTGCAAGTGTTGTTATGGCTGGGATAGGCCTGGCAGCGCCAGTGATGCTGCCTTTAGAAATTGTTGCAATTGTCTGCGGATGCATGGGCGCCTGCGTGAAATTGGTGAGACGTAAATTAATGTCAAAGGCACAGAAACACTATGAGATTAAAACTATTGGAGAAAGTAAATTGAATTCTGTTAAAAATTTGATTTCCAAAGCCTTAAATGATGGACAGATGTCAGAACAAGAATTTAAGATTGTTCTCGATGAGCTAGACAGATATAATGATTTAAAAGATAAAACACACACCAAACAGTCTGGTCTGAGTGAGCAAGAAAAACAAGTTTTGATAGACATAGGAAAAGCCAAAGCGCTAGAGATAAAAAAAAAGATAAGCGTCACATAATTTTGTTCAATAAATTTGTGTTTGTGAATGATCCACCACCAAAATATCAAAATTAAACTCACTTCCGGTTGACCTACTTATTTTTTTTTCAAAATCCATTCTTTGGCTGCCGCATATACCAACCCAGCAACAAGCACAACAACAGCCCACAGATTATTACCAAACCAGTTTACAACCTTACTGGTTGCAGACAGCAGCCAAGACACGATTGACCCAATTAAACCTGGCAACGCAGCTGCCGCTTTTCCAGCAAGATTTGCTAGTAGTCTAGCAAGATTATGCAGTTGTTTTTTAACCCATTCTTTGGCTCCACCTTGCGATGGTTTGGGTGTTCCTGTTCCACCTGTTGTTGGAATTACAGCTTCAACTATAACACCAATAATCATACCAAGAGCCGTCAAAATACTAACTATCGTTATACCTTGCTCTTTGAATAATGTTTTCAACCGCTCACGCAATGTCGTATCTTTTTTTAAGACTTTGTCAATTGTTTCTTTTATCCTGTTTATTTGACCCCGCAACTCTTCTTTGTTTGCACTGGCAGCCTCCAGTCTTGCGGCTCTTTCATCTTCTAAGTTTTTTAAACGAGACCTTATATCATTTTTACTGATTTCATCCTCAGCCTCTTGTAATTTCCCGTTTTCTTTTGCAATGTCTTTATCAAGCTCGGTTAGTTTTGCCAAATTATTTGTAAGTTCACCGCGGGTGCGTTGCAATGCCTTATCTAATCCTTGAAGTTCCCGCAGTGTTAGACCCTCTGTTTGTGTGTCAGTGTGTACCCAATCAGTAAGAGATGTTTCCAGTGACTTAACGGCCGTCTCTGTACCAATTACCGTATTTGTTAAATCTTGCAGTTCAGTGCCACCTGACATCTCTAGATCCATGTCATTTCGTGTGCTTTCCAAAGCCTGCCGTATTTGCTGAGATAGCTGTGTTTTACTCCTGTAATCTGGTAAATTCAAATACTGCCGCACTGCTAATGTGCCTCCATGGCCTGCAACCCTATTATACTCATTTGCCAGAGTACCAAGAGAAAGGAACTCTGCACTGCCTTGTTTTGCGGTAATTCTGATTTCTTTGTCACCAACAATCCAATACAGTGTCTTGCCATCATCTGATATCTTGAACTGGTTGTAATCTATCTTGCCCGGGACCATTTTGTATCGCTTTCCTATTTCATCATAAAATGTTTTAACAAGTCGTTTTTTCTGTTCTTCAACTGCAGACTTTCGGAGTTCACCCCTTAAATCATCAATTGCCCCACTTTGATTCAAAATAATTCGCTGATCGGTTTCATCCGGAACCATCGGTAATCTGTCATCTATGTCATCATCATAATCATCGTCGAATGTAGGATTCTCAAAATCGCAACCTTCGTCCATTATTTATTTATTGAATAAAAATATAGTTTTATCAAATAAAAATGTCCGCCTACGGAAGTAAACTGGACCCCTATAGAAAACTACGAGAACCGCTAGGCGTAAAAGGAATTCGACAAAGCGTAGTAATCACTAACAACCCCAGCACTATAGACCAAAACCAGCAGTTGCTTGTGAGATTTCCAAATCTAAGTAATAATGATGTCATCGTCCCAAGAACTGCACGTCTCGCTTTCACTATTGAACTGACCAGCAAAGATCCCAATGCGACAGTCTATCAAAATATTGGTAGAGCCATCGTGAAAAAAACAACCATTAAAATAAGCGGCAATAAAGTCATGTCAATAGATGACAGCGACATATTTCACTGTTATGTTGACTTATGGAAATCACCATCTGAGCGGCTAAACATGGCCTACCAAGGCATCGGTAAATCAAACATGTTAAAACACAGAGTCGGGGCAGGAAACGCATCAGCTGACACTGAAGACCAGGCCGTCGCTGGCGCCTTCAAGAACAGGTTTTGCATCCCACTGGACTTTGAACTGCTAGAGACGCATATGCCTTTTTACCAGGCCGGGCTCGGTGATAGGCTAGAGTATGAATTAACATTTAATGACTATTACAAAGTAATCAGCTCAACGGATGCCGACAGCAGTTATGCCATCAGCAATATCTGTTTAGAATTCGACATGGTAACCGACTCAGAACTTGCACGACAGATCAGACAACAGTTCAGTGGCAGAATGGCGATATTGTATGACCGTATTTTGCGGCACAGAAAAATCACAAAGAAAAAGTCTGATACTCTGTGGAATATCAACTTGAATGTCCCAGCAAGAAGCATGAAGGGATTTTAATGCTGTTTGAAGACCCGGACAGGACAACCACTGAAGATTTTTACAATCCTAAAATCACAAAAGTTGAAATGACAATAGAAGGCATACCGAATCAGTTGTATAGTCAAGGCATGCGGCAGTACCAACAGTGGGACGAAATCAATAAATACTTTGCGCTGACATCCAAACGCGACAAAGAAACCGATAAAGTTGCAAAAGACTTATACTTCAGCGACACTAACATTGGAAAATATCTCACCAAAAGATTCGCTTTATGGCTTGACTTGCGTTCCACGGATGACAACACCTTACACGGCAGCGGCAGAAGGATTGAAAATGCCAGTGAAGGGATAACAATACAAATTGAAAAAGAACAAGGAGCAGATGAAAATTCAAATATCTACCTTTTTATAATACAAGATGCGCAAATCAATTTTGAAGATAGAAGATTTAGTGAAGTCAAATATTGAGTTTCCAAAATATCCACACTCAGCTGTCATCTCGGGTCAAACGGGATGTGGTAAGACTTTGTTTGTCCTAGATTTACTTGAAAAAGAATACAAAGGTGTCTTTGAAAAAATAGTCATACTGTGTCCCACCGTGGAGTGGAACAAGGCCTACAAAAACCGGAACTGGATTGGTGACGTGCGGCGTCCAAAAGACAAAAACACAATTATAGTAAACCCTGTGATGCGAGATGGAACAGAAAGACTTCAAGAACTGCTGCGATATTTTTTTGATAAATTTGCTGGCCGAGCCACATTGTACATCATCGATGACTGCTCTGCAACAAAAGAACTTACAAAGAAAAAAGACATGCTTTCACAGCTAGCATTTTCCGGCAGACACGCAGAGCAAAGCGTCTGGGTCATTTCTCAAAGATATATTTCTGTCTTGAAAGACCTTCGAGAGCAGGCAAAATGGGTCTGTATGTTTTACACCAAGGACAGAGATAGTTTTGAACATTGCTTGAGGGAAAATGATGTTGTTCCTGCGGATGAAAGGCAGAAAATAAAAAAAGAATTATCTAAGGTTAAACACCGTAAATTAATATTAAAAACTGACCAACCAACTGGGTATTGGTTAATGGATTAGCTAAAAGCAAATATAACAATGCTTAAAGCAAAACATAGCGCAAAAATAGCAATGTTTTAAGCAAAAAGCAATGCTTAAAACAAAAATAGCAATACTAAAAATGATACTCGAACTAATAACAATTGCTTCTGCCGCTGTTAATATCTCTGTCGCATGTTTGATTTTTTTCATTTATTTTAAGTTAAAATATATTTTCCAAAATATAAAAATGAACGCTGAAGATCTATTAGAAAATATTTCACTAGATACACCAGCTGAACGCCAAGATGTGCCAAAACGAGAGAGACTTTCAGCCATTATAGCCGGAGGTGGAAGTCGGCAATATTTAGGGCGTGAGTTGCAACTCTCAGACATAGATGATCAGCCTGGGCATCCACATTGTCTGACCAGACTCTTTGCTGGGCGCTTAAAGTGTAGCTAAGGGTCTAAGCTACCTTTATGCGGACAGTGAAGAGTCTGATCAGACTGGGCGGATGTCCAGGCTGATCTGAGTCTGCGCTGGGCGCACAACCACTTTGTTGGTTTTCTTGTGTCGCGGCTTATTTTTAGAATGTTGACCGTTTTTTGAAGACGGAGATTCAATGAAAATAGCGAAGCCTTTAGATTTTTCCGATGACAAATCCAATGGCAAATTCAATTACTGCAAAGTTTCAAGGCTGAAAGACATTTTCTTGAATACAAATTGAGCCAATATACATATTGAAAACAATTAAACTGTCTTTTAGAAAGCTGTATCTTCAACTGAAGAAAATTCATCCATTTCGATTCTTGTATTAAAATTTATGTCTTGAATTTTCACAATTTGATTACGCCTTTACGTCGACAGATAATAAATAATAGGAGCGGCGGTAGTGTAGTAGATATCATACTGGATTACCAGCCCAGGGGTCACAACATTGATGCGCCGCTTCTCTGGTCTTTCGGAGGAGTCTTTAAATCGAGGTTCCGTCTCCGTATGGCCTAGTTGTTGGTGGAACGTTAAACCAAAGTTCACTTACTCACGACCGATAGTAATTCAAGAGACAGACCTTATTTTCTTCGAAGTAGGGAGGAAAAGGACAGACTCGGTGCCAGGAGGTGCAATTTATGGATTCGTCCCCCTTGAGCTTCCTGTGGAACTTCGTTATGAGAATTGGATGGAAAGAAATAAAGAGGCAAAATATACAGGCCCAGGAAAAACAAAATTCAACTAGAACTGTCGGAGAATCCGACTATACCCCCGCTTCACTGCTTAAATCAAATTGTGTTATTTTCGTTACAAAAAGCATAGAGAGAGAACTCATTGTCACCATGTATATCAACTATTAATATTCTACATAAATCCCTTTCTATGCAATACGGAATAAAATGAAAGAACAAATAATGAAAACATGTAAGACATAAGTCTTTATCAGTCTGTATACCAAATATGAACATTCAAACTTGAATGAATGCTATGAAAAAATTGCTTATTCAAAGTCGGGAGAAAAAGAAAATGGGAAAAATATAGGGAAGAATAAGCAGGCGAAGGCTGGTTCTCAATCCCACAATACAACAAGTACTAAGCATCAACCTGCATACAAAATATCCCCACTGTAACTTACAGATGCATAGAAATCTTTTGCAAAGATTTCATTATTCAAAGTATAGAAAGAAAGAAAATTGGACAAATACAGGTAAGATTATGCAGAAGGCCGGTTTGCAATCCCACGATACCATAAGTTGTTATTAACCTACATACCAAATGTGACTACTCTAGCTTGCACGGTTGTGGAGAAATCTTTGACGAAAAATTTCATTATTCAAAGTATGGAAAGAAAGAAAATTGGACAAATACAGGGAAGAATACGCAGGCGAAGGCCGGTTTGCAATCCCACGATACAATAAGTTGTCATTAACCTACATACCAAATATGTCTACTCTAGCTTGCACGGTTGTGGAGAAATCTTTGATGAGAAATTTCATTATTCAAAGTATGGAAAGAAAGAAAAATTGGACAAATACAGGGAAGAATAAGAAGAGAAGGCCGGTTTGCAATCCCACGATACAATAAGTTATCATTAACCTGCATACCAAATATGACTACTCTAGCTTGCATGGTTGTGGAGAAATCTTTGACGAAAAATTTCATTATTCAAAGTATTGAAAGAAAGAATATTGGACAAATACAGGGAAGAATAAGCAGGAGAAGGCTGGTTCTTGATCCCACATTACAACAATTATCATCAACCTGCAAATAAGATATCCCTTCTCTACCTTGCAATCGCTTTGTAGAAAGCTTTGACAAAAATGTTTTATTCAAAGTTTAGAGGGAAAGAAAATCAGACAAACACAGGAAGGAATATGCCCACTAACAGCTGATTTGGAGTCCCACGATACAATAAGTCGTATTCAATCTGAATACCAAATATGAATATTCTACCTTAAAGGGTTGTTGTGAAATCTGTTACGAAAAATTGCATAATTCACTGTAAAGAGAGAAAGAAAATTGGACAAATACAGGGAAGAATATGCCAGATACAGCTGGTTTGCAATCCCATGATACAATAAGTACAATATGTACACCAAATAAGAACATTCTTCCTTGAAGGGTTGCTGTGAAATCTGTTACGAAAAATTGCATTACTCGATGTAAAGAGAGAAAGAAAATCAGACAAATACAAGGAAAAATAAGCAGGAGAAGGCTGGTTTGTGATCTCACGATACAGCACATCCTCATCAACCTGCATATCAAATATGACTACTCTAGCTTACATGGTTGCATAGAATTCTTTGACGGAAAAATTTCACTATTCAAAGTATGGAAAGAAAGAAAATTGGACAAATAATGGGAAGAATAAGCAGAAGAAGGCTGGTTTGCAATCCCACGATACAACACATTGTCATCAACCTGTTTGCCAAATATGACCATTCTAGCTTGTACGGCTGTGGAGAAATCTTTGACGAAAAATTTCATTATTCAAAGTATGGAAAGAAAGAAAATTCGACAAATAAAGGGAAGAATATGCAGGAGAAGACTGGTTTGCCATCCCACGATACAACACCCTGTCATCAACCTGTATGCCAAATATGGCTATTCTGGCTTGTACGGTTGTGGAAAAATCTTTGACGAAAAATTTGATTAAAAGGGGACGGACGGAAGGACGGACGGAGGGACGGACAGCTGTAAACCAGTATACCCCCCCCCCCCCCCGCACCACTTTTTCAAAGCGGGGTTATAGAAAATCAAACAAATACAGGGAAGAATAAGCAGGAGAAGGCTTGTTTGCGATCTCACGATACAGCACATCCACATCAACCTGCATATCAAATATGACTACTCTAGCTTACATGGTTGCATAGAAATCTTTGACGAAAAATTTCACTATTCAAAGTATGGAAAGAAAGAAAATTGGATAAATTATGGGAAGAATAAGCAGAAGAAGGCTGGTTTGCGATCCCACGATACAACCCATTTTCATCAACCTGTATGCTAAATATGACTATTCTAGCTTGTACGGTTGTGGATAAATCTTTGACGAAAAATTTCATTATTCAAAGTATGGAAAGAAAGAAAATTGGACAAACAAAGGGAAGAATATACAGGAGAAGACTGGTTTGCAATCCCACGATACAACACCCTGTCATCAACCTGTATGGCAAATATGGCCATTCTGGCTTGTACGGTTGTGGAGAAATCTTTGACGAAATATTTGATTAAAAGGGGACGGACGGAAGGACGGACGGAGGGACGGACAGCTGTAAACCAGTATACCCCCCCCCCCCCCCAACTTTTTCAAAGCGGGGGTATAAAAACACACTGCATCCAAGACACCGAAAGATCCTCTTTACAACCTGTTATCTCCGACTGACTGAATAAGTAATATTAAAGTTAGAGCTCATTTGGCGGTTCTTCCGTTTCAAATTCTATTTTCTCGAGCTACAACGCACACAATTCCTGTTCTCAGAAATTTTGGGATAGCGAGAACGTACTAATATTGGTCAAATGTTTACAGCCCTGAAAAAATGTGCTGCTTTGTGCAAAAGTTTTCCTTACATATTCAATTAAATGTAGATTGTCCTCATGCTAGAATGAAATTTTTCGTCGTTTATTATTATTTTTTTGTTACTTGTTTTGTTTTTTTTTTGTTTTTTTTACACCTTGTCATGAAAAATGGGTCCAAACATTCCGCTGTGTTCAGACAACAACAGCATTGTTTTTACTCACAGAAATTTATTTACCCTCTGCTCTCAATCTATGCCAAGCAGTCATGATACGAACCACAGGACTAGTATGAATCGTACACTAATCGATCTGACTGATGTGGCAATAAATATAATTTTCTATGTTTGAAGTATGAATAAGAAGAAAATTTGTTTCCATTGAATTGGATATCGTCTCCGCTAGGTGTAGCGGTTTGATACACGAGTTTTTCAAGATATTGAATGAACTCGTCATTTAGCTTTGGGACGCCGACAAGTGTACACAGTAATTTTTTTTGTATTTTATGTTGATATGTTGATGTTATTCTAAATAGATACATAAAATATTCTAAGTCTGTCAGTTATTCCAGGATGTTAGAATTTGCAGTACTGGGGTAGTATGATTAATGATAGTATTGTGTAAAGTATAATGCTAAGATTATTGTAATGTCACCCTGCCAGCCAGTCGGCAACCCAAGGTCAAATTATATAATGTGCTTTTAAAGGTATGTAGTTGTTGTTTTTCATTAAGAGACGGTACTAAGGATAAAGGGAATCATTTTATCTTTGCATTTGAATATTTCGGATGGTTCAGAATGACGGGCATAATTGTAACCACCTTTCATTCTGTGCATATGGTCAACCGGACAATATCTTTACATCCTAAACATTCAACTGTAAACATTACCAGTTATTGTCCGATCATACCAGTTTTCGGACGATCATTTATACGCTCCACGCCAGTCCGATATCAAGGTTGATTCAGCCTTGTGTGCCTGCTTGGATGTACATTTAAAATTTTGTGTATTTCTAGTGCTTAATGCTTTGGATAGCCACATTTCACATGTCTATGTCCTGTCGTGTTTAAGTAATATTGGGCCGCGACACGACAAAACCAACAAAGTCGCATGTGCGCCCAGCCAAGACTCAGAACAGCATGTGCAGCCACCCAGTTTCATCAAAGTCTTCGCTTTGCGCTAAAAAGAAAGCTAAGGGTCTAAGCTAGCTCCATGCGGTCAGCGAAGACTCAGATCAGCCTGGGCGGATCTGAGTCTTTACTTGGCGCATATGTCACTTTGCTGGTTTTGTCGTGTCGCGGCTCATTTATTTATTCCGATTAGGCTTGCCCTAGAAACAAGTCATGCTCCAAGGTTTGTCTGGTTGTGCAGATTCATTTAACCCAAATGGTCAGTGTTTCAGTGTTTATTCTGGTTCTCTAGCATTGGGGTCACTACTTAGAAGTAACCTTATTTGGCTTCCATTCTTTTTATTTGCAGGTTCTTGCTGCATCGGATATCTCTTGCCTGATGCCCCTGTCTGTCGCCTTTCTCGAGACGCAGGGGTTGAGGTGGCTAGATGGGGGACGCCTGCACTCGCGAGTTAATACGTATGCGTCTCTAACCTGCTGTCTGCAGTTAATGTATCCCGCGGAATGCGAAGTAAGTGTGGCTCGGAGAGGGATGAGTGTTACCTGCCGAGACCTGCCCATTTTCTCTTTTCTTTCTAATTTCTGGGTTAAGAGACAACTGAAAAAGTTAAATATAGAAACGCGCGTCTGTCGCACTAAAGCTGGTGAGGATGCACTCATATTACACGTTAGATCAAAATAAATTCATTTAGCCTAACTGCAAGTGGCTGATGAAAGCTGTCTAAATTGCATGACAAATTAGCTAATTTAAAGAGATAAATTCTTATCATTTAATTGTATTGTCTGGTGCTTATCTGCTAATTAGTAATTTCAGATTCGCAGATTATGAAAATTAAAGTATATTGTTTTAATCATTAGGTACTAAGATAAATATCACATGTATAGAGATCTACAGATACACCGTCTAAGTATAACAGTATGTAATAATCTTCTCTGGAATTAAATTGAGAAAATATTTCAAGTCGACGATAAATCATTGTTATGGTTTAAATCATTTCAATCTCAGACCATTCCTTAAATATCAGTCAATTAATTGTTCATTGCAAACGTTCCTGTTGATACTGTCACAGGCTACATATTCTATTTTTTGGTTCTCTGGTACATTGTTCGGTGATTAGAAAATAAACCTTTAACACGTAAAATGATAGCTGTAACTCTATTTAAATGTATGAAACATACGCCAGTGTCCAACTTTCACTATGTTCATATGTTAAATTATTAGATTCTATATAAAGTCCATCCCAGTTTTATGCGGGTAGCCGTAATCTGCACCACTGCAGCCTTATGATTTCTTTTCTATATTAATGTTGTAGTGATTATATATACTCCTGAAAATAGTTAAAGGAAAATTGTTCTGAAAAAGGGCAATGCGCTCTTACAGATTCAATTCTGCGAAACACTGCAGATGATACAAGATGAGTGCTCATGTTGTTTCATCTCCGTATTCAATCCTGATATATTTTTTCTGTTTTGATCAATTGATTGGTTAGACGTCCTTCACATGGACCCAATAACTTGTATGTTTATGAACCACAACAGAATCCATGGCGATCATTATTGCCATATTGCCATGTGCAACCGATTTAAGCTTCCCAGTAAACTATTACTGACTGTTTCAAGGCGGTGCTTCGGTGTGGTTTGTTACTATTATAGCTACTGTTTGACCGCTAATTTGTACATTATTAAGTATAGCCTCGGAGCCATCAGCCGGGAACTGGCTTACATCTTGGCCTTTTGCTTGTTTTTCTTTCTTTTTTTGTCATCTTCATTTTCCTCCTTTCCCATTGGGTGTTAAGAGTATGTACTGTAATTGCTATTGTTTGATCGCTAATTTGTACATTATTAAGTATAGCCACGGTGCCATCTTCCGGGAAATGGCTTACATCTTGGCCTTTTGCTTGTTTTTCTTTCTTTTCTTTTTGTCGTCTTCATTATCCTCCGTCCCATTGGGTGTTAAGGATATGTACTGTAATTGCTATTGTTTTACCGATCATTTGTACATTATTTTAAAGTATAGCCGCAGGGCCATCGTCCGGGAAATGGCATACCTCTTGGCTTTTTGCTTGTCTTGTTTTGCTTTTTTTCTATCGTCTTCATTTTCCCCCTTTCCCATTTTGTGTTCAGAGGAAGATGTGCTAAACGATTAGGGTCTGAGATTATAAAACTTGAGAATAATCTCAAACTAAAAATAAAGCACACTGATTGGCTTCTTCCGAGCATGTACTCGGAAGCAGCCAGTCAGTGTGCTTTATTTTGAGTTTGAAAATGTACTCAAGTTTTATAACCTCGGGGCTTGGTTTGGTTCCCGAACATTGATTTTTCATCTACCCTGAATAATTGAACAACAAAGAGTAAAATTCTGCCTAAAAGACTGTCTCCTTTGTCTACTCTACAGCTTAAGAAATAAATATTTTCCCAAAATTCTGTTATTTAAAATAATGCTAAGCACTTAACAAATAAGATTGATGAAATTCCACTTTCTATTAAAAATGTGTGTTTCTCACTGACAGCTAACAGGCTAATCCATCAACGGTAGCGCACTTTAGTTTGACGTCATTGAAAAGTTTATTCATTTTTCCAGTGGAAAAGCCGTGTTAAGAGTTTAAACTTTCCTTAGGGCTTTCTTCGATTTTGTTAAATGTCAAACGAGGCACTCATTTCAAAAACTATGCAAAGCTATATTTATCCAGGCAACTGTTGCCTAATCAACGCGCCA
Organism: Ctena decussata; assembly: GCA_963989385.1. NCBI lineage: Eukaryota > Metazoa > Mollusca > Bivalvia > Lucinida > Lucinidae > Ctena > Ctena decussata. Next base: position 46,933,629 of record OZ022510.1, read on the forward strand.
CTATCTAGGCAGCAGTTACTTAAATGCCTTTTACACTCTTCCATAAGCACTTATATCATACTGTCACTGACTAACGTAAACAAACGGAGCGAATCAAAACCATACATGTAGTTATGGTAACAGCATTGGCTTAACAAAATTTTAATAGATCAAAATAGATTGTTAACCGATCTTCGGACAAGGTTACTAAATTAACTTGACCTCTTGATTTCGTTGGGGTGAAGTCGATTGCATTTCCATATGGTAGAGTCTAGTAGCAACAGAAAAATGCACTTTATCAGTTTCTTCCTATTCAAAAGCTTAAGGGTCAAAATTTGACCTTCCGGTAAAATAGGTCAAGGTCAACCCAGGATCATAATTTCAATAATTTTGTAGCACTAGAGTCCCAAATGCTACATACCAAGTTTTCAAACAATCGGGCCGGTGGTTCCGGAGAAAAAGTTTCTGAATTGTTTAGAACAGATGGGCATGGAAGCCATCTTGGTCATACGACATGGACTTAATAAATAATGTTTATACATTTGCCTGAAGACTGTTTATAAAATTTAAATGAAATTGGCTTAATAGTTCTAGAAAAGGAGTGCCTTGAAAATGTTGCCGGACAACGGACGAGTGACCTTTGGCCAAAGTCATTAAATAATCTTGACCTCTATGATTCATAAGGGTTGAAGTCGACTGCATTTCCTCATCACATCTAGCATAAAAGCAATAGGAAAATGCACCTTTTCAGTTCTTCCTATTCAAAAGCATAAGGGACCGAATTCGACCTTGCCATAAAAAAGATCAAGGTCAACTTTGGGTATCAGTTATGTAATGCTTGTAGTACTAGAGTTCTTAATGCTACATACTAAGATTCAAGGCAATCGGCCAAGTGGTACTGGTGTAGAAGATTTTTTAAGATTTTACCATATATGGACAGGGTGGCCATCATGGACATGTGACCTTAACCAGATATAAAAACTTTTTTGCCACATTTGCATGAAGGCCTCATATGAAGTTTAATTGCATTTGGCCCATAAGCTTCCGAGGATAAGTGCTTTAAAAATGTTGACAGACGACGGACGAGTTACCATGATCAAGGTCACTAGATGATCTTGATATTAGAATTTATATGGGTTTAGGTCGACTGCATTTTCAGATAACAGAGCACAATAGCAACAGAATAATGTACATTTTCAGCTGTTCTTATTCAAACGCTTAAGGGATCAAATTTGACTATGCCATAAAACAGGTCAAGGTCAACCCAGGGTCATCATTTATGTAAACTTTGTAGTACTGAAGCCCCAAATGCTACATACCAATTTCATGACAGTTTAAAAGAAAAAAAAGAAGGGTTTTAAAGTTTTTTAACAGGTAGTAGTGGTAATCTTTATTTGAGTCTCATCAATGTACATACATAAGACTAGCAAATTAAAATATTAAGAAATACAATGTACATTGCCACTCTTAAGAGAGTTATAAGAGACTCAAACTATACATGCATTACTTATCACAAAATATACAACATAAAATAGTGCACATATATGATATGATAAATGAGTAACTGTTATTGAAAACTGTATGTATGTATATAATTGCCTGCTATCCTGACATTTTTCTCTAATGTATGTAGTATATGTATATATGCTCATGGGCCTTATAGGCTTATTGCATTACAATAAACTTGAATACTTGAATTGAATACTTGAATATGATACAACAGGTTTGGGCGTGGTCGCCATCATGGCCATGTCATCTGGACCAAATATATATACTTTCTTTCCCCCTTAGTCTGAAGGCTCGTATGATATTTAATTGAAAATGGCCCAATAGGTTCAGGGAAGACCTTTAAACATGCGGACAGACAACGAACGAGTGACCTTTGGCCAAGGTCACTAAATAACCCTGGCCTTTAGATTTCATAGGGTTGATGTCAACTACATTTGCACATCACAGACTATAGTAGCAACAGAAAATACACTTTTCCAGCTTTTCCCATTCAAAAGCCTAAGGGTCAATTTAGTAAAAATGATCCAGGCCACATTCTTCTGTTACTGGCATTCAGAGCAAATTTGATCTTGCCATAAAAGAAATAGGTCAAGGTCAACCCAGGGACATTAATTATATAAACTTTGAAATACTAGAGTCCCAGGTACTACATATCAAGTGCCTTGGCAATCGGCCAAGGAAGATTTTTTTTTTTCACTGTCTATGGGCTTGGTGGTCATCTCTTACCCAAAACACAACAAGGATAAGATTGGAACGATTGCTCTGGGAAGAGCTATTCATAATGGTATTTAATCTTACTGATTTACAACTATGATTGCTGTCACTCTATGTAACTAGTTCAAGTTTGATGACGTCGGTGAGATGTGGAATTTGATCAGTTCCTTATCGTTGTTTTTTACACTACGCTGAACAACTCCAGAGAAAGACAAGTCCACTTCGGGCTTTTGGTAAACATCGAGAATTGTCTGAGTTTTCTAGTAAACAGCTAGAGTTTTCTTGTCATAATACGTTGAACAGTAATGCTTTCTTCACAAAATCTTACAGAACTTCGATGTCTCCATGGAATTTGTCTAAATTTAAAGGCTCTGCAGCTGTATAATATATTGACTGCTATGAGTCATTCTTCTTTAAGGCAACAAAATATTTACATCTGTCATAGTGCACACTGATGTCTATAAATTATGGTTATTACTGTATTTGCATAAAATAACAAGTGAACAAATGAGCCGCGAGTCTGATCAGACTCATCGTTAAGCGCTTAAAGGGTAGGAAAGGGTCTAAGCTACCTCTGTGCAGACAGCGAAGACTCTGATCAGGCTGGGTGGATGTCCAGTCTGATCTGAGTCTTCGCTGAGCGCACTTGCCACTTTGTTGCTTTTGTCATGTCGCGGCTCAAATGAACTTTAAAGCATTAAGACTGGTTTCCATGCACTGAATCTTGCATCCGATGCAGTTTAAATATGTAGTACGTTTGAATGTTAAGGTAGATAATATTGGTTGGGCATTCATTTCATTATACAAGCTGAATAACCCATAGGGCTATATAACATTTGGATAAGAAAAAGTTAACTTTCATTGTTTTGTTTTCCTAAAGATCAAACTTTTGTATTTCTACATCCATTTTTAAAATTTACACATTTTCTATTTAAATTCATGTCTCTAGCACATGAATGTACTTTCATTAATGCAAATCATATAATCTATAATATAGGATATTTGAAACAAACAAGGAAAAATGCAGTTATCTTGATAATAAGTATATTTTTACATTTTTTAAAGAAATGCAATAAAATTGAATTTCATGAAAAACGTCATGAAAAATATATTCAATCGATGGGGCATGCTTATGCATATTTTAGTAAAACTTACATTGTATGATACAGAATAAAACAAAAAAAAAACATTTCACCGTTTTGTTTTCTAGAAAAACATTGTTAAAGTTAAAAATGTGCCCAAAACAGGCTGCCCAAATTCTGCACCTGCTGCAAACACGGCCGGTCCTTGCCCTTTTATCTATTTTTCCTGTTATTCTGGTTCTACCATAGAGTAATGTCTACAAAAATGCGCAGATGGAATGGAAACTGTGAAGACCTTGATCATTCTGGTTCCTAAGGAACAGTCTGATCTCGGTTTCCGCTGTTTGTACAGACCTATCTGCCCGCAAACTCGGGATCTTTACGATAGACATTGTTAGTGTGTGTATATACTCCACAGTTGATCGATTTCACCATGAACAATAACTCTCTCTTTTGTTTTAGCAAAGTAAAAACACACTTATTCTGTAGCTGAATACTTTAAATCTTAAAACATATCTTTGCCTCGGCAGTAGCTTGAACCACAGCAACATGAGTCCTAGTGTAATGGAAGCCCGCTAGATACTTCTTAGTTAATTAAGGGATAACAGCTGAGGTGATCCTAAACACAAAACACCTGATCATAAGAGCGGTTTTTTAGCTCACCTGAGCCGAAGGCTCACAGGTGAGCTTATAGTATAGGCAGGCATCCGTCGTCCGTCCGTCCGTCCGTCAATATTTCCAAACGACATCTCCTCTGAAACTACAAGGCCCATTGTTACCAAATTTCATATATAGCATCTATAGGCAGGGAGAACCAATAATGCTGTTTTTTATCCAAATCACTTTGGAACTTTGGTTGCTATGGCAACTTAAAGTTTCCATTGACTTGTATGGGAAAAAATGAAAATTTGCATTTATTGCTATGTCACTGCAGATATTTTGACAAAACTTTTACAGAAATGTTCCTTGAGTATTCCTCTATCAACCACATGAACTTTATGTAAATTGCACAATTTGGCTGGTTGCCATGGCAACCGAATAGTTAAAAATAGAAAAAATATTCAAAAATCGTCTCCTCAGAAACTATGCAACCAATAAAGCTCAAACTTCACAGAAAGGATCTTAGTACTAGCTTCTATTAAAATGTACTGTTTTTCTTGGCAATTGCTCTAGCAGTTTGGTTGCTATGGTAACTGAAAGTTGCCAATGACTTATAATGGCAAAATGGAAAATTTGCATTTATTGCTATGTCACTGTAGATATTTTGACAAAACTTTTACAGAAATGTTCCTTGAGTATTCCTCTATCAACCACATGAACTTTATGTAAATTGCACAATTTGACTGGTTGCCATGGCAACCGAATGGGAATAAAATAGAAAAAATATTCAAAAATCATCTCCTCAGAAACTATGCAACCAATAAAGCTCAAACTTCACAAAAAGGATCTTAGTACTAGCTTCTATAAAAGTACTGTTTTACTTGGAAATTGCTCTAGCAGTTTGGTTGCTATGGGAACTGAAAGTTGCCATTGACTTATAATGGCAAAATGGAAAATTTGCATTTATTGCTATGCCACTGCGGATATTATGACAAAACTTTCACAGAAATGTACCTTGAGTAGTCTTTAACCAGCCATGTTAAATTTATGCAAATTGCGCAATTTGGCTGGTTGCCATTGCAACCGAATGGTTAAAAATAGAAAAATATTAAAAAAATCATTTTCGCAGAAATTGTGTGACCCAATAAAGCTCAAACTTTACAGAAAGAACCTTAGTACTAGCCTCTATAGAATTATTGTTTTTCATGGCAATTGCTCCAGCAGTTTGGTTGCTATGGCAACAAAGAGTTTCCATTGACTATAATGAGGAAAATGGAAATTGGCAATTTTTGCTGTCTAACTAACTGCAGTTTTTATACCCCCCCCCCCGCAAACTTGTTTGAGGGGGGGTATACTGTTTTCACGTTGTCCTTCCGTCCGTCTATCCGTCCGTTTGTCCGCCGCAACATTTGCTCCGATTTGTTTAAAATTTTGTCCATGGATGCAGCATGTGAAAAGAGTTGATACGTATTTTTCAGTTTTTCCCGGAAGTGTTTTCCTGCTGAGTTATGCCCCTTTATTATCCCCCGACCGAAAGGTTCGGGGGATATAGCGATGAGCCTGGCGTCCGTCCGTCTGTCCGTCCGTCCGCCGTCCGTCCGTCCGTCCGTAAACATTTTCTTGTCTGCTCTATATCTTGAATACCTTTTGGAATATTTTCATGATACTTCACAGTTATGTAGAACAGGTCATGGTGATGTGTCGCGTACACGAATGGTAACTCTTGCTATTGTACTTTTTGAGTTATTTCCTCTTTGGTGAGTTTTTTGGCAGATTCGTGTCCGCTCTGTAACTTGAATACCCTTTAGAATACTTTCATGATACTTCACAGATATGTAGAACAGGTCATGACGATGTGTCGCGAACAAGAATGACAACTCTTGTTTTCTTACTTTTTGAGTTATTTCCCCTTGATGGTTTTAGGTGTGATTGTTTGGCAGATTCGTGTCCGCTCTATAACTTGAATACCGTTTAGAATATTTTCATGATACTTCACAGATACGTAGAACAGGCCATGAGGATGTGTCGCGAACAAGAATGACAACTCTTGCTTTCTTACTTTTTGAGTTATTTCCCCTTGATCGTTTTAGGTGTGCTTTCGTGTCCGCTCTATAACTTGAATACCTTTTAGAATATTTTCATGATACTTCATAGATATGTAGAACAGGTCATTACGATGTGTCGCTAACAAGAATGACAACTCTTGCTGTCTTACTTTTTGAGTTATTTCCCCTTAATCATTTTAGGTGTGGTTTCGTGTCCGCTCTATAACTCATATACCTTTTGAAATATTTTCATGATACTTCACAGATATGTAGAACAGGTCATGATGATGTGTCGCGAACAAGAATGACAACTCTTGCTTTCTTACTTTTTGAGTTTTTTCCCCTGAATGGTTTTAGGTATGATTTCGTGTCCGCTCCATAACTTGAATACCTTTTGAAATATTTTCATGATACTTCACAAATATGTAGAACAGGTCATGACAATGTGTCGCGAACAAGAATGACAACTCTTGCTTTCTTACTTTTTAGTTATTTCCCTTTGATGATTTTAGGTGTCCACTCCATAGCTTGAATACCTTTTGAAATATTTTCATGCTACTTCACAGATATGAAGAACAGGTCATGACGATTTGTCTCGTACATGAATGACAACTCTTGCATTCATACTTTATGAGTTATTTCCCTTTGGTATTTTGAGCTTCTGTTTGAGTATCTACTCCATATCTGTATAACCCTGGCCTGCTCCACAATTTTAATAACCTTATACCTTTTAGAATATTGATGAACATGCTGTGATATCTTATCAGTGTTCCTAACTCTCTCTGACCCCTCCACACACCCCACCCCCACCCCGTCCCACCCCACCCCACCAAAAAAAAAAAAAATTTTTTCTCCAGATTTGGATTCTTTGTCCAAATTCACTTACTAGAGAGCTCAAAATTAGGTTTGTAGGGCTTGTAGTTTAGAAGTTATTCACACATTTTGAAAGTTTAATGTATTATATGCTATATATTTATGTATATGGCGGCTGTTTGGGATATTACTTCTTTTTAGCAGTCAAGCATACTATTTTAGTCTGAGTGTTAGATAATCATGCATCTGTTAAACAGATAATGCCAATCAGAAGCATAAGAGAATGACAATATATTACTTATATGTGTTTTGAAGTGCACCTTTTTTACCAAGGCCCATGGGGGTCTTCGGTCGGGGGATTTGCCATCTCCTCTGATGGCTATTTTATTTTTCGTAAAAGAAGTTTGTTATCCCAACTCCTCATAGACCGCTTGACCAATTTTCTTGAAATTAAGTATGTGAACACATATTGGTATGAAGATGTGCATTAGGGTTTCCATTTTGAAATCTGACCCCTATTTCCTGATTTCCTGAGTTATGCTCATTTTTGATATTTTTGGCCCTAGTTATGAGTTTTTTTAGTTGTTTTTGCTTTGATTTTATTCAAATTTGGTTCAAAGATGCGTCATAAGAAACTAGTTGACACGTGTTTTCCAGTTTTTCCCGGAAGTGTTTTCCTGCTGAGTTATGCCCCTTTATATTTTTCGTAAAAAAAAAAGTTTGTTATCGCAACTCCTCGTAGACCGCTAGGCCGATTTTCTTGAAATTAAGTATGTGAACACATATTGGTATGAAGAGGTGCATGAAGGTTTCCATTTTGAAATCTGACCCCTCTTGTTTGAGTTATGCCCCTTTTTTATATTTTTGGCTCTAATTTGGGGGGTATTTGGTCGTTTTTTCTTTGATTTTATTCAAATTTGGTTCATTAATGCATCATAAGAAACTAGTTGACATGTGTTTTCCAGTTTTTCCCGGAAGTGTTTTCCTGCTGAGTTATGCCCCTTTATATTTTTCGTAAAAAAAGTTTGTTATCGCGACTCCTCATAGACCGCTTGACCGAATTCTTGAAATTAAGTATGTGAACACATATTGGTATGAAGATGTGCATTAGGGCGAAGGTCCATGCTGAACTGTTAAATGCGGGGGGTATTTAGTAAGCCATGCTTACTGCCATCTCTAGTTTTCTACAGAAATATTTCTTGAGTAGTCCTCTACGATTCATATGAATTTTCTCCAAATCGCTGAATTTGATTGGTTGCCATGGCAAAATACAGTAGAACTTCTTTGGCTCGAACAGGCTTGAATACATGAAAATTAGTTCCAGCCAAGGGTAGTTCTAGCCATCCAGGGTTAGTTTCCATATAAAGTGGCTTCTAGGGACCAAGAAAAGAGTTCTAGCCAGGCAGGGTGAACGAGCCATCAGGGTTTGAGCCATTGAAGTTCTACTGTATAGTGTAAATTTCGAAAAAAAAAAACTTCTGCTCAGAAGCCATATAGGGGATGAAGCTGATATTGTGCAAACATGTTGATGACAGTAGTTTCTACATATATTTTATTCTTTTTTTTCCAATCCCATAAGAACTTTGGTTGCTATGGCGACTTATAGTTTCCATTGACTCATAATGGGAAAAGTGAAGCCATGAGGGGATGAAGCTGATACTTAGCATACATATTAATAATTTTAACCTCTACCTAAAGTATGTTTTATATTATCATTGCCCATGTGAATTTGTTGCTATGGCAACTTAAAGTTTCCATAGACTTATAATGAGGAAAGTGGACATTTGCTATTTATTTCTGTGTTACTGCAGATATTTTGACAAAAATTCACAGAAATGTTCCTGGAATAGTCCTCTACCAGCCATATGAATTTTTCCCAATGACCCGATTTTGATTGGTTGCCATTGCAGCTGAAAGGCCAATTTTTCACTTTTGTTTTTTGCCAAAGATCTTCTGCGAAGCCATTAATGGGGGATACAGCTTTTTTTTCATAAATGTTTGTGATATTATCCTCTACATAAATGGTGTTTTTTATTGCTGTTGTGCATGGTGTTTTGTTGCTGTAACCTCAGTGCCTCAGTGCTCAGGTGAGCGATATAGGGCCATTGGCCCTCTGGTTTTAGATTAAGGTTGTCATAATAAATTTGTTACAACAACATGAAACGCCATAATATTAATTTATATGCACTTTATTGTCAATAAAATGTTATTCAACATGTAATATTGAATGCAATATGAAAGACATTATTACAGGAAGGAAATAAAGATGAAACGTGCCTCGGGTCAAACAGTATAATCTCGGGTATACATGTAGCTTCTAACGTGAGTTACTTGCTGCTCAGCAGAAAATAAAATATATTTCACACCTGGCAGCTTGAGCAAACAAAAACACGTACGTTAATAATTTGAGACTAAATCATTTGTTTGAGATCTTTTTTCCACGTTTGGACTAGCCGATTCTCTCTAGCAAGGGAATATAAACTCGAAAATAAAATTAAGGGGTCAAACTTTAACCCTGTGATTTCTGGAACATTTAAAACAGTTGGTAAAATAAATCATTTCTACCTTCGATTTCATTCATTTTGCAAATTTTGTACACATGAAGTTTGAAACTATAGCCTTTATCTTGACGAAGTCCAGACTTCAATTCACACTACCCTCAAAATCAAAGTGGTCAGAAGGCCATGAGAAGTAAATTCACCAAAATTTTCGATTTCGCCAATTCTTGTTATTTTTTGCAAAATTGCTCGACAGTCATCAAATGTAATCATTGTTAAGGTCAGCAAGCTGTAACAAGTTGAAAATTCATAGCAGTTTTAGAAGTTATGCCCGACCAAACTGACACACTATCAATTCTCTAAGGGACTTCAGACCACTTTCATTTTAGGGGTCTATTCTATTCCATAACCTTACTTTGTCGTTGGGGCACCACAGATGACTTCAAAACAATCCCTTTCCACCTTGTCCTGTCTTCAGCTGCCCTAGTTGAGCTGGCAAAATCCATTCCTGTCCACTCCTTGATATTGTCTTCCCACCTCTTCTTCTGTCTACCTCTTCTTCTTTTTCCTTTCACTGTGCCCTGAAGAATTGTCTTTGCTAAACCAGAAGACCTTGAGACGTGGCCAAACCACCTTAGTTTCCGTTTCTTGACCAGCGTAAGGAGTTCATCATATTCTCCAATGGCTGCTTGGATCTTCCTGCGAACCTCCTCATAGGTTATATGGTCCTTGTACGAAATGTTCAGTAACCTTCGGTAGCATCTCATCTCAAAAGCCTGCGTTCTTTTCTCTAACTCTGCTGTCAAGGTCCATGACTCACAGGCATACAGAAATATGGAAATGACAAGGGAGCGCCTAAGTTTCACCTTTGATCCAAGAGATATATTGTTATCTCTCCGAATTGGTTTCAGCTTAGTAAGAGCTGAAGTGGCTTGTGCAATCCTTGAGAGAACCTCCTGTTTCGAGCCATCATCTGAGACAACTGCTCCAAGGCATTTGAAGCTGCTTACGGTACCCAGCTTCTTCCCTTTTACCTTGATCTCTCTCTAGATGCCGTCTGCGCTATTCGTCATCAGTTTGGTCTTCTCAGCACTGATCTCCATCTTATACCTTGTGCAGGTTTGGTCCAGACTTTAAACTAGAGCTTCCAGTTATTGCTCTTCCTCAACTAGAGCATCTATGTCATCGGCAAACCGCAGATTGGTAATGTTTCTGCCGCCTATGCTAACCTTTCCTTCATGTTCTTCCAGAGCATCAGACATGATCCGTTCGAGAAAAATGTGGAAGAGGGTGGGTGACAGAAGACATCCTTGTCTTACTCCAACTGTTGTTCTGAACCATTCTCCTGTGCTGCCATTTATCAGGACTGCACTTGTAGCCTTGTCATATAGCTGCTCAATGGTGCGAACTAGATTTGCACTGATATTGTACTTCCGCATGGTGGCCAATAAGGCTGCATGCCATACCCTGTCAAAGGCTTTTTTGAAATCAATGAAGACATTGTACAGATTCTGCTGATGTTGGAGATACTTTTTACACAGGATTCTAAGGTTGAAGATTTGTTCTGTGGTGCTCCTTCCTGCTCGGAACCCAGCCTGTTCGTCAGCTATTATCTCCTCGGCTTGTGGTTTAAGCCTGTTCAAGATGACTTTCAGCATGACTTTGCTTGAATGACTGATGAGGCTGATGGTTCTGTAGTTCTGGCAGAGCAGTAGGTTGCCTTTTTTAGGGAGCGTAATAATCAGCGACTGAGTCCATGGGGTAGGCCATTCTCCTGTTCTCCAGATCCTGTTACAAATATCTGTTAAAACATCAATCATGGTCTTCCCGCCAGCTTGAACAAGTTCTGCTGGTATATTATCAACTCCGGCAGATTTCCCCTTCTTTAGTGCTGCTACTGCAATCTCAACTTCCTCACGAAGGATCGGTTGTTGATCTTCTTCTGGGGGCTGATTGCAGTCCAGAACCGCATTGTCACCGTAAGCCTCATGGTTGTATAGTTCTGAGCAATATTCTGTCCATCTGCTGAGAATCTCTTGTTTCTCTGTAAGGCATTTCCCAGACTTGTCCTGGATAGTTGTGGATCTACCCTGTTTCTCTGAAGTTAGATTCTTCACAAGCTGGTATGCTTTCTTGCTGTTGTTTTTTGTTCAAGCAAGTTTCAATCTCCTCGCACTGACTAGCTATCCAATCCTCCTTCGCTTTCTTCACTACCTTCTGAATCCTCTTGTTTGCTTCCCTGTATTCTTCTGCTCCTCCTGCTTCATACCTCTTCTTCTTCAAATTTCTCCTCTCATCACAGAGGTCAAGAACATCTCTGGTGACCCAGGGCTTTTTCCTGCGACGTTCCTTCCCAAGTATCTCACTGGCTGCCTCAGTCACTACTGTGTTTTAGGGGTTGTTTGACCTAAAGCCTAGACTTGGTTAAGACAAAGGCTATAGATTCTAACTCCATGAGTATAAAACTTGCAAAAACAAAAAATGGAAGGTAGAGATGATTTAACTTACCAAATGTTTGAAATGTACCAAAAATCGCTTAGTAAAAGTTTGACCCTTTAATTTTTTTTTTCGAGTATGCTATAGCATACCTAGCATACCATTTCAAAACGAAACTGTAGTGAGAAGCTTGCAGCGGTATCTCACGATAAACTATTACATAAAGTTATACCACTGATACATGTAGAGCAGTGGGGCCTTTATTTGTAATTCGGACGTTGTGGCCACCAATATGACTGCCTACTTTGCTTTTGTTGTTGTTTTTGTTATTGTTGTTGTTTGAATGCCACTTTGTTTGTGATGTGAAGCTTTCCTGACAGCAACTCGTTCACCTTAATCGGCTATGTAGGGAATACCGTATTTATCATATTAAACGCCCCGGGGCGGCGTTGCATTTTACGAACGAGGGAGCATTATTTAGAGCCTAGACTGTAGTAAATCGGCCACCGCCAAATACCTCTAATAAACAGTATTTAGATGAGAGGGTATACTTGCAGAGGAAGCAAATCTACAATTTTTGCCTCCTTTCACAGAAGGAATCAACTCTTAAAGGAAAGAATATGCTTCTCTAGGAGCGAATTCTTTCCTTTAAGAGAAGACCACATTTTAAAAAGCTACCTCATCCAGACAGAAATTGATGCAAATTAACATAACAGTATTTTCGGAAAAGAGGCAAGGGGGGGGGGGGGGGGGTATAAGAGCAGGGGCCGTAAGATTAAAAGTTAAGGTTTGGACTGTGTTTCTTTTCTAAGCCCTGCATTCAGCTTTTCTCAGACATGTTGTTTAACAGTGATAAATCATTTCAAGGGCTTTATAAGACTTCCGTTTGCAAGGCTGGAAATTTCTTCAGAGCTTGATTTATCGAAAGCTTAGGATTTAGCAACCGTATGCGTGATTCAGTATGCAATTTATAATGTTATAAATAGTCGATCTGATTGAAAATTATTGATTTCTTTTATAAACGAAATAGAAATTTCCGCTGATACTTATAAACAGAATAAGCCTGTAACATTTGTCACGATTAGAATCCAGGGCCTACGTTTCATTCCCTTATATTTGTTTTTTCACATCCAAATACCATGTCCGTCATCGACCTTGAATTGGAGATTCGCAGCTGAAATGGGGTTAATATATTCTTATAATTCGAATCTTCTTGTTAATCGCGTCAGGTTCTGAGGAATTTTATATCTACTATTTTGGAGTACTTTTACGAATCATTTCAATTTAGATGGTTGCCTCCTATGGGCAAACATGTAAGCATGGCCATTTCTAAAAAAGCGTAGACCGAAACTCTAATTGTAGCGCCGTTATAATGACACAGGCACGTCAACTTTTACCTAACTGCAATTAACGCGGAGCTAAATGACTTGAGAAAAATTTGTCTGAGACAATCTAAAGTTTCTGTTGACAGAATTTCAGTTGTAAATTTATTAAAGTACATGTATTGGCGAAACATGGCATATATTGTTTGCCACGCTCCAGAAACAAAGACATCATATATCTGTTACCGTAGCAACAAAGGTTCATACTGATGTCTAAGTGACGTCATCGAGACGTCATTCTGCCAATATAACAAGCACAACAGTTTGCAATGGTTACACATCTATGGCATCATCTCACTTATACTTCGAGAAGAGCATGGCATACAATGTGAGTGAGATACTACCTGAAATTCAGGGGGCTGGAGGGGGGGTGCGGTTGGGCAATGGTGCTGGATAACTTTCAGTACCGGGGCGTCCAACTTATTTGATTGATAGCAGGGCGAGGGCCTACTGTGTTTGCAGTAGGTGCGGATGGCGGTTGTTTTGACATTTTTCTCTGGCATATACTTTCTCTTTTCTTTCTCCCTCTCGATATAGACTGAAATGCTGTCTCAAAGAGCGGTTTCCTCCAATAAGTATTCTCAACTCATTTAGTTCCGTGTTAATTATGATCTGAACTGTCTTAAAGGTGAATGATATACATGTACTTTCAACAGAAGCGGCTCTTGTCCTCCTCCGCGATTGAGGCCAACTCTGAGAGAAAAGAATTGTTCCTCTGTGACCAAATTCCTTTTTTAAGAATAGACCTCTGTGGAAGTGCTTCGTCTTCCCAGGAAGCAAATAGGAAGTCGTGAAAGTTATTCCCCTTTGTAAAATGGCAGAAAAACACGGAGGTGTACTCATACATACACCTTAAATATTCTATTAAGCTTGTAATTTATTTTCTTCGAAATTTAACTTTAAAATCGTTACAAAGTCAACTCAGTACGACCGCACTGGAATTAATGATGTCTGCAGCCTTGATCTGCGTGTTTGGTTCATTAAACGCGTCGCCAGCCAATTACTGTAATAAGAGAAAACTACACATCAGTGATTGGGAATACCGTGCATAGAAATCACGTTTGCATTGTATAGATTTCTTTACAGAATATAAATTTTACGTTGAATCTCAAACCCTTTCCGATTGAAGGGAAATTGCCTGCGTATGTCTTAAATATTGGCGTCTTGTTGAATTTCAGAGCTCCATATAAGAGTGGGTATTGAGGATAAACAAAACAAATGAAATATCAAACACTGACAAATACTTTGCGAGTTGAAGGTTTTGATTCAACAGTGAAAAAAATATCAGGCTTAGAAGATACACAATCTAACTTACAGAATCAGCTATTAAGTCACACAAACTTCTGTTCAGAAAACCATCGTCACTAGGTGACATTTGAAATCCTCAGAGCTTCGTGAAGGTGAGACACTTGGTGTTTTATCGTCTGAACGAATAGGTTCGTAGACTATACGATTAGTCTGTCTGTCCGTCAGTGCCAGGCACTGAAAACTTGAGTACCAGAGCAAGAAATAATGGCCCAGAGCTGATAATCACCCACATAAGACAGCTGCTCCAGGAAGAGCCTGATCAGGGTTTTAGCTGTTCGTCATTCAGCTATGCCATTTATATAGCATGCTTGTTGAAAGAAAAAAGCATGCCCAAATTGGAAATTGCCGTAGAAGAGTCACATGGAATAAGGAGCAGAAACAAGAAACAAATTGTAAATATATGCACAATTATTTTTTTTTGTGTGTGTGTTTTTGTTTTTCAAATAACCGTCTTTATCAACACACAACTCAGGTTCAAAGTTCAAGCATACATACGATATTAACCGACTTACAATAAACATTAAACCTGAATAAAAACATCTGAAGAGAGACACATTTCTTTAGAGGTGATGGTAAACTCAGAACAGAGGCAATAAAAAGACTATGAAAAGGCATAAATTTAACTCTCATGCGTACAAATGACAATAAAATGTTATTCAACATGTGATATCTAACAAATTGTTGAAAATGTTAGTATACATGTAGGTAAGTAATAAAAGCTAAAGGTACATTCGGGATCAATTAAGTATGAAATTTTATAGTGAATATTTGCGGGGTTTTTTTTTTATACCCTCGTAGTATATCTTCCACATTTAAAGCCGGACAAGTCTTTTTGAGCCGCGACACGACAAAACCAACAAAGCGACATGTGCGCCAAGCGAAGGCTCATCAGATCACCCTAGGCATCCGCCCAGTCTGATCAGAGTCTTTGCTGTGCGCTTAAATGGTAGCTAAGGTATTAAGCTACCTCCATTGCGACAGAGAAGACTCTTATTAGACTGGGAGGCTGCCCAGGCTGATCTGAGACTTCGCTTTGCGCACAACCACTTTGGTGAAAGCTGTTGACAAATGTTCAGACTACTCCAATATGATCAGGCCAGGCAGGCACGCAAAGTTGAATCAATATTGAATCAACCTTGATTCAACGTCATGACGTTGAATCAAGGTTGATTCAATATTGATTTAGCCTTGTGTGCCCAGTGGGGTGTTATCTGCGTCTGCGGCTGTAAAATTACCATCCGAACGTCGTTTAAAACGCCATCAGCGGCCATTGTATTGCTTACTGCTTACTCTCTGCTAAACATGCTTCTTACGTCACGAAAGTAATTTCAGTGGCGTTGAAAATGCCCTCAAAAATCGAAAGTCACTGATTTTTGTGGATTCAAAGATGCCTCAAAACAAGAGCAGGATATACAGGTCACTACTCTAATTGAGCCGTCTGGGCTATCTTGCCTGAAGTGATATAATTCGTAGCAAATAAGTGTGTCCAGGACGGCTTCAATCGGGTAGTTAGTGAATATTTCGTTGTGTTTATAAAATATTCAACCGCTATTGTTTATGATTATTTGTATAGTTAGATTCTCTTGTTGTTTACATGTTCTGTAAACCTGAGATTATTGAATAAAATCTGTGAAAAATCATCTAGAACTTACTTCTCTGTTGGGATTGTGCTGTCCATATTTGGCTAGACTGAAGAAAATAATTAAGTGACATGTTCTCTTAACACACCCAGAAATTTCAAGTTCTAGAATGAAAGAACGCCAAATTAAGGTCAAGGTAACCGACATTGCCGCTTTACCCCAAACGTTTGGACACCACTGATATAGCCACAGAACTGGCGAAACTGCCCATAAGGTACTCAACATCAACATGATGCGAGTACGATTTTCAGACGTTGTAGGACGTCATTTGACGTTGTGTTCCGTTATGGTATAGCTAACACTATTTGCACGACAAGCAGGAATTCTAACATAATGAGGAAATATTCACATTACATGAAGATGACAAATGCAGATACTGTGTTTGCATCAATAATCACAAGATTTGAATAGTCTAATCAGACAAAGAAATGGGATGATATCAAGATTACATTTTTTTCAAGCTATTTTTGCTTTAAGAATAATGCAGCAGCGTCTTCAAAAGCAAATATGATCAATCAATTTTATCTGCGTCTTCTTTAAGCGCAAAATTGCATACTGTCAGACAAAGGCAGTTAGTAATTTGATTTCTCTCGCGCGACAGAAAAGGGGTGTATAGTTACTGTAATATTATGCCATGACTTTTAATTCCTTTTGTTTTTTACGTTGCTTGGTGTCTAAAAAATCCTATAAGTTTAAAAAAAAACAAATGTTATATCGTTTGTTCTCGTAAAACGGTAATAACAAGGAGTGCCATTTTTTGAACATAATTTAGAGCAGTCTCGCGCCTATCTATCAGGAAAGAGCTGACCAGTTTGTTTTCCCTTGTCTTGTTTTACCTTCTGTGATGTCTCTATCTGTTATTCTTTCCTTTCCTATTTGATATTTAGAGCAAATTTTATCATATGATGTCACATCTGAGAGTGTAATAAAGCCATGCATTAAAACGATAATCCTCTAGTGGAATAAATATGCAAATTACGTCGTAACGTTATGCACTGACGTCCATAAAACGTCGCGTTTTCTAATAGCGAAATCGTGACGTTTTAGTGCAAAATTTGCTAATAAAATGCGATTTTAGTGTCATATGATAAATAGAATCTTGCATTCGTGCTCCTGTATTATCAAATTTATTAAACTCGTTGGTGAAAATGATAAGATGCTCGGCAGAGCCTCGCATCTTATCTTTTTCCCCAACTCGTTAAACAAATTCAATAATACATGAGCACTCATGTATGATCCTCTTTGTGTCGGTTCCTGATCATTGCCTTTCTTTGACTCTTCCATCTTCGTCTTAAGTATTGCCAGGGGCGTAGCTAGAAGGCGGCATGGAAGCACATGCTTCAGCATATTTCCATCTGTGTTTTAGATGTATGAGTAGTTTCCAGAGTAGCAACTCTGCATTGTTATCTTCATTTTCAATGCAGGTGAACTCTTAAAGGAAAGAATATCTTATAGAAATGAATTTGCTCGTAGAGGAGCAAATTCTTTCCTACATGTATAAGAGTAGACCGTATTTAACACACCTGAACGGGTTTGAGCATGCCACGATGCATTTCGGCTTGGAAGGAGGTAAAATTCACTTGCCAGGCGTGGGAGGGGGAGGGGAGGGCAACTATTTCAGAAACCCAGTTTGGAAAATAAAAATGAGAAAATTTTATCCTTTGGCTCACATACCCCGTATATGAAAATTGGAGGGATGGTGGGGGCGGGGGGATTTTCCCATATAAGTTTGATTTCCCTAGGAGGTGTATGCTTTCAGATGTATCTCAAAATTAAAAAAGTTTGCTTCAGCAAGAAATGAGGTCTGGCTACCCCCTTGACGCTTATGGTAACTGACTCGTCTGCTATAGGCTGTCTTGGTCGTCCATGAAACAGCACAGGGAAACATATAAACCAAGTTAAAACACTGAGATGATTTTTTAAAACTTGGACTTATAGAACCACCGATACTGAACATCTGCAGCTCTAAGTTGTAAGGAAATTATTTTCTGGCTTAGAACTTAATTACTTTAAGATGATATTTACAAGAAACATGGGGTTCTAAAATGCTCGACCTCAGTTTAAATGCCGATTTAAGACGCAGCCACAACAAATAGACATGTCTTCTTGATTAAATTTAATTGAAGACAAGCGCATGCATTCCAACTGGTGATAAATCATTTCCATGTAATAATGAAGGCCGAAATATTTAGACAAGAGTGTAATTCGATAAAGCTTTAATTATTTGGAAAACATTTAAGAATCTTTCGGGATATATTTCCAGTGTTTCAAATCATTAACTTCCATATACTTACTTTCTCTGACGGAAAATGGTGAAAATGCCACAGAAACTTTTTAATGATTTGAAACACTGGAAATATATCCCGAAAGATTCTTAAATGTTTTCCAAATAATTAAAGCTTTATCGAATTTCACTCTTGTCTAAATATTTCGGTCTTCGTCAGTAAAATAGATTTTCAGAGAGAATTATACAGATTATAAGCAGCAAAAATGCGGTTTGTCTAATGCAGTGGTCGTTTACGTGTAAGTCTCTCTCAAGCTCCAGTTTACTCGCGAAGGCTAAAAGCTGTACAAAAAATCACGGAATTAAAGTACTTGAAAATAATTATTTGTTTGAGAAAATCTGAAGTTTCTATTGAAAGAATTTCAGTTTGTAATGCCATTGAAAAATTGCCGGAGCATTGTTTGCCATGCTCCGGAACCAGTGACGTCATATATTTGTTGCCATAGCAACCAACAGTTCTATTGATGTCTAAGTGACGACATCGGGGCGTCATTTTGTCAATGTACTAAGCACAGTTGGTAATTGCATAGTTGGTATGGTAACATATCTATGACGTTATCTCACTTCTAATTCGAGAGGAGCATGGCATACATTGTGCCATGCTCCTCTCGAATTAGAAGTGAGATGCTACCTGAAATTCTTACAATGGAAAAGTGTGTTTTTCTCAAACCTATAAATTTATTTCTCTGTTAAAAGTGGAATTATCCAGGAGAGTTGCAAATCTTGTAACCCTTGGGAAGGACTGTTCATTTTGATATCCACACGTATTATCTTAATACTTATGTCACTAATCCCCGTTTCCTGTCGTGGGTGGGATTTGGAATTGATTATAGCAGTTGCAGATCATTGCCGTTTTACATTTCTTCACTTGCTTCCGTTCACTTTCGTCGAAGCGGTCCGCGGTCAACCTGACAAAATGAAAATAATAATTACGCTCACACCGGGTACACAAGGTTGAATCAATATTGATGCAACCTTGATTCAACGTCATGACGTTGAATCAAGGTTGATTTAATATTGATTCAACTTTGTGTGTCTGCTGGTCTTTTAGCTCTATGAGGCATATAATATCAATAATAAGACAAGAAATATATTTCAGAAAGATTATAGAATTAGTTTTACATTTGCCTTACTCCCACGCAGGGTTTGTTTGCCGTCTAGACAGATAGTGCTACTTATAATTGTAGGACTCTGTTAAATCCATTCAAGAGACTGCACGATAATAACGTGTAATTACATGTAAATAAGGAAGGGCAGATGAAAGACTTTGATGTAAGATGATTTGCAGGAGTTAAATGATAGTCAAAGACTCGGAAATAGTCTGGCGCCATTTTCTTGCGTTTTAGGAAATATTGAGGCCCTCTCAGGGAAAATGTACGTGATGGCAAACTGGAAACAAAATGCTTACTTTAAATTAGGTTAGTTTGCACTGTCGTTAAAAAAGGCATGACTAAACATGATGTCGAATCCGTTGATCCTTTTAAACATCATGGCAAGTCAGCGTGAAAACGACAATCAGATTTCGATGACCGATTATGCCGCCCCTGTGCATTTCTTTCATGCAGGGAAGCCGTTTCACAATAAATACAGAGTGCGGAAATGTTGCTGTTTGATTTAGCTATTATTATACCTGTCGAAGAGGCACACTATATAAAAAAGCGTCTTGCAGCATGTTTGAACCACGGTCAGTCATATCCGTCAAATTAAATGCAGCTTGATGGGAACATTCCCATCATGCACATAACGTCGAAATGACATCGTACTGAAGTCGATGCGAATCCCTCACAAACTTAACATAATTATACCACTTCAGTTCGTGATTCAGTTTGTGAGTCAATCGTCGGCGTTTACACATCGATAAAATGCCTAAAAGAGAAACTCATTTCTATATCTACATAATATTACTTTATTTAGCTTTTTTCCCTTTTCGTTTTCAGTGATGGATATAGGACCTGATAATATAAGTTTCTGGTCTGATTGCAGCAGTCCCTGATCATTGCTTGTATTTTAATATTTCATATTGGCACAAGTTGCTGAAAGGAATATAAATTACTTAATACATACATCCATGGAATCTATCTGCTTTACCATAACATGGACGAAACCCCCACTGGGTATGCAATATTGTAACAACACTTGGCAAAACACGTAAAAGTAACTAATCAAATTTCAGGAAACTTTACTTCAACCTTGTGCCAGGACGGATGAGAAACGCTGCAAATACATGTATATTTACTACTTTTATTAGCTTAATTAGCCGAAACTACGTAGTCTGGCCCATGTTCCTTCTTCTGAATGTACTCTCTGCTCTTTAAGGAACTCTTTAAGATTTTAATTTTAATCGCAAGAGGTTGGAAATCATCGATTGACTCTTATGGAGTGTTGAAAACTATAAAGGTGTAGAGGTACACTTTTTCTGTTATGTATACAAAAGGGAACAAATTTCACGAGTCTTGTTTGCGTCTCTGGAGAATGAAGCCTTTCCAAAATGAGTCTACTCTTATATTAATAGCAAAGAGTTTGCCTCCTTATGACCAAATTCTTTGCTTTCAGAGTAGGCCCCCGTTTAGAAGGGATGCAAAAAATGAAAAGGTCTTCCCCCATAAAGTGTAGGCCTACCCATTCATCTCAAATGGTTTAGGCATATGCTTTCTTGGCAACCTTTTGATGAACAGTACCAAGGAATGGCCACAGTCGCAACTCACTTATATGGATCAAATAAATGCTGAATTTAAAATTATCTCTCCGATTTTTAAGTACTTGCATGCTCGCATTCTCTGTGCTATACTATATAAAAATCCATTCGGAAATAAAAAAAAATGTTATCTGGGAGAAACTAACCACGAAGCAGATCGAGGCCCTGTGGTTCTCTGTATTGCCTTTGACGTTAAAAGCTTCGTGATCATCCACCCAAGCAGGCACACGATGTTGAGGTCACGTCGTACTGACGTCAATGCGACGTCATGACATTGCATCGATGTCAAAACGACGGCATCTTAACGTCATGACGTCACATCGACGCCTAAACGACGTCATCTCAATGTCATGACGTCGCATCGACGTCAGTATATCACCTCAACGTTATGGCGTCGTATAGACGTCAGTACGACGTCATCTCAACGTCACGTGCCCGCTGGGCCATGATTTATATGGATCCTGAAATAATAGTAATGTTTCTGTCTGTGAAGGGGCTGCGAACTAATTAGTCAGATAGGACATCAAAAAAAAATGAATAAACAAAGTTGATGGCTCAATGAAACTGTGAAGTAAGAGAAAACGGAAAACACTTCCTTCTTAGGTCATTATTCCCATATTACAATATATATTGCAAAGTATTAGCGTGATTATAAAGCTTTTTGAAAATTTGCTAATTTTATTCTTAGTTAGCACTGACTGATAAGTCATTTACTTCAAGTCATTTACCATATCATTGGTGATTCTATACACATTATCTTATTTCTTATTTATGTGCCTTCAGAATCTTCTGTTTCTCCCAAAGGAGCTTCTGTGCAGGATACTGTTTAGTTTATTCGCACTGTGGTGATGCAATAAATGTCTCGAGAACATTTTCATCGATTCTTTCTTGAGTCATGGCCGCCTACGGATTGGCAATCAAATATTTTCTTCTTTCATGCAGTATACACATTCTGTCGATAGATATTTTCAAATCATTTCAGTCCAGAATTGCTTGTTGCAGCGTTATTATGTATGATTACATGTAGGTTAGGTTTCTCGAAGCCTTTCGACATTGATTTGCTACAGCTCAACCATATCTCGGGTACAGGAAAGACTGAGCCCGATCTTCTCCTTTCGCTGCCATGAACATTCCCTTATTCGAAACAGGCATATTTGAGCCGCGACAAAAGAAAAAAAAACAACAAATTGGTTATGCGCCGAGCGCAGACTCAGATCAGCCTTGGCATCCGCCTAGTCTGATCTGAGTATCCATTGTCCGCATAGAGCTAGCTTAGATCCTTAGCTACTCTTTGAGTGCAAGCGGAGACTCTGATCAGACTGGGCGGATGCCCAGGCTGATCTGAGTCTTCGCTGGGCGCACATGCCACTTTGTTGGTTTTGTCGTGTCGCATTTACTGTTTTTCAGTTGAACGAACCCACGATCTTCGACGTCAAAGACATACGACCTTACCATTCCATCATGACACCTCTTTATTTGAAAGTAAAGGAAGAAAATATATACTGAACATATAAAGAAACGTGACATAGAATATCAATGAATTTTAAGCAATAAAACAATATTTCCAAATATTTCTATGGTATTCTCTGACAAACCAGACGACAGACAACCTTATGACCTAATATGTTTTCGATTTGCATCAATTGTTACAGAAATATTTTAGGTTGACTGAAAAATCCTCGGACAATATAAAACGCCGAATCCCCATGCGCAAGCGCTTAAAATTTTACACCCTCGAATTTGCCTTGTAACTGCCAATTCAAACCTTTGAACCTTTGACATTAAACCAACAGTGCAAGGAAATAAGATGTTAAAGATTTTGTGTCTTTCAATCTGTTTCCCTTGCAATTAAAATTATCGCAAATCATTTACTCCGATCAACCAGTACGTATCAGGATCTTATTTAGGCTCCTCTACACAAGGTTCATGACAAACTGGTTGATTGTCCGTGGTATATCACCTTGCATTGTCTATGGAATTTTCAGCGCACATCATGAAAGCAAGAGTCAAGTCTCCTGAAAAGCGATATTCCAAGTCTTGTGCTTCTCTGATCAACCCTTTGGAAGCGGCTAATGGACCGTTTTCGTAACACTTTATGTCTGATAAACGTCTCAGAAAAAAATGTAACGCTGACAGCTTGAGTCAAATGCGAATCTTCAAAAAGCACCTCAAATTGCACTTTCAAAATCTGACCCCTCTTTTACTAAAACTGATCTGGAGACATCAATCGCGTTTGATCAGTTTCACATAATTAAACCCAGAGGACCATTGATACTGTAGCTCACCTGAGTCCATTCATCCTCAGCACTCAAAGGTAAGGAACTCTAAAGTAAATTGTACAATATGGCCTAATTTCAACTTTGACTGAGTTGTTATGCTTGCCGTAGTTAATATTCGCAAGTTTGAGGAAACATATTTGCAAAACTTTTTGCCTAAATATTGCAGTAACACAGAAATAAATGCCAATTTGCACTTTTCCCAATACAAGTCTATGGAAACTTTAAAATGCCATAGCAATGAAACCATGTGGGCAACAATAATAAATAAAACAATATTTTTGAAGTGCTAATGTAATGGTCATGTATGCGAAGAATCAGCTTCATCCCCAGGTTTGAGGAAAAGATTTTTGAATATATTTCGTAAAGTTTTCCTTTATGTTGCCATGGTAACAAATCAAATTTGGTGATTTGGACAAAATTAATATGAATCATAAAGGACTACTCGAGAAACATTTCTGTAGAAAAAAAATCCAAATAACTGCAGTGAGATAGCTAAAATTGCGGATTTCCATTTTTCATATTATAAGTCAATGGAAATTATAAGTTGCCATAGCAACCAAACTGCTAAAGCAATTGCCATGAAAAACAATTATTCTGTAGAGGCTAGTACTCAAATCCTTTCTGTAAAGTTTCAGCTTTATCAACCACATACTTTCTGTGTAGATGATTTTTTTTTCTATTTTTAACCATTCGGTTGCAATGGCAACCAGCCAAATTGTGCAATTTGCATAAATCTAATAAGACTCTTTAATGACTACTCAGGGAACATTTCTATAAAAGTTTTGTCAAGACATCTTCAGTGACAGTGACATAGCAATAAATGCAAATATTCCATTTTGCCATTATAAGTCAATGGCAACTGTAAGTTGTCATAGCAACCAAACTGCTTGAGCAACTACCAAGAAAAACAGTATGTTTATAAAGGCTAGTACTAAGATTCTTTCTGTGAAGCTTAAGTTTTATTAGTTGCATAGTTTCTGAGGAGAGGATTTTTTAATTTTTTAACCATTTGGTTGCCATAGCAACCAGCCAAATCGTGTAATTTATAGAAATGTCACGTGGTTGATAGAGGACTACTTAAGGAATATTTCTGTAAAAGATTTGTCAACATATCTACAGTGACATAGCAATAAATGTAAATTTTCAATTTTTCCCATACAAGTCAATGGAAACTTTAAGATTTGGATAAAAACAGTATTATTGGTTCCCCCCTGCCAATAAATGCTGTATATGAACTTTGATAACAATGAACCTTGTAGTTTCAGAGGAGATGTTGTTTGAATATATCGACAGGCGGACGACGGATGCCTGCCTATACTATAAGCTCACCTGTGAGCCTTTGGCTCAGGTGAGCTAATAAAATTGGCAAAATCTTAAATCAGTTGAAAGTAAACACGTATTGAAAATACATGTTAAGTCTCTTTCACTGTTTAGTATATCTTTTTCACATTTGACTGTGTCTTTTTTCTATTATAAAGAGCTGGGGCCGTATACATAAAGCAACTTAAGTCGTTGCTATGCGGTTGCTAAGGCTAAATATCTATAAAGGAGATTCCCTACAACTATGAAATTTGGTCTGGAGGAACAGTCTTTGTAAGACTGTTCCTCAAAAGCAAATTTCATTGTTGTAGGGAATCTCCTTCAAACAATTTATCCTTAGCAACAGCATAGCAACCACATAAGTCGTTTTATGAATATGGCCCCAGGTCCTAAGGGGATTTTGCTCATGTCGCTTGCTATTCACCACAATTGACTACTTGTCTCGCAATGATAAATTTACTCATGCAAAACACTATTGAATGGATTCAAGCCGCTTTTTGTATTAAAATTTTAAATTTTGATAAAAAAAATTGGTTTGAAACCATTCAATATTAGTCAACAGAAACTGAATTTGCTGTTTTCTTTTTCCTGTTTTCCTTTTCACGGAGATATTTGGTCGCAAATATAGATTAGGTGCATACACTGGACCGACATTTGGATAAAATGACATGACCGATAAATCTCATAGCCTACTGGCTAGACTACATTCAGATGTACCCGTGGGTTTGAGAACAATTCGATGTACTTTTCTGGTAAAACATCGAACTATAATTCAAATTCACGGAGGCGTCTGATTTTCTGTGATGTCTCAGTAATGTTTTATTTCTCAAAAGAGAGAGACATTTAGTAGACAATAAAAGAAAATTTTGATATTTTATGACATAATTCAGTAGACACCGTTTTTTTCTGTCAGCTTGCTTTCAGATACTATATTGTTTTTGTATATGCTCTTACCATTAATGTTATTTTTCGAGCGCTGTATTTTGTAATGGCTTGTTTGATCGTTGTTTTCTGCCTATATCGTAATAATGCTTAGGTTAAGTGCAAGTGAGGGTCTGAGTTTGGATTTTGTCTTTAAATCACTTTTGTTTGTAGATTTGTCTGTCTTCGCTGCCGACCGCCAACTTAGGGTTTCTTATAATTGAGCCACGACGCGAGAAAACCAACAATTTGGTTGTGCGCCCAGCGCAGACTCAAATCAGCCTGGGCATCCGCCCAGTCTGATCAGAGTCTTCGCTGTCCGCATGGAGGTAGCTTAGATCCTTGGCTAACCTTTAAGCGCTTAGCGAAGAGTCTGGTAAGACTGTGTGGATGTCCAGGCTAATTTGAGTCTGCGCTGGGCGCACAACCACATTGTTGGTTTTCTTGTGTCGCGGCTCATATCTAATAGCCTCGGACCACTCGTAGTTTTGGAATATTTCGTATCTGTTACTCCAGTATCTGTTACTCCATTATCTGTTACTCCAGTATCGGTTACTCCAGTTTCTGTTACTCCACATTTCCCCACGTATATTTTTTTTTCGTGTATTAAGTAAAATGCTGGTGATACAGTATCAAATGTGTGAAACTGAAGGTGATATCATGATATACAAAGTCTTGTTTTATATCCTTAAGCATGTGCTATAAATAATTGATTTGCGTTATGTTCCCTTGCAGACCGTAAGATATAATAAAGGAGTAGACTTGCGAACAAAACTTTTGAAAAACCCATTACAAAGTACATGTACAACCTGCACAGGGCTATGGGTACTTAGCGGAAAGGGGCTGTTGTTGTGCTAATTCTCATAAAAATGGTCTCAAAGAGGCTCAGCGGAGGAATGAAGGAAATAGAACATCCCAAAGTAATTATTGATTATTAAAATAAATTTAGTTGCTTTATTTGCATTTTATTTACTATATAAATCGATGATTATAAATTGCGCTTATAGAATATTTAGCTACTTCCCTTGACGTGTCCATGCAATTAATTCTGTCAAAGGTTTTCAGTTCTGTTCCGTTCCATTCCGCGATTTACCATTAGACCCATACAAGACAGCGAAAGAAGACAAAACGTGGAAACGGAGCAGTCCAGTTCGATAACAAACACATACTAGTCGCGACATGAAAAAACCAACAAAGTGGCATATGCGCCCAACGAAGACTCGAATCAGCCTAAACATCCACCTAGTCTGACCAGAGTCTTCGCTGTCCGCATGGGAGGAAGCTTGGACCCTTATCCTGCCATTAAGCGCACAGTGAAGACTCTGATCAGACAGGATGAAGGCCCAGACTGACCTGAGTCTTTGCTGGGTGCACATACCA
The DNA here is from genome assembly GCA_963989385.1 of Ctena decussata. Classification (NCBI taxonomy): domain Eukaryota; kingdom Metazoa; phylum Mollusca; class Bivalvia; order Lucinida; family Lucinidae; genus Ctena; species Ctena decussata. The sequence continues at coordinate 46,960,514 of OZ022510.1, forward strand.
CTTTGTTGGTTTTGTCATGTCGCGGCTCACGTAGTCCAACATAGAAGAATTGTACACCAATCCAATAAGCCCAAATTCACACTGGACTCTTATGACGTCGCGCACGGTATTGGGGCACATTCACGGACAGATATGAAATGGGCCCTACGGAAGCAATGCTTTTTCGGATTTTATGCCATAAACTGTTTTGAAATCGTCAATTGGTATTTAATTTATTTTCGGGTTAATAATAGTTGGTTTTGAGACGATGTAAATCCTAATGCGGGCGCAAAACGGTTGGTTTTTGCGCTAAAACGCGTGTAACTTTGTAACAAAGTCGGCATTGTGGGTTTGTTTAATTGCTTTATCTTTTTTTATATAGAAATTGTTCTGCATTTTTCTGCAAACGGTGTTGACCCTGATCAGACGCCACGTTCTGCGGCGTCTGATCTGGGTTTACACTGTTTGTTTATGACATATTTATGGGACGCTAGGCATTAATGGGTTCACATATATTAAATGGTCTGTTTTGCTTTTTTTATTAAATCACAAAAAAGGGAGCAAGATGGTTAGCTTTTTACGAAAGACAATAGTACTTAAAATACAGCAAACACTGATAGCCAACAAGAAGCTTACTTTTTCGATATACCGGTACTTACAAATTATGTCTCAACTTTATAAATGGTGTTATAATAAGTACATGCTGTTCATAAAGGTTTCATTCGTTTTTACCTAGCCTCTTGCTATGTATGTTCAAAAAACGAACTTATGGCCCCATTCAAGAAGATTTTGACAAGAAAACAAATTAGGTCAATTAATTCAGAAAAGTACAAATTATACTTAGTACGGCCGCATTCTCTTCTGATAAATTGAAAATCAATTACAACCTTGTTAAAGGCGACGTTAAAGTCGAGACACATTGGGATAAAGGAATAAATTAGATCATAGACACTTTGCAAATCTCTTTATCCGATTTGTGTCCTTCATCGGACGAAGAGACGAAGAACATACTAAATCAGTTAGACCACTGTATCTAATGAAGAATACATAAATATTCTTTTATACGATGTCTTTTCAGCTTCAAATGCAATTCCGGAAATGTCTTTCCTCGGAGCAATTTATCAATGTAAAAATGGTTGAGAATACAAATGACTTTGCAGAGTGTTTCGCCAGAACTCTTTCAGCGTCCTCTTATTCATTTGGGACAAATGAGTTTTCGTCGGAAGTACAGAAAAACATAATGCTCTAAAACATCTATTTTGCAAATGACATGTACATGACGTGAACATTTATTCTGATGCTGACCATGTTTGATGTAACGTGATGCTAAAGTAAGGAGAAAAATTCTCAGGAACTAAAACAATTCATTTCCAGATCCAACCCAAGACAAGGGCGTAGCTGCCTATACGGCAAATACGCAAGTGCGTATTGAAATTTTGTCAAAATTGAGAAAATTTCAAAACGCACCTGCATATTTGCATGCTGAATATTTATAAATTAGACAAGATTTCAATACCAATTACCAAAGTGGCTGAAATACTAGCTTTCCCTTCAAGAAGTAGAGAATAAAACATGGTTGTGCGTACTATGAAATTGCCCCTAGCTACGCTCCTGCAAGACACCGTGTGGGAAAGTGACAACACAAAACTAGTCATCACCAAACACAAGACAAGCGGCAAGCAAGTGAACAAATGAGCCGCGACACGATAAAACCAACAATTTGGTTGTGCGCCCAGTGCAGACTTAGATTAACCTGGGTATCCTCCAAGTTTGATCAGACTCTTCGTTAAGTGCTCAAAAGGTAGCTAAGGGTCTAAGCTACCGCCATGCGGACAGCGAAGGCTCTGATCAGACTGGGCGGATGCCCAGGCTGATCTGAGTCTGCGCTGGGCGCACAACCACATTGTTGGTTTTGTCGTGTCGCGGCTCAAATATTTTCAGTGTAGGTGGCAACTACACTTTCTTTGTTTAGAATAGAAAATAAGCTTGTATGTGCATTTCTCCTGTTCTGCTTATGTTTCAATTCGTCTGTGCTAGGCTTAGTGTGTCTGTTATTTTAATGATCTGTGGGGAATGATCTGTTGTTTCGTTTGGGTTCTATTCTTGTTTTTGGTGTATTCGGGGGTTGCGCTTTGTGATTGTGTTTTTTCAGAGCATCTTTGATTGGTTTGTTGGTTGTTTTTGGTTTACCGGCTTTTTAAGGCAGTATATCGAGCTATGCCATCTCCCAGAGAGAGGGACAAAAATGTGTTAGGGGAGTGAAAAACCGGCCAAACAACCCAGCCACCACCTACTGTGCTACCTACTGCAAGCACTGTGGCTCTTTCCCTACTATTATCGAAATTAGAAGAACGCTCCGGCACTTAAAGTTACCAAGCACCATCGTCCGACCAAGATTACTCCCTTCCTGAGCATTTTGTCGTTCTCTTTCGCTGAAGTTTGTTGATATACTAATTAAGCGAAAGAAACGATATAACTCAAAATATTGTGTACCGTACACGCGGTAATTTTCGCGGGTTCAAATTTTCGCGGTTAAGGGTAAAAAAACGTATATATTAATTTCCGCGATTCTTAATTTTCGCGGTTAGCAACATGCGCGAAAGGCAAAACTACTACTTTTTCACTCGAACAAGTTCTTTGATTAACCTGCGGCAGTGCTGCCGCAGGTTAATGAAAGAACTAGTTCAAGTGAAAAGTACCAGCAATTACCGAAGCAAACAGAATCAAAATATATGAACACTGAATGTACTTTGTAAGAAACAGGAAATTATTTCGCGATTTTAATATTCGCAGTTTATAAGTTACCGCGAAATACCGACAAAAATGGAACACCGCAAAAATTATCTCGTATACGGTATTTAAAACAACATCGTTATTCAGGGTGAATAATTGTGGATTGTTACTGCTGACTGTTCTGAGGCAGCAGTTTCGATGTTGTTTGATTTTTGTGTAGTTTGGTGTTGCTAGACCTTAATACCCTTTATATCCTGTTTTAATGTGTACTTTTATTATCTGTTTATTTAGTCGTATTTTGCTTTGTTATCTCTTCTTGAGAGGAAGAGAGGAGCGGCTGTAGTGTAGTGGATAACACTCCGGACTACCAATCCAGAGATCGGAAGTTCGAACCCCCGCTTCTCCGGTCTTTCGGATGAGACTTTAAACCGAGGTCCCGTCTCCATATGACCTCGTTGTTGGTGGGACGTTAAACCCGAGTTCACTCACTCACTCACTCTTGAGAGGAAGAGCAGATGGTCGATTTGTGGCCCGTCTATTTGCATTTCTGCGTTTTGTGGTTTGAATTTCACGTTTGTATTTGTGTGTGTTTGTGTGTGTTTTCTTTGTTTCTTTTTACACTTCTCTTTGTGCCAGAGGAGAACAGTTCCGGAGATTTCTGACTTGTTTTCTCTCAGTATTTTTTTTTCTTAAGCAGTCAAACTTGAATTTTGTGTTATGAATGGCATTGCCTTTTTGCAGAAAACAATGTCCTTTAGTACATATGATCCAATAAATACCTGCATAGCCGAGAAAGATGTTAATTTATGCCGACAACACTAAAACACGGACTATAATATTTTCGGCTTTAGCCGTATAACCGTACTATTGACCTACATTTTAAGTAATTCATTGGCCAATATAAGTACACCCGGGATTTGGAAGTTATGGGCTTACTTTCGCATTTTCTTTCTACTTTCAGTTACATTTGACTGTTGGCCTATTTTCAGTTTCATTTGACCGTTGGCCTATTAACCGTGTCGTGATCAATCTAGATATTTCGGCCCAAATTCCTTTTTGCCAAAGAACATTTCGCCTATTACACGGGTGGTAAACCTAGGAACTACCACGAAATTGTGTTAACGTAATTTTGTTCCCAAGCCACATACGGGACATAACGGGGTAGTTTCCAGGCCGAAAAATTGATAAACAAAGGTTGGTGTCATTTTGGTTTTTGTTTTATTTTACTACTAAGAACGAACAATGGTGAAATCGGCCAATATGGTTCCGTGTATATATGTCTCAGCGTCCCCTCTAGCCCCAAATTTTATATGAAAAGTTATTTTCTTTCTTTAGATTTTTGCGCCCGCACTGAGTATCGGGTCAATTCTCCATAAAGTACAGTGCCAATTCGAAGGAATTGAGCTCGTATCCATCAAATTATATTGAATATGATATCATTTGCCGACGAAAATGATACAAAAGACCCTTACTAAACGTTCCTGCATAGAAAACAGAAGCCAAGAGTTTACTCGTAAATGATTCAGGCCCCGTTTGTCCTGTGTGGTAGTTTTCAGCTCACCGTGGTAGTTAAAACGCTATCGTGGTAGTTGCCAAGATTTTGTAGGATTTTAGTAGTAGTTCCCATCAGCAGATGTTCACTACTCAGGGGCTACTTCAAATTTTTAAAGACGGGGTGTTCGGGCCGAACCTTGAATACCCCTCTTATTCATACAAAGACCTTTTCAAACAACCTTTTGTCGGATAAAATTTGTCGACTGCCTGAATTTTAAATTTAGTGGGCTATTGAAATGATGAGAAGAATGAAAAGAAGGGATACTCACATAGCTAATTTGTTGTTGAATAACCACGCCTTATAATTATCATATAACATGCCCGTTCATCGTCGCACTCACATGTATATAAAAAGTGACCCAACCCGAGGGACCATCGAATTACCGCAAACCACAGCAAACCACCGCAAACCACCCCAAACCACCGCAAACCACTTTTGAAATAGGTTTCCTGATATGAGGACAATATAGAATATGCTTTAGCATAACGTTTTGGGTGATCAATGTAATGATTTTACAATAAGCAACATCACCACCCCGACCACAAATTCCTTTGGTGGGCCATCAAATTTGTTATAAAATCTAATTTAGAACTTCCAGAAAAGTATCAAATGTCCCAACCCCGTTTTTAGGTGTTCTATCTAATTTCCATGGGTTGGGATTTTTTGGCTGTCTAATCCCCATGGTATCCCTCCCCCCCCCCCCCCCCGGGGGGGGAAATATTGATAGGTGCTCTAGTATTGGCGATTCTTAAACGGGCGGAAAATCTGTTGATGGGAACTACTACATAGTCTTGACAACTACCACGATAGCATTTTAACTACAACGATGCGCTGGAAACTACCACACAGGACAAACGGGGCATGAATCTTTTACGAGTAAACGCTCGGATTTTTTTTCTGTGTACATGTAGAAACGTTTATTTAGGGTCTTTTTATCATTTTCATCGGCAAATGATATCACATTCAATTTAATTTGACAGATACGGGCTAAAATCCTTCGAACTGGCACTGTACGTTGGGGAAAGTTGGTCCGATGCTCAGTGGGGAAACAAAAATCTAAAGAAAATAACTTTTCATATAAATTTTGTGGCTAGACGGGACGCTGAGACATATTTACACGGAACCATATTGGCCGATTTCACCATTGTTCGTTCTTAGTAGTAAAATAAAACAAAAACCAAAATGACACCAACCTTTGTTTATTAATTTTTCGGCCTGGAAACTACCCCGTTATGTCCCGTATGTGGCTTGGGAACAAAATTACGTTAACACAATTTCGTGGTAGTTCCTAGGTTTACCAACCGTGTATTATGCGCTCATGTAAATTATAAAACCATCAAGATAACTTGACCCAGAAATCGACGGCGAAATTCAGTTATTATTGTTGGCTTAGTTGTTGATGTTGTGCTTTTAAGGTTATGTGTGGGGTGGTCAGTCAATCAATCATCATTGTTATGTGCAACACAGACAGACGCCAATCAAAATTGACCAGAATTTCCGAAATCGAAACCCCAACACCAACAATAAATATGCATATCAATATGTGCATCCGTACAATCTGACCACCATATTCGATATCTTACATGTAACCTGACTCATACATATTACATTACACACTTCCATTTAATCTAAGCCGATTATCGTTCCTAAAGGTATTTCTTGTTAACTCTTACTTCGGACCTCAGACAACAAAAAGAGCAATGACACGTCAAAGCCAACAATGCGGCATGTGCTTCCAGCAAAGACTCTGATCAGCCTGGGCATCTGCCCAATCTGATCAGAGTTTTCGCTGTCTGCATAGAGGTATCTTAGAACCTGGGTTGGAGGTTATAAAACTTGAGAATAATTTCAAACTCAAAATAAAGCTGCTTCCGAGCATGTGCTCGTAAGCAGCCAATCAGTGTGCTTTATTTTGAGTTTAAGAATGTAATCAAGTTTTATAACCTAGGGGCCTGGGCTACGCTTTCAGCACACAGCAAAGACTCTCATCAGACTGGGTATTTAGCAAGTTGTCTAACTTTGCATTATATCTCATCCTCCATGAGGTCCGCAAGCTGACTGCAATACACATTATAAATGAGCCGCGACACCAGAAAACCAACAATGTGGTTGTGCGCCCAGCGCAGACTCAGATCAGCCTCTGCATCCCCCCAGTCTGATCACAGTCTTCGCTAATCGCTTAAATGGTAGCTAAGGGCCTAAGCTAGCTCTATGCTGACAGCGAAGACTCTGATCAGACTGGGCGGATGCCCAGGCTGATCTTAGTCTGTGCTGGGCGCACAACCACTTTGTTGGTTTTGTCGTGTCGCGGCTCATATTTTAAATGAAATGCTGCAGATATTTTATTGTTTTGCAGCAAGCATTGAAACAAAGACTACGTAGAGTGATGATATCAGCCTTTTGGTTTCTAGTCTAGGTTGAATGTATGAGTACTTTTTGTCTAAGGAATGCCATTCATAACTCTGGCTTCCATTCATACCAGTGGAAATCTTGGTATGGCTCTTAATGTACGAGAATGGATACTTATCTTTAAAAAATAGAGAATAAACTAAACCAGACACCCTTTGAATGACAAATGAGCCGCGACACGAGAAAACCAACAAAGTGGTTGAGCGCCCAGCGCAGACTCAGATCAGCTTGGGCATCCGCCAAGTCCGCTCAGACTCTTTGCTTATCGCTTAAAGGGTAGCTAAGGGTCTAAGCTACCTCCATGCGGACAGCGAAGACTCAGATCAGCATAGGCATCCGCCTAAGCTGATTTGAGTCTTCGTTGGGCGAACAACCATTTTGTTGGTTTTCTCGTGTCGCGGCTCATTAATGACCATGTGTAGTATATAAGGATAAAAAAAATCCACTAGGCATGAAAGGCATGGCCTCCTGGGGAACATCGTTATGAGAACAAAACAACAACAACAATTATAAGCATAAATGGGTTTAATTCACGCATGACCTATTATTCACCAATAGATATGTTAAAATTGCAATGTCACCGCCGGATTTACGAAATACATTGATTGTTAGTAACGATCAAGTTATTTTTCATTGAGTCTAATACATGTATATGAAAAGTAACAAAAATCCGTAATATGAATAATTCAAATATGTTAAAGCTTCCGGAAGATGACTATTTCTTTAAAGTTTCCTAGACAACAAGTCTGCACTCCTGCATGAGGTGAATATGATAACATCAGCAGACACATAACTCAACCTGATTCTAGACAATGATCGACGTACTCCCACTCGCACTTACCCTGATTATTGTTGTAAATACAGGCAAAACAACTCATAGCAAAACAAAAATGATGTTATGACATTAATACCGACAGTATTAAAGTCTCTGAGCCGCGACACGTTAAAACCAACAAAGTAGCATGTGCGCCCAGCAAAGACTTCAGATCAGCCTTGGCATCCGCCCAGTCTGATCAGAATCTTTGCTGTCCGAACGGTCTTAGCTTTGACCTTTAGCTACCCTTAAAGCACAGAGCGAAGAGTCTGAACAGACTTGGCGAATGCCTAGGCTGATCTAAGTCTTGTTGGGCGTACATGCCACTTTGTTGGTTTTGTCGTGTCGCGGCTCTTATTCTTTGTAGACATTACAACATACTGTCTGCTGGATTACATCACACAGCATATAGAAATTCTGTATATCCCATTAAATCGTTCCCCATTGAGCAATAAAGAACATTATTTAGAATTCTACAGACATCGGACGCCATGTTTATTGAGGAACTATAAGAGAAAAATAAGTTCATAAATAATACTACCAGTACCCTTAAGTCATTTGGTAAGATCGCAAATGGTATGACAACACAATATTATAAAGATATGATACAGAAAATAATATTACGTATGCATAGTAATGGTAACAGGGAGGGTGTATTATAAATGAGGTGGTGGAGAGATACATGTATGTTCGAAATGTATACCGTTTGGAAACACTGGTTCTGAGGTCATATTTATAAAAGCACTTAAGTCGTTGCCATGCTGTTGCTAAGGCTCAATTTCTATGAAGGAGATTTCCTACAACTATGAAATTTACTCTGGAGGAACAGTCTGAAAAAGACTGCTCCTCCAGAGCAAATTTCATAGTTGTAGAGAATCTCCTTCAAAGAAATTTAGCCTTAGCAACAGCATAGCAACGACTTAATTCGTTTTAAAAATACGGCCCCTGATCTTCAATGTTCTTCTCAGGCCGTTTGATTTAATTTCCCTTCCTCAGCACTAGTACATTTCTGTTTAACCCGGAAAAATTTTGTGAATGGTTGGTTTGGGTTTAACGCCTCTTTGATACAGTATTTTAGTCTATATCGAGCCGTCTCCCAGAGAGATTTGGAGATATGGCCAAACAACACTCACCCGCAACTACTGCAAGCAAGTAGGCCCTTGCCCTACCATTATCCAAAGTTATAGGACGCCATGGCACTGAAAGTTACCCAGCAACATCAACCGACCACAACCACCACTACCCGGGAAAAGCTCGCTCGGCATGATCACAACTTTTGTTCCGCAAATCCCTTGCGTGCTTTATTTCGTTGTATACATTTTGTGCTATTAAGAATGTTTGGTTAGTCAGAAAGTATACGAGTAGATAGAAAGATGTAGAGTCAGACTTAAAGGTTATTGTTGTGAAGGTCGGGCTTATTGTTTTCTTTAGCATCTCTTGGTACCATGGGACTCTCAGACAGTTTTGAGTCGCGACAAAGGAAAACCAACAAAGTGGTTGTGTGCCAGACTCAGATCAGCCTGGGCATCCGCTCAGTCCGATCAGTTTTTCCGCTAAGCGCTTAAAAAGGGTAGCTAAGGGTCTAAGCTACCTCCATGCGGACAGCGAAGAATCTGATCAGACTGGGCGGATGCCCAGGCTGATCTGAGTCTGCGATGGGCGCACAACCACTTTTTTTGGTTTTCTCGTGTCGCGGTTCATATTGTATTTTCCCTTGCAACGTTTGAGAAAGCTGTGTTACTAGAACTAATGCGAGCACCGAAAATAGAACATTCAATAACCAGCCAATTAAATGCAAGTCATGGAAGCTTTCTAATAAAAGCAACTTGGAACTTATTTATTAAGACTCTAGACTATGCATAATTCTAGTAAGACTAGACTTGCTCCAGTCGGATATATTAAATTGTCACATATATATGAGCCGTTCTCTGTGAAAACCGGGCTTAATGACATTACGTAATAATTACGTTGTGAACGGATGAAAAACACAAAAATTTATAATTTTTCGGACATCTTTTTATTTCCATGAAAATACCTTAAGCGTTGAGATAAAACAGATAGCCTATGAATTCAGACAGAATCCATTCATAAATCTGACAAATGTTGCCATGACAACGCTTATTCCAAGGTAACCCCAAAGCCGTGAAAACAGCTGGTATACCTTCACAAAGACCTATTATTTGAGAAAGAATGTTTAATCATGCAAATTGTCATGTGTATGCTATGAAATACACATTGAAAATGAGCAAACACACTTTTTGTCCGAGTTATTTTGTGTAAGAAGCACAGAAAGCGCGTTCAACAAACGTAATGACGTTGACGTCAAAACATTCTTGCATGGCATTAATAACGTCATATGAAGAAACTGCACTACCTGTGTGCTTCTAAAGTCTATATCTCAGTAATAAATAATGGTTACCATCTCAAATTTTCAGGAAATGTTTAGAAAAGCTAATACTTTTCAGTGATGCAGTTAGTTATTTTTTTATCTGTATGTCATTAAGCCCGGTTTTCATAGAGACCGGCTCATATATATATTTTTTATCATACTTGATATTTTACTTCTTGTTTTTAGGTCGATGCTTGGCTATTCTAGAAATGAAATTTTCTCTTGTGGGTTGTCTGAGATATATCTTAGATATGTCTTAGAAACCATCCCCATAACTATAGACTAGCACAAAGAAAAAAATGTATATTCAAGAAAATTTATGAAAAATCCAAATGTGTATATTTCTAAGCCTTGGGCAAGGCTATAGCAAGACCTGAAGGCGCTTTCAATTGACAATTTTGTGACTTTCTGTTTGCTTCCCACGAGGTAAAGGCCGGTCCAAAGGGGATCTATTCTTACAGGACAGGGTTTGCTCCTGATCTAGCCTGATCTAGTCTTCCCTCTACGAGCTGATCCCTTGGACAAGGCAGGTATTTAAAATGAAAAAGGGAGACTTGCTGAAAGTGCACCCGTTTACCATACATTGTCAGATATGTTCGTGTATATGTTATACTGCACGAGATTTCACGTGACACGAGCCGCGACATGACAAAAACCAACAAAGTGGCATGTGCGCCCAGCGAATACTCAGATCAGCCAGTCTGATCAAAGTCTTCGCTGTCGGCAAGCAGGTAGCTTAAGAGCCTCAGCTGCCCTTAAAGCGAGAAGCAAAGACTCTGATCAGACTGGGCGGATGCCTAGAATGATCTGAGTCCTTGCTGTACGCACATGCCACATTGTTGGATTTTTCATGTCGCGGCTCAAATAACACTTTAAAATTCTTTCTATAGAGACATTTACTGAGCATTAAATCACCGTGTCTGAGTTAACTCAGATCAGTCTTAGCAATTTTCAAATCACGAATGAAATTAAGTGACTTTTCATGGCATAGAAACATCAAGGCTGAGAAAAGAAACACTGCCTGTCTTGTAAAATAATGTATTACTTGTTTCAACGAAAAGACATAGTGTCAGTTGCGTTCAGTCTCAATCTTTTGTAAACAAAATCAATAATTTTCAATTATCGAGATTATTCATAACATAATAAATCGCAGACTGTATCACTCGTAAGGATGCCAAAATCTAAAAATGACAATAAATCAAGCTTGCAAAACAGATTATAGTCTTCAGTAGAAACGCTCATTGAGCTCGACGGATGATATATTATCTTTCATTTTTTCTAATTTTTAGGTTTTTCTTTTCTTATTTCACACACATGATGAAAACTGTCTGCTACACTGTACGTTTTGACTATAAAAGACAAACTCTGGAATATTTCATCACTCGTATCGCAAGTTTAAAGACGTATATATATTGCCTTTAATGTGTCCAGAAGATAATATTCGTTAGATCTTGTTGCTCATCACATGTTAACTTACCATCAATGAATTATTGTTTAAACAATGTTCTAAATCAAAATAAAGTATCATAAAAACGTTCTATTGTGGAGCTATAAAGTCACTGTGCATGTCGTCCCCAACAATTCTCCTCACCTCGATATAGTCACGCGCGGTACTGAAAATTCAGTTTTTGGATGTAGGGTAGTATAAAGTTTGTAAAAAATGACCGCACTTATATTTCTTTGATTTTCCTACAAAATATATCAAAAGATTTGTAAGATAGTGTAGAATACTAGGATAACACAACATTTTTGACTTAAGATCCGTGCTTTAAGAAAAACGTAGAAAACTGAGTAACTTTTTGCTCATTTTCTCTATTTTCCCTATATACTATTAGGAAATGATGGCCATATCAATCAGAGCAAAAATGACCGCATTAAATGTAAACTTAAAATTTTGAAAAAAATATCTATGTGCAGCTAAAAAAGAGCACTATATTGACCTAACACAACATTTTTCATTTTTTATTCAGGGAAGACAAAAAAAAAGAAAAACTGTCAATGTCCTATCTAATTCAATGCTATTTCAAGCTCACGCGATATCGTCGTTTACAGGTAGATTATACGGGGCTGAGGAAAAAAGTTGCCCATGGAAGTTAATCTAATCGTGGTGTTGCAAAAGCTAATACATGTGACTTATTAAGTAAAATTAGAAGCTAAATGATAAAAAAAAACTTAATAACATCATATAATAACATAAAAAAATCTAATGAAAAAAAAAAAAAAAAAGATAAATAAAAGCGGTGAGATTCGAACTCACGACCCGAAGATCAGGAGCCTAGAGCTGTAACCACTAGGCTGTGAAATTTACTGAAATATAAGGTAAAACTTTGAAAGACATGACAAGATTACTGACTCTGCAAATACCGTTGGTCTCGGGATAGTTTCGTATTGGCAGTGGTCAGGAAAATGATATTTTTTGGTAGAGGCTTAGAAAAAGCATGGTTGCTCCAATAAATTGAGGTTTTTAATATTTCTTTAATTTGTAAGGTTGTAGAAAGGGTAGTTATTTCAGCTTGGAACTGGTTATGAAAATTTGCTGTTAGCTTTACTAGTCAGGATCAGTCAGCACAGGGTATAATCGATTCCGCTAATTTCGCTTCCTGCAGAGACTGTCCGTCATATTTGGCTTCCGCCGAGACTGTCCGCGAACTCTTGCTTCCTGCCGAGACTTCTGTACATGATAAATGACTTCCTGCAGAGACTGTCCGCGTGATTCTGCATCCTGCCGAGGCTCTCGGCAGGAAGCAGATTCACGCGGACAATCTCGGCAGGAAGCCATTTTTCGAGGACAGTAGTCCCTGCAGTAAGCAAGTCAGCAGACAGTCTCGTCGGAAGCCAAATATGACGGACAGTTTCTGCAGGAAGCGAAAATTGGCGGAATCGATTAAACCCTGTGGTCAGAGGAAACCCCTAAGTAACGGCGAATATGTCGAATCACAGCAGACAACTTCGTGGAGAGAAATAGGCCTGATCACATCGATTCCGCTAATTTTCGCTTCCTGCCGAGACTGTCGTCATATTTGGCTTCCGCCGAGACTGTCCGCGAACTCTTGCTTCCTGCAGGGACTACTGTCCTCGAACATTGGCTTCCTGCCGAGGCTGTCCGCGTGACTCTGCTTGCCGCCGAGAGCCTTGGCAGGAAGCAGAATCACGCGGACAGTCTCTGCAGGAAGCCATTTATCATGTATTCATACTGAAATACTGCAAAAAACTTCTATGGTTATGACCCCATTTGGGATTTTTGTTTGACTGTACATCATATTTGGCTTCCGCCGAGACTGTCCGCGAACTCTTGCTTCCTGCAGGAACTACTGTCCTCGAACATTGGCTTTCTGCCAAGACTGTCCGCGTGACTCTGCTTCCTGCCGAGAGCCTCTGCAGGAAGCAGATTCACGCGGACAGTAACTGCAGGAAGCCATTTATCATGTACAGAAGTCTCGGCAGGATGCAAGAGATCGCGGACAGTCTCGGCGGAAGCCAAATATGATGTTCAGTCTCTGCAGGAAGCGAAAATTAGCGCAATTCCATTCCCAAACTGCTAATATTTGATTGTGTATGGTGAAGTTGCTGATTTTATGAATTTGAGCAGGTTTCAAACCTGTCAAAGTGTGTATTTGTATTGGTTTTCCGGCTGTGATTATTTTGTCTTTAGTGTGACATGATTACTAGAAGTGTGTATTGCTGTTTAATAAAAATGTCCGTTTATTATCTTATCCGAAGAAAGCCTCCCCTGAGGCATATGCAATATAGCGCATATATGCACTCTAGTCAGACTGCGCTTATGCGGTGCCAATCATCTTTGACGCAGCCTGATTGTATCGGTACGTCGGTACCATGTTGTTGTAACAATTAAAGCCGCCTTTAGAGTCTATGTATGTCTCGAACAAAATTGTGCATGCTGATCAAATTGCTTGGTATGGTTGCATGTAGGGAGTACCTCTATGAAATCCTGCTTGAGTGTATACGGTGAATACCCAGCAAAGACCAGCATGGCACATATTAACCTTTTTTCGAGAGTGTACATAGTCTCGAAAAACTGTGCATGCTGATCACAAACTGCGAATAAAAGCATTATTGGAAGGTCAAATTCGCATCGAGAAGACAGGTATATTGGTAAGTTAATCGAGCGTCAAATTAATTATCACTTTGTACATTAAAAGGTGTTATTGTCCGCATCCTGCAAAAACTACCGTCTGCATATACAAACACTGCCAACCTGCACACATACAAAATATACTGATTTAGCGTGAGACTTTCGCAAAGAAAATATCTAGGCATGCACAGTTTTGAAAGGGAACTGTGCAGGTCTGATCAGACTGTGCAGTACCATGTACAGGCTGGTTCAGACAAGCTTAACTCGTGCGTTTATCCTATGTATGCATATACATTTTTCATGACGCGCCTGAAATGTTTAATTTTGATTTGTGCATGCGTTTTGGAATATACAAACCGTTCATCACAGAACAGACTGTACATATGAGTCGGATCATAGTCTTTGCTAATAGCACATGATATATGTCTTTATTCGGTAATAAGACGCGGATTTCCCTCCAAGGAAGTAGACAAAATTCTAGTTCCATCTTTTTAAAATGGATGTAGGCTTTAGACTGTACGAGATTAACGGTTTTATAGCAAAATTACTATTGAACGCATTGGAGGTTGTTGTGTGTGGGTTTTTTACTGGGTGGGGGGGGGAGTGGGGAGGGAAGCCCCGTCTTATATCCGAATTAATCTGGCAGTCAGATTCCCAATCCAAGAGCTAATAACGCACATTACAGAACAACCTTCTCATAAATGTTGGAATTGAATCTTCTCTGTTCGCACATAATGAAACTTTTATTCAGTTATAAGACGGGATATCCTCCAAAGAAGAAGACAAAATTCTAGGTCCATCTTTTAAGATGGATCTTGAGTTGTTTTAGACCGCAAGAGAAATCCCGTCTTACAGCACAATTACTGTAGGTTTAAGATGTTTGGGGTCATTATGTTTGTGTGTGTGTGTGTGTGGGGGGGGGGGATGAAACTCCTCTTATGGCCGAATTAATATGGTAATCAGCTTGTCAAACCGAGCTAACAACTCTGGTCTCAGAAGCCAAACATTGGTTTTGCCGAACTTATATGTCGGACGAAATTAATGCATTTCAGCGGAAAACAAACGTTACCGAGCAGACAATTTGGTAGAAAAAACGCATTTTTTCTGAAGAAAACAGTAAGATTAATGATATTATATATGTCCTGTTCATCTTATCTTATAGTATTATTTATTTGAAAAATCCAGGGAGGACACCCCCCCCCCCCCCCAACTCTCCTCCCCTTACAAGAGCAACCGGATCATATAAGACAGTGAGCACTGGAATATTCCCCTTGTAGAACGCCTTTAGCGTCCGCAACTTTCTACGCCACCTGGACTCGTCCCCAACAATTCTCCTCACCTCGATATAGTCACGCGCGGTACTGAAAATTCAGTTTTTGGATGTAGGGTAGTATAAAGTTTGTAAAAAATGACCGCACTTATATTTCTTTGATTTTCCTACAAAATATATCAAAAGATTTGTAAGATAGTGTAGAATACTAGGATAACACAACATTTTTGACTTAAGATCCGTGCTTTAAGAAAAACGTAGAAAACTGAGTAACTTTTTGCTCATTTTCTCTATTTTCCCTATATACTATTAGGAAATGATGGCCATATCAATCAGAGCAAAAATGACCGCATTAAATGTAAACTTAAAATTTTGAAAAAAATATCTATGTGCAGCTAAAAAAGAGCACTATATTGACCTAACACAACATTTTTCATTTTTTATTCAGGGAAGACAAAAAAAAAGAAAAACTGTCAATGTCCTATCTAATTCAATGCTATTTCAAGCTCACGCGATATCGTCGTTTACAGGTAGATTATACGGGGCTGAGGAAAAAAGTTGCCCATGTATCGGGCGAATGGATACATTAAAAACGCAAATTATGAATACTCATTATGGTATTATTACCGTAACTGTCTATAAGCTAGCAACAGTAGAATAACAAAAAATCTTCGAAGAGTTCGATTTGGCTGTCGAAGTTAAGCCTTTTTATCTTTGGTAAGCGCCAGGCTTATTTGATGCTGCGACTAGAAACACGATATCTTTTTTGTCTTATATATTAACTGCGAGAATTAAGTAAACAAAACTCACGCCATCTGCTTGTGATTGCACTGAAATGGGTTTGCGTCCAAGGCGGCACTTCTGTTTTGGGTTTTCTAGGTTGTTTTTACGTGTTGTTTGTTGCTATGTCTATTATTGATAAATTGAATTCGTTTGTGATATTAAGGCTAGCCTGGTGACCATCTACATGGGGAATTGCTGCTTACCTAGGTACGCTGGTGATGTCTTTGGTGGTGTTTAATTTTGTGTTGTCTTTTCCAACATGGTGTCTTGGGTTGGAGCTGGTATTGAATTGTATTAATTCCTGAGAATTTTCCTACTTACTTTTAGTCTATACTTACTTCTTTGCACGGCTTTCTTATATCATATGTGAATATTTTATTTACAATAAAGCGCAAAGGAGCTAACTTATGGCCTTTATGCTCTTTTAATATGTTCTTTTTTTACCATTACCTTCAAAAAAGCCAAAAGAACTAATATCATGGAAATTATGTCCCCCCACCAAAGGTGAGGGGGGACATATTGTTTTCAGTGCGGATCCCGGGCGTTGGCGTCGGCGTCAGCGTCGGCGTGACAGATTTCTTGCGGGCGCGATATCTCTTCAACCAATATTTGGAATTTCACCAAACTTGCATGGATACATCATTTGGACAAGTTTAAGAGCTGGTTAGATTTTGGTGACCTTGACCTCATTTTCAAGGTCACTGGAGGACTTAGATGACAATTTCTTGTACCCACTATATCTCCTGAACCAATGAAATGAATTTCACCAAACTGGCATGGATACATAATTGGAACAAGTTTAAGAGGTGATTAGGTTTTGGTGACCTTGACCTCATTTTCAAGGTCACTGGAGGACTTAGATTACAATTTCTTATACTAGTGATATATAGCGAACCAACTGATGGAATTTCACCAAACTTGCACGGAAACATCATTGGGACAAATCTAAGAGCTGATTAGATTTTGGTGACCTTGACCTCATTTTCAACGTCACTGGAGGACTTAGATGACAATTTCTTTTCCCCACTATATCTCCTGAACCAATGGATGGAATATCACCAAACTTGCATGGATGCGTTATTGGGACAAGTTTAATAGCTGATTATGTTTTGGTGACCTTGACCTCATTTTCAAGGTCACTGGAGGACTTACATGATATTTCTTGTACCTTTATATCTCCTGAATGAATTGATGGAATTTCACCAAACTTGCATGGATACATCATTGGGACAAGTTTAATAGCTGATTGGATTTTAATAGCTGATTGGATTTTGGTGACCTTGACTTCATTTTCAAGGTCACTGGAAGCTTACATGACAATATCTTGTACCCACTGTATCTCCTGAACCAATGAATGGAATTTGTCCAAACTTGTGTGGATACATTGTTGGAACAAGTTTAAGAGCTAGTCAGATTTTGGTGACCTTGACCCTATTTTCAAGGTCACTGGAGGACTTAGATGACAATTTCTTGTACCAGTGATATCTCCTGAACGAATAGATGGAATTTCACCAATCTTGCATGGATTCATGGATTCATCATTGGGACAAGTTTAAGAGCTGATTAGATTTTCGTGACCTTGACCTCATTTTCAAGGTCACTGGAGGACTTAGATGACAATTTCTTGTACCAGTGATATCTCTTGAACCAATGGATAGAATTTCACCAAACTTGCATGAATACATCATTCGGACAAGTTTTAGAGATGATTTGATTTTGGTGACCTTGAATTCATTTTCAAGGTCATAGTCATCTATGTAGGGTATCTTTAGAACCAGTGGATGGATTTTCTCCAAACTTTCCTAGATATTTTACTTGTTCAGGCTTTTTATTCATTGGAGGGGATGGGAAATGGGATGGTGGGGGGACATCAGTTTTTCTCTGAAAAACATTTCTAGTTCTTATATTGATTTCATTTGTTCCAACGCGCCTGGTAAACACGAGATTTCATTCTTACCTGGAAATCAAAATAATCGAGCCACGACACGACAAAACCAACAAAATGGCATGTGCCTAGCAGAGACTCAGATCAGCCTAAGCATCCACCCAGTCTGATCAGAGTCCTTGCTGTGCGCTTAAAGAGTAGCTAAGACTCTTAGCTACAGCCATGCCGAAAGCGGAGACTCTGATCAGACTGGACATATGTCCAGGCTGATCTGAATCTTCGCTGGGCGCACATGCTACTTTGTTAGTTTTGTCATGTCGTTGCTAATTATCAACCTTCTACAAACAGATGGCTAAAACATAACAATGATATTCGACTCGTGTGTCTTTAAAGTTATTGGTATTACCAAAGGTTAACTGATGGTCTTCTTAAAAACTCCTGAAAGTTGTCAAAACCGTTACATTGTAATTTCGGTGAAACAACTTTCAGAACAGAAGTACCTCAGAAGTATTGTTCCAAGGCGGTACTTCTGTTGTGGTTTCTGTGTGTTACATCTTGTTACGTTCACTTGTCTATGGTCTCTAGCAGTCAGGTCTCCTGAATAGCTGTCTATTTTGGTTTCAGTTTTGTTTTGTTTTGTAATTTAAAATATAATTCTTTTAATTACGGTAGCTGAATGACCATCTGCACATGTTTGGGAAAGAGCTGCTCATTCAGTTTACCGTGCGTCTTTTGTGAACTTTTGTCAATTTGTGTGTGTGTGTTTTCCGTTTTGGTTTTAAGAGCGAGATGTGGGATCTGATTGAATTCATTACTGATCGTTGCCTATCTTTTTACTTTGTGATAGCTTCACCGGTTCTCAGTTTACTTCAGAGCAAAATGTACATATGAGCCGCGACACGAGAAAATCAACAATGTGGTTGTGCGCCCAGCGCAGACTCAGATCAGCCTGGGCATCCGTCCAGTCTGATCAGACTCTTCGCTAAGCGCTTAAAGGGTAGCTGAGAGTCTAAGCTAACTTCATGCGGACAGCGAAGACTCAGATCAGACTGGACGGATGCCCAGGCTGATCTGAGTCTGCGCTGGGCGCACAACCACATTGTTGGTTTTCTCGTGTCGCGGCTCATATATGGTTAACATACCTAATGAACTGAATACACTGTAACACTGATAGATTTTGGATGATTATAATTGAGCCGCGACATGACAAAATCAACAAAGTGACATGTGCGCCAAGTGAAGCCTCAGTTCAGCCTGGGCTTTAGACGCCCAGTCTGAGAAGTCTTTGATGGTTTTGGCCCAGTAAAACCGGTTTAACCCCCCCCCCCCCCCCCACCTCCCCAGTAGTCCTTACTGACCGTCCCAAGGCGGTACTTTTGTTGCGGTTGCATTGGTTTTATGTTCGGTGCTGTACAATTTATTTTGTTCTCATTTTAACCCTTCTATAATAAAAATAGAAAATAGGTAGAGGTAGTTGTTCAATGTTTTTCGTATAGTTTGCTTAGTCTGTTGTAATCCTTCTGTTGGTCTAAATTATTTAGTTCAGTAAAGATAGCTGAGTTGCCACCTATTTGGGAAAGAGCTGCTGATTCGGCTTATCACTTGTAATTTATTATTTGTTGGGATGTCTTTGTCAATCTTTCCCTTTGATGTTGGGGATAGGGTTTGGGATCTGATTCAGTCAGTTCCTGAAGTGTAGTTACTTTTTAAATTTGCTGTCGGCATTCAGGTAACTTAAACCCTTATCGACCATTTGAGCGGGGAGTAAAGACTCTTATCAGACTGGGGGATGCCTAGACTGATCTGAGTCTTCGCTGGGCGCACATGCCACCATGTTGGTTTTGTCATGTCTCGGCTCATTAATGGAAAAGCTTCTAATTTTCAGGTCGGAGTGGAATTCAATTCAAATTTTTATTCACTCTAGGTTAACAAAGTTGACAAAAAGAGGACAATCATTGATAATACAGTAGAACTTCAATGGCTCGTACAGGCTTGAGACCTTGAAAATTAGTTTCACCCAAAGGAAGTTCCAGCCATCCAGGGCTAGTTTCTATATCCGGCACGAGACCACAATTAGTTTTACTATATAGTTTAATTATCCATCCTTCCATGAAACTTTTTTCACAACACTTCAGGCACTTTTAACTCTCTTTTCCTCAAGTCTCTGAGGCATGACAAACACTTTTCAAACAGTTTAAACAGGAATAAACCAGCTTGTCTTTCTGCTGTTTTTACGGTAAACATTGACCCGTCAACTTATGAGACAAACTGCCGCTGTAGGGGCACCTATGAAGGGTGTGATTCGGTTCCTCTAGTTACCTCCAGTGCTGGGGATTCTGAACTAATTATACATTTTCAAGAAGCATATCCAAGGCTCTTTTCAGTTTGCTATAGCAAGCAGGATATTCAGTCAAACTGGCCTTCTTAGAAACCAATGAACCAGGGAACTATTTGTGCGAAAGTATATCCTGAAAGTGTTCAACCAATCAAGGGAAATAATTGTGGACTGATTCCATCCTCTAGGTCGTTTAGGAGGACCTGGCCTTCAGTGAGTGAGCAGAGAGCAAGGTACATTGCAGTGTCATCAGCAAAGAGCCTTACTCTTGATCTGACCTACTCTGGCAGGTCATTGATGTACAGAAGAAAAAGAATTGGTCCGCGAATTGAGCCCTGCGGGACGCCAGAGGAGACAGGGATACAATTTGAATTTACTCCATTTATTACCACTGCTCGCTTCCTGTTATCCAAAAAGTCCTTAATCCATTTTTAAGTATCTCCTCTGATACCACAGTGATGCAATTTTTTTGAGGAGGTTTTCATGGGCAACTTTGTCGAACGCTTTACTAAAATCTAATAAAATCAGGTCGGTCTGTTTGCCCATCTGCATAGTTTTGGACAGTTCGTCAATTATCATAGTAAGTTGCGTCTCGCGGGATCTGTTTTCTCGGAATCCATGCTGAAGTTCGTAGAGTATGCTCAATTTAGTGAAGTGTTTAGAAAGGCTAGAAGCAACTATGTGCCCAAGTATACCTTACAAAAGACACAGGTCAGTAAAATGGGCTTATAATTGGAAGTACATGTATCGGCTTTATCACCTTTCTTAAAGATGGGGGATACATTTGCCTCTTTCCATAATTGAGCCGCGACACGACAAAACCAACAATGTGGTTGTGCGCCCAGCGCAGACTCAGATCAGCCTGGGCATCCGCCCAGTTTGACTAGACTCTTCGTTCGGTGCTCAAAGGGAAGCTAAGGGTCTAAGCTACCTTCATGCGGACAGCGAAGACTCTGATCAGACTGGGCGGATGCCCAGGCTGATCTGAGTCTGCGTTGGGCGCACAACCACATTGTTGATTTTGTCGTGTCGCGGCTCATATATCGGGTAATTTTCCAGTATCCAAGGATCTTTGGACAGTCAGCTGCAGGATTGGGGAGAGTTCTTCATGCAATTTATGTGCTTAATCAGTGTAACGCTTCCATTTAATTTCTTACGACCTGGACACAGGACTACAATACCAACTTAAAGTTTAAGTCCATCTTGAATTACGACCTGGGCCCAGGACTACAATACCAACTTAAAGTTTAAGTCCATCTTGAATTACGACCTGGGCCCAGGACTACAATACCAACTTAAAGTTTAAGTCCATCTTGAATTACGACCTGAGCCCAGGACTACAATACCAACTTTAAGTTTAAGTCCATCTTGAATTCAGAGTTTCCTTAAATCTGAGCGAAAGTGTATTACAACGCCTCCTTAAATCTAAGCCAAAGTGTATTACACTGTCTCCTTAAATCTGAGCGAAAGTGTATTACAGCGTCTCTTTATAATTAAATATAGGGAGGCCTTACCCTAGGTAAGAATCTTTAATATTTAAGGTAATTAATATAGCAACCTTAAAGTTAAGGTGTTACCTTAACTTTGCCAACGGGAGAGTTTTATCCAGAATACGGCAGAGAAGCAGATAACGCGATCGTGATGAAAATGTTTCAGGCGTCATACAGTGTTCCTTGGACAATATTTCCGACGCTAAAATACGCAACCCGGGGAGGGAAAGATTCCCAGGTGAGGGCACTTCCCTCCCAACTACCTTGTTTTATATGTGGTGAGCCTGACTCTCCTTCAAGCTGTATATAAATAAAAGTGGCCAGCTTCCCCCACGCGTTGTAATGATGTCAGAAAAAAATAGCTGCGAGATACATGTAGGCCTAGAACTTTCAAACCATCAAAACAACAGGTGAGAGAGGTAGTAAAAGATATCCGGGCACCGGAACATGCCCCCCTCCCCCACCCCCTCCCACGTTACATCTTTCAATTTATTTACAGTCATCCTCGAAAAAATAAAACTAAAAATTGCTTGAAAATAGTACTTAAAGAACACAACCCTGCATTTTCACATGTACCGGACGGCATTTGAGCTGCGACACGACAAAACCAAGAAAGTGGCATTTGCGCCCAGCGAAGACTCAGATTAGCCTGAGGGTCTTAGGCCTCCATGCGAACAGTGATATCTGATCAGATTGGCCGGGTGCCCAGGCTGATCTAAGTCTGTACTGGGAGCACAACCACTTTGTTGGTTTTGTCGTGTCGCGGTTCATTTGTGCTTCTGAAATGGTGTTTAAATGTGGCACCGGACAAAATTTGTGATGCAGGCAACGGACCCTATCTTTGACTAAGCAGACTCTATCGGTGACTTATTCTATTCAGGCGATAGCGAAGGAGACGGTCCGATCTCTGGTTGCACAACCCAAAACGTTGGATAGGCGATACCATTGCTGATCCCTACGTTGGAGGTGTACGGACTACCAATTACCATTTTAGGCTTTGACTTACATTCCATGCTTCATGGAACATTATTAATGCTGCACGTTTAAGTCCGATTCTTATTGTCATTCGTGTGATTTAAACATTACCTCAGGTGATAAAGCACATAAAGTTTTTATGCAAACTATATCACAAGCAGCAGATTCTGGCAAGCTGCCCCATTCGGCAGCAGGCCATACTATGCATGTTGTCTACAGACAGTTTGAAGGCATGCGCAATAGAATGATGTGCCATTGAAAAACGTAAATAAATGCCGTTCCCTCCTCCCCAAATATATTTTTAAAAAATCTTACTTTGGGTCTGCTTACAATTTAATGTTTTTGAAGACACTAACCCTATTCATCATATTCATTTTTTCCACATACAGTCCGTTCGCGTACAAATAAGAGTCCGAAAATCACGAATAAAATCTTGTTTTCACGACTAGAGTCCAATACGTTGTGCATCGTGTGAAGTCCGTCAAAAGCCGTTTACATGTACTTTCGTAGAGCTGTTCGGGAATGGCAACCAACCCACTACTTACTTACAAGGTCCTTAGTTTTCGGGCAGATTTGTCCGGACAAACAGTGCAAACCGATCAGTGTCTACACAGTTGCAATGCCATCTGCATATTTTTGTTTGAATTTTGGTTTCACAAAATTATTTGGGTGACTGAAAATTCAGGAACTATCTATTCCACTTATTCGACTGCACTTTGTTTTGCCTTATTCTTATAAGTTTTACTGCAATAACATGCTTAAGCATGCCCCATTGAATTAAATATATTGCTAACAATTTCTCAATCCTGCAGTCTCGCACAGTTACCCACTCCCTCTACACTGAGGGACCGGAATGCACCAGATCAAAACATCAAAGATGCACACTCTCTTCATACTTTCAAGAACAGAATTAACGGTCCGAAGCGCTACCCGCCTAAACACTTAGAGAAATCACAAGTATGCCGCGCAGTACAAGTCTTACACGCGCGGCATACTTTGGGGTGTAGTAATCTCAATCATCATCTGTATAAAAAAAAACATTTAGTAGACAGCCCTCTTTGTTCTTATGGAGAAATGGAGACCACAACGCATTATTTCCTTTTTTGTCCTTATTACATTCAACCCAGATAACACTATCTCTCTGTATTACCCTACCAACTTACCCTCTCTTTACTTTAAAATGGACTTCAAGACGTTACAACTGATGTAAATAATAATATTATATATGATATTATGATATTTAAGCAGGTACAATTATATGTGCAACCAAGCCACGGTGGGTAATCTCGATAAACGGAGCCACTGGTTCTGCACCTCAAATCTAATGGAGAAGTCCGCGTCACGTGCGGCTCTGCAATTGTAGCTGAGAAAAGTGTGACAGCAAGAGGTAGCAAGAGGTAGGTCTGAGCGAAAGTGTATTACGATGTCTCCTAAAAGAAAGCAAGGCGTTACCTTAGGTAATAATCTAAAATATTTAAGGATAGCAAAGATAGGCACCGTAAATATTCAAAAATTGGGTCACCTAAAATACTTACATCATTGTCCTAAAAATAGAAAGGTCTGATTTTACAATGAAGGACTGCATCCAAAAGCTGTAGATGGAATGGCAAATAGTTGTAGACCCTGATCAGACTGCTCATTATGAGCAGTCTGATCTGGGTCTGCAATGATTGCTGGGGCCTATCTGTCCAAATACTTAGAATTATAACGGTACCTTTAAGTAACTTTGCAAACGGGAGAGTTTTACTCAGAATACGGCGAAGAAGCAGACAACACGATCGAGATTCAAATGTTTCATGCCTCAGACAGTTGTCCTTGGACAATATTTCCGATGCTAAAATATGCAACCCGGGGAGGGGAAGATTCCACGGCGAGAGCACTTCCCCTCCCAACTACCTTGATTTATATGTGGTGAGCCTGACTCTCCTTCAAGCTGTATATCAATAAAAGTGGCCAGCTTCCCCCACGCGTTGTAATGATGTCAGAAAAATTAGCTGCGAGAGACATGTAGGCCTAGAACTTTCAAACCATCAACACAACAGGTGAGAGAGGTAGTAAAAGATATCCGGGCACCGGAACATGTGCCCCCCCCCCCCCACCCCACCCCTACGTTACATCTTTCAAGTTATTTACAGTCATCCTCGAAAAAATAAAACTTAAAATTGCTTGAAAATAGTACTTAAAGAACACAACCCTGCATTTTCACATGTACCCGACGGCATTTGAGCCGCGACACGACAAAACCAACAAAGCGGCATTTGCGCCCAGCGAAGACTCAGATTAGCCTGAGGGTCTTAGGCCTCCATGCGAACAGCGAAGACTCTGATCAGATTGGCCGGGTGCCCAGCCTGATCTAAGTCTGTCCTGGGAGCACAACCATTTTGCTGGTTTTGTCGTGTCGCGGTTCATTTGTGCTTCTGAAATGGTGTTTAAATGTGGCACCGGACAAAATTTGTGATGCAGGCAACGGACCCTATCTTTGACTAAGCAGACTCTATCGGTGACTTACTCTATTCAGGCGATAGCGAAGGAGACGGTCCGATCTCTGGTTGCACAACCCAAAACGTTGGATAGGCGATACCATTGCTGATCCCTACGGTGGAGGTGTACGGACTACCAATTACCATTTAAAATGGGACGAGACAAAGGTAAACAAAGCAAGGATGTCAGTGCGGGCCCAAAATCTGGCGCCAATACAAACAATCAAACCCAGAACAGTGCTAAAGTGCCAAATATGGCAGTGGTTGATGGTCATATTTTCCCCAATCAAGGAACTATGCAAGGTCAAGTTGGATATGCTCAGAATTTTGTGCAAGGGCAACAAAACCCTCAAAGAACAATACAACACGTTCAGCAAGGTCAAGGTCATAACCAGATGACAGGGCACCCAGTTGGTATTTACCAAAACGTTTATAGTAACCTTAGTAATACTGTGGTTAGTGATATACAAAATTTAGGGACAAATAACTATAACTGTATGCCAAACTGGACAAATAAGCAGCAGGCTGGTGCAGGCTGGTGGTGGTCAACCTCAAATGCCCAATACACAGTATATGCCATCATCGACGTCAGTCATGCAAAATCTCACACAGGTGAGCGGTCAACAATACACTGGCGCGCCTAACTTCATTCAAGAAAATAACGGTACATCGTCTGGCCAAAACATCGATAGTAATAATAGTACTCAAATGTTCAACAATCTGGCCCAGTCGATACAACAAATGAACACTGCATTCATGTCCCGTTTAGATCAGATTGACAAAAAAGTTTCAAGGCTCGATACGATAGAAAGGGACGTATCGTATACCCGTGTTGATGTTTCCAACCTGAAACTGGAAAATACCGAATTTAAACAAAAAATGGCCGAAATGGAAAAGTCATGTGTGGCTATAAGCGAGATGTTCGATAAATTCAAAGATAATGCCTCCAAGTCGGAATTTGATGTTAAAGCACTCCAAAACGAGAATACACAGCTTAAGGCAGACATACATACTCTGAACTCAAAATATACCAAGGTGTCTGATGATTTGTTAGAATTGAAAACAAGATCAATGCAAGAAAATTTGTTGTTTTTTGGAATAGCCGAGGCGCCTCCGGGGTATAACGATAATGTTGAGCACAAATTGCGAGATTTTCTAGTTACTGAACTAAATCAGCCTGAGAGTAAAATAAATGGTATAATTTTTGACAGAGTGCATCGGATAGGGCGGCCCAGCTTTGATCCTAGTATTGGTCGAAATAAGCCCAGACCTATAGTAGCAAAATTTGAGAGGTACACTGACAGGGAATTTATCAGAAAGGAAGGGATTGAACTGAATAAACTTCGTAAGGGTTTCAGTGTTAGGGAACAATATCCCCCGGAAATTGAAGACAGACGTAGGGTACTCTATCCAGCCATGAGAAATTTTGCAAAGGACGACAGAAATCGTGTCGCCTTGGTCAGAGATAAATTATATGTGAATGGCGAGTTACACACGGTTGAACAAGATCCGAAAAATCCTGAAAATAAAATAGTTGTGAAAAACTCGACACAAGACTCGGCTCAATCCAACAGAAACATAATCACCGACTTTCGAAATGATCGTAGATACGTGCGACCAAACATTAACAGAAATCGTTTACCACCTCGAGAACAAAATCCTACTGTCGCAAGTATATTTACCACGCCAAACAATTTTAATGTGTTACAGTCACTGCCGAATTCGTCGGATATTGCATGTGGAACTAAGCAAAAGGCTCGATCTCCGTTAGAATATACGGAAACAAAACGATACTGTGGGAATTTGGCAACAAATCAGGAGGAAGAGGAGGATGACGCTAACGAATCTTTAGCATTGTTGCAGAGTATTGCTGGAACTGACGTTGTTTGTGATGAACATATGGAGACAAATAGTCATGAAACTGTTAGTATTAATGAGTCAAAAATTGAGCATGCCGTAGGGGATGAAACCTCAACTCCGAATGAGTCACAGGTTAACTCGAGTGAACGATCCGAACAGACTGAGCAAGTACCGGATCAGGTACCGGCTAATATCCCACCCGCTTCGGCAGATTAGGACAATGGAGGGTCGTCCAATAAACTTTACGACCGAAACAAAAGCTGTTCTACTGATAGCGAAAACTTTCGCCAGTTGTCTTTTCTTTCTTTGAATGTGTGTGGACTGAAAAGTAAATGTATCTTGCCTGATTTTATTAACTACATTTCAAATTTCGATTTGGTGGGTTTCCAGGAAACAAAATTAACTGACCTCGACGATATTCAGTTTGATGAGTTTAAGTTATTTACCAAAAATAGAAAATCAATGTCTCGAGTTTCATCCGGCGGAATTGCCCTGGCTGTGAAAAAGGAACTTTTGAAGAATATTACTGTTATTGATACCGATAGCAACCTTGTATTATGGTTTAAAGTATCCAAGAAACTCACCAAATATGATGGTGATATCTTATGTGGTATTATCTATATCCCGCCAGAAAATACCAGGTATTCATCTAATGACCCTTTTAATGAAATTCAAATTGAACTTGATAGTCTAAAATCAAATTTTGAACATTTTCTGTTGTTTGGGGATTTTAATGCTAGGACTGGCTGCCAAAATGATTATATAGATGTTGATGAATTTTTGCTGCAAGAATTAAACCTCGATGCCCTGGAATGGGAGTATAATGCGGAACGTTCATTTTTTGATAAAAGTAACATAAATATCAACCGCAAAGCTAGTGATAAATCATCAAATAATTACGGTTATAAATTCATAGATTTCTGCAAACATAATAATTATTATATATTAAATGGCAGGTTTGGTAAAGATGAGCAGTATGGTAGCACCACATGCAGAAATGCAAGCTGCGTTGACTATTTTGTTTCAAATGTACATATGTTTGAATATTTATGTGATTTGTCAGTTGATGATTTCTGTCCTCTTCTCTCAGACGTGCATAACCCTATTAGACTGACCGTAGTTTACAATAACGGAAATTTTGTGACGACCCCTGTCGACGATGACAATGAAAACTACTTACTTTGGGACAGGTACTGCCCAGAAAAATTTGTCGATAACATTGATATTTTAAAACTTTGCGAGATTGAGACAAGATTAGAAAACTTTTCTTTGAATGGCATAAGCGATAAAAGCGAAATCGACTCCATTATTCAAGATATTAGCAACTTATTTATCGATAGCGCACATAGCGCTTTTGGTAAAAGACATCCAAAACGTTTTTCAGGCAAAAGCGGAACAAAATCTAATAAAATGAATGCGAAGCACTGGTTTGGACGAGAATGTCACGTCGCAAGAAATAATTTCTTAGCGGCCAAAAACCGCTATGGAAGGTCAAAAACTTCAGCCAATAAACAAAACATGAAAACAAAAGGAAAATATTATAAGAAAACCACACATATACATCATAGACGATATGTAAATAAAAATGCAAATATGTTAAAAGACCTTAAGTCGAAAGATCCCAAGAAATTTTGGAGCTTCATAACTGGTAAATCGAAATCAAAAGCGAACATTAGCGTGAATGATTTCTATAATTCTATGAAAAACTTAAACACTAATACCTGTAATGAAACGGAAGACACTCCTAATCTTGATAGGCAAGAACATTGGACTAACGATCAGCTTAATGCAAGTATATCTACTGAAGAAATTAAGAAACATGCATTAAAACTTTTAAATGGTAAAGCATGTGGCTTAGATTCAATCATGAACGAGCATATAAAATCGACTTTACACATAATGATGCCTATTTACCATATATTGTTCAATATTATTTTTGACACTGGCTTAATTCCGTCTGTTTGGACCGAAGGTTGTATTATACCTATATACAAAAAGAAAGGAAACGATAAAAGTCCAGAAAATTATCGACCGATAACCCTCTTAAGCTGCTTGGGAAAGTTTTTTACGTCCATAATAAACGCCAGGCTTCAGAAACTTGATTTAATAGATGAAAATCAGACTGGTTTCAAGAAAAATTATTCAACAATTGATAACATATTTGCTTTACGTATTTTATTTGACCTACTTTCGAAAGAAAAACGAAAAATGTATTGTGCTTTTATTGATTTTAAAAAGGCTTTCGATACTGTTTGGCGGGCGGGTCTTTGGCAAAAAATGTTAGAATCTCAAATTAAAGGAAAGTGTTTCAACGTCATATTTAACATGTACCAAGAAATTAAATCATGTGTATCTGTCAATGGCGAACGATCACCTTTTTTCGAGTGCTCCATCGGAGTTAGACAGGGGGAAAATTTATCTCCCTTTCTCTTTGCTATTTATCTGAATGACCTCGAAAGCTATTTAAGAATAAATAACGTAAATGGCATAGATTGTACTTTAAGAACAGATGAACTCTTTATGTTTTTTAAATTATTTGTGCTCCTTTATGCCGATGACACGGTTTTGTTTGCAGAAACAAGTGATGACCTCCAGCACGCTTTAAACGTGTTTGCACATTTCTGTAAGAATTGGAAATTAACGGTAAATATTGAAAAAACTAAAATCATGGTATTCGGTCGCGGCAGAATTAAAGATACTTTAGCGTTTTTCTACGATAATAATAGTATCGAAATAGTTAAAAGTTTTAAATATTTAGGTGTCACATTTTCGAGAGGTTGTTCTTTTCAAATGACAATTAAACATAATTGCGAGCAAGCCAAAAAAGCAATGTTTGTTCTCCTACGGAAAATTCGATCGCTTAATCTTTCAATTGACCTACAAATCGATTTGTTCGACGAATGATCAAACCCATACTGTTGTATGGGTGTGAGGTTTGGGGGTACAGCAATATAGCACTACTGGAACGTGTGCAGCTAAAGTTTTTAAAATCTATTTTCAACTTAAAGCAGTCAACCCCAAATGTAATGGTGTATGGGGAATTTGGGATTTACCCAATTGAATTAGATATTAATACAAGAATGATATCTTATTGGATCAAATTAATTGAGCCTGATTCACTTAAATTCTCTTCCCTATTATATAAATATCTGTTAAACAGTGTACCCGATAGTACGTCAGCATGGTTTGTACATGTAAAAAAGATAATCGAAAACAGCGGCTTCAGTGGTATATGGAATTTACAAAAGGTAAACAATCCGACGTGGTTTATTAAAAGTATAAAACAAAAGCAAAAGGACTTATTTGTAACTGATTGGCTTTCAAAAATTAATGCCTCTTCAAGCTGTTTAAATTACCGCCTTTTCAAAACCCAATTTACACTAGAAAATTATTTACTGAAACTTCCTTACACAATGAAGAGAAACTTTTGTTTATTTAGGACAAGAAATCACCATTTACCAGTGGAAGTTGGCAGTTGGTTAAATATTGAAATTATGGATAGAAAATGTAATCTCTGCGACGAATCCTTGGGTGATGAGTTTCATTATTTGTTATGCTGTAAAGCACTTTCACTACAAAGAAAGCAATATATTAAGCCATATTATTACAAACATCCCAACATTATAAAATTTGCAGAATTAATGAACGTCTCTAACATAAAAGACCTAAAAAGACTGTGTGCATTTGTGAAAACTATATTAAGTCTAACGTAATGTCAAGTTCGGTCAGTACACTGAATATTTTCATACTTTATGTCCTATGTATATAAAATTGTTGTTCTATATGTGTGTGTATGTGTGTGTTTAAAATGTTCATTTGTTTCATAAAAGTTTGATTAAAATGTTAAGTTGTTAACCTATAACCTCAGACTGTAAAATTTACGGAGGGCTGACTGCTTTTAGATAGGGTTTGGGCCCGATAAAATCGCAGACTAGTCCTCCATAACTTTTACGCTGAATATCAGTACCAGAGATAAATGGTAGCATGTAGATAATATTCCAACGTAACAATTCTGTACTAAACGATCCTGTTTGAAAACGCTGACAGAAAATGTTTTTGGTTAACGATATGGGACTCATGGCGGTCTGACTGCCTGTGACTAGGGATAAGGCCTTCCAAGGGACACACGGCGTTGATAAATGACCAAGTCGATACTACTGGGCCGTATGCCATAGCTTTGTTTAATATAGTTATAAAAAAAGGTTAGGGTTTCCGATAGCCTAGATAACGTAGGGTTAAAAGCCCACTGTATCATTGGCACAGCATGTGAGCCCATCTCTCTCCTTTCGCTGCCTTATCCTTCCCTGATTCGAAAAAGATATCCATTTACTGCTCGGTTGACAGAGTTTTCCAGTCGCCAGATGGCCAAACTCGAAGTCGAACCCGCGACCTTCTGCACCATAACTGAGCGTCTCTAACCATTCGACCAGGGACCGTATTCATAAAATGACTTAAGTGGTTGCTATGCTGTTGCTAAGGGTGAATTTCTATGAAAGAGATTCCCTACAACTATGAAATTTGATCTGGAGGAACATTTTATAGACTGTTTCTCCAGAGCAAATTTCATAGTTGTAGGAAAGCTCCTTCATAGAAATTGAGCCTTAGCAACAGCACAGCAACGACTTAAGTCGTTTTATGAATACGGCCCTTGGGCACCTTATGTGCTTTACTTTTCACATCAAGACTTGGATCTTTGTTATATATCAAATAAATAATACGCAATTTCCTAGACGTAGACGTAGACCTATAAAGATTCAAAATTAGGCCCGATTTCACATTTCACGTCGCCTTAAAACACAGTCTAACTTTTAGTTACCGAATATTTCACCTTGACCGTTATGCAACACTAGTCATTGATTAGTGCTTAAAATGTGTTTTAAGGCGACGTGAAATCGGGCCTTACTCTGCAAACAGTCCAAAACGAAACTAACCATGAGGTACATAATTAGGTTTATCAATGATCATAAACATGAAGACGCCACGCGAAAAGACGAAAAAAAAAACGACGGAAAAAAAAACGACGAAAATAAAAAGACGAAAAAAAGGCGAAATAACGCAACGCGAAGAGAAGAATTAACACCTTGGAAAAAGACGAAACAGAGACGTTCTCAGTTAAGCTGGGCCATTAGCTATTAATTTTGTCCCTCGTATTGCCTTTCTTTAAATTACAAAACAACGGTTCTGTTTACCCTCTGACAAGTTGCCCTCTGTCTGAATAAGAAGATAAAAGTACCACGACATGCATGCGTTTTGTTAGACATTTTAAACACTGGTTCGAATAATGATACCCTGGTTTAAAATGCGAGGTTTTTAAATGTCGCAATATTGCCGTTGCATAAATATGAACTCTGCACGGCCAAAAAAGATAAATAACTGCTGAAAATCGCGTTCCATTATTAAATTCATGCGATTTCTTACATATTTCAACGCTTAAACATTATCCAAAGGGTAGTTTTTGCTACGAAATGAGACTGGGAACTAATGTCGCAAATTTTATGTAACCTACGTCACAGCGGTAAATTCGTGATACATGTATTAACTAAAATGGCCCAGCATCATAAAACTTACAAGATCACACGAAGAAATATGTGTTCCTCAATATCTTATATCATTTGTGCAAATTTGCTCAATTTTGTATATTTTACTCGACTTCAAAATACATTACCCCAGCATTTTTTCTGTAAGAATGTAACCTTATGTCACGGGCTTCTCTTAAAACTGAGCAAGGCAATCGCTCTGAAACTCGTGTGCAAAATCCTGCCAAGTAACAGCTACAAGGTGGTGTGCTTAGATTTCATGCACTGAAACATTAAATGATATAAAAACGTTAAAATGTGTGCACTGTAACCGTAACCTACGTCACAACGTCACTAAGACCACGATTTGAAAGCGTTGACGTCATTTGATTAAGCAGCGCTTCATAGAAAACCCCTTTCTTACAAAAAAGCAAAGAAAAACATTTTAAATTGAAACCAGCCAAAATAATCAAATGTCAGTAGATTAGTAAATGTGCAATGCTGCGCATGTCAAAGAAATCGTACGCGACATCTCTTTCAACGTATCTTAATAACGTCATAAAATACGCCGTTTCTAATTGTTAGGGTATGTCTATAAACATGGTTGGTGTTCCATAATCTAAAACTATTATCTGAAAATATTTTAACGATTTGAAGCAGATATAATGAACATTATGTTCGTGATTTTTTCTTGAATTCTGGAATGGTTGTATATATGGCCATTTTTGTCCGCGAATGGCCCAGCTTAACTGAGAACGTCTGAATAACGCCATGCAAAAAGACGAAAAGACAAAATAACGACACGCGAAAAGCCGAAAAAATGAAATAACGCCATGCGAAAAGATGAAAAGACACCACGCGAAAAAGTTTCAAATGGCGTTATTTCACATTGCGTTTTTTTAATTGTTTTTTCTTTCCGTCTTTTCCCGTTGAAATTTTGTCTTCTTGCATGGCAGGTGCCATCTTTTGTCGTTTTTTCACATGGCGTTATTTCGTCTTTTTGTCTTTTCGCATGGCGTTTTTTTTCGCCTTTTTGCATGGCTCTTTTCGCCGCGAAAAGACGAAATGGCACGACACTGCGGCCATTTATGATGTTTTCTTATCTTTTCTCGCTAAAATTTCGCCTTTTGCGCGGCAGGTTTCGTCTTTTTTGCATGGCGTTATTTTGTCTTTTTTGTATGGGGTTTTTTCGTCTTTTTGCATGACCTCTTTTTAGTCTTTTCTCGTGGCGTCTTTCTCGCCTTGAAAAGGCGAAATGGCACTAACCAGCCACCATAACATGGTGTTTTTCGTCTTTTCCCGCTGAAACTTCGTCGTTTCGCGTGGTGAGTTTCGTCTTTAGTGTTTAACAAATTGCATGACGTTATTTTGTCTTTTCGCATGCCGTTATTTCGTTGTTTCGTCTTTTCGCATGGCATATTTCATCTATTCGTCTTTTCGAGAGGCATCTTTTCACCGTGAAACAGCCAATCAGTGTGCTTTATTTTGAGTATAAGATTATTCTCAAGTTCTATAATCTCGAACCCAGTAGACCAGGAATTCCGCATCCGGTTGCTCTAAGCTGGAAAATGTGGTACATTTGTATCAGGCTGGAAGTCGGTAATTTGCAGTGTCGCTGAACGTCGGCGGTGGCGTCGGCAAAACTGTACAATTCGCACGCAAAACACAACGAGGTACACATATAGGATCGAGTCTGGTAACTTCGGCGAGCGGGTAAATTCGGACATACAACTGCACACAGTAAATACAAATGGGACGGCTCATGATGATGAGCCATCTCGTCAGGGTTTCCACTGTTTGACCAGTTAATTTTGTTTTAAACAACTGACATATACCTATAAAGGAAACAATGACACTGTCCGAATTTACCTGCCATCCGAATTTACCTGACTTGACCCTAATATGCTACTCACGACTGTGGCCTCGTGAAAACAAGCACAACCTGACAAAAAATAGGACAGCCATAGTGGACTCGTTTTATGAGAATTTGAACAATAAGAATGAACAATAAGAATGATCGATGTACCTGTTTTCGGTGTGCTCCGTAATTCGGGGTACTCTAATAGATTATACCGCTCCTCTTGTCAGGGACGTTTAAAGATGATCACTTTTTGCAAACAGAAAGTTGAATCAGTAACTAACTGACGTGCGTAATCGCTTTAGTTTTGACGTCATCTATGACGTCGCCGTTGATGACCGTGGAAGCGGCAATACTGGAAACATTGCAAAGTTTATGGAAAGTACCGACGGAGATGACACGGCGATTTATTCAATCATGATTTTTTCTGATAACTCAAAGATCGTTTCTACATCCTACAGGATTGCAGGTTTCATGAAGCCAGTTCTTATTATTAGGATCTGCAGCTGATGCATTATGAAGGCGAGTTTTTTAACTGACCCCGAAAACTTGGGCAGTTTCGGAGAGCAGAGTTAGCCGTGCATCTGTTTGGATTTGATCAAATTTAATAACACAGACACATGCGGGCATGAAATGTAAGTTACATATAATATATGTAACTTACATTTCATGCCCGCATGTGTCTGTGTATATATTATAACCAGTTTTATGTACACACAGACTATCAGTTTAATACATAGTTTCTATGGTGCGAGAAAATATTAATACTCAGGAAACTGGTGCAGCAATCAGACAAGGCAATCACTCTCTTCTTCGAACTAGAGGGGACATGGACAGGCTGGTGCCAGGAGATTCAAGTTATGGATTCATTCCCTTGAGCCTCCTGGAGAACATCGTTATGAGAATTCGACACAAAATAATCCTGTTATTTGACCCGCCTATATTTCCACCTCCTCCCACCATATGAACTCACCCGCTACATTTGTTTGACTTATAGAATTTTACTTACGGAATAAAGCGAATTTGCATATTTTAGACCTAATTTGCACATTTTATTACCTCCCTGTACATGCGGTTTATTCCGTCCGGGCCAAATGAAAGGATATTGCCCAAAAATATGCAGTAAAATGTTTTATCTGCTGTCCCTCTCACAGTAATAGGTGCAAATCTCAAGCATCGTTGGCTGCAAAATATTGTTATCTTGTTTGACTACCCACGAATACCGCGTAGGCCTACCGCTTCATTTTGGGCGTGAAATGTGATTATTCGTTGAAGTTTAAGCTTCGTTTACACGACTAAAGTTTCTTTGTCACAGAAACTGTCACAAAGAAAGTTTGACAGACATCTTGTGTTCAAACGGAGGAAATTATTTGTTAAAGAAAAATGTGGCATAGAATCCTTGTCAAATAAAATTTCGCAATGAAATGTTTGCTGCCGTGTTCACACGTACAAAATATTCTCGTCAAAGTTACCTGGACAAACAAACTTTGTTCGTGTAAACGGCCAACTGGCCACGTTTTCTTTGTTAAATATACTTTGTTCAAAATCAAACTGATTTGATTATGCGCAAAGTTTTCTGTGTTCATCTCCATAGATAGTTTCTTTGTTACATATTCTAGATGTAAATTTTCTGTTCACACTGACAAATTTTGTTTGTCATAGAAACTTTACCATATAAATCTGGCAATGAAAATGTGGCATATTATTTTCATTCACACGAGCAAATTTTTCTATGACAAACCTCCTTTGTCGCAGAAACTTTGCCCATGTAAACGAAGCTTTACTTAACGTGAATATTGAATGCTGAATTTATCACCTTAGTTACTGCCTTTCATGTCTAGATGTGTACTGAATGCTCTCTAAACACGGTCTGACTTAAAGGTAGGTTCCTGGGCTAGCGATGTCAATTATGTCCACAAACTAATTTCGTCTTTTTCTGAGCAGTATTGAATTCTCTTATTTTTCTGAATTTGTTGCTACTGAGAAACTCGTCAGTTGTTGAAGAAAATAGCCGTTTTCCCTTTTGCTTTATGTTCTTTCGTTGGAATTCCAGTTCTAAAAATAACTTTGTTTATTATGTCTATAAGTGCGCGATTTCTGATGCCATTCTCCAAAGGTCAATTTTCCCTTGACGTCAGCTCTACTAGAGATCCTGGCAGGGCGGACGGGTTAAAACTATCCCAAAATGCAATGCAGCATGACATCAGCTGCTTTATCTATTTTTGGCGAGAACTAAAAATAGCGCTAACTGGCGTGCGAAGCAGAGTTAGGAAATCCCTTGCAAAACAACTTTTCTAATACTTTTTTTTACTTACACTTTTTAGTGAAACTTATTAATTCCCTTTTATAAGTGCTTTCCAACAACTTGGATGAAAGTTCATCAAGATTATGATGCATTCCAAAGTACAAGAACCTACCTTTAAGGGGCGAGTGGGGGAGGAGGCTGTTACACCGTCTTATTTTCTAAGCATACTTCTTGATATATTTGCAGAAAATGGCATTGACGTCAGTATGACGTCATGCGAACGGGTTGAAATGACGTCTTACTGACGTCGATGGTCGCGTCGCACTGACGTCAGTAGGACGTTATTTCAACGTCATGTGCCCGCTAGGTCACGTTTCATTGGTAACAATTTTCGTTGCAGCTGTTACTTGGAGGTTGGTTATTTGATTATTCCCTAGGCTGTCAACCTGTTGATTATTCCAACTCACCGACAGCTGTCAGGGTAAGTTTATGCTCATGCATTATTCAATTTATTGAGGTATAATTAGGTTCACTTTTAGGGAAAGTAACTTTGCGATTTTCGTTTTTGTCTCCATTCTCAATGGTGGCCAACTGGGAAAAAATGCTTTCCTAAGGGATTTTCCCCTTTGAATAATACATCTAAGTCACATCATGTTATTTCTAACAATATGGCACTGATGACAAGCAAAAGCCCTGATTAGACGTAAGTGCATTCTGATCAGAGACTTAGCTTGTCACATCAGCCATCTGTGGAAGTGGCCCAAGCCATAGAGCCAACAGTGAGGTCTCTGATTACCCTGTATAAATGAGAAGCGATGATCTGAATATCACATGACAAAAGTGCCACATTGTTGGAAGTCACATGATATGGCTCACTTCTCCCTTTGGAGTGGTAGCCGCATTCTGGGAAACAAACAAGAATTCACAAAAGTCTTTCTCTTTGTAAAAATAGTGGAAAAAATAGTTCACAGTAACCGAGATGTAGAGCTAGACAGAAGGCATGGTAACGACACCCACCCCACGTCCATGGCGTTGCTGACGCTCCAGACGAAGTTTCGATATTTTGTCATGTCCATAGTTGCATCTTCGTTGTTCCAGCACAGCGCTTACGTTTTTTCACCCAGGTTTATCTCACTTTTCAATTTTAATTGAACAGCATCGCAGCTTATGTTTAAGTCTTAACACAATGTTCCAATTGCAGAACATCGATCTTCATATACAAGAAGCGGGACGTTATTGTCTGACATTACACATACAGGTCTTCCGGTTTTCAGACGATTTTCTAGTGTCCAAGCGCTGAATGCACCTTTACATGAGCCTCATAATCACTCTTATATCACCGTTTATTACGTAATCTATAAATAAAACCCATTTCATTGGTTAAGAGACTGATCACTTGCAGTAGACATTACTTCACGTCGCATAGTTGGTGACCTAACTTCTTAATGTCGCATGGCTGGTGACGTAACGTCTTAATGACGTGTGGTAACGTCAACCGAAATTTGACGTTAAACTCACTAAAACAGTAAACCCTTCAATTAAAACCATCATCTTTATATAATAACAATTGTTGACTTTTGTTTCGGTGAACATGAAGTGTTATTGAACAGTAGATGATTCATATTGACCTCCGCTCCGCATCGGTCAATATGAGGTTTACTGTTCAATAATATACAATTATTAACCTTTGTTGAGGTGAATATGCAGTTTTATTGACCTACAAACATCACCGCGTCGGTCAATATGTTATGTTTGCAGGTCAATAAAACTGATATTCACCGAAATAAAGGTCAGCAATTGTTTTATTATATGATAATTCCAAATTCAGTTTCCTTAGATATTTCTGATGGTACTTAATGGTATTATCTCGCGACGTTACGCCATTAACATAACCGTAAAT
Organism: Ctena decussata; assembly: GCA_963989385.1. NCBI lineage: Eukaryota > Metazoa > Mollusca > Bivalvia > Lucinida > Lucinidae > Ctena > Ctena decussata. The sequence continues at coordinate 46,999,083 of OZ022510.1, forward strand.
CAGACGTTACGTCACGAAAATATAATGACGTCAGCGTAAAAAGTAATATTCACTGACAGACCGGTGAATATCACAAAATATTGACCGGCATCAGACGTCAAAAGAGCCAATAAAATTGCGTGTTGCATCTGGGTCGTATAATAATATACAATTATTGACCTTTGTAGAGGTGAATATGCAGTTTTATTGACCTGCAAACATCATACTGACCGACGCGAAGCGGAGGTCAATATGTTAAGTTTGCAGGTCAATAAAACTGCATATTCACCGAAATAAAGGACAACAATTGTTTTATTATATGATAACTCTAAATTCAATTTCCTTAGGTATTTATGATGGTACTACATGGTATTATCTCGTGACATAATGTCATTAACGTTAACGTAAATCAGACGTTACGTCACGAAAATACAATGAGGTCAGCGTAAAAGTAATATTCACTGACAGGCCGGTGAATATCACAAAATATTGACCGGCACGTGACGTCAAAACAGTCAATGAAATTGCGCGTTACATCTTGGTCATATAATAACACTTCATGTCCACCTCAACAAGACAATTATTGTATAACGTCTAATTAGACGGCTCTGGGGTCTCGGATGGTGACATTCCTAATTTGTGACAAAACCGCATAACTACGCGCTGACGCGTTTGCCAGAAATCAATCATTTTCACCTCGCAGTAACATGATCGAACTTCAAACTGAAAATGACGTTACCAAAGTTCCAACAGTAGGTGGCAGATATATATTTCGCCGTCGTATTAATTTTTCATCTGATTTAGCGCGTTAGTTTGAAGTTCATTTGTGATCGCATTTGAAAATTATGCTAATGTAACAAACGTCATTTTAACGTGCGGCAACATGGCGTCGGTAGCATACTTTGAACGTCTATAAAATTGGAACGGAAGAAAAAGATTCAAACTTTATATCTCTTATGTGAATCAGAAAGAATAACAGTGTAGCTTGATATAATTTTAATAATAATGCAGCGCAATAAGCGCATAGTGGGACAAAGTGACATTAATTCTGGAGCAACCCATGTATTTTGTCATTTTCTACTTATTTGAAACAACATTGCTGAATTATATAAAACACATATTTTAATATCATTCAGACAAGATAATGCGAAAACACGATAACCGCTACCGCATGATAATGTGAAAACAGGATAACAACTGGCTCAAGATAACGTTAAATACAGTTATGATAACCGCTGGCTAACATGTAGACCATTGGCTCAAAATATAACATGAAAACCGCTGGCTCAAGATAATATAACTAGATGGTTGTCCAGGGACAATTTGTCGAGACCGCTGTTTGCTTTAGTGACCTATAAGTATGTCAAGACTAACTGCTTCACTCACTTACTAAAAAGAAGCCAAAAAACATCATGCTTATACAGCATATTTTTTTTTTAATTTTTATAAAGGAAACGAGTAGAACTAATGGCCATGACAAACTCACATCATGACAATTTTGTTATTTGACCTTGAAGTGCGACCTTGACATTAGACCAACCTGAGCAAACATTTCTACTCATCAAGGAGAACAATCTTGCCAAATTATTTTGAAATTCATACATAAACGTTGAAGTAATGGCTTGGACAAACTCTGCTTATGACAATTGTATCATTTGACCTTCCAGTGTGACCTTGACCTTGGACCTACCGGAATAAATTTTCACAAGGAGAACAATTATGCCAAACTGTTTTGAAATCCATCCATAAATGTGGAAGTAATGGCCAGGACAAGCCCTATTTATAACTGTTTTTTATCATTTGACCTTCAAGTGTGACCTTAACCTTGGACCTACCCGAACGAATGTTTCAAATGGCACTTCTACTCATCAAGGAGAACTATTGTACCAAATTATTTTGAAATGTAGCTGTTATGGCCCTTACAAGATCGACTTAGGACATTTGTTTTTAATTTGACCTTCAAATATTACCTTGATTTTAGACCAACCTGAACAAATGTTCAAAATGGCATTTCTATTCATTAAGGAGAACAATTGTGCCAAATTATTTTGAAATCCATCAATAAATGTAGAAGTAATGGCTCGGATAAGCTCAATATATGACCATTTTACCATTTGACCTTAAAGTGTGACCTTGACCTTGGACCTACCTGTATAAATAATTCAAATGGCACGTCCACTCATCATGGAGAACAACTGTGCCACATTATTTTCAAATCCATCCATAAATATAGAAGTTATGGCCCGGACAAAATCGGACGGAGGCACGCACCCACACACACACGCACGTACTACTGTCTCAAAAGAATGTACAAGCACGATAACTGCTGTCTCATGGTTATATTCAAACATGATCACCGCTGGCTCAAGATATGTAAAGTATGATAATTGCTGGCTCATGATAATATAACGTGGAGCTGCTGCCTCAAGATAATGTTAAACCATGAAAATCAGAGGCTCAAGATAATGTAAATCATTATTAACTGCCGGCTCAAGGAAATGTTTAAGCATGATAACCACCGTCAAGGAAATGCAAAAACATGTTAACGTGACGAAAGCTGGCTCAAGATAACATAAATGCATGATTGATTGATTGATTTGTTGCTTTACGTCCACGGTTAAAAGTTATGGTCATGTCGGGACGGTCAGCCTCCCTAACCACACTATTTCTGGGTAGCGGTTAACCAATACTAAGTGCATATATTTTCGTCAGTAACTGACAACTGCCCTTTAGACGTTATTACCACTTATAAATCAGGTGCCCTACCGACTGCGCTACGCGGCCCACTAAATGCATGATAACCGCTGGTTCAAGGTAACGCAAAAACATGATAATTGCTGTATCAAAATAATGCAAATGCATGATAGCCCCTGGCTCAAGATAACGTGAAACATGACAATTGCTGTCTCAAGATAATACATGATAAACTCTAGCTCATGGTAAGATAAAACATGATAATTGCATTTCAAGACAATGTTAGAGCATGAAAACCACAACCCAAGGCAATGTAAAAGATGACCATTGCTTTCTCAAGATAATGTTTAAGCATGATAATCGCTGTTTCAAGCTTTATACTTGTTCGTGTCTTTGGTGCCTTTTGTGCATCCCAAGTAAGTCAGCCTAAAAGCAAAAGGATCTAAACATGCTAGAGCTTTCGAAATCCCCCGTTCTTATGAGCAGTGTATTCAAAGTATATACTGTTTCCCACATAGTTTTCTTCAATTTACAACGCACATACGAGGGGCGTTCGAAAAGTAATGCAAATGACGTAATTTCTCGGTAACCAACATAAAAACAGATCTTCTGATTGCAAAAACACATAAAGCTATGATATGCGTAGGAAAGCCTGCAAACACGGTGTATTTTTTAAAAAGGGCGCATTTTTAATTTCTTTGAAAGAGGTATACTCTAAAGACACTGCGAATATTTAGTTTAGTAGGCCGTAATTTATATATTAGCAGTCTTTGATTTGTTTTTATTTTTGCTACTTAAAGACAATGCCGAGGCACTGTTGTCCTGTAAATATCGCGGAAATATTTTTAATCTGGGTCCCATACTGGCCCGGGAATATGGATTATGTAGTGGCAAATTCCCCATTTCCCCATTTCTACCAAAAATTAAATGATTTTGTAATGAAAACAAGTGTATTAGCATTCAAAATCTTGTCAGCAAGAGCATTTACATGGGTCTACGAAAACCTGTCAATTAATTCAAATTAATGCCAAAAAAGATGCCTCTACAAGCCTTTAGAAATGACGTTAACGTATATTTCAATAACGTCATAAGAATTGCGCGTTGCTTTGCAAGGAATAAATCAATAACAGTTGCCACCCTTCTGTCCTTTGTATGAATATTGTAGGCAACAGTGGACAAGCAGCTGACAAAGATTAATTTTGTATTTGCAACGATATTTGACTTGAATGCCCAACACTGAAAAGATTTTACATATGGTATGACTGGGGTCTAATAAAATGCGTTGTTAGTCAATATGGAAAGGTGTCTTTGTACAGCGTTTGGTATCATTGTAAAGACAAAGTGTAGTGTTTTCAGCATATGCATAGCATTTGTACCCAGTATTCCCCTAAACAAAGTTATGAGGCCCTTTTGCATTACTGTTCGAACGCCCCTCGTATTATGAACAGTCTAGTCAATTTTCTCCTCCTATGAAAAAGTATACACTTTAAGAATAAACTGTACTGGGGAAGGGCCTTCTAGGCCCACGTTGAATCAACATAGAATAAACGCAGGGTATATATGTCTTCCTACAAATCAAACAGGAAGTCACATGTGATGTTTCCCTGTGAAAAATGGACAAAATCGTGAATAAAAAATAGTAATAAACAAATAAATAACATGGTGGTGTGTTAGCATGTTTTAACGTTTAAGGGTAGAAGGATTTCAATTAAAATTTCATTTTACTTGTAGATGGCGCGAGCGTCCTGGTTATTCTACATTGCCAAGTTTGTAGAACTTCTTGACACAGTAAGTTTAACCCATTACACAGGGTATAATCGATTCCGCTAATTTTCGCTACCTGCAGAGACTGTACATCATATTTGGCTTCCTGCAGAGACTGTCCGCGTGATTCTGCTTCCTGCCGAGGCTCTCGGCAGAAGCAGTCATGCAGACAGTCTCGGCAGGAAGCCAATTTTCGAGGACAGTAGTCCCTGCAGGAAGCAAGAGTTCACGGACAGTCTCGGCGGAAGCCAAATATGTTGTACAGTCTCTGCAGGAAGCGAAAATTAGCGGAATCGATTATACCCTGTGTTAATGCCTAGTGGGCCTGTCTACAGTTTGAGCAGGTTCAATTTCAATACAAGGCCTGATGTTATGCTTCAAGATATGAGCCAGGATACGAAACTAGAGGGCCATGAGGCTCAGAATCGCTCACCTGAGTTAAAAGGTCAAATATCGAACTAGGCCATCATTTGAACAATCCTGATAGTCAGAAACTTCCTATGTGAGAGACATTGGTTAAAGGTCAAACAATGACTTGACCTCTATTGCTAAAAATGTTTATGTACTCATTTATTTGACTGTATTTATTAACTTTTAGACCAGAATCTTATACAAGTTCCATGAACTCTTATATTTAAGCATTTTTCCCATATGACAGCACCAGAAAACAAATTTGACATCGTCGTAAAATTCAAGCTCAGCCCAAGGTTATCTTTTGAACAATCTTGGGCCAAAATCTTCAAAACTTTCCATGAAATCTAATGTTCTCGCATTTTTCCATATTTGACCTTGCCGTAAAAATAGGTCAGGGTCAACCAAAGGTCATCATTTGTATGAGTCTGGTAGTACTTGAGAGCCCAATGCTATATACCAAGTTTCAAGACAATCAGTCAATTGATTCTGGAGAAAAAAAATTCAAAAGGTTTTTACCATATATGGCTCTAGCGGCCATGTTGGTCATGTGACCTAAACTGTATGAACAATTTTTGTTCACTCAGTCCCTGGAGTCTCTATATGAAATATGGTTACAACTGGCCCTGTGGCTTTTGAGAAGATGTTTGAATTTGTCAAAATATGTGAGGCCTGTGCCAAAGGTCAAAGAATGACTTTGACCTCTTGTACTCACAAATCTTCATGTACTCATTCAAATGACTGTTTATACCAAAACCTTCAAAACTTTCCATGTAATCTTACGTTAAAGCATTTTCCCATATTTGGCTTTGCCGTAAAAAAAGGTCAGGGTCATTCCAAGGTCATCATTTGAACAATCTTGGTAGTACTTAGGTCTCCAGTGCTACATACAAAGTTTTAAGGTCATTGGTCAACTGGTTCTGGAGGAGAAGATATTTGAAAGTTTTTACATATATGGGCATGGAAGCCATGTTGGTCATGTGACCTGGATCGTTTGAACAAATTCTGTTCCCTTAGCCCCTGGAGGTTCTTAATAACATTTGGTTACATTTTTGCCCTGTGGCATTTGAGGAGATGTTTGAAATTTTTGAAATCTGAGAGTCCCGGGTTAAAGGTCAAAGAATGACCTTGACCTCTTGTACTCACAAATGTTCGTGTAGTCATAAGCATGACAGTATATACCAACTATTAGGCCAAAATCTTAAATACTTTCCATGAAATCTTATGTTCTAGCCGTTTCCCATATAAAAGCACCAGAAAGCAAATTTGACCTTGCCATAAAAAAATTTCAAGGTCAACCCAAGATCATGATTTGAACAATCTTGGTACTACTTGTGCACCCAATGCTACATACCAAGTTTCATTGCCATGGGCCTACTGCACGGCTGGTAATGTCGTAAGGGGCGATCAAAAGTTATGCATATTAAATCCTTACGAGAGTTTCCGGACATGAGCAACGGGAACGAACAACAAACAACAAACATGTCACGTAGGCAAATTTATCATTTATTATGCTGCTCTCAGGTAAATATTCCAAAATCAGACAATGCTATTTCCAACAATTAGCATTTTTGCGCAATCGAAAGAGGTCACAGAGGTTTATGACAAATGAGTGTGTCTAAAAAACCAGTTCTCCTGGATGAGGGGGGTTGTTGATTTATCTGTTTTGACCTTGAACACGCGTGTTTTCGGCGTAAATTTATATGTTTAGTGAGACAAAAATACTGACTACGAATATTTTTTATGTCTTAATAGAAAGTCATTAAAATTCGGTTTATAAAGGTTGATATTTAAAAAATAGGAAAAAAATTATGATTTACGAGATCGACTCTCCCTTACGGGTCGGTTACCCCTTACGGGTCAATTTGATTTTATGTTCTGATTATCCAATAACCCACGGAATACTCTTAAAGTCTCTGTTGATGGGTCTTGGTAAAACACTCGAACATCATTCAAACTCCAAAGACACTTGAAATCATCCAATTTTACAAGCATTCATGCACTACCTAGTCACTTGTAACCATGGCCCTCCCAGTCCCAGTGAGTAACAGTGTTTTTGATCCCTGCTAAAAGCCCAGCAATGTGGGGACATTCAGTTGTTATATGACGCCCCCCCCCCCCGCATTATGTTATAGTGTTATTGCACTGCCATGTTTACCTATATATATATATGAAACCTATGGTATTTCCTCTTCACTGCTCTATCCCCCGCCCTGCTCCAGGGCAGGTTACAAATGCCTAGTGCATTAGCTCGAAATAACATAATTTTGGGACAATTTGAAACAGAGACAGCATTGTAGCTCGCAACCGGTTCAAAACTGGTATGAGAATCACCCTGTGGCTGTTGAGGTGATATACATCGATAGCTGTATTTCCATGGCTTGGAAATTAGAATCACAGTAAATAGCCAACCACTATTTTTGGAATTTGTGATTGCGAAACTTTTTGATTATTGTTTAACGTCCCGGTAAACAATTTTTCAGTTATGTTGGGACGGAGCCACCTCTTCCAGGGTATTACCAGTACTTTTGGGGAGAAAATGTCTCTTGTTCAAGGAAACAACACACTCGGGAGAGGATCGAACCCCTGACCTCCCAGTCCTGAGCAAAACGGATTTTGACAGAGAATTGCAGCTTTTGACTGAGCTATAGTTATAACGAGAATAGTGTTTAGATATCTGCTGAGACTGTAAGGCTGTCTATAGCCTCGTTTGACATCAGTTTTTGTTTGTTATTTTTGCGTGTACGGTATAGAATTGGTCGACTGCACAGGTAGCACATTTGTTAATAACCCTGTGGTATACCTTTATCATCTCACTGCCGGTATTGATTTATGTTTTTAACCTCGCCCATGACAAACCCTGTCATTGTTTTTCAGGGAATTGATTACAGCCTTTCAACGATGGGCTTTAAGGGAAAACGAAAGCCTTGTTTCCTTGAACAAGAGACATTTTCTCCCCAAAAGAACTGGTAATATCCAGGAAGAGGTGGCTCCGACCCAACATAACTGAAAAATTGTTTATCGGGACGTTAAACAATAATCAAAAGTTTCGCCATCACAAATTCCAAAAATAGTGGTTGGCTATTTACTGTGATTCTAATTTCCAAGCCATGGAAATACAGCTATCGATGTATATCACCTCAACAGCCACAGGGTGATTCTCATACCAGTTTTGTACCGGTTGCGAGCAACAATGCTGTCTCTGTTTTAAATAGTCCCAAAATTATGTTATTTCGAGCTAATGCACTAGGCATTTGTAATCTGCCCTGGAGCAGGGCGGGGGATAGAGCACTGCAGAGGAAATAACATAGGTTTCATATATATATAGGTAAACATGGCAGTGCAATAACACTATAACATAATGCGGGGGGGGGGGGGGGGGCGTCATATAACAACTGAATGTCCCCACAGTGCTGGGCTTTTAGCAGGGATCAGAAACACTGTTACTCACTGGGACTGGGAGGGCCATGGTTACAAGTGACTAGGTAGTGCATGAATGCTTGTAAAATGGGATGATTTCAAGTGTCTTTGGAGTTTGAATGATGCTCGAGCGTTTTACCAAGACCCATCAAAAGAGACTTTAAGAGTATTCCGATGGTTATTGGATAATCAGAACATAAAACCAAATTGATCCGTGAGGGGTAACCGACCCGTAAGGGAGAGTCGATCTCGTAAATCATAATTTTTTCTTATTTTTTAAAATATCAACCTTTATAAACCGAATTTTAATGACTTTCTATTAAGACAAAAAAAAATATTCGTAGTTAGTATTTTTGTCTCACTAAACATATAAATTTACGCCTAAAACACGCGTGTTCAGGGTCAAAACAGATAAATCAACAACCCCCCTCATCCAGGAGAACTGGAGTTTTAGACACCCTCTTTTGTTATTAACCTCTGTGACCTCTTTCGATTGCGCAAAAATGCTAATTGTTGGGAATAGCATTGTCTGATTTTGGAATATTTACCTGAGAGCAGCATAATAAATGATAAATTCGCCTACGTGACATGTTTGTTGTTTGTTGTTCGCTCCCGTTGCTCATGTCCGGAAACTCTCGTAAGGATTTAATATGCATAACTTTTGATCGCCCCTTACGACATTACCAGCCGTGTACTGGTTCTGGAGGAGAATATTTTTTTAAGGTTTTTAACACATATGGGCGTGGCGGCCATGTTGGTCATGTGACCAAGACCGTTTGAACAACTTTTCGTTCCTTAAACCCCTGGAACCTACATATGGAATGTGGTTACAAATGGCCCAGTGGTTTCAGAGGAGAAGTCGTTTAAAATTGTGGACGGACGACGGATGACTGAAAGCTCCCCCGGAGTCTCTGGCTAAGGTGAGCTAAAAACCAACAAAGGGTTGCGCGTGAAGCGCAGACTAAGATCATCATGGGCTTCCGCTCAGTCTGATCAGAATCTTCCCAAAGCACTTACAGGGTAGCTAAGGGTTTATGATACCTCCACGCGGACAGCGAAGACTCTGATCAGACTTGGTGGATGCACAGGCTGAACTGAGTCTGCGCTGGTTGCACAACCACTTTGTTGGTTTTCTCGTGTCGTGGATCATTTACATGTATGTTCTCCAGATTATCTTGTGTTGAAAGTGTAAGTCCGGATCAGGAACTCTAGACTTTAATGGAATCACCAAATATCATAACTTCAATCACGATCACAAGTTTTAAAATTATATAACAATTGCGTCAAAGGCCCCATTGCTCTATCAGCATGAAAATGTTATCATGAGGTATCGCTGCAAGCTTCTCACTATAGTTTCATCATTGTAAATGACCGTGATTAGCCAGCTTTCAACAAATAAAACATCACTGAGTTTCACACAAAAGGGTTTGAAAACTTATTAGGGTCATTTTGGTTGGCAACTAAAATGACCCACTTTCGATTTCCTTATGTTTAATAAAATGGTAAAAATACAATGTACGTGCATGGAGCCCAATCACTATCCCGTCTATTATGGACGGGAAACCAGAACAGGAAACTGTAATTTATTGAGCGATTTTTTATTTTTCAAAAAAGCTTGTTTTTCTTCTTTTTACTAGTTATATGACTCAGTATATGCACATCAAGCCACATTTTATTACCAAACGTGAAGGTTGAACCGCTTTCTACAAAGATTTGAGTTTAGACGTTATTACCACTGATAGGACTATGGGGATTTTAACGGACCCATTGCTCTATTAGCATGAAATATTTGATCGTGCAAGCTTCTCACAACAGCTTCGACATTGTATATGATTGTGATTGGCCGGCTTTAAAAAATTTAAATGTCCTTGAATGTCAAAAAAACAAGAGTTGAAAAAAATATGTATAGGTTTTGTTGGCAACTAAAATGACCTATCTTTTAATTTCAAAGACTTAATCTCATCGTAAAAATACAAGGTACGGGGGGTAAAAATACAAGGTACAAGCATTTAATAGATGGTATAAATCGAATTTGACGAACACACGGAGCCAAGTGTGTGCGACTATGGTTACGCACCGTTGAGCCACTTTGGGAACGTCGATAGGAGAATTGAAATGAACTGAACTGAAATTTAAGGCAAGGATCTCATTCATTGTTGGACGGACACTCGGCGCCAGGTGTGTGCATCTATGGTTACGTACCGCTGAACCACTTGGGGAACGTCCTTACAGAATCGATCCCATTCATTGTCTCACTGTTGCGTAATTCCATTGCTCAACAGGGAACCTGAAACGATGGACACTTGTCATTTGTTTTCATCAAACCTTGTTCATTCTTTTTGCCAGTTAAATAAAACCAAAAAGTACATCAACCGGCATAGTTTCATCAATACTGAAGGCTGTTCCGGTTTTATAATGACTTGTGCCTCGACCATTTTCACCACTGGTAGGACTATGGAAATTTTAAAGTTTTACATACAATTGAGCCACGACACGTCAAAACCAACAAAGTGGTTGTCCACCCAGTGCAGACTCGGATCAGCCTGGGCATCCGCCCAGTCTGATCAGTCTTCGCAGTCTGTATGGAAGTAGCTTAGACCCTTAGCTACCCTTGAAGTGCTTAACGAAGAGTCTGGTCTAACTGGGTGGATGCCCAGGCTGATCTGAGTCTGCACTGGGCGCACAACCACTTTGTTAGTTTTCTCGTGTCGCGGCTCATATATCTGTTGACATTAGGCCAATGTAACAGACCATATAATTAATGTAACATTTGCATTAAATTTTGCTTTAAGTTTGTATTCTTTGCTTATTTCTTTAAAAGGAACTCTTTGACGTAGGATTAGGTTTATTACTGGGTTTGATACAGACTAAACATCTGTCTGTCTGTATGTTAACATTTGCATAAATGTTTAGTGTTAAGTTTATTGGCATTCGACAGTGACACTGGACAGTTGTAAAAATATTAAGTATTTGAGACGCGACACGACGAAACCAACAAAGAGGCATGGGCGCCCAGCGAAGACGCAGATCAGTCTGGGCATCCGCCCAGTCTGATCAGTCTTCGTTGTCCGCATGGAGCTAGCTTAGACCCTTAGCTACACTTAAGCGCATACCGAAGACTCTGATCAGACTGGGCGGATTCTCATGCTGATCTGAGTTTTTGCTCGGCGCACATTCCACTTTTTTGGCTTTGTCATGTCGCAGCTTATTTATTTTCCCAAATATAGTTTTGGTGTTTGCAGGTGTTTTTCATCTTGCGGAAGAAAAATAACCAGGCCCCGAGGTTATAAAACTTTTTTCAACTCAACTCAGCTGAGCATGAAATTTTTTCTGCTCATAAATTTTAAAATGCCAACAATTGTTGGCATTTTAATATTTATGAGTAGAAAAAATAGCCTTCTTGGCTTATCTGAGCCTGAAAAATGCTGAATTTCTTGGTATTTTTATATTAGTGGGCATTTTAAATTTCATGCTCAGCTGATTTGAGCATGAAAAAAGTTTTATAACCTCGGGGCCAGGTGACATTTCTGCATGTGTTCCACCATGGATGTCTGCCAATGTTCTGGTGGTGGGGTGTCATGATAGCTCCAGGTAAATCACGTGACTGAAATGTCTGCCAATGTTCTGGTGGTGGGGTGTCATAATAGCTCCAGGTAAATCAATGGGGTGTCATAACAGTTCCAGGTAAATCACGTGACTGAAATGTCTGCCAGTGTTCTGGTGGTGGGGTGTCATAATAGCTCCAGGTAAATCAATGGGGTGTCATAATAGTTCCAGGTAAATCACGTGACTGAAATGTCTGCCAGTGTTCTGGTGGTGGGGTGTCATAATAGCTCCAGGTAAATCACATGACTGAAATGCCTGCCAGTGTTCTGGTGGTGGGGTGTCATAATAGCTCCAGGTAAATCACATGACTGAAATGTCTGTCAGTGTTCTGGTGGTGCGGTGTCATAATAGTTCCAGGTAAATCACGTGACTGAAATATCTGCCAGTGTTCTGGTGGTGGGGTGTCGTAATAATTATGTTTCATATACGGTAGTTCACCTTGGGCTACACTGCAAATACGTTTCGCGAATTTTATTAATGCCATGCTGGGGGTGGTTGGGTGGTGCGATGGTGCTGGGTAAAACTTCCAGTGCTGGGGCGTCCTACTGATTTGGGTAACAGTAGGACAAGGGCCTACTGTGCTTGCAGTAGGTGCGGGTGGGGTTGTTTGGACATTTTTTCTCTAGTCTATCATTTCTCTTTCCTTTCTCCCTCTCTCTGGGAGACGGCCCGGCATAGACTGAAATACTGTCTCAAATGCCGTTAAACCCAAACCAACCGACCAACCAACCAATTAATGCCATGCTAATAGGCATACATGTGTTAGTCACCTTACAGTAAGACAAAAAATATAGAGAGAAAGAAAATATATAAAATACATGAAAAAACAACAACATACGCTCTGTTAATGTATTAGTGGTGAGTATTCTAAATACGTCAAAATAAGCAAATGTTTCAGATGTAATGAAAGCTGTAGGGGAGAGTCGGGTAACTTCAAACAGGCGGGTAAATTCAGACATACCATTGCAAACAGTGAAAATCCAGATGAGACGGCTCATAATGAACCGTCTCATCAGGATTTTCACTGTTTGGTCAGTTATTGTTTTGTTTTAGATCCAGACAACTGACATATAAAGGAAAACATGTCACTGTCCGAACTTACCAGCTGTCCGAAGTTACCCGACTCTCCCCTATAAGAATGAATGTGCAGTTTGTTAACCAGTGTAATTTGTGTCTCTGAAAAGGTCATGTAAACATTAAATGAGCTTTAAATGTTTAAAAATGAAAGTGTTACGCAGATGAAAAGATCTTTATAAAGTAAGAAAAAAGAAGAATATGAAAACAGGCAAACATAAATAAAAAAAAAAATACAATAACAGAGAGGGGAATGCAGCAGCAGACTGGCAAATTCAATTTGTTTTGTTAACGTACGGTAACCAGTCGCATGCCAAATTATATTGTTGTTGTGTTAGAGTCGTTTGGTGTCTCTCATATATTTTTGTACTCTTTCGAATATCATAACATTTGTGTTAAAAGATAAATAAATGTCACCATAAAGTGGCAAATTAAGAGATATTGCCCCAAATTGAGATACAGAGTCCAGGAGTTCAGCTCTTTGTACAATATAGAAAAGACACTGCAGAAAGAAACGTTCAATATTTTCAATACTTCCACAATTGCACAGAGGTGAGTCGGTAATATTTTTCAGAAACAAGTCATTATTTAGTGAGCTGCAGTTTGTGCTAAGACGAGTATGCATGATTTGGAATTGTCTAGAACCAGTGTAATACTGCTTAAAGTCTCCATACTCCTATCAGCGGTAAAAAACGCATAAACTCAAATCATTGTAAAATGCGGATCAGCCTTCACGTTTGGTAATAAAATGAGGGGTGGTGTGCATATATTGAGTCATATAACTGGCAAAAAGTAGAGAAAACAAGTTTTTGAAACACAACAAATCGCTCCACAAAATACAATTTTCTGTTCTGGTTTCCCGTTTTGCAATGCTATATAAACATCGGCGGAATAGTAATTGGGACTCCAGTGTGTACATTGTATTTTTACCATTTAATGAAATCGAAAGTAGGTCATTTTAGTTGCCAACCAAAATGACCCAAATAAATTTTCAAACCATTTTTATGTGAAACTCAGGGATATTTGATCTTTTTAAAGCTGGCTAATCACGGTCATTCACAATTATGAAACTATAGTGAGAAGCTTGCAGCGATACCTCATGATAAAATTTTTCATGCTGATAGAGCAATAGGGCCTTTAAGGACACGTGCGCTGTTTCTATAAAGATGATTTTTTAAAAGTTGTTAGAGAGTCAGACTGAGCGACACTTGATGGGAGGAATGAGTTAGCATATTGAGATGTCCTTGCATTTATATTCTGGAGGTTGTCGGAATTTCTGAGGTTATAGTGAGAAATGTTGCTAATCGTTTGAGGTATTAAGGTAGTCGGATACTAAATAAGAATCATGGTGGGGCATTTAAACCACTTTACCAGTCTAATAAACCACAGGCCCTTGCCCTGCTATTTATTACCCTGTTATTTCGGTTCTACCATAAAGTAATGCCACCAAAAATGTGCAGCTGGAAATCAGAAAGGTTCCTAAGGAGCAGTCTGATCTCTGTTTCCACTATTTGTACAAACCTATCTGCCCAAAAACTTAGGATCTTTACGGTAGTTAGTGTCATTCGTATAGGTAGCCTACCACCTATTATTTTACATAGGCAACAATTAACGTTTAAGCTAGTCACAAGAAAACTCGAAATTAATACCGCATTTTGAAGAACGACTCTAGCCGCTAAGTAAGTAAGTAAGTAAAAAAAAACACGTTTCCCTGCTCTGGAGGCCTCTAGTTTAACTGGAACACGTAACCCCAGCGCGTGTAGTAGATTTGGCGCGTCATTTTAATACTGGGTAAAGTTTTAAAACTATCTGATACTTCAGTGGTTTACAGCAAAAAAATCAATGTTTCCATCTAATATTTTTCATCTAGGTCTGTTATTTTATTTAAAAATTGTTTACATTAGTTACCTGACTTATGGTGGCCATTCTAACCATTTGTTTCTTGACTATAGGTTCTCCCCCAAAGAGGCGGTTCATGAATATTTAGTGGTGAGCTACCCCAAGGTTGAGCGAACAATAAGTCTGTTTTGTTTGGACAAATGCAATTCAGAGTGATTTAGTATGGGAATACCTTAAGTTAGATAGATAAGAAGGTGCCATATTACTTTGCATTTTGTAAAACAGTTTGAGTTTGTGATCTTTCCGTCTTTTTTCAAGCGAATCCCAGCTAATTTCCATGTAAAGATTGTCCAAAGAAATGAGTTTACTGGTTCCTGTTGCTATTCGCGCAGCAAGATTTTGGATTTGTTTTCAAATTCTTCCTTTCATATTGTGTGCAATTATCCCAAAATTACGTCGGCGTATTCCAAAATTTGTCATATAAATGGTGTATATATAATTTCTAAGGATTTCCTGTCAATTTTAAATTTCAATTTTCTCAAAATATGTATCCTATTCCAAGGGAGCCAAGTACAGTCATTTGAGATATATATGCCTAAATGTTTATGGGTTTCAACTTCAGAAATTTGCTGATTTTGCATGTAGATTGGAGGATGAACGGGTCTGATTAGTTAACGGGAAAGAAGAAGCGATTCAGTCTTAGTCGGGTTGAAAGTCACTAGCCAAGTTTCAGCCAAGTTACAAATTCGAATAAGGTCTGGGTTGAGACTTACTGCTGCTGTAACTGGATTGTCCACAATAATAACACGACTAGTATCATCTGCAAAAAGTCGTATATTTGCTCCAGCATCACAGACAATGTCATTAATATAAAAAAGAAATAGTAAGGGCCCAAGTAAGGACCCCTGTGGGACTCCAGCTCGAATGTAAGTCCAATCAGAGGAAGCTCCAGGAAGGACAACACGTTGTCTATCAGTAAGATAACTCTTAAGTCAGTCAAGAATTTTACCAGTGACTCCAGCTGACCAGAGCTTGTGAATAAGACCAGCATGCCAAACGCGGTCAAAGGCTTTTGAAATGTCACAAAAAACGACACGAACCTCCTTTCCAGAATCCAGTGCATGTCAGAACGTGTTATACAAATAGGTACGTTGATTCACTGTTTAGTCACTTGGTATAAAGCCAGACTGTAGTGCAGTAAGAATATGATTATCATGTAGGTGGTAATAAAAATGTTTGAAGACAGGTCTCTCAAAAACCTTAACTTTTAATGTCAGCAAAGTTCTGGGACGGTAATTGCTAGGGAGAGACGGGTCTTCCTTTTTGAAGACTGAACAGACATCTTTCATTTTATATGAAGAAGGGACTATACTAGTTCTTAGAGTTAAGTTATAGAGAGAGCACAGCGGCTCAGAAAGTTCTGTTGCCAATTCGACTACTCAAAGCATTTGGTCACGATGCTTTACCAAGTGGTTGGTTGTTTAGGATAGAAAGAACATCAGTAGGAGTGATATTTATAGAGTTGAGACTGGAATCAATTTCATAAGTGATTAAGCCCGGAAGATTAGTATTTTGTTCATTAAGAAAAGTTTTGCTTTGAAAGAACTGGTTGAGAATGTTGGCTTTTTCTAGTTCATCGGTGTATATACTACCATTACTTTCAAGTGGAGGAATAGCTGAGTTGGAGTTCGGTGAAATAACTTTCTTAAGTATGGACCACCAGTCTCTAGATGAAAGGTCACTAGTTTTTAATTTATTTGCAATTCCGTCGCAAAAGGAGACTTTAGAATTACGAATTAGTGCTACAGCTTTGTTACGCAGTTTTCGAAAGTTTGTCCACTTGATAGAAGAGTTCGTATGTTTAGGTTGCCTATATGCTCGTTTTCGTTTCCTTATATAGTGTTTTATGAAAGAAGTTATCCAAGGAGGATCAAGTGGCCTTCTTTTGATGGTTTTATTTGGTATACATTCTTTTGCTATTGAAATTATATGAGAAGTATGTTTTCTGCGTGCGTGCTAATGTCGTTATCGTGTAAAGATGTCCAGTCTGTGGATGCTGCTTTTGTTCATAGCAAGTCGTACTTACCTTGATCATATTTCCATATGTCTTGTAAACAACTTTAGTTTGGGTTTTGAGAATTTGAAAATACCATAGAAAGGACAGTGGTATCTTACATATTGGTTCAAAAAGGGGTCAACTACTCCACTAAGTAAAAGTTATCTTTATTGCTAACAAGTATGATGTCAATGAGAGAAGAAGAAGTTTCTGTGAAGTGAGTAGGTTCATCTATAGACTGGTATAATGCACAATTGAATACAAAATGATTCAATCTTTCGTGAGGTTTGTTGATTTAATAAGTTAGAATTGCAGTCACCTGTAATAATTATGTTTTGTACACCCGTGTCAGCAGCGAGGTTCAAAGAGTATTCTATAGATGAATAATACATAGAGTCAGCATTTGGAGGCCTGTAAAAAAGTCCAAACAATATATGTTTATGTCAGTTTAAGACTTCGATCCACATGCATTTAGTATGTAGTGGCTCAAGGTCTTTCCTACGACTGTAATGTAGCCCCTCTTTGTGGTGAGATTGCAAGTATAAGAGACCCAAATCGGATTGATGTATGCGTATGTCTGCGCTATTTGTTAACGCAATTCTGTCTTAATATAACAGAAAAGTTTTAATATCCCCCCTACATAGGGTGGGGGCGCGGGGGGGGGGGGGGGGGTTGACATATTGTTTTTGGTGTGGATCCCGTCGGCGTCAGCGTCAGCGTAGTTTCTTGTCTGCACTCTATCTACTGACGGGATGCATGGATTTTGACCACACACTGGCACTATTACTATGAGGGAGAAAACTAATTAGATTTTGTTGACCTTGACCTTATTTTCAAGGTCACAGGAGGTCAAAGAAGGATGAAAAATAGCTTGTCTGCACCATATCTCCTGAAATAATTGATGGATTTTTACCAAACTGACACAGATATATCACTGGGAGCTGGCAAAGAACTGATTAGGTTTTAGTGACCTTGACCCATTGTCGAAGTCACAGGAGGTCAAAGAGTGTTGAAAATGCCTTGTCTGCACCATATCTTCTAAAGGAATTAATGGATTTTTACCAAACTGATACAGATATATTACTGTGAGATGGCAAAGAACTGATTAAATTTCGGTAAACTTGAGCCCATTTTCAAGGCCACAGGAGGTCAATAAATTTTGAAAAACGCCTTGTTTGCACCATATCTCCTGAAGGAATTTATGGATTTTTCCAAACTGGCACAGATATATCACTGGGAGATGGCAAAAAAATGATTATTTATTGGTGACCTAGACCTCATTTTCAAGGTCACAGGGGGTAAAAGAGTGTTGAAAATAGCCTTGTCTGCACCATATCTCCTGAATGGATGGATGGATTTAAATCAAACTGTCAAAGGTACATCACTGGGAGATGGCAAAGAACTGATTAGATTTTTGTGACCTTGACCCTATTTTCAAGGTCACAGGAGGTCAAAGAGTGTTTAAAAATGCCTTGTCTGCACCATATCTCCTGAATGGACGGATGGATTTGAACCAAACATGCACAGATATATCACTGGAAGACGGCAAAGAAGTGCTAAGATTTTCGTGGCCTTGACCTCATCTTCAAGGTCACAGGCGGTCAAAGAGTGTGTCTTTACCATATCTCCTGAATGGATGGATGGATGGATTTGAACCAAACTTTCACAGATATATCACTAGGTGATGGCAAAGAAATGATTAAATTTTGATGACCTTGACCCTATTTCAAGGTCACAGGAGGTCTTAACTTGACAGCAGTTAGGGAAAATGATACTACTGAGAAAGCGCAGGTGGGGAGACATCTGTTTTTGTCGAAAACAACGTTTCTAGGTTTTATTATTTTGTAGGTGGTTTTGGTACGTTCCATGGTTTGGTGAATGCTTTTGTCCACGTGGTTATGTACTTGTACTATGGAATGACAGCCCTAGGGCAAAAATTCCAAAAGTTTCTATGGTGGAAACGATATGTCACCGTATTACAACTTGTAAGCAGCCTTTTAAATTACGTAGGCACTCCATCGCTTACAGTATGACGTTGCCACAGCGGTATGAATTTTGAAATGAGCCGCGACATGCAAAAAACCAACAGAGTAGTATGTGCGCCCATCGAAGACTCAGATCAGCCTGGGCATCTGCCCAGTCTGATCGGAGTATTTGCTCTGCGCTTAAATGGTAACAAAGTGTCTAAGCTATCTGCATGCGGACGCCCAGGCTGATATGAGTTTTCGCTGGGCGCACATGTCAGTTTGTTGGTTTTCTCGTGTCGCGGCTCAAATGTTTTCCTTACCGGTGAGTTATTGCAAATTAACACATGATGTTGCAGGGCAGATCGCGAACTATTAAGTCACAACAGCGAAGCTGGAGTGAATTAATTTATGCGTTTGCCGACGACTCGTGAGTTAACTTGTGATACGTCCGCAACTTTCTACGCCACCTGGAGTAATGTGTGAATTCTGTTGGATATTTGCGCCAGCATAGAAAATAAGGGTGCTGATCGAAAATGTAAAAATGACCGCACTGTTTTACTTCCTATTTCAATAAAAAATATATCAGTGAAATGCTGAATAATTGTAGTTTTCGGAATGAACACGGAAAATTTTCATTTTATGAAAAAAAGAGACATATGCGGGTAAAAACTTTGATCAACGCAGTAAAAATGTCATGATTTACTATATATTCTATACATTTTGAGGGTAGTCAACTTAAACTAAAAAATGACCGCGGTATTTCTTATGCAATCTTTTCAAAAATTATATCAGGCTGTTCGCAAATTAATGCGGTTTTCGAAATGAACACGGAAAAATGGATTTGAATATAAGGAAAAATAAAATAAGAAGAAAAAGATGACTTGCCCATATCTCGTAGTGTATTTCTTACCAGCTCGATTCGCGAATATCGATTATCGATTTTTAAACAGTGGCGTGGAAAGTTATCCATGGTAAGGTCCTTAATCTCAAAGCTGTTTTCCATGTATTAAGTTGCCAAAAATGATCGATTTTGTTAAATATGATATATAAAGTTGTTTGCAGATACTTCAATTTATTGCAGGAAAGACAAAAAAAAAAAAAAAAAAAAAAAAAAAATAGGTAACAACTGGGATTCGAACCCACGACCTTACCAAATATTTTTCTGGGCCCGGTTGTTCAAAACTTATGACGTCGTTAGTTAACGTTTCGTTAAAATTTTAAACGTTAATATCTCAAATACGCTGGTATTTTTTGTTGAAAAAAATGTAAGAAGCTTTTGCAATACGCTGGTATTTTTGTTGAAGAAATGTAAGAAGCTTTTGCAGTGCAAAAGCTTCTTACATTTTTTCAACAAAAAAATACCAGCGGTGCAAAAGCTTCTTACATTTTTTCAACAAAAAATACCAGCGTATTGCAAAAGCTTCTTACATTTTTTCAACAAAAAAATACCAGCGTATTTGGTTACAAAGATGCAAAACACTTAACGAGTTGACCCCTTAACGAGCTCGTTAGGCTAACGATGCTTTGAACAACTGGGCCCAGATATTTAGCGGGTTAATCGAGCGTAACATTAATTATCACTTTGTATATTAAAAGGTGTCATTGTCCGCATCCTGCAAAAACTACCGTCTGCATATACAAACACTGCCAACCTGCACACATACAAAATATACTGATTTAGCGTGAGATCTTCGCAAAGAAAATATCTAGGCATGCACAATTTTGAAAGGGAACTGTGCAGGTCTGATCAGACTGCAGTACCATGTACAGGCTGGTTCGGACAAGCGTAATTCGTGCGTTTATCCTATGTATGAGTATACATTTTTCATGGCGCGCCTGAAATGTTTAATTTTGATTTGTGCATGCGCTTTGGAATATACAAACCGTACATCACAGAACAGACTGTACATATGAGTCGGATCATAGTCTTTGCTAATAGCACATGATATATGTCTTTATTCGGTAATAAGACGCGTATTTCCCTCCAAGGAAGTAGACAAAATTCTAGTTCCATCTTTTAAGATGGATGTAGACTTTAGATTGTACAAGATTAACCGGTTTTATAGCAAAATTACTATTAAACGCATTGGAGGTTGTTGTGTGGGGTTTTTTTTTAATGGGGGGGGAGGAGGAGGGAAGCCCCGTCTTGTAGCCGAATTAATCTGGCAGTCAGGTTACCCAATCCAAGAGCTAATAACTCACATTACAGAACAACTTGCTGATAAATGTTGGAACTGAATCTTCTCTGTTTGTACATGATGAAACTTTTTATTCAGTTATAAGACGGGATTTCCTCCAAAGAAGAAGACAAAATTCTAGGTCCAACTTTTAAGATGGATCTTGAGCTTTCTTACACCGTAAGAGAAATCCCGTCTTACAGCACAATTACTGTAGGTTTCAGATATTTGGGGTCATTCTGTTTGTGTGTTGGGGGAAATGAACCTCCGTCTTATGGCCGAATTAATATGGTAATCAGCTTGTCAAACCTTAGAGCTAACAACTCTGGTCTCAGAAGCCAAACATTGTTTTTGCCGAACTTATATGTCGGACGAAATTAATGCATTTCAGCGGAAAACAAACGTTGCCAAGCAGACAATTTGGTAGAAAAACGCATTTTTTCTGAAGAAAACAGTAAGATTAATGACATTACATATGTCCTGTTCATCTTATCTTATAGTACTATTTATTTGAAAAATCCAGGGAGGACACTTTTTACGAACTTTGCGTTCATCCCTCCGCCCCCCCACCCCCAATTCTCCTCCCCTTACAAGAGCAGTCGGGTCATATAAAACAGTGAGCACTGGAATATTCCCCTTGTAGAACGCCTTTAGCGTCCGCAACTTTCTACGCCACCTGGAGTAATGTGTGAATTCTGTTGGATATTTGCGCCAGCATAGAAAATAAGGGTGCTGATCGAAAATGTAAAAATGACCGCACTGTTTTACTTCCTATTTCAATAAAAAATATATCAGTGAAATGCTGAATAATTGTAGTTTTCGGAATGAACACGGAAAATTTTCATTTTATGAAAAAAAGAGACATATGCGGGTAAAAACTTTGATCAACGCAGTAAAAATGTCATGATTTACTATATATTCTATACATTTTGAGGGTAGTCAACTTAAACTAAAAAATGACCGCGGTATTTCTTATGCAATCTTTTCAAAAATTATATCAGGCTGTTCGCAAATTAATGCGGTTTTCGAAATGAACACGGAAAAATGGATTTGAATATAAGGAAAAATAAAATAAGAAGAAAAAGATGACTTGCCCATATCTCGTAGTGTATTTCTTACCAGCTCGATTCGCGAATATCGATTATCGATTTTTAAACAGTGGCGTGGAAAGTTATCCATGAATTTCATTGTAATTATTATCATAATTATTATAGTATTATTATTTCAGTTCAAAATTTTTACAGAACGAAAGTGAAAGGCTATTACATAGACATAGAAACTTAGACATAGAAACTTTATTTTTTGTCGAACATGAATAACATAACATAAGCCCAGTAGGGCTTTTCCTTCGACAAACGATGATTCACTCGATTCCGCAGCTTAAAGGTCATCCTAAAATTGGTTATGATACATGTAACGTTGTTCAATAAGGTTGTCGCCACGCCTTCCAGGACAGTATTCTTAACACGTAGCCTACATGTCTGCAAACTTTCACAAAACCTTATGAAATGGATGTAAAACCATTCCAAAGATTTTGATTGTATACATAAAACCTGAGTGTATATGTAAGACCTGTCTGCAAGCTTCTTAGCTCGCTTCAGCGTACGTTGTATTTTTGTTGCGTTATTGTTTTACGTCCACGGTAAATTTAAAGAGTAACTACACCTCAGGAACTGAATGAATCAGATCCCAAACCCTATCCCCAACATCAAAGGGAAAGATTGACAAAGACAGCCGAACAAATAATAAATTACAATTGATAAGCCGAGTCAGCAGCTCTTTCCTAAATAGGTTGCAACTCAGCTATCTTTACTGAACTAAATAATTTAGACCAACAGAGGGGTAACAACAGACTAAGCAAATTATACGAAAAACATTTAACAACAATTTTTACCTATTAAACAGCTATGGTCATGTCGGGACGGTCAGTTAACCTAACCACACTATTCCAAGGCAGGCTTAGACCGCCTAAGCGGTTAACCAGTACTAAGTGCACTTACTTTCGCCAGCAAAAACTGACAACTGCCCTTCCTGATTCAGCGGAAGGGGAAACGAAAGTAAGCGGCAGGACCGGGTATCGAACCCGGGACCTCTTGGAAGATGCCTTATTTAAAGAGGTTGTGTGTTTGTATGTGTAATAAGAGACAGATAGAAAAGTACAGTCCGTTTACTCAGAGAAAAAGTCATTGTATAATTTTATTATAACTTACATTTTTTTTCGAGTCGCAGACGGGTATAATTTCGATTATGTTCCACATTTCACAAGATTTCATTGGTTAAATAACGCGTGTGTAAAAATTTAGCCAATGATATCAAAGGTCAATGAATATTTAATCTTCGCTCTTTTCCCGTCTCATGTTCTGTGAATACTAGCACTCTGTCATATATTAATTCAAAATGTTTCTCTTGTTTGTAATTATCGGAAACAGACACAGATATTCAAAACATTTTTTTTTTCAACGAAGATCTACTTTTGATTTCTACTTTCGGTTTAATACGCACTTTAAAAATCGGTTAGGTTGTCCAGTGGTAGAATGCTCGGTGGTTCCGTGGTAGAATGCTTGCCTGCCATGCGGGCGGCCCGGGTTCGAATCCCGGTCGCTGCAAGTAGTTTTTCTTTAAATTTTCCCAGTTTTATTTATTATCTAATCTCCTTTGAATTTCAATTTGTACAGCCCAATTTTGAGATAGGTCATTGTCGCTACCCAGTATCAAAATTACGGTTGTAGGTGCCTACCTACATAGCTCACGTGAGTCATATTCAGGAATGTTATTGTCAGCTCTTCAACTAGATTGATTGATTTATTGCTTGACGTCCACGGTAAACAACTATGGTCATGTCGGGACGGTCAGTTAACCTAACCACACTATTCCTGGGCAGACTGGCTTCAGTAGTGCATGAGTTATTGCCCTTTAATTAACTTGAAATCAATGAGATGAGCCTTAACTAAGTAACCACTCAGCAGAATCTCATGAAACTTAAAATAAATATATATATCACTATGATGTGCTGATGCACATGAAGTTTCCTCAGACTGGATTCAGTAATGCATGAGTTATTGCCCTTTAATTGACCCGCCCGTCCTTCTGTCTGTCCATCCGGAGCCATAACTAAGTAACCTCTGGACGGAATTTCATGAAACTTAAAATAAATATATATCACTATAACACGCTGCGGCACATGAAGTTTCCTTAGACTGGCTGCAGTAATGCATGAGTTATTGCCCCTTCATTGGCTGAAATTCAATGAAATGAGCCATAACTAAGTAACTACTGAGCGGAATTTCTTGAAACTTAAAATAAGTATATATCACTATAACGTGCTGTGGCACATAAAGTTTCATCAGACTAGTTTCAGTAATGCATCAGTTATTGCCCTTTAATTAACTTGAAATCAATGAAATGAGCTGTTAACTAAGTAACCACTGGGCAGAATTTCATGAAACTTAACATAAGTATATATCACTATAATGTGCTGATGCACATGAAGTTTCTTCAGGCTGGATTCAGTAATGCATGAGTTATTGCCCTTTAACTGACTTAAAATCAGTGAAATGAGGCATAAACAAGTAACCAATACTTCATGAAATTTAAAGTGAATAATTATGTATCACCATAAAGTGGATATGCACATAAAGTTTCATCAGAATGGCATCAAAAGTGCATATTTTCAAAATTGCCCTTGGATCAATGTGAGATTGCCATTTCCAGCCATAACTAACTTATCAATGAATAGAATTCTATGAAATCATACAAAATATGTATTACCATAACACATTGGTGCATCTTACAGTTTGTCAGAATTGCTTCAGTAAGCAATGAGTAAATTGCCTTTGAATTGGCTTAAAATCAACAAATTGAGTCATAACTAAGTAACCAATAAATGGAATTTCATGACACTTATAATAATTATATATTATCATGACAAGGCAGTACACATTAAGTTTTGTCATAATCTCTTCAGAAGTGCATGATTTAATGCCCTTGAATTGATTTGAAATCCACAAATTAGCCATTAGTAGGGTGCTGACAAACAAAATTTCTTGTGACCGAATTTAAAATGTATCATTATAGTGCAGTGATGCTGAGGCAAGTGTTTAAGAAGAACAGCTCCAGCTTTTGCCTTACTTATCCCAGAGATATTGCCTTTGATTTTATGTACAATCCACAAGTTCAGCCTCCTAAGTAACCAATGAAAAAAAAAATATGAAACTTAAAATTTTATGAAACTTAAAACAACCATAAACAAATCAAGGCCACTTCGGCGGGGGATATAAATTCACCGAATTTGCTTGTTTCCTTTATTTCAGGCTCAATTTTTCATCGTGACTATACACAACTCGCAGTTCTTGTTCATGGAATGTAATTATCCTTGGATATTTGTTGCGTTTATTCAAGCATTCACCACTATCGTCGCTCTGCTGTTCCTCAATTTCTATATTAACACCTACAGAAGGAAACCAGCATCCACAAAAGACAACACAAAGTTGGAAAACTTTGGAAATGGACTTGTAGCAAATGCTCAAGATGGGAGTGTGTCGAATGGAACGGTTCGCAGAAAAAAGACTAGATCTAAAAATTTATAATAAGTGCTATGAAGGTAAAGTCGGGTAAATTCGGACAGTGGGTAAATTCGGACGGTGGCATTGTTTCCTTTACATGTCAGTTGTTTGGAATTTAAACAAAAATAACTGGGCAAACAGTGAAAATCCTGATGAGACGGCTCATTATGAGCCGTCTCATCTGGATTTTCACTGTTTGCAATGGTATGTCCGAGTTTACCTGTTGTCCGAATTTACATGCCTTGACCCTAGATTTAAAAACTTATGATAAATGCCATTAAGTAGGATATACTTTTACCGAATTCTATAGAAGCCAAGATTCTTGAGAATATTTTCTGCAGGTTTCCCCGAAGGTATATCCCAGCAGGCACAGGACGTCATAATGACGTCATACTGACTTCAATACGACGTAATGACGTCGCATTAACGTGAGCATGAAGTGATTTCTGCAGTTTGCTGGACTAAATGATCCAACTCATTTCTTTGTAGCAGTGCGGCACTTCGAACGCGGATTGACAATTTTGTCTCCTCCTACACTGTAAAAATGTGTTTAGAATCAATGCAAAAAATGCAATCCGATTTTTTATGTGTTTAAATCGTAACATGTTCAATTTGCAACATGTTTAGGTTTAGGTTTAGAAATTTAACATGTACAAAACTGGTTATATTTACCTTTTATTTTGAAAATTTCCTCTGTCAACATTTTCGTTTCTTTTTTTCGTTCTTCAACGGGGAAAAGAAAGAATGGATTCATCTGAAACGCGTAACAGAATAAAACGTGTTTAGCAGACTTTGTCCTGGAAAATAATAGAAAAGGCGTACATGTTTATCTTTATGACATATTCCTAAACATGTTTACACCTAAACATGTAACCACTTGTGTTTTATAGCTAAGCGCGATTTTTACAGTGTACTACGCCTTTAAGTGGAGACCTAGTTGAAAACAGAGGTCAAATGAAAAAGCCGAGTGTTCTCCTTTAATAGGTTGCTCCTTGGACTCAAAATATCTGAGGTGTGCTTTAATATTTATCTTCCTGCTTTTGATATAAAATATGTTGTGGATACTCAGCAGAATCGCAGTGATTCTGACTTAGCACAACATATAGTTTGTGGAGAAATAATGGAACAAGAGAAAAAAGGTTGTCTGAGTAAGAGTACCAGTTTGTTTTGTTGTATACTATATTAATACTATTAAACGCCCCGGGGGCGTTGCTTTTTACGAAAGGGGATGTTATTTAGAGCTTACAAAGAAGTTAGTCTGTCACTGCCAAAATACTTCTGATGAGCAGTATTAACGTGAATGGATATACTTTAAGACACCCTTTAAGAGATAGCAATTCTACAACATGCATTTTCACTGTTCCATGTCGACTCTTAAAGGAACGAAAACCTTTAGGAGCAAATTCCTTTCTTGAAGGGTGGACCCTATGTGGAAGAGCTCCATCCCTGAGAGAAGCAAACAGGAATTTATGTAAGTCCCCAATAAAACATTATTTTTGGAAAAGAGGCAGGGGCGTTTATTACAGCAGGGACGTTTATTAGGATAAATACAGCATTACTTCATCTATTGGATTTGAAATCAGTATGTATATAGTTTTCATAAAAGTATCGTTTTATATTTTTCTTATCAAAAAAAAATATTTTATGAAATAAAATAGCTTTTTTTTTTCAGAAAATGTGCGCTTTTCTTTGAAAACCCTTTACCACAACGGAACTATTCCCAGACTTTGCAAAGTGCATTTTGAGACCTAAGCATCAGTGTCATAAAAATCATTCATTTAATGAAAAGTTTGTCGAGAGGCATCACTGCAAGCTTCTCACATTGCAAACAGTCGTGATTATGCAGCTTTATTCAAATGATACCTCCCTGGGTTCTCCATTCAAACAGAATAATAAAAAAACGATTTTCGTCATTTTAGCTGGCCACTATAACAACCTACTTTCGATATGGTCCGATATCATAAGCTTGAATAGAATGGTAACAATACCATTTACAGGCGTGGTGTCCCGCTTTTGTTTATATTGCATCGCTTAACAGCATAATGAGCCGCGACACAACAAAACCAAAAATGTGGTTGTGCGCCCAGCACAGACTAAGATCAGCCTGGACATCCGCCCAGTCTGATCAGACTCTTCGATGTCCGCATGGAGGTCGCTTAGACCCTTAGCTAGCCTTTAAGCGCTTAGCAAAGAGTCTGATCAATCTGGGTGGGAGCACAGGCTGATCTGAGTCTGCGCTGGCCGCAGAACCACTTTGTTGGTTTTCTCGTGTCGCGGCTCATTTATTCAATCTTTGTCTACTGTCACGCCTAAACTCGAATCAATGTAAAAAGCGGTTCAACCTTCACGTTTTGTAATAAAATGTGGGTTGGTGTGCATATATTGAGTCATATAACTGGCAAAAAGTAGAGAAAACAAGTTTTTGAAAAATAACAAAGCGCTCCACATTTCTGGTTTACCGCCTAGCAATGCAATATAAACATAGGCGGGATAGTGATTGGGAATCCACGCCTGTACATTGTATTTTTACCATTTCATGAAATCAAAAGTAGGTCATTTTAGTTGTCAACCAAAATGACCCAAATACTTTTTAAACCTCTTTTTTATGTGAAACTAAAGGATGTTTCATTTTTATAAAGCTGGCAAATCATGGTCATTTACAATGGCGAAACTATAGTTAGAAGCTTGCAGCGATACCTCATGGTAAAATTTTCATGCTGATAGAGCAATGGAGCCTTTAAAGTCTCCATAGTCCTATCAGCGATAAAAACGCCTAAACTCAAATCATTGTAAAAAGCGGTTCGACCTTCACGTTTTGTAATACAATATGGGTTGGTGTGCATATACTGGGTCATATAACTGGTAAAAATAGAGACAACAGTTTTTAGCTCACCTGAGCCTTTAGGCTCATAGGTGAGCTTATAGTATAGCCAGGCATCCGTCGTCCGTCCGTCGTCCGTCCGTCCGTCGTCCGTCCGTCCGTCGTCAACATTTTCAAACATCTTCTCCTCTGAAACCGCTGGGCCGATTGAAGCCATATTTCATGTGGAGCCTACCTAGGTCGGGGGAACGAAAGTTTGTTCCGGGTATCTGGGTCACATGACCAAGATGGCCGCCACGCCCATATATGGTAAAAACCCTTCAAAAACCTTCTTCTCCAGAACCAAAAGGCCTATGACCTTGAAACTTGGTATGTAGCATCGGGCATGCCGGCCCATCATAGTTTGTACAAATAATGACCTTGCGTTGACCTTGACCTAATTTACGGCATGGTCAACTTTGGTATGTTAGGCTTTTATAAAGGAAAACGCTTAAACAGTGGATTTCTTAGAAACTATTTAAGGTCAAGAATACGTAAATGGCACATACTTAGAATTTTTTTCAATTTTGCACACGGACGCATTTTCATGTGTTACATCGAATTGTGCAATAAAAAAGATAGGTCACCGAGTTCGTTTAGTCGCTAGATCAGATTGAAAAACATGAAAGTTTGAGGCCGTTTCCATTGACGGCAATGGGAATGCGATGAAAAAACTAAGATTTTAAAATTTAAACGTACACAGCTTGTTTACCACTACATAGATTTTTTTCAAAAACTAATATGTTATTTCACAGGATCTGTCGATTAAAATGAGGTAAGAAAAGTTCTTGACTACCGAGTTCGTTTTTCAAGTAGCGCTTGATAAGCAAGCATAGGTATGTATAAATTTACGCCATTCCGCGACGTCATTTATAAGCGACGTTGCAGTCGTTTACTGACGACGTTATAAGACATGCTAAGACCGTTATGAGAATACGGAAAGATGAGGACTAATAGGGTTCTCATGATGAATGTCTTAAGCTTCGTTCATACGGGCAAAGTTTCTGTGACAAAGTAAGTTTGGGAAAGAAAAATTTGCTCGTGTGAATGAAAGAATATTCCACATGTTCATTGCCATATTTATATGGTAAAGTTTTTATGACAAAAAAAAATTGTCCGTGTGAACAGAAAATTTGCCATAGAATATGTAACAAAGAAACTGGCTATGGAGATAAGCACAGAAAACTTTGCTCATAATCAAATCGGTTTGATTTTGAACAAAGTATATTAAACAAAGAAAATGTGGCATGGTTGTCCGTAGCCTAGACAAATGATGTTCGATCGTGTGAACACAGCAGCAAATGTTTCCTTGCCAAAATATATTTGACAAAGATTCCATGCCACATTTTTCTTTAAAAATAATTTGCTCCGTGTTAACGCAAAATGTTTGGCAAACTTTCTTTGTTAAAGATTTTGTGACAAAGAAAGTTTGGTGGCGTGAAGGAGGCTTAAAAGAATTTATTGTCTAGACTCTCGTAAACAAAAATTAGTAAATATTGCAAGCACACTTTTAACAGTTATATGGTTACTGCAGCCGACACGACTGAGCCGCACATAAAAAATTGCGTTACCCTAAATCACAAAATGCGCCGTGCCATGCATGATAAAACGGGTTCTTTTCTGCATATACGGTCGGCGGAAGCTCAGAACAGTGTGCGCACCCGCCCAACCTGAACAGAGCCTTTGTTGTCCTCTGGTACAATGATTCCGTGAGGAACAGCGAAGAGATTTATAAGTCTGTGCGTATACGTAGGCTGATCTGTGTGCATGTATCATATTACTGACGACTCGTGTTCTGTCCGTGTGGCTCATGGTAATCAGATAAAATTGACTTTTGGGCAGTATTTCAACCATATCGAGATGGGCTAAGTTACAAGGTCAACTTCCAAATCCACCGTCGGCGGGATAGATAAAGGTAAAGACTTCTTGTAGCGTAGTGGCCGTAGGGGCGGTGTGAGTAAAAGGCCCGCTATATCTTTGGCAACGGCATACAACAAGTGGAAGAAATATTGTATCATTCTTATTTTGTAATCAAAATAAAATTTTCGATGTCCAGAAAGGATATGTGTATTAAAATCGCAATAATCGGCATTATTATAAATATTACATACCGATTCCATAAAGCTCTAAAATCAGCTGGCATACATTTACTTGGTTTATTAATTATTTCGAATGCGCAATCCCACCGGTGCCGCGGACGTTCGGTTATGACGCAGACGGTTGCGGGTTCGAATCCGGATTCGGCCAGCTAGCGACTGGAAAAGTGTCTTCGTCAAGCCAGCAGTAAATGGGTAGTTTTTTTTCAAATCAGGGAAGGATAACGCAGCGAAAGGAGATGGTGGGCTCCGCGTTTCATATATGTGTCTGAAAAGTCCTGCGAGCCCTGAAAGCAGGGAAGGAACATGTATTCCACCCAGCCATGAATTGTTACACACATGAAACTTTGTCTATCTGTCAGTCTCTCTCTCTCTCTCTCTCTCTCTCTCTCTCTCTCTCTCTCTCTCTCTCTCTCATTAATTTTGTAAGAATACACTTATGTTGATGAAATATCTTCAAACATACAGGGAAAAAAGAACATTTCAATATCAGCAAAGGGCTTGAATAAACAATGACAACAACTTAGTTTTCCCAATGTTTGACGCTATTATTGAATGTCCGATGGGGCTGCCATATTGAAAATTACACTGACTAGGAAGTATTTCGTGACGTAACGTCCTTCGCGACGCACGCAATTAATTGTGCCAGTCATTTACGTATTCTTGACCTTAAGAGTCATTCTCTGTAAGCACCAAAATCAGGTGAAAATGACATGTCTCAGATTTTCACGAAACTCAGTGTCTTTTTTGCTTATGTCAAGTGATGAACAAAAATAAAAAGTTTTTCTCCGATCAAACTATCCGTTGCCATGGCAACCAGGATTTTCTGTTTTTCAGCCTAATCTGGTGATTTTTCAAATGAAAAATGCAAGATTTGACTCCAATTGTTCTGGTAGTAATTCACAACAAACGGTATTGATACTTACATTTTACAAGAGAACCATGTAAGTGCTGCTTACAAATACAGAAAAGTTACTTCATATTGCTATGGTCACGCAGTCAGTGACCTTGACTTCCACCTTGTAAGGCGTCTATTTCAAAACATCAAAAATCAGCAAATTTTTAAGACGTGTTACTAAAAAATGCGGCTATAGATTTTTGTCTTTCTCTTGGTGCAGAGAGTACAAAGCCTAGTTGTTGATATATCAAAAAATTGGAGATGGTATATTTTTTAAATTGAAAATATTTTTCTTTGAATTTAGTCACCGTCAGTGAAATCAGAAGGAACTTTCATAATTGAAATTCTGAGATAAAATACAATATCTTGAACATTTTCTAGAAATATGAGCCAAAATACAAGTTGATGCATGATTAACAACTGAAGAAAACTACATAGAGAGTTTTCACCCTCAAAAATACGTTAGTAGTACCTTAAAATCTGGGGTTAAATTACCCCACCCACTTTCTTTCAATGCAAAACCAAATTAAAAGTTGCATGCTACAATGAATATATCTCAGTCTTTGCTGATTTTGGATGGTCTAGGGGGCTTCTACAAGCTCATTATTTCTGTCGTCTTTCTTTTTTTTATAATATTCCAACAGTGGTTGGTGGGTGGGGGGCTGGATGGGGGACATTTTTTTTGGGGGGGTGCGGATCCCATCAGCGTCTGCGTAGCCCTTGCCTGCACTCTATGTCCTGTAGGAATAAATGGATTATGACCATACTTGCATGCATACATAATTGGGTAGGGGTAAAGAACTGATTAGATTCTGTTGACCTTGACCCTATTTTCAAGGTCACAGAAGGTCAAAGAATGATGAAAAAATGGCTTTTCTGCACCGTATCTCCGAAATGGATAAATTGATTTTTACCAGACTCGCACAAATATATCATTGTGAAATGGAAAAGAACTTGCTAGATTTTGCTGACCCTGACCTTATTTTCAAGGTCACGGTAGGTCACTGAGTGCTGGAATGGCTTGTCAGCACAATATCTTCTGAATTGATGGATGGGTTTAAAGCAAACCTGCACAGATATATTACTCTGAAATGAAAAAGAACTGATTAGATTTTGGTGACCTTGACCCTACTTTCAAGGTCACAGGGGGTCAGAAATGTTGAAAATGGCTTGTCTGAACCATATCTCCTGAATGGATGGATGAATTTTAACCAAACTTGCATAATGTGCCTCACTATGACTTGCAAATCATCATCACAGGACCACAATGGAAATAAGGGAAATCACTTTCTCTTTTTTGTGTCATCCTGGATAGTGATTGGCAAGCCATGGAACTTTGCAAATTTTAAGATATTGTATATGTATTTTAAAGGTAGGTTCCTGTACTAGCGATAACAATTTTGTCAACAAAATAATTTCGTCTTTTTCTGAGCAGTATTGAATTCTCTTATTTTTCTGAATTTATTGCTACTGAGAAACTCGTCAGATCTTGAAGAAAATAGTCGTTTTCTCTTTTGGTTTATTTTCTTTCGTTGGAATTCCAGTTCTAAAAATAACTATGTTTATTATGTATATAAGTGCGCGATTTCTGATGCCATTCTCCAAAGGTCAATTTTCCCTTGTCGTGAGCTCTCCTAGAGCTCCTGGCATGGTGGATGGGTTAAAACTATCCCAAAATGCAATGCAACATGACCTCAGCTGCGTTATCTATTCTTGGCGCGAACTAAAAATAGCGCTAACTGGTGTGCGAAGCAGAGTTAGGAAATCCCTTGCAAAACAACTTTTCTAATATTATTTTGATTTACACTTTTTAGTGAAACTTATTCATTCCCTTTTATAAGTGCTTTCCAACATCTTGGATGAAAGATCATCAAAATTATGATGCATTCCAAAGTACAGGAACATACCTTTAAATGTGTATTTTATATCTTATTGTATTGTTTTATGCTTCTAATCTGTGATACCAAAATAAATAATAATAATAATAATAACTAGAAAATGTGTTTATGAAACACTATGCCCCCAACCATATGCTTGTCTCTAGAGAAGGTTCATCCAATAATGCTTGTACCTTTGTACCATAGGCTTACAATGCACTAAGTCAAAAAAGGGGCTTAACTCAGTCAAAAATTTACGAATTGTTTTCGAAACTTAATCAGGTCATCTACACCTTGGGCAATATCAACCTGCAAAAATCATGATCCTAGCATCAGGGGTTCTCCAGATATTTTGTTCACAAGCTTCCATAGGCAAATAATGCACTAAGTTGAAAAAGGGGCATAACTCAATCCAAAATTTACAAAATATTTTCAAAAGTTAATCAGATCATCTACACCACAGGCAGTATCTTCCTGCATAAAATCATGCTCCTAGCATCAGGTCTTCTTGAGATATTTTGTTCACAAGGTTCCATAGGCTTACAATGCACTAAGTCGAAAAAGGGGCATAACTCAATCAAAAATTCATGATTTCTTTTCAAAAGTTAATCAGGTCATCTACACCACAGGCAGTATCTTCCTGCAAAAAATCATGCTCCTAACATTAGGGGTTCTTGAGATATTTTGTTCACAAGGTTCCATAGGCTTACAATGCACTAAGTCGGCAAAGGGGCACAACTCGGTGAAAAATTCACGAATTTGTTTCAAAAGTTAATCAGGTCCTCTACACCTTGGGCATTCTCATCTTGCAAAGCCTCATGATCCTAGCATCAGGGGTTCTTGAGATATTTTGTTCACAAGGTTCCACAGGCTAAGTCGAAAAAGGGGCATAACTCTGGAAATACATTGCCGGCGTAAAAAAAATAAAAAAATACGGGTCTGCTTATTTTCCATACTGATCATGTGTATAAAGTTTCAAGTTCCTAGCTCTTATTGTTCTTGACTATATGTAAGGGTACCTTTGTACCATAGGCCTACAATGCACTAAGTCGAAAAAGGGGAATAACTCGATCAAAAATTCACGATTTTTTTTCATAAGTTAATCAGGTCATCTACACCACAGGCAGTATCTTCCTGCAAAAAATCATGCTCCTAGCTTCAGGGGTTCTTGAGATATTTTGTTCATAAGGTTCCATAGGCTTACAATGCACTAAGTCGAAAAAAGGGCATAGCTCGGTCAAAAATTCACGAATTTGTTTCAAAAGTTAATCAGGTCATCTACACCTTGGGCATTCTCATCCTGCAAAACCTCATGATCCTAGCATCAGGGATTCTTGAGATATTTTGTTCACAAGGTTCCACAGGCTAAGTCGAAAAAGGGGCATAACTCTTGAAATATGTGACCGGCGGAAAAAAGAAAAAACACGTGTTCGCTTATTTTTCATACTGATCATGTGTATAAAGTTTCAAGCTCCTAGCTCTTACGGTTCTTGAATTATAGATAGAGGACAGACGGACAGACAGACAGACGAACAGACGGACAGGCCCAAACCAATATGCCCCCCTCAATTTCTCCGAAATTGGGGGCATAATAAACATTTCACTGGGGGATGGGAAAGAAACTGATAAGATTTTGGTAACCTAGACCTCATTTTCGAGGTCACAGGAGGTTGTAGCGTGTTGAAATATGGCTTGTCTGCATGATAACTCCTAACATGATTGATGGATTATGACGAAACATAGATAAGTTTATAATCGGGAGGTGGAAAAGTACTGATTAGATGGTGGTGACCTGGACCCAAATTTCAAGATTTACAAGAGATCCTTACTTTGCAATATTTAGGGAAAATGATACAGCTGAGAAAGGATAGGAGGGCGTTTATCTGTTTTTGTAAAAGAAACATTTCTAGTTTATTTCATTTATCACGTAGTAACCATGGCAACCAATACTCTATCACTAATCTGTTTTTGTTGGAAACGAATATTTAAAATGGATGGATGACTTGCGATTTTAATTCCTTTTCAACAGTATTTCAGTCAGTGCGATCTATGTATACACTTTCTATTTTCCAAATAAGTCTCATCTTGGACAATAATTCGGTATATTTTAGTTGCTATGGATACAATCAGATGTTCCGTCAAAACAGCAATTGACAATCTGAGTGCATCTGGTAGCAAGCAAATAAAGGACATAAAATGAGCAGAAATACATTTAGATATTTCATAATGGAGAAGAAAATTTGCTTATATATTTATCATACCGGGTATTGATAAACATATTTATGCCCCCCCCCCCCCCCCAACATTTTGTGGGGGGAGGAGGAAAGGGAAGGTGGGTATGTTGTTTTGGTGCAGATCCCGTCTGCATTGGTGTCGGTGTCTGTGTGTCAGTATAACTTCATGTCTGCACTCTATCTCCTGGAGGGTTAAATGTATTTTCACCAAACTTGCAAAGATACATCTTTGGGTGGGGAAAAAGAGCTGATTAGATTTTTGTGACGTTGACCCCATTTCAAGGTCATAGGAGGCATCTGAAAGGCTTGTTGGCGCCATATGTCCTGAACGGGTGGATAGATTTAGATCAAACTTGCACAAATATATCACAGGGAAGTGGTAAAGAACTGAAAAAAAGTTGGTGACCTCGACCATATTTTCAGGTCCCATGCGGTAAAAAACAGTGAAAATGGGTTTTATGCACCATATCTTCTGAAGGGTTTTATGAATTTTGATCAAACTTGCACAAGTATATTATAAGGAGGTGGGGAAACACTGTTAGACTTTGGTGACATTGACCATATATTCAAGGTCACATGAGGACTTACAGTGTTAAAAATGGTTTGCTTGCACCATATCTCCGGAGTGAACAGATCGAGTGTGACCAAACTTGCACAGACACACCATTGGAACATGGGAAAGAATTAATTAGATGGTTGTCCAGGGACAACTTATCGAGCCCACTGTTTGCTATAGTGACCTATAAGTATGTCAAGACTAAATGCTTCATTTACTTATTAGAAAGAAGCCAAACAAGTATATATCATGATACAGCATATTTCTTTCTTTTTTTCTTATGAAGGAAAACAAGTTGAACTATGGCCATGACAAGCACACATTATGACCATTTTATTATTTGCCCTTGAAGTGTGACCTTGACCTTAGACCAACCTGAACAAACATTTCTACTTGTCAAGGAGAACAATTGTGCCAAATTATTTTGAAATCCATGCATAACTGTATAAATTATATGGCACGGACAAGCTCAGTTTATGACATTTTTGTATCATTTGACCTTCAAGTGTAACCTTGACCTTGAACCTACCATAATATATTCCACATGCCACTTCTACTCATCAAGGAGAACAATTGTGCCAAACTGTTTTGAAATGCATCCATAAATGTAGAATTAATGGCCAGGACAAGCCCAATTTATGACCATTTTTATCATTTGACCTTCAAGTGTAACCTTGACCTTGGATATACCTGCAGATGTTTCAAATGGTACTTGAAGTCATCAAGGAGAACAACTGTGCTGTTTTTTAATCCATGCATAAATGTAGCTGTTATGGCCCGGATAAGCTCAATTTATGACAATTTTTATCATTTGACCCTTGAATATGACCTTGACCTTGGCCCTACCTGACCAAATGTTCCAAATGGCACTTCTACTCATAAAGGAGAACAATTGTGCCAAATTATTTTTGAAATCCATCTATAAATGTAGAAGTAATAGCTCGGACAAGCTCAATATTTGACCATTTTACCATTTGACCTTTAAGTGTGACCTTGACCTTGGACCTACCTGAACGAATGTTTCAAATGGCACTCCTGCTCATCAAGGAGAACAACTGTGCACAATTATTTTGAAATCTATCCATAAATATAGAAGTTTTAAAGGTCCCAGGAAGGCAAAGAAAGCCGCTAAATGGATTGTTTGACTTCTATTCTGTTTTGGGGGTCAGAGGTGGTCTTAAAATGGTTAAAAAATGGCTTATCTATACCCTATATTATGAAGCATTTGTTGGAATTATGCTTAACTAGCCCTAAATCATTATTTTTAGAGAAGATTCATAACTGATTATTAGGGCCTTGCCAGACGAAGTATTTTGTAATTTTGTAATTTTTTGGTACAGTAATCGTGTCCGATCATTATAACTCTGAAACTCTTTGTGATACTTTCATGAAACTTGGTACAAATGTAAAACAACATCAGACAATACATGTATGCAGAGAGAAAGAACCACAACTCCACCTACATTGTTTACTGAAATATGCCCCTTTGTAATTTTTTGGTACGGAAATCGTGTCCGCTCCATAACTTTGAAACTGTTTGAGATATTTTAACGAAACTTGGTACAAATGTAAAGCATTATCAGACGATTTGCAGAGAAAAAAAGTGTAACTCTTTCTACATTTTTCACGGAATATGCCCCTTTCTAATTTCAGTACGGAAATTGTGTCTGCTCCATAACTCTAAAACCGTTTTAGATATTTTCACAAAACTTGGTACGAAAGTAAAACATCATCAGACCATTTACAGACAACAAAAACCATAACTCTATGTTTTTTACTGAATGATGCCCCTTTGTAATTTTCAGTACGGAAATCTTGTCCGCTCTATAACTTTAAAACTCTCAAAGATATTTTCATGAAACTATGTACAAATACAAGACATTGTTAGACAATGTGCTGAGAATAAGAACCACAACTCCATCTACTTTTGTACTAAATTATTTTCCTTTGTAATTTAAAGTATAGAAATTTTATCTGCTATCAGCTTTTAAACCATCAAAGATATTTTTTTGGATTTTTTTACAAATATAAATCATTATCAGGCAATGTACAGAGAATTAAAACTGTAACTTCATCTACATTTTCTACAGCATTATGCCCTTTTGTAATTTTCAGTATAGAAATCATTCCACTCTAAAAAGAACCATAACTGCACCTTCATTTATGTTAAACAGAATTATATCCCTTTGTAATTTTGGGCATTGAGACCTTGTCCAATCTATAACTTTTAAGCCAAAACTTGGTACAAATATAAAGCATCATCAGAAAATCTGAAGGTAATCAGAGTGCAAGAATGGTAACTCCAGTTTCCTGCTTTACAGAGTTGTTGCCTTTGTTTTAATCAGTCATGATTTTTATGTGTCTTAATTATTCTATCAGAGGCTTAATCCCGAACAACATGAAGCAACAACATGGTAACAGAAAGCTGTTATTGTATTTTCTGGTCGGGGACATACAACTTAAATTCCACCAACAGTCTCATAAAGGCGGGGCCCTGTTAGTTACCATGTTTCTAGTTAGGTTTTGGTGACTTTGACCCTATTTTTAAGGCTCATTTGTTGATTTGACCTGAAAAACGAAGATGTATCTTGAACCAATAGATTCATTTTTACCAAACTTGCAAAGATCAACCTTTTAGGCAAGACAAAGACTTAGAATTTGGCAACCTTGATGCCATTTTCAAAGTCACAGGAGTATTTTGTCGAACCCGCTTGCCGTAAGCAAGGCAGTCGACAAAACTTCAGTTTGGTATATATGCATGCATGCCTCCATCCAGAACTTTTACAAAAACAAAGGACAGTAGACAAGAAAGCTTATGCAGACCAGACATGTGATGAGCAACTTTAAAACAAGTGTACCAGGTGCTATTTTATCATCAAAACTCATAGTATGTAACTTATGAATTCGTTGTTTAACTAAATGAGGTGGGTGGGGTAACTCACCCCCTAGATATACAGATTAAACATATTAATGAATGAAAAATTATAAACATGGTATGTGTGGTTTATTTCTTCACCAATGCATGTATCTATTTCTATTTATGCTCAGGTGCTGTTCTTTCTCTACATTGTACTACATACACTCAGATTGCCTAATTTCTTTGTGGAAGGAATGAGTGGTTTTTGTCATAGCAACTATAAAAATACTGATTTATCGTATATTATTTAACAAAATAACACTTAGAATGCGTATGCATATGTAAAAAGTAAATAACAAGGAATATGTTTCATCAGCATTGAAACTATTTCCTGTAAATATCCGTGTAAATGAACACTGACCCATAATAGAATAACAGTTACCATGGTTACCAAATGATAAACAATGTAAAAACAACGACAGCAAACATGTGGTGATCTTTTAAAAATGGTTCAGTTTACTCACAATTATGGAAACTTGAGATCTATTATCCATGGCATATAACTTTTGCATTCATTTCATATTCAGAGGAAGTGGGTGGGGTAATTGCACCCCAAACTGTAAATTTTAAACATACTATTGAATGAGAAAAGTATTTATGTAACTTCCCTCTACTGTATTCAATGTATTTATTTGTATTTCTGCTCATATTTGCTTAACATTCTCCAGACATTATCTCTTATAACAGATTTTCTGCTATAACAGTTTCTTCTAATTTTCCTGACAGTGACTAAATTCAAAGAAAATTATTTTCAATTTATAAAATATACCATCTCCAATTTTTTGATATATTAAGAGCTAGGTGTTATACTCTCTGTACCAAGAGAATGAAAAAAATATAGCCGCATTTTCTAACAAGGTGCTTTCAAAATTGGCCAATTTTTGATATTTTTAAAGAGATGCTTTACTAGACAGAAGTCAAGGTCACCAACTCCTTGACCATAGCAATATAAAGAAAAATAATTCTATCCATACACATCACTTACATGGGTATCTTTAAAGACATGAGTGTCAATAACATTTGTTGAGAAATACTGTCAATACAACTGGTGTCAAATCTGTCAATTTTTATATGAAAAATCACCAAATTAGGCCAAAAAACAGGAAATCCTCGTTGCCATGGAAACGGACAGTTTGAGCAGAGAAAAAATTGTATTTTTGTTCATCACTTGACATAAGCAAAAAAGACACCAAGTTTCATGAAAATCTGAGAGATGTCATTTTCACCCCCTATTGCAATTTTTTGGTGCTTACAGAGAATTACTCTTAAGTTTTAGGAACAATACTTGGTATACATGGTGGACTAAATGACCAGATGAAGATATATGTCACTAAAGGTCAAGGTCATTCCATCGGACCATCCGTCGTCAAGATTTTCAAACATCTTCTCCTCTGAAACCACTGGGCCGATTGAAGCCAAATTTCATATGGAGTCTCAGTGGGATGGGGGAACGAAAGTTTATACTCGGGGTCTGGGTCACATGACCAGGATGGCCGCCATGCCCATATATGGTTAAAAACCCTTCAAAAATCTTCTTCTCCAGAACCAAAAGGCCTATGACCTTGAAACTTGGTATGCAGCATCGGGCATGACGGCCCATCATAGTTTATACAAATCATGACCTTGCGTTGACCTTGACCTAATTTACGACATGGTCAGCTTTGGTACGTTAGGCTTTTATATTGGAAAACGCTTAAACAGTGGATTTCTCAGAAACTATTTAAGTCTAAGGTACAATACTTGGTATACATGGTGGACTTAATGATCAGATGAAGATATTATGTCACTAAAGGTCAAGGTCATTCCGTCGGACCATCCGTCGTCACAATTTTCAAACATCTTCTCCTCTGAAACCACTGGGATGATTGAAGCCAAATTTCATATGGAGTCTCAGTGGGATGGGGGAACGAAAGTTTATACCCGAGGTCTGGGTCACATGACCAAGATGGCCGCCATGCCCATATATGGTAAAAACCCTTCAAAAATCTTCTTCTCCAGAACCAAAAGGCCTATGACCTTGGAACTTGGTATGTAGCATCGGGCATGCGGGCTTATTAAAGTTTGTACAAATCATGACCTTGCGTTGACCTTGACCTAATTTACGGCATGGTCATCTTTGGTACGTTAGGCTTTTATATTGGAAAACGCTTAAACAGTGGATTTCTCAGAAACTATTTAAGTCTAAGGTACAATACTTGGTATATATGGTCGACTAAATGACCAGATGAAGATATTATGTCACTAAAGGTCATGGTCATTCCGTTGGACCATCCGTCGTCAAGATTTTCAAACATCTACTCCTCTGAAATCACTGGGCGGATTGAAGCCAAATTTCATATGGAGTCTCAGTGGGATGGGGGGAACGAAAGTTTATACCCGGGGTCTGGGTCACATGACCAAGATGGCCGCCATACCCATATATGGTAAAAACCCTCCAAAAATCTTGTTCTCCAGAACCAAAAGGCCTATGACCTTGAAACTTAGTATGTGGCATCAGGCATGCGGGCCCATCATAGTTTATGCAAATCATGACCTGGCGTTGACTTTGACCTAATTAACAGCATGGTCAACTTTGGTACGTTAGGCTTTTATATGGGAAAATGCTTAAACAGTGGATTTCTCAGAAAATATTTAAGTCTAAGGTACAATACTTGATATACATGGTCGACTAAATGACCATATGAAGATATTATGTCACTACAGGTCAAGGTCACTTTGTCGGACCATCCGTCGTCAAGATTTTCGAACGTCTTCTCCTCTGAAACCACTGGGCAGATTGAAGCCAAATTTCATATGGAGTCTCAGTGGGATAGGAGAAC
The DNA here is from genome assembly GCA_963989385.1 of Ctena decussata. Classification (NCBI taxonomy): domain Eukaryota; kingdom Metazoa; phylum Mollusca; class Bivalvia; order Lucinida; family Lucinidae; genus Ctena; species Ctena decussata. The sequence goes on from OZ022510.1 coordinate 47,040,889, forward strand.
GAAATTTTATACCCAAGGTCTGGGTCACATGACCAGGATGGCCGCCATGCCCATATATGGTAAAAAGCCTTCAAAAATCTTCTTCTCCGGAACCAAAAGATCTATGACCTTGGAACTTGGTATGTAGCATCGGGCATGCGGGCCCAACATAGTATATACAAATGAGGACCTTGCGTTGACTTTGATCTAATTTACGGCATGGTCAACTTTGGTACGTCAGGCTTTTGTATGGAAAAACGCTTAAACAGTGGATTTCTCAGAAACTATTTAAGTCCAAGGTACAATACTTGGTATACATGGTCGACTAAATGACCAGATGAAGATATATGTCACTAAAGGTCAAGGTCATTCCGTCGGACCATCCGTCGTCACAATTTTCAAACATCTTCTCCTCTGAAACCACTGGGCCGACTGAAGCCAAATTTCATATGGAGTCTCAGTGGGATGGGGGAACGAAAGTTTGTACCTGGGGTCTGGGTCACATGACCAGGATGGCCGCCATGCCCATATATGGTAAAAAAACTTTCAAAAATCTTCTTCTCCAGAATTAAAAGGCCTATGACCTTGAAACTTGGTATATAGCTTTGGGCATGCGGGCCCATCATAGTTTATACAAACGATGACCTTGCATTGACCTTGACCTAATTTACGACATGGTCAACTTTGGTATGTTAGGCTTTTATATGGGAAAACGCTTATATATTGGATTTCTCAGAAACTATTTAAGTCTAAGGTACAATATGTGGTATATATGGTCAACTAAATGACCAGAGGAAGATATTATGTCACTGAAGGTCAAAGCCATTTTGTCGGTCTGTCCGTCATCAAGATTTTCAAACATCTTCTCCTCTGAAACCACTGGGCCGATTGAAACCATATTTCATATGGTGTCTCGGTGGGATAGGGGAACTAAAGTTTATACCAGGAGGCTGGGCTACATGACCAAAATGGCCACCATGCCCATATATGGTAAAAACCCTTCAAAAATCTTCTTCTCTAGAACCAAAAGGCCTATGACCTTGAAACTTGGTATGTAGCATCGGGCATGCTGGCCCATCATAGTTTATACATATCATGACCATGCGTTGACCTTGAATTAATTTACAACATGGTCAACTTTGGTACGTTAGGCTTTTATATGGAAAACGCTTATACAGTGGATTTCTCAGAAACTATTTAAGTCTAAGGTACAATACATGGTATATATGGTCAACTAAATGACCAGATGAAGTTATTATGTCACTGAAGGTCAAGGTCATTTTGTCGGTCTGTCCGTCATCAAGATTTTCAAAACATCTACTCCTCTGAAACCACTGGTCTGATTGAAGCAAAATTTCATATGGAGTCTAAGTGTGATCAGGGAATAAAAGTTTGTTCTCAGGGTCTTGACCAAGATGGGCGCCATGCCCGTATATGGTAAAAACCCTTCAAAATCTTCTTCTCCAGAACCAAAAGGTGTATGATCTTGAAACTTGGTATGTAGCTTTGGGCACTCAAGCCCATCATAGTTTATACAAATGATCATGCGTTGACCTTGACCTAATTTATGACACTGTCAACTTTGGTACATTATGTAGTCTTTTATATGGGAAAATGCTTAAACAGTGGATTTTTCAGAAACTATTTAAGTCTAAGGTGCAAAATTTGGTATATATGGTTGACTAAATGACCAGATGAAGATATTTTGTCATTAAAGGTCAAGGTCATTCTTTGACTTTTGTACTAGGTCATTGAGATTCTGTCACCCGTCAACATTTTCAAACATCTTCTCAGAGGCCACTAGGGTCAATTGAAGCCATATTTCATGTGGAGCTTCACCGGCTTAAAGGAACCATAGTTTGTTCAGATGGTCTTGGTCACTTGACCAAGATGGCCACCATGCCCATATATGGTAAAAACTCTTCAAACGTCTTTTTCTCGAGAACCGAAAGGCCTATAACCTTGAAACTTGGTACCGGTATGTAGCATTGGGCACTCAGGCCCATCATAGTTTATACAAATGATTACTGTATTTCATATGGAGTTTTAATACTGGGTCAAAGGAATCAAAGTTTGTTCAGATGGTCATGGTCGTATGAACATGGTGGCCGCCAATCCCATTTATGATAAAAACCCTTCAGAAGTCTTTGTCCAGAAACAAAGGCCCAGTGACCTTGTGGCTTGGTTTATAGAATTGGGACTCAACATTAATCCCCAAGGGAGGGGGCCCCTGCCCTGGTGCTATATACATGTATAAAAGCATGAAAATATATACCAGGACCAAGTGTCAGGTGAGCTACAGGACAATTGGTCCTCTGGTTTTGAAAAGTAACAAAACAATTTCCTGTTCTGGTTTCCCGTCCAACAATGATAGATATTCATAGGCGGGATAGTAATTGGGGCGCCACGCCTGTACATTGTATTTTTACCATTTTATGAAATCGAAAGTGGGTCATTTAGTTGCCAACTAAAATGACCCAAATAAGTTTTCAAACCCTTTTTATGGAAACTCGAGGATGTTTTATTTCTTTTAAGCTGGCTAAGCACGGTCATTTAGAATTACGAAACTAGAGTGAGCAGCTTGCAGCGATACCTCATCGTTAAAATTCTCCTGCTGATAGAGGAATGGGGCCTTTAATATAAATACTTTAAAATGATGATGATAACAATAAATAATTACAATAAGCATTCCGCATATTTCAGTGCACTTAAACAGATAATTATATTAATTGAGAATAAATTATAGGTTTGACAAAATCACCCTTTTCCATTGTATGAATTTCAGGTAGCATCTCACATTGTATGCCATGCTCCCTTTGAATTATACGTGAGGTGTCATCATAGATCTGTTACCATAGCAAGTATGGAATTATTATCAACTGTTGTGTTTAGTACCTTGACAGAATGACGTCACGATGACGTCAGGTAGATATGAATATGAACTCAGTTGCTATGGTAACAGATCTATGACGTCATTGGTTCCGGAGCATGGCAACCAGGGCATGCCATGCTCCGCCATTTTTTTAAAGACATTGCAAACTGAAATTCTTTCAACAGAAACTTCAGATTTTCTCATACAAGTAATTCATATTAAAAAGGTAAGTCATTTAAAGTCAGTACCGACACAAATAACCGCATTTCTTTTTACCAAGGCAGATAATCGGTGACTTTCGATTGGTACATGTAGCAGAAGACAAAATTGTTTTCAAGACACTTTCTGGCAAAAGTAGACCGTAGAAGTATTACGTCATTTTAGATAATAATTGTTATTTCTTTTTATTTCAAAAACGAAAAAAATATCTTAATAAGTTGTTAGTTACGGTCTAGCGACCGACGTTTAGAGCTGCGTTGTAAATCAAACACGCTTACTACATTGTATATGTACATATATGCGTTTCGCGGGAAAAGCGATTCGATCTCATGAAGACCTGCATCAAGTTCTGCCGTTTCTGCCTCTGCCATTCACTGGCCTCCTTCAACATAATGAAGATTATACCAGGAGAGGGTAGCGCAGTCACAAAGAAAAATTCATTCAAACAAGTGGCCAGGATCCAAAGATATAACCATAAACCGAATAGTGGATAAAACTTTTAAAACAGCTGTATGTACAGGTTAAAAGCCAGACACTCTCTGGTAAGCTATACGGCGGACATCCGGGCTCTGAAGGCACAGAGTGAATCTACTTCTGGTAGACCTGGTACAACAACAAGAAAGAGTTCGTGCACCCAGCAAAATAAAAAGGTTCCCGAAGTTGAAGTGTATGTTCTTACAGGAGAAAAATATTTTACATATACATATTATGCCATAATGTGACATAATCCGTTGACCGGCGAGACAAAACATGGATTAGGCCAAGTAGCCACATAATTTAGAACATTCCCAAGCCCTCGCATATTCTTTTATATTAGATCATTAATCAAACAATGAATTTAACTCACCTTTCCCTCTAATTCCAAACCGTGTCCTGAAAAAATATTTTTTGCTTTCCAAACACGTGTGTTGATTGTAATCTACAATGGCCACTGATGACATGTTAGCACTCAGTGACGTGTATATTTTCGCTGACGTCACCATTAACTATACAGATCATCAAAATTTATGTTACATGAAGGTTGTCAAGATTATTACACAGCAAGAAAGGTTTTTGACTCTCTTTTTTTTTCATTTATTGCTAATATAGAAGTGACCTGTGTATAGAACTTTACGGCACCTAGTCATACTACTAGACGTGTCCATGTTGTTCCTTTTCTGGTATTTGTGGACCTGACCAAACCTGTGCAAAATAACTATAATAAACAGTCAAAAGAAAATAAAATTCAGCACGTCATAACCTTTTCTTAAATGCTTCCGGAACAAAAATATTCCTAAGATTGTCTACGCCCATAGGCGTAGACAATCTTAGGAATATTTTTGTTCCGGAAGCATTTAAAAATTGTGAAAGCGGATGTTAGAAAAAGGCATTGGTATAAAACGTTTGCAAAGTTAACTAAATATAATAATCGCAGTAAGCATATGAAGTTTGTTTTAGTTTTGCAGGTTTCCCAGCAGACAAATTTATTTGAGCTGCGACACGACACAGCCAACAAAGAGGCATGTGCGCCCATCGAAGTTTCAGATCAGCCTGGACATCCGCCCAGTCTTATCAGCGTCTTTGTTGTTAGCTTAAATGGTACATGTAGCTAAGGGTTTAAGCTAGCTCCACTGTGACAGCGAAGACTTTGATTAAACAGGGCGGATGCCCAGGCTGATCTGAGTCTCCGCGTGGCGTACATGCCACTTCGTTGGTTTTGTCGTGTCGCGGTTTATACAAGTTTTTTTTCCTAATACTTGAATTTTTATCTTCATATGCGCGCAATAGGCTGTCACAATTTTGTTGCGAACAGAGACGGATGATCTTTATGCAGATGGTACTTTTGCTATTCTAGGTCATCGAAAAGAATTTAAAAGACGGAATAGATCTAACTTGGTTCCTATTCTCTCCAGTATGATTAAAGTATAATTTGACTTTAAATTGGACCTGCGCTTTTTCCAAATCAATTTTGGTTCGCTATTGTTAAAGATTGCCAAGGCCTACGGTAAGATTGCCGAGATTGAATGTTCTATTTTAGGTATTTTCATTAGTTCCATTGTCAGAACACAAGAGCCGCGTCACAAGAAAACCAACAAAGTGGTTGTACGACCAGCGCAGACTCAGATCATCCTAAACATCCGTACAGCCCGACCAGACTCTTCGCTACGCATTTAAAGGGTAGCTAAGGGCCAAAGCTACCTCCATGCGGATAGCGAAGACTCTGATCAGACTGGGCGGATGCCCAGGCTGTTCTGAGTGTGCGCTGGGTGCATAACCACTTTGTTTGTTTTCTCGTGTCGCGGCTCACAAATTCTAGTAACACAATCATTGTATTTCATCACACGTTGCATAGGAAGATTTATTTGATTGTGAAATTGCTCTCAGACCGACTGGTATCGAGGGATTTTGCAGAAAATGACAAACGCTTCTAAGTAAAAAGCGCTTACAAAGTTAAACACTTCCATCTCTAAATCGTAAAGATACTAGTGCGTTTATGTCTAAATCACACTAGGCGATACGTATTTATTCGGCTGTAATTTGTTTCTGCCTTCAAAATTTTCCCAAGTATGTAAACCGCTTTGATGTGATGTAATTTAGTTATAAGATGCGTTAGTTTCTTTCAAAACCATCCCAAAAATCTAGATCTGGATTTGGGATTGCTTTGTGTGGAAAAAACAACATATTAAAACACGTGTCAGTGTTTCAGTGAAAACATTTTGTCCTTGAGCTTAATGAGCTACCTTTCAAAAAAGCAAATGTAGAACTGAATGAGCTACCTGTGATGAGGAGCGCATGTAGCAATGAGTATACTCTGAATAGGCCGCAATCACAAATCACAACTTTTCTGGTTTAAGCATATTTTATTGCTATAAATGACAAGCAATGGGGTTGGGCCACAAGTTCTCACAACATTAGTTACGGCCCGCCCCTTACATCATACATTAACAGATATGAATAAGCATAATAATGATAGCAAGCGAACATATTCATAACATAACTATAAACAGTACCAAATAAGAAAAAAACCTAGCTATACAAAGGAGTCACAACCTTTCTAAAATACTTTAGGTGAATAAAAGTAAAACGACAACGCTGTCATGAAACATGGAATTGCCGGGCAGGTATAGTTAGGCTTTGCACACAAGTTATTTTGAAATGGAATCTGATATAGGGATTTCTTCGTTGTCGTCTTTTTCTTTATCAAGAGCTATTCATTTAAATAGTTAGCTTTGTAGAAATGGGTTGTTTAACCCTTTTTAGACTGGAAACCGGTTTGTGGTACTATGCAAACAGTGCAGACCGAGTTTAGATGCCGTATCTGATCAGGGTCGGGGGTGGTCGGGTGGTGCAATGGTGCTGCGTGTAACTTCAGTGCCAGGGCGTCCTACTGATTTGGATAATAGTGGGGCAAGGGCCTACTGTGTTTGCAGTGGGTGCGGGTAGGGGTTGTTTGGACATTTTTTCTCTCTTCTTTTCTCCCTCTCACTGGGAGACGGCCCGATATAGACTGAAATACTGTCTCAAAGGGCCGTTGAACCCCAAACAATCAATCAATCTGATCATGGTCTGCGCTGTTTGCTTTATCGAATTGCTATGCAAAATACAATACAAGCGAAAACTTTTCACGTGAAACCTAGACTCAGTCACATGAGAAAGATGGACAGGTCCACTGGTCAAGTAAAGGTTAAGTTTAAAAAAAAAAGCCATGTCGTCCGACTCCACAGAAACAGAAAGACGAGGCTCCAAGGGCTGGGGTGCGCGGGATGGCATTCTGATGACAATTCTAGGCTGATTTATTATTATCCTTAGAGACTCTAAGGATGGGCCACAACATCATTGTTTATGGAGAAAGGGACAGCAATATTCTGAAAAAATGTCATTGAATACCTCATGTCTCGAACTTAATCAGACTAAACATCATTAAAAACGAACTTTGTGGCATTTTGAAAAAATACAGACTATTAGAAATTCGCTTAAAAATAGTTTTTTCAGTAAGTTTTCTGTCTAGACAGACAATAATGAAGGCTATAATTACAGAATCGGACTGAATCTTCCACGCGAATAAACCACAAGTGCATGTAGATCGCCGAGGCAGAAATAATACATACGTTGGTGAAGGCCATTTTTCGATTTGAGCCGCGACACGAGAAAACCAACAATGTGGTTGTGCGCCCAGCGCAGACTCAGATCAGCCTGGGCATTCGCCCAGTCTGATCAGAGTCTTCGCTGTCCGCATGGAAGTAGCTTAGACCCTTAGCTACCCTTTAAGTGCTTAGCGAAGAATCTGATCAGACTGGGTGGATGCCCAGGCTGATCTGAGTCTGCACTGGGCGCACAACCACATTGTTGGTTTTCTCGTGTCGCGGCTCATTTGTTTTCCTATTTTGATACACTGGCACACCTTCTTTGACACAAGTAAAAATGAGCCGCGACACGACAAAACCAACAATGTGGTTGTGCGCCCTGTGCAGACTCAGATCAGCATGGGCAACCACCCAGTCTGGTCAGACTCTTTGCTAAGTGCTTAAAGGGTGGCTGAGGGACTGAGCTACCTCCATGCGGACAGCGAAGACTCTGATCAGACTGGGCGGATGCCCAGGCTGATCTGAGTCTGCGCTGTGCGCACAACCACATTGTTGGTTTTGTCGTGTCGCGGCTCAAATATGCAACATTTGTTGATTGGGAGCGTTCACAGTCTCGTCTTTACCGTTGCTATCCACTTTAGTCTGCAAGAGCTTGATACATCATTTGAAACACCGCTCGGTCAATTCGGTGAATCAACCTTGGATGTATAACATGGGATTACTTAAATCACATGACTCGTTAGGAACAACGACATAAACAAGGATGACCGCGACTGTCGTGCCCAGAAGGGACTTCTGTCACTCTCTTTCAGGCTAGAGTCATATTTTACTATATATAATTACTCTTTTTCAGGCTAAAATCATAGTTTAGTATTATGACTATGAATCTAGCCTGAACAAAAGATGATAAAAGCCCCTGTGGTCGCATCGATTAAATAAATATACAAGTCAAAAGTTCTAACCGACCACTTAGTTTTTTATCATTTTTCTTCAATGCTATTAGCAATCTCACAATTCCATTTACAGCCACAGATAGGCGAATATGTTGGTAAACCATACCACTAAAAGGTTAAGTGTTATTCAGTTCACTGTATCCAGGAGCCACAGATGAATGCGGGTACCCCCATTTTCAAAATTAACAAGAATTTGCATTGAGTGGTGGGGTAAGTTTTAACATTTTGACCCAAAGCGGCCACTGTCATGCAGGAAGAGTGTTTATTTCAACATAAATCTGTTTATTCAGTCATTTGCTTTAGTAATGAAGTGGTTTTGCTTACGTAAATTGGATATTTCAAAACTTGATTTTTCACAAATTGTAACCAAACGCTTAATTTTGTGAATTTTAAAAATGGGAGTACTTCTGTTCATCGGCACATCCTGAATGTAGTGTTAAGAATTTTGTCAAACCTTTTGATGGCTAAGTTGACTGACATATCTGCCTATTTGGGGATGTAAATAGAAATGTAAGATTGTTTGGGACTCCGAAGAAAATTGATAAAATGTAAGTGGCCGGTTAGAACTTTTGGCTAGTATATAAAAAGAAACTAATGTATTCTTCTGTCTTGGCATCAATAATTGACTATTTTGTTTTTCCAGCAACAAAGTAAGAAATCATTGTCCGTGTCCGGGAGTTGAAATGTAAATACGTGGAATTCGAATTTGAAACTTCTTCTGCTGCATGTACTCAAACCTGGAACTTAACAACAATTGTGCGTTTGATAAATTAATTAAAGCATAAACATGTTTTCAGTTACCCCCAAATCCTCACCCAAGCTAAATGAAGAGCTCACTGGACCATAAAAGTCCTTTGTGAAGTTACTGACATATCGGAGGTGTTGAAGTGTGGCTATTGGTACTTGTTTATATGAGCCGCGACACGAGAAAACCAACAATGTGGTTGTGCGCCCAGCGCAGACTCAGATCAGCCTGGGCATCCGCCCGGTCTGATCAGAGTCTTCGCTGTCCGCATGTAGGTAGCTTAGACCCTTAGCTACCCTATGAGCACTTAACGAAGAGTCTGATCGGACTTGGTGGATGCCCAGGCTGATCTGAGTCTGCGAAGGGCGCACAACCACATTGTTGGTTTTGTCGTGTCGCGGCTTATATGTGTTAAGCAGACTTTCCAGTGCATTATGGTTTATAGATCACTGCCATAAAAAGATGGAGACAATGGATGTCCTGTGCCTGAGGTATTTGAAATGTTCAGTGGGCTTCGACACAAAGCACATATAATTCAGTCAAGTAGGTTAAGGGAAATTTGCTCTGACTTGGCCACATCATTTCCACCAATGAGCAATGAAAGAAATAATCACTAAGTAGTCACATAGAAAATCTGTTGAATTGTTTGATGAAGTACAAGGGGGGACTTGATGCAGATAGTGAAAGGCAGAAGACAGTTAACAAATGCGGTTAAGGTCAGTGGAAACAGATTTAAAATGTGAATTCATCCCCCTCCTCCATAACAAAAGAGGCAAACCAGTACAATAATTTAGACATGATGCTAGAGCGTGTGGGTGATTTCAGAATGGCTTATGGTGGCAGCATTGGCACAATTAATTGTTCATGAAATATTCCTATAGATGCCTCTCCACCCCGCACTGAAAACAACTCAAAATTTATCGCTACAAAAAGCAAATCTCAACAAGAGCCATGTTCAGGGAATTTATAAACAAATATCAGGATTCTGTCAAATGCCCCAAATCTGTATTTCGACCTTACAAACTATGAACAAACTGCTCCAAGCAGGCACACATCGTTGGATCAACATTGAATAAACCTTGATTCAACGTCTTGACGTTAAATCAAGCTTGATTCAATCTTGATTCAACTTTGTGTGCCCAATGGGCTGAAACGTGTGTACAAACAAGAGGGCCAAGAGGCCCTGAATCGCTCACCTGAGCAAAAAGGTTAAAGGTCAAACAAAGGTCATCATTTGAATAAACCTGATAGTTTGCAACCATTTCCAAACAGTTCTGAAAAAGAAGATTTTTGAGTATTTTTCTGTGTATGGCTATGGTTCAAACCCAGGATCCTCAACGGCAGGGCCATTTTGGACCCTGGGGTCATCATTTGAATTAACTTGGTAAAGGACCACTAGACAATACTACATACTAAATATCAAGCATCTTAGCCAAGTGGTTCTGAAGAAGAAGATTTTTGAAAAATTTTCTATGTATCTATGGTTCAAACCCAGGACCCCAGGGGCGGGGATATTTTGGACTCTACGGCCATCTTTGAACGAACTTGGTAAAGGACCATTTAGCACTTTGCTACATACTAAATATCAAGCATCTGAGCCAAGTGGTTCTGAAGAAGATTTTTGAATATTTTTCTATGCATTTCTAAGGTTCAAACCCAGGACTCCCTGCCGCGGGCCCTTTTAGACCCTGGGGCCATCATTTGAACAAACTTGGTAAAGGACCACTAGGCAATGCTACATACCGAATTTCAAGCATCTGAGCCAAGTGGTTCTTAAGAAGAAAATATTTGAATATTTTTCTATGTATTTCTTTGGCTCATACTTAGGATTCATTGCCGTGGGGCCATTTTTGGATCCTGGGGCCACCATTTCAACAAATGATGGTAAAGCACTCCTAGGCAATGTTTTATACCAAATTTCAAGCATTTGAGCCGAGTGGTTCTGAAGAAGGAGATTTTTGAATATTTTCCTATGTATTTCTATGGTTCAAACGTGGAACTCCTAGCGGCGGGGCCATTTCGGACCATGAGGCCACCATTTGAACAAACTTGGTAAAGGACTAATAGGCAATGCTTCATACCAAATTTCAAGCATCTGAGAAAAGTGGTTCTAAAGAAAAAGATTTCTGAATATTTTTCTATGTATTTCTATGGTTCAAACCTGGGACCCCCTGCCGTGGTGCCATTTCAAACCCTGGGGCCACCATTTGAAGAAATTTGGTGAAGGACGACTAGGCAATCCTACATACCAGATTGTAAGCATCAGAGCCTTGGGGTTCTAAAGCAGAAGATTTCTGAATATTTTTCTATGTATTTCTATGGTTCAAACTTGAGACTCCCTGCCGTGGGACCCTGGGACCACCATTTGAACAAACTTGGTAAAGAACTACTAGGCAATGCAACATACCAAATTTCAAGCATCCGAGCGTTGCGGTTCTGAAGATGAAGATTTTGAATATGTTTCTATGTATTTCTATGGTTCAAACCCAGGACCCCCTGGGGCGGGGCTATTTTGGACCCCTGGGGCCATCATTTGAACAAACTTTGTAGAGGACCACTAGATCATGCTACATACAAAATTTCAATTATCTGAGCCTTGAGGTTCTGATAACATTTTTGAATACGTTTGTATGTATTTCTATGGTTCAAACCTGGGACTCCTTGTCCCGGAGCCATTTTGAACCCTGCGGCCACCATTTGAACAAACTTGGTACATGTGTAGAGGACCACTGGGCAATGCTACACCAAATTTCAATCATCTGAGCCAAGTGGTTCTAAAGAAAAAGTTTTTTTTTAATAATTTCTATGTATTTCTATGGTTCAAACCTGGGAGAATTAAATAAGCTTGTAGCTACCGTTCTTATCCTATTGTAAAATATTGTATGTCTATATTTTGTTGAAATAAATATGTTTAAACTAGACCTGGGAGTCCCTGCCCCAGGGAAATTTTGGACCCTGGGGCCACCATTTGAACAAACTTGGAAGACAACCACTAGGCAATGCTACATACCAAATTTCAAGCACTTGAGCCAAGCAGTTCTGGAGAAGAAGATTTTTAAGTATATTTCATTTTTGAACCCAAGACCCACTGCCCAGGGCCATTTTGGATTTCAAAGCCCCTTTTTTTTTAACAAACTTGGTAGAGATTCAACCTTGTGTGCCTGCTGGGACGTGCAAATGAAAGAGCAGCAGAGATTATTTTAGGGTCTGACGACCCGGAACTGCTGCTGGACCTAAGAGCTGGAAATGATTCAGACATACTTTTACAGGTGCAGGAGAGCCGACACGGGAATGAACTATACCTGCCATTCGCTTTAGGTGTGGAGGATTAAGATCCCAAATAACTTAACGACTCCCTGAAAGGACCTACATCCAATCAAATCAAACCATTAGATTAAAATTTATGCCACCCAATCAATACAGAAAAAAAACTGCTCTAAGATACAGCGGCCGAGTCAATATAAAATTTAGAGTACAAACGAGACTTTGATTGATTGATTGTTTGTTTTGGGTTTAACGGCCCTTTGAGAAAGTATTTCAGTCTATATCGGGCCATCTCCCAGAGAGGGAAAAAGAAGAGAAATGATATTCGAGAGAATAAACGTCCAAGCAACCCCACCCGCACCTACTGCAAGCAAAGTATGCCCTTGCCCTACAATGGCCGCCTTGGCACTGGAAGTTACACACAGCACCATCGCACTGCCCCACTACCCCCTACATACGAGACAGGCAAGAGTTTATCACCCTGATTCAAAGCTATCTCAAAGAATTTTGTGTTGTTTTTCGGAAGGACACACTGTTCGGTCTGCTTAGATGATGAAGCGATATTGCTTGTGAGTGAAACAGGAATTCCAATATCAAAAGGTGCTCATGAGTCCAATAAAGTAATAGCTCAAGCTGAGGATCCTAGACTAGTAGCTAATCATGACTTCCATACAGGGGGTATTGTTCCCTCTGTTGCTTTAATAATAACTGCCATTCCTGGGGCCGTATTCATAAAACAACTAAAGTGGTTGCTATGCTGTTGCTAAGGCTAAATTTCTTTGAAGGAGATTCCCTACAACTATGAAATTTGGTCTGGAGGAACAGTCTTATAAAGACTGTTCCTCCAGACCAAATTTCATAGCTGTATGGAATCTCTACAACTATGAAATTTGGTCTGGAGGAACAGTCTTATAAAGACTGTTCCTCCAGACCAAATTTCATAGCTGTAGGGAATCTCCTTCATAGATATTTAGCCTTAGCAACCGCATAGCAACGACTTAAGTGGCTTTATGAATACGGCCCCAGACCATCCAAATAATAGTTTCTTCCAAGGGAACATCTTTATAACAAGCAAAGATAAGGTGTTTGAAGCATCATCTCCGTTTCGACATGCGCCTGAACTTTTGAAAATTCTGAGATCCCAATTTCCTCGGATAGTGTAGAGCTTAAAGTTCCCATTTTGTGTTTAATGACTGATGAACCTGCTCATAGGCTAACCTACGAATCTGTGAATGTGGTGTCATTAGTTGAGCTTTGCATGCATTTGAACTTAGATAATTATGCTGATTGCTATATGAACAGCATCGAACCACAGCTGGGTGAAACCTGCAGAGCGATGCATGTCTATCTTGAGTCTGGCCTTACAGCATTATGCTCCCAGTAGAGAAAACATGGAACACGAAAGTAAAAACTTGAAAAAGCATAAATCTTCAATGAATGCAGTAAGGAATACACCTCAGTCTGAAAGTAATTAAAACAGCCTACAGAAAAAGCATATATAGAACCGGCCATAGACACTGTAAATAACAGAGTCTCAAGAATGAAATTTAAAAAAAGGGTCAATTGACAGTTTATAAGGGTGCAAGTGTCGAAACAGTGAAGAACAACTTCCCATTTGTAAGACAGATGACAGGTTCACCCGAGACCTTTGAGGGACATATGCAAACAGTGCGGACTCAGTTCAGACGCCGCGTTATGACGCCGCATAACGTTTGATCATGGTTAACACTGCTCGCTCACAGGAATCAGTATGTTAAATAAATTTTAAAAAAAAGAAAGATTTCACCAACTACCCATAAAACTAAATTGGGCACATTCTAATAATTAGGATGGACAATGCCACTAGTCATGGGCACATTCAAATAATTAGGATGGACAATGCCACTAGTCATGGGCACATTCAAATAATTAGGATGGACAATGCCACTAGTCATGGCCACATTCAAATAATTAGGATGGACAATGCCACTAGTCATGGGCACATTCAAATGATTAGGATGGACAATGCCACTAGTCAAAAAGGGTAAACAGTAATAATAAAAAGGTGTCATCGAATGAAACATTATCTTTGGTTCTGAACAGACTGAACATCATTACAGACAGACTTATTGGAGATAGAAAAACATACTTTTAGAGATTCACAAGAATAAAGATTCTTTCTTCCCCACGGAATTCCGTCTAGACAAATGAGCCGTGACACGAGAAAACCAACAAAATGGTTGTGCGCCCAACGCAGACTCAGATCAGCCTAGGCATCCGCCCAATCTGATCAGAGTCTTCGCTAAGCGCTTAAGGATAGCTAAGGGTCTAAGCTAGCTCCATGCGGACAGCAAAGACTCTGATCAGACTGGACGGATGCCCAGGTTGATTTGAGTGCGCTGGGCGCACAAGCACTTTGTTGGTTTTCTCATGTCGCGGCTCAAATAATGGTGCTAGCTATAATCATAGAGTTGACCTGAATCTATTAAAGTGTGCATATACATCGGCAAACAGATATCAAGACTAACATGCCGGTTGACTTCTTTAGAGTACTATGAACAGACTTTGGAGGGATAGAGAATATCTGACTTTTTCAATGTAATATCGATTTTATTTCGCTGAATGGTGAGCAAAAGCAGTAAGGTAAAAATATTATTTTTGGTGTTCATGAATGAAATAAAAATCGATCTGATCTTATACATACGTAATCAAATTTTCCTATTCTTCATGTTAAAATTGCAATACATTTACTTCAGTTTATTCTGATGCTTTAGGCATCACGACAGAGACACAAATTAACTTTTTTGTCTAGCCGTTTTGCGTCCAATTTTGATGTTTTCAGCGTTTTTATTTGGGTATGATATCGGTTGCAAACATATACTTAGCACAAATAAAAACTTGACAGTCGTTATTTTGCATCATACGGTAGTCGGGAAAAAGTGAAACATGGAAATTCTTTTAATTTAAGGAAAAGAAATCATTCTGTAATATCATAGTAACACAAAATTCCAGATTCTTTAGATACAGCAAAATTGAGGCTATTGTAAACGTCACAGGGGTACGTTTCTATTTTCTATGCTCAAAACCAACAATTACCGAATTTAAAATTGTTAACGTCTGCTTCAGTGATAACAATTCTGTTGGCAATCCTTTCCATTAGTAAATCCAATCTGTATGAACTCATAATCTAAAATAATGCCGATGCACGGTCGAGTAGGAGGCCGTGAGGACCAGACAAAAAACCTCAGTCCAAACCATTATGATGTCAGAAATTCAGTTTCAATGGAATTCCCAATACACATTAAAGTCTTTGTGGCAGTTTAAGAAATGGTTTCAAATAAATTCAGTAATAAAGACATTGAGTTTGTAAACTAGTCAAACAAATCTCGAAGAAAATAACAAGAAAGACGCATTGGTATGGAAGATATGGCATCTCAAAGATCTCTATATGTTTAATTGAAAGGGAGATCATCTGAAATTTTGAAACTTTAGACGTTATTTTCAGGTTGTGATTACAATGAACGTAAGCGTTTAAAGTGTTTTCAGAGCTTACTGGAACTACTGTTTATTGTGTACAAGAGAACTTCCTTCTGCGCATGCGCAAGTTAAAGTTCTGCTATAAATTATTGAATCAGGATTAAGATAGATAACTCCGAACAGGACAAAAATTTCCCAATAATTTTTCATGACTTAAGTAATCAGACGCCTGTCCAACTCGAAAAAATCCATATATACATTACAAATTTGCTAGCCTGGTCGGGATTAAGAAATAAAAACCGTCAAGTTTTTATTTTTGTTCAGTATAGTTTACCACTAAATAACAGCTTGAAATTGCATTTGGTTTAACATTTCTCAAGAAATTTGGTAAGAAAGAATGCCTACAGGAAACTTTAGCGGTCTGACGTTGCGTACATTAACATTTACCTTGGCGCTTTTAATGACGTCATTAACGCCGTAATAACCTGCAAACATGAGTGACGTAATGTTTGTCAATCCTGATAAGGTTCAGTCAATTAATCAAAGATATACGAGACTATTTCAGGAAAATCCTATTTTTGAAACACTGAAACAGTGAAATCTAAAGTCATAATTTCAATGTTTGAAACAGTGACATCATTTTTCGACTTCACCGAGAAACAACCACTGGCTGGCGACCAGTGGTAGCCTTTTTTGTTAGACTTTTTTATTTTGCAATCGCCATATTGTGCTTAGTGATTCAATACTTTGACTGAATAAACCACGGGTAACTATCTCTATTAACCTAATTCATTTTTAACATTGTGACAGATCCTCAAACTTGAACACCAACAAGCATTATTATACGAATGTGGCGTACCAGTGGTGGCCATCAAGACTGCCATGCCTTGAACTTGTTGTGGATTTAAACTTTGATGTAGCTCTAAGTTTGAGGTATTTGTCACAGTGTAACATTTTTGCAGAGGCGAATTGTCAGCAAAAGAAACATTTATCAGAAACGGACTTTAAAAACTCTGACGTAGCTATTTCGTAGGCACACGCTACATACACGTATTACGGCGAAAACATACATGAATAATGTTCACGCGTATTCCATGATTTACAATAATTAAGATACTTTTATTTGCAGGTTGGTTGCAGGTTATACCTTTTTTGCGATAGCCAAACAATAATACAGTAACTTGTACAAATCTAGTCTGTGTTTAATAAAATGTGTATCCCCCAAGAAATGTAAGGTAGCTAGGGGAAAATATTTACCTTTTGCCATCAAGCAGAGAAATTTACCAATCCTTTTTGTGAACATATCCTATATGATTTTCGACAAAATGACCGAACCTGTGACGCAACAAGTACGTAATTGCGCTAGCAAAACCCAAATGGCCATCACTGGTACGCGGTTGCCACTAGTATTAAAACGAAAACCGTCATGATATTTTATAATCCGCTGGTATTGTCTTACTACTGAGTTGTTATAGGAATGAATTTTATTTTCGAGGATTTTATCGATGTGCAAACGCCGGCGAATCACTCACAAACTGAATAAAGCCTTTATGTTAAGTTTGTGAGTGATTCGCCGGCGTTTACACATCCATAAAATCCTCAAAAAATAAAATTCATTTCTTAAAATTCCAACTCGGTCATTTTTATCTTAAAAATGATAGCTTTACCGAGTATTTTAGAAACTGCCGCAAAGAAAATGGTCCAAGTGGCGTAGTTCCCGATTTCCAATTCATGGGATTTATCGAAGTATAAACGCCTTTTACTGTTCGATTTTAACCAATCAAATTGCGCTAAATTAGCAACTGAAAATTGAGTTGGAATTGTTGCTTCGTAAAGGAAATAGCAACGACCGTTGTAGTTGCTGTTTCCCATTTCTTGTCATGGATGGGTTGTGGCCTTGAAGTATGGCCCATGTTCGTTCTTTTGAATGTCTGCTCTGCTCTTGAAGGAACTCTGAAGATTTAAATTTGACTGGATCATTACCCTTTTACACTATTCTGCAACAGTTTGTTGAGATGGCAAACTTAAGCAGTTTCCATGCACCTGCGGACTGGTCATGACCTTTGCTCTCCCCTGTATACTTTATTGAAAGTCCGCAGACTCGTATTTAATAGACGAATGATTACTGGGATAAATCATTGAGCCGCCTCCTGTAAGCATTACCTAGTTCCAGATACCATATTCTTAATTCGTATGCATGGTCTCCGATTGCACTATAATGCAAGTGCAAAAGTGTTACTGTTACCTGTTTTCTCCATCTACAATAATTGATAATACTGCAATAAATTATGGAATGCTTGGCATTATTGTTAGAGATTTCATTCTTCCTACCGAGAAATAAGTTAGATGAAATGTTATTTTTCCAATGCCTGGCACTTGTGTAGCGTGTAATTATCAAGCTCGACAACTTCTGTAATTGACATTAAAAGTTATTTTGGCAAAGCTAGAGACGAATGAACATGGACACTTCTGAACGACCTAGTTTTATACGAAATTGTACCTGGACGGTACATCGACGTCAGTACGACTTCATTTCGACGCCATATGCCCGCTGGGTTAATGTGCTGCTCCGCTGTTACTGTAGTGCCTAACATAAAAAGAGGGAAATAAATGTCTTTAAAATTGCAGATAACGTAACTGAAAGATGGACCTAGTCTAGTATATTTACTTTAACTGCAAAGCAAAATTCCACGTAACTTTTCATCACCCCTCGTACATATGAAAATATCTTCCCAGTCTTAGATAGCAGTCATTTAATACCTCTGACAGACAGGCTTTCTTTTTTTCTGTCGAAATGTAATTGTTTTAAGGGATAAGTGCATAATACAGCTAAAAAGGTTGACATATTTCGGTTTTTTATTACACGCATTTATTTACATAATGAAAATGTGATACAGATTCCCTTCATTCGAAGAAATTATTTATGGTAGCAATTTGTGGTACATACAAACATCTGAATAAAACCATAAAAAATAATGTACCTCCCTAAAGGCTAGCAGGTTTCTCATTTTTGTAGTTCTCCACAATTTAGAATACAAAAAGAGCGACGTGCTGTTTTAAAATAAGTGTGTGTTTGTGTTTTTTTTAAAGAAAAGTGCAAAGGGAAATTTATCTAAAACAATGAACATCTTTATTGAATGTTCTGTAGTCTGAAGGAACTAAAGCATTTAGATGGGCGTCCCAGCAATCATTTGTTCCAACTCTTTCTCAAGTTGTGAGGTAGGCCAGATAAACAAAGTGGCGTATTCTCAAATCTTTCATCATGTATATGGTGCATGTATAATGGATGCATTTATTACAATATAGTACTTACAGTATGAATACTACATTACTGCGACCAAGACAGATGTGTAAGGGAAATTGTTAAATCTTGAAAAATAGACTTCACGGTATTCTTGCCAAAAAAACTGGGACATAGACTCCTTCTTTTTTATCTGTTCAACCTGAAAATGCATGAAAGCGTTGGGAAAAACAATTGCTATGACGCCCTTTGTAATGTATTAAAGTACCTTCGGACTTATATACATTTCCAATAACGGAGGTTATTATCATTATTGTTTTTTTTTTTTTTTTCTTTTTTAGATTTTTGCACAGAAAATTGCCTTTTCATCTTTTCTTATATAAACCCCTTTTGACATCAACAAGTCCTGCATTTTGGGATTGTAAGTTTTAAGAAACAACAAAAAGAAGTGATCTGCTAATGTTTGGGAAGATCTGTTGTATTTTCAGAATTTCATGCAGCTTTTTGTATTTACCACAATCATTTATTAATACCACCTAAAAATGTTAGAAATGCACGTTTTAAACAGAAACAACCTAAACCTGAGAAAGAAAGAGTCGTAGCTATGGCGTAATATTTTGGACATTTTAGGCTTTTTGTGACTTCGCTGCAATATGAGCTGCGACACGAGAAAACAAACAAAGTGGCATGTGCGCCCAGCGAGGACTCAGATCAGTCTGGGCATCTGCCCAATCTGATCAGAGTCTTCGCTGAACGCTTAAAGTGTAGCTAAGGGACTAAGCTACCTCCATGCTGACAGCAAAAATTCTGATCAGACGGGATGGATGCTAAGGCTGATCTGAGTCTTCGATGGGCGCGCATGCCACTTTGCTGGTTTTGTCGCATCTTTTTATGGAGAATATTAAAGTTATGTCTCGAAAATATCATCGAATGCCACCTTTTCTGGTGCTTTAATTAGATTGAACATCATTAGAGACGCACTATATGGAAATGCGCAGGAATTTGCTTTTAGAGATTCACAATAAAAAAAAAATTGAGCCGAGACACGACAAAACCAACAATGTGGTTGTGCGGCCAGCACAGACTCAGATCAGCCTGGGCATCCGCCCAGTCTGATCAGAGTCTTCGCTGTGCGCTTAAAGCGTAGCTAAGGGTCTAAGCTACCATCATGCGGACAGCGAAGACTCTGTTCGGACTGGGCGGATGCCCAGGCTGATCTGAGTCTTCGCTGGGCGCACAAGCACTTTGTTGGTTTTGTCATGTCGCGACACAATTAAATAGGTTTTCAGTATATATGCTGTCTAGACAGATAATTGTTGAGGCTATACGTACTTATAGATTTGAACTGAATTTAAGATTAACGCAAAAGTGCATATAAATCGTCAACGTAGATGTATGCCTTTTTTGCAGGGATTGACCTAGATAAGGTGAATTAGCAAACTTCTCTTTTATGTATAGGAATGGATATTGCATCATACATTTGAGGCGCTGCAATAGCTAGTTATTCTGTTATAAGACGGGCATTTTTCTCCCTCTAAACTAACCCAAAAACTCTAGACCTAGCTCATAATATGTTTCTAGAACTTGAGTTTGTGTTGGAAGGCAAAATGATCATCTGGAAGCAAAGATACAAAATAATGATTTAGATATTTGAGGACATTCTAGAGGATAAAAACTCCGTCTTATAGTCCTGTTATTGCGGTTTAGTGGTTTAGTGTAGCAAAGAATCATATATTTACGTGCACCCACTTTTTCGTTGAAATTTTCGCTAATCGCTGTGTATTATCTTAATCCAATCGTGCAAACACAGTGGAATCAACATTGAATCGACGATTAGTCAACGTCATGACATTGGATCAACGTTGATGCAATGCTGACACAACTTTGTATGCATTCTGGGTTAACGGTAAAAGTCCATCCTTATCTAAATCTTTCTTGTACACGGCACATATTTGCACCTACCATATTGTTATTTCCTTTGCACGGCCTCTTAATTGCATAACGCCGCAAGTACAAAAATGTTGTTACAGAGCAGTTTGAGAGTTGTTTTCTGCATCAAGAACAGTTGATAAAAGTGCAAAAAATGATGAACTATCAGGTGCAGTTGTTAAATCATTCCTCTCACAGAAAATCATTACATAAAATTGTAACATTCCTAAGCTGCCATTATAGGATGTAGTGTTGTACGAAAACTTTTTTTTCCGTTGACAGAAGTCAGCATGTATTTATAGACTTTTTTACTATTGCACGCCTCTGGTATTTCACGAAAATGGCCCTGTAATGAATAATCCGCGACACGATAAAACCAACAAAGTGGCATGTTCGCCCAGCGAAGACTCAGATCAGCCTGGGCAACTGCCCAGTCTGATCAGACTATTCGCTGTGCGAGTTAATTTAAGATAATGGTCTAAACTAACTCCTATGGTCCTAACAGCGAAGCCTCTGATCACTCTAATATGTGATATTGTCTCTGTTGAGCTTGGGCAAATCAAACTGGTCATCCGAACAGCAATTAGTTTTTTTGTTTTTTTTTTTTAATTCTGCTAGCGTCAGCAATATATGGTTCCCAAGGCCGTGAATTAGAAAACCAAAGGCTCTGATTCTCAGATGCCTTTTTGTCTCATCTTCGCACATAATAAACTGGTCATTTCTCGTTGCGCAGTTTAAAAGGAATCCCCTTGTTCTGCAGTACCAGTATCCCGCCCAAATCCGTTTCAAAGTCATGTAGTAAAAGGATAGGCAATGATAAGGAATAAATGCAATCAAATCCCACAGTCCACCCCAAAACCAAAAGGGAAAAACACACACAAATTGACAAAACTTCACAAAAGGCACACACGGTAAACCAAATGAACAGCTCTTTCTCAAACAGGCGGTCATTTAGCTACCTAATGAAAAACAACAGCAATATCTATTTTTACCTATGTGCCCATTCTCTATTTTGAATTACAAAACAAGACAAAACAGAAATCAGAACTGGCAGCTATTCAGGGTTCGAGGTTATAAAACTTGAGAATAATCTCAAACTCAAAATAAACTACACTGATTGGCTGCTTCCGAGCATGTGCTCGGAAGCAGCCAATCAGTGTGCTTTATTTTGACTTTGAGAATGTACTCAAGTTTTATAACCTCGGGGCCTGGTGTCCATTTTGCTGGATGTCATGGACATGCGGATGTAACAACATATAACACTGAGGAACCACAACAGAAATATTGTCTTCCAATGATCAGAAATATATTACTGAGTGTGTTTAAAGTAGTGTTACTAGATCCAAACCCTCGTCTTTAACTTTCGTAATGGTTCAACCCAACCAAACCAATTACAATCTACACAAAAACCAAATGAACCGTCACTTTAAAGCCCCGTTCTCACTGTTACGGTTTGGCATCCCCGGTAAGTCCCGGTTAGTGATCCGGGCGAAACCCTGTCAAACCGGGAGAACAACCCTGGCAGCACCGTGAATTTCCTGGACGATCCGGGATGAAGCCTGCCGATCCAGAATGAACCCTGCTGATCCGGCCAACAGCCCAGTTGTTTTAAAAAGTTTAAGTCAACCGGGAGTCACCGGGAAAGTGTCAATAACCGGCTTAATCCTGGGATTAAGGTCCGGGCCTCTACCCTTCCTCTACCGTGGTAAACCGTAGCATTCCGGAGTGATGTTGAACCCTGGTTTGGGACCGGCAAAACTCAGGTGAAGAACGCTATAGCCCCGTTTCGTACCAGTGGAGACAGGGACTGGAACGGTATGAGCCGGTTTAGCAGCCGGTGAAGCCCCGTTTGTATCCGGAAAATGGCGGTACACCTACAGCCAGGGCCGGTATATGCCCGTTTCATTAGCGTCTGATCCGGTTTGACACGGTTCGAGCGGGATGATCCCGGTTCCACCACGATTAAAGACGGTGAAGCTACGGTGACATAGGATTTAAGATCCCGATATGGGACAAATTCTAGACCGGGAGGTCACCATGGGAACGTCGGTAATGTGAGAACGCAATTTATTTTTTAGGGAAAAATGTCCCGGATCATCACGGTATACAAGTTTTCTTCACCGGGCAATAATGGAACCAGCACCGTGAAAGTGAGAACTAGGCTTAAACAATGAGAACAAATTATACAATAAATTAGGTTAAGACAATGGTGAAATTTCGGTATAAAAATCATGAGATGTGTTTGAAAATTCGAGCTATAATAAGTCATGGAAACGACAATTAAATTTTTTATATAAAAATACGAAAAAAAACCCAAAGAAATATAATTATGTGACATGCATTACTCATTTACATCATCTATAGTGGTTAATCTGTATCGGAAGAATAAATATATACTGAAACATACGGGTTTAGAATTTCTACCTTACGTTGTTTATTTCGAATTTTTCAATAATGTGTCTCCATGGGCCTCTTTAGATGAAATAAGTCTATTTGTCCTGAAATGATGTAATCAAACGCTCCATAACTTATTGATTGTATGTGAGTCATCGCTGCCTACAGAAAAATAGCAAAATATTTACGTCTCTTATGCAGCAGACAGTATTCTACATAATCTGCTTATTACTGTTTTTATCAATATACTTTCTGTTATTTTCAGACAAAGTACTTCAGTCCCAGAATAGGACAAGAACGTTGGCGATTTCAGAAAAACAGACAATTTGTCAACCAAGGCTTTTTATAGAGACATTATGGAATTAATGTTTGGTATGGATAATTTTGATATACCAAGCAACGTTTTCTTGTAATATCTGAATACGAACCAAGACACATTTCTAGCGTTAAAACAATGATCAGATATAAAGGGACCAACTAAAACTATGGGGCCTGACTTAACAATTTATAAACGTAAGAAACTGAGAATAGCAATTTCAGTACATTGCAAATGAGCCGCGACACGAGAATACCAACAATGTGGTCGTGCGTCAAATGCAGACTCAGATCAGTCTGGGCATCCACCCAGTCTGATCAGAGTATTCGCTGTCCGCGTGGAGGTAGCTTAGACTCTTAGCTACCCTTTTAGCGCAGAGCGAAGACTTTGGTCAGACTGGGCGGATGCCCAGGCTGATCTGAGTCTGCGCTGTACGCACAACTACTGTTTTGGTTTTCTCGTGTCGCGGCTCAAATAATTTTTATCTAGTAGTATTTTTCCACCTTTTTTCCACGAGGAACAACTGTTGTGATTAATATTTGCTTCTCTTCACCACAAAACCCTTCCAAAATGGGGTCTACTCTTCAAAGGAAAGAATACAATCCTGGTAGAGCCAATGGTTCCTTAAAAAGTTGATTCCAAATAAAAGAGGGTGAGGGGTGCAAAAACGAAGAAAAAAAAACATTTTTCTCTGAAAGCACTTCCATTCACCTTCATTATAATTCGTGAAAAACAAGTTTGCAATAGTTTTCCAACAACAACGGAAGCGGCTTCATAGCGCACTCTCGCCGGCTAATAACAAACACACCAACAAACAAAACTAACAAAACTAACCACGGCCACGGTTCATAATTACCAAGTATTTGCAACGGTCTGCTGGTAATAGTTTTTGCAATGCGTAGACTGGCTGACCTATAACGTACGTGTTACTGGGTTCAGAAAAATCTTAAGTGTAGGCAGAAAATGGAAAAATGATGGTATTCTTAAACAGCAGACCAACCTTCATTACCAGCTCTCCTAAGTCGACTAGTTTCGTACTTTTAATAAACTGTCTCAGTTCGCATATGAAAGATGTTATTCTTTAAAATAATGAGCACCCTTGGTTTAAACAATATTTATTTCAAGAAAACGAGCACATACATATGTACAGAAACAATTATCGGGATTTGGTCGGAAGCTCTAGGCTTGTAAAGACCATCTCCCCTGAGTACCCTTTTAGGGGAAACAACAATGCATTTCTATTGTTGTCGTATATCTCGTTGGGAGTCAACTTTTAAAGAAACAAGATTTTTCTCTTCTTTCCTTTAGGAGTTGACCCAAATTTGGAACGGCTACAAGGAACCAAACAGAAAGTCATATTACTTGTTGCCCTTTGTGCATTTTAGCAGAAAAAACATATAGCATTGCACTTTAACTATTTTACAAGAACCAATGGTAATTTTAAAGAGTAACTACACTTCAGGAACTGACTGAATCAGATCCCAAACCCTATCCCCAACATCAAAGGGAAAGATTGACAAAGACATCCCAACAAACAATAAATTACAAGTGATAAGCCGAGTCAGCAGCTCTTTCCCAAATAGATGGCAACTCAGCTATCTTTATTGAACTAAATAATTTAGACCAACAGACGGGTTACAACGGACTAAGCAAATTATATAAAAAACATTTAACAATTATTTTTACCTATTTTCTATTTTTATGATAGAAGGATTAAACTGAGAACACAATAAATTAAACAGCACCGAACATAAAACAAATGCAACCGCAACAAAAGTACTACTGGGGGGGGGAGGGGGGGGGTTAAACCGGTTTTACTGGGCCCAAACCTTCACCCTCACCCTCCGCTGCGGTGCACACAATTAGTTGGTAGTTCGGTTCGTATGGAGGTCCCCTAACTCATCAGAGAGTCATCACGGTCAACAATTAAGATCAAGAAAAGACCGTGATGAAGCAAGGATGAGGACTCGACAGCCAAAATGTGTGGAGACACCCGGAGATCCCTGGGGCGTCAGCAATACCACTGGAGTACTGGAGCAAATGAAAGTAAAAAGTATGCAAAGACCAGGAACTGAAACAATCAAAATCCAAATCCAGCCCTCAAACCATAAGACCACCAGTTGAACCCCGGTGTAAGTCTGACATCAGCAGATACAAAAGCCATTTAGAAAGATATGAAAATGCTTTACGCACTTTGTACACCTTATACTTGTTATATGCGTCCAAAATTCTCAAAGGCTTAACTGGGCAACAGAAGCATGCAAGGCATACGAATTTAAAAAGACTCTGGTTTCGAAGAAGCTTAGCTACACAGTGACTGGAAGCGGCATAAATCTTAAGCCCCAATTGCTAGCCATACGTGTCATTTTTCTTTCACGCAAATCTACCCGAGTATAAGATTATTGTGAAAGAATAAAGGTTCCATGCAATTATATCAAATCGGTCGCATTCTTTCTAGTGTAGCAATATATTCAATCAATTACAAAGTTGTTTGTGTCGCCACTAGTGACGAGATGATATCAAAACATATTACAGGAAGCCCCGATGTTCTTAAAAGAAAAGTACTTTTCCAGCGTTAAGGCTTAACTATGAACTCCAATGAACTGATAGTAGCGTCATTCCAGCAACACAGTTTCGCGATTTACATATATACTGAATATCAAAAGAAACGCATACAAAGCATACGCCCAATCCATTTGAAGGTATAGGTATATGTTCTTATTCAAACATTTTAAGTTATTTTGTTTATGATATTCCGACAGAATGAGCACCTTAACACATCGATATTCCATAAACTTTAGAGACCAGGATGCTTGCTTTTGTGATGGGATTAACCTTAAAGTAAAGTCAAAAGCTGAATCTTTAATTCTATAAAATGCTTAGCCATCATTTCCTCCAGACATAATGTCCGCAGCAAAAGTAAGAAACAACGAAAAAATCAAAGCAATCGAGCCTTGCATTTTAGAGAAACAATCAGGAGAAAGTTGGCAGTAGAAACAGTAACACTGGCTTACCATTGGCTTTCCATACACCTCTTAACACCCTGTATTTCTTGAAAAGAACAGAAACCATTCATATGAATAGGTTAAATGAATTAACAAGAGTAAAATAAAAAGATCTGCAAAAAAATGTTTCGTAGCACTGCAGAACTTTTGTTGTTATTGAACTTCCCAATTTGCTATTTGTTTAATTGCAAGGGAGATAATTTGACAAGTGTTCAACTTCAAACTGCTGTCGTTTTCCTTAGAAGAATACCATGGTAATAAAACCGACGGTTGTTTCATAACCAACCACACATTGGAGTCGCGTTTTGGAAACAATTTGTTATACTGCCAAAGGAAAGACAACTCTAACAACAACTTTGAATGTTTCACGATAAATTGGGATAACTCTTTAATCAAGGTTTAATTTTGCAAGAAGTTAAGTTGGCAGACTTCACTAGTTTTTTCTGCTATATGTAATTTAAAACATTATTCAGCTGACCGGAGAAAACTGAACCTAAACATGTAGGCGTTTCTTTTGATGTTCAGTATCATACTGGTGAGTTCACTTTGATTGTCAAAATGTATATCTGTACCAGATGTTGTCATTCATCTATTCAGACTGGGAAGAAGTTCGTATGTCCGCTTGTCTGTTGTCTTCTAGCAATATGGTCAACTGTATAACTGCATACTTTTCTTTATGTTTTGTTTCGTAATTGTTTTCAAATGTTAGCTGAAAGACCACATGTTTGGAAACGAGCTGTTCATTCGGTTTTTCGTAAACTGTTGTCATTTTATGCATATACTTCTTTCCTTTTTGGTTCTGAGGGCGGGATATGGAACCTGATTGAATTAGTTCCTGATCATTGCACATCTTTTTCACTTTATTCAAAGTAGTTTTAGTGTTTATTCTGCTGAAACCTCCGTTTGCACGCCCTGTGACAGTATGTTTGAATATATCAACTGAATATCAAGCTATCCACATTTATGCCCGGGTTGACATTATACATGTTGCCACGGAATACGAGGGTCATCCAATAAGTCCTGCAAACGGCCAAGATTCAGGCAAATGGTAATTAAAAACGAATCGAGCAATCTGTATACATTCCTACATTGCAACTTCCCTTCTTTCCAGTCAACAATTTCCAGAATCGTCATGATCTTGCAAATGGCGATGCTAGGCAACTGAAGAATACTACCATTATGGAAGCGGCGGTGGCTTCTGTTGTCTGTTTAAGATCCCCAAGCTTAGTTAAAAAAAAAAAAAAAGCTTGTAAATATCTGAAGATTGCTGGGACATACGGAAAATAATACTGAAGTATGTACACGGTAGCAAGGTTAAGATATTGCCGTCAGTCAAGATATTATTATTGTTCAAAGGAAGATCACCATGTTTTACGGGCAGCTAAAATATCATATAACATGAGTATATGAGGAAGAGGCTTTCACAGCAGATGACGTGTTTCCTAAACTGCCATTAATTTGTTATCAAAGAATAGTCCCGAGATGCTGAAATGTAGATATTAGAGAAAATTTAAGCTTTGAGCCTTGTTTAATATCATTTGCAACCATAAGAAACCAGCGGTAAACGTCAAAAACTAGAATTTTGCTAAAATTCTGTAATATTCTCTTATTGCCTAGCAACCACATTTGTTGGGTAATGTGAAACGATAATTGTCTCTGAGTTACTGCATAGATTTGGCGCAAAAAATTAATAAGACTATTTTTGTAAGCTATGTAAGCTATACACATATGGTTACAAGGGTACAAAATAACACACGTGCCAATCATCAGAGTATTCAATTGACAAGTACAAGCAATATAGTTCCTACTGTAGACAGTAAATAAGTAAAAAAAACATGAAAATAGAAACGGCCACCTTTTGTCAAGTTAATGTACATTGTCTACAACCTATCTACATTAAGGTTACAGGTCGGCACAATCACGCACATGATGATTATATACTGCGTACAAAGTGAAAATAGAAGAGGGCATGTTTTGAAAAGGCTATATACATTTAATACAGCCTATCTACATAAGGGTACAAAGTGGCACACGCCTCACTTGATGTCTTCTGCTAATATTTTATATTGTGCATCTCCGAAAATCTGGGTACACTGCGTACATTGCTTACAAGTGAAAATAGAAAAGGCCACCTTTTGTAAAGCCTATGTACATTGTCTACAACCTATCTACATAGAGGTTACAGGTCGGCACAATCGCATACTTGATGATTATAGATAATATTCTGACTTTCTGCCACGTTGTACCCTTATGTAGATAGGCTGTATAATATGTATGTAGCCTTTTCAAAACATGCCCTCTTCTATTTTGCACTTTGTACGTATTGTACGCAGTGTAATCACATATTTCGAGGTTTGTTTTCTGAGATGCACAATAATAATATTAGGCATCAAATATGGCGTGTGCTAATTTGTTTATATGTAACAGTTATGTATATAGGTTGTAGATATATTCATAATTCAGCTGTAGGAACTATATTGCCTGTACTAGTCTATTGAATAGTCTATTGATTGGCACGTTTGTTATTTTGTACCCATGTAACTAAATGTATATAGCTTACAAAAATGGTCTTGTTAATTTTTTGCGCCAAATTCGTGCAGTAAATGAACATATATGCAGGAATTTTCTTCCCCTCACCTCTTGTAAAAGACGTCGTGTTTTGTGCAATTTCACCGCCGGTATCGCTTACACCTTTGCATTCAAAACTCTCCCATATCTGAGAAAGGAATGTCACATGACTGATTTTTAGTACACATGTGTATTCTATAAGTAAGCAAATAATGGTATAATTTGATTGCCCTATCTCATTTAATAAAGCAGTAATGACGGCGTTTGCAAGACTTATTGGATGACCCTCGTAGTGGTTTATTTACTACTTGAGCAATGAACATATTGACCAGAACTCCCTGCTGAATAACTATACTTGTTTGTCAACAAACGAAATTAATAACAACCTCCGTTTGTTAATAATAACATTCAGTAATTGCTATTGCAGCGCTTGAACTCGAAGACCTGGGAATGACTGTAACCAGAATTTACAGAACTTCTGATGGCTGACAGAACCTAAGCTGATTTCAAATTTGCAATTTGTTTGGTGCGCAGGGAACCTATTATATCAAACCTCGACTTTTTCCGTAACAAAAACTCGTTCGTTTATTCGTGAATGAATAAACGGAATACAGTCAACTCTCGATATCTCAAGATCTGAGTTCATCTTAAACTACTGATATCTCAAAATAAATTTTCTGGTCCCAGAAAATTTACTTATAGATATCAGTAGTTTAAGATAGTAGGAGTTGAAATGGAAGAAAACTAGGAAATGTGTCTATACAATATTCTTTGATATAAAAGGGTAGTTTGTGACATCAGTGTTCGAGATATCTAGAGTTGATTGTATGTGTTGGTTTTGATGCTCAGCTAAAATAACCAGATGTCGAGACTCTTAATTCCAGCAAGATCTACAGCAAGATATCTCCCAAACTGGTATAGTTTATTTCGACTTTATAGACATAGACAGCGTGACAACATAACAGATCTCGTGTTTCGTTGTGATCGGGTATTCTACACATCCACTTTACCATAACTGTAAAATGTAAGCGGTCTCATGTACTGTTATATATGGGTTACAAATGATCGAATCTCGAATTTAAGTAGCGCAGTTGTCTCGGCCAGGGTATAGGGCAAGGCACACATCGGCTTCTTAGTCGCAGGCTATGTAAGAAAGGCTACATGTTTCTAAACATGAGTTTACATGTTGTTGTGAAAGAAAATAGGGCATCCAAAACGATACGAATTTAACATCACTTTTCCTTATACAGATAAACCAATATTGAATTACTTGTTTGCCTCCCAATAAGTGCCGCGACAAAGAGAAGTACATTAAGAAAATTTAAAAGGTAACTTCACCTCAGGAACTGACTGAATCAGATCCCAAACCCTATCCCCAACATCAAAGAGAAAGATTGACAAAGACATCCAAACAAACAATAAATTACAAGTGATAAGCCGAGTCAGCAGCTCTTTCCCAAATAAGTGGCAACTCAGCTATCTTTATTGAACTAAATAATTTAGACCAACACAAGGGTTACAACAGACTAAGCAAATTATACGAAAAACATTTAACAACTATTTTTACCTATTTGCTATTTTTATTATAGAAGGATTAAAATGAGAACACAATAAATTAAACAGCACCGAACATAAAACAAATGCAACCGCAACGAATGTACCGCCTTGAGACGGTCAGTAATAACTACTGGGGGTTTAACCCGGTTTTACTGGGCCAAAACCTTCACCCTCACCCTTCGCCGCGGTGCACACAAGCTTGCTTTTCTGGTGTTATCTTATTGATTTACTGACAGTATGTACCTTCATTACATTTCAATAAAATGAGCAAGATAGTCAATTTTATACCTAAGGCAGACAACATTTTTGTTGCCGCTGTTGGTGTGTGTATAACTCTTATTGTGGTCATGAACCGTGTTTGACACAAGCCTTTGAACGTTTCACTCGGTTAACAGAAAACAGAACTACAGATGCTGGTGTAGAACAGAAAATGATTTTTTTCCACAAGATTCACTTGCTGTGTGCTGTTCTAACCGCTGATAGGGTGCCATGCAATTCCATGTACCTGAATGCTTGCAACAACAGGCAATATTTTTTCGCATGTAACAACAAATGAAATGGCATATTGAAAGGTCAATGAGATCTGGGACCGTATTCATAAAGCCACTTAAGTCGTTGCTATGCGGTTGCTAAGGCTAAATATCTATAAAGGAGATGCCCTACAACTATGAAATTTGCTCCGGAGGAACAGTCTTTGTGAGACTGTTCCTCCAGAGCAAATTTCATAGTTGTAGGGAATCTCCTTCAAAGAAATTTAGCACTAGCAACAGCATAGCAACCACTTAAGTCGTTTTATGGATACGGCCCCTGGTACTAAAATCAACTGATTCGGCTCCGCAGTAAAAACACAACTGTAAGTTGCAAAACTATTCATATGTATATATTCTAGTAGTCATGGTGGATTCTTAACAATGACCTGACACTATTATCATTCTCACTTTATCTGTATAAGCCAACGTCTGAACGTTAACTGAGGACATACAACCTTCTGGTGCAGATGATATCCTATAGGTTCCAGGCATGAAATAGAATTAACCAATGTAATGGCTTGTTGTTACAAACTATTTACAGAAGGCAAATATTAATAGCAATAACAGACTTAACCAATTAACCTTGTATAACGCCAGAAAATAAAACAACATAACAAAAATAGCTTTTCTCTGGTTTCGTCACCATATATTGTCAGGGTCACTGATGAAGCTTTATTAGCAGAACCTACGTAGTCTGATCCATGTTCCTTTTTCTGAGTCCTGCTCTTGGAGGAACTCTTTAAGACTTTAATTTCACTTCACTGCAGCTGGTGTTTTGCCGTGTGGCGGCCGTAAAAGGTCTCCCCGTACATCATCCATAGTGCAGATTTGATTTTATTTTCGTCCTCTGAGATCAGAGATATATTCTGAGAAATCTAAAATTTAAGATTGATTTAGACTCTTGTTTTAGATCATCGTCTTATATTATTTGTACCCTTTTTGATACTAGTCAGTCTTTGAATCGACTGCTCAATTAAAATTAAGAACGTTTAGTATGCTTTTCTCTGGTTTCGTGACCATATATTGCCAGGGTCACTGATGAGGCTTTATTAGCCTTAACTACGTAGTATGGCCCATGTTCTTCTGAATGTATTCCCTGCTCCTGAAGGAACTCTTGAATATTTTAATTAAAGACAAATTGCAAGTCACAAGATACCTTCTTTATTATTTTACACCCATTGTAGCACAGTTTAGAGACAGAATAGCAACTTTTTCTTTAACTACCCGGGAGAGGTTTTGGTCGGGCAATGATGCTTGTTAACTTTCAGTGCCGGGGCGTAGTAGGACAAGGGCCTACTGTGTTTGCAGTAGGTGCGGGTTGGGGCTGTTGGACGTCTTTCTCACCCCTCTCACATCTCCTCTCTCTCTCTCTCTCTCTGTCTCTCTCTCTTCTCTGGGAAACGGCTCCGATATAGACAGAAATACTGTCTCAAAGAGCCGTTAAACCAAAAAACAACCAACCAACCGAGTTGTACAAAGCCGCGTTATCAATGCAAATTACCGCAAGACGCCAAAACTGCAGACGACATAATTTACATTTGCAAAATTTCTACAAATGCCTAAGCTATATCATATTGTGAATTCAAAAACTAGAGAACAAACGGCGAAGCTCCAGATGAGGCGGCTCATTTAGAGCCGCCTCATATGGATCTTCGCTGTTAGCAAGTGCAACTATTTTCATTTTTGACGCTTCAAGTGTCTTTGCTCCAAAGAACAGTCCTTGACTATTGTTTTCTGCTTGGAATTTGCACTGAGTTGCTTTTCCGTCATGCTTTTGTCTTTAATTCATTAATCTATTGGCGTGTCTGTCGAGACGGAAGTTAAGGGTCATTCAGAACATTTTACAAACGCACACAGCCAGTCTCATGAGGTAAATGACACTTCCAGCGAATGATACCCCAACCAAGCCTAATCTGCGTCCAATTTCTATGGAACCCGAAGAAATAGGATACTAGGAATAACTTTCATTGGAAGGAAATCCCCTGTGTTAGAGCAGAACACATTTTGGAAGGGTGTCTTTATCCGCCGAAGCAAACAGAAAGTCCCTCAAGTTGTGCTTCATAGTAAAATAGTGGGAAACATAATGAGCCGCGACAGCACAAAACCAACAACGAGGCATGTGCGCCCAGCAAAGACTAAGATCAGCCTGGGCATCTGCCCAGTCTGCTCAGAGTCTTTGCTGCCCACATGGAACTATCTAAGACTCTTAGCTACCGTTTAAGCACGAAGGGAAGACTTTGATCGGCTTTGATGGATTCCCAGGCTGATCTGTGTCCTAGCTCGGCGCTCATTCCACTTTTTTGCTTTTGTCGTGTCGCGGCTCATTTCAAGAGGAATATGAAATAGCATGTTTACCAGCATACATACTAAAGACTGATCACTTTTTGCAGGATTATTTTGGTCATATAAGGGCCAAACTGGTAAATTTAACCGACTTCTTTCGAATAAAAGCACACTTGGTGATATCAAAGTAACACACAGCCTAGGCCTTATTCAGTAGCCCTCTTTCTTATGCAGATAATTCGAAATTCAATTCCAAAATTGTTTATGTCGTCGCTGTTGACAAATTAGATCATAGGTAGTCTGGAAGTTTCTTTATTTGATTATCGTTTTCCCCTTACGGAGAAATCAAGATTAAACTCTACTGAACCTCGCAATTAGGTTAAAAACGAATTAGACACACTTGGGAGTTACCGCTTCTCAGCTGAACTTAGAACAGTTTCTGAAACAAACTCTCTTCAAGTAAAACGATCAAAGAACAAAAGCGGATCATCAGTTGAACATTCTTAAAAAAAAAAAAAAAAAAAACTCAATGCTGTATAGCCAACTGCAATGTCGTCTGCTTATCGATTTATCGAAAATAAAGGCTATTAACATATATGGGCATGCCGGTCACTTTAGTCACGTGACCGCAACCTCGTTAATGAGCGCTCCATTTGAATTTAGCTTCAATCGACTTCGTGGCTACGGAGTACAATGTTTGATTGCGTTCTAACCTGAGTGAGTTAGCGTGGCTCTTGTACCCATATATCTTTATGTCCCAATAGATCAATCTAGGACGATCGATTATTGATTGATTGATTGATACTTTGGGTTTAACGGCCCTTTAAGACAGTATTTCAGTCTATATCGGGCCGTCTCGTTCGTTTTTTCGTGAATGAATAAACGGACTACAGTCAACTCTCGATATCTCAAAATCTGAGTTCATCTTAAACTACTGATGTCTCAAAATAAATTTTCTGGTCCCAGAAAATTTACTTAGACATATCAGTAGTTTAAGGAATGGAAAGAAAACTAGGAAATGTGTCTATACAATATTCTTTGATATAAGAGGATAGTTTGTGATATCAGTGTTCGAGATATCAAGAGTTGATTGTATGTGCTGGTTATATCATATTGTGAATTCAAAGATCAATCTAGGATGATTAATTAAATACATGTCTGTGATAGTACATGAGTCCCAGATGCTGCTTACTAGGTCTCAACCACATCGGTCAAAAGGCACAGAATATCCCTTAACCCTAAATTTTCCGGACATGTAATGCTTAAGCAGCCAGTGCAGATCCAGATCAGACTGACTCTAGTAACGGCGTGACCAATTATTGTTTGCAAATGGCATTCAAACTCAACCCCACACAAGTTTTGTTTACATGCAGGCCAATATTTTCCCGGTTTATTCAGCAAAATTGTCGACCAGCGAATATCAGCGAAGGTCATAGGTATGTTTGTTTTCTGCAGAGAGGAAGAAAAAAGAAGATGTCCTTTATTTGCCCCGTCATAGGTCAGTGGATGTTCGAGGCCATCCTCCACCAACCTTACAATCTTAACTAATACTATT
Source organism: Ctena decussata (assembly GCA_963989385.1). Lineage (NCBI taxonomy): Eukaryota > Metazoa > Mollusca > Bivalvia > Lucinida > Lucinidae > Ctena > Ctena decussata. Next base: position 47,075,819 of record OZ022510.1, read on the forward strand.
CGCACAAGTCGTATAACATTATTTTCGCAAAAGAAGCAGGGGCGTTATAAGAGCAGGGGCGTTTATAGGGATTTATACGATAGCTTCCGCCATTTACACACCTGGTTAACTATGGTTTCAAAGGCTGTTACAAACCAAAAATAGCCATAGTTCCAAAACTACTTGGACATCGTGGCTAAACAAAATTGTTAAGCCACGGTGACCAGATTGTATGGGAACTAGGACTCTTTTTCCTTTATCAGGAGTGATTAAAGCAGTATGTTATGTCTAAGAATTTCTGAAAGTCGGTCAGGTCTGAAATAAAGGCCTTTACATCATGCTTACTAAAATCAATTATTAGATAGTTTGTCGCCGATAGTAACAGACAATCTCTTATAAACAGACGTATAAATCAATATATGAGCCGCGACACGAGAAAACCAACAAAGTGGTTGTGCGGACAGCGCAGACTCAGATCAGCCTGGGCATCCGCCCAGTCTGATCAGAGTCTTCGCTGTCCGCATGGAGGTAGCTTAGACCCTTAGCTACCCTTTAAGCGCTTAACAAAGAGCCTGATCAGACTAGGCGGATGCCTAGGTTGATCTGAGTCTGCGCTGGGTGCACAACCACATTGTTGGTTTCGTCGTGTTGCGGCTCATATATTTTTTTGTTTTTCAAAAAAGGACAGCGACCAAAGACCTATTTGCAAATAATCCGACCTTCAGAGATGGTTGGGTGGTTGCGGTCGGGCAATGTAGCTGGGTTACTTCGAGTGCCGGGGCGCACTACTAATTTGGATAACAGTAGAGCAAGGGCCTACTGTGTTTGTAGTAGTTGCGGGCGGGTTATTTTAGGGGCTTTTTCTCTCCTGTCATCTCTTTCCCTTCTCCCTCTCTCTGCTGTATAGACTTTCATACTGTCTCAAAGAGCCGTTAAACCAACACAACCAACTATCCAGAGAAGTAGGAGTTTTAGGGTTAATTCTGAGATAATTGTTTTTATTTCTCAAAGAAAACGTAAGTTGTGACCCTCGTAGAGATGGTTCTAATGATGGGTCACGGCGTATGTTTGCATGCAGAAGTAAGGAAAATTCTCCCTAAATTATCCCTGTTATCCCTTCTTATCTGGAGCATTGTAATAGAACAGTAATGGTTCTGTGGTGATCTTATATCAGAAGACAATTAGGGTAGTAAATAAACGGATTCAACGTAAAAGTTGTTTCAGTGGACAGACGAACGGCACCCCGTTACTTTGGCTATGGATGCGTTCCCCCTGAGGTGCGGGGGTTAACGTCGTTACGAGAACCGAAATACAAAAGTTGTTTCAGATAATTATGTAACTTAAAGATAAAATGAACGAATAACGACATCTAACAATTTCATGGTTGAAATAAAATATCCGGCAATAGGGCTTCTACGTTTACAAAATATTGTAAACGTTTACACGACCGCTAGAAAACGAAACGATTCCGTTTAAACGGCCATTACCATTGAAATCTTATTCTTAGTATCAGACATCTATGAGACGCCCCCCATACCTTTATGATTATAATTATGTTACCAAACTGTGTCATCCAATAATGCGCTTTCATTTTTGGGGGTCAACTCGAAGTTTACAGTAACCGACGGTATTAAAAAAACGTATTTACTATTGACAGCAATTATTTGACGTATTAGCAATTATTTGACCATATTTGATAATTACATGGATTAGATTAATAAAACGTCGGACTTAATTATCCTGTTAATTGATAATAATTGTCAAAGTTACAAGCTGCAATTATCTCACCTTCGCTGTAAGCTTAGAAAACACAGGTACCGAGGTAGTCCTAATTTTTTTATTGCACAACACGGGTCGTAACTGTTGTCGGCAGACATTACCTTGCCTTTGATCTGTACCTTATAAAATTCGCTGCCGATTATGACTAAACAATTTTCTGGCAAACCGTGTACATGTCGTGCTTTGCGTAAGGTACACAGAAGTTAGAAAATAAAGATTTTAATAGACGTTTCCGAGGACACCGTCAAGTACATTAAGATTGGCTTCTGATGACTGTGTAAGATATTATAACTTGTTGGTGGTCTACCGGGTGTTCAGGTTCGGTTAAACGATGTGTGAATTTTGTAAACGTTTAGCACATATACACGAACCGTTACCGTTTATCCGTGTAAACGTAGAAGCCCTATCCGGCAATGAGAAACAAACAACCACCCATGGGAATATCTGGCCATGAGAAACATACGCAATCTCGCAATGAGAAACAAACAACCACCCATGGGAATATCTGGCCATGAGAAACATACGCAATCTCGCAATGAGAAACAAACAACCACCCATGGGAATATCTGGCCATGAGAAACAAACGCAATCCCGCAATGAGAAACAAACAACCACCCATGGGAATATCTGGCCATGAGAAACAAACGCAATCTCGCAATGAGAAACAAACAACCACCCATGGGAATATCTGGCCATGAGAAACAAACGCAATCTCGCAATGAGAAACAAACAACCATCCATGGGAATATCTGGCCATGAGAAACAAACGCAATCTCGCAATGAGAAACAAACAACCATCCATGGGAATATCTGGCCATGAGAAACAAACGCAATCTCGCAATGAGAAACAAACAACCATCCATGGGAATATCTGGCCATGAGAAACAAACGCAATCTCGCAATGAGAAACAAACAACCATCCATGGGAATATCTGGCCATGAGAAACAAACGCAATCTCGCAATGAGAAACAAACAACCATCCATGGGAATATCTGGCCATGAGAAACAAACGCAATCTCGCAATGAGAAACAAACAACCATCCATGGGAATATCTGGCCATGAGAAACAAACGCAATCTCGCAATGAGAAACAAACAACCATCCACGGGAATATCTGGCCATGAGAAACAAACGCAATCTCGCAATGAGAAACAAGCAACCATCCATGGGAATATCTGGCCATGAGAAACAAACGCAATCTCGCAATGAGAAACAAACAACCATCCATGGGAATATCTGGCCATGAGAAACAAACGCAATCTCGCAATGAGAAACAAACAACCATCCATGGGAATATCTGGCCATGAGAAACAAACGCAATCTCGCAATGAGAAACAAACAACCATCCATGGGAATATCTGGCCATGAAAAACAAACGCAATCTCGCAATGAGAAACAAACAACCATCCATGGGAATATCTGGCCATGAGAAACAAACGCAATCTCGCTATGAGAAACAAACAACCATCCATGGGAATATCTGGCCATGAGAAACAAACGCAATCTCGCAATGAGAAACAAACAACCATCCATGGGAATATCTGGCCATGAGAAACAAACGCAATCTCGCAATGAGAAACAAACAACCCCCGTTGGAATATCCCGCGATGGGAAACAAACAACCATCCATTGGAATACCCAGCATTGAGAAACGAACAAACACCCATGGGAATATCCCGCAATGAGAAACAAACAACCAATATCGCGCAATGAGACACAAACAACCACCCGTGAGAATATAAAACACCAACAGCCCAGAACTGCCTTCGCATCCATAGTCTGATAAGAGCATTTGCTTTCGGTCTCCATCAATCAGATTGGCAGTTCTGAAGATAGCTGGACATTCGAAAAGTTTTATATGCCCTCAGGCACAGAAATATCAAACCTAAACTTGAAAGTGCGTGCACTTTAAGGGTGCTTCAAATTGAATCAGCCTATTGTTAAAATCTCCAAAGTAGCATGTGCACGAGTTTAACCTGACGGTTGCAGTTTAATTACATTTGATCCTTCTTCTAGTCTACGTACATTGACCAGGTACGATTCAATACAGCTGGATGAGCAAGAATACATGAGCCGCAACACGATAAAACCAACGAAGTGGCATGTGCGCCCAGCGAAGACCCAGGCAGATCAGAGTCTTTGCTATCCGCATGAAGCTAGCTTAGACCCTTAGCTACTTTTCAAGCGCACAGCGAAGACTCTGATCAGACTGGCCGGAAGCGCAGACTGACTGGAGTCTCCGCTGGGCGCACATGCCACTTTATTGATGTTGTCGTGTCACCCCATAAAACTGCCATTGAAATTTTGTTGAAACTTCTCACAGTGGTAGAATATTATATGTTGAGTGAAAAAATGAAATAAAAAAATGGGGTCACCGTACTACTTTTTGAGATAATGCAGCGCCATCTAGGTGCCTGTTTGAAACATGACTATGTCTATTACGAACACTTTATCCGAGAGAATAGTTGACCGATCGTTTCGAAATAAAGATTAATTAACTCCTCTTTCTTGTCTCTTTGTTTGCCCACCAAAATCATCATCGTCCTATGTCCCATTATATAGATTATTTTCAGTTTTTAGTTTCCCGCCATTTCCCACTATTGGAAAAAAAATATAAAAAGTTCCACAATTGCAATTTTTATATACTTTTGGTATAGTAAAAGAATGATCCACCCCGTGGAAATGAGCAAATAAAAAATATAGGTCATCGACCAAATATTCGAGTTATGGAAGGAAAACCACTTTTATTTCGTGCGGTTTTCATATAAGCGCGTTGACGTCAATGTTTTATGCGTTGACGTCGCTTTCTATTTGGCGCCATCAACGGCCATATGGATAACGCTCTTACCTTTCGATGCTTGTTGATAGCAATGCAATATAATTCCCCATTCAATTTCAGCAATGTTCTTATGTCTTAAACATGTAGTCTATATGAAATTGTCGCCTTCAAAATTTTCTCGTATGCAGACAACAGGTTAATGAGAGAAATTCCAAGGACTGAAACTAGGCAGCATGTTCATTGTTATTTCTAATAAAATTTCGAACTTTTTTCTTGGTCTAGATTATATCACATTTATATCTGATGAACAAGTTAATGTGTGAATATTCAACTTATCGGACCCGGCCACTGCCCGACATGTATTTTCACAGAAACATCGGCAAAGCTTGATCCGTGGTGCATGATTTCAATTTATCATTTAATGCTGAGACCAATTTCGGATGATGCGCATTTTGAAAATTTTCCCTGTTCGCGTCAACAATCTATGAATCCTGTGAAAAGTCAAGGGCAATTAGTGAAAAATAAAAGTGTCGCCGCCTAGCCGTTGTAAGATTTGTATCTTACGAGAAAAATATGGCTGTTCGTCTTATGTCAATTGCGTTAAATCTTATAGGCAACTAATCAAAAAGAAAAGAAAAAGAAAAGATCATAATTACCTTAACGACACGAGCTAACGATAAAAGCTTAGATCAGCCTGCGCATTTGCTCAGTCTGATCTCCGCTTTCACTGTTTGCATGGGTTTGCATAACTTAAACCAAAGGTACTAAGTCCTTATTTGTATTTATACTTGCATTAAGTAATTACGAGATTCAAAACGCATTTGCATTTTTCACAGTCTCTCTTTACCTGACAAATAATTCCTAAAAAATTTACACACTACCCCACAAAAATTGGCGCTCTCTTTTCCGTATAAAATTCTTGAGCCCTATTTTTTTCGTTTTTTTGTCCAATTTAATATAATTACCATTTTTCTGTCGCAAAAATCTTATACGTTTGTTTCAACAAAGAGCCCATGTTGTCTTCGAAAGTGACGTAAACGTTTAAGCGTTACCAGTAGGTCGGTAACTAAGGCTTTTCAGTTAATTTTAAAAACAGTAAGCATCCGCCGAAGGGATTATTTTTTGTTAAAAAAATTTCGGAAAAAAATGTCACAACTTCCGGCATTTTAACCGCAGTAGTTCTGCTTTCTGCTTACACTACGGGCAAATTTAAAGATTTAGAGATAGAGAGCAGCCTTTTCTGTACGAAACAAGCTGGAGTAATGGGGCTATAAATTGAAAATGAACTCTTATCGACTCTATCAAAAGAACGCGTCACAGTTTCTTTTCCTCTTCCGGTGAACCCTTGTTTCGTTAATTTTGGCACAAAAAAATGGCCATTAAAAATTACCGCCAATAATTCACTAATTTAACAATTAAATATCAGTCTATCTTACGGCTGAGTATCAATTGGTGACCAAATCCGGTTTTCGAGAAATCATGTCAAACTTTCAGTCGTTTAAGACGCTGGTAGCTACACACGCGCCTGCGCAGTGAGTTGTGCACGGCATGTGTAGCCATGTGGCCGTCATGGATTCTACGTTGATTTCTGCAAGCATAACGTTTTATTTTACTAACGCGGCATCACTGAATGATAATGGAATGTTTTATCAAAACTGTTGACATCATGAATAAACGATCTATTGATTCATGTTCGTAAACGAGGTCCAATATTCGCTAATTACGACGGTGCCGATCTGGGAGGGGTCATTGGAAGAGTGTATACGGTATGATACGATTTGTTGATACAGACTATAAAGTTTTTAAGTGCATTGTGACGTCATATTGCGTATTGTTTAGCAGTTGATATTTAACTTTAAAGCAATTGGTGGAAAATAAGTTTCTTTTGTGACAATTTTTGCCATTGGTTAGTTTCACAAAGACCGTTAAACCCTGACTCCATTTTGACTTTGAATAGGTTTGTATCCAAAGTTTTGGTGGGATGAAGAATTACAATTATTGGTGAACTGGCTGTAAATTTCATGAAACATTTTCATCACATTCGTAAAAAATAGTCAGCTGAGCTGTCTGGCGCAAAGAAACAGGACAGCAAAGCTTCAGAGAGCACACAAGACTAAAATATTCAGCGTGCATCATTTTGGGGGCGAACCACGTGCTCGAGCCTGATCCGTTCAGATTTCTCTGTTGAATCGATCTGCTAGTCCGAGTTCTTTTTTATTCATATTGCAAGGCAGGTCTTCAGCTCTGCTTACACCACAGGCAGTTCCCGTCACACCCTCTCCTTGTTTTCTTTTTTGACGGGGGGGGGGGGGGGGTGTTGTTGCTGATCCACAAAGTCCCTAGACCTGTACACCTCACCTGACATCTGTGGATTTTTTCTCTCACTATATTTTTGATGTTTTGGGTATTTTTTTGAAGTACCTGTGCCCAAAGAGCGTAAAACTTTGTCTACTTGTATTTTTTAAAAACTTAATAACTGCTTTCCCAAGTTTCTCTTTTTTTCTTTGGTGGTGGAGGGGGAATGAGGTCTGTTTGAATCACTAAGTCCCTATACCTGTACACCTGTTATTTTTCTCTTATTTTGTGTCTTGCTGGTTTTGGTTGGTGCTAGCGTGCAATGAATAGGCATTAGGGAACTTTTTCTTTGTAGCTCAGGGATCTTTTTTGAGTGAGATTTTGAGAGAAACAGTTAAAATATTTTTAATAGCCCACCCCGAACTTTGAGCTAAATTCTAAATTTAACCACCCACCACACCTGAGGTTTAGTCTAATAACTTGACTTATAACTCCAATTTTATTTTGATTGTCTCTGTTACCAGGTATTTTCAGAAAAAGACAAATAAAACAAAAAAAAAACAATACCTGGAGTGCAATTTCTTTGATCTAACCTGAGTTAATGATGAGAAAATGATCATCTCATTATTGAGATATAGATAGAACGACTCTTATCAGTAGGTCGGTAACTAAGGCTTTTCAGTTAATTTTAAAAACAGTAAGCATCCGCCGAAGGGATTATTTTTTGTTAAAAAAATTTCGGAAAAAAATGTCACAACTTCCGGCATTTTAACCGCAGTAGTTCTGCTTTCTGCTTACACTACGGGCAAATTTAAAGATTTAGAGATAGAGAGCAGCCTTTTCTGTACGAAACAAGCTGGAGTAATGGGGCTATAAATTGAAAATGAACTCTTATCGACTCTATCAAAAGAACGCGTCACAGTTTCTTTTCCTCTTCCGGTGAACCCTTGTTTCGTTAATTTTGGCACAAAAAAATGGCCATTAAAAATTACCGCCAATAATTCACTAATTTAACAATTAAATATCAGTCTATCTTACGGCTGAGTATCAATTGGTGACCAAATCCGGTTTTCGAGAAATCATGTCAAACTTTCAGTCGTTTAAGACGCTGGTAGCTACACACGCGCCTGCGCAGTGAGTTGTGCACGGCATGTGTAGCCATGTGGCCGTCATGGATTCTACGTTGATTTCTGCAAGCATAACGTTTTATTTTACTAACGCGGCATCACTGAATGATAATGGAATGTTTTATCAAAACTGTTGACATCATGAATAAACGATCTATTGATTCATGTTCGTAAACGAGGTCCAATATTCGCTAATTACGACGGTGCCGATCTGGGAGGGGTCATTGGAAGAGTGTATACGGTATGATACGATTTGTTGATACAGACTATAAAGTTTTTAAGTGCATTGTGACGTCATATTGCGTATTGTTTAGCAGTTGATATTTAACTTTAAAGCAATTGGTGGAAAATAAGTTTCTTTTGTGACAATTTTTGCCATTGGTTAGTTTCACAAAGACCGTTAAACCCTGACTCCATTTTGACTTTGAATAGGTTTGTATCCAAAGTTTTGGTGGGATGAAGAATTACAATTATTGGTGAACTGGCTGTAAATTTCATGAAACATTTTCATCACATTCGTAAAAAATAGTCAGCTGAGCTGTCTGGCGCAAAGAAACAGGACAGCAAAGCTTCAGAGAGCACACAAGACTAAAATATTCAGCGTGCATCATTTTGGGGGCGAACCACGTGCTCGAGCCTGATCCGTTCAGATTTCTCTGTTGAATCGATCTGCTAGTCCGAGTTCTTTTTTATTCATATTGCAAGGCAGGTCTTCAGCTCTGCTTACACCACAGGCAGTTCCCGTCACACCCTCTCCTTGTTTTCTTTTTTGACGGGGGGGGGGGGGGGGGGGGTGTTGTTGCTGATCCACAAAGTCCCTAGACCTGTACACCTCACCTGACATCTGTGGATTTTTTCTCTCACTATATTTTTGATGTTTTGGGTATTTTTTTGAAGTACCTGTGCCCAAAGAGCGTAAAACTTTGTCTACTTGTATTTTTTAAAAACTTAATAACTGCTTTCCCAAGTTTCTCTTTTTTTCTTTGGTGGTGGAGGGGGAATGAGGTCTGTTTGAATCACTAAGTCCCTATACCTGTACACCTGTTATTTTTCTCTTATTTTGTGTCTTGCTGGTTTTGGTTGGTGCTAGCGTGCAATGAATAGGCATTAGGGAACTTTTTCTTTGTAGCTCAGGGATCTTTTTTGAGTGAGATTTTGAGAGAAACAGTTAAAATATTTTTAATAGCCCACCCCGAACTTTGAGCTAAATTCTAAATTTAACCACCCACCACACCTGAGGTTTAGTCTAATAACTTGACTTATAACTCCAATTTTATTTTGATTGTCTCTGTTACCAGGTATTTTCAGAAAAAGACAAATAAAACAAAAAAAAAACAATACCTGGAGTGCAATTTCTTTGATCTAACCTGAGTTAATGATGAGAAAATGATCATCTCATTATTGAGATATAGATAGAACGACTCTTATTTTACCCAAAGATCTCAATGAAATATGTCAAATAGGAGGGAAAGTCTCAGGCAAAATTCCTATTTTGGTTTAAAAAGTATTCATTGAAAGATGCACATAATATTATGTATGTTGTGACATATACAATGAACTTCATAGGAAATTTTGCCAAAAAATGACTGAATTTTACCATTTAAATCGATTAATCGTTCCAACACTAGTTATCACGTCAAGTCAAGCAACTGATGTCACAGCCTGACATCATTTTTGTAGCTGGAGTATTGCTAATTTGCACACAACATCAATTTGACCACAGCTGCAAGGAGATTTCTTAAACCCCCAATTTTTCTTCATATTCTTTCATTAAAGTGACAGCTACAGTAGGAAGCTCCCTTTATTTTGTATGGGACTTCAGCATAATAAATTTCACTCGTGCTACGCACTCGCGAAATTGGCGAACTGTTAAAGTCATGTTAGAATATAATGTGAACTGCATTAATGAATTAGTAAATTTTTTAGTATCAATGCATCATGGTTACCTGCAGGGTGAGGAACTGCCTGGGTTATCAGGGTTTAAGAATGCCTTGTCTTTAGCATTGTTGTGCATGTGTACGGAAGTTGATTTCCCATCAAACTATGGGAGAAAACGATAGCCATCCCAACTGGTGAAAATGTATAGTCAATTCCCTGGAGGTGGGGGGCAGGAATTATATCGGAAAATTTGCCCCTACAACAGGGCTGTGGAAATACCAAAATTTTCTACTTGTCCATGGACAAGAAAGTAGACCAAATTAACTTGTCCAAACAAATACTTACTTGCCCAGAAAAAAAGATAAGCATGAAATAAGGGAAGAATAATAGATAGTAAACAGAGGAAGAGTTGAACATGATGACAGTTTTTGGCTATCACAAAGTTTTGGATTGAAACATATGTTGTGGGTTACTGTTAGCATTGCTTCAGTAAACATTATGTTGTGGGCACCTGTTAGAATTGCCTTCTTGAGGCAATTCTAACAGTAACCCACAACATATGTTTTCATGAGAAAATATCTCGAGATTAACCTGAAATACTTCCACTGATGACATTTTGAATACTTGGCCCAGGGCAAGTAAAACGAAATTTTTCATGTGTCCAGAGTGAAATGGGACGAGAAGGACAAGTCGGGCATAGTATTTCAACAGCCCCGCCTACAGTGCAGAGCAGCTAGCAGGAGTCAAAGCCCTTTCTTTTATAAGGCCTGTGTAGCTGTGCTTGCTAATGGCTGGTACATAAAACATTAGAAATCACATCCCACCAGGCACATGACATTGATGTGACATAATGACATCACATGTGATGTATATAGTAAATGTACAGATTTATTGTTTCAATATATTTTGATCTCATCTGCCACTATCAATGGATGGATGACTTGCAATTTTACTTCCTTTTTAACAGCATGTCAGTAATATCAGGTAGATGGGTGGTTGATAATGAAAGGCTGTATGCAATGGAACCCTGCTTACGATTGAAAAGATTCCCACCTACAGCGGGGCTCAAACCCGGACAGCTATATCTCAGCGAGCCAGTGTTTAACCTGAGCTATCAGGGCTCCTCCTGGGATTATCAGAAGTGAGAAATATACGTGTTACATTTCTTTATATAGTGGGCATTCATAGAAACTCTGCTTGTTTTTTGCTTCATGTCTTGTGTTTTGACAATGAAGTGACAGGCGAGACACTCTATTATGGGGAATTCTAGTAAAAATTATTTCCACTGGACTAACAGTAAGGCAGTAATATTATTTCTAGGGGAATTCCTGTTTTGGGCTCAGGCAACCTTACCTGTTGTGTGTAGACAGTAATTAAGCCTCAGGCAAATTAAGTATGAAATGTGTCGTTAGGGTATTACCCACCCGGGCACATCCCGACATGTTTACCTTGGACATAAAGTTACAAAACAACAAATATCTTCTGAGAAGATATGTATGGTAATACGTTCAACGCATACACACTGCTCACCAAACAGGCAACCAGAGTGACTATTGTGTAAAAGGAGATATAACCTACAATGTGTCATAAAAATAGGATATCAGGGGAAAATTAGGTATTATTAAATTTACAAGTAACTAAAAGTAAGTTTATTTATTGCTTACTTTTGAAGCATACTGACGCAATTATTTGCCAGCATGAACATTTAATTGCAGAAAAAGAATTGCATAAAACAGGATAGGGAGAAAGTCCAAATGGAGCTATATTGTAATAATATAGCTCGTTCAAGCTATACTCAGAGTATATAGCCTGATCAAGGTACAAAAATGAGTGGAAATTAAAGAATTATTGCTTCTGCATTTGCAATGAAGCTGAACTGCAAAATTTGATATGAACAACACATACATGTGATGAACTCTTGAGGACCATGTGGGAGATCTGGATTTCATTTCAGGGAGATTGAGTTCCTCATCAGGGAGACTTTTTGACGGCAACTTTGACGCGTTGTTTCGAGTACTTAACTGTTTTGTTTTTTTTGTTTTTTGGTGGTGGGGGCAGGGGGGTGGGGGGCGGGGGCTTCTTGTTTTAAAATAAAACAACATGAACTAAAGTACAGTTGTATAGTTTGTTTAACTTCTTTACTTTTGAGTTACCCAATACTTCAAATATAACCTCAAAAGTATGCCATTTCAGTGCAGTAACACTACCATCCTAAGTTTAATTTACAGTGTAATTGAACAGTACTGTTCATAGTGTTAGTGCTGACCATTCCATTGCTAAGAAACAATCTGATTATCTGGCATTCTCAAACCATCACCCCTCCCCACTTTTTCCTAACCCTACCTCAATATAAAAGTCCAAAATTGCATCTTGGATGATGGGTCCGATTTGCTGCAGTTATTTTGATGAAAGCTGATACTTGTTACAAACTCAAAATCTGTTTATCTCAAAACCGAGTTATATTCTACACTTTAATGAACATACCTGTCATTAGAGCTGTCTATTTTCGTTGAATATTAGATTAAGAACAAATATAGCTGCATATTTGGGTCAGTAAACTTGTAGAATGGCATATTTCTGTCTCAGTCAGCTGCTGAAGATCGCGGATTTCCCATGTTTTATTTATAAATTCACACTGGTTCTCATTTCGCATACGATGCATCTGAACCGGCGGGAACTGGATAGAAAAACGCGGGAAACTATTCTTAAAGTGAACGAACCGACTTAAATAAAACAAAAAAAAAATTGCTGGCACCGTGATGATTTCATGAAAGTATGATCTGATCAGCCTGCGCAAATTTTGCATGATCGATATTTATAATGACTGTACATTACGTATCTGACATGTTTACTGAAAAAAAAAATCGATATGGAATCAATGTCGATTGGTGGCACTTCCATCTATTGCATTCGTGCAACTCAATGACATAAACAATGATCGATGCATAAAGCCGCGACGCAATAAAAGTTATTTGGTCTCGGTAAAAGTTACCTGCTATTACATTTAGAACAGGTACCTTTACTGGTGCGCTAGCCAATTTAACACCTCGCTGCGTCTGATCAGCGAATACCCTTCGGAATGACACGTCCTATATTGCACCCTGTTAGGTAATTAGGTCACGGACAGTTAATCCTTTCGACAGCCGCCGGCTAAGTAGTTACCGCAAAATGGACGGTTCAGAAAAAATTATGACAGGAAAATTCAGCATCCGGGAGATTCTGAATACTTTCCGGGAGCGCGGGAGATGGGCTCCATTTCCGGGAGACTCCCGGATGATCCGGGAGACATCACATGTATGACAACAGTATAAAGGGTGACGGACCTTTTATGCTTTTATGATTTTGTAAAAACGAACTTCCACCGTTGGGTTTTAATTTCTACTTGAATATCTTTGAGATGCCCCCACAAACTGGACAGAGATATCCACTTACATGCCTGCTACACCGGGATCATCTCAGCGGTATCATTGGACTGCAATTACAGAAATGGGGGTGGGGGTGAGGGGGGGGGGGGAATGGAAAGAAACATGTTTACGTAAACCTGGTTCTTTCACAAAAACGCAATGGCAGAAAAATCAAATTGCTTTGCATTCCAACATAATTTTGATCAATACTGAAAGCACAGTCCTCAAAATTTTGCAATTATATTCAAAATAGATTCAGGTGAAGAATCTTCACATTATAATGCTATTTCTATACCTCGATCAGGCTATATAGCTTGATCGGGCTATATAGCTCCATTTGAGCTTCTCCCTAACCTGTAAAAGTGGGAAGGATTTTCTGAATACAGTTCGGACCACACAGCTGCCACAGGCACTTATTTTAATGAAAAGAAGCCCACATAGGGGGGTGGGGCCGCCCTGCTGCCACAGGCACTTATTTTAATGAAAAGAAGCCCACATAGGGGGGTGGGGCCGCCCTGTTATCTTTTGAGGTGGCCCTGTTATTTTTTTTATTTTCAATGTCTGAATGTGTTTATGTTTTCTTAATGAATTATATTCATTCACATGAATTTATTCAAGATTTTCATTTCCCAGCATACTAGTCAAGAATGAAAGTTGGCCCAGCCAAAACCAGTCGATAGTGCGTATGACTCAAGGTCCTGGTTCGATACCTGGTCTGGCCACATACTTTTGTTTCTCCCTCGGCTGATTCAAGAAGGGCAGTTGTCAGTTGCTGGCTAAAGTATGCACTCTTACGGTTCTCGGACAAAACGGTTCTCGGACAAAACGGACCATGGACAAAACGGACCAGACAAAACTGACCATGGTTAGGACAAAGACAATGTTAAATGGTCACATTTATTTGACTACTGTTCATGATCTCAACTATCTTTGGTTGTCGCAACTATCTAATTAATTTAATGGTAAGATTTTTATCTTTTAAGCATGCATATTTAGGGGATAACTGTCTTGAAAATTGTCATTTGGGGAGGTAAATCATCAGTTTTATGGTCGGAAATTTCGTTTTACAGCGCCGCGCCAGCGGAGCCGTAAAACGCAATTTGCGACCATAAAACCGATGATTTATCTTCCCAAATGCCAATTTTCAATACAGTTATCCCCATTCTAATGCACTTTTCCACATTTTCACCCTTCATAGTGTACCATTTTGCACCCATTTCAAGCGCCGTCAGCAACGTAAAACCAAACGTCAGCCAATTAGAAGCGACATTACTTAATGACGGCTTTGCGACAGTATATCGCAGAATATACTGTCGCAAATTTTTGACGTTATCCAATCAGACGTCGCGTTATATTTGTAAGTGCATTAGATTTCTTTATAAGTGTTGGACCTAAAATAAAACCTGCTTTCTCAACGTTAATGGAAGGTCTGAACGTGGTCCGTTCCGTCCTGAACGTGGTCCGTTTTGTCCCAAGCGTGGTCCGTTTTGTCCGTGGTCCGTTATGTCCCTAATTCGCCCTTAGTAGGGATGTAACGATAGTCCATAAATGACTATTGCGATAGTATTGACATTGCAAGAAGTACCATTGCGATACTATTACTATTGCAGGTTGCTATTGCAATGCATTGCAATAACTATTGGGGACAGATTTTGTATCCAGACACTGAGCTTTTCTGTATAAAACTCTGGTGTGTTCACAAATTTACGCTGAAAAGCATTGTTTAATGACTGTTGTATCACAACATGCACACCTTGGCTACAAAATACAAGAAAATATTATTTTTCATTCTTTGGAATCCACATGCATTTCTATTATTCTTTTAGCTATAGACTTCTTTCAAGAAATAGATGCATGTCTAGAAACTATTGAAACTATTGCGATATTGGAAACGCTATTGCCGATAGTATTGACATTGCAGCTTTCCCTATCGATAGTGACTTTTGCCAATGTTACTATTGGGATATATCGATAGTCCGATGTATTGTTACACCCCTAGCCCTTAGTACTGGTTAACCACTTAGAATGTCTAAGCTTGCCCAGGAATATTCTCAGCTGGCACATGACGTCGAAATGACGTTGATGCAAGGTCATCACGTTCCATCGACGTCATTACGATGTCATGTGCCTGCTTGGGTATGGTTATATTAACTGACTGTCTGGACATTACCAAGGCAGTTTTTCGTGGCAGTAAAGCAACAAAACAACAAACAAGAGGGATGTAAATTTATTGTGAAATAGAATCTTTATATAGATTTTATTTTTTAATTTAGATCTTTTATGTACTATATTAGATGTCTGATATGACATCTAATATAGTTTACTAAGGAACTGAGGTTTATAAAAGTCTAAACTACATTGGGTTGCATGCAAAGAAAGTGAACCCTATGCTGGCAACCCAATGTAATTTATACTTCGATGAACAGCAGCAAAATCAAGTTCATTGCTTAATTCACATTCTTTTCTAGGTCTATTTTTGACAAAGGGCTAAAAATTGGAAGCATAAAAACATTTACACACAGTATTTTTGCTTACAGTGGAGAAGCGGCAACTACCTCATAATGTGGCCAATGTCCAATAAATCTGACTTGTGAATGAGTAAATATAGTCTTAGTGCGCCGCTTGTCAAATGGCTTGTCAAATCAATTAGTTATGTAACACCTGACACAGCTTGACCTTACAGAAATATTTAGGTTGGGTGAAAACTCATCTTAGGGCAATCAGTATGCAGTGACCAGCATGCGCACCTGCACAGGTTAGTTGTGACATTAGTTACTGGGATTAAGGTGTCTGGAGGATAACCATTTGTTAAATCATTTGGTGATAAAAGGATATTAATATTGAGGATTTCAACAAAAACAAACACATTTTCTGGTTTATTTCATCATGGGTAAACAGATTAGGAGATGAAGGCTAAATTTGGTAAGACTTATTTGGTAAGACTTATATTGTTCCATACACTGCCAAAGGCAACATCACACAGTGTATGAATTTATGTTTTTGGACACAGAAAAAACCTAATTATTCTAAGTATTGGGACATCAGAGAAAGTAATTATTTTTGCTTGTCCCATTATATTGAATTTTTACGGTAAATAAAGTGACATCACACTCCATGGTATTAAATGTCTTTGAAAAGTTGAGTGGCATAAATATATTGCATTAACAGAATAGCTGCAAACAAAAAATAAAAGCAAAAATTATAAATAAGAGGGTATTATAAAATAGATTTTTCCAAGGCAAGTAACTCAAATCATACTTTGGAAGGGAACTAACTCAAAATACTACTTAACAATTTCACTGAAATTAAAATGCTTATTTTGTTGGAACAAAGTTCTGCCTTTATGATAATGGGAGTTTCATATTATGAACTTGTAGTATATCTTATTGTTCTCATATATGCTTTCTGTTTTAATGTATGATATAATATGTATGTAATATACCTAACACAGTTTACATGAAACCTCATAAAATGTTGATGACTGATTACTACAAAGGTACCTTATAAATTATATTACATATATATTATTTAATATCAGATATGTATTTCAGATGATAAATAGTTACTACAAATCAAGTATCAACTGCAACAACGTCCTTCTAAAGGCGATGGCAATTTGTTACGGTCAACTGTCAGATAAAATATTCCACCGAAAAACTGATTTCTTTTGATTCAATTATAACGGTATTAAAAACGCTCATATAAAGTAGAGGTAACTATATTTGTGACGTCAGAGCCTCGTTGTACTATGTAAATCTCGTGCTAACAAAGTGACTTGTGGATAATTTTTAAAATCCTTAATGTATGTAGCAATTTAATGCTTTGTCAAAAAAGGCTTAATTTACATTATAAATAATTTATAGATGATCCTTAATGCATTTAAAACAACTTCACTGACTAATAGCATTTTTATAAATTTTCATTGGAAATTATGGCAAGTTGCAAAGGTAATTTGAAGATGAAAGCAAGTGACATGCCTTAATGGTCTGGGGAGATACTTTAATGGTGAGAAAAAATTCTTTCCATTGTTACAGTATGTTAACATGAAAATGCAAGGACAATCCAAGTTTGAGGCGGGTATCAACTGCAGTCAGTGCTTACATATAAGGTCAAGGTCACAGACTTAAAACAGAAAAATATTCACAAAATCAGGAAAAATAATGCCCTTGTATACCCTCAACTTTAAAGAAGTTCAGGGGCATATTGGTTTGGGCCTTACTGTCCATCCATCCATACGTACGTATGTCCGTACCTACATAACACTGCATTTACTCAAGAACGGTTACTATGGGGGCCTATATATTTCATAGGTTTGTAGACCACAAAAAATTAAGCAGACGTGTATTTTTTTCCCTTCTGCCCTGAATTTTCAGAATTACTCTTCTTTTTCAATAAATTACATGAAAGATTGTTCCCAAGATCCTTGAAATAATGCTCAAGATATAAGCCAAAAACAATGAAGCATGAAAAGTAGGTCACAGTGCTCTATAAATGGTATGAGGTTATTTGCAAAGTCGAGACTGATCCACCATGCCAACTGTGAAGTTTAAACCCATCAGTGTTGGATATTACAAGGCAAAATCACTGGACCATGAATAAAGGTCACGGGCACAGAAATCAGCTTGGATGCTTTGCAGCTGCTGCAATTATAAAGATGTTCATTTGCAAATGCACGCTAAAAGCTGGCTGTTATTTAGAGGTGGCTGTTATTTAGAGATGACCATTCATTGCGATTTCAGCTACTGCATTTAAATTCTAAATGTTTTGTTTTTGCTTCTTATGCAGTTGACTCTGGGACACCATCTGTTTCTCCGACCAACGAATCTGATGAAGGATTGCAGGATGTTCGAGTTAATTATTGCAGGTATTTTAATTTTGTAAGGCAACAGTACAGTTCATGGCTGTCTGCAGAGTGTGCAAAAATGATGAGAGTATAAACTGCTGTTTTCATGGGAAATATAGCAGTATATGGTCTTTTATCCACATGCTAGTGTGAAGTAGTATTTTATACCCTTTGGTGTCTGTCGGTCGGTTCTCAAACCTGTCCTTCCGCCCACACTTTGTTTCTGATTGATAAGTTTTTTGTTTTTTTTCATGGACTTTGTTCGAATTTTGCCTCTGCGACTAGTGGTTTGGGTTGAGTGAAATCCCTTTAATTTTTGATGGAGTTATTGCCCTTGATAGTCTGAAAAATGGTTTTTGGGGTCCCCATCTTTTTTACCATATGGAATATCTGAAAATTCACAGATATATAGAGCACTAAAGGTTACATATTATGGCCAAGGATGGCTAATTTACATTTTCTTAGTTATCTGTCCTTGATGTATCTGAAACATGGATTTGAGCCTGTACTGACATTACTAATGACAACATGTGGCAACTTGATAGTTATATATCAGACTAAAGGTTACACACTTGCATGACAATGTGGCAAAGTACACAATTCTGATGGTTGCGTTGTAGGAGTTGTCTGCCAATGAAATATCGTAAAACACTACCTGTATTACGCAGAAGATATTGTTGAATGTTCTCACATGTACACTTTGATACTTATTCAACCCTTCTCAAAACTTCTCCCTGTCTGAAAGCTCTAGGCTGGCTCCTGCTGGTCTGACATTTTCTCAAGTATTCTATATGATTTGACTATGTTGAAATATTTTGAAAAGGGCCTATTAAATAAAAAAAAAAAAGAGGCGACCATAAGAAAGTTTTATTGCTTCCAATTTAAAAAAAAAACAAAAAGTTTTATCCATGGTTTATTGAAATGCTAATGTTTTATCTACAATTTATTGAAATGCTGTTGTATAACTATTTTTCCTTTCAATAGATCTATAGCATGAATGGTCCCGAGCTAAAGAGCATTTAAAGTAACAGGTACCTGAAGTACTCTAAAATTGAAAGGATCAGATACTTCCTTTTGATAGCAGACCTCTATTAATGAGCAGTCAACACTTTTAAGATTTGAAATCAGTATTAATAGACTGACACATACCTAGATCCTGTTGTTTACAAGAATGTGAAGTTATACCATGTATACACGTGTAGATTTATACATGTATTTAGGTTTCAAATGAGAATTTAACACAATAGCTCATTACCTTACTGCAAAAATTCAATATATACTTTAATTGTATTTATTGACTTTTTGTGCTGAGGTGACAAGTTGTGTGTCTGTATTGTAGCGTAATGTTACACTAAGATAAAGTCATAGAATGTGCAGTAGTGCTAAACAAAATATTTTCTTTTTAGGAGGTCTTCATAGAAGATGTTCATTACACGAGATGAATTGAATGAAGTTCTAGATGATATCCAAAGTCTATGCCGCCGTGTTGGAATACTAGCAAAAATGGAGGCGCCATCCAGTGGATCGCCTGCATCACACTCAAGAGAATCACTGTTGCAACTGATAGAAACAACAGAAAATGAATTTGATGCAGTTGAAGTTTTTTTGATACACAAACAATAACCAATTTGTCAGTCAGTGGCAAAAGGCCCAACTTCAATAATACAAGTTCAGGTGTTATCTCCCTTGATATATTCTAAGAGCTCCTACCGTAATGACCCTAAAATTTTGGACGTGGAAGTTGGACTGTTATTGTTCCAAAATTCTTAGAAAGTGAATTGTAAATACCTTAATGCAGCCAAATGATGTGTAGTGAATGGCAAATGTTGTAGAGCCTGATCAGACTGCTCATTAAGGGGCAGTTTGATCCGGGTGTACAATTTTTGTTTAGACTTGTCTGTCCAAATATTTAGGGCCATTATGGTAGTTTCCAAACCAGAATTTGTATCTGGATGATGATGGGCTCAAAGTTTCATTAACCAATAGCCTCGACACGCCCATGATCAAAAGGTCAAGGTCACTGACTTGAACATTTCATGTTTAAGTTTTCTAAAGATCATGGTAAAGTTTTATAAAGATCATATTATTGTGACCAATCCAGGGGTTGCAAGTTCGATCCCCCGCTTCTCCGGTCTTTCGGATGAGACTTTAAAACGAGGTCCCGTCTCGAGATGACCTCGTTGTTGGTGGGACGTTAAACCCGAGTTCACTCACTCATGTTATTGTTTTGTTGTCTTACCTGCCTTAGGTATAGTTGATTTTGAGTTCCGGATTTTGGTCCGTCTGTTAGTCCGTTTATTTTTTTTGGTTTGTTTGTCCGCCCATCTGTCATTATTTGCCAGCACCCTAGCATCTACCTTAATGCCACGATCTGTTTCTGTTAACTATTAACTGTTGAAATTATCAAACCTTACATGAACATCACCTTCGAAATATTCTCACTCACCCGGGTATCATTTCATGACCTTGACCTACATTTCACGGTCAATCGACTTTGTCAAATTGTATTATATAGGGCAAGCTTGTTAACAATATCTGAAGAACCACTTGAGCTAGGCTCATGAAATTTTGCAAGTGTAGGACCAATGTGTAGACGACCTGATTGACTTTTGATGAAATTCCATAAATATTTGACAGAATTATGGCTCCTTCTGGACTTTCACATAGTAGGTATAGGGAAAGCTTGTATAGGGAAAGCTTGTAAATAAAATGTGTCAAGAACTTTTTAAGCTAGGCTCATGAAATGTTGTTTGCAGTTTGGGATCAGTGTGTAGATGAGCTAATTAACTTTCTGCTGTCTGCTGACAGCTCTTGTTTTTTTTTCTTGGTCATATTTTTTTTTTATGAAAACAGAGGTGATAAAGTTCAGAATTAATCCTGATTTCAGGATTAAGCACTCGCACATGATTCATATATGGTCACATCCATTATTGAAATTTGGTGTTAACATATTTAAATCAGAATTTCTGCAGAAATTAAGCATAAACTGATTTCTATTGATATATTGGGTTTTTAGCTGATTATAAGTAATTTACGAAATTTTTGGCTGAATTCAAGATTCAGTTGACAGACTTCCAGGATTGAGAATCCCGGTAGATCACCCCTGTGAAGAACCCAGTAAGATTTTCAAGTAGCTGCCAATGTTTCCCTCAAAGTCTAGTTGATTTATGAACCAAAATGTTTCCAGCCTGTAGACAGGTACAAATATGGCCACAAGGTTTCTTCTTGGGGGACCACCCGAAATGCCACCCCCATTCAAGAGCTACCCTCACCAGATTTCTAGAGCCCAGAACTTACCTTCTGTTCTCTATCAGAACTAATTTTCTGGTTTGTTAGCCCCCATTTCTGAGATAATAGAGAATACTTTTTCATGTTTTTATGGAAAGTGAGAAAGACCTATACATCGTTTTCTCCACCATGGACTTTACCAGAGTGAAGCCATATAATCACTATTTAGTAAAAAAGCAAAAAAAATTTCTAACATTCATGACTTTGAAATTGACAATGACAGTGGGTCACGTGCAAAGTTCATCAGCCCCTTCTGGGATCATGAAAACTTAGCAAACAACCCGCTGTCAGTTCATAGCTTCATGAATTTCACATTAATTAAGTTCATTTCTGATATTTACTTTTTCTCCTTTCAAAAAATTGCAAATATTTTTGAAGACAGCTTGAATTTAGGCTTAGAAAGGTTTATTGTAATGGTGATTCCAGTCAAACAGCATAAAGGGGAGTGACGTTTATATATACCCTGGTTAACTATGTTTATATATGGGCTGTTATGAAACGAAAAAGAGCTGTTACAATAAGAAAAAGTCATAGTTCCCAAACGATCTGGTTATCCTGGCTAAATAAACTTGATTACCAGGTCGTTTGGTAACTGACATTTTTCTGATTCATAACAGTTCTTTTTTTTTTCCTAACAGCCTTGAAAACATAGTTAACCAGGGTTGATATAAGAGCCTTACATTGGAAAAGTTGATATTAGATTGTGTGGATTAAACTTTACATGTGCATCTCCAAAGGATTTTGGACGATTATAATAAGTCAATGCTTTGTCTGTCCATCCATGTCAGTTGATATACAAAGCATGGTGACTCATCTAATCAGATAATCGTTCTTCTATTGCCCACCTTTGGGGAACTGTCATTGTTTCCTCAGATTGTCAGGTTTTTTCTGCTCCCAGTGTGGGAGCCATTGTGTTGATTTTACATGTTGTAGTTTGAAATGTGGAATAACTCTCTTATACTTGAAAAGAAATATTAAGGGGTCAAACTTTTACTCTGCGATTCCTGGACCATTTCAAACATTTGGTAAAATACATCATTTCTACCTTCCATTTCAGTCAGTTTGCAAGTTTTGTACTTATTATGTTTGAAACTGTAGCCTTTATTTCGACCAAGTCCAGACTTCGATTCACACTACCCTTAAAATCATAGTGGTCTGATCTCCATGAGGAGCAAATCCACTAAAATTTTCGATTTTGCCAATTCATGATTTTTTATGGCAAAATTGCTTGATAGTCATCAAATATAATCATTTTTAAGGTCAGCAAGCTGCAACAAGTTCAAAAGTCATAGCAGTTTTAGAAGTTTTGCCCAACCAAACTGACAAACTATCAATAATTATTCTTTATGGGAGTTCTAACCACTTCTATTTTAGGAGTAGTTTGACTGCAAGCCTGGACTTTGTCAAGACAAAGAATATAGGTTCAAACTTCATGTGTAGAAAAATTGCAATATCAATAAAATGGAAGGTAGAAATTTTTAATTTTACCAAATGTGTGAGATGTTCCAGAAATCACAGATAGAAGTTTGACCCCTGAATTTTTTTTTCAAGTATAGTAGAAGGTTTACATTAAATTTCTTCGGATCATTAAACATTTTAACATCATTATGTGTCTTTTTCTATGTTGAAGTATCCAAATCTACTCTTTCTTTTATACTTTTTAATGAATTATAGAGATCTCGGTGTAATCGAAAATGATAATCTCACAGTTTCAGTGAAATTATCTTTTTATATTTAACTGTTTCAAAAAACAGAAATTTCGATAAATAGTCTTATTCATTTATTTGTTGGTTAATTGGCTAAACCTTATCTAGTGACCTTTTTACGGCGTTAATGACATCACTAAAAGCGCCAACGTAACATTGTTAATGCACGCGACGTCAGGCTGCCTAACTCTCCTATTTGCTTTCTTTCTTAGCAAATTTCTTGAGATTTGTTTGTCTAAATGAGATTTCAAGCTATTTTTCAGTTGCAAACTATGTTGCCAACCCATTTCATACCCAGTAAACACACTGTAAGCATCAAATTTGACGCAAAATGGGTAGAAAAAAAGTTGTCTGTCATGATGACCGACACATTGGAATAGGTGATTTTGTGCAATCTCAAAGTATACAAGAAACAGAAAATTTGACTGTTTCAATGCAAGATCGTTTTTATTTCACTAATGAACACCAAAAGTGGTATTCGCCACTTGTGAAAATACTTGTTTTGGTGTCGTAAAATAAAAATTGATTTGCACTGAAAACGTCAAATATCCTCTATTTGTTCATTTCAGTACATTGAAAAGGGTTGTCAACCACAAAGTGGGGAAAAAATCTTTGTAGCTCACCTGAGCGATAGGCCCGGAGGATGCACCATTTGCACATACAATTTCAAACAAAAGTAATTGGCCTTTTCCAGCCAAATTTTATCTTAATGAGTGGGGGAACAAAATGTTTGTTAAACTTACATTAAAACAGGTTTGACCACAACTGACATGCAGTACTAAAATGTGGCTTGACTATGGTTCCATGCCTACACCTTCCCTTTTATTACCAAGTACAAAACATTTCTGGTCAAGATCTACATACGGTAGTACTGACAACATTATGACCATGCTTGAAATATTTGAACATGTATTACAAAGTACAAAACATGGCTGAATAATGTTTTCTGGCCATAATCCGCACAATATTGAGAGCATTATGACCATGTTTGATATATGGTTTGAACATAGACATTTAAATGGCACCATGGCCATAACATAACTGACCCTGTTCTGAAAATGATCTGACTGCACTTTTACCATGGTCTAACCATATATCGCACCTGCCTTGCTCTTCCACAGTAGCAGAGATCGTGGGTAGATTAGGTTTCATATGCATGAATTCATGCTCAAGTACACATATTAATGTGGATGCAAGATTGTCTTAGATTGAACTACAATTTTCCTAAGCCAACAGCGCTTGACATACACATCAAGCATAAGGTTTGATGCTTGTACCGTTGTGATTAAAGAGAAATGGACTTAATCATAAAATGTTACAAAGTCAGCAGCCCTTGAAATAAAGTTCAGGCGCAGAAGGAAGTGCAACATCCTTTGAGACCTTTTTAGCTCCACTGTGTACGAAAGTACAGAGCTTTTGTTGTCAGTTGGACGTCGGCGTTGGCGTCAATTTAAGGCCTTACTATGAAGACATATTTTGTCGGGTCTGATGACTCTACCCAGCAGGCACATGACGTTGAAATGACGTCGTACTGACGTTTTGACCTCGCATCGACGCCAGTACGACATTTTTTCGACGTGATGTGTCCGCTGGGTAGGTATCATACTTTCAGAGAAATGGACTTGGCAGCTAGGGTCAATGTAATTTTTGACGATCTTTTAAGAATTCAGCTGAGGGTTAAATATACGCCAAAGGTAGAAAAAGTGCAACATGGCTCGGGAGCATTCTAGGAAAATGCCAGGTTTAATGATTGTACGTGTCATAGTTTGAGAGAAATGGACTCAAACACTAGGGTCTAGGTAATTTTGGAAATGAAATTTTACGAAGTCAGCACAGCATGTCAAATAGGTTAAGGGTAGAAAAAAGTGCAACATACTTTGAGAACAGTCTATGAAAAAACTTGATACCAGGTTTAATGATTGAAGGTGTCATAGTTTGAGAAAAATGGACTTTAATACTAGGGTCGAGGTTCTTCAGGACATTAAATTTTACGAATTCAGCAGGTCAAGGGTAGAATAATAAGTGCAACATACCTCGAGAACATTCTAAGAAGAAACTTTATACTAGGTTTGATGATTGTAGGCATCACAGTTTGAGAGAAATGGACTTAAAACACTAGGATCAAGGTAATTATGGACGGACGGACAGAAATTAGCTTGGAATTTCATGAAACTTAAAATGAACATGTATAACCCTAACAGCCGTGCATTTGAAGTTTCATCAGAATGGTATCAGTGGTGTGACTTACAGCCCTTGAATCGGTGTAAAATTGACAAGTTCAGCCATAATGGAATTCTGTGAAACTTAAATAAATATGTATCACCAATGTACGGTAATTGGCCAGTTTGGCTGGAATCACTCGAGTTATGCACGAGTTATTGTGTATGGATCACTTTAAAAGCAACAAGTTGAATCATTAAAAAAACGAGGCATCACAAGTGATTCAATCCCCTCGCACTGGACCATTCATCATACTGGTTTCATAGCTGGAAGGGTACTCATTTGCTGATTATTATGTCCCAAGTTAGTGTACAATTTAACGTCAAAAACTAGCAACTGTGACCTTGACCTTCAACACAGACCATTAAAACGTGACCTTGTCCAATATACCTTCATACTTAATATTTTTGTTAAGTTATATATAAATTAGTCTACAGAAGAGAGGGTCAGAGCAATCTCAAGTTTTTTTTTGAAAATTGCAGTTGCACCCTTGACCGCAGCCCTAGAATACTGATAGGCGTACTTGCCCAAGATACTCTTGTACATTACATTTGTGTGAAGTTAAATCAAGTGGGTTAAAAAATCTTATTCTGTCAAAATTATTTACCAAAAGCCACACGCGCATCTTCATTATTTTCTCAACAGATGTACAAAGTTTAAAACTCCATATCCTATAATTCGAAAAAAAAAAGACCAAACTTCAAACGCTCGTGCTTCGGTTACACATCGAAATGCCATATGCACATCTTCAGCAGGCACCAAACATGTGTGCCAAGTGTGAAAAAGAATCCAACAAAAATGCCATAGTTCCGTTAGAATTATCACAGGGTATAAACCAGTCAGCCAATTTTCGCTTCTTGCAGAGACCGTTATATTTGGCTTCCACTGAGACTGTTCGCGATCTCTTCCTTCTTGTTGAGACTTGTTAATGATAAATGGCTTCTGCGGAGACTGTCCGCGTGATTCTGCTTCCTGCCGAGGCTCTCGGCAGGAATCAGTCACGCGGACAGCCTCGGCAGGAAGCCATTTCTCAAGGACGGTAGTCCCAGCAGGAAGCAATAGATCGCGGAATGCTCGTCGGAAGCCAAATATGACGAACAGTCTCTGCAGGAAGCGAACATTAGCGGACTGGTTTTCTGCTTCATCACAACAAGTGTGCAATATCTGAAACAGATCCATTTAAAACGTAGAGGAGTTGATTGCATTTAATTTGAAAAGTTGCCCACTATAACTGGGTTCTAAAAGCCGTAATTCTGTCAATTTATTTCCAGCAGAAATTCACATTCACTTCTTCATCAGGTCAACAAAAATTATTCAGGGTTTGAAGAAAAATCCATGAAAAACTGGAGGAGTTATTGATTACACAAAGTCTGAAACGTAAAATGTGACGAACATACAGAGAGACAGACGGGCAAATTTTAATCGTCACGTGAGCATAAAAATTTGAGCTGCTGCTTTGTAAATGTTCGAGTTCAAAACTCGGATGATCCGCGTGATACCGGAAAACAGGAATGTACCTTACTTTGGACACGCGACGTTGAATCAATGCCAAACAAGATTGGAACAACGGTGATTCAACGGTGTTTATCGAGATTCAACGGTGTATGGTATTGACCACAGTGTAGGGACGCATCTCTCTCTCAAAACAAGGGTGACTACCCCCGTGCAGTTTAAATGTATAAGAAAGGTTTATTTCCCATCTAAGATTCTGCCTTATTGGAGTCCCGAGCGCCACTGTAAGTTAGTGAAGACGTATAAATGAGCCGCGACACGAGAAAACAAAGTGGTTGCGCGCCCAGCGCAGACTCAGATCCGCCCAGTCTGATAAGAGTTGCAGTGCGCATAAAGGCTGGCTAAGGGTCTAAGCTATCTCCATGCGGACAGCGAAGTCGCTGATTAGACTGGGCGGTTGACCAGGCTGATGTAAGTGCTCTTGGCGCACAACCACATTGTTGGTTTTCTCGCGTCGCGGCTCAAATGACAAACGGGTACCAGTTGAGTATGTATATACTCGAATGAGATATTAGCAGGGAGAGATTAATAAGTAAAGTTCTTTGGGGAGGGCGGGCATTGTGTGTGTGTGAGTGTGGATGTGGGTGTGTGCGTGTTAAGGGAATTTACAAGAGGTGGGGGTGGTAAGATAACCTGGTAGCGCAGTGTTGAGCACTGGCCTCTGTTGATGTAGAGCTCCCGGGTTCGATTCCCGTAAACGGAGAGCCAATATTCACAGCCTTTTATTATCACACTCAATGGCCAAAGAAGAAGGGAGAGTTTGTCGTGTGTTAAACCGTTAAAACTGGTAGTTGTTTAGGAACCGTGTTGTTTGTTATTAGGTACGGTGTATTGCGGTTATTTTTTTCCTTTTTAAAATTTACAAGACCAAGGCTGCGGGGGATGTGTGTGTGTGTGTGTGTGTGGGGGGGGGGGGGTTAAACCGTTAAAACTGGTAGTTGTTTAGGAACCGTGTTGTTTGTTATTAGGTACGGTGTATTGCGGTTATTTTTTTCCATTTTAAAATTTACAAGACCAAGGCTGCGGGGGATGTGTGGGGGGGGGTGTGATTGGAAATGGAGAAGAAGTAATTCTATTTCTACTTATTTCTACCTCACGAAAAATGGCCGGAATGTGAGCATGTGACTGTTTTATATTAACAAATTGGTGCAAAATCTTTTCTGACAGGTACAATGTAAAAATTCCGTAGATTTTACGGTAGAATACCTGAAAACCAGCTGCCAGTCCATTTTCCGTTATTTTTACGGGCGTTTGCCTGTAAAACATTTTTTGGAAATCCCGATGTGTTAGAATTATCTTAACTGACCACACTCGAAATTACATTTATACTGTTGAAGGGCTACATGACCAAAACAATACCTGTCTTATTCTACTCTACTCTGCATGATGATTCCGCCAATGTTTACTGGCGTCCGTAATAATAACGGGAAATGGACTGGCAGCTGGTTGCCAGGTATTCTACCGTAAAATCTTTTTTTTTTTTTTTTTTTTTTTGTGTACCCGTCTTGGCCAAGAATCAATTCAGATATATCAAGGAAACATTTTGCAATAAACACCAATTGGAGAGACATAGAGAGATTGAGTGGGGTTACTGTTCTAGCGGACCGGGTTCGAGCCCCGGTTGAGGCGAGAATCTTCCCTACCGTAAACGGGGTTCCACTGCATACAGCCTTTCATTATCATCCTAACATCGTCCTGATATGACTGAAATACCGTTGAAAAGGACGTAAAATCGCAAGTCATCCATCTATAACCGTTATCTCACTCACTTTCACGTGTTTACACTGCAAAAATAAACGGTAGATTTTACGGTAAAATAACTGGCAACCCGCTGCCAGTCCTTTTACCGTTATTTTTACGGGCGCCCGTAAAACTGCAGGAATCATCAAGCAGAGTGGGACAGAAAAGAGCAGATGTCGTTTTGGTTAGATAGCCCCTGAACAATACAAGGTTATTTTCGAGGGCGCCAAATTAACTTAAAACTTCCATTTCGTGACTTCCAACAATGTCTTGCAGGCAAAAACCCGTAAAAATAACGGGGAAAGGACTGGCAGCCGATTTCCAGTTATTCTACCGTAAAATCTACAGTATTTTTACAGTGTACGTATCTATCCATACGCACGTGAAAAATGATATATTTCTGATTTATATTTTCAGTTTCCTGTATAATTTGAAGCCGCTACTTCGCTTACTTAACGGCTCATCAATTACTCGAACGATCGGCGTGATTAAACGAGGCCACACAATGTTCAATAGACGTGGAATTAACGCCATACAACGTTGAAACGACGCCGAGTCATCGTCGATTCAACGTTATGTGCCCACAAGGTCGGAACGCCTGTATATTACAATACAGAACCGACAAACAGCGCAGACACTGATGAGATGGCACTTCTCCTGTAAGAGGAGCAGACTGATGCGGATCAGCAGTGTCAGGATTTTTCTTAAAACAAGGGTGACCACTTTCTCACACTTTAAATCATAACAACCACTGGAAGTTTAGCTTATTGCAACATATGGCAAAAGGTGGGGGTGGGGGAGGCTGGGGTTGACACTTGAAGTTAGCCTATTGGAGCCTGTGAGAAGGAAAAAAATACAGGGGGGGGGGGGAGGAGGAGAGTGCGATTTTTTGTGTTTTCTTTCCTTTTTTGTATCATAACCCAACAACATAAAGTCTCCTTCAAAAGACGGAGAAGCGTGGAATGGAACCTGCAGCACCCGGGTTGGTGATCAAGTGCATTCTCCTGACGAGAGTTGAGAGAGAGAGAGAGAGAGCGATTGCTGAAAAAATGCAGTCATATAGTAAAAAGGAAGTCAGCCTATCTGAGAATCGTGTTTTTCCTCTATTTTTTTCGTGGCACTTGCCCCTTATATACGCATCGTTAGTTTTCTCTCTCTTGACATGTAAAACTGGCAGGGAAATATCTTAAACTCTGTCAGTCGAAAAAATGGCCAAAATTTTAACGAATTTGTTTTAAAGTTTTCCAGCAGGTGCCCGTTTTGATTTTGAAAAGGCAAACCAACAATCCAATGATGTCATCGAAAGTTCTCGCAACAACCACCGATTACAGAGAGGGAGCTCTAGTTCTAAGCAGAGGGCAGTGATAGATCCAGCGCTTTTTTTTTTGTCAAAAAAAAACAACAACCTTGTTTGCTTTTTTAATTGCATGCACTTCAGCACGTGCTAAAATTTAGAATTAGTACCATCCTTACGGATATGGGACTCTAACATTGACAGCCGGCACCTCGGGACGGAGGGAGTTGGGGTCGCTAAAACTTGGTGGGGTGTCGTAGATGTGTGAATGAATGTAACCGGTAAACTTTGCAGAGTCGACTTTAAGTGAAAAATGCAATTATGCCGTGAACTTTGGCACGCGCCCTAACTGAACATTCGTTGAAAATTAAGTAGGCCTTACAACTTAAATATCGATTTTATCCTCAATAACTTCAGTATGTGAAACAGACTTTAACTATTTAAATCGTGTCAGCATATTTTGACGTCATTTAATTTTATGTTTATGTTGAAATGTGTAATACACAAAAGGTCAGCTGTGAAGGATTTTGCCTGGAGAATTTGCGTTGATTCTAGTTCACATTAGATGCTTTTTAGCATGATAAAATAAATAAAAACTTTTATCATCCGCTTCTATGGTTGATCTATGGTTGTTTCACACGAGGTTTGAGTGGTATAACAGCAGATTCTGTGAACCGAAGGCAAAACTGGTAAGACACTGCAGTTTGATGACTCAGAAAACACTGCCATCTTTGATCTCTCCGAGAGAAACTGCAACCGGAAGTAGTTAGTTAATTTTGGCACAAAAAAATGGCCATAAACAGATTTTGCCCAAAATTGACATAACGAAAGAAAAATCTATGCCGGATTTGATGGAACTAGTGAGAAAAGGTGACCTTGTCGCTTATTTTATGTATTTTGTAGTTTTCTGAACCCTCTCAAGTTGTTAAATTTTCGCTATCTTTAGCATGCAGATACGATCCTCCGTTGCGCCGTTCGCTGTTTGTCTGCAGTATTTTTGACAGAAATCTTTATGATCTTTGATTTTTATGCAGTATTTGACATTTTCTCCATCAAATAACGGCAGAAATAGATTGCAAAGATGGGTAGTGGCGGTTGCTAGCCATTTAAAAAAGTAGTGCGTTAGAACGTTTTCTCGAGAAAAATGTTTTTAGATTTCCTGCGCTGGGCCACTATTCAGGCCTACTGTACGGCAAACGACGTCTTGATAACCATAGCAGGAAACAATGACGCTGCGTCAAAATGTATGCGCACGGACATTGAGGCGATTTCCCTTTAAACAAAGCTTTGAAGGCTTGTAAAAAAAATCTGAACCAATTTGGCATGCTTAGTATACCAGATTTGTCAAATGAGTCCTGGCTGATCTAAGGAAGAATAATTAATTCGTCTCCGTTAACACAGGGTATATTTTCGATTTTGAAATTAACCACAGGGTATAATCGATTCCGCCAATTTTCGCTTCCTGCAGAGACTGTCCGTCATATTTGACTTCCGCCGAGACTGTCCACGAACTCTTGCTTCCTGCAGAGACTACTGTCCTCGAAAAATGGCTTCCTGCCGAGACTGTCCGCGTGAGAGGAAGCCATTTATCATGTACATGAGTCTTGGCAGGAAGCAAAAGTTCGCGGACAGTCTCGGCGGAAGCCAAATATGATGTACAGTCTCTGCAGGAAGCGAAAATTAGCGGAAACGATTATACCCTGTGGTTAATTTCAAAATCGAATATGTATCTGAAATTTCAGCATGCAGTTTATACATTAGCAAAGCTGGGACATAAAGTATTTCCTGTTCTCCGTGTGAGTCTCGTCAAAATCAGACCAAAAAGTCGCAACAATATACTTTCCTTCTTTAGAGCGAAAGGCAGTGTATAATCCTTTCGGTTTTATAATAGATGAGATTGTTTCTCGTGCGTAATGACGTCTAGTCCTATGGTCTGCCAAATAAGACGAAATTATCGATCGAGGTCTACAGGAAAGTCTGGCTAATTCCAAACCCACACGTCATGCGCTTCCTGTCCATTCTTTAGACTTCTGTGGGAATAATCCGATTGTGCTTATTTTCTCCCTATAGACATACTTTGATTAACTTATTGATTAATGCCTCTAAAAATGGTTGCTCTTTGTGACATTGGCAGTTGTACTTGGTGACACTAAAAAACGTTCTTTACGGAAAGTATGATGTTGTCGCTTTTAAGTAGTGTTAGTCTGAGCAGACGCGGGGGCTGACGGTGAAAAATTTTGGAAGTGAGTTGTGTAACTGGACATTGTAATTGTTCTGAGAGATACATTGAAGAAGAAACATTTTCCCTCCTGTCTATGACATTTTGTTTCATTATACCCCCGACATACGAAGTATGTCGAGGGTATATAGTTTTCGTCTTTCCGTCCGTCCGTCCGTTAACATTTGCGTTAAAGTTTTGCGTTAAGTTTTGCGTTAAGTTTTTAATTTTGCTTATGTTTCCAATATCCTATGACGAAGCCTGTTAGTATGTGCCTAGATTTACTAACAGGTTCAAGCAGAATACTTATCATCATCTGGATGCTGCTGCTGACCTAAGGTCAAGGCCACAGACTTAAACATTTGCGTTAAAGTTTTGTGTTAAGTTTTTAATTTTGCTCACGTTTCCAATATCCTTTGATGAAACCTGTTGGTATCAGCCTAGATTTACTTACAGGTTCAAGCAGAATACTTTTTATCATCTGGATGCTGCTGCTGGCCTAAGGTCAAGGTCACAGACTTAAACATTTGCGTTAAAGTTTTGCGTTAAGTTTATAGTCTTCTTTTATATTTCTTATATCCTTTGACGGAACCTTTTGATATTTGACTAGAGGTACTTTTAAGTTCATACAGAGTAGTTTACATCATGTGGATGCTGCTGCTTACCAAAGGTCAAGGTCACAGACTTGTGTATTTGCATGGTGGGCTTACTCGAAGAAATGCTACATAGAAATGTCGATGTGAATTTTTGTGGAAATTTGCTTACGAAAAAGAGGAATTTTTCTAGATTAACTCCATATTCAGTTTATTGTATATTCTTCAACAATCGCCATCTTAAGAATTTATTGTTAAAAGTAAAACTGTGTAACTCACGCTTAGATTAACGTCAAAATTGCAGGGCTGGTTTCTTCGGAGAGTATTTATTGTATCCGAATAAACAAATTTTGAAAATATTTGAATATGATTCAAATGTACTTATGCATCACTTATGAGTTATATAAGAATAATTACTTTTTCTCTACGGATACTGAAAGAAACTAAAAAATCCGCGGTCTTAATTTTTGTAACAAATTTCAAATTCGACATCAAACTCTTACATCTTTCTGTGTAATTAAGCTGATTTGGACAAAATACTTATAGCAATCTGTGCAAAAAGCAAATTTCCAAAATGTACATCGTCTGTTTGCATTATCTGCTAAATTGGGATTTAAGCTCTTGAACAATAAAATTGTTATGCGCATTTACATCGGTCTTAAATTTTGTAACGCGGCGAAAAATAAAGAAAATCAAACGTTACATGCATATGAAACCTTATAGTTTTAAGCGGGTGTCTTGCAATTTTCAAGTCTGCGTCATTATAGTCAAACACGTCTTGAAGGTCAGCTCCATGAAGCAAATAACTGTATTAAAAGGCAAAAATTTCAGTTCCAATAGTACCATTTTCTTTACAAATAGACCTGTATCTAGCAAGCACCTGTCTTAAGCCAGCGGTTTTTGCACCTCCCTTGGGTACTCGCTTAAGGCAGGTTTGACTATACCGCAATACTTCCTCTTGCCATCGGAGAAAAACTTACACAAAGTTTGAAGCCCATAAATATACAAATACATGTATATGATATTTCACCAGCATAAGAAGTCTTTCCCGTGGCAAGATGACTATAGCAGAAAAAAGAAACGGGAAAGGTGACGCAAGAGATATAATTCGTTCTACACGAAAACAGAGGATAGTATAGAATAACGAAATAAATTGTCGTGAAACGGCTAAAAGCTACCGTACAGGGATATAGTGTGGTTTATATTTGCAGCTTCCGATAGAATTTGTACAACAAATTCAATTCATATCGTGTTTATAAATGCAAATAGATCCGTCCAATACTGAAAAAGCAAATGAATAAGCAAAACTGTAAATAAATTCTCATTGATGTCCTTACAAAATGTTTATAGGATCGGACCGGTTTTCTTCTGTTGCAGTGGCGTATTTGGTTTTGTTTCACTACTGTCGGTATAAGACAGTCGAACCCCGCGGTTAACATTCTCATTAGTCATGCGACTCCTGACGTTGCGTTCCGCTCCGCTACACTACCGTCATGACATCCACTTCGGTGAAAAACATGTGATTTTTTCATTCCACTGAATACTTCAATTACATTCATCAACTTGGTATTAGGAGCCATAAGTGTTAACCTTTAAGCCCATAAAACCGTGCGTCCAAGCCTAAATCATGATAATATTCAAGCAAAACTTCTTCCGATTCGTCTTGACAGGGGTTTGTTTACATCGGTACCGGCTGACAGAAGCGTTCCGAATTTGGTTGTCTCGGTTGCTCGCGCTCACGCGCAAATCACTGTGTGAGACAGATGAACGTCGTGTGGATTTCTGCCGTGCCGCATTAGCGGTATCGATATGAACGTGGAAGGACTTCCAGTGTTGGCAAACATGTCTCTTGCATAGTGTATGTTTCTCCAACGCCAGCAAGGCATCGGTCGTGTTGCGGTCCTCTGCACCTTCGCTGACAAGAGTAAGTTCCAGTTGGTATGAGGATTCCAAATGTAGCCGCTCGCTTGGGGTTTTAACAAAAATATTTATGTGAAATGTCTCGTACTAAAGAATAAATATGCGGGGGGGGGGGTGTTGGAGGGGGGGGGGGGGCTACGAGAGGCTTCCATATAATAAATCTGAATACATTTTGAAAGATTAAATAGTTCTCCATGTAGTCGAAATGACTGAAATACTAGTAGGAGCGTTATAGGCCTACGTGTAACCCGGCATTGGCTGAACATACTGAGTGACTGAGTGACCCGGCATTGACAGAACATACCCCAGACCTTGTACATATCAGTCTGAGCCCAATTTCTCTAATGATATTACTATCAGATTACATGTTAAAACTGCTGTTCTTTTATTGGTAGAATTCGTAACTGTGCCGATCCCAAACAGGCACATATTGTTGAAACAATGTCCACATTGTGTTCCCAGTTGGATAACGGATGACTATCCCTCTTGTTTTGGCACCTTCCCTGAACATATTCAATTCGCAATTAAACAAACATTGGCACGGGCACCCCTTAAAGTTCCAACCATCATGCTACATTCCGGAGTAGGAAAAGATATCGAAATGGGCCAGCAGAAGCTGTATGACAGCTTAGAAGGGTCTCAGGTATGGTGAGTTATGGTGAGTTTTGTGTGTTCTTTAACGGAATAAAGACGACGGAAGCTCGATCAGCCTGCGCATATCCGATGGCTCATCGGTGTTTTCAAATGGGATAGTTTGTTATAAGACTACCAGGCTTCGCAAGCTGGTCATGATAAGCTATTACCACTTGTCCCTATTACACATACTTCACAATTCCGAATTCTGAATCCTTAATTCCGAATTCTGGATTTCGAATTCAAAAATTCGGAATTCGAAATTTGTAGAACATACTAGTGCTGAGGGACCGACCATATATTCTTGGATGGGGTAGGGGGGGGGGGGGCGGAATTCGGAATTTCGAAATTTGTAGAACATACTTAGTGCTAAGGGACCGACGATATATTCTTAAGGTGGGGGGGGGGGGGGGGGGGGGGCGTACCACATTTTAAAAAATAATCCTCTGTCTTTCTGTCCTTGGATATGCAAGAAAAAAATAAATTGGCTTATAAGGGATTTAAAAAAATAATGTTGCCTCAATAATAAGTGGAAAAATAATCTGGTGGCTCCACCCCAAATTTAGTAAAAATATAGTCTGCAGATAATTCCATTCGAATTGAGTTTTCAAAATGTCGCTAGCTTCTGGGGGCACAGCCCCCACACCCCCAATGTTTAAAGTAATGTTTTGATAATATTTACAGGTGTTTACCACCAGCAACAACGCACGCACATACATTTACAAACACTTCTTATACAACATTCACATATATGAGCCGCGACACGAGAAAACCAACAAAATGGTTGTGCGGCCAGCGCAGACTCAGATCAGCCTGGGCATCCGCCCAGTCTGGTGAGAGTCTTCGCTGCCCGCATGGAGGGCGCTTAGACCCATAGGTACCCTTTGAACACTCAACGAAGAGTCTGATCAAACTGG
Source organism: Ctena decussata (assembly GCA_963989385.1). NCBI lineage: Eukaryota > Metazoa > Mollusca > Bivalvia > Lucinida > Lucinidae > Ctena > Ctena decussata. The sequence goes on from OZ022510.1 coordinate 47,111,945, forward strand.
ACGGATGCCCAGGCTGATCTGAGTCTGCGCTGGGCGCACAACCACATTGTTGTTTTTCTCGTGTCGCGGCTCATATATTATGTATTATTGATCTGTCGCATTACTAAGGAATGTTTTCATTGAAAATGAGTTGCTAAAAAGTCACTAGCTTATGGGAGACAACATTATGGCAATAGTGGCCACTTTAACAGCAGTATAATACTCATACAAGGATGTTTGTTTTCAGAGGCCATTAAAAAAAATCCCGTCTCCATCAAGACCCCCACCCCCACCAAGAATATTAAATGGTCGGTCCCTAAACGCTTGAATATGAAGGACTCGAAGCAGCGTTTAGGCTTTGAAGAATCTCACTTTCAGCTATACTGTTTCAAACGCGCCATTCCGTGACCCTGGTGCTTACCAATAGCCATACGAACGATTTACGATCTAATATTTTATGGGAATCTTAGAATTATAAAAGTGAAGCCTCTAATCGTTTTTGCAGAAATGAGCGTCCTCGCAACTGGTCGTGTGTTCTCTCTTTTCCCATAAACGATCTATGAATCCTGATAGGAAAGCATATGATCAATTACTACAAAAGGCGCATCTGCGCAACCTATTCAGGGTCATCCCTTTTCGCACAACACTGGGGACCTAACAACTAACAAATGAAGAATCAGATGGGTCAGAGCACATGAACGTTTTTAGCTCACCTGAGCCAGCGGCTCCGGGGGAGCTTATAGGATGGTAAGGCTCCGTCGTCCGTCGTCCGTCGTCCGTCCGTCGTCCGTCGTCCGTCGTCCGTCCGTCCACAATTTCAAACGACTTCTCCTCTGAAACCGCTGGGCCAATTGTAACCAAATTTCATATAGAGCCTCCTGGGACCTTAGGAACGAAAAGTTGTTCAAACGGTCCTGGTCACATGACCAACGTGGCCGCCACGCCCATATATGGTAAAAACCTTTAAAAATCTTCTTCTCCAGAACCAATAGGCCGATGGCCTTGAAACTTGGTATGTAGCATCGGGTACGCGAGTACTACCAAGATTGTTCAAATTATGACCTTGGGTTGACCTTGACCTTTTTTACGGCAAGGTCAAATTTGCTTCCTTGTGCTTTTATATGGCAAAATGCTAGAACATAAGATATCTTGGAAACTGTTGCAGATTTTGGGCTAAAAACCAGTATCTACAGTCATCTTAATGAGTACGTGAAGATTTATGACTTTAAGAGGTCAAGGTCATTCTTTGACCTTTGACCCAGAACTCTCATATTTTGACAATTTCGAACAATCTCCTCAACAGCCACTGAGCCAATTGAAACCAAATTTCATATAGAGCCTCCAGGGGTTGAGGGAACAAAAATTTATTCATACTGTCCAGGTCACATGACCAACATGGTGGCCACGCCCATATATGGTAAAAACCTTTAAAAATCTTCTTCTCCAGAACCAATTGAACCATGGCCTTGAAACTTGATATGTAGCATTGGGTACTCGAGTACTACCAAGATTGTTCAAATTATGACCTTGGGTTGACCTTGACCATTTTACTGCAAGGTCAAATATGGGAAAATGCTAGAACATGAGATTTCATGGAAAGTTTTGAAGATTTTGGCCTAAAAATTGGTACATAGAATCATCTTAATGAGTACATGAAGATTTTTGAGTACAAGAGGTCAAGGTCATTCTTTGACCTTTGACCCAGAAATCTCAAATTTTGACAATTTCAAACAATCTGCTCTAAAACCACTGTGCCAATTGAAACCAAATTTCATATAGAGCCTCGAGGGGTTGATGGAATGAAAATATTTTCTAATGGTCCTGGACACATGACCAACATGGCCGCCATGCCCATATATGGTAAAAACCTTTAAAAATCTTCTTCTCCAGAACCAATTGACCGATGGCCTTGAGACTTTGTAAGTAGCATTGGGTACTTGAGTACTATCAAGATTGTTCAAATTATGACCTTGTGTTGACCTTGACCTTTTGCAGCAAGGTCAAATATGGGAAAATGGTAGAACATAAGATTTCATGGAAAGTTTTAAAGATTTTGACCTAAAAAATTGGTATATACAGTTGTCTTAATGAGTTCATGAAGAATTATGAGTACAAGACTTAGAGGTCAAGGTCATTTTTTTACCTTTGATCCAGATTGCTCATATTTTGACATTTTCAACCATTTCCTCAAAAGCCAAAGGGCCAGTTGTGAACACATTTCATATAGACCCTCTAGGGGTTGATTGAATGAAAATTTGTTCAAACGGTCCAGGTCACATGACCAACTTGGCCGCCATTACCGCTTACGGGATAAATCTTTAATATTTTTCTTCCCCAGAACCAATACACCTATGGCCCTGAAACTTGGTAAATAGCATGAAGTACTAGAGTACCACCAAGACTGTTCAAATGGTGACCTTGGGTTTACCTTGACCTTTTTTGCGGCATGGTCAAATATGGGAAAATGCTAGAACATAAGATTTCATGGAAAGTTTTGGAGATTTTGGCCTAAAAATGGTATATATGGTTGTGTAATGAGTACATGAAGATTTATGAGTACAAGTGGTCATGGTCATTCTTTGACTTTTGACCCAAAACTCATATTTTGACAATTTCAGACATGATAAGTATAAGCCACCTTGCCAATTGTTCAGGTGAGCGATTCAGGGCCTCATGGCCCTCTTGTTTTAGTATTCGTTGTGCGCAAATGGATCCCCTTACACGCGACACTGATCATTCATTGTCTTCCCAGTAAAATCAGTTGGTTCACATTTTTAATATTGTATAATGCTTTTTTTTCTATTTTAATTTCAACAAACATAAATCATTTCACTTAAAGTTTTCAAGCTCTCAGTTGTTCTACGAATTTGGGAGTTCATAATTTGGAATACAGAACTCAGTTGGAATTCCTCAATTCGGAATTGTAAAGTAGCACTTTTTCCGCAGCTCTACTTAAGAGTGATGTCTCCTTAAGTAGCGCTACTTCCGCTACGCTTCTGAGGGGTGGTGTCTTCTGAAGTAACACTTGTTCCGCTCCACTACTAAAGGGTGATTTTTTTTTTCTCGTTTGTGCTTCGCTTCTAAATGAAGCCGACTCAGTCCCACTGTTGTGCAAAAGGTAAAGTTGACATAAGTAGCACTGATTATGCTGCCGCCCACAAGCTCTGTTGGTTTAAACATATTATATTTTCAAAAATTCATATAAAAACACAATCATTTGTCATATACAAATACATGTAATCGGATTAGAACGAAAGCACAAGTACTTATAAAGTTCCTCTCCTTATATAATATTCATACGCCATGGCGCATATTTATCAGGCTAAAGTATGCATTACATATGTCATATTAATTTCAAAACCAATGATAGGAAATGAGATTGGATAAAGAAAAAAAAAACAATACAAAATAGAAATCGACAGGAAAAAAGAAGAAGAAGAAGAAAAAATTTAACGCAGAACTTTAAGATCAGTGCATTTAGGGAAAGCAGATGAGGCGCAGAGCCTTCGGGGACAGTCGCACTCAATCACAAGCAACCATTACTGACAATACAAACAGCTTAGTTGGTTGGGACCGGAGCCTTTTTGTCTGTTGCTTGGTCCACCGGGGCTCAACTGGTGACCTTCTTTTGCTTCAGATTTCCAGTGGGGTTGTTTGGCAGGACAGGGATCTCCACCTGTCAGATGGCCCGTTGTATCTGTTGAGTCCTCGTCTTTGCTTCTTCATGGTGTTGAAATTTGATTTATGTGTTTACCGTGATGATTCATTGACGAGTTAGAGGGTTATCATGCGAACCGAAAAACCAACTAAATGTTTTGTACCACTTCAGAAACTGAGGGTGAGGTTGGGCCTGTAAAATCGATTTAAGCCCCCCAGTAATTCATTACTGACCGTTCCAAGGCGGTAGTTCTGTTGTGGTTCTTTGTTGCCTGTTTTTGGTGTCAGAGTTTCTGTGATGTTTTACCTTATGTATGTTATTATTATTTTTGGTTCGGTTTGGGTTGCTAAGTGGCCACCTTTTGGGAACAAGCTGCTCACTCGGTTGGCCATATGTTCTCTGTATCTTGATTATTTGTAATCTTAGTTGTTTCCAACTATGGTTTGAGGGCTGGATTTGGATTTTGATTGTTTCAGTTCCTGGTCTTTGCATACTTTTTACTTTTACATGTACCTAATGTTCAAAAAGGTATGCTTAGAAACGTTTTGAGTCAATTATGAATTTGTTAAGGAAGCCTTTGAAAATATTCAAAGATTCAGATTGTTTGCTTCATCAGGAACATCATTTTTTATGAATTTGGAGATGCGCCGTAGTCGAGTGGTTAGAGTGGCTCGGTTATTGTCCAGAAAGTCACCGGAAGGTCGTGAGTTCGCGGCTCACCGTCGTAAACTCTCTCTGTCAACCCAGCAGTAAATGAGTACCTTTTTCGAATCAGGGAAGGATAAGGCGGCAAAAGGAGGGAAATGGGTTCCGCCTTTCATCGGCTGTGCCCAAGATACTGTGGGTCTCTAACCCCCACTGCCCCTACGGTTATTAGGCTATGGGAAACATTTACCTTCACCTTTATGAATTTGTGCACCTTAGCAAAAAAAATTGTATTAGTTTCAAGTGGGAGAGAAAGCATACACTAGGAGAGGGAGCGAATGACTCTCATACTGCGACACCCAATTTAAAAGTTCAATTCTTTGCGCCTGGTAATATCTGCAGTGAAAGAAAAAGTGTCTGTGGGCGTTCTCTGCACTGCCACATTGGCACATTGGGGAATCGGAAATGTCATTCAGGAAGAGATATATATCAAGTGAGCTGCTTTGTCCGTATTCTAGTATTTAGGATCTGAGCTTTTCTGTTACCAACATAGAAGTGTTTCGGGACGGGGATTTTATCTTTGTTAAGGAAGCCTTTGAAAGTATTCACAGATTCAGATTGTTTGCTTCATCAGGAACATCATTCCAAGCCCTAATAGTTGAAGGCAGAAAAAGTCTATAGTTTGAAGATCATTGGAATTTCTTAGATTATAGCGAGAGATATTGCCAACAAACTGAGATACTAGGGAAGACAGATACAGCGGAGTTAAATTCTGAGTCATTTTCTAAAACAATGATGACTTGTGAAGAGAGCAAATTATTTTCACGTACACTGTAAAAAATTTCCGTAGATTTTACAGAAGAATAACTGGCAACCAGCTGCCAGTCCTTTTCCCGTTATTTTTACGGGCGTTTGCCTGTAAGCCACTGTTTGAAATCACAAAATGGAAGTGGTATGTTAAATGGCCGCCCTCGAAAATAACTTTATATTATTGAAGGGCTATATGACCAAAACGACACCTGTTCTATTCTGTCCTACTCTGCTGGATGATTCCTACAATTTTTACGGGCGCCCATAAAAATAACGGAGAGAGGACTGGCAGCTACGGAAATGTTTTACAGTGTAGGTGATTAAATACCGTATATAAGGTAATTTTCGCGGTGTTACATTTTTCGCGGTATTTCGCGGTATTAAAATCGCGAATAATTTCCAGTTTCTTACAAAGTGTCTTCATTAGACACGGTGTTCATATATTTTGTTTCTGTTTGCTTCGGTAGTAGCTGGTATTTTTTACTTGAGTCAATTCTTTCATTAATTGGGAACATCAGAAGGGTCACCAAAACGGCCAAAGCGACAACCCAACGGTCCCCTCCCCCAACCCTAATAAACATGAAAAAAGAAGAAGAATGTTTGTCAATATCAAATTCATTGAAACGATATAAAATGGAGGAAAATATATTAAGTAATATTGATTGATGTAGCACACTGCAAAAAAAGAGAGAAAAACGGTAGATTTTACGGTAAAATAACTGGCAACCAACTGCCAGTCCTTTTACCGTTATTTTTACGGGTGCCCGTAAAAATTGCAGGAATCATTAAGCGGAGTGGGACAGAATAAAGCAGGTGTCGTTTTGGGTTGATAGCCCTTCAACAATACAAAGTTATTTTCGAGTGCGCCAAGTTAACATAAAACTTCCATTTCGTGATTTCCAACAACGTCTTACAGACAAACGCCCGTAAAAATAACGGGAAAAGGACTGGCAGATGGTTTCCAGTTATTCTACCGTAAAATCTACAGATTTTTTTACAGTGCAGATATCTTTTGTGGAATCCTGTGCGTGGAAAAGGACCTCAATCAAGCTTTGTTCTGAACTGTATCTAATTATTTTATGTATACTTTGCCTTCCCACCAGCTCTCTTTACGTACTGTCTGACATGAAACATGGACCGCAAGGCTCATCAGTACACTGTAAAAAATTTCCGTAGATTTTACGGTAGAATAACTGGAAACCAGCTGCCTGTCCATTCCCCGTAATTTTTACGGGCGCCCGTAAAAATTGCAGGAATCATCAAGCAGAGCAGGGTAGAAGAGAACATGTGTTATATCGGTTGATTAAAGACTGCTGGTTCTTTGGAAACTTATACAAGCTACGTCTGATAATCTTTGTGTTGGCGTCGATGCGTGATCGGTATGGCTTTTCTACGGTGATACGATGTCGCTCTGACGTCGTGTGGTATCTGTGTAAAAACTGCTCTAGGTTATGGTTAAATAGGCACCTCTATACATGTTCTTGCTTAACAATATGGTTTTACAAAGCCAAGGAGATCAAATGCAGTGTTCTCATCGGTATCCATAGGTATGCACTACTTCTATCATTTGATTATTTGCTGTTCAGAAATACTGTATTACTGGTTAAGGATATTGGAAATGAAGACTTTATAAACTCTCAATGAATAGTTGTATACGTTACTTGTTCAGTCTTTCTTTTCTTCTTTTCTCGGTATTATGCTGCAAACTTGCAACTACAGTGTAGGCGAATAAATTCTGAAGGAGAAAAACTAAGATTTACCCCTTAAATATCTGAACAGAAATGACCAACCGTAACATTTTCTGTTCTTTTTATTTGCCGTTTCATTATAAAGGTAGAGCTCACTGGAACACTGTCTCCGGATTTTTTGGTCAGACTAAATGTATCTATATGTTCTTTAGTGAATCGACTCATTACGAGATGATTGAATGTAGTCAGACTTAAAAGAGCAAGAAACGAAAGCATAGAATTAAGAGTATCCTGAACATAGCATTTATACATTGCTACAATATCATGAGTAAACTGCCTGTGCCCTTTTCCTGTATTAAATGTTTCTGATTCTATACTCCATACTCCTGGTTGACACACCCTTGTTAGGAACTATATAACGGAACTAAACAAAGCATCATATAAACGCTACCAATTAACATTTTTAACCTTAGGTTGGTTTCTTGACTGTAAATGAGCAATATTGTTTCCCTTAGTAACGTAAACTATACAACAGTCTTACAAAGGTAAGTATACGCCGCCAGCAAATATAAATGTTAGCTTTGATGCATAACTGTATTTGGCTGAAGTCTTCAAACTTAAGTTTACTTCTCTGTTCTACAGTTTTCACTGTGAAAACTATACCAGATCCTGTCAACAAAAAGGATTTACAAGGTTTTGCATAGTTGATAACTGATTATTCTGTAGTTTATACTCTAAAACAGGACAAAACCGCTCAGGTATTACCTTATCAAACTGATTGTATTTCATTTTATTCGAGGTCTTTATATAAAATCAATGCTGGCTTTA